>CM074195.1:20557264-21834911 GCA_037179385.1 Holothuria scabra | reverse complement strand
ACCAATGTCATGGCCCTCAAACCATTTACATCATTTCAATGTCATGTGAGACTCCGTTCCAGACTCGATGAAAAAGAGAGGTTCTTCACGTGGTATCAGCCAAACACCGAAAGGCTTTTCGCTTTTTTTTTTCTAAAAGTCCCTTCGACTCTCTGGCGAAAAACCAAGAAGCGAAAACCGGCAAACAGTGGAAAGGTTTTTCGACGCAAACCACAACATATTGGGGATAGCTGTGCTCATCCTTCTTTAAGCAAGGTTAGGTGCGCCACAAAATGGAATTTTAAACTTTGCGGGCCTGCACAAAATGACCTGATCTATTACGCTAATAGGGGTGATTATTTTAATTCTACTTATTTTAATTGTAAATGTTGTGTTGTTCTCAAAATAACCCATTGAGCGTTTATAATTACATTTCAACATTTATTTAACAAGTTGTTAACACTTTTTTGAGAACGATTCTCTTTCTATGTTAAAAAAATGAAATAAGCTGTAAAGATATTCCCTAATAAATATTGAAACAACCTCTTTAATGCAAATCAGCCTAGGAAGACCTGAAACAAAGATTCAGAAAATGTTTCAGAAATAAAATGAAATAAACCTCGACAGATGTATAAAAAGAAACATGGGGTCAATTCTACAGTTACCTCAGTGTCTTAACTGTCCTCAATAAAAAAAAAAAAGTCCTACAGCACGTACCGTACAATAAAATTCCAGATTTCCTAAGACCCATAAAGATTGTGACGTTTCTGTGACGCATTAAGCCTCCATTTGGAGCGAAAATGAGAAGAATTAAGAAAAAACATCAGTCGTAGTGTAAAATCTCGTCAAAAACATGCAAAAATAATCAAAAATTTTATCTACAAGTGTTTGAAAAATATTATTCCTTTCTGCTAACACTACATCTGGCTGGAAATTTTATTACTCAAAATATTCCACCCTAACGTGTGATAGGTGCTGTTTTTCTAACTGTAAGACATCTTCTGCTGTAACCTGCGCGGCACGTTGACGCCGAACCGGACGGTAGTGTTCACACATGGTCCTACTCTGATTGCACTGGGAGGCGAGTAGTGTTCCTCCCCAATGTATCGCCGGTCCTTGAGGGGAGTCCCGAGGGAAGATTGCGGTCGTATACAAAGCACGCTGAGCGTCACTGTATGCAGAAGGGTACCAGAGAGGCGCCTGAGTTGGTTCTCTGTTGTAGTTGACAGGACACATAGCCGGTAAGAGACCTTGAACGCTTGGCTTCAATCTTTTGTTTTATTTCTTTTTTAGTTTCTTCTTTTTCAGTAAGACGCCACCTTTTTATAAAATCTGAAAACTCGAAAAATCACTTTCAAATTTCCTTAACAGGACCATTGAAAGTTTGAGCGTCACCATATGCAGAAGGGTACTACTTTGAGCCTTGGATGATAGGTCTGTGTTTCCCGCCATAATAGCTACTCAAAACGGCATTTCACAGAGCGGAGTAATACAATGAAAAATAGCACTAAAATTGGCCAGATTGCCTTGAATTTTGCACAGAGCTCTATGTACCAACCTACTTGTCTACAAAATCCAAATGCAAAAATGATCATATTTTGTAAGTAACACAGACAGAAACAACATCCCATCAAGTTTTTAAGGCACTTTTGTCTGTCAGTAAACATTTTCACTGACACGAGTATTGGAGTTAGTGCTTGTTCCTCTACCAGAAGCACGTAAGGAGAGACGGAAAAAAAAAACAAATTGAAATCATTTTAGGATAGTCTTACTAACTGATGCTGCTTTGACTTCTGATTCCAAACAAATACGACCTAAATGGGTTAATGAGTAATGCATCATGCGCAGAGTATTGTGGGTAAAGGTAGGGTATGTGGGACAAGGGTGAGCTAGAATCAATGATAATTACAGGAGGGATCAAGGGACCGTTAAATCGAGCAGGTGTTGCTGAAGATCAAAGGTGAACAGTTTTTCGTGTTCGTACGTAATTTCACCGTCCCTCGGGTACTGCCTCAGCTTAATTTATGTGTCTCTTTTTTCTTCTTTCTTCTTTCTTCTTCTTCTTCTTCTTTTTCTCGGCGGCACCTAGCTTTCTCGACTGACAAGCTCTCTGTATGTTTAAGAGTGCTTGCCTTCTTAACATCTTCGTATTAGGCTACATAATGTTCAAAATTATTATTCGTGTAAACTATATCAATTACTTTCAAAATATTATGAAACCCAATAAATGAAAAAGGAATGCAATCATGGATAAGCTTATAGTGACCTTCAAACTTCGGACTTCGAGTCGGTTGCGTAGCCTGTATATCGTAAGTTATTATCTCTGAAAATCCGAAACTTATACGTGCTGCTAAAGACACACAAGGCCAGATTTTTCATTTTGGGCCCTAACAGAAGTAAATTCTGGGGCCCAAACTACCATTCTTCCCCGGACGACGTTTTACAGTAGCACAAGTTAAAAGGACGAAGTTTCTTGTCACCTTGTGAATTATTGTGGAAAAAGGCAGCGTATGTTCTGGGATGGGCAAGTGGAAACCTGAAGCTCCTCCCCCTCGAGACAGGATTCCAAAAGGATGATCAGTTCAAACTAGCGGGTTGGAAAGAGGACAAATTAAGATCAGATTTAGAAAAGGTAAAAACGGAGAAAAAGGGAAAAGGAAGACATTAGACTATCTAGCTTAATATCAGAGAGACTGCTTGACTATAGGTTACCCGTATACGAGGAATTTATGAAAGTAACATGTTAAATTTATTCCATTCCAATTAATTAATGTTTATCTGACTAACACAACAAAAGGTTCTTCACAGTTCCTTTAAGCTAATTCCCCAAATTTTCACCTGTATCATAATGTAACACCCATGGCACCGCCTGTAACAACACCTGATGCCGTATTCCAGAAAGAAAATCAGTTATCGGACACTTTTTAAAATGAAAAAAACTTTTAATCCGGGCTGCGGATATCTTCCGGGATCTGAAATTTGGTCAGGATCTGGAAAATTCGGACAAACCGTGTTAGTTTTAAGTAAAAACGCAACATGACGTGTATTTTGATTGCACAAAAGGACTCGTCCAATCCATTCGAGATATTTTGCAGGAAAAATTAAATAGAGTCGTAATTGACATGGCAAATATTCCAGGGAGAAAGAAGATTACAAAAAATTGCCCCATTTTAGGTAAACCTATGAAAAACAATGTCAGTCTCAATTCCCCACTCAATAGTTTCAGTGCGTACACTTTGCCCGAAATGGTAGAATATTCAAGCGAAAGTTTACAAAAAGAAAAACAAAATTCGTGACGCTTTCAATTGCAGCTGGATGACAGACAGACGGAGAGAGAGGTACATGTAATGTATATGTCTAAATGGTTTCAAAACGTTTGTCCGAAAAGTGGTAGTATTGTAGCCTACATTTGATTTATTAAAGTGTAAATAAAGTCAATTAATTCAAATATATGAATTTAAATAGCATTAAAATGAATTTTAACAGTCCAGTTCCCTTCTTCATAGGACTTTCTGGAGTCGGGATATAAAATGTTGTGACTTTTTTTTTATTTGTGCAACTCACATTACCTGAAGGAAAACACTCTGACCAATGTCATGGCCCTCAAACCATTTACATCATTTCCATGTCACGTGAGACTCCCTTCCAGACTCATTGAAAAAGAGAGGTTCTTCACGTGATCTTAGCTTCAAACAACCGAAAGGCTTTCACTTTTTTTTTTTTTTTTTCTAAAGTCCTTCTGACTCTCTGGCGAAGAGCCAAGGGGCGAAAACCAAACAGTGGAAAGGTTTTCGGCAAGAAACCACACAACATATTGGGAATAGCTGGCCTGCTCATCCTTCTTTAAGCAAGGTTAGGTGCGCACACAAAATTGGAATTTGCCCCAAACTTTGCAGGCCTGGCACAAATGACCTGATCTATTACACTAATAGGGGTGATTATTTTAATTCTACTTATTTTAATCGTAAATGTTGTGTTGTTCTCAAAATAACCCATTGAAGCGTTTATAATTACATTTCCAACATTTATTTAACAAGTTGTTAACACTTTTTGAGAACGATTCTCTTTCTATCATTAAAAAAAAAAAAAATGAGTAAACTGTAAGATATTCCCTAATAAATATTGAAACAACCTCTTTAATGCAAATCAACTAGGAAGACCTGAAACAAGATTCCAGAAAATGTTTCAGAAATAAAATGAAATAAACCTCGACAGATGTATAAAAGAAAACATGTAGGTCACGATTACAGCTTACCTCAGTGTGTTTAACTGTCTCTCAATTAAAAAAATAGTCCTACAGCACGTACCGTACAATAAGCAATTCCCAGATTTCCTAAGACCCATAAAGATTGTGACGTTTCTGTGACATCATTAAGCCTCCATTTGGAGCGAAGTAATGAGAAACATTAAGAAAAAGAATCAGTCGTAGTGTAAAATCTCGTCAAAAAAACATGCAAAAATAATCAAAAATTTTTATCTACAAGTGTTTGAAAAATATTATTTCCTTTCTGCTAACACTACATCTGGCTGAAATTTGTACTCAAAATATTCCACCCTAACGTGTGATAGGTGCTGTTTTTCTAGCTACATAAGACATCTTCTGCTGTAACCTGCCTGCGCGGCACGTTGACGCCAGAACCGGACGGTGAGTGAGCCACACATGGTCCTACTCTGATTTGCACTGGGAGGCGAGTAAAGTGTTTCCTCCCCAATGTATCGCCGGTCCTTGAGGGGAGTCCTTCGAGGGGAAGATTGCGGTCGTATACAAAGCACGCTGAGCGTCACTGTATACCAGAAGGGTACTAGAGAGGCGCCTGAGTTGGTTCTCTGTTGTAGTTGACAGGACACATAGCCGGCCAGAGACCTTGAACGCTTGGCTTCAATCTTTTGTTTTATTTCTTTTTAGTTTCTTCTTTTCAGTAAGCACGCCACCGCTTTTATAAAATCCTGAAAAAATCCGGCAGAAGCGGGCTACTAATTATAAGTCCAATTGACTTACACACTATATTAGGTTACTTCCGTACCCCCTAGCTCACAGTAGTTTTCAATCACTGAACACTTTTGAAATTTCCCTTCCTAACAGGACCATTGGAAAGTTTGAGCGTCACCGTATGCAGAAGGGTGACTACTTTGAGCCTTGAAT
The DNA here is from genome assembly GCA_037179385.1 of Holothuria scabra. Lineage (NCBI taxonomy): Eukaryota > Metazoa > Echinodermata > Holothuroidea > Aspidochirotida > Holothuriidae > Holothuria > Holothuria scabra. The sequence goes on along the minus strand of CM074195.1, from coordinate 21,829,789 downwards.
GATACGATTACTGGGTTTCCCGCCATAATAACTACTTCAAAACGGCATTTCACAGAGCGGAGTAATACAATAAAAAATGGCACTAAAAATGGGTCAGATTGCCTTGAATTTTGCACAGAGCTACATTTCAACTCCTTTGTCTACAAAATCCAAATGCAAAAATGATCATATTTTGTAAGTAACACAGACAGAAACAACATCCCATCAAAGTTTTAAGGCACTTTGTCTGTCAGTAAACATTTTCACAGGCACGAGTATTGGAGTTTGTGCTTGTTCCTCTACCAGAGAAGCACGTAAGGAGAGACGGAAAAAAAAAACAAATTGAAATCATTTTAGGACAGTCTTATAACTGATGCTGCTTTGACTTCTAATTCTAAACAAATACGACCTAAATGGGTTAATGTGTAATGCATCATGCAGCAGAGTACTGTGGGTAAAAGGTAGGTATGTGGGGAAAAGGGTGAGCTAGAATCAATGATAATTACGGGGGGATCAAGGGACCGTTAAATCGAGCTTGAGGTGTTGAAGGTCAAAAAAAGGTGAACAGTTTTTCGTGTTCGTACGTAATTTCACCGTCCTCGGGTACTGTCTCAAGCTTAATTTATGTGTTTCTTTTTTTCTCGGCTTGGCACTTTTCTCGTCCTGACAAGCTCTCTGTATGTTTAAGAGTGCTTGCCTTCTTAACATCTTCCTATTACATAATGTTTCCAAATTATTATTCGTGTTAACTATATGAATTACTTTCAAAATATAATGAAACCCAATAAATGAAAAGAAATGCAATCATGGATCAGCTTATAATGACCTTCAACCTTCGGACTTCGAGTCGGTTGCGTAGCCTGTATATCATAAGTTATTATCTCTGAAAATCCGGGAAAACTTATACGTGCTGCTAAAAGACACACAAGGTCAGATTTTTCATTTTTGGGCCCTGGCAGAAGTAAATTTGGGGCCCAAACTACCATTCTTCCCCGGACGACGTTTTACAGTAGCACAAGTTAGAAGGACGAAGTTTCTTGTCACCTTGGAATTATTGTGGAAAAGGCAGCGTATTTTTCTGGGATGGGCAAGTGGAAACCTCGTGACTCCTCCCCTCGAGACGGGATTCCAAAAGGATGATCAATTCAAACTAGCGGGTTGGAAGAGGACAAATTAAGATCAGATTTAGAAAAGGTAAAACGTAGAAAAGGAGAAAAGGAAGACATTAGACCATCTAGCTTAACATCAGAGAGACTGCTTGACTAGTTTACCCGTATTCGAGGAATTTATGAAAGTAACATGTTAAATTTATTCCATTCCAATTAATTAATGTTTGTCTGACTAACACAGCAAAAGTTCTTCACAGTTCGCTTTAAGCAATTCCCAAATTTTCACCTGTATCATAATGTACCCATGGCACCGCCTGTACAACACTGATGCTGCGTATTCCAGAAAATCAGTTATCGGAAACTTTTTTAAAACGAAAAAAACTTTTAATCCAGGCTGCGGATATCTTCGGGATCTGAAATTTGGTCAGGATCTGGAAAATTCGGACAAACCGTGTTAGTTTTGAAGTAAAACGCAAATGACGTGTATTTTGATTAGCACAAAAGGACTCGTCCAATCCATTCTCAGATATTTTGCAGGAAAATTAAATAGAGTCGTAGTCGGCATGGCAAATATTCCAGGAGAGAAAGAAGATTACAAAAAATTGCCCCATTTTAGGTAAACCTATGAAAACAATGTCAGTCTCACTCCCCACTCAATAGTTTTGCTGCCACTTTGCCCAGGAAATGGTAGAATATTCAAGCGAAAGTTTACAAAAAGAAAAACAAAATTCGTGACGCTTTCAATTGCAGCTGGATGACAGACAGACGGAGAGAGGGGTACATGTAATGTATATGTCTAAATGGTTTAAAACGTTTGTCCGAAAAGTGGTAGTATTGTAGCCTACATTTGATTTATTAAAGTGTAAATAAAGTCAATTAATTCAAATATATAATTTAAATAGCATTAAAAATGAATTTTAACAGTCCAGTTCCTTCTTCATAGGACTTTCTTGGAGTCGGGATATAAAATGTTGTGACTTTTTTTGTTGTGCAACTCACATTACCTGAAGGAAAACACTTGACCAATGTCATGGCCCTCAAACCATTTACATCATTTCATGTCACGTGAGACTCCCTTCCAGACTCGATGAAAAAGAGAGGTTCTTCACGTGATCTTAGCCAAACACCGAAAGGCTTTCGCTTTTTTTTTTTTTTTTCTAAAAGTCCCTTCGACTCTCTGGCGAAGAGCCAAGGGGCGAAAACCAAACAGTGGAAAGGTTTTCGACGAAACCACAACATATTGGGGATAGCTGTGCTCATCCTTCTTTAAGCAAGGTTAGGTGCGCCACAAATTGGAATTTGCCCCAAACTTTGCGGGCCTGCACAAAATGACCTGATCTATTACACTAATAGGGGTGATTATTTTAATTCTACTTATTTTAATTGTAAATGTTGTGTTGTTCTCAAAATAACCCATTGAGCGTTTATAATTACATTTCAACATTTATTTAACAAGTTGTTAACACTTTTTGAGAACGATTCTCTTTCTATCATTAAAAAAATTGAGTAAACTGTAAGATATTCCCTAATAAATATTGAAACAACCTCTTTAATGCAAATCAGCCTAGGAAGACCTGAAACAAGATTCCAGAAAATGTTTCAGAAATAAAATGAAATAAACCTCGACAGATGTATAAAAGAAACATGGGGTCACGTTACAGTTACCTCAGTGTGTTTAACTGTCCTCAATAAAAAAAGTCCTACAGCACGTACCGTACAATAAAATTCCAGATTTCCTAAAACCCATAAAGATTGTGACGTTTCTGTGACATAAGCCTCCATTTGGAGCGAAAATGAGAAGAATTAAGAAAAAACATCAGTCGTAGTGTAAAATCTCGTCAAAAACATGCAAAAATAATCAAAAATTTTATCTACAAGTGTTTGAAAAATATTATTCCTTTCTGCTAACACTACATCTGGCTGAAATTTGTACTCAAAATATTCCACCCTAACGTGTGATAGGTGCTGTTTTTCAAGCTACATAAGACATCTTCTGCTGTAACCTGCGCGGCACGTTGACGCCGAACCGGACGGTAGTGTTCACACATGGTCCTACTCTGATTGCACTGGGAGGCGAGTAGTGTTCCTCCCCAATGTATCGCCGGTCCTTGAGGGAGTCCCGAGGGAAGATTGCGGTCGTATACAAAGCACGCTGAGCGTCACTGTATGCAGAAGGGTACTAGAGAGGCGCCTGAGTTGGTTCTCTGTTGTAGTTGACAGGACACATAGCCGGCCAGAGACCTTGAACGCTTGGCTTCAATCTTTTGTTTTATTTCTTTTTAGTTTCTTCTTTTCAGTAAGACGCCACCTTTTATAAAATCTGAAAACTCGAAAAATCCACTTTCAAATTTCCTTAACAGGACCATTGAAAGTTTGAGCGTCACCGTATGCAGAAGGGTACTACTTTGAGCCTTGGATGATAGGTCTGTGTTTCCCGCCATAATAACTACTCAAAACGGCATTTCACAGAGCGGAGTAATACAATGAAAAATGGCACTAAAATGGGTCAGATTGCCTTGAATTTTGCACAGTCTATATTTCAACTACTTGTCTACAAAATCCAAATGCAAAAATGATCATATTTTGTAAGTAACACAGACAGAAACAACATCCCATCAAGTTTTTAAGGCACTTTGTCTGTCAGTAAACATTTTCACAGGCACGAGTATTGGAGTTTGTGCTTGTTCCTCTACCAGAAGCACGTAAGGAGAGACGGGAAACAAAACAAATTGAAATCATTTTAGGACAGTCTTATAACTGATGCTGCTTTGACTTCTAATTCTAAACAAATACGACCTAAATGGGTTAATGTGTAATGCATCATGCGCAGAGTATTGTGGGTAAAGGTAGGTATGTGGGGAAAGGGTGAGCTAGAATCAATGATAATTACGGGGGGATCAAGGGACCGTTAAATCGAGCAGGTGTTGAAGGTCAAAGGTGAACAGTTTTTCGTGTTCGTACGTAATTTCACCGTCCTCGGTACTGTCTCAGCTTAATTTATGTGTTTCTTTTTTTTTTCTCGGCGGCACTTTTCTCGTCTGACAAGCTCTCTGTATGTTTAAGAGTGCTTGCCTTCTTAACATCTTCCTATTACATAATGTTCCAAATTATTATTCGTGTTAACTATATGAATTACTTTCAAAATATAATGAAACCCAATAAATGAAAAGAAATGCAATCATGGATCAGCTTATAATGACCTTCAACCTTCGGACTTCGAGTCGGTTGCGTAGCCTGTATATCATAAGTTATTATCTCTGAAAATCCGAAACTTATACGTGCTGCTAAAAGACACACAAGGTCAGATTTTTCATTTTGGGCCCTGGCAGAAGTAAATTTGGGGCCCAAACTACCATTCTTCCCCGGACGACGTTTTACAGCAGCACAAGTTAGAAGGACGAAGTTTCTTGTCACCTTGGAATTATTGTGGAAAAGGCAGCGTATTTTTCTGGGATGGGCAAGTGGAAACCTGTGACTCCTCCCCTCGAGACGGGATTCCAAAAGGATGATCAATTCAAACTAGCGGGTTGGAAAGAGGACAAATTAAGATCAGATTTAGAAAAGGTAAAACGTAGAAAAGGGAAAAGGAAGACATTAGACCATCTAGCTTAACATCAGAGAGACTGCTTGACTAGTTTACCCGTATTCGAGGAATTTATGAAAGTAACATGTTAAATTTATTCCATTCCAATTAATTAATGTTTGTCTGACTAACACAGCAAAAAGTTCTTCACAGTTCCTTTAAGCAATTCCCAAATTTTCACCTGTATCATAATGTACCCATGGCACCGCCTGTACAACACTGATGCCGTATTCCAGAAAATCAGTTATCGGAAACTTTTTAAAACGAAAAAACTTTTAATCCAGGCTGCGGATATCTTCGGGATCTGAAATTTGGTCAGGATCTGGAAAATTCGGACAAACCGTGTTAGTTTTAAGTAAAACGCAAATGACGTGTATTTTGATTACACAAAAGGACTCGTCCAATCCATTCAGATATTTTGCAGGAAAATTAAATAGAGTCGTAGTCGGCATGGCAAATATTCCAGGGAGAAAGAAGATTACAAAAAATTGCCCCATTTTAGGTAAACCTATGAAAAACAATGTCAGTCTCACTTCCCCACTCAATAGTTTTGCGTGCCACACTTTGCCCGAAATGGTAGAATATTCAAGCGAAAGTTTACAAAAAGAAAAACAAAATTCGTGACGCTTTCAATTGCAGCTGGATGACAGACAGACGGAGAGAGGGGTACATGTAATGTATATGTCTAAATGGTTTAAAACGTTTGTCCGAAAAGTGGTAGTATTGTAGCCTACATTTGATTTATTAAAGTGTAAATAAAGTCAATTAATTCAAATATATAATTTAAATAGCATTAAAAATGAATTTTAACAGTCCAGTTCCCTTCTTCATAGGACTTTCTGGAGTCGGGATATAAAATGTTGTGACTTTTTTTGTTGTGCAACTCACATTACCTGAAGGAAAACACTTGACCAATGTCATGGCCCTCAAACCATTTACATCATTTCATGTCACGTGAGACTCCCTTCCAGACTCGATGAAAAAGAGAGGTTCTTCACGTGATCTTAGCCAAACACCGAAAGGCTTTCGCTTTTTTTTTTTTTTTTTCTAAAAGTCCCTTCGACTCTCTGGCGAAGAGCCAAGGGGCGAAAACCAAACAGTGGAAAGGTTTTCGACGAAACCACAACATATTGGGGATAGCTGTGCTCATCCTTCTTTAAGCAAGGTTAGGTGCGCCACAAAATGGAATTTGCCCCAAACTTTGCGGGCCTGCACAAAATGACCTGATCTATTACGCTAATAGGGGTGATTATTTTAATTCTACTTATTTTAATTGTAAATGTTGTGTTGTTCTCAAAATAACCCATTGAGCGTTTATAATTACATTTCAACATTTATTTAACAAGTTGTTAACACTTTTTGAGAACGATTCTCTTTCTATCATTAAAAAAAATGAGTAAACTGTAAGATATTCCCTAATAAATATTGAAACAACCTCTTTAATGCAAATCAGTTTAGGAAGACCTGAAACAAGATTCCAGAAAATGTTTCAGAAATAAAATGAAATAAACCTCGACAGATGTATAAAAGAAACATGGGGTCACGTTACAGTTACCTCAGTGTGTTTAACTGTCCTCAATAAAAAAAAAAAAGTCCTACAGCACGTACCGTACAATAAAATTCCAGATTTCCTAAGACCCATAAAGATTGTGACGTTTCTGTGACATAAGCCTCCATTTGGAGCGAAAATGAGAAGAATTAAGAAAAAACATCAGTCGTAGTGTAAAATCTCGTCAAAAAACATGCAAAAATAATCAAAAATTTTATCTACAAGTGTTTGAAAAATATTATTCCTTTCTGCTAACACTACATCTGGCTGAAATTTGTACTCAAAATATTCCACCCTAACGTGTGATAGGTGCTGTTTTCAAGCTACATAAGACATCTTCTGCTGTAACCTGCGCGGCACGTTGACGCCGAACCGGACGGTAGTGTTCTCTCATGGTCCTACTCTGATTGCACTGGGAGGCGAGTAGTGTTCCTCCCCAATGTATCGCCGGTCCTTGAGGGGAGTCCCGAGGGAAGATTGCGGTCGTATACAAAGCACGCTGAGCGTCACTGTATGCAGAAGGGTACTAGAGAGGCGCCTGAGTTGGTTCTCTGTTGTAGTTGACAGGACACATAGCCGGCCAGAGACCTTGAACGCTTGGCTTCAATCTTTTGTTTTATTTCTTTAGTTTCTTCTTTTCAGTAAGACGCCACCTTTTATAAAATCTGAAAACTCGAAAAATCCACTTTCAAATTTCCTTAACAGGACCATTGAAAGTTTGAGCGTCACCGTATGCAGAAGGGTACTACTTTGAGCCTTGGATGATAGGTCTGTGTTTCCCGCCATAATAACTACTCAAAACGGCATTTCACAGAGCGGAGTAATACAATGAAAAATGGCACTAAAATGGGTCAGATTGCCTTGAATTTTGCACAGTCTATATTTCAACTACTTGTCTACAAAATCCAAATGCAAAAATGATCATATTTTGTAAGTAACACAGACAGAAACAACATCCCATCAAGTTTTTAAGGCACTTTGTCTGTCAGTAAACATTTTCACAGGCACGAGTATTGGAGTTTGTGCTTGTTCCTCTACCAGAAGCACGTAAGGAGAGACGGGAAAAAAAATTGAAATCATTTTAGGACAGTCTTATAACTGATGCTGCTTTGACTTCTAATTCTAAACAAATACGACCTAAATGGGTTAATGTGTAATGCATCATGCGCAGAGTATTGTGGGTAAAGGTAGGTATGTGGGGAAAGGGTGAGCTAGAATCAATGATAATTACGGGGGGATCAAAGGGACCGTTAAAGCGAGCAGGTGTTGAAGGTCAAAGGTGAACAGTTTTTCGTGTTCGTACGTAATTTCACCGTCCTCGGGTACTGTCTCAGCTTAATTTATGTGTTTCTTTTTTTTTTCTCGGCGGCACTTTTCTCGTCTGACAAGCTCTCTGTATGTTTAAGAGTGCTTGCCTTCTTAACATCTTCCTATTACATAATGTTCCAAATTATTATTCGTGTTAACTATATGAATTACTTTCAAAATATAATGAAACCCAATAAATGAAAAGAAATGCAATCATGGATCAGCTTATAATGACCTTCAACCTTCGGACTTCGAGTCGGTTGCGTAGCCTGTATATCATAAGTTATTATCTCTGAAAATCCGAAACTTATACGTGCTGCTAAAAGACACACAAGGTCAGATTTTTCATTTTGGGCCCTGGCAGAAGTAAATTTGGGGCCCAAACTACCATTCTTCCCCGGACGACGTTTTACAGCAGCACAAGTTAGAAGGACGAAGTTTCTTGTCACCTTGGAATTATTGTGGAAAAGGCAGCGTATTTTCTGGGATGGGCAAGTGGAAACCTGTGACTCCTCCCCTCGAGACGGGATTCCAAAAGGATGATCAATTCAAACTAGCGGGTTGGAAAGAGGACAAATTAAGATCAGATTTAGAAAAGGTAAAACGTAGAAAAGGGAAAAGGAAGACATTAGACCATCTAGCTTAACATCAGAGAGACTGCTTGACTAGTTTACCCGTATTCGAGGAATTTATGAAAGTAACATGTTAAATTTATTCCATTCCAATTAATTAATGTTTGTCTGACTAACACAGCAAAAAGTTCTTCACAGTTCCTTTAAGCAATTCCCAAATTTTCACCTGTATCATAATGTACCCATGGCACCGCCTGTACAACACTGATGCCGTATTCCAGAAAATCAGTTATCGGAAACTTTTTAAAACGAAAAAAACTTTTAATCCAGGCTGCGGATATCTTCGGGATCTGAAATTTGGTCAGGATCTGGAAAATTCGGACAAACCGTGTTAGTTTTAAGTAAAACGCAAATGACGTGTATTTTGATTACACAAAAGGACTCGTCCAATCCATTCAGATATTTTGCAGGAAAATTAAATAGAGTCGTAGTCGGCATGGCAAATATTCCAGGGAGAAAGAAGATTACAAAAAATTGCCCCATTTTAGGTAAACCTATGAAAAACAATGTCAGTCTCACTCCCCACTCAATAGTTTTGCGTGCCACACTTTGCCCGAAATGGTAGAATATTCAAGCGAAAGTTTACAAAAAGAAAAACAAAATTCGTGACGCTTTCAATTGCAGCTGGATGACAGACAGACGGAGAGAGGGGTACATGTAATGTATATGTCTAAATGGTTTAAAACGTTTGTCCGAAAAGTGGTAGTATTGTAGCCTACATTTGATTTATTAAAGTGTAAATAAAGTCAATTAATTCAAATATATAATTTAAATAGCATTAAAAATGAATTTTAACAGTCCAGTTCCCTTCTTCATAGGACTTTCTGGAGTCGGGATATAAAATGTTGTGACTTTTTTTTGTTGTGCAACTCACATTACCTGAAGGAAAACACTTGACCAATGTCATGGCCCTCAAACCATTTACATCATTTCATGTCACGTGAGACTCCCTTCCAGACTCGATGAAAAAGAGAGGTTCTTCACGTGATCTTAGCCAAACACCGAAAGGCTTTCGCTTTTTTTTTTTTTTTTTCTAAAAGTCCCTTCGACTCTCTGGCGAAGAGCCAAGGGGCGAAAACCAAACAGTGGAAAGGTTTTCGACGAAACCACAACATATTGGGGATAGCTGTGCTCATCCTTCTTTAAGCAAGGTTAGGTGCGCCACAAAATGGAATTTGCCCCAAACTTTGCGGGCCTGCACAAAATGACCTGATCTATTACGCTAATAGGGGTGATTATTTTAATTCTACTTATTTTAATTGTAAATGTTGTGTTGTTCTCAAAATAACCCATTGAGCGTTTATAATTACATTTCAACATTTATTTAACAAGTTGTTAACACTTTTTGAGAACGATTCTCTTTCTATCATTAAAAAAATGAGTAAACTGTAAGATATTCCCTAATAAATATTGAAACAACCTCTTTAATGCAAATCAGCCTAGGAAGACCTGAAACAAGATTCCAGAAAATGTTTCAGAAATAAAATGAAATAAACCTCGACAGATGTATAAAAGAAACATGGGGTCACGTTACAGTTACCTCAGTGTGTTTAACTGTCCTCAATAAAAAAAAAAAGTCCTACAGCACGTACCGTACAATAAAATTCCAGATTTCCTAAGACCCATAAAGATTGTGACGTTTCTGTGACATAAGCCTCCATTTGGAGCGAAAGTGAGAAGAATTAAGAAAACCATCAGGCGTAGTGTAAAATCTCGTCAAAAAACATGCAAAAATAATCAAAAATTTTATCTACAAGTGTTTGAAAAATATTATTCCTTTCTGCTAACACTACATCTGGCTGAAATTTGTACTCAAAATATTCCACCCTAACGTGTGATAGGTGCTGTTTTTCAAGCTACATAAGACATCTTCTGCTGTAACCTGCGCGGCACGTTGACGCCGAACCGGACGGTAGTGTTCACACATGGTCCTACTCTGATTGCACTGGGAGGCGAGTAGTGTTCCTCCCCAATGTATCGCCGGTCCTTGAGGGGAGTCCCGAGGGAAGATTGCGGTCGTATACAAAGCACGCTGAGCGTCACTGTATGCAGAAGGGTACTAGAGAGGCGCCTGAGTTGGTTCTCTGTTGTAGTTGACAGGACACATAGCCGGCCAGAGACCTTGAACGCTTGGCTTCAATCTTTTGTTTTATTTCTTTTTAGTTTCTTCTTTTCAGTAAGACGCCACCTTTTATAAAATCTGAAAACTCGAAAAATCCACTTTCAAATTTCCTTAACAGGACCATTGAAAGTTTGAGCGTCACCGTATGCAGAAGGGTACTACTTTGAGCCTTGGATGATAGGTCTGTGTTTCCCGCCATAATAACTACTCAAAACGGCATTTCACAGAGCGGAGTAATACAAAGAAAAATGGCACTAAAATGGGTCAGATTGCCTTGAATTTTGCACAGTCTACATTTCAACTACTTGTCTACAAAATCCAAATGCAAAAATGATCATATTTTGTAAGTAACACAGACAGAAACAACATCCCATCAAGTTTTTAAGGCACTTTGTCTGTCAGTAAACATTTTCACAGGCACGAGTATTGGAGTTTGTGCTTGTTCCTCTACCAGAAGCACGTAAGGAGAGACGGGAAAAAAAACAAATTGAAATCATTTTAGGACAGTCTTATAACTGATGCTGCTTTGACTTCTAATTCTAAACAAATACGACCTAAATGGGTTAATGTGTAATGCATCATGCGCAGAGTATTGTGGGTAAAGGTAGGTATGTGGGAAAGGGTGAGCTAGAATCAATGATAATTACGGGGGATCAAGGGACCGTTAAATCGAGCAGGTGTTGAAGGTCAAAGGTGAACAGTTTTTCGTGTTCGTACGTAATTTCACCGTCCTCGGGTACTGTCTCAGCTTAATTTATGTGTTTCTTTTTTTTCTCGGCGGCACTTTTCTCGTCTGACAAGCTCTCTGTATGTTTAAGAGTGCTTGCCTTCTTAACGTCTTCCTATTACATAATGTTCCAAATTATTATTCGTGTTAACTATATGAATTACTTTCAAAATATAATGAAACCCAATAAATGAAAAGAAATGCAATCATGGATCAGCTTGTAATGACCTTCAACCTTCGGACTTCGAGTCGGTTGCGTAGCCTGTATATCATAAGTTATTATCTCTGAAAATCCGAAACTTATACGTGCTGCTAAGACACACAAGGTCAGATTTTTCATTTTGGGCCCTGGCAGAAGTAAATTTGGGGCCCAAACTACCATTCTTCCCCGGACGACGTTTTACAGTAGCACAAGTTAGAAGGACGAAGTTTCTTGTCACCTTGGAATTATTGTGGAAAAGGCAGCGTATTTTCTGGGATGGGCAAGTGGAAACCTGTGACTCCTCCCCTCGAGACGGGATTCCAAAAGGATGATCAATTCAAACTAGCGGGTTGGAAAGAGGACAAATTAAGATCAGATTTAGAAAAGGTAAAACGTAGAAAAGGGAAAAGGAAGACATTAGACCATCTAGCTTAACATCAGAGAGACTGCTTGACTAGTTTACCCGTATTCGAGGAATTTATGAAAGTAACATGTTAAATTTATTCCATTCCAATTAATTAATGTTTGTCTGACTAACACAGCAAAAAGTTCTTCACAGTTCCTTTAAGCAATTCCCAAATTTTCACCTGTATCATAATGTACCCATGGCACCGCCTGTACAACACTGATGCCGTATTCCAGAAAATCAGTTATCGGAAACTTTTTAAAACGAAAAAACTTTTAATCCAGGCTGCGGATATCTTCGGGATCTGAAATTTGGTCAGGATCTGGAAAATTCGGACAAACCGTGTTAGTTTTAAGTAAAACGCAAATGACGTGTATTTTGATTACACAAAAGGACTCGTCCAATCCATTCAGATATTTTGCAGGAAAATTAAATAGAGTCGTAGTCGGCATGGCAAATATTCCAGGGAGAAAGAAGATTACAAAAAATTGCCCCATTTTAGGTAAACCTATGAAAAACAATGTCAGTCTCACTCCCCACTCAATAGTTTTGCGTGCCACACTTTGCCCGAAATGGTAGAATATTCAAGCGAAAGTTTACAAAAAGAAAAACAAAATTCGTGACGCTTTCAATTGCAGCTGGATGACAGACAGACGGAGAGAGGGGTACATGTAATGTATATGTCTAAATGGTTTAAAACGTTTGTCCGAAAAGTGGTAGTATTGTAGCCTACATTTGATTTATTAAAGTGTAAATAAAGTCAATTAATTCAAATATATAATTTAAATAGCATTAAAAATGAATTTTAACAGTCCAGTTCCCTTCTTCATAGGACTTTCTGGAGTCGGGATATAAAATGTTGTGACTTTTTTTGTTGTGCAACTCACATTACCTGAAGGAAAACACTTGACCAATGTCATGGCCCTCAAACCATTTACATCATTTCCATGTCACGTGAGACTCCCTTCCAGACTCGATGAAAAAGAGAGGTACTTCACGTGATCTTAGCCAAACACCGAAAGGCTTTCGCTTTTTTTTTTTTCTAAAAGTCCCTTCGACTCTCTGGCGAAGAGCCAAGGGGCGAAAACCAAACAGTGGAAAGGTTTTCGACGAAACCACAACATATTGGGGATAGCTGTGCTCATCCTTCTTTAAGCAAGGTTAGGTGCGCCACAAAATGGAATTTGCCCCAAACTTTGCGGGCCTGCACAAAATGACCTGATCTATTACACTAATAGGGGTGATTATTTTAATTCTACTTATTTTAATTGTAAATGTTGTGTTGTTCTCAAAATAACCCATTGAGCGTTTATAATTACATTTCAACATTTATTTAACAAGTTGTTAACACTTTTTGAGAACGATTCTCTTTCTATCATTAAAAAAAATGAGTAAACTGTAAGATATTCCCTAATAAATATTGAAACAACCTCTTTAATGCAAATCAGCCTAGGAAGACCTGAAACAAGATTCCAGAAAATGTTTCAGAAATAAAATGAAATAAACCTCGACAGATGTATAAAAGAAACATGGGGTCACGTTACAGTTACCTCAGTGTGTTTAACTGTCCTCAATAAAAAAAAGTCCTACAGCACGTACCGTACAATAAAATTCCAGATTTCCTAAAACCCATAAAGATTGTGACGTTTCTGTGACATAAGCCTCCATTTGGAGCGAAAATGAGAAGAATTAAGAAAAAACATCAGTCGTAGTGTAAAATCTCGTCAAAAAACATGCAAAAATAATCAAAAATTTTATCTACAAGTGTTTGAAAAATATTATTCCTTTCTGCTAACACTACATCTGGCTGAAATTTGTACTCAAAATATTCCACCCTAACGTGTGATAGGTGCTGTTTTTCAAGCTACATAAGACATCTTCTGCTGTAACCTGCGCGGCACGTTGACGCCGAACCGGACGGTAGTGTTCACACATGGTCCTACTCTGATTGCACTGGGAGGCGAGTAGTGTTCCTCCCCAATGTATCGCCGGTCCTTGAGGGGAGTCCCGAGGGAAGATTGCGGTCGTATACAAAGCACGCTGAGCGTCACTGTATGCAGAAGGGTACTAGAGAGGCGCCTGAGTTGGTTCTCTGTTGTAGTTGACAGGACACATAGCCGGCCAGAGACCTTGAACGCTTGGCTTCAATCTTTTGTTTTATTTCTTTTTAGTTTCTTCTTTTCAGTAAGACGCCACCTTTTATAAAATCTGAAAACTCGAAAAATCCACTTTCAAATTTCCTTAACAGGACCATTGAAAGTTTGAGCGTCACCGTATGCAGAAGGGTACTACTTTGAGCCTTGGATGATAGGTCTGTGTTTCCCGCCATAATAACTACTCAAAACGGCATTTCACAGAGCGGAGTAATACAAAGAAAAATGGCACTAAAATGGGTCAGATTGCCTTGAATTTTGCACAGTCTACATTTCAACTACTTGTCTACAAAATCCAAATGCAAAAATGATCATATTTTGTAAGTAACACAGACAGAAACAACATCCCATCAAGTTTTTAAGGCACTTTGTCTGTCAGTAAACATTTTCACAGGCACGAGTATTGGAGTTTGTGCTTGTTCCTCTACCAGAAGCACGTAAGGAGAGACGGAAAAAAAAAACAAATTGAAATCATTTTAGGACAGTCTTATAACTGATGCTGCTTTGACTTCTAATTCTAAACAAATACGACCTAAATGGGTTAATGTGTAATGCATCATGCGCAGAGTACTGTGGGTAAAGGTAGGTATGTGGGGAAAGGGTGAGCTAGAATCAATGATAATTACGGGGGGATCAAGGGACCGTTAAATCGAGCAGGTGTTGAAGGTCAAAGGTGAACAGTTTTTCGTGTTCGTACGTAATTTCACCGTCCTCGGGTACTGTCTCAGCTTAATTTATGTGTTTCTTTTTTTTTCTCGGCGGCACTTTTCTCGTCTGACAAGCTCTCTGTATGTTTAAGAGTGCTTGCCTTCTTAACATCTTCCTATTACATAATGTTCCAAATTATTATTCGTGTTAACTATATGAATTACTTTCAAAATATAATGAAACCCAATAAATGAAAAGAAATGCAATCATGGATCAGCTTATAATGACCTTCAACCTTCGGACTTCGAGTCGGTTGCGTAGCCTGTATATCATAAGTTATTATCTCTGAAAATCCGAAACTTATACGTGCTGCTAAAAGACACACAAGGTCAGATTTTTCATTTTGGGCCCTGGCAGAAGTAAATTTGGGGCCCAAACTACCATTCTTCCCCGGACGACGTTTTACAGTAGCACAAGTTAGAAGGACGAAGTTTCTTGTCACCTTGGAATTATTGTGGAAAAGGCAGCGTATTTTCTGGGATGGGCAAGTGGAAACCTGTGACTCCTCCCCTCGAGACGGGATTCCAAAAGGATGATCAATTCAAACTAGCGGGTTGGAAAGAGGACAAATTAAGATCAGATTTAGAAAAGGTAAAACGTAGAAAAGGGAAAAGGAAGACATTAGACCATCTAGCTTAACATCAGAGAGACTGCTTGACTAGTTTACCCGTATTCGAGGAATTTATGAAAGTAACATGTTAAATTTATTCCATTCCAATTAATTAATGTTTGTCTGACTAACACAGCAAAAAGTTCTTCACAGTTCCTTTAAGCAATTCCCAAATTTTCACCTGTATCATAATGTACCCATGGCACCGCCTGTACAACACTGATGCCGTATTCCAGAAAATCAGTTATCGGAAACTTTTTAAAACGAAAAAACTTTTAATCCAGGCTGCGGATATCTTCGGGATCTGAAATTTGGTCAGGATCTGGAAAATTCGGACAAACCGTGTTAGTTTTAAGTAAAACGCAAATGACGTGTATTTTGATTACACAAAAGGACTCGTCCAATCCATTCAGATATTTTGCAGGAAAATTAAATAGAGTCGTAGTCGGCATGGCAAATATTCCAGGGAGAAAGAAGATTACAAAAAATTGCCCCATTTTAGGTAAACCTATGAAAAACAATGTCAGTCTCACTCCCCACTCAATAGTTTTGCGTGCCACACTTTGCCCGAAATGGTAGAATATTCAAGCGAAAGTTTACAAAAAGAAAAACAAAATTCGTGACGCTTTCAATTGCAGCTGGATGACAGACAGACGGAGAGAGGGGTACATGTAATGTATATGTCTAAATGGTTTAAAACGTTTGTCCGAAAAGTGGTAGTATTGTAGCCTACATTTGATTTATTAAAGTGTAAATAAAGTCAATTAATTCAAATATATAATTTAAATAGCATTAAAAATGAATTTTAACAGTCCAGTTCCCTTCTTCATAGGACTTTCTGGAGTCGGGATATAAAATGTTGTGACTTTTTTTGTTGTGCAACTCACATTACCTGAAGGAAAACACTTGACCAATGTCATGGCCCTCAAACCATTTACATCATTTCATGTCACGTGAGACTCCCTTCCAGACTCGATGAAAAAGAGAGGTTCTTCACGTGATCTTAGCCAAACACCGAAAGGCTTTCGCTTTTTTTTCTAAAAGTCCCTTCGACTCTCTGGCGAAGAGCCAAGGGGCGAAAACCAAACAGTGGAAAGGTTTTCGACGAAACCACAACATATTGGGGATAGCTGTGCTCATCCTTCTTTAAGCAAGGTTAGGTGCGCCACAAAATGGAATTTGCCCCAAACTTTGCGGGCCTGCACAAAATGACCTGATCTATTACACTAATAGGGGTGATTATTTTAATTCTACTTATTTTAATTGTAAATGTTGTGTTGTTCTCAAAATAACCCATTGAGCGTTTATAATTACATTTCAACATTTATTTAACAAGTTGTTAACACTTTTTGAGAACGATTCTCTTTCTATCATTAAAAAAATTGAGTAAACTGTAAGATATTCCCTAATAAATATTGAAACAACCTCTTTAATGCAAATCAGCCTAGGAAGACCTGAAACAAGATTCCAGAAAATGTTTCAGAAATAAAATGAAATAAACCTCGACAGATGTATAAAAGAAACATGGGGTCACGTTACAGTTACCTCAGTGTGTTTAACTGTCCTCAATAAAAAAAGTCCTACAGCACGTACCGTACAATAAAATTCCAGATTTCCTAAAACCCATAAAGATTGTGACGTTTCTGTGACATAAGCCTCCATTTGGAGCGAAAATGAGAAGAATTAAGAAAAAACATCAGTCGTAGTGTAAAATCTTGTCAAAAAACATGCAAAAATAATCAAAAATTTTATCTACAAGTGTTTGAAAAATATTATTCCTTTCTGCTAACACTACATCTGGCTGAAATTTGTACTCAAAATATTCCACCCTAACGTGTGATAGGTGCTGTTTTTCAAGCTACATAAGACATCTTCTGCTGTAACCTGCGCGGCACGTTGACGCCGAACCGGACGGTAGTGTTCACACATGGTCCTACTCTGATTGCACTGGGAGGCGAGTAGTGTTCCTCCCCAATGTATCGCCGGTCCTTGAGGGGAGTCCCGAGGGAAGATTGCGGTCGTATACAAAGCACGCTGAGCGTCACTGTATGCAGAAGGGTACTAGAGAGGCGCCTGAGTTGGTTCTCTGTTGTAGTTGACAGGACACATAGCCGGCCAGAGACCTTGAACGCTTGGCTTCAATCTTTTGTTTTATTTCTTTTTAGTTTCTTCTTTTCAGTAAGACGCCACCTTTTATAAAATCTGAAAACTCGAAAAATCCACTTTCAAATTTCCTTAACAGGACCATTGAAAGTTTGAGCGTCACCGTATGCAGAAGGGTACTACTTTGAGCCTTGGATGATAGGTCTGTGTTTCCCGCCATAATAACTACTCAAAACGGCATTTCACAGAGCGGAGTAATACAATGAAAAATGGCACTAAAATGGGTCAGATTGCCTTGAATTTTGCACAGTCTATATTTCAACTACTTGTCTACAAAATCCAAATGCAAAAATGATCATATTTTGTAAGTAACACAGACAGAAACAACATCCCATCAAGTTTTTAAGGCACTTTGTCTGTCAGTAAACATTTTCACAGGCACGAGTATTGGAGTTTGTGCTTGTTCCTCTACCAGAAGCACGTAAGGAGAGACGGAAAAAAAAACAAATTGAAATCATTTTAGGACAGTCTTATAACTGATACTGCTTTGACTTCTAATTCCCAACAAATACGACCTAAATGGGTTAATGTGTAATGCATCATGCGCAGAGTATTGTGGGTAAAGGTAGGGTATGTGGGAAAAGGGTAAGCTAGAATCAATGATAATTACGGAGGGATCAAGGGACCGTTAAATCGAGCAGGTGTTGAAGGTCAAAGGTGAACAGTTTTTCGTTTTCGTACGTAATTTCACCGTCCTCGGGTACTGTCTCAGCTTAATTTATGTGTCTCTTTTTTTTTTCTCGGCGGCACTTTTCTCGTCTGACAAGCTCTCTGTATGTTTAAGAGTGCTTGCCTTCTTAACGTCTTCCTATTACATAATGTTCCAAATTATTATTCGTGTTAACTATATGAATTACTTTCAAAATATAATGAAACCCAATAAATGAAAAGAAATGCAATCATGGATCAGCTTGTAATGACCTTCAACCTTCGGACTTCGAGTCGGTTGCGTAGCCTGTATATCATAAGTTATTATCTCTGAAAATCCGAAACTTATACGTGCTGCTAAAAGACACACAAGGTCAGATTTTTCATTTTGGGCCCTGGCAGAAGTAAATTTGGGGCCCAAACTACCATTCTTCCCCGGACGACGTTTTACAGTAGCACAAGTTAGAAGGACGAAGTTTCTTGTCACCTTGGAATTATTGTGGAAAAGGCAGCGTATGTTCTGGGATGGGCAAGTGGAAACCTGTGACTCCTCCCCTCGAGACGGGATTCCAAAAGGATGATCAATTCAAACTAGCGGGTTGGAAAGAGGACAAATTAAGATCAGATTTAGAAAAGGTAAAACGTAGAAAAGGGAAAAGGAAGACATTAGACTATCTAGCTTAACATCAGAGAAACTGCTTGACTAGTTTACCCGTATTCGAGGAATTTATGAAAGTAACATGTTAAATTTATTCCATTCCAATTAATTAATGTTTGTCTGACTAACACAGCAAAAAGTTCTTCACAGTTCCTTTAAGCAATTCCCAAATTTTCACCTGTATCATAATGTACCCATGGCACCGCCTGTACAACACTGATGCCGTATTCCAGAAAATCAGTTATCGGACACTTTTTAAAATGAAAAAAACTTTTAATCCAGGCTGCGGATATCTTCGGGATCTGAAATTTGGTCAGGATCTGGAAAATTCGGACAAACCGTGTTAGTTTTAAGTAAAACGCAAATGACGTGTATTTTGATTACACAAAAGGACTCGTCCAATCCATTCAGATATTTTGCAGGAAAATTAAATAGAGTCGTAGTCGGCATGGCAAATATTCCAGGGAGAAAGAAGATTACAAAAAATTGCCCCATTTTAGGTAAACCTATGAAAAACAATGTCAGTCTCACTCCCCACTCAATAGTTTTGCGTGCCACACTTTGCCCGAAATGGTAGAATATTCAAGCGAAAGTTTACAAAAAGAAAAACAAAATTCGTGACGCTTTCAATTGCAGCTGGATGACAGACAGACGGAGAGAGGGGTACATGTAATGTATATGTCTAAATGGTTTAAAACGTTTGTCCGAAAAGTGGTAGTATTGTAGCCTACATTTGATTTATTAAAGTGTAAATAAAGTCAATTAATTCAAATATATAATTTAAATAGCATTAAAAATGAATTTTAACAGTCCAGTTCCCTTCTTCATAGGACTTTCTGGAGTCGGGATATAAAATGTTGTGACTTTTTTTGTTGTGCAACTCACATTACCTGAAGGAAAACACTTGACCAATGTCATGGCCCTCAAACCATTTACATCATTTCCATGTCACGTGAGACTCCCTTCCAGACTCGATGAAAAAGAGAGGTTCTTCACGTGATCTTAGCCAAACACCGAAAGGCTTTCGCTTTTTTTTTTTTTTTTTCTAAAAGTCCCTTCGACTCTCTGGCGAAGAGCCAAGGGGCGAAAACCAAACAGTGGAAAGGTTTTCGACGAAACCACAACATATTGGGGATAGCTGTGCTCATCCTTCTTTAAGCAAGGTTAGGTGCGCCACAAAATGGAATTTGCCCCAAACTTTGCGGGCCTGCACAAAATGACCTGATCTATTACACTAATAGGGGTGATTATTTTAATTCTACTTATTTTAATTGTAAATGTTGTGTTGTTCTCAAAATAACCCATTGAGCGTTTATAATTACATTTCAACATTTATTTAACAAGTTGTTAACACTTTTTGAGAACGATTCTCTTTCTATCATTAAAAAAAATGAGTAAACTGTAAGATATTCCCTAATAAATATTGAAACAACCTCTTTAATGCAAATCAGCCTAGGAAGACCTGAAACAAGATTCCAGAAAATGTTTCAGAAATAAAATGAAATAAACCTCGACAGATGTATAAAAGAAACATGGGGTCACGTTACAGTTACCTCAGTGTGTTTAACTGTCCTCAATAAAAAAAAGTCCTACAGCACGTACCGTACAATAAAATTCCAGATTTCCTAAGACCCATAAAGATTGTGACGTTTCTGTGACATAAGCCTCCATTTGGAGCGAAAATGAGAAGAATTAAGAAAAACATCAGTCGTAGTGTAAAATCTCGTCAAAAAACATGCAAAAATAATCAAAAATTTTATCTACAAGTGTTTGAAAAATATTATTCCTTTCTGCTAACACTACATCTGGCTGAAATTTGTACTCAAAATATTCCACCCTAACGTGTGATAGGTGCTGTTTTTCAAGCTACATAAGACATCTTCTGCTGTAACCTGCGCGGCACGTTGACGCCGAACCGGACGGTAGTGTTCACACATGGTCCTACTCTGATTGCACTGGGAGGCGAGTAGTGTTCCTCCCCAATGTATCGCCGGTCCTTGAGGGGAGTCCCGAGGGAAGATTGCGGTCGTATACAAAGCACGCTGAGCGTCACTGTATGCAGAAGGGTACTAGAGAGGCGCCTGAGTTGGTTCTCTGTTGTAGTTGACAGGACACATAGCCGGCCAGAGACCTTGAACGCTTGGCTTCAATCTTTTGTTTTATTTCTTTTTAGTTTCTTCTTTTCAGTAAGACGCCACCTTTTATAAAATCTGAAAACTCGAAAAATCCACTTTCAAATTTCCTTAACAGGACCATTGAAAGTTTGAGCGTCACCGTATGCAGAAGGGTACTACTTTGAGCCTTGGATGATAGGTCTGTGTTTCCCGCCATAATAACTACTCAAAACGGCATTTCACAGAGCGGAGTAATACAATGAAAAATGGCACTAAAATTGGTCAGATTGCCTTGAATTTTGCACAGTCTATATTTCAACTACTTGTCTACAAAATCCAAATGCAAAAATGATCATATTTTGTAAGTAACACAGACAGAAACAACATCCCATCAAGTTTTTAAGGCACTTTGTCTGTCAGTAAACATTTTCACAGGCACGAGTATTGGAGTTTGTGCTTGTTCCTCTACCAGAAGCACGTAAGGAGAGACGGAAAAAAAACAATAAACTGAGATGGTTTAAGTAAGAAGTTTAGTAATTAGGTAAGAAGGTTAGGAGAATTGGTATTGTTTTGGTGAGAGAACTGGGCCTTTAAGAAACATGAATCTTTATATAATGTAAATGGTAAACTAAGGCATTTTTCTGCTTGAATTTGATCAACAGTGAGACTGTTTCAAAAAACAATCTGGATCAGAAATTGCCCCTCTGTGGTTGGGCACCCTGTGGGCTGGGGGTTGCAGAATATGCCCATGATACTTCCTGCCCTTCATAAGAGGGGACTATTAAAGGAAAAGGCTTGAACCATATTTGAGTTGTGTTTTAAACCAAACTTAAATTTGCAAGGTATTTGACATGGTATTTAAACTTTACCGTTTTACCCACTGTAGTTTACACTGGGGGCCACATCTGTGTTGGTGCGTCATTAAAGCTAATGCTACTATTACTCAATGGGAAATTCGTAACACTATTATTTTTCAAATCTATATTTTCTGTTTCAGTCGCAGATATAAAATCTTTTGCTGCAAAGAAGCATTTCCAGCCTGCCACTAATTTCTCTTGTCCAAAACGTCAAAGTAAGTTCATCACATGGCTTAGCTTGCCTCCTTTTTATTTACTTTACAGTAGAATGTGACAGTAATAGTGATTAAAGTTTCTTGAAATATGTCCATGGTATTGTCATTTATGGAGGCTTGACTTCTTGTAGGCCAGGGGTGGTAGAATATACCCATGGTACTCTCGTATTGTAAGAGGTGACTAATAAAGGGGAGGACCATATTTGAATCCTGCTTTTGGAAAGGCAGGTGGGTGACCTGGGGGAAACTGCCCTTCCTCAGACTTCTGACTTGTACAACATACAAAGCATGTTAAGCAGGGTTTCTGTGACCTGGAAAAGTCATGAAATTTTATTTTCATTTCCCAGGCCTGAAAAAGTCATGAAATATTGTAAAAGTGACATAAGTCATGGGAAAAGTCATGAAATTTAGCCCAGATCAGTCTTTAAATTTATTACAAGTACATAAATTTACTCATTTGTATGTAACAATCAGTTTTCATGTTCTTCCATGAAAAAGATGGTAGGTATTTTTGCAATTTAGTCATAAATAGTTTCGTTAAGGGAATGAAATATTCATGGAAAAGTCATGAATTTTTTCCCAAAGGTGCAGAAGCCCTGGATAAGTAATGGTGGTTCGTGAAATAGGCAGAAACAGCTCCGTTGGTATTTGCCCAAGTTGTTGTATTGCCCTGCAATGATTCTAAGATACAGTACAGAACCAGGCAAAAGCCCAACCACTGCCTATAATTTAGTTAGTTAAATGGAGTTTTATAGTCCAGTTTCTGGTAAATTGGTTTAAGCCAAGCTGACCATGGCCTCTTTTCAAGTTGTGGCTCATTGGTTTGTTTTCCCTACTCCATTGCTCATGCTGAGCAACAAGCACAATTTCACTTTTTAAGTATTTGGTATGACCTGGCCAGTACTTGACCAAGTAGATTCCACTACTTGGTATGTATGGTACTTAAGATTTGGAAACTTGGGGGCGCCCCTTATTGCCTTGAGGTACAATACAGATTTGGAAGATCAGCAAGGCCACTCTCAGGAAATATGTAGCAAAGATGTGACTGTGTGAGATTCTCATGTTTTTTGACTTGAGGTACACTTTAAAGTGTACCTCAAGTCAAAAAATTCAAAAATATATGTTCAAGACCTTGAAAAAAATTCTAACATTCCAACTCCCATCTTCATACGACATTTCTGAGCTGAGATATAAAATGTTGAAGGTAATTCACTCAAATTAAAATGATACATTGCGCAATGATTTGTGATGTCATTCTTGTACTACTCAAATTACAGTCTTTGTATTTCTTTGTTTTTCCGAACGTTACTGCACCTTGTACCAACGTGTGACAGCACTCTTACTCTTATGAGGTGATGTAATTATTTGATCCCTCCCTGTGCAACATGCTTTGCAAGCAAACAGGAAGTGTTCAAGGTCGTAACAACATTTTTAAATTTAAAGGGAAACAAAGCATTTTATGTGAGTTGTACAACAAGAGAGTCACAAATTATTGTGCAATAGACCAATTTGTTTTAAGTGAATAAACTTCAACATTTTATATCTCAGCTCAGGAATGTCATATGAAGATGGGAGTTGGACTGTAAGAATTCACTTTTCATGCTATTAAACATATATTTTGAATTCTTTGACTTGAGGTACACTTAAAATCATACCAAAAATAATACCATATTGAGCCACAGTAAATCATATGTTACAGAAAGGGGTCTGTGAAAAAACGCAGTTGAAGTAGGTGCCTCCTTGCGAAATAGTAGCAGTTATGAATTTTAGGCAATGTTACTTAACCAGTCTTCCCCAACAATGCAAAGTTGAATCATTTTTTTTTTTGTTGTTGTTCAGTCATTTTTGTTTCTTCATTTGTTTTTGACCAATCAGAGAGGCATATGAAGATGGGAGTTGGACTGTAAGAATTCACTTTTCATGCTCTTAAACATATATTATTAAATTTTTTGACTTGAGGTACACTTTAAATTATACCAAAAATAATACCATATTGAGCCACAGTAAATCATATGTTACAGAAAGTGGTCTGTGGAAAAAAACAGTTGAAGTAGGTGCCTTCTTGCGCAATAGTAGCAGTTATGAATTTTAGGCAATGTTATTTACATTTACCAGTCTACCCTCAGAGTGCAAAGTTGAATCATTTTTTGTTGTTCAGTCGTTTAAGTTTTTTTCAATTGTTTTTGACCAATCAGAGAGGCGGAGAGGCAAGTGGAACAAGAAGAAGGAGACTACCTAAGAGTCAGAATGGATGTCATTTATTCTGTTCAGAGAATTTAAAGTTATGGTCTTATGTCACTTGGACAATGCCACAGGACACCTTTGAGAGAATGAAGGGCTACCAAGACAGAATTTCAGATACAGAATGTGTATGGTTGTTCTACTGGACGTCTCAAATACAATGGTGACAGGATTTTGATGGGTCCCTAATAGTCAATGTACTGTTCATGAGCAGTGTCATATATACTCTGAGGAGAATTTTTTCCTTATCTTTGAAGTTTCATAATTTTAAGTCTTGAATAATGGACAGAATAATTCTTTTCCTCTAGAATAAATGAAATTCTATTTAGAGTAAATGGCTATTTTGTTTAATGTGCTGTTTGAAAAAAGAGCCAGTCTTTGTAGACAGGCTCTTTTTTATTTTGGTGTGCATATTGTGGTGCCTGTTGGGACTGACTGGCATCATTCAGCAGGTGCCAATCAAGTAATTGTTAGCATTGCATGCTCAGAGTACTCTCATAAGTTTCAGTTTCTTTTTCACATTTTTCATTCTCGTGGCATTTATACACTAGAAAATTCCAGCAATGCAATACCAACTGCTGGGTCATTTTCAAAAACTCTTACCCTCTCACACAACAACATTAGAACTCCTTCAATAGACTTTCATTTCGAGTCAGAATTAGATACAGGAGTGTGGTTTTGCCTAAGTCTACACTGTTTGCAAAATGTCTTTGAACTAGAACTCAGTCCCAGGATTGAATACAACAGTTTGAATTACACATCTCACAATAACTGACAGCATTGAACACTTTGGCTTTCGACCTGTGACAAAAGCAGTGGTGTACTTAGAAATGCCCCATTATGTAACATATACCTCCATCCATATTGGTCATTTTGGCTGTTCATGTTGGGCCGTTAGCAAGCTTATTTCAAGTCCTGGAAAATTACTTAATGTAAATCACAAGACCACTTCTAACCTGTGTGATATTGTGTGATGCAAAAACTTGTTAATCTTTATTCTAAAAATTGAGAGGTTTGGAGCAAATAAAGAATGAAAACAAATCATGCAGTTCTTCTTTTGTATTTTTTCACCAATATAATAGGTGTTAAATTTTTACAGCTAACTCACAAGAAAGCAAATCTTTTGAACAAAAGTAATGATTTACAAAATTACCTATCAAGTGCCCAAAGCTGAAAATGCTTCATAAAGAGAGAGCCTGGAAGATTTAGGGATATGAGCAACAGTACTCTACATGTTTTGAATTTGCTGTCAATCGAAGATCTGTGCTAATAGAGAATTTGTGTATACTACTACAAAATTTGTATTTTGGGGTGAGAGTTGAATAACTTTATGGACTGAACTGGTACAGTCATGAAATTTAAAACTCATAGTCATAGAATTTTAAACCCATTAAAGAGACATGTATTCATCATAGTTCATCACCAAACTCTCTCCTCTATCACTTCTCATTTTCACAGATAGCAATCTTTTTTGCCTGGACATGCAGAGGGCCCGGTGCTGTTAAAAGCAGCCTTCCAGGATTCAGAACATTCATTATCTGGTTTATGTTTATAAGGCTTATAAGTTACTTTTTGTACAAAACATGGCAAACAGTCACAGAAGGCTATCATAACTTGACCATTTGACGAGGTGGTCTATATAGAGTTTACAATATATAGGTGTGAATTAGCTCGATTGGCACTTTCTGCAACAGTATATAAAGAATTACCACCGAAAAGGCAATCCCAACTCCTTTTAATACTATGACACAACCTACCCTGCAACAACCGTGCACTCCAATCAACAGGACTCCATTTTAATGGTTGTCTAATTGTCTGGTTGTCTAATTGTCTGGTTCAAATTAAGTTACATACAGACAAACAAAAGTAAATAGTTGAAACCATTTTTGTCAATGATACCCATAGATTGTTTAGACTTTGGTCATTATCATGTTTCATACTTGATCAGTATTAATAAAGTTTTGTCTAAAAAATTGCTTTTAATTTTTCAATATGAATTAATACATAAACACACTCTCCTAAATTCTAATGACAAAACAGCACAGTAAGTACCTTCACAACACTAAGTTCTTAGTCGTGCAAAAATGTTTCTGGCAACCAAATTTCTATGCAGACAACAAAAATAGTGAAATAGTTGTCTGAAGGACAATATTGTTTGAAAATTGAGGCCAGAGTCCAGATTATTTTAGACTGTGACTGGAATTGTGATCATTGTGCTTCCATAACTGCAAAAAAAAAAGAGTTTCTCCAGACCTACTAAAATTTGCCAGTTGAAGAAAATCAACACTAAACATAGGTTTTTTCTTACTACTCAATTGCTGTGTATCATCAGCCACAATGGTAGTAGGTTCCATTTTAAAAATCTTTGGTACAACTGCAGGCCTGATTTTCAAACAAATTTTCATGTTATCCAAAATTTTTTTTGTGGTTGTCCAAATGAAAGTGAAAAATGATTCAACAAACAATTTTTGACATTTCTACCATAGGAAACAGACACTTCTTTAATACTAAGCATTTTTTCATTTCTTTCTGTATCAATGCAGAATGGCAGTGAAAACATTGCCTCCATGCTACTTCATAATTGAGATCATTTTATAGCATTCTTCTCTGCAGATCTTCAGAATTGATGTCACTTAGAAACAATATCTACTTGTTCATCGGACAAACTCAAAGACAGAAAGTGGTTGTCCAATGCAATATTTAAATAAACCTTCACAAACAATATAAGGAGTACTAAATTTCAGCCTGAGACTCATTCTTGGAATCTAACCTGGACCCTACCAGTAGACAGGCAGATGGTCTGTCTGCCACTAGCAAAAATACCTGCCAGATCAGAAAAGGATTCAATGCAAAAAATAACAAACTCCAATGTTGTTTTGTCCCAAAGAAATTTAACACCATTTTCAAAATATGTAAAAAAAGACTTCTAACTTAGGAGCTGCTTTATTCAATGCAGACCATCTGCATATTCACTTGCTAGCTAATCTGACCAAAGCTCCAGTAGTAAGGCTTGGCTAACCCCATTTAAGTGGCCTTTTTGCAAGATATTTTGGTGAAAACCATCAATCTCGACGCAAATCTTCTGCAATACCTATGGAGGAAAATTTGCCAGTCTTCAAGGGAATCTCCTTTCATTCCTGATTTATTAAAGTATTGCTTGACCACCTTCACTGTAAATGACCTCAAGTACCACCGGAAAAACTTTTTTTTGCCAAATGTCATCATCATTGACCAGTCACATAGGAGCTGCATTAAAGTTCCAAGACTAGCAGATGAAAGTTATGCCTCAACCACTTTTTTCCCTTTTTTCGTCCATGGGTAACAACCGGCCTTTGTGATTATACTTCATCTGACCCCAGTTAGCTTTAAATTCCATTTCTGACCCTTTCAGCAGTTTACTGCCCTCATAGTGCAAGGCCTTTTGTGCATCTTTCACACTTTTGAAGAGTACTATGGCACACCTGTGAAAAGAGCCAGATGAGTGATGATGAAAACGATGTAAATACAAAATGTTAAGTATTACAATTTAGAACTGTAATGTAAAAAGATGTGAGGTCGGTCAGAGACACTTCACATTCATAGCAACAAGGTGTTGAAGTGAAAACAAATGTATTACAAGTATTCTGCACATAAGACTGTTTATCGCATGGGTTGTTTTCACTAAGGTGTTGCTAGGGTAACGAAAAGACCCAGATGTTTAAGCTACCCCATTTAAGTTTTGGTGAACTCCATTTGGTAGATTTGAACATTATCCAGAAGTGCTATATGAAGGCCACAAAATGTCAATTAGTTGGTTATTTGGTTTAATGAGACACCAACGTGCATGTAATGTATAGTGTCCATTAGACAGGGAGGTAGACAGTTCATATATCTTTCAAGTTTAAAGGCCCATTTCCCTCACCCCAAACAGTACTGATTCTCCTAACCTTCTTACTTAAGCCCCTTCCACAATTGTCTGAAATTCATCCTTATCCAGTCACAATCTCAGTTTATTGCTTCAGGGTGAGCATAGAAAAGCTCTGTGTAAACCAAAACACTCTCAGTACAGTTCATGCTGTGTAATATAAGCTTTGGTAATCTGCATTGTTTGAATTAGCAGTCAATCAAAAAGCTGGACCAATGGAGAGTATCTGAACCCCCCTAGAGGAAGTGTGGTTTGGGGTGAGAGGATTGACCCTTTAAATGTGGTTCAAGCCATCCCCTTTAATCACCTCTTACAACATATGGGGAATACCATGGGCATATCCTACAATTCTGTGCCCACAGGGTAATTTAAGAGGATACTGCAATCAAAAATATTTGCACATAGTCTTATTAATTCTACACACATTCAATTATTTCACCTTCATTGACATTCATTCAAACAACACATCTTCACCTTTGTTTGGTTAACAATGGCTTGTCAAGTGACTTCCCCATTCACTGTAGGTTCACATACTGTGTGTGGATTTAGATATCTGAGTTTTACAGCTCAGTTTTCAAACAATTGACTT
The DNA here is from genome assembly GCA_037179385.1 of Holothuria scabra. Lineage (NCBI taxonomy): Eukaryota > Metazoa > Echinodermata > Holothuroidea > Aspidochirotida > Holothuriidae > Holothuria > Holothuria scabra. The sequence continues at coordinate 21,801,312 of CM074195.1, read as the reverse complement.
TAGTTGGGCCAGTCAATGGCTCTTTTTCAAGTTGTTGCTCACTGACTTGTTTTCCCCATTCTGACTCAAACCAACAGGTTAGAAACTGATGAGCTGTGTAATGCCTCATCTTAACTAACCTACCCATGACTCCTCTGCTCCCATCAATGTGCCTTCTTTAAATCTTGCATACTTTCTACTGCCTATAAAGATGCACCTAGATACAGTTTTATGCCTCAACTTATAACCCTCCGGTTTAACCCTGCAGCATGTTTTCTCCAGTTGTGGGGCACTAGATTGTTATCCCTACTCCAATGTGGAACATATATGGACTTTTTATACATGGACAGAGCATACTATCTGTAGATTGTTTGCTACCGTACATGAGAGTATAGGCATAGCAGGATGGCTGTCTGCTATGGTTTTGTGTGTGAAAGTTTGGGCTTGCTGAAGTAGTTCAAACCAACAGATTTTGCAAGAAAGTTGAAATATTTTCTCAAAATAATACAAGGGGTAAGGTCAAAATTACTACATGCATCGCAGGAATGTGATATTCTTTGTCATTCAAGTTAAAATTTTGTTTAATATATTACAGAGTCGTCGTCAAATCACCCAAATTATAGCTTCATGCGGTCATCTTGGTGAGCCTTTTTTGTCCCAGTCGCTGGCGACAACCTACGCATAGGATGTACACATTACGTGCTCTCCATGTATATAGGATGTCTGTGGGAACATCACACACAACATCAGTAGGTTCCATTTTTAAAGACTTTGGGCATGAGGTATGACCTGGCCTGGGAATTTGATCAGTGAACTCCCAAGCAAGAGTTGTACGCTCTATATCAAGGGGTCAGCAACCTTTTGGAGGGGTGGGCCAACCTGCTTTTTGGCCAATAAGTGGGGGCCATAGGGGTAGTTGAAATAGTATTGTTACCAAGTCATTTAGCAACACAGGCTATAGCAAACTATGAAAAGAAGCAGTCATTGCAAAGCTGTACCCCCTTGTCTGTATATAATGTGTACTAACCAACTCTGTGTTTCACACCCAATTTTGGTCATTTATAGCTTTAGGGAAAATTTAAGCTGTAGATTCTCTGGAGGCAAGAATGTACAGGAATTTGGTAGTTGAAATAAGTATTACAGACATGGGTGGTTTAGCATTCTTGCCAGTATTACACCTTATGCTTTTTGTGCACGATTTATACTGCTCCCCATGGGCTGGATTCTTGACACCAGCAGGCTGAATTCCTGGCCCTCAGGCTCTAGGTTGCAGACCTCTGCTCTAGATGGTAACATCCAGCAAAAGGTTTAGGTGAGATAGTTTTTCAACATACCTGTCATTTGGATAAAGATACACGTTGTATATGTATATTTCCTTTCTATCAAAGAAATCTTGCAAGTCCTGTTCCGTTACTCCTTCTCCCAAATTTGATATCCTCAAAGCACGACTTGCTGTGAAAGAAAAATACCAGACCTTGGTTTAATCCCACGAAGGACTCAAAGGTGACTAAGGCTACTTTTCTTCGGCAAGTAAATAGGCAGTCAACAGGAGAAATAAAGGCTTCAAGAAAATGTGTGTACTTGTTCCCCTGGGCTATGGTGTGTGGACTGTTTATAAGTCATGTCCGGTCCAGGGCATCATCCAGGGTTCCAACTGTTGAAAATATTTGCACCCTCAATTCACATCAGGTGTAACCTCCTTAAAGCTTGGAATCTAGGCTTGTTATCTTTGACAAACATTAATACTGCTGCATCTATAGTATTCTATAGAGTTTGATTTCTCAGTACATGTAATGGCAGGCCTGGGAACTATAGAGTAATGCTGGTAATTTATTCTTCGGATAAAGAGAAGCAAAAGCGAAGTAAATTCTGTCAGTTTTTATATAGTGGGCAACTATTTTTATGGTTACCCTACAATAGCAGAATTTTTTAATGAATTTTTTTTTTTTTTTATAGAAAAAAAAAAGTCAATACAAAGTCAATATAAGGGAATAATTAAATGTTTGATTTAACATGATGGAAGCATTACATGCAAACATGTGGATTGTTTTTGCTGCATATTTTAAACCACTGGCATGCCTGACAATCAAACCTTGTGACACCCCTCTTAAAGGGAAAGTGCAGCCATCCCAAACTTATTTTGGAAACATTAGCCAAGTCTCACAGATTTCTTCTAATTTCACTTCCAAGTATCTTTTATGAAATTTCCGGACTTTGAACAACATTGCACATTCAAGGCAAACAAATGAGTTATTCTCCTTAATTCCATAATTTTGTGAGAAAATATCACTGTCAAATGACTCTCAGGAGCCAATCATGAAACTTGACAGACTACTAAACAAATCCAACTTGGGCGGGATGTTTTTTCTTTTCATACAAAGTTCACAGTCGGGACCGTGGAGATGCGGGGTGGGGTGGAGGGGAAGGGGGAATTTTCCCCCACTTTTCCCACTGTGGAATTTTGGGCCTTTTCCTACTGTATTTTGAGCTACCTTACTCTGTATTTATTCTTTATATAGTAACTACACTGGATTTCACACACCAATGAAAATTCTTCACTTTCACGGTAGCAAAGCACCAGCCTATGATGTGAAACAATCTACCGAACCAAACCAAATGCAACGGTTTTTGTTCACACTGAAGCCAAAATAGGTTGGTACATTTTTACCTTTACCTGAATTATTTGCATTTAATGCTCACTGTAGCCAGCGGTTAATTCTTGAATTAAGGTCATGGAAAATCACGGGAGTGGGCGCATGTCAGCTTTCTCAGTGGTGGATTGCAATAATCCTTATGCTATTGGAAGTCATAATATATTTTACACTATCCCTTTGGTTGCTTGCTATCTCAACCTAATGTGAGAAATTTGGCAGTTTTACAACTAACAAAAGTTGTTCCAGTCAACATAACATCACAAATTTAAAGCGAAGTTTTGAAGATATCTGATTGATATTTCAACAGACTCAAGTTAAGACATTATGGATTCAGCAAACATAGCTTTACAGGACATTTCATCTTCAGTTCTAGAATATTTCTAATTTTTAAAGTTGCATGCACGAAATTCCACCCATCCATGCTTCACTGTATCTATTTTTAAAAATACTGCACTGCTTTGATGATTAGTCCCCGCACTTCAAAACGGCTCTGCAGTATCTGGACAGACAGTGATATTACAAGAGTAGCCAATATTAAGTGCAGGAGTAATGCATGTCTGACTGGCAGGCAATATCCAATTTTGCATTCAAATCTACACAGTAATGTAAAACTTACATTTTGATTCTATCCGGGTCAACACAGGAACAATCCTTAAAACTCTATCATTACTGTATGTGACAGATGGCATGCTCACTTCATCTAAATCCAACAACTTGTTCCTCTCTTCTTCTGTGTTACAGTAAAGAAGGGCATATCTAAAAATAAGCAAAAGAAACAAAAGCATTCATTCAAACTCTTTCCTTCCTTACAGACAATCATATCTCACCCTAAACTACAATTTTTGCAATAAGTCCACAAAAATTCTCAAGTGGCCAGGGATTCCGCCAGAAACTCAAAAAAGGGGGGGGGGGGCATTACTGCTAAACCCCAAGTCCAAATTGATGCTGTCCTAGGCTAAATAAGTTATGAGTGGGTTCAGGGGGGACAAAATCTTGCTTCAAGGCCCCTGAAAAGTGCAATTTGAAGGTTTTAAAGGCCATTTATTTGTGTAAGTTCAAACATTGCTGCAAAAGTGTCATCTTTTAAAGTAAGACACCAAGATATTGACAATTTTCTAATTTTTATGGAAATGAAAAGGGGGGATTTTACCCAACTTCTTCTGGAAAGGGGGGGGACAAATCCCCCCTTCCCCCATTCTGATGGAAACCATGGTGGCAGAGCTCTTTGTTTGACAGTTCCTTCAAAAAAATACAGAGTACTGAAGCTCATACTTATGAAGCCTGTACTTAAACTGAGAGTGTTCTGATTACACATATCGGGTCTTGTATACTAAGTCGCAGATCCAGATATTCAAAAACCGGGGACTGACTTCAGAGAAAGCAGGGGTGTGAGGGAGTTGAACTGCTAGTTTCCCATGTGTTTTGTTGTTGATGTGGCGAAAAGGGGAGCGCTTAGGCCATAATACTCACCCTAAAGCAATAAACGGAGATTGCATCTGGATGAGGATGGGTTTCAGACAGTTGTGAGAGGGGCTTCAATAATTATGTCAGGAAAATTGGAACTGTTTGGGGATGAGAGGATTGGATCTTTAAACCTAAGAACAGCACCACTAACAGACAAGTTGACTTTCCCATTCACAATATGGTCAAACTGTATGTTGGAGAAGGAAAGGAAATTATCAAATCCAACCCCCCAGTGGGGTTGGGTCGCCACAGCAACTGTCACATGTCAGTTTTAGTTGAGTTAGTGTAAAGATAAACCTTAAACAAATTGCAAATCTCCTTCTGTGCGGGTCGTTTTTTAAAGTTTTCCATCAATCAGCAGAATGTTTCCATGTTTGCAATGGGTTTGAATGCATACAGTATTCTTAGTTTTTTGGGGTGTAGGAGCCTTTTTCTGGATCACACCCTTCCTTTGCTGTAGCTCCTTTCTGTTTCCAGAAGTCTCTGTCATGGGGTCTAGTTCCACCACATCCTATGACTTCTACCTACTGTACTGGACAGTGTTAGGTTATTGATGATTTGTGGTCCTTCCTTTTACCAGCCTGGGCTCGGTGGCCAGGCTGGGTGTTTGGGACTTCTGGAGTAATATGTTTTCAAAATTGATTCCCATTCAGCTCTAGCTGTCAAGCAAGCAGCTCAGCAGCTCTCTCTGAAAGGCCAAAATCTTGGAGACTTCAGGAGAAAATTTCCCACCTGCTAAGTTTATGCTCAATAGACTGGGGTGGTGATCAACAAAGAAAACAGCCCTCTCAGAAAGGTACTCCTCTAGGAGACGTCTGGGGACAATTTCCAGGCTGTGAACCTAATGCTCAGTAGACAGGGGTGGTGACAAAGTCAGATGTTCTGTCAGAAAGGTACTTCTCTAGGAAACATTTAGAGACAATTTTCTAGTCTGCTAATGTTATGCTCGATAGAGAGGGATGATCAAGTCAGCTGTTGTCCTGCATAAGGATGACTGGCTGCCATAAACTTGAACAACAGGTCCAATAACAGTCTCAGAATGAGGTAAAACTATGGTTGGTTCAGCCAAAATGAAGCCATTATGGTCATCTCCCCTGAAGACTCAGACAGTTTCACCAGCATCATTTGAACTACAGTATGCAGCTTAAGTTACAAGTCCTCATTTCAGGGGGTAAGTCCATTAAAATGAGAGAGCCTTCAACCTTCCAAGGAAGATGTTTAAAGATGGAGCTGTGGAATCTAGGCAGTTTGGCATTCAGTGCCTTTCAAAAAGACTGACTAGCATCAGAACAGACTGAAAACAAACTAGGCCCAATGCTGAGACAGCCCCCACTCATTTTCCTTCCACGACCCTCTTGAAAACATGTCTGCTTTAAGGTTTATCTTGCTTGTCAGGTGGCTAGCCCAGTAGTTGATGTCATTGCCCTGGCACCAAAACAGGAGGATCCAAGTGTTCCAGCAGAACCACATTGGCTTAGTACCCTCTTAATATTTTATATATGCCACCGTGGTTGAGTAGTCCAGGAGTACTCAAAGGGTTCCCAACCTTAGCCTTCCTCACAGCTTTCTACAAACAGCACATTGATGTGCAGATCCAAAGATCCATCTCTACTGGTGCCCCATTGGCTGACTAAGGACCTTGGTCTTCACATAGCAGCCAAGCCAAAGAGGGGCATTGGGATAGAAGTCTGAAATTCCTCATAACTGCCTGCTGCACAGAGAATGTCCTGACATGTCCACAACCTCACAAATACGAAAATCTCCTCAGAGACTGCTATTCAGTGGTAACCAGGTACAGGTATATTAATTATGTCACAATAGAGGGAGTAGTCTTTGTCCATAAACCATTAAAATGCTCATATCAAGGTGCCTTCCTGACATTGAAGGTTCAAGTCAAGTTGAGAGTGTTAAACAGTGGCTTCACCTTATATCACAACCACTGTAACGAATTTTGATAATTATACTTACTTTGACTTACGATGTATCCTTCCTCTCCCTGCCCGTAGAGCTTGCTTGATAACAATTTTGGGGTAAAGATCACATTCTGCCAGAAACAGGCCAAGGTAGTCTTTACTTGTACCTCTTGGAAGGTTTTCACATTTCAAGACATACTTGCCTGCAAAACAAAAGAAACAAGGTTAATTGCATACAAGCTGGAATTGTGTGATAGACCCGCAAACTTATAAACATGAACATAGCATGTAACCTGTACATCCTATCCGTAGCTGGTCGCCGTGAACCTATAAATCGTCTGATTTGATGACAACTCTTTAATATTTCAAGCAAAGGTTAAATGGGAAATGGGGAAAAATATCATATTCCTACAATAAGTGAAGTGATTTTGACCTTACCTTGCCAAATTTCAAAAATATTTCAACTTTCTTGCAAAATATAGAGATATACTTGAGCAAGTCCAAACTTTCACACAAAAACATAGCAGACAGCCATCTTGAGGTGCTTTTTCCACATGTAAGGTAGGGACAATGTAAGATGCAGTATGCCCTGTCCATGTATAGGAAGTCCATGGACAGAGCTTTTTCCAAATAGCAATTATAAAGGATTGTGGGATGGAATGCAAACCAAAATGCTGTCCCACCAAGCAGGGGTGTAGCCAGGATTGTGTCATGGGGAGGGTTTTGGTGTCACCGGGGGGAGGTTTGGGGCACAATATGAGGGAGAAGTCTACAGATAGAGAGAAAAAACTGCTATTTTAGGTGTATTTTGCATTGCAAGGTTGGGTCCTGGGGGGTTCTAACCTCGAAAACCCTCCCTGTGGCTACACCATTGCCACCAAGTCTTTGTATTTGCTATTTGGAATTGGGTCTGTGGGGAGGGTTTTAGGGATGGGGAAAGGAAAATGGGATTTTAATATTCATCTCTGGATTCAAAATTGTGCAAATTGCAACATTTATGCCTCAAACACAATAGCCAACATGCCATTGTGCCATATTTTACAACAATTTCAGGTCAAGGGCAGTTCAACCCTAGGCCTAGAACCCCCCTCCAACCTCCCCTTTGGCTGGAGGTCACATGCTTGGGAGGCAGGAATGCATTAATGGCTCATCAAAATAAACATACTTTGGCCAAAAGCGATTTCCAACGGCACTTTGCCGAAGTAACACCTGAAATTTCAGTCCTCTTTTGAAGACAAAGGTGGTTCAACAACACAGAAATCCTAGGGAGTTCCAATCCACCCTTACATACTTACTTTTAGCCCCTAGCTGCCACATGACATCTGATATTCATTCTTATCGAGACATATCCTGGTTAATTGCTTCAATGTGCAATTGAGATCTACATGTACCAGTACCATGCAATCAGAATACTTTCAGTGCATGGTAAGTAATATGAACTACTCTGCACTTTTTTTTTGTATTTCATGCCAAAAAACAGCTGTGTCAATTGAGAATTTAGTATACCAAGGAAAGAATAGTTAGTTATAAATGGCACATGACAACTGCGGAAATTGTCAACAATGAAATGTACTACCAGCATTCACAACAATGGGAAGGGGTGAAGGGGGGGTTTGTGCCCTTTTCCAGAGGGTTAAGCATCCTTCTTTTTCATTTCCATAAAATTGAAAATGTCTGTTTTGGTCTTCTCAAATACAGCTTTGCTGCTTTGCCCACCACCAATTTTAGTTCAAAACAATGCAATGTTATGAAGAGGTACATGGTGACAATATATTTGGTGTAAAAAATGTGAAATATACATGTTGACAGTTCTGTGGTTTTTCTTTGAACTTATTTTTGTGGTCTTCCTTTGCTTTTGTACTGACCTGCAACTGCATTCTGTAACCACTTGATCCCTCAAACAGTTGAAATTTTAGGTAGACAAGCAACAAAATGAGATGAAAAAAAAGATTGATTGTAATGACTATGCAGTATGCACCTCTCTGCTAGTCCACTCAGAATAGGAGAAACTTATGTTTCACAAATATTATTGTCATCATCAAATTATCACATTTTTTATTTGATTATCGTGAAGGTAAAAAGTGACTATCAACCATGAAGGGGCTTGCACGGTTTTGTAGCATCTACAACCCTTGCAGTCGTGGGTTGAGTAGTATAGTAGAGACTTTTTGATTCAGGATGGTAGAGCAACAGGACAGTGAGTTTAACACACTGCAAACCGAGTTCCGTCCTGACTGTTGAGGTGTTTCTGGTTTTGAAGACAATGGTGTGAGGAAAATAACCATGGCAACTAATGTACCATCCTGTTTCTAGACTGAAAGTTAAATCCACAGACTACCATTCTAGAAAACAACAGGACAGAGTGATGTTCACTTCTGCTCATGTCCAGTCTAGTTTTTGCTGTGTGTTCCATACTCTTTTTCTAATGTCCTGAAATTGAAAAGTCCCTAATAACGGTGTAATGTGTGCATTATATAGTTTGGGACAAAAATTTGTGGAAGGGGATAAATTCTCAGGCCAATTTTGAGCCCCAAGTGCCAAGTTCCTTTCAACATACTCACACACTGTATGCCATCCCAAGCCCTGGCACTTTCAATATAAAACAAAATCACAGGACCAAATACAGCACTGCCAAACGGTCGGCATGTTTTCAACTAAGCAAGGGTGAGTTTGACATTAGTTGACCCACAGGTGTTGATCAACTATGTAGTTTGTTCATTGTGAACTTCAGACAGAACCATGGTAAGAAATCACTTACATGAATCTAGGCTGGTCCCTAATCCCCTACTAATTGACCACCTTGAACCACTGTGTCCCTAATCCTCTTTGTGTCCTCCTTGTGGTGAGAGCTAGGGAAGATGTGAGAGTGATTTCTGAAAAAAAAGCCTAATTTCAAAAGGAAGTCCCACCAGTGGGAAGGATTCAGTTGAATCCAGTTGAAAATTCTAAAGGTTCAACTAGTTAATCAAACGGGATTGAGTTGACAGTCAACTGAGTGCATGCTAATCTTTTGGCAGTACTGTATTATTAATATTTGATTCTTCCTACCTTTACACTGCTTGTCTTTGTTTCTTTTCTTTTTGGATCTATACAACCATTGCTCATTTCCTTTAGGCATAGGAGTCTTCTTGGTGAACAATGGGGTTTTGTCTGCATCATCACTGTCAGCTTTCCCATTGAAAGCAGGGGTTCGAAGGAAAGAAACAACATTGTCTTCTGTATCTGAACCACCATACTCTACATTTTCTTCGTTTCTTTCTTCCAATGGCAAAGTGCTGTTCATAGAATCATCAAATGTTTCCTCTGCAGTTTTATTCACAACAAGTTCAGGGCTTGATACCGCATCTTCCTTAGTTTTCTTGCCTTCAAGATGTTTTTGAACTTTACCTGCCTTCTTGCCTAAGGGTTTTGGACTTTTTTGGGAGGGCGTTTGCTTTTCTTTTTCATATGGAAAGAGTCTCCTAGAAAGGTCTTCTTCCTGCCTCCGCTTCAGTAGCTTCTTTTGTCTCAAAATTTCTCGACCACTGAGTGATTTCCTCTTGTGAGCTGTCTTGCTCACGGGGGGCTTTCTTACAGCTGTTCCAGAGTTTTCTGTGGATGACCTTTTCCCTTTTTTTAAAGCGGGCTCACTCATGGCTAATTTCTTTGATTTCCCTTTCTCCTTAGTCATGTTGATAGGAGGCAAATTCCAGGTTCTGTGCATGAAAAACATTTTTATTTAAATTAGTTTTAGAATTGATAGCAATCAAACTCTTTACCTGGACAGTTAAAAGCGGAAATAAAGTCATTCTAACTTGAAGTAGTGTAGTACATACATACTGTTCTGTTATATGATTGGCTCTCTCGAGTCTTCTTAAAAAAGTCCTCCCGACCCTCTGGCAAAGGGCCGTTCAGCCGATCCAAAACTTTAGTTCCAAAAGAAGCTATATTATTCAATTGTCTCTTGACTGTCATGTGACAAAATTTCTTTTGCTTAAATAGGTTTTGGGCAACTGTTTTTGCCCCTTAAAGGGGTAAAGGGCAAGTGCAGTCACCCCAACTTGAAGTAGAGTAGTAGATATATTTCTAGTGCTGCCCTACATGGTCAAACAAGCATACTATTTAAGTCATTGAAGTTTGTTAAAATTAGACATTTAGTAAACACAGCAACATTCACTTATCGCTTCATTAATAACTCCGTTCCTCCAGGATTTTGTCACCTTTTCTGTCAAAACAGTTTAGTTCATAACTACAATTCATAACAACTTGACACAGCAATCACCTTCATCTTCCAGATAACCAGAGAAAATTCTCTAAGACTGTTATATCTTTTCATGCTATCAAATTTGGAATTCTTTACCCAATGATCTAATAATCAAGCCCTCTGTACCCTCTTTTAGATATAACCTAGGCAGATTTCCCATCAACCAATATTAAGCGATTATACTACAGCACTTGTTTGTTCTTCACATTAATTGTAGCATCCCTTTAACCATTCACTTTGGATCTTTCTCCTTGAAGAGGCATTTTGTGGGAAGGGTGTGTGTGTGTAATGTGTGGAGTCAGGGTAATGTAGTGTGTGTTATGCACTGTGTGTGGGAAGGATGGGTTGGGGTAAGGGTAGGGTATTTGGGGCAAGGTGGAGGGTGAGGGTGCTTATGGGTGGTAACTAGGGAGTGATCTAAGGTGTGATATCAAACAGGTATTCTTGATCTATTTGTTTTCTCTTTGTTTTATTATCTCCTGCCCTACCTTTTTTCACTTAATACTGTCCCAATTCTTTTTTGTTTCTTTCCTCTCTCTTAACTCGTAAAACCCTGTTGGTTTTTTAGAGTGCTTCCCTTCAAAATATTTTGATTTCATGTAACATTCTACTTTTATTTCTGTAGATTGTAGCTATTACTATCAAATATTGCGGAAAAACATATCGATGAAATGAAATGAAACGGTTGTCCTGTTTTATTAATTGGCTGTTGAGAGTCATGTGGTGAAAAATTTTCTTTTCAAATGTGAAGATTACTTAATTGTTTTACATCGAATATGCAAAATTGAAGTTATGAAATATGATAAAAGATACTTTGAAGAGAAATATGAGGAAACTTATGAGATTAAGGTGTTGCTTCAAAAGAGGTTTGGGGGTACTTCTCTTGACTTCTAGGCAAAAAATTAATTTTCATGTTAAAGAGAAACCAAATCTACACAGTTAAGTGAAACTTCCCTTCAAAGCTGACACATATTTCTAGAGAAATCAGAAAACGTAGACACTAAAGTTTTCTTCCAAAGTGAGCTTTGGGGCAAAAGAGGTTATGGCACTTCCTCACAGTAACAGTACAAGGAATGCTTCACGTTTCCTTCTGGTTTTCAGACATGGTGTTGACCTTGATATTAAAAGAATTGGTGTTGACCTTGAAATTAAAAGAAATTGAACTTCCCTTTAAGGAATAACTTTTTTAAGTCCCTTTTCCACATGAATGGTCACTGTTAGGGGCACAAATATCCAATGGGAGACCTGGATTCGTCATGACTCGTATTGATCTTGATTACCATTAAGACTGAATAACATGAAAAGAGTTTTTGCTTTTGACATGAGGTTTTTGTTTTGAAAAATGCAGCAATAGTTTTGTTTCATCAGAATGTTCTTGAGAAATTTGAAGATGTAATATCAACAAGGTTAAAAGAATTTTATTTTGGCCTGCACATTATATCAGCCCCCCTGCTTTGAAATTGGAATAGTCCATGGAGTATGATCACATGACCAAACATTTCATGTCTACCAATCTCTTCCATTTCCATGGGTGGCAAATGTATGGAAAAATTAAAAAGGTAGATGTTCTCTGAGTGTCAAATAAATTATGAAAGAACCGATATGAGCTTTAAATATTACCATACTTTTGAAAATACAGAGACAGAAAATCAAATATTATTGGCTATTGTGCTCACTGTTCATCAGATATTAACAATACAAACTTCAGCAATTTTACAAATGTTTTAACTTTGCCAAAATTAGGGTCACGGCAGACCAAAATTCTGATAATTGTACCAGAGATTTCTCTGATGAAATGGACTATTCCACTTTGGTATGAGGGGTTATAATAGACAGTGTTGGCATACAGTGACAATGGTCCCCATAATGTAGGTACTGTTTCAGCAAAAAACAGATGATCGCAAGTAAGGGGCCAAAATTATGTACTTTCAACCTATACCTTATCCTGCCAAAATTTTATATAGACCTAGCATGAGAAAATTTTGTGGCATGAAAAATCGGCACTCAAATTGGGCGATAGAACTTCAATCTGGGTTATTCTTTGACATCATCCGACACAGGGTTGGCAGTTTTTGCCACAGGCGGTTTTTACCAGTGGTTTTTACCGGTAAAAACCGTCCCGGTAAAAACAGGTTTTTGCCGAAAAATGGAAAATACGGAAAAAACCTATTCTGCTACATTGAATAAAATGTTTTAAGTAACAACTTTTTCTTACTTTTTTCAAGGTTAAAGCATGAAAATCATTAATTTACATCAAGACTGACCATTTTAGGCTATTAAATTTACCATGTAAGGGTCTGGATGGATCATTTTTAGTGAGTTGTGTTACATTTTGCCAGATTTACACTGACACCATACAGTACTATAAAGTATAAATCTAGTCATGAAGATTGATAACTTACTGTACGTCATTATTTTCTCACCTGTGATATAAATTGATCAATTTCCACATTGTATTGAGCTTAACATTAAAGCGGCTCATTGAGTTGGTTCATGAAATTCCACAAATTTTTCCAAACCCGTTAAGTTTTCTTCACTTACCAATGCCAAATGGTCAATCTAAGACAATCCCCATATCCTACAAACAAATGACTCTTTTATGTGTAAGCATGAAACGGTTCAATTCGCTTTTCAAAAAATCGTGACCAGACACTTTTTCAAATTTTGCACAAATCCGTTACACGTCAGGGCATTACAAATTCAAAATTTTAGGTCTTCCCGAAACCATTGAATAGGAAACCTGACTTATTATGATATCTATAAGCATTGTCATGTTGTATTGACCTTTTATCACTCTTTGATATCAACTCAATGAGCCCCTCTAAGGCAAAGAAATTTCTTTTCAAAACTGCTTTGTAAACTGTGCTGTACTGATACTGTATAAATGCAAGGAGAGAGCTAAGACAAACTATCACTGTAAAGAAGTCTATATGCCCATAGGTTACATTGTGCTTTTGTCCACTTGGCTGTACATATATAGATATACCAACCTTTGTTTTAACGAGAAATGACAGCCTCCCATTCCTTTTACAATTTTAAAGAAGGTTTACCACTTTAATAAACATGAACAATTTCATTTATCCTCATTTTGTGAAACCTTGTTTGATATTCCAGTAATTTTGTAGGAAACATTAACTCTCAATCTTTTATTGTTAGTATGTAGTTGAAGTTTTACCACTTTTAATTTTTAAGGCTTTATTCCTAACATTGTAATACTGGCATTTTTGTTTTCATTCTAGCTTTGGCAAGTTTTATTGCTTAATTTTCAAGTTAAAATAGAATCTTAAAGTCATGTAAACAACTCTGTCTCATTTGAATTATTCATCATGTGTGATGGGCTAGAGCAACTCCACACTTATAATTGTCGGAGAAGTTTTTTCCAGTTTCTACCAGTTTTTACCGGTAATAACCACTTATTACCAGTTATTACCAGTTTTTACCGCTGTCCCGGAAAAAACAGGTTTTTTCCGGCAAAAACCCAACCCTGATCCGACGGCAAGAAACTAAAGGACCTTGGCCGGTGGAAAGTCGTAAACTCTGGTAGAAGCAGACTTGGAGTCCGCCGAATCACCACAATCGGTCTGAAAACATTACTTTAAGGAATTTTTTAGGAATTTAATCTTAATTTAATAATAATTTTATCAATATAAAATTTACATCTTTCTTTTCAAGTTTTGGAAATGGACAATAGGCAGGGCTGTATTTTCATGGTTGTCAGATTGTCTGGGACAAATAAAATTTCGTATGGACAACCAAATGTTAAAGGCTGGTTATCTCATGGACAAACATTTTTCTCTAGGACTGAAAATAAATATTGCTAGTGCTAACTGACCAATTTATTTTACTTTTTGTATCATACCATACATTTCAGACTTCAAGTGTTTGTCTCTCAAACATAACATCTTTTTATTCTTCAAGACAACGTATTAAATACACGACCCATGATAAGTGTTTTGTTTCGGTCAACTATCAATTTTTCTGAAAATGGAGGCCTTCAATGGGCCTAGATTTTATGATAAATATTGAAGGAAATCCACTATATAACTTGCCTATTGATGTGTAAGTAACTGTAGCGCCATTATTCGCAAAACAGCAAAATGGCTGCTGCTCATACACCACTTGTGCTGTGTGTTTTGTAACATTTTGCATATTTTTTTTGTTAGCTAACAATAAACATAAAAACAATTTCAATTGTTAAAGGATAGCTATGGTAAATTTAGCTGATGAATGAGTTATTCATGCCGTGATCAATTTTCCACTTAACTCCTGATGGTGATATTGCAGCAGCAGGGTTTGTAGTGCACTGTGGCCAAGAACTCTAGTCTTTAGTGTAACATTGAAGGAATAGGACGTAGCATATACTGTCTGTCCAAGGAACGTCACATCCTGTGCGGAGGGGTAATTAAGGGCCGAGCTGGAGTGAAACAGTTGTTGTCGCCCAGTACAGCAACAGTGCAAACAGGTAGGTTTTATTGTGTAACTTTACCTTGTTAACAGCATGCAGTCTTTTTTTAATAGTGGATAAAGACCAATTTTTATTGAAATATCCAGCTTGCATGATCAGATAGTCTTACAAAAACTTTCCGCAACGTTCATTCACTGTTTCCTTTACAAGATGGCCTGTAAACCCAATGTCCAGTCTCGCACAATAGGCCTTCCAAGATAAGAATTGGTTTCTCGCCGTTTGTAAGCGAGCGTTTTCTGCACAAACAACCAATATTTTCGCATTTGTCTGAAATTATCGACCTTGTGAGATTTCTGTGCAACGTTTTTCTCAAGGAACTTGCCAGTTAGGCCCACAATCATGTATCATGAGGCTTTGGTAATAGCATACGTGTACTGCACTATTGCCAGACTGTCCTTGTTTTCACTCCAGTTGAAGTTTTTATTCATGACCCAGGTCTTGCAAATGCCTGGATCTTGGACCGACAGAATGGTCCAGTTCAAGGACTGGTATGAGGTGGACCAGCAGATTACGCAATGCAGTACTACTAGGCTTGTTCACTAAAAATACGACTACACGAAAATATCAAACTTCAAGAATTTGACTGATTCACATTGTTAAATACCCTTTTCTATGCACCCATGCCAAATTTGATCAAAATGGGACCAGTACTTTTCAAAATATAGACGATTTTATGTCTCCATAATCCTTAAGATTTCTCCAAATCGCCGTATGCTTCAGTGATACGATCTGCCTGCAAAAGTTGGTCAAAAACAACATCGTAACTGCTCACTCACTGATCACACGTCCGTGTCATGATAGCTTGCGTTCTGTGTTTGTAACATGCATGAACAAGTCACACATAGCCTGCTTACACACAGTCTATGCTATAGCAATCCGTACGTGTGCTTACGCACACGTACACAAGTACGTAATTTACTAACCATTCTTCGGTATTGCATGTACAGGTATATACAACGCAGTACTGTATGTAAGCATATTGGCGGGAAATCCCTTGCTGCTAAGCTGTAGAATAGGTTTATACATAAACATATCAATGTCGACACAGTACAAAAAATGTAGGTGGGGATCAGTGGGCTGTTTCATTTAAATCAAGTGCGCATCCAGGTTGAGCAAAAAATCATTTTTTTTTCCTTAGGAAATGGAAAGATCATAAAAAATGCTACAAAATGATACCTGGAAGCAGTTGCTGTTTTTCTGGAACCCATTGTAATCATGTTTTAAGCCCAAAACTGGTGAAGAAATATTATTTTTGGCAATCTCTTCCCTCCATTATAATGTAGAGTTCCTTTTCTTCTTTCTAATGAATTATGCGTTGTAGGGGTCAAAGGTTCAGCCCCAATGCAGGATCAAGTCCAAGATGGCTATGTGTGGCATTTTACATGTGACCAACACACACTTTTGACTGTCACCGTTGCAACGATGCTTCAAAGGGATTGTTAGAAACTGTTACATATTTTTTCTCCTTTTTGTTTTAAAGCTTATTTGGTGAAATATTATAGTAGAAATATGTGTGGGTGCGAGACAATCCTAGTACTACAGGATAGCTCATTGCCCTGGGACTAGCCCTCGAACAGGGCTGTGCGTTTGTTCCTCTCACAACACAGCCCTTGCGCAGATACACTACACAATCGTAGCTACTTGAGTCTACGCAGTATTGTATTCCGAATAATATACACTTTGTATTGTTACTGAAATCAAGGATGGTATCATGAAGACAGCTAAGCAGGTGGAGCATCCCATTTCCCCCAAGTTTGACCCCTACTGAGAACAGTTGTGGAGAGCTTGAAAACATGACGCACTGACTTACTGTTACGGTCAAAATTGGCAGTGAAAATCTGGCCATTCTTTGATGAACTTTGTAAACATCTTTTGTAGAAAGGTAAATTTGGTGCCAGAGATCATCTGTGTGAAATTTGTTGAGAATATTTTGTTATTTGGGGATGCAGGAGGTGATGTTCTGCTGGCGTCCTGGCTAGGCTATGGTTATGTAAAGAACACACAGCCCTGTTCGAGGGCTACTTCAGTACTATCATAACGAAGACGGTGCCAGAACTGGTAGCAATGCCTAAGTTCGTCACTAGTCTGACCGACTGAACCCTAGCCTAGGCCTAGGCCTAATCCTAACATTATTAGTAAAACTAATAAGAGTATGGCCAAAGCCAGTATTACTAGTCTGACGCGTTAGGCTGCTTCAAATGAGAGACTTACAGTGACGGACATACGGTAAGGCTAAGACATGTTAGTGTACAACTGTGTTTGTTCTTAAAGGGAAGGAATTCTAGTAAATGACCACTACTTACAGGCCCCGTGACTACCTTTCAGTTTATCGAAAGGATCATACGGTAAAATGTGAAAGTACAGTCGGCCTCCAGCCTTCTCCAGTTTGGGGTTGGTTGTTGCAAATGTGTGTAGCTAAATGACGCACACACGAGACGGCGGTATAGAGTACATGAACTGCGTATCCAACGTGCGTGCGGTACACATCCCACTGCATTTACTGTACTGACACACAACGTTGTAAACACATGTGGCCCGTTTTGAGTGTTATTGCGTAATAGTGTGACCTTTGACCTGACACCGACTGACCTAACAGCGACAGAATAACAAAGTTACAGACGTCTGGGAATGAGTTCGGCTTGACTACCGTTATATTCTGGTCAGATTCAGAAGTCTGATTCTCACGTAAGGTAATTACACGATCGAAGCATCGAGGAAAATGATCAATGATGTAACTGATATGTTTCACGATTTATTGGATGGCAAAATTGATCTCAAAATTGAATGAACGATTAAGCCATGTACGCCTAGCCTACAATTAGATGACCGAAATATTGTAGTTGTACTGCTACAACGTGTGTAAGTTACAACCGCACTGCACTTAACCTACACAGTAACCGTACAGACGAGACCGGGACAATAAGGTGAATAACGTTACAACTTCAGCACACTTGTGTGCAATGAGTATGCTGACACAGTGTAGCAAATGTCGCTATTGCTATTAGTCAGTACCATTCATAATGAAGATGGGGACAGTTATGTTAAGTTAATAGGCTAGCATGATTGAATTAACTTGAACTAATTGAGCAATGACCTACAAGCCAGCCTAGAGTACATTTTGACAATAGGTCTAACCTTACACCTAACTTAGGCTGGGCCAATTGCTAGCAAGATTTGACCCACATACACAAACTGCACAGCTAGGCAGGCTACATGCATATGTCTAATAGTCTTGGCCTAGTAAAAAATTGGTGGCATGGCACTTGCCTATTCAAAGTCTGGAATCAGTTCGATTCATTTATAACTTCCCCTAACTTGAATTCTTAGTGTACCACAAAATGTGCACGTAAGAGCCCTCACAAGTCAAGATTTTTACACAATATGTTATTGCAGATGGGTACTCAACTGGCCAGCGTACTCGATGGTCATTCCATCATACATTTTTTTCTACAGCACATGCAGGAAATGTAGGTCAATAATTCTAGGCCTACATGCACAAAAAATATTTAAGCTTGCACCAACCAAAATACTGTTGGATTGATTATGCTGGGTAATATCTGGTTAGGCTACCACTTATTTGACAAACAGCCTCATGCCCATTACAGATTTTAGGAAGAGTGAGGTCAGGTTTGTCACTATATATGCCTCATGCTTTTTGTATTACCATAATCATGCTGAGGTTGGAAAATTAATAGGCCTACTATTTTCACTTTGAAAATGGAGATAAAAATCTACCATTAATTCAGTAGGATAATTTGCATTCTATGCACATGCCTTTTGATAAATGAACTGAAAGGCCAACTTCATGCTCGCCTAATTTTTATCTAGCAACCTGCTGGAACATTGCATTATTTTACTGTACTGGGTTCTAGAACTTTGCATTAATGTACAGTAGAAGCCTAGCTCTAATGAGGCCTATGTAAACATGTGCAAAGTGTAAACTTAGTGTTTCTGGGCAGCAAAACAATTTGCATTCAATTAACATATCTTATGATTCCTTTCTGATATAAATATCCTTGTATATTTTTTCCACTTCTTGTCGCAAACTTACGTTACGGCTTGTATTTAATAATCTGCAACTGAAATGCATATGTGTGAGTCTGATCCCCCAAAAACCCACATACTGTACATGGAGAATTGTGATGCTGTTTCGTGAGAATTTAGCACAGGGCTCAGCAGCTAATTGCAGGTAATACCACAGTGGTATAGGGGGAAATAACCAAAGATCAAGCCTGTGGCAGATAGGGTTGGGCAGTGTACAGGTACTGACATCAGTACCTTTACTAGAGGTACTACAGGTAATGGGAATACCGAAGATATTCAATTCTTGAAAAAATACTGGTACTTGAAAAAAATATTGGTACTCATTACATTCACCGACAAAAATAACTGTTGGATATGTGGATGATTGAAATATTTTCACAAACATTTACACCCAGTTAGAAACTGAAGTGAAATCCAATTTTCCGCCCTGCAATTTTACTCCGTATCAGCTCATGCAACACCATATACAGTATGCACTGTTTAACAGTGCATGCATAGGCCACAGAGGTCAAATTCTTTATCTGCAGGAAAACAGACAACCCTTAGTTTAAGCTATCATTCCTTTTGTTTAAGGGATGGTTCCTTACTGTTATTTCTTCCCCAGTTCTATGTAAAATCTCCCTGTGACTGTTTATGTCCCATATAATCATAACTGAAGGTTCCTATTTTCAAAATTATGCATTTTTCCAACTTTTGGCAGCTTGATATGTTCAATCATAGTCAATCGTTTGTGGTGTCGTTCACATGTCCATGTGCAGAACAGTTTATGTCGAGTGCTAGTTGTTCTTCGTATGTATATACACAAAGTTGTTTGTATGCACAGTGAAAATTCTGAATTGTGAGATTCGAATCTTTCTTTGCAGACAAAAGTACCGATGCCTGAAATGTAATCACAAAATGTCTGACCATACATAACATAGCAGCATGTTATAATGTACATAATCTGCTATTTAAAATGGCATGTGTAAGGGGATATTGCAAAACTCGCCGCTGGCTACTGCAACGGCGAGCCGACTTACTGCCGAAGTCATGAATATTCTGAATGACATCACAGGGCACTCTACGAAGTGTTCCGAAAATTAATTGGTAGTCATCGGACGGCCCTTTGTCCACGAGCACAATAGGTAGCCTGCGCTGAATAGACCAGCTTATCGTGCACTGAATGGGTATTCCTAGCCTATGTATATTGTTCAGTCAAGGAGGTTCTACAAGGAGTAAACGTTGGGAGCTGAATGTGGTCATGCGAAGCAAGTTTCGCTTTTGTGCAGAGAATGGTATGAACACACCTCAAGTAGACTCACTGGTTTCAGCTTCTCTTTTACAGTTGCGAAATTATTAATTCCACTCCTCTTCAGATATTTTTCGCCCCCAAAATACAACAAATGTTACATGAAATATCCAAGGGCAATTTCGAAAAGATCAAATTGCTTGTGGATAGCGTGGGATCGCGGCCTATACCTACACGATACATACAACGCTCGTGTATAGTGCTTGGTATGTGTGGGGATGTACACACAACACATAAACAACATTGACTGAGCCTATCATATACCGTTCAGTATGACAGGCCCCCTGGCCGGATGTTGTTTGCGCTTTTTCGACGAAGCAAAGAGAAACAGACGTAGGGGAAGAAATTAACCACTGCGGTTTCAGCTTTGACTTTTAGTTTTACACAAATTTCTCAACATCAAATCAATTCTAACTGCACACTACCGAACAGCGTGCCATGCTTTTGATTGGTAACGGAAGAACATACAATTGGGGTTAACTTCTGAAAATCACCGTCATTAAAAAAGGAAAACATCCGACATTTGCTAATAGAAATCTCGAGCATTCGAAAATGTTTCGGAAATTTTTTCATGCGTTCAAAAATGCATGAATCTTGTGATAAACAACGAAAGAACATCCACAACTGCCGTGTACTTCCGAAACTCTCCGCCATTAAAAGAAAATATCTGACCTTTGCTGAAAATCATCTCGGATGTCTCAACACATTTTATGTTTTCCTACCTTCCCGATATATTTTTGAGGGTTTCAAAAATTCATGAATCTTTTGATTAATAACGGAAGAACATATTGAACTGCTGTTTACTTCTGAAACTCTCCGTCATTAAGAAGAAATATTGGACATCTGCTAAACGCCACCTCGGCCGTCTCGAATTTTAAAATATTTTCCTACCTTCGATTTATTTTTTACATGCTCCGACATATTTTGGCGCGTTCCAAGACTTCATGAATCTTTTGATAAACAACGGAAGAACATATAGAACTGATTTTTACTCCTGAAAAATCGCCGTCACTTAAAGAGAAAACATCGGACATTTATTAAAGACATCTCGAGAATTGGAAAATGTTTCGCAATTTTTTTCCATGCTCCGAAATATTTTTGCGCGTTTTAATTCCTGAACCTTTTGATAAATAACAGAACAACATGTACAACTGCTGTGTACTTCCGAAACTCTCCGTCAATAAAAGAAAATATCTGACATTTGTTAAAAATTATCTCTGATATCTCTTCATATTTTAAAATGTTTTCCTACTTTCGGATTTTTTTTTCTTTTATGTCCCGACATATTTTTGTGCGTTTCAAAAGTTCATGAATCTTTTGATAAAAAACGGAAGAACATATAGAACTACTTAACTTCTGAAAATCTCTGTCATTAAATGAATACCTCGGACATTTGTTAAAAATCATCTCGGACATTCCACTAATGTTTCGGATTCCTTTGTTAGTTCCGACATATTTTGGCGCGTTCCAAGACTTCATGAATCTTTTGATAAATAACGGAAGAACATATAGAACTGATTTGTACTTCTGAAAAATCACCGTCACTAAGAGAAAACATCGGACATTTGTTAAAGACATCTCGAGCATACAAAAATGTTTCGCAATTTTTTTCCATGCTGCGAAATATTTTTGCGCGTTTTAAAAATTACTGAACCTTTTGATAAATAACGGAAAAACATGTGCAACTGCTGTGTATTTCTGAAACTCTCCGTCAATAAAAGAAATAGTTGACCTTCGTTAAAAATTATCTCTGATATCTCTTCACATTTTAAAATGTTTTCGTACTTTCGGAAGTTTTTTCTTTTCATGTCCCGACATATTTTTGTGCGTCTCAAAAATTCATGAATCTTCTGAAAAATAACGGAAGAACATGTGCAACTGCTGTGTATTTCCGAAACTCTCCTCCAATAGAAGAAATAGTTGACATTTGTTAAAAATTATCCCTGATATCTCTTCACATTTTAAAATGTTTTCGTACTTTCGGAAGTTTTTTTTTTCCATGCTCCGAAATATTTTTGCGAATTTCAAAAACTCATGAAATTTTTGATAAATAACAGAAGAATATGTACAAATGCTGTGTCGAAACTCTCCGTCAATAAAAGAAAATATCTGAAATCTGTTAAAAATGATCTCGGACATCTCGACACATTTAAAAATGTTTTCCTACTTTCGGAACTTTTTTTTTTAGCATGTCCCGACATATTTTTGTGCGTTTAAAAAATTCATGAACCTTTTGATAAATAACGGATGAACATATTAGAACTGCTTTTT
Organism: Holothuria scabra; assembly: GCA_037179385.1. Lineage (NCBI taxonomy): Eukaryota > Metazoa > Echinodermata > Holothuroidea > Aspidochirotida > Holothuriidae > Holothuria > Holothuria scabra. Next base: position 21,778,991 of record CM074195.1, on the reverse strand, counting down.
ACTTCTGGAAATCTCCGTCATTAAGAGAAAACATCGGACATTTGTTAAAGATATGTCGAGCATTGGAAAATGTGTCGCAATTTTTTCCATGCTCCGAAATATTTTTGCGATTTCCAAAAACTCATGAATTTTATAAATAAACGAAGAATATGTACAACTGCTGTGTACTTCCGAAACTCTCCGTCAAAAGAAAATATCTGACATTTGTTAAAAATTATCTCGGATATCTCTTCACATTTTAATTTTTTTTCCTGCTTTCGGATTTTTTTTCTTTTCATGTCCCGACATATTTTTGCGCATTTCAAAAGTTCATGAATCTTTTGATAAGTAACGGAAGAACATATAGCCTGAACTGCTTCTTACTTCTGAAAATCTTCGTCATTGAGGGAATGTATCTGACATTTCTTTTAAATCATCTCGGACGTCTCAAAAACATTTTAATATGTTTTCCTACCTTCAGATTTTTTTTTTCATTTTCGACACTTTTTTTTTGCGCGTTTCAAAAATTCATGAGCCTTTTGATAAATAACGGAAGGACATATAGAACTGCCCTTTGCTTCTGCAAATCTCCGTCATTTTTAAAAAAATAAAACATGGGGCATTTGTTAAAAACTGCACGTCTTCACTTTAACAGACACTTATCAATACGTGTCACTATGAACTATGCATAAAGAACACTATTACTTGTCATTTTCCCTCCGTGATTCCGATGGTAAGATGGTCAGTGCTCACCGAAGACTCTCAGTTGAATAAAGTATAGCTTAAGCAGTCGTCGAGGGTTGTTTGCCGAAATTTGACACTCCACAGAAGTTTCGGCATGCATGTTTCAGAATTGCTACATACTGGATGACCTCTCCACTTCGCAAATTTGCTTCATTGGTTTCTTCTTGTATCTTATTTTGGACATTCCTATACCCCAACGGTACTACTTCAAATGAATAGACTTTTTCTGAGCTCCTAGCTCCAAGTGAATATTTTGTTCATACATTTTAAGCGGGCTGGGGAGTTACTTATTAACTTCATGAACAGTAGAGTTGTATTCAGCTCCTGTTGTCTAATAGTGTATTAAAAGGGAGATTAGTTACGGACACCAGGAATTCAAATTATAAGAAAGGAAAAAGGGGGGGGAGGAATGCAGAACAAAAAGACTGTATTTACAGATCTTGCCTTCTTTCCACCTCCATTGATAAAATATCCAGGCTTCCCATCAGTACACATCGTAGCTACGGGCTTGGTATGATGTGTCAATACTATTGTGTCAAGCCCCTTATTCAGGAAATTCATGAATTTGCATCGCTGTAAAATACGTACGGTAACTGTTACCGTATCCAGGCAGTGACGGACTAAGTGTGTGTTGGGCCTGAGGCACTAAGTTGTGTGGGGGCCCCATTGTACAGCTTACAGTTGAAAATCATCTCGTACGTCTCGGACACATTATTTAGTGTTTTCCCACCGTCGGAGAATTTTGGCATGTTCCGACACATTTTTGCGTCTTTCAAAATTCATGAATCTTTTGGTTAATAACGGAAGAAAATACAGAATTGCTATTTATTTCTGAAAATCTCGGTCATTTAGAAAAAAATGTTAGACGTTTGTTACAAATCATCTCGGACATTCGAAAGTGTTTCGGAATTTTTTTTTTATGTTCCCACACTTTTTTGCGCGTTTCGAAAATTCATGAATCTTTAGATAAATATTGGAAGGACATATAGAACTGCTATTGACTTTTGAAAATCTATGTCATTTTTAGCGAAAATGTCGGACATTTGTTACAAATCATCTCTGGCATTAAAAAATGTTTCGGAATTTTTTTTACACGTTCCGACACATTTTTGCGCGTTTCAAAAGTTCATGAATCATTTGATAAATAATGGAAGGACATATGGCTTCTATTTACTTTTGAAAATCTCGGCCATTATGATTTAGAAAAATTGTCGGACATTTGTTAAAAATTATCTCTGATATCTCTTCATATTTTAAAATGTTTTCCTACTTTCGGATTTTTTTTTCTTTTCATGTCCCGACATATTTTTGTGCGTTTCAAAAGTTCATGAATCTTTTGATAAATAACGGAAGAACATGTAGAACCGTCTATTTAAATTTGAAAATCTCCGTCATTTAGCGAAAATGTCGGACATTTGTTACAAATCATCACTGGCATTAAAAAAGTTTCGGATTTCTTTTGCATCTTACGACACATTTTTTGCGCGTTCCAAAAGTTCATGAATCTTTTGATTAATAACGGAAGGACATATGACTGTTATTTACTTCTGAAAATCGCCGTCATTTTTAGCGAAAATGTCGGACATTTGTCACAAATCATCTTAGACATTCAAAAAGTTTCGGAATTTTTTTACATGTTCCAACACATTTTTGCGTGTTTCAAAAATTCATGAATCATTTGATATATAAAAAAGGACATATGGCTGCTATTTACTTCAGAAAATCTCGGTCATTATGATTTAGAAAAATTGTCGGACATTTGTTAAAAATCATCTCGGAAGTCTCAACACATTTTAACATGTTTTCCCATCTTCTTTCATGTTCCGACATATTTTTGTGCATTTCTAAACTTTATGAATCTTTTGTTAAATAACGAAAGAATACGGCTATTTATTTCTGAAAATCTCCATCATTTAGCGAAAATGTCGGACCTTTGTTAACAATCATTTCGGACATCTCAAAACAATTCAAAATGTTTTCCTATCTTCAGGTTCCGACATATTTTTGCGCATTTCAAGGTCATAAATCTTTTGATAAATATTTGTTTAAATGGAACGAGGTGTAAGGCAATGATTCAACATGGCCAGCTAGATAGCCCAAAATATGCAATACACATTCCCGAAATAGCTTTTATTTCCCTAGTTCATGAACCATACCGGTGTTCCCAAGAGCTCGAGACAAAATCCCCGAGCAAAGCTGTAATTACTGACATTGTGATGATTGCACCGTTTCCTTTCGGGTATAGGTCTATTTAGAATTTACATCAAGAGTACATAAACTGTGCTTTCGAATCCATTTCGAAGCATGTTGTCTTGACAGAAATATCGGAGACATGAATTTGCAACGAAAATACGCATGTTATGAAGGGTGCAAACTTTAACCATATATCAAATGTTTAAATCTAACACAACAAGGAAACAGATTTTGCAGAGATGACCAAAGTTCTATTTTACGAGCAATTTGTGTTTTTAAAAATGGCGACCAAGAGCTTCGATAGTTAATGTTGGAAGTAGCGTGTGAACTGAATTGCAGGACACATTAGAACTTGTTTACAATGACACACCAGTACGTATATCACATACCATTAAGGCCGAAGCCACAAATTACCTCCACCTTTACCGGCGAACACTATCTTGAAAACGTTCAGACACACTCACTGTGTCTAATATATTTGTGTGATATTGTTGTATAATGTTGCCATAGTGCATGCTAAACTAGCTAGTTATGCCAATAGGCCTACGAGACTAAGATGAGAGATGTGCATTCCGAAGAAAGTCCAACTTAGCCAGTTTGCACCCGAGGTTGCATTTTATTTATTTTTATTTGACATTTATCATTTACTTTAGGATTAATTCAACATGGAATTTTTATAGAAAGTAGAAACGTAAAGTTGGAGTAAGCTTGTTTCTGTTGTTGAAATCCCATCGAATACAGGCCCTGGTCGAGGGTGTAATTGCCGTAGCTTTCAATGGGTTAGGCCGTGGTCATCGTTGCGTTCATACAGTCGATACCACTGTCCCACTTTCTAAAAGATTTACACAGATGCTGAATACTTCCTTGCTTCAATGACTTGTGACTGCTTTTTATTGATCGTTTCTGCTATCGTAGTACCAGCAAAACTGCACTCATTGTTAACTCTAAATTAGATTAAGTACAGGTCGAGCCCTGTGGTTGAATATTCGGAAGTGCTCGTGAACGTGCACTTGTGCCTGCTCTAATAATGAGACACGCCTGAGTGCACACCTGCGGAGGTCTACCGTTGCGGTATCCAACGGCCAGTTTTGCAATATCCCCTAAGGCATCGGAAGTTTTCCAGGAATCATGAAAAAGCTAGTGTTCCACCAATCATCTGTTAAGTAATCGGCATCGGGCCGATTATTGCGTTATCGGTAAATAATCAGCATCAGTAAAATTCTGCCTTTCAACCAATCATTACCACCGCTTATTTGAAAATTGGAAAAAAGGGGCTAAATATACTTGGAACTTTCTCTTAATTTCATTAGAATTCCCGTATATACTCAATCCTTTAACTCCCTGCCAAAACAGGATGCATTGATAATCACAAATGTCGAAATTTTCCCCCTGCCATGGGAATGATCGTTTCAGATGTTTTCCTCTATAACCTGGTAGTATTAGCCTACTTGAAATTCAATTTAGAAGTGCATTCAAGGTGTATTCCTTGCTGTCTCGCAGAAAGCGCCACATAAGTTGCTGTACAAACTGTTCTGCACAAAACACATAGTACAGACTATCTAGCTGCAGTGTTTTGCTGTTTTTTAAATCCCCAACCTTTGCATACATTTATGTGCACGTTATGTACACTTAGCACCTAGAATCTTGTGAAGTTCGGTGATTATTACCTTGCATAAATTAAGGCATTCCCAGCATACCTTCCATAATGTTATTTACGGTAGGACTTAAGCAGTGTTGTCATACGACGTCATTGCAAACCAAAACAGTAAAGCACGTGATCTCTTGCAACAAACTTCTCGGCCCACGATTGCACTAGACTTACATGAGTGTCCGTTTTTACCGCCAAACAAGGCATAATATTTTGCTCGGTGACATCATATGCAGAAGATCCATTGCAAAATTTAAATTGGCCCCTGCTTCGTGATTGGTTCAATTGCGTTGATTATAGGCAGTCAATCACAACTCGCGCCTTCGCCTATGTGATTTAGTGTGTGAAAATACTTGGTCTCGAGACAAAAGTTCTCGCTGAGTTTGTATTGAGACGATGCTGGCTAGCTAAGCCGGGCGAGCCCCGTGCTAAATTCACCTAGAAACAGCATCGCAAATCTCAGTGTACGTGGATTTTTCGGGGATCGGACTTACGTGCATTTCAGTTGCAGGTTCTTTTTAAACAAGACTTAAGTTTTGGACGAGAACTGCTAAAAATATACGGGGATATTTATATCGGAAAGGAACCATAAGATAAGTTATACGAGTGCCCAGAACTGCTAAGATTATCATGATTGCTTTACTTGGGGTTCGTTTTTAAAAGCGGGAGAGTAGCTACAGTACATTAACGCAACTACAACCAAGTACAGTAAAAGAATGCAATGTTCCAACATGATTGGGGGATGAAAACTAGGCAGAGCATGATGTTGGCCTTAAAAACTAAATTATCAAAGGGCATGTGAAATGGACTGCAAACAATTGTACAGTATTATGGGTTGATTTGTATCTCCACTTTTGAAGTGAAAATATTTCGCCTACAAAAATGATATCCCATTCGTGAAACAAACAGAACTATTCCCAATATTTCCATCCTGAACTGGTTATGGTAATACGAAATGCTCGAAGCAAGGGGCACGTACTAAAGTGACAAACATGTGACTTCCCTCTTTCTAAGAATCGGTGATCGGTTATCGGGTCGATTGTTAAATTAAATAATCAGTAATCGGGTATTACCGATTATAGCATAATCGGTAAAACACTAGAAAAAACCTGCAACGTAATTAGCAGCTGGGTCACCAGTGTCAGCGGTTTTACGAAAGATTTGGCATTTTTTTACTCTTTTAGCATTTTATTTTAACGTGATGGGATCTACCCTTTTTTGCTCAAAATTGATTAAATTAGCATTTTTTGTGGTTTTCCTAGGTGTTTGGAGGCAAATTATCACTTTAGAAATAGGACTGTGAACATTTAGCAAAATAACCAAATGTTTAAGTTCAAAAATTTGCGAACGTTTAGCGATTTATCGCAATAATCTAATCACAAAAAAAGTAATTTCAGTATGTAGTGATTGATACTGAATGTAATGCAGAAAAATAATAGTTGATATCTTGCATGGTAAAATGAAATTATTCTGAGACTTTGAAGCCTAAAAGATTGAGATAAACCCAGAATATTCCATTTAAGAAAAACCAGGGATCGTCCGAGTATACAAATGGATAAAAAACTGTCAAAATTAGGTTTTGCAATTAATTGCTTGTAGCATCATACTAAACCTTTATTCCACATGCGATGGTTTAGGGATTGATCGCTACAGGTTCAAAGCCCTATTTGGAACCAACTCAAGTCCATTATTAAAGTTCAGTTTTTATGATCCCTGGGCCTAGTCTTTACACATTGCCCTAAAGGAAAGTATGTCATTTGTTTGTAAACTTGAGCTGCACCTTTCTGTGGGAGTGGTGCCTTGTTTTGCTTAGCAAAAACAGTATACATGTACAGTAGCTGTTTGGCTTGAGCCAAATGTACACAGTTGGAAACTAAGTTTGACTGTTATGTTATGGCAATTCAAAAGACTGGATGGACATTTGTATCACTTTGTCTTTCTGAGAAAATCCTCAATCAATTTCCTTGTATCATGTCTTTCTTGATTATTATAAACCATTGTAAATTAAAAATGATCACAAAACTGTAAGAGGGGACAGGCCTATTTTTTTGGCCACTTATCGCTGGTACCCCTGGTTATTAGTGCGGCAGAAGCATGGAAGTACTACCTCAGAGATACTGTAGTACTTGCATGGTAGACAGGTGGTAATCATTGGTTGAATGGCAGAATTTTACCAATGCTGATTATTCACCTATAATGGAATAATGAGCCTGATGTCGATTATTAAACAGATGATTGGTTGAACTCTACAACCTAAATGTCAGAAGCAGGCTACCATGAAGAACACAATTTTGCTAGGTCAAGTCAGGCTAGGATTACTGTAAGTGCTACTAGTTCGAACCTAGGCCTAACTTCATAGGCTATTGGATTTCACAATTTTGTTGCCCAGTACTTGGTGGTCATGAAATCATTTGAACCCCTAGGAATTGGTCATCACCAATAAGTTGTTATGCAGTCTGCATTTTCATCAGTTCCAACACAAAGATCTTCTGCATGGGAACAGACTCCTGGGTGTAGCATCGGGCAAACATGTAGTCTTGGTGCGCTGGTCAATTTCGATTGTATGATCACATACAGAATACTGTGCCTTACAGTAATTGTACTGCCAATAAATGGTTGCACTACATTCATGTATGTATGTACAATCGCATTCGGACTGCTTCTTAGTTCTAGCATTTATGTGTACCATATATTTGTTCATGCATTGCCAATGTATGATGACCATGTATGCATCACATACATGTAGACCTCTATCTAAGCTCACACCTATGGATTGCAATGTAGCATTGCATGTGCACAAAAAATCACAGCGTACAATCACAAAAACCTTGACGTACCTTTGGCAACTTTGTATGGAATGCACCTTGGGTTGCCACTCGTGGAAAATTTATTTCACAGAACTTGATGGAGGGTTCCCATTGTTATGGTCAATGGTCAAAAGCGAGGAAACCCACAAATGAGTTTTGATGACCAGAACCCACAAATGTAATCCCATGGTTTTTTAAAGCTATCAGTGTATTTCAGGCATAACACTGTTCAAGAGACAAGCAATATGATTATCAAATTAATGATGAACAGATGTTCACTCTGAGCTGGTTCTTAACCAGGGTTAGGCTTCTACTGGAAGAAAAAAAAGAGAAAGAAAAGTGGAATGACCATCAAACAACTGAGGAATGGCCTTTACTCAAAAAGGTGTCTTGAAACTTGAAGTATAAATTTATTTAAGTAAGTTGGAAATTACATATTAAACATCATTTTCATTCAAATATTGAGTTTCTTCCAGTTTCTATTACTAAATAGTGGAAAAACCTATTCCTTACAAGTGGAAAAAACCATTATTTCTCCTGCAGTTTTCCCCACCACAGAAAAAACCTGAAAACCCTGTTCTTTACCCAAGTAATGATATCATCCTGGGATGGGTTTCTGTCAGGAGGGGGGAGTGGAGAAAGAGGGTAAGATCTCACCCTTTCTTCTATTAAAATAGAAAAATGTTGATGTTTGCATTGCCAATGTATGGTGGTCGTGTAGGTACAGTATGTACAGTTTGTAATCTGTACATGCATGCGTATGCCTGCAGATGGCTGTTCAGTTTTTGCTTTGTATGTGCACATAAAAATCCCACCATACTGTGTGATCATGAAGAACCTCGGGTGTGCACTTTACAAACATGTAGAAAGCACCCTGGATCATCATGTTGCTCTACATACCAGGAAATCATAGGTGCAGTAGGCCTTCATACATACTAGCCATAGCCATTGGAATATATTTGACCTGTATACAGTACAAGTACAGTGTAACTTGCCTTTATTTTGCAAAATGTGGTCTTTCAGTAGCCAGAGGGACACCATTTTTAGTTAGAGTACTGTTGGCCTAGATATGATAATAGGGCCCCTGTTTTCAGGAAAAAAAGCAATTGACCATTCTCTACAGAATTTTCTTTCAGTAATTAATTGAGAAAAGTGTACAGTAATTTTTGATAAAAACTTAAAGGACTAATTTTCTCACCTCAAAATACAATTTGTGAATGTGTATTAGCCCATTGCAATTCCCATTGATGCAGCTCTTTGACTGACAGCTTAAGAAAAAAAGCTTTAGCACCTAAGCTCATATTAGACAGTATGTGCTAAAGTGCAAACGTTTTTATTACATGTTGGGGGTCTTTCATACTCACCCTGAAGCAACAAATTGAGATTTTGTCATGATGAGGATGAATGAAAAATTTTAGACAGTTGTGGAAGGGGCTTAAGTAAGTATGTTAGGAGAACTGGAACTTTTTGGGGTGAGAGAATTAGTCTTTAAGGCTAGCTAGTATCTCTAGAATCATGGCAAATGCCTACTGTACCTGCATACCTTTTGTAAGAGTCCTACAGATATTTTATAATCTGTAATAGTGGCAATTCCTTATTGACATGTAGATCTTTCAATTTTGCAATCAAAGAAAAAATAAACAACTAAATTTGAAAGTCTGCAAAATTTTGAATCTTTGGTAACGGCTAATATAGATGAATCTGATCAGCACTTGTGTTTAGTGAATGTTTGTAGGCATCCATTAGTGGGGTCCATCAGCCTGAACTTGTCTTCATTTATTGTCTACATGAATTCAAAACCAGTGCTGTAACAAGTCACGACTCGAGTCACTTCCTCTCAAAATGATAGTGACTTGATAGAATTCAGGAGTAATTTCGCCATTGAAACCGTACAGTGACTCGAGTGAATGACTCGACTCAAGTCACTTAAAAGTTTAAAAACTGGTGACTCGAGTCACTAATCTAGTGACTCAATTACAACACTGTATAAAACTTTCACATTCAGTGAAATTGAGGGATTCAAAATACAATTCAGTGTACATACAACCATCCATGATACAGGTGAATAAGGAGGTTGAAAGACCAAATGGACCCCAGTATCAGTTACGTTGGACTTAAATCAGACCATCATATGACTGTCTGGATTTGTCTTTTGTCTGTGCAATAAACCAATCTGAAGCTGTCTCAGAATTCATCCTAGGATTCATCTTCAGATTCATCCTTGTTTTCAAACTACTACAGAATTCATCCTCAGATTAATCTTGGGGCTTTATCTTGGGATTCATCTTTGGATTCAGTTCTCCTATTCATCCTCAGTTTAATGTTCAGCATAAATAACACAGTAGGTACTTACAAGTGGGTTAGCCACCACTGGAAAAAGACCGTTGCCAGCCTGACTTAAAAGAAGGGTTAAGGGTCATATCAAGTGTTAATATGTTAGAGGGGTACTTATTCTGTAAGCTTTTTGGTCAAAATTGCATTGAAATCCAATGTGTGGTTCTCAAGATATGAGCAAGTAAAGTTGTCACATTTTCAGCTAGAAGTGAACTTGAAGCTAGCAAATACGACATCATATCCTCTCATTTATTGACAGTCTTTTGTTTGTCTTGAACTTTACAGCCTATTTCCTCCTCAACAATCCCATATGTATTATCAGAATGTGATTGAGAAAGTAGCATGGGAACTTCACAATCTTTGCATTCTGGACAGGGAGGTCAGTCCTACTAACTTCAAGGTCAACACAACAGACAGAAAAACAAAGGGAAACAAAGCATTTGTTGTCAATGTGAGAAAGGGATATAAACCTCTGCTGCCCTCAACCTCACTTTGGAATACAAATCTAGTAACTTTATTTGCTGATATCTTAAGAAATACATGTCCACATCGAATGGAAATTTGTACACACTGTGTAGATTTGCTTCCCCTTTGAAAGACTTAACACTGGCTGACATGGTTGACTCAGGTGGCTGTTTCCCTCCCTGCTACTATATGTGACAAAGAAGGACATAACACTAGGATGATTTCAACAGTGATGATGCTTCTAACATCAGTCCTGTCATCTGAAGAAGGACAAGGTTTTTAGTCCCTTTAACCCTAATCCCAACTTAAAAGAAGACATGATGGAATTGCTACTTAAGTATGCCATTTGAGACTTGTGAGACCCCCTGTTGCCCCTCTTGATACTGCATTTGTCCAGCCATTATAGCTTTTGCTTTATCCTCCACAGCAGTTTTTTTTTTTTTGGGGGGGGGAACTACCTTTGTAGGTGGCTAGTGTGTGATCATAGATCACTCACTGTGTTTGCCTTACTTAAGAGTGGGATATCCGTCACAAGATGCTAAGTGGTGTATGGTTGCATCAAGCTTCAGCCCTGGTTCCAATGCCGCCCTACTTAAGACTTTAAAAACCGAACGTACTGCCATTGTGCTTTGTGCTCAGCATAAGCAATGGAGTATGAAAAACAAGCCAGTGAGGCACAACTAGAAAAAAGGCTGTGGCAGGCTTGACTTTAACCATTCTGGTTGGATACTGGGCCGTAAAACTCTATTTATCTATCTATCCAATGCCAACAGCTTCCTGTAGTTGGTATTAAGATTTGAAATTCTAGGACCAATTCTACTGGACTATTCTATTTCTCAGAAACTTACAAAACTATCATAAAGCACAGTACTGGGGAGCCTGCCAGATGGATTCAAAGGCTGGCAGCTTTAGGCCATGAAGTCTGCCATCCAACTTGGAATATTTCTCATCTTTATATGTCTCCTGTTGGCCTCATCTGAATGGTTTTCTTCCCAAGTAAGCTTACCTTAAATACTAAATTTGAACAATGCAACTTAAAACATGGGCCAGAAACACCCTGGAGGTTATACTACGTATTACGTACCAGACAGTACACCTACAGTGTCCACACTCTGTGACCTAAGGAATACTGACCTGTGGATTGCAATATGTACTTATTCAAAACATGTGACATGAACAGAGGTGACCATGATTCATGTATACATAGGAATTGCCCTGGTACAAAAATAATGTAATGCCTGTTACCAACAAGTTAAAACTGTACAAAAACAGTCATCGGACAGGGTAAAGCTAACCTGCACAGACGGACTGACAAAATCTTACAGACAATGACAGCAGGGAAGTACAGTAGCAAATAAGAAACATGCAGTAGCTTAACTAACAAAGTAAAAAGGGCTTTCAGGGTAGCCTGTCACTACACCATACTGTTCAGTATGTTCATGTGCGATCAAGTGTTACCGTCTGTGTGCTGTGATCCTTGCAGAGGTGAAAGCAAACTTCAAGTTAGAAAAGAAAATTATGTTCACATAGGTACTCTACGCTTCTTACCCCTTGGAATTAAAAACTTTGGCAAGCAACTTTCAAGTAGCTCTTATTTTGTTTGTCTAGCCTTTAAATACCCAAAGTGTACTAAGGTCAAGAGTCACAAGAAGGTATATTTTACAGGTTGAAAATTGAACTGTATGCTTCCAACTCTCATTGTCATGTAGAGAAGCTTGTTCTATTGCTGTGATTTATGTTAAAATTTGTTCACTTTAAAAGGAGTTTAGGTCACTTTTAAGTTTTGATATGTTAGAGGGATATTAACAGTATGCTAATGTGATAGCAGAAGTGGCCTGAGGACTTTACAAACTTTGCATTCAGAACAAGGATACTATTCTTATTAACTTCAAGGCCAACTCAACAGTCTGGAAAAACAAAGGGAAACAAAGCATTCCTTGTCAATGTGAAGAAATGATATAATCTTGGCTGCCCTCAAGCTCACTTTGGACCATTAGTCTAGTGATTTCATTTCCTGATGTCTCAAGAAATGCAGGTCTGATATGAATGGAAGTTTCACCACACTGTGTAGATTTGGATCCTTTTTCCTACATGAGAATTTTGCTTAAGCTTCACCATTTAAAATATGACCTTCAATGCTCCCTTTTTCCTTGCATAGCATGTCCTACATAGAGGGGTTTTATCTAGTCAAGTCAATCCACAACAGCTACAACATGATCACATTTCAGCACAGAGTGTAGTTGCATTCAGAAATACAAAGACTGTAATTTGAGTAGAACCAAAATGACATTACAAGTTATTGAGCAGCCTGCCATTTTGAATTGGGCAGACTAACCTCAGCATATTTCATCTCAGATCAGATAGGCTATATGAGGATTGAAGGTTAGATAATTTGGATTTACATTTCTTTGGTTCTAGTTTCTATAGTATTTTTTTGAAACTTCAGACTTCAGGTACTCTCTAAAGGCAGGTATTCATCACCCCAGGTTTTCCCATCATTTCTTACCTAGTAGCATACAGTAGACAGGATTGCATTATGGGAGGGGGAGTTTGGAGCAAGACACTAGGGGAAAGTCTACATGGAGAGAGAGAAAATCCACTGTTTTAGGTGTACTATATCTTGCATTTCAAGGTTGGGTCATGAGGGGGTGGTTTCACCTCCCAAAACCACCTTTGTGGCTACGTATGCCACTGTCCTTACCTCTCTGACAACTCAAGAGTAAAACTCGTCCTCTATACAAATGTCTTATGTATTGCTTCAGGACACACCCTGGTGAGCATTCATGACCCTTATGGGTAATCAGAGTTCTTTCAGTACTGTGTAATATCAGCTACTCTGCATCATTTTAATTTGATGTAAATTAAAGAGCTGCACTAATTTAGAAATTATTTGTAGTTTGGGGTGATAATTGACTGCCTTTAATTCTGGGAACCCATAGAAGTCCTTAAAATCAATTCTGTACTTGTGAAACTAAATTTTGTTTCAAATGGTTGCCTCAAAATACCAACCATGAGCATCTTTCAATATAGTACCCTTTTTATCCATATACAGTAGATAGGCCCTCTGTTATAAGTTTGACATTCCATTTCGTTTAGTTTTATACTAAGTGAATTAGCTATTTATAGTTAAATGAGGTTTCTTGGCCCAGTTTCTAACCAATTGTATTCTTGGGCCAGAAACAGCCTTTGGCCAGTTGTTTTCCCCGACTTGTTTTCTCAACTCCATTGCCTTTGATGAGCGCTAAGCACATTTGGCAGTACTAGATATCATTTTGAAAGGATTGGGTATGACCTGGCCAGGAGTGGAACTCCAGACCTCAACACTGTACACAATAAAAAAATATACAGCAAGTCAGTGAAGTACGTGCTCAACCTTCAGATTTACAACAATTTCCAAAAAAATTGTTGGAATATTAATTGTGTAGTGTAATTTCACAATATTTGATCTATATTAAAAAAGTTTTAATTATGCTTGGTGATTGAAATTTGCTATCAAAATTTTTTCTTATCAGATGCGCCTCTGAGGTTCCAGCAATTTTGATATGGAAAATTTTTGTAGGCCTAAGCCAAAGTTGCAGGCAACCAGCAAAGGTAAAAGGAATTGATAGCCAAGCCAGGGTAAAAGTTGAAGCTTACTCAACACTCTCTCCAACAAGGACATTTTGGGGATCTTTTTCAGTGTGATGATAAGGCCTAATTGAAGTTTCATAAGTATTTCATCTAAAAATTATTCCAGTTGGATGTTTTTGTTTGTTGGTAACTCTGTGACTAATGAGTGGTATGATCATCATGGGTTGTGGGATCTTTTTAAAGTGTGATGATAAGGCCTAATTGAAATTTCATAAGTATTTCATCTAAAAACTATGCCAGTTGGATGTTTTTGTTTTTTGGTAATTCTGTGACTTATGAGTGGTATGATCATTATGGGTTGTGTTTGGTTCTCTCTTCAAAGTGGCAAATGACAAGGACATTATGCTGTGCAGTGTTTCCACAGGGGAGAAAGGGGGGTATATTTTCCCCGTTCAAAAGTTTCCAAAAAAGAAGATGTAAAATCCCCCCCCCCTTTTTCATTCCTATAAAAATTAAAAAGTCAATATCTTGGCTTTTTCCTTTAAATAGAAGATACTTTTTCAGCAGTGTTTGAACATACACAAATAAATGGCCTTTGAAACCCTTCAAATAACACCTTACATGATCCTTGAGGCAAGATTTTGTCCTCCTGAAGCCACTTGTAACTTTAAAACAGGACAGAATCAGTTTGGATTAAGGGTTTAGTGATAATTAATCCCCCCCCTCCCAACCCCCTCCTTGTTTGTATTTCTGGCCAAATGCCGACCGCGAGTTTTAAATTTTCCAAGTGTGTTGTGAATAATATTATTCAGGAAATTAAGGAGTGTGGTAGGTGCGCTGTTTTACTTAACTTCAACAGATTTCATAAGGTTCCCATTCTTTATCTTGGTGTGCAATAAAAAAATGTCAGTGTAGTGGTCTCTTATTTAAGAATACATTTTTAAAATAATATTTGAGCTTATATAAATGACCTTTAAACATTTCTGATTGCACCTTACAGGGGCCTTGAGGCAAGCAAGTTTTTCCTCTCCCCACCCCTCTTCTACCTTGAACCTACCTGTAACTTTTGCCAAGGGCACCATCAATTTTGACTCTGGGATTTGCAGTACAATAAATGGTAAAATTCTTCGTAGAGAGTGAGCAGGGTTGTAGCTACTGTACCTAGGACAAAAGTAGTGCTGAGTTCTTCTGTGGGTGTTAGCAGACAATAATGTCCATGGAGTGGAGGGGGGGGCATGGTCATGGGAGGTGTACAGGAAGGTCATTTCCAGCTATAGGGCCTATACACCCATGAGATTTTGTGGTACAATGTACAATGCCAAGTGAAATTATGACAATCAATGCAGGTACGTACAATCCAGCTCAGTAACTGGAGAAAAGGACAGTTTGTTATAACTTTTCACAGTGTAAAATGAAGGCAAAAAACAATTGGATGTCAGTAGTGGTACACTTGGAGCATGGTTTCCCTTTGCTTTAGAAAGGAGTGATGGATGAGAGTGGGTCAATCATTCAGGGTTAGCACAGGTCCTGAAAAGTCATGGAAATGAGCAGTTTCTCAAAAGATACTCAAACATGTCAGGGAAATTTTATCAAAATGGATGTATTGTCCGGGTTGCCTCAATGTTCAGATGCATTATTTTGATTGGATATGACTGTTTTTCAAATGTCCTCAAAATATCAGTCAAGATCCTTGAAAGTCATTGAAAACTCTTTGAATTTTGTCATTTGGAATGTGTATGAACCTTGATTATTGCCTCTGAGTGTTAGACATCAATATTGGGCACTGTTTTCTGTAGCTGCCTTGCATGTGTCTCAGGTGTTTGCAGTATGTTGTGTGAATACTGACCTCAGGAGGGGTATAAGGTGAAGGGGTGTTCCTTCACCTTTGAACATTTTTGAAAAATTTTAGAAAGTGATTTCTCTTTTAAGCTTTTGACTGTCAAGAATTTCTTAATAAGTGATGAAATAAGACTTTATTAAGTTGGATGAAAAATCATTTTTGAGTCTTCAAAGCTGTGATACGTGCTTGTGATGTGTTAAGGGCATCGAAAAAAAGGGAAAAAAGATTTGAAAAGGAATTTGAAACAAAAATAAAATTCAACAGTTTCACCCTTTGTATCTTCAGTTGCAATTATATGCAGTGTTTGCATTCATCAGTATTTTCAAGAGAAGAATTGAAAACAAAAAAATGTTAATTATAGATGCCATGTTTTCTTCAAATGGTGTTTGACTTTTGTAAAAAAAAAATGTTACTTCAGTGCAAGAGGACTTGTTCATGTGTTTGTTCACAACTTGAAGTACTTTTGTGTCAACATGCAATGTCACATTTGCAGGTACATAATTAACACAGGAATAGAGATGGTTACATTCAATTTGCCTCCCAAAATTATGTATCCTGTAAGTTTGTCAGATGAGGTTTTTACTGTAGAGCTCACTTTGTAACCAATAGGTTTGGGTCAGGCCAGTGTTCATTTTGAGGTCAATTGGGATCAGGGCTCTATTTCATAAAACTTACGAAGTTTCGTATCTCCCACTTACGAAGATTAATCTTGCATAAGTCCAACAATTGTTGGTATCTTTACGAAGTTTTGCATCTTCTATTTTATTAAACAACTCACGGAGAATTTGTTCATATCTCTGTGCTGAAATCATTCCTAACTTGTGAACTTTAATTCTACGTAAGATACGAACAAATTCTTTGTAAGTCAGTTGCGAACTTTTAGATTCGATGATTCGTAAGTAATCTGTATGAAATAGAGCCCAGATCTACCTATGTTGGATGCAAAGTTGGTAAAGTTCTTATGCTATGCAAACACATTCTGATTACATGAGTGTATTGAGGAGAAAACAGGTTGTGGAGTTAAAAGAAAAACAAAACACTGTCCATTAATGTGAGCATATGATGTCATATATGCTTGCTTCAAGTTCTTTTTTACTGAAAATGTGACAACTTTACCTGCTCAAATCCTGAGAACCACACATCGATTTCAATGCAAACTTTAAGGGAAATATTCCATTTGTTTTACAAGGAAATTTCATCCTTTAAAAATCAATATTTATTGGCAAAGAGTGATAAATAAGTAAAGGTAAGACACTATGGTAGCTTTCTTTTCACAAAATAAGTTTCCCATAGATAGATATTTAGTTGCTTGTTGCTGAAAATTAATTTGTTCACTCAAACTTTTGACATTTCAAAAGATGCAAGCCCTGTAACTCCTTTTGTGCATATTATTTTGAGGAGATGAAGCTGTTGTTGGGGTTTATTGAACCAAATAATTTGATAAGGACTAGAGCTATATTCTGTTAATGCTATGCAGGTTCTGAAACAACTTGTTGCTAGTGCAAAAATTATGGTGTGGAATGTTGCACAATGTTGACATTTCTTTTGTTAACCCTACATTAATTATCTCTTAATTACTAATTCGGATAGTTCATGTTTTGGTTATTGGTGCTAATGGTTTTCAAAGACACAACTTTAGCTTCCCAAATAAACCCTCAGGACAAACTAAGGTTACAACTGTCCTTGAAATGAAGTTTGAATATTTTTACTGATTCTGATGGGTAATTGCAGCTATTTTCTTGGTTTTCAATGCTTTTACATCGAAAACCCAATTTTGTCATTTTGGTATCACATGACCTTTAAAATTTTTCTTGTAAGTCAGGGCAGTCGCAGCTTTTTCTCCACATGTTCCTCATCGTTCAATTTTCCCTACTCCCATGTATGCACAGTGGCACTAGGTTCCATTTTCTAAAATCGTTGGTACAGTATGACCATGCTGGAAGTCGATTCCAGACCTCAGGACTGCAAGTTTACGGTAGATGGTCTAACCACTTGACTGTGCAGTCAGTTGTTTATGTATGTCTTAAGACAAGTGTGAACAGTCATGGAAATACCTTTTGTACTTCAAACTGGCATCTATCTTTGATTTTACTGTGAACCTAATTTTGTTTTTTTTTTCCTTTCAGTAAAGGGTAGTGACACCCTCACCTCCAGAACAATGACTGCCCAGCAAGTTCGGCCGGCACACAATTTCTGGGACACCAGGCCTGTAGGACCTGGCAGCACCACTCAGAGCCAACCAATACAGGTCCTTCCTGACTTATACTTTTGTATATATATTTGAAATCAGAAATGTTATACCATGAAAGACGAGCATGCACAATGATGTAAATTAAAAACAATTATGAAACAAAATATTCTCCAGGCCAGTTTCCAGTGTGCTGCTGTCACCAAACCTGGTTAATTATTTATTGAACAATATTCATCAGGAAAAAGTTTGCAGGGGTTATGCATTGTAATCACTGTGTAATTTTACTGTATATGAATAACATTTTAAAGGGGAATATTGCATTGATATGAATAAGCCATTAAAATTCAAAAAAATATTTCAATGCATGAAAGAGTTTTGAAATTCAGGTAAATTGTGTAAAGTCTTGGAAATACCATGAAAACTTTAACAAAATGATGCTATTCCATTTTCACTTATATTAAAAAGTATTCTCTTCACCCCCAGTTTTGCTGTTACAGTAGAAAATGTTAATTTAAGGTATCAAGAAGAATTTGGTAGAAATTTTCATTTTGTCCTAAGGAAGCCCTGGAACCAAAGAAGTTCTCATAATTACTACTATATCCCTAATCCTAGAGTAGGGTGTATGCAACAGTCTATTTCTTAACAAATTGGGAGCCATACTAAGGCCTAAAGGAGCATTAACTCACTCACTCTGTCCAAAGCACAGTGTTTCGGTGCACAGCACCCTTCTCAAGTGTCTTGAAAGATTTTCTGGAACAATTATGAAAATTGATTCCCCTGGAAGAACAGGAACCTACAGGGTTCCTCCAGAAATTTGATCTGCGATCTACTGACAGCCATTTGTGATAGATCTTGAACCTTTGCCTACTCAAGAAAATTGTAATATCTGTCCTTAACAGTTTTCCTCAAAAAAGTTGTAGAAGGAAGAAAGTGTGTAAATTACATCTTGTAGAGTATATGTTAGTGTTTGTTTGTAGAGAATCAACCTGGAATTCATTTGGATAAAAAACGTCTGGCAATTCAGCTTCCACTGTTGATGGGTTGGATTCTATCCCCACAGTGATGTGGAGAAATTTGTGTTGGACTCATGTTCCCAGGGGTGAGCACATTTAGGGACATTGACTGTATCATAGCTCAGAGTGGTGTCATATATACAGTAGGATGCAGTAGTTGGGTAGGTGATGTTGCTTCCTTATCAATCGTCGGGCTGAATATTAAGGATGGTCCGGGCCGGGTTAGAAATACTATATCTTGGGCAAGCTGATACCTACTGAACCTCTACTAGTGCAATTAGTGTCATCTTTAGTAGCACACATGTCCTTACAAGAAAGAAAAACTGCTGAAAATGCAATAGCTGATTGTTAAAGGGGCACATTGCATTTGTTTTACAAGGAAATTTCATCCTTTTAAAACCAATATTTATTGACAAACAGTTATAAATAATTTCAAATAAGACAGTATGGTAGCCTTCTTTTCAAGAAATAAGTTTCCCTCAGGTAGAAATTCAATGGTTTGTTGCTCAAAAATAATTTGTTCACCCAAAATTTCAGCATTTCAAAAGATGCAACTATCGTGACTCTTATTGTGAATAATATTTTGAGGAGATGAAGCTATTGCTATCCTTTATTGTTGAGACTGAATGATTTGAAAATGACTGGGGCTATTTACTTTTAATGGTATGTTGGAACATCTTAAAATGCAGTATTTCCCTTTAAATATTGTCACGTTGCTGTATCTGGCAGTGATAAGAGCTAACATGACTATCATATGCAACAAATAAAATACAATCATGGCCAAAAATGTTTAAGAATATTACTGAACAAAAAAATTTTCATATTTGCACCTCCAGAAATGCACACTCTAATAACACTGTTAATTTACTGTAACTGCCATTTCAGGACAAGTCAAATAATATTGGGGCAAGTGAATTCTGGAAACTTATTGAAGTTACTGTTCAGCCCTGATCATTAAATGTAAGCATGTGTTGTCAACACAAACTTTTGAATACTCTTTAATACCCTTCTTTTCTCTTTACAGCCCCCTCCTGTGGTGCCTTTGTTTTCTGTGAGACCAGTTCGAGCCCAGACACCTCCAAAAAAACAAGGTTTGTTATCGTTCACAATAGCTGTGCAGCACAGCTAATAGCACTTTCTGTTCTTTTCTTACAGATTCAGCCACATTCTAGTTAAAAATTCTTTACAGTAGTTAATGAAAAATAAGCAACTGAACAGTATTCTTGCCTAATTTATACATGGAATGCCATGGTTACAAGAGAATTTGCTAATTTAATTGTAAACAGCTCCCTCTGTTATGAACCCAGTGAATCTCAAACTTCATTGGACATCAACAGAAACCAAAACCTTGTTTTTGGTTTTGATAATAAGAGAAACCAATGCATTCATGATGGCATGTGTGTGTTTTTGTGGAACTTTGCTTGTTAACACGATATCTCAAGATAGGAATGTCTGACAGTTTTCAAACCTAGTACATAAATGTGCCATATTGAGAGGAAGAACCCTATTGTCTTTTGGCAGAGGTCAAAGGTCATCTGGGGTCACCGGGGTCAAAATCTGAAAACTTGTTAACATGATATCTCAAGGTAGGAAGCTTGGATAGATTTCATAATTGGTATGAAAATGCATTATGGTCAGGAGATGATCCCTATTGTTTTTGGCGCAGGTCAATGGTCACCTGGGGTCACCAGGGGTCAAAGTCTGAAAATCTCATTAACAAGATATCTCAAGGTAGGAAACTTGGATAGATTTCATATTTGGTATGTAGATGCATTATGGTCAGGAGATGGTCTGAAATGTTTTTGGTGGAGGTTAAAGAACATCTGGGGTCACCAGGCCAGGTTTCAAAGTCTGAAAACCTTGTTACTCAACAAATTTTAATAAAAAACAGTACATTTGGAAAAACACTAGTTGCCTGTAAAATGGTCATTATGTGGTGGATCTTGTAAGGAATAAGAATTGTCTGTGCTTAATGAAAGGCCATCCCAAAGACAGTTTCCCCTCCCTGGTATGCAGCAAGTTTATGCTGCACAAATGACAAGCTACCCCACCAGTACCATTGGCAGGACTAAAAATTTCATCCAGAAGGGAGTGGGAATGACCTGCCAGGGCACATTGAATTAGGTGAGTTTAGTATGCCTACCACAGTCCTTATTTTCCAGGGGAGTGTGATATGTAGCACTGCTGGAAAATCTAAATTCACATCGCTGACATGTACTTATCTCTTGCTACATCTAAATTGCATATTACTCATGCTCCGCCCACTACTGGGAGAAGTTCTAGCATGGTGCCCCCCACTTCGCCCCGATCGACTGGTAAATTGCTTTCATTCCTCTTCCACCCAAGTCTTCACTGCTTCGGAGGTTTCATGAGTCAGGAAATGTCAAATTTTTCAGTGTCTTTCCACCCAGAAATGTTGATAAGTGTTGCTTACTTTCTCGCATTACTGTTCTTTCATCCCATAGACCCTTTCCTGTTTTCCCTCCTAGGCCTCATGGCAGGGTTTTGGGGGTTTAAATTTTTGCCTTAGGCTTCAAGTTTTGGTTTTGAGCTGGAAGATCTAAAACTCAAAGCCTGCAAAATACACTATTTCTGGTTGAATGACTTGATTTTGTGCATTAAATGTGGGAGTACAGTTTTACTAAGCAATGTAAAATAACATCGTAATTGTTGTGTTTGCAGTGGGTCTACAACACATGTTGTTGAACTAGAGGTTTCACATACTTAATTCAATGTGCTCACATGTCTTTCTTATAATGGCAATTAATATTGCACTTCCTACTGGTTCAAGGTCATTCATACATGTTATTATGGGTTTCTTTGGAACTGATACAATGCATACTATTTCTGTATCACAGGAATAAGTAGATTCCAAGTAAGAAAAAGGTTTAAAATATGCATGTAAAAGTTGGCAAGTTGCTTTCACAATTTTTTAAAACCTGTGGTGTGCACATACCTGAATCTGCGGCTACAATGCATCACCGACCTCATCTTCAAAATGAGGCCCAGCATCCTATGAAACACAGTGGGCCTGATTGTGTAAGGAGCAATGGCAGTAAGTTGGTAATAAATTTATTTGGAAAGTTGCTTTCAATTTGACTTCCATTGACATTGCAGAATTTGTTGTTGTGGGTTTAAAGAAATTACATGTAGTGTTGTGGTAAGAGGGATCACTGTGCATAGGAATTGGCATCAGGTCATGTGAGTGCAGTGATATAGTTAGTAACTCTACTTAGATGAGGTTTTATGGCTCGGTTTTCTTACCAGTTGGTTCAAGTTGGGCCGCAGCCCCTTTTCCAGTTGTGGCTAACTGGCTTATTTTCCCTACTCCGTTGCTAATGCTGAGCACTAGGTGCAATGGTAGCAGTTTTCACTTTTCAAATCTCTGGTATAACAGGGCCAGGAATTAAATCTCCAGACCTCCTCTTGAAAATGGGATGTTTTATCCACTTGACCATGCAGTGTTGCCTGTTGTGTAGGCCCTAGCTTAGTCCCTGTGCTTGCTGTCTTGGAAAGATGTATACTATGTACAACGTGGACGGGTTGAATTTTGTGCACCCTGTGTGAAAAGTTGGAAATATTCTCCAAACATAAGATGAAATGTCCCTTAAATCTTCATATGCTGATTTAGTCTAATTTAAACTTGAAACTTCAGTCAAATCTCTCCAGACCTTTTGCTTCAAATCTGTTTCCCTCCTCACCTACCTCCTGTCACCCTTGGAATACCATAGACCTATTTCCAAATAGCAATTACAAAGGGTTGTGGGATAGAGTTTTGGTGTTTGTCATTTTTGTCAATGGCATTTTACTGTGGTGAAAATTGACGCGCACCCAAAAATCTATCCCGCAATTCATTGTAAATGCTATTTGGAAATAGGTCTATGTATAGGGTGATAGGAGGTAGGTATCGTCCCTCACAGACTCCCAAACCAGGGAGTTTTGGGGAATTTGTGGTATCATGTCAACTGGAACAATTTGCCAATTTCTTACACATGGTAGAAGTTGTAAACAATCAAAATGGTGGCACAATTTATATTATTACTTACGATATTTTGAGGCTTCTGATAATGTCAGCTGAGTAAGCTGGTGTGCTTCTGCTAACAAAAGCTCAGAAAAATGGAGCAAAAAATCTATTCTCCTCTGATTATAATTCAAGAATGAACATTGCCAGCATTGAAGCTGTAAATGCAACTTATTTGGGAAGAAGATAAAAAGGTACTGACCGACCTGTTTTAACTTCAGGCTGGACGAAAACAATCTTTGTTATGGTAGATCATTCTACAATAGGTCAGCTATATGCAACAGTGAAAGGGAAGAATTTTCAAATGTGCCCAAAATTTTTTCAGTCTGCAAAATTTGAAGCTACTGAACATACATTATAAATTTTTTTTCTGTGAAGGAAAAATGTCTAGGGTGATTTCCTCAGTAGGTTACCATGGTATTTTAGTGTTGTTGCTGTTTGGTGAACATGGTTCAGCAAGAGTTAAGTTGGTAATTTCCTCCCAAAGGTTAGTATCCTAACTCTTTTGCTGTGGAAGGGGGTTCATCCCACTATACTAAGCTATGTAGTGTATAACATATAGCATTACATATGAATGTGTTCCTCGAAATAATAAGTTTTTGTATGGGTGCTGCTGTACTTGCTCTCTCTATACCTCAAGAGGGTACATATGTATAAAGTATTTCCCATCCCAACCTATTCCATGTCCAAAACAGGATTATGCACCATAGATTTATTGAATTAGGTACCCCAGGATGCAGATGAGTGCTATGGTTTCTCAGGAAAACGACACATATATTACGTAATGGTAAATTACGGTTTCAGAGCAGGCCTCGATTTTCAGAAAAATTTATGGTTGTCCTTTGGGAAACCATTTCACTAGTTTAGCAGTCCACAAGTAAAATTTGGTTGTCCAAAACAAAACACTAATTGTGTTCATGCACTTTATGTAGTCTTGAAGAATAAAAAGATGTGATGTTCGAGAGACAGAAACATTTGAAGTTTGAAATATGGTGCAATGCAAAAGAGTTGGTCAGCCAGCAGTATCCGTTTTCAGTCCGAGAGAAAAATGGTTGTCCATCAGACAACCAACCTTTAACTTTTGGTTGCCCATATGAAATTTTAGTTGTCCTGGAAAATCGGACAACTACGAAAATTGAACCCTGCAGAGTGAAACCATGCACAGTGAAGGATTTAAAGAGCAAAAGCAATTGTGTTAAAATTGAAGCTAAATATCATAGTTGTCTTCTAATTTTTCTTGCAAAAATTTTTCATGATATATCAGGACTTAAATATTTCATGTTGAAGCCAAACCAAAGAGTTACAGTACTCAGAATTTTGTCACAAAAAAAGTGATAAAGTTGTCTTGTGATTTTGAAGAGCTCTTTTGAACTAGGGTAGACTTAAATCCAGACTTGAGTGACAGCAATTTGAAAATATTTTCCCTTTGATGGTTGCAGAAATTGTTTTCTATAATATCTGTTTTCATTCTATTTGACCTTAAAATAGATATCAAGGGATTATAATAGATGAGTGCAAGAGATAACTAAAAAATTATTTTTATTTACAAACACAAGAGATTTTATATCAGAAGATAGCATCCATTTCTATGAATTATGAAGTAATCAGAATAAAAGACTAACTTAGATTTTATCATTTGATTAGTGTAAGGTACGTAGTATTTGTAGCAATGAGCTTGGTGAACTCTGTGTGACATTGTGACATACCTTAGAAGTGTATAATAAACAAATTTGAAATAGAATTGCCATTGGAACTAGAATTTGGCCTTGAAATGCGCTTACAAATTGCAACCCCACCCCCCTGGACCCAGAATGGTTGGGTCTTGACTGGAAACTTTTTGAAATTGGAAAATCCAGGGCAAAGCCCGGCCATGTCGGGGCAGGTTGGGGCATTGATCGAAAGGGTAAATCCACAGTCCAGTGCCCACACTTCAGTGTCTGACATGACTTGTAAGTCCAGGCCCAATTTTCCCTGTGTTCCAGATTGTGTCAAATCCTGGTACAGGTCCCAGCCCTGTTGGGACAAAGTTCCCCTGAAGTCCCTGGCAAAATCCCCACTCAAAGCCCAACCATCCCTGGGTCTAAAGGGTGGGGGGTACAACTGATAAACTGTGCATAATCATGAGTTAAAAAGATCAGTAACAGTAACTTCCCCACCTTTTTCCAACAGACCAACATGCTCTTGCTGCATTAAAAATCCCATATTCAGGAATCAGTTCAAAATGAACCATAAGAGGTGTAGATCTATACCATAGTTGGAAGACCATGTGCTGATAAGAATGATGGAAGTTTGTAAAAAAAAATATATACTAGGTTTTTCAGGACTCGGGATGAGTTTTAGGACGGGTGCTTCAAAAAAGAAGTGTGGCAGCAGGTATTCATTACTGTATTGCATAGGACATTTGTATCCTTTCGCCCAATATCACAAGCCCTTTTGACGGGCAAAGAGGTGTATAGTACACTAGCTAGTGCAGCCAGCAGAGTAACAGCTGACAACCCACATGTGACTGTTGTACTGAAACATTGTTGATTTTTGCTGGGGAGTGTACGTAGCTTACCATTGTGACGTCACATGAACCGCTCTCTATAGAGGGGGTACCGGCTTTGGTTGAATCATTGGCTCGCAGAGTCGAGAGGCCCAATTGGACACCACGATTTTCACTAACCCTTGTTCTCAGATCTCACATGCGTGGTTAGTCCCCCTGGAGGCTCAGTAAGAAATGCTGGGCGTCAGGGAGATGAAAGAGTTGGGCTTATACGGACTGATATACAGTATTGCTCTAAATCTTTCAAAACCTGTTGAAATAAAAGTTTACAACTGCACTGCTGGCCAAGGGTAGGGCTTGAAACTTAAAACACTCTCATGACAACCAGTCCATTGAAGATTGCTTCTTAAATTCCCTGGGGGTGTAGTAGTTTAACTTTTTGTAGCAAAGGAAGTTCCAAAAGTTCTGCCAACAGAAGGATTTACCCTTGATTGCACAAAATGGATTGACCCAGACACTGTACAATTGTACTCACCTGCTCTAATAATGATTAACCAATTGTTCCTATGTAAAGGACAATTTAACTGTTGTTGTAATCCATCGGTCATTAATTATTCCTTAGAATCAATTTGCAGTGATTTAAGAACCAACTTGTACAGTAATGTTAGAGCTTTCAATGAAGCTACTGTTACCAACTTGGGTAGATATTCTATCTTCTGTTTTGTGGCAAAAAGAGGGTTGCCAAGGGGTATTCTTTATGGGCATAGATGATCATAGTGTTGAAAAAAATTGTAAGACTCTTCAACTTAACCACAGCAAATACTTGAAAGTAAATGGCAGGTGTTCCATGACCCTCAGGTTTGTTGCCTAAATGAAAACTCAGGATTTATTTTGAAGCATATTGAAATGCAGATGATGGTGAGTAGCGGGTCACACACCTGTCCCCCAACTCCTGTATGCACTGTTGAAGTACATCGTGGGTGGACTGATTGCAAATCGACCACAAAGGAATTTGGAAATATTGAAAAGGAAGTAGTCTTTTGTGTTTAATTACTGTATATGTTTTGTCTTGTTAATTTAATTCGGAACCTGGCTGATGTGACTGTCCATCTGTAGTGCATAAAATCAACACACAATCATTTACTAGCAAATTTATCCATGCATCCTAGCTAGAGCCTGCTTGGCTGACTGTGGACTAATAGATCCTGGGAGGTTAGCTACTCGAAAAGTAGATCTTGGGTCATTGCAACAAGTTGGCATGCCTGTATTAGAATGTCTAAAAGTCATTTAAAAGACCATAGTAGGTACATTATGTGATAACGAAAATGCATCCCATGTAAACAGTAACTTTGTTACTTTTTAACTAAGATATTACAAAAAATTCAAAACTGTGGGAAGTTTGAAATTGCCATTTTGAAATACAGAACCATTTAATTGGAAAATGCAATCTTCCCATACTTTTTTATCCCTTTTCTAGCCTAGTATAAAAGTATTAATTAACATTTCTGCTTTCTGTGAATAAAACAAACCTCAGCCTTCTAACCAACCCTCTGTCTGATCTTGGTCGTATGAAATATACTGGTATATACTTTTATGCGCAATGTTGCCAGAGTGTAACTATAAAGGTGGCGTACAACTAAAAGGATAGATGGTGTCAAGTCAAAGCACTATTTGATCAAGTTGCCTCTAAAGTCATGGACTTCGATCTCCGAAGAAAACCTTGGTTTTTAGGTTGTTGTAGGGATGACTGTGGATTGTGCTACACTGCGTTTTCCTTGCTCTCGCCTGGATACTTTCCTCTCCTGTATCCGAGTATTTTACGAGGTTTGTAATACATTAATTATTAAAATTGTCTGATTGATATATTTAGGGGGAAGGGAGAAATCGGGAAAATAGAGGTAAAGTGACCACAAACATTTTTTTTTTTTTGTATTTTTGAGAAATGGGTCATTCAACATTGACAAGTTTTCCTCAATTTCTTGTTAGTCTCTCTCGACTTATCATGTTTCTGTTTAAGTTTGTAAAAAGAAATCTACATTTTTATTAAAAACTGTTATTGATATAGCTTTATATAGCAAATATATTAAACTTGAAAACATAGAATATGCAAAGATGAAATACGCAAAGTCAGTGTCAAAGAAATTGAAATGTTAACAACTGAATGGATGCAACAAAACAATTTTATATAAAAGAAATCAACTTTTTCCTTTAACATTAAACAAATTTTATTTGTAAAATTTTGCTAAATTGCCAATTGTCAACATCAAATTGATTTTATTAACTTCTATAGAGCCCCAGTCATACTTGGTTTGAGGCTCAAAAACTTAGGAGTACATAAAATTTATGCCTTTATTCAGCAGCTTGAAGGATATTGGGTTTCTTGACTAGAATTCAATGGAGTAGGGAAAAATGCCAGTGAGACACAATTTTGGAAAAAAGGCTGTAGGTTGGAAACTAGGGCAGGAAACACTGCCATTATTGACTTGAATTTAACAGTAATCAGTAGAGTGTCATACATCTTGAAGGGACAATCAGAATTTTATATCACAACTTTTTGCACAACAAATTTGCACCACAACAATACCGTACAATTTTGGTAAAAACTTTCACACAATGGTCTGTCATAATGGTCTGATAATGTAATTGGTCATCGTGTTGGGGAGGCCATCTTGTCTCCCATATTAAAATGTATTTCTCCCAGAAATAAAAACAAAAAAGACAATTGCCCCAAAAATATTCTTTGAAAGTTCTTAGCCTGTGGTGCAGATCACACAGTGGAGTCCAACTGAGAACCCTGGTTTGTGGTTTAGGTTGACATTACAAGCAGCATTATGAAGTAATAATTGAAAGATGTGACAAAGGGAATAATGTGAGTAATAGTCAGCATTTCGGCCAGAGGGGGGGAGGGGGACTTGTCCCTCCTTTCTAGAAGAAGGTGGGTAAAATTGCCCCCTCCCCCTTTTCATTTCCTTAAAATTTTCAATAATTAGTTTCTTACTTAAAAGGAGGACACTTTTGCAGCAATGTATGAACTTGCATTAATAATAAATGGCCTTAAAAATCCTTCAAATTGCACCTTACATAGACTTGAAGCAAAATTTTGTCCCCCTGAACCCTCTCATAAATTTAGCCTAGGACAGCATCAATTTGGACTTGGGGTTAAGCAGATATAAATCCCCCTTTTGGGGTTTCTGGCGGAAACCCTGATAGTAATTTAGTTTCATAGGCCAGTGGTTCCCGACCTTTTGGACTCTTGGTATCCCTTTTTAAACTTGGCACCACCTTTTTTGATTCCTTGCCGAAGGCAGGCAAGGAATCTATGCGATGGTGATGTCGTGTGTGTGTATGTGTGTGTGTGTGTATGTGTGTGTGTGACGCCTGCTTGTAAACACGATATCTCAAGAAGGGTAACCCCCAGGAATCTCAAACTTGGCATGTAGGTTGTCCACATTGTGTAGATGGTCCCTATTTTTTTGGTAGAGGTCAAAGGTCATTTGGGGTCACCAGAGGTCAAAATGTAAATACCTTGGAAATTGCTTGTAAACACGATATCTCCAGAAGGAAAAATGTGAGCGATCTCATACTTAACATGCTAATTATCCATATTGAGTAGATGGTCCCTATTGTTTTTGATGGAGGTCAAAGGTCATTTGGGGTCACCAGAAGAAAAAAGGTCAAAACCTTGTAAACACTGTATCTCAAGAAGGGTAAATGTGAGGGATCTCATACATGCCATGTGGATTGCCGATATTAACTAGATGATCTCTAATGTTTTTGGTGGAGGTCAAAGGTCATTTGGGGTCATCAGAGATGAAAAGCTCAAAAACTTGTAAACACCAAATGTCAAGAAAGGTAACTGCCAGGAATCTCATACTTACCAAGTGGATTGTCCATATTGAGTAGATGACCCCTATTGTTTTTGTTGGATGTCAAAGGTCATTTGGGGTCATCAGAGTTCAAAGCATCTAAACCTTGCAAACACTACATCTCAAAAGTGTATATTACTGTGGAAGTTCATATCCATGAGTGGATAGGGTGAAAGGGTAAGAATAATTTTGCAGGGGTAATGTAATAGGTAATTTTTTGGAACACTTTAACTTCACCATGTAAATTCTTTAGTGAGGTAATTTTGAAAATGTATTTGTAAAGCACTGAAGCAAACTCATAGAAAGAAGATCTTAGGTGCACAAAAAGGCACATCACATGATATTTACTGTACAGTATGTTGATTCTGGCATGAAATTGTGCCCTGTTGTTACATTAAGTTCCAAGTATTAATACATGAAAAAGTGGGCAGAGCAAAATATAAAAATCTTAAAAGGCAAAATCTGTTCACCAGGCTGGCATACATGC
Source organism: Holothuria scabra (assembly GCA_037179385.1). Classification (NCBI taxonomy): domain Eukaryota; kingdom Metazoa; phylum Echinodermata; class Holothuroidea; order Aspidochirotida; family Holothuriidae; genus Holothuria; species Holothuria scabra. The sequence continues at coordinate 21,749,348 of CM074195.1, read as the reverse complement.
TTCAAAGCTCATGGGTATGCTGATTTTGCAGCCGCAAGTAAACAGATTTTCATGAAACTGATGTGGAACATGTGAGGTTAAACAGTCTGTATAAGGGTCATTTAGAGACATAATCTGAAAATATTAGAAGATGCTTCTATGCACACTAAGAAGATGACTGATGTGGAACTTCATAAGTGTAAACTTTGAACAGAGAGTACCATGTGTGATGCACAAGAATCTCTTCTATAGTATACTTACATTGCTTTTTCAATAACCTTAAAGAAAACCTGAAGAAAACATTAAATTTAGTGGCAAAAATTGCTAATATTTGGCTAACCTTGTGCCTACTGTCCTCATGAGGACATGTGCATGCAAGCATGCATGAATTGGAAGTGGGAATTGATTAATTAGATATACCACAGTAAATTAGTTTTACAAGAAAGAACCTAAACTGATCATTTGGTATCAAATACCCTTCAGCGCACATGAACTGTCATTGCCTTATAGAGTGAATCAAATTGTGACTGACCCATTCTTTGCCATTTGGTCACAGTTATCTGGCCTAATTTTTCACAGGTGACTGTCAGTTATCCCCACACTGTCCTGAAGGACTACCTCATACAAACATACAGCTCAATTGACTTGAGCTTTTTACTGTATAAGTGGTGTTAATTGAATCTTATAAACCCTCTGAAGAAAGCTTATTTTGATCTCAGTACATAACAACCATGAAAGCCCATTGTTTGTATATACTCCTATTTCCTGCCATTCCCTGCAGGCATTTAGTACTCTATTTGTGGTCAAAATGTCAGACCTTCATGAAAGTCACACCTCTGCAAAATCAAGCATAAAATAACTGTCCACATTATCTTATCTCATCTGACCACAAATAAAAGTTGTTTGCCTAGCCATTGTCTGGAGATGGAGAAGTTCATGTACACATGATCAAGTTTCTAATCTGAAAGTCATCTTAGAAATACTGTAGCTTGACACCCTTCAGAAATAGTGTCCTTTACATAGAAGGTGGTGCAATTGAATAAATAGTGCATTTGTATTAGGATTTTTGTTGAACACAACTTTAAACATTGGTGTCTATCTAGATTGGTGCTTCTGCTTTACAGTTTCAATATGCTCTACAGTGATTATTTATCACTTAGTTTCATTCTAGAATTTGTTTTGAATTTTTGATAGCATAAAATGTATCAGCATACTACTTGCCTCATCTCTGCAAATATCTGGATAACCACAGTGTATCATTAAGCTTAATGCATAGAACCATTGCTTCAAGATTACCCTTAATGACACTTCAAAAGTATTAAGATTTTTTACTAGTATGATATCTCAGTTAAGTAGGATAATTGTATGGGTCTCATGCATGTCATGTTTGCATCCATGTTTGCTATGATATATCATATGGCAAGGAATCACTAAGCCTGCATGTTGGCTTTCTAGTTCTTTTTCCACCTCAAGAAAACTGAAGAGGCAACAATAGACCTTGTGCGCTGACAACATACTGACGTCGTACGTGGCGGCAAAACAATGGAACACTAGCCACAGGCATAAGATTTCTCCCTGTAGGTGTAGCAGACTGTGGGCGTACTCAACTGGTTTACAAATCAGCTGTCTGCTTTTGTCCGCCTTGGTTTGTTTTGCCCCCAAAGGAGGAATTTTCTGTTCTGTGACATCATATGCACAAGGCCTATACCTGTGGTCATGAATATTTTAACAACATGGGGCAAAGGGTTTCACAAACTTTTGCAGCAGCTATAATTATTAATTAATAATTTGTGAAAACTATCCTCCCATTTTTGATTCCTTGCCGTAGGCAGGCAAGGAATCTATGCGATGGTGATGTCGTGTGTGTGTGTGTGTGTGTGTGTGTGTGTGTGTGTGTGTGTGTATGTGTGTGTGTGTGTGTTTGTGACACTTGCTTGTAAACACGATATCTTAAGATAGGAATGTCCGACACTTTTCATATTTGGTATATAGATTTATCATGTTGAGAGGAAGAACCCTATTGTTTTTGGTAGAGGTCAAAGGTCATTTGAGGTCACCAGCGGTAAAATTGCGACAATTTCAAAAATAGCTTGTAAACACGATATCTTCAGATAGGAGTGACCGACACTTTTCATACTTGGTATATAGATTTGTCATGTTGAGAAGAAGAACCCTATTGTTTTTGGTAGAGGTCAAAGGTCATTTGAGGTCACCAGCGGTAAAATTGCGAAAACGCCAAAAATGGCTTGTAAACACGATATCTTCAGGTAGGATTGCCCGACAATTTTCATACTTGGTATATAGATTTGTCATGTTGAGAGGAAGAACCCTATTGTTTTTGGTAGAGGTGAAAGGTCATTTGAGGTCACCAGCGGTAAAATTGCGAAAACACTGAAAATGGCTTGTAAACATGATATCTTCAGTTAGGAGAGACCAACACTCTTCATATTTGGTATATAGATTTTTCATGTTGAGAGAGAGAAGCCTATTGTTTTGGTAGAGGTCAAAGGTCATTTGAGGTCACCAGCGGTAAAATTGGGAAAATCCCGAAAATGGCTTTTAAACATGATTTCTTCAGATAGGAGTGACCGACACTTGTCATGCTTGGTATATAGGTTTGTCATGTTGAGAGGAAGAAGTATATTGTTTTTGGCTGAGGTCAAAGGTCATTTGAGCTCATCAGCGGTAAAAATGTGAAAACACCGAAAATGGCTTGTAAACATGATATCTTCAGATAGGATTGCCGGACAATTTTCATACTTTGTGTATAGATTTTTCATGTTGAGACAAAGAAGCCTATTACTTTCGGTAGAGGTCAAAGGTCATTTGAGGTCACCAGCGGTAAAATTGCCAAAACTTCGAAAATGGCTTGTAAACACAATATCTCCAGATAAGAGTAACAGATACTTTTCATATTTGGTATATAGATTTGTCATGTTGAGAGAAAGAAGCCTATTGTTTTTGGTAGAGGTCAAAGGTCATTTGAGGTCACCAGGGGTAAAATTGCGAAAATCCTGTGCCTAAAATGTAAAGAAAAATCTATCAAGCACTGTCAATTTGAAAGCAGGTAAGGTATTTGATGGCAAGGAATCACTAAGCCTTTTGGCTTTCTGGTTATCAAAATGTCCACCCAGTCCCCTCCACACGCTCATATTAATTTTTTTCCAGTATGAACAGTACATTGCTATACCATGCTGTTTCGATTGGGTTCAAAGAGTTGATTTTCTAACCTCAGTAATCTATTGTTCAAGTGAGGTATATCAAGTTTCTAAAACCACTGCTGGAGGTCTATTATTATCACTTCACTGAGCTTCTAGTCCACTTAGGTTGCAAAAAATTTGGGCAGGATTGTAATCAAAACCCCCTCTGTGTGCCCTGCATGCTGTGGCTAGGGTTTCTTGACTTGGATTAAATGTCTTTACATGGAGTATAACCATCCGCCAATCATCAAATTGTGTAATTAGACAAGAAAGGAAATCAGGTGTATATTTTTACTGTGACCAATTCATCATGTTTCCAAAATTGTCTTGAGACTTTTCCAGGTACCACAGTGGTGTCGAGCAGATACCCTCATCATTTAGTCATGGAGTACTAGTCCCCCTATTTGGGTACCAAAAAGTAAGGTCCTCTGTTGCAGTTGGTGGTAGGTTCACCTAAACTGTAGTAACAGTGTAAACTGACAGATACCAGCAACTGGAAAAAATACACAAATTGTGTAATGTACAAAATTTCAAAGTATTGTAATACAATGGTACTGAAAATACTATACATATGCTCACAGAGTGCTCTCACTTCCTCAAATTGTTCCATGTAAAGGTGGACATTTTGAGGTACACTCTGCCTGAATGGAAGGAATCTCCAATTTAGTTGTGACATGAAGTTATTTTTGCCAACAGATTTTCGTAATGGTGAAGGACAATTTGCCTGTAAATGATTTGAAGGCCTTACAGTATCTTACCCCAAACAGTTGGAATTCCCCTAACCTACTTACTTAAGCCCCTCCCATAACCATCTAAAAGTCATCTTCACCATGATCCAGACACAATTTCGGTTTACTGCCTCTGGAGGAGTATACAAGGCCCCAATGTGTAATCAAAACACTGTCATTACAATACATGATTTGTAACATGATCTCCAAAATTATGCATTTTTTGAACTTGCTGTCAGTCTAAGAGCTGTACCAATTGAGAACTTCTGTGGACTGCAGTTGTAGTTTGGGATGGGAACCAACTGCCTTTAAATTAGTTATGAGTGCAGTAGTTTAGGGATGAACTCTAAATGTTCATGATTATAAGTAAATTTTGTCAGAATTTTAAATATTGTGGTTTACTGTTGTGCTTGCCACTTTTACTTCCTAGCAGATCTACATTTGTTATGTAGCAGTCTGGAAGTCTTCAGCTCATTTAATTTCTCCAAAATGATTTCTCTCATCATAATGTGACCGTGTGTTTGGTCTAACGGTAGGAGCATCTACCTCTCATGCGGAAGGCCCGGGTTCGATTCCCAGGTTGAGTTATACCAAAGACTCTAAAAATGGAACCTACTGCCATTATGTGCGATATTCTGCATAAGCAATGGAGTATAGGGAAAACAAGCCAGTGAGCCACAACTGGAAAAAAGGCCGTGGCTGGCTCGACTTGAACCAATAGGCTAGGAACTGGGCTGTAAAACTCTATCTAGCAAACTTAAACTCATCATAGTGTACCTTTGAAACTGCACTAAATGTGCTTTTTTCAATGCACAAATGTTAAATCTTGCAGAAGTGCCAGTGTAAGAGATCCCTCAAAAACATTGTGTCAGATGATGAGTTTCAGTGGGAAGTGCTTTTCTATCTTGCCAACCCATATTTAAACACAGCTATGGCATTGTATGTGGGCTTATGATATATCAAAAGTTTAATTGGTATTGCAAATTTGATCAGCAGTTAAGCATTTACCATGGCTGACAGCATGAAGGCTTACATTTTTTACTCTACAATAAAAGTACAGTTGTCGTGCTGTAATTACAGCAGAAAATTAGCAGCCTGCAATTTTCATCTAAAGAATTGATTCCAAATTTAGCATCATTGTGTCTTCTTATCAAGTGTTGAACAAACAAGATAATTGTCAAAGATATCTAGTTAAGTTTGCCTTTTCAGAATTGCACAATCCTGAATTTCATATGCTGTGCTATATCTGTAGTTTCTGCAGGGTGTGTGTATAGTATCTTTATGCCATCTTTTTTCAGGTAATATGTTCAGAAATTATTGCATTGTTAAAAAGAATTGCTGATCCAGAGCAGCTTTACTTCATCTCTGTGTTTAAATTATTTACAAAATACCAGATCAATTCTATAAATATACCAAGTTTGTACCTTTCAAAGGCATTCCTTTTCCATCCTTTACTACAGTTTAAATACTGGGAGTATCCCCATTTGACACAGCTCTTTGATTGAGATCAAATTTCAAAAATGCTGGGTAGCTCATATTATTCATCATGCACTGAGAGTGTCATGATGTATTTACATTAATGCCTTGTATACTCACCAGGATATGCTCTCAAAGCAATATACTAGGGTTTTGTCAAGATGAGAATGAGCTTTAGACAGCTGTGGGAGGGACTAGAAGAATGAAGTTGGGGGGATTGGAACTGTCAGGGGGGTGGTTAATTACAAAACAATGAGGGGTGGTAGACAAGAGACAGTGAGGGTCCCAAAACCGATGGTATCACAAATCCATTTCCCTGTGAACCACCAATATCCAGGGGGAGGGGGCAAGGCATAGCAAGATGAGACCTTACATTCACCAACTTCAGGTTGGTTTGGCCGCTAGAACCAGTTTTAACACTAGCACCAAAAATCTGGGGGAGATTTTCTCCACTTTCATAAGTTTGTGATGGGAGGAGATTTTAAAAATATGAGGGGAGGAAAGACAATGGAAAAGTTTACTCTTCCTTTCCTTACATAGACCTTGTGTATAAAACTCATAAGTAATGGCATAGATCCACTCACATGCTTAAAAATAGCATTCAAAATGGGAATCTGCCCATGGAATCAAGTTTCAGATGTCACATAAGAAAAGAAGAGGTTTCCCAACCAGGTTGATCAGAACAATGTCATTTTTAAATAAAATTTTTATTGTTACTGTTTTCCTCAATGTTTGCAATATTTCTAGTATCACTTGAAATATTTCAAGTACTTCTTTACCCTTTTTCATTTCTTTAAATCAAACACATTCACATTGGGGTATTATCGGTGATAAATAGTTTTTAAGCAGGAGTCTAATTTTTTTTTTGGGGGGGGGGGGAATTCTGCAATCCTGCACTCCATTGTAAATACTCCCTTTAACCGTCAGTGGCTCTAAATGTTGGTCATCTAGCCCACTCACTTCTTCTGGATTTGAACTGTGAGGTTCATCAGTTTTGGTGACTGTTACTGTGGTAGTGTATCAAGCAACATAGCAAGGTCCTTTGTGACCCATGTACAGGAGAAGGTGAGGGACCTCAAAACCAATGGTATCACAAACCCAGGCATTTCCCTGTGAACCGCCAATCTCCTGGGGGACCAGGGCACAGTAAGATGAGACCTCACACACACCCAACTCCAGGTTGGTTGGGTTGGTTCATTAGATAGAATTGTATTGGAATGACCCAGGCAGGACTCAAACCTCAGGTTGGTGGGGACCTCAGGGCTTGTATCCTGAGAGACACTCAACACTGGCCACCCAATCCCTTGCTTTTTCTGCTGCTGACTATGTCAGTGGGTGTATAACATGTGCACTGCAGAGAAACAAATGAAGTGAGCAAAGATTCAGAAAATGAAAATGTGCTTCTTTTCAATTTTATTCCATTCCAAAATATTACAAGGTAAAATACCAGCAGTCGATTATCCTGCTTCACTCCTCATGTCATTTAAGTATTCTCAAAAACATCATTAAAGAATTCTGCCCTGTGAAAGTGGGTGTCATTACCTGGCCCATATGTCATGACTTGGCCTATTTTTTAACAATAGAAATCCTCAAACAACAATAGGTGCTGACTGGACCATGTAATTTCCAACAATGTAACATTTTGTCAGTTGTTAAACAAGCAAGAAATTCAAGGACAGGGTAAGGTTATCCAGGTTTCAAGGGAGTTAAATCTGTAATGTAAAAAAGTGAAACTTTTTGAAAAACTTTTTCATGGCCTGGAAAAATTTTGAAATTCTTGAAGTTTGTTTGAAGTCTTGGAAAATTTATTTACAATTAAAGTTTAAAAATTTATTGATCTTCTTACCTCAAATTTAATGTTATTTTTTGGAAGAAGTCAAAAGAAGGTCATGGAAATTGTTTTCTTTGGTCCTCAGAAAGTCATGGAAAATCATAGAAGTTGATTCCTCTGAAAGTGTAGTACCCTGTGTAAGATCCAAATGTAGAAGTACCCACATGCAATTTTGTCAAAGGTGCAGTACTGTAGTGTACATTCAGTAAAAATATTTCAGTAGAAATATTTGAAACAATGCACAAAGTGAGAATTTACACCCTCAGTAGCATCAGTTATGAGTGTACTGTATAGTACAGTGTGGAAACCAGCTGATAGCCTGTGCGGACCAACATACCCATACACTTTACAGTATAATCCTGCTTTCCTGTTTATCTGCTGAACATAGCTTGAGTAACTGCAGCTTGGCTGAGGGAACTTTTAAATGCTTCCACAGTTTTAAAATTATGCTCCTTTTATGTTATGAATAAGAAGTAAAAAATTTGAAACTAATTTGTAGTTTTTCTTTTTATCTCCTAGATGGTTACCTTGTTACAACCAGCAGTAATATTCCCAGCAGCTCTTCTCAGAGACTCAATTATGAACTGGAGGTCCTGGATTCATTACTCTCTTCCCCATCCTCCGCCTCGGCAAACCATGAACACAGCACAAAGAAACAGTCGGGCATGCCAGGCACGTCTCGAAGTAGAGGGCGCCCTAAAGGGTCACTCAACAAAAAAGAGGTAAGGATGTCTAGTAGCCAATCAAAAGAACAGACATCATCAGCTAAGATGAATTCCATCAATTTTGATCCTGCGAAAGTGGCAGAATTCAACGACAGGGTGGCAGTCGGTGAAAGGAGCGAGATCCGGGAGTATAAATGCAAGTTGTGCCCCCTAAGGTTCTTTAATCGCTCTGATGTAGTCATGCACACTCGTTCACACACAGAGGGAAAGCCATTCAAGTGTGCAGTTTGTAACAAGGGTTTCGCCAGTACTTCATATCTTAACCAGCACTCTCGGATCCACACAGGAGAAAAACCATACAGTTGTACTTTTTGCGACAAAACTTTCCGCCAGTTGTCACACCTGCAACAGCACACACGCACGCACACAGGCCAAAGACCATACAGGTGTGCTCATGCAGGGTGTGACAAAGCTTTCACCCAGTTGTCTAACTTGCAGCAACACTGGCGTAGGCATAATAAGGACAAACCATACAAATGTCCTGACTGCTACAGGGCATTTGATGTACTGGAAAAACTCCAGAATCATGTACAATCCCATGAGAACACGAGGAGGGAGAGGCGGTTCTCTTGCGGAGTTTGCGGCAAGTCATATGTACAGGAATTGTACTTGGAGAGGCATTTAGCAAGTAAGCACCCGCAGGAACCCCAGAATATACGAAATATAAACAATGTCCCTTCACAGGTACCATTCAAGAGGATACCATCGAGTTTAGCATCCCAAATGCCAGGCGTCACTCCTCCAGAAACATCCCAGGCACCTCCAGGTTTCCCCGTCAACCAAGAACTGGTGATCCCAAGGTCTCACTCCCAGCCTCCGACGCAGCCAGGGGTAAAGACGCCAAAGGTCGAGGAGAAAGAAATGGAACCAGTCCTCAGTGACAGAAAACATGCAGAGAGAGAGAAGGAGCCATTGGTACCATCAGTTTCTCTCCCATCATCCCTCTACCCTCAGGTTCATTTCCCTCTCTTTAATGCAGGCTATGCAGCTCTCCCAGGATTCTCATCTCTGAGATCATAGACTAGTGTTTAACTTGCCAGATAGTACACAATTTATGCCTTTATCAATTCCAACCCTGACCCCTAGACCTGGAATGGTCAGGCTTTGAGGGGGGATTTGGCAAGGGGCTTCAGAAAAAAATTTTCCCCACAGGGCTGGGACTTCACGCAACTTTGAAGGCCGGGGAAATCGGGCCAGAACTGTGAAGCAGTGCCCGACAGTCAGATGTGAGGACTTGACCTGGGATTTTCCCTTGATCAATGCCCCACCCTGCTCAGACACGGCAGGGTTCTGCCAAGGGATTTATCAATTTCAAAAGAGAAGTTCCCGGGTAAAACTCCACCATCGCCGCATGTATGGGCAGTTGGGATTGCAATTGATAAGTGCATTAAACTAAAGAGGCTTTTAACAAAACATAGCTAAGTAAAGTCAACTGGACCAATCCTATTCGGTGTTGCTTGTATGATACCACATGGTACCTTGACTCCCCATCTCTATTCTTTGTGTTTTAATTTATAACTGTATACTTGTATACTTTCTTAAAATTCTGCCATTTTATTTTTTTCAGATTTAAGTCGTAGAACCCTTCCAATTTTAACGAAAAACGTATACATTTGGAAGGTAGATTGATAGTACCCTAGCATACATCTCGAGTGCAACTGTAGTCATGTATGTAGTCCTGTAACTAGTTCTAACAGTTCTGTAGTTCTGTAGTGTATCAAAGATGAGAAGTCTTGAGCAAAATCAAGTCTGGGGTAAAACAGGCAACCCCTTGCACCCCCCCCCCCTCTATCTGTCATTCATTATTCATGCTGCAAATCTTCAGATGCTGATGTGGCTATACCACTGATTGCCAGTTTTCTGAAACCATTTCACATGTATTCTTCCATCTTGGGCATTCAAAAGTGCCACATAGGATTTGCCATTGAGATTGACACCATCATTCCAGTTACACAAACTGTTGCAAGCAGTTGGATTTCAAAAATCACAGGAACCCATTTGTTGGTTCCATCATATTTCACCATGGTAACCCATGGAAATCCAGTTTTGGGTTGTGTAAAAAAATGCATGGGGTGGCAACTGATTGGTGATAACCAGTTTTTGGGTTCCCTGATTTCTTCACCACGGAACCACCATGTGATGGGGAACAAACGTACCCGTGAAATGGGTTGTGGGCATGATTCCACTTGAAACATGAAGCAACTTATTTTACTTGGAAGAAAGTGTAAACCAGCATTAAGGCAGCATTATGCCTCTCATTAGTATTTATAAAAATACTTCTGGCTTCAAAATATGCCTATTGAAGCCCCATAGCCCTTTGTTAAATAAAATATTTTCCAAAGGAGAGGGGGATCACTTCTGTTTTGAGATACTTCCCTCATGACAATAATCAAGTAAGACCTTTGACCTCTGTTTTAAAGTTTCATGGGTTCACTCCACGGACTTCATCTTCCTTTCAGTAGATTGTCACCACTGTCTGGGAAAAAAAGCGCACTTAGATGGCCCTGATGAAGCTATAATGTGTACGATTTGACAGCTCTGTCATATTTTAAACAAAATTTAAAATTTTTTCTCTGAGAAATTTTACATTGGGTCAGTACACTGAGTATGAGAAAATTTGACTCGTTGGAAGTTTCAGTTTTGTGCAACTGTAAACACATCAAATGTGGGAAAGAATTAGATGCTCTTTTTTTCATTTTTTTCCCATCAACATCAGTGTGTAAAATTGCCAAGACATAGCGTCAAAATCTTGGCATAGTTAGTGTATAAAAATTGACGACCATTGCATTTTGCAGAGATTACATTAAGTGGGTGATGTGAGCATAGAATCTTCATCCCTTTTAGCAAATTTTCTCCCACAGTTGCAATTGCAACTTCATACAGAATGATTCAAGAGATCTATATCCATGTAGAAATGTCAGTGTGTTTCCCTGTACGAGTAATTATACATTAGAAAAATCCCGCTGAAATGATTGCATGCAAAACACATAGTGTACCTTCAGTTCTTCAGTTCCTTTCAGCCAACTTGATTCCATGTAACCTCACATACTGGCTACTTCATATTAGGCAAGATGTCAAAATAGCCAAATAACAATAAACTCCTTCAGCAACAGTAAGCTGCAGCAGCGGCATCCATGCATTGTTGTTAGACATATCGCAATAACAGATCCCCCTTAGTACTGCTATTGTTGTGAACATGTGCAATTTTTGTGCATGCAGCTTCCATTAGAAACCTCCCCTGCTTAAAACTCAGAACCTACTTGTGGAACTATTTTAAATATTCATCTCTTACCTATAAATCCATGTGTGCCTAATTTTGGACTTTCTGAGATAAACACAAATAAAAAAAAATTTAACTGTGTACTAGGCCTTAATTTGACCAGGGATTATTAAGTGTTATTCTATAGGTGATAGTAGTTTCTTACAACACTGAAGTGCTGCTGATAAGAAGGATTTTATTACACCTATGTGAGGTCTGGTCTAGACTTGCCCCCAAGTCTCTCGAGATGTTCCCTCCCAGCTGTAAAGATTCTCCTCTGTCACTATTCCTTCTCTATGTGTCACCCCTCTGACCTCTCCCAATGCACCTCTGCAGACAAACCAACTTCTCACATTCTCCACTTTCCACTTGGACTCGTTATAACGCCAATACACACTGTGCTAACCAACCCACATCGACCAACACACCTCGACTAGTAATGCCCGCTAACAAGTTCTTACACTCAGCGCTTCGAATGTTTCACCTCTGAACCATTGTAGCAATCGTGCGTGACAGATTTCTGTTTACACACTGTGCACATATCAACCAGTGGAGATCTGGGTTGCTTGAGAGACTTGTAGCTTTTGCAACTGGTGACGTAGAATTTGGGATGGTCCGGTTTTTAATCACTAATCTCTGCAGCCAATGAAAAGCTTACTATATGTAAATAGACAGAATGACGCACCGTTCATCACATGATGATCTTAATGAATATCCAGCAAAAGTCGAACAATGTCAAAGCCGATTGGATGATACAGTGAACTATCTTGAAAAATATTCATCTGATTTCTAAGATGAATAAAACAATAGAGAAGTTAAAAATGATGACGTTAACAGTTGCAAAAGGTACAAGTCTCTCACAGCAAGCAGCGAGTTTGATCTGGCCGGGCAGCAGACTCGAGTGTGTGAGCTGTGTACAGTCTTCGAGAACAGTTGTAAACAGGTGTTCCACAGTGCTCGTGGAAGTTGCATCAGCGGGCAGTGAGAAGTAATTTGAATGGTTGCATCGGAGCACAATGTGATGGAATCACCATGAAGAATAGGAACAGAAATAAAATGAAAGGTGGAGGGAAGGATTATATGAGAGACTTGTGGCAAGTCTAGGTCTGGTCAGAATGTTCCGATTTTTAGACAGAAGAGTTCCTAATGAACAAGGGATGGCAGAAGCAGCTTTAGCCTGGCTATGGTTTGCTGCAGTCTATGGTTTTAACATGATTCATGAAATGTCAACCGTAAAAATCAGCCATGGCCTAAGACACTTTGCAAACCTACTGTAGCTTTAGATCTTATTTTATCCTACGGAAAATCTCTGTAAAGATAATGCATGCATATTCATGAGTAAAATCTCTTGCATGTGACTTAATTCATGATGCGAATATCATGGAGGATAATGCCTTTATAAATTTTGAGATGCAACCTCTTGTCCTGGGACAGTGGTGAGTGGGAATGTCCATCATGTTTGTCCGAGTTTTGACTCAGGGGTGTGTCAAAGTTCCCCAAATGTTGCATCATGCAAAGCATTGTTATAAGTGGGGCATATATGTACATCATATTCTGAGTGTCAAAGTTTATGAATTGTTGGCTCAATTGCATGGCAGAGGGTTGCATCAATGCACAAAAATTTTTGGTACTCCTAACAAACATTGAATGATCTTCCCTCAGAGGGTCAGGAGGTGTGTTTTACAATTGATTAAGTTGTGTGTAATGCCCCCATGAGAAGGGGCATTACACTATATCGCACATGAATGCAATTCTGCAGATTTGGTGATCTGCTCTCATACCTCTTATTACACTTGTAGTCCTGCCTGTCCTCAACTAGACCCTGGTAAACTAATAGCACAAGCGGAAGCAGAAGCTGTCTCCACTCGGCAGGCAGCCGCTCTCGTCTTCAACCTGCCTATCATCAAATCTCTCAAACCCATCTGTAGGCCTTGGCCTTGTCTGCTGGTTTTAAAGACTTTGAGATTCTAATTTTTTCTATTGAAAGAGAAGCTTTCAGTATTCACCAAAATGGCAACTTTTATCAGTGATGATTTCTCAGTTTACTTCATTTGTCTATGCAGACTAATTTCAGGCTCTTAAAACAATGGTTTTGGATTGATCAGTGTCATAGATACATTGAAAATTGATATGTTGACAATTTTTTAATGTTTTTAATTGTAATAAAGGTACAACACTGGTAGCAAATTTAAACTTGCTCAGTTGTCAGTAACAATTCAACATTTTTGACCTTCACACAAACATTAGGCAACCATCACAGTTAACAGTCACAGTCTGTGGATTAAGCCGTAAAAACTTCCATGCGATCTTTTTTGCATTTAATAGAGGTTTTAGTTCCAGTCTACAGGTTTAGTCTGGCGCTAATAGTTCAATTTTGTTTGATTTTCTTCAAATTCCCTTGTGGTTTTGGTTCCAGTGTGTAGAAGAGAGGGTTGTTTTGTAAAAGAAGTTATTTTCCTTTTGATCAGCCAACCTTAGTCTGTCTCAACTTGAGCTAAATATTTTTGACATGAGATGGCTCTTTCTGGCGCTATCATGCTTTCTTGCGCGCTTGAAGGTCAGATATTGCAAAAGTCAGCTTTAACCCAAAGAAACTAACCTGTTATTGACTGCCTCCCTTTGTAAAGTACACATGCAAATTTTTAGAGACCAGGGTGGCAAAACCGGATTTACCACAATATCAAAAGTCCCTTTCCCCCATTTTGTTCTATTGTAAGTTCATGTCTTCCTTTGCAAAATTTACAGAAATTATGCAAAAATTAAGATTTAGTAAGACTGGGAATAAACACTAGCTTTTAGTGCACTTGTCTATGTCAAAGGATCTCAAGCCAAGACCAAACAGAACAATGTTCGTTTTTCTGGTTTATGTTTATCGTTTCATTAGGGACACAAACACAAAGGTTGACCTTAAAAGTACTCTATTTTTGTAGGACGTATATGCTGGCTATTGCTGAAAATATTAAGAATCTAGTCTCTGTGACCCTTGAATTTTTGCGTTTCCTGGGCTATAGACTTGATTTAGTAAGAGAAAATAAGAGCACTTTAACCAGATGAAAGGTTCACTTTAACGAAGGTTCTCTTTTGTAACCTTTTTTCATCACACATTAGGCACTCTGCATTACTTACCTATGGGTGCCTACAGTGCAGTAGCTGACATGGGTGTCCGCAGGTATGGGCAAGGGGGGGCACTTGCCCCCCTGGAAAATCAGAAATTTGAAAAAACGTATAAAAATCAAAGCAAAAACCCGAACAAAACGTGTTTTCAAAGTTTCTATGCGAAAAATAGGCTTTAGAAAAGCCATTTCTGGCGATCTGGGAGGCATTTTGGTCTGAAATTTTTTCATGCTTTGTGTCAATTCATGGTGACTTGGAGGTTTTGCCCCTCCCTAGAAATTTGGCCCCCCCCCCGACTTTTTTTCTGCGGGCGCCCATGGTAGCTGACAGACGTATTTGGACAGTCCACTCTTCAAGGAGGTAATATTCATACTATTAAGGGGTCTTTTCCACCATTTCATAAAAATTTCTGTCTGAAAAATCACAGTTGAAGGTCATGTGACATGAAAAGGATAAAATTGGGTATATGATGTAAAAAAAACCACCAAGAAAATAGCTGCAATTCCCACCAAAATCGGTCTAAAATTGATCCTTTTACAGGTCAAATTCTGATTGGCACGTAAACATTAATATATTTGAGCTCAGAATGATGTCATGAGAGGGCCATACCATGTATGGCTAATGTTATTCTTGGTTTTTACAACCTTCATTTCAAGAACAGATGTAGCATTAGTTTGTCCTGATGGTTTTATTTTGGAAGTTTATATTGTGTCCTTGAAAATCATTAGTATCAATTACCAAACCATTAACTGTCTGATGAGTAATTAAGAGATAATTAATTTAGGGTTAACGAAAACAACGTCAACACTGTGCAACACTCCACATCATCATTTTTGCATAAGCAACAAGTTGCCTCAGAAACGTTTTAACTTTGAAGAAGCATATCTTGAGAACTGTAAAACATTTTGAAATGATTCCAATGGATTTGTCCTGAGAGAAGTTCACTCCATAGCTGCCAAGTTAAGTTAAATCAATTTGCTGAAATGTCACACTACCTTCAAGAGGTGATTACTCTGATACTAAGGCTTGTCCCCAGGCTTGTCCCCAGGCTTTTACCCCTTCCCCCATAGATTGCTGGATATATCGTGCATACAACGTGGAGAAAAACGTTCCACTGAACAAGTTCAGCTGCCAGTGTGGTATAGGTATCGTGTGGAATATTCATGACACATGACACAGGCCTTGAGTTGTAGATTCTTTGGGTGTGCTACAAATCACACTCTGCAAAAAAATAATAAAAGGAGTTAGGTTTGTGTGCCGCTTTATAAAGTTTTTAAAAGAAGGGTTTAATGTCACATCAAGTTTTGATATGTTAGGAGGTACTTACAGTATTCTTAGCATTTTGATGAAATTTGCATTGAAATGCTATGTGTGGTTCTCAAGATATGAATGGGTTTAATAAGTTGTCACATTTTCAATGAAAAGTGAACTTGAAGCAAGCACAATTGATATCATATCCTCACATTGATGAAAAGTCTTTTGCTCATCTTTAAACTTACAGCCAAACTTAACAGCGCCAATCCCTTAGTGTGATTGCATAGATGTCATGAGAACTTTACAAACTTTGTTTTCCCCACAGAAGGGTCCTATTACTATTAACTTCAAGGTCAACACAGCAGCCTGAAAATATAGGGAAGCAAAATATTCCTTGTCAATTTGAGGAAGTGATATAGCGTCTGCTGCCCTCAATATCACTTTGGAACCCGAGTCTAGTGACTTCATTTATTGATATCTTGAGAAATATGTACCTGTCTGATTTGAATGGAAGTTTCACCACCTGTGGTAGATTGCGGTTCCTCCTTCACATATGAAAATTAAATTTTTAGCTTAAACTTCCCCTTTAATAGATTTATACGAGCTCCAAGTCTTCATCTTCCAAGTGATATGAGGTGAATGATGGTGTTGAATCACACCCACATGCCTCAAAATTCAAAACCTGCTAGCAAGGCTAGTTGCCTGTCATTCCCTAAGGCCTATAATTTGGAAGTTGTAAACAAATTGCTGGAAAAGTGCTAGATCATGGATGTCGCATTTCTGAATTCATCAAGACATACCATATTTGTGGTCTTATCAAAACCTGGAGACAGTTTGAGCACTAAATCTGAGCAGTCAGTGGAGCATGAAATTGTGAAGAAAAATGCGACAGCAATGGCACTGTAGCTCAATCTCCTTGGTTCAGTGAGTTGCAGGGTGATCCTTTGACGGTATTTAAAGTTATCTTCAGACCAAGTGTGTTGAATGCCCAAGGGCAGCTTTTTTTCTGTATACATATGTATTTTTATTCCAGTACCAGTACCTTTAGTTTGAAAGCGTTAATAATCAGACCAAAAAGGGTCAACGTACTAACCATGTAGTGTTCTTTTATTAGTCAAGTACGAGCACCCCTATGCCTGCACCATTACTTACGCATTTGTGCAACTACAGTCTCTCCCTTATTTGTGAAATTTTTCAAGTGTTACGTGCAAGTTAAAGGGAAAATGCAGTCACCCAAACTTGAAGTCCTAAAGTGTACTAGACTCCTGTTGAATGATTGGCTCATGAAAGTCATTTGACAATTCATATTTCTTCTCCTCAAATGTGAAATTGTTAAGAGTAGCTGCTCGGCTTACCTTGAATATGCACTAATCAAGTCTTAAATATTTTAAAGATACATTTTTAAGAGAAACAAGGAGAAAATTGTGAGATTAAGCTGCTTCTTCAAAATACATTAAGTTTAGGACGACTGCTCTTGCCCTTTAAACGAAGAAATGATCATGTAAGGCTCACTAATGCCTATACAGTCGCTAAAGTATGGTAGAACGTGGCCCCAACTTGACATTGTAGTGTGAAGGTAAGGGTTTTGTGAAGCTGAAATTTTTGTGGTCCGGAGTTGAACTTAGACATTTTTCTTGTCATTGGCTACAACTTTTAAACTGTAAGGTAATTTGTTAGGTCTTAGATTTAAACTGAGTGTGGGGGGGGGGGGGGGGAGATGAAGGGGGAATGATGTTTTCCTATAGAATTGTATAGGGAGGCTCAGTTATCTTGTATAGAGATACTCCAACATACAGTAATTACTATTTTTTAGTTATATTATAATTGTTCTTCTTGTTGTCAAAAATGGTTAGAATAGTTCATGCAAATTGTGTTATCATATTTAAAGGAGCTCATTGAGTTGAAATCAGTAGCTTATTGAGACTATTAGAGGGTCACTACCACATGATAATGGGCATAGTTAGCATAATAAGTCAGGTTTCATATCCAGTAGTTGAAATTTTGAATTTTGTGGTGTTGTCACTTGTAACAGTTTCGTGCATAATTTGAAAAAAAAGTGTCTGGTCACAAACTTTTTAAAACTGAATTGAACAGTTAGGTACTCACTCATGAACCAGTTATTTGTTATTAGGATTTGGAAATTGTCTAAATTTGACCATTTGTCATTGGTATGTGAGGAAAACTTACCAAGTTTGAAAAAAATTGCTGAATTTCATGAAACAACTCAATGAGCTGCTTTGAGGTAGGTAGTATTAGTTCGGTAATTCTTTACTGCATGGAATTACTTAACGTAGCACAGCTTGGGATACTCAAGTCGAGCTCAGCACATGGTTCATGGTGTTCCCTTGTTTCCATCAGGATGTGCATACAGCACTAAGTTTCTAGTCAATTCGAACAAAACAAGGGGACTTCAGTCCTTCTTTATGGCAGGAAAAATGCAAATTTTTTTCAGCAGAACAGAGTTAGACACATTCCATGGCAAACAACTGAGATCCCTCCTTACGTTATGAATGGGTTATTAAGATTGTCACTAAATTTTCACACAAACTCAAATTTTGCAACACGTGTTGTAGATGGGGGGTTTGTTTGTTCATCCCAATGATTTGAAGGAGGACATGAGCATGCGCCATAGACTTCTTATACATGGACAGAGCATACTGCACGGTACATTGTTGCTACTGTACATGTGAGAAAAAGCGCACCAAGATGGCCATCTGCTATGTTATTGTGTGAAAGTTTGAACTTGCTCTAGTATATAACTTTATTTTGCAAGAAAATTGAAATATGGTAAGGTAAGGCCAAAATCACCTCCCCTATTGAAGGTATATGATATTGTTTCACATTCAATTTCAACATTTGTATAAAGTATAACAGAGTCGTTGTCAAATTAGACGATTTATAGCTTGACGGCAGCCATCTTGGTGTGCCTTTTTTGTCCCATTTTGTGGCGATGACCTATGGATAGGACGTACACGTTACATGCTCTGTCCATGTATAGAAAGTCCGTGGCATGTGCAGTCAGTACCCACAAAAACGAATTACAGAACTTGCTTATTGGATGAGAGTTTTAATGACATACCAACAATATGAATGTGTTTTGTAGTGTCAACTGGATAAAAAGGTACACTTTAAATACAGTTTCAAATATGGTGCAGGTCCTTTCCATTTGTCCCCTCTTACAACATGGGGGGAATACTTTGCATATACTTTAAAACCCCCAGTCCCCAGTCCCCACACAGGTGATGTAAACATTCCAATGCTCTAGACAGAAAAAGAATAAAACCAAGATCAAGATTTAAGTTTTACAGCAACAAAAAATTGTTCAGATTTTGAAAACAAAACCAAATTATGGAAATCAAGAGTTTACAGAAAAAGAATTTAGGAAACTTGTCTTAAGATTAAAGTGGGAATTTAGGAAAATTTGTTTCAAATTTTTAAGTATTTCTCTGTACCTATCATCTCCATGCAGCAGAAAAAATGAGAAGATTGTTGAATTTTTTACAGTCTTGAAAATCATGGAATTTTTGGGTGTTTAGGAATAATTAGGCACTGTGTTGTCTTGAAGTTTGAATAGCTTTCACATCAAAAATTCTAACTGCCCACAGTCCTGGTTTGTGGTATATGTTGTCTCGGTGTCCTGGTTTGCATACTAATTGTCCCAGGCTTTGTAGGCTTGTAGTTCGTATAAATGTACGTAAATGTACAAAAGTTGCATAAATGAGATTCAAGCAAAAACATTTTCCATGGCAACATTGGCATTGGTTATTTTTGTGTACCAGCAGTGTCTTTTTAAGCATAGGAGCATTAATAGTACTTTCACTTTCAACAAAACTCTGCTTCAGTAATTAAATGTAACATGACAATAAGAGACCCTTCAGGTGAGGACAGTCTCCATCTCCACTGGACTATTACCTTACCAGGGTCTAGTTGGGGGTTGGTGGGATTACAAGTTTAAAAAGGAGGTAAGATCAGGACCCATAGCTTCCCAAACCAGAAAGTTTGGGGGATTGAGGAAGAAATTTTGTAATTCAAATAAGGTCTCCGCCTTGTGTAAAACATGTGGAAAACTGAGGTTTCATATATGTTTTCTGTGTAGTCCTCACTGGTGAATTGTCCCATTTTGAAGTGTCCAGGAATCAGAATGTCTACACTTTAAGATAACTGGGATCATCTTTAGCATGTACGCATTGCTGCGTAAACATGCAAAATGAAGGCCTTCTTTTGTTGAATTCTTTCTTTTTCAATACTTATATTCCCATTTTAGTGTTTAAAAAGTCTGGAAAATGTTGTGCATTTCATTTTTTTAAGAGTGAAGGGACCCAGAGTTCAGCACAGTTCTCAGCATATCAGCTTAGGAAGTTAAATTCTACATATTGTGACTTTTAGAGAGCTGTAAGCAAGCAGAGATATGTTAAAGGCAGTTACAGTATATATCACTAGGGAAAGACAGTTCCAAATGTGCAGACCACAGACTTCCTATATATGGACAGAGCATACTCTCCTTAGATTGTTGCTATGGTATTTGTAGGTATAGGAATAGCAAGATGGCTGTCTGTTATGGTTTTGTGTGTGAAAGTTTAGACTTGCTCAAGCAGTTCATTTCAACAGATTTTCCAAGAAACTTGAAATATTTTCAAAATTATGCAAGGTAAGGTCAAAATCACTACATGTATTGCAGTATTGCAGGAATAATAATATTGTTTCTCATTCCATTTTAAATTGTTTAAAACATTACAGAGTCATCGTCAAATCATACAAATTATAGCTTCACCCCAGCCATCTTGGTGCGCCTTTATTGTCCCAGTCAGGCAATAAAGGCACACCAACTTCTGTACCCTCCCACAACTCATTTGAACTCATCCTCATCCAGACAAATCCCTGGTTTATTGCTTCATTGCACACCCAAGTGAGCATGCAGGCCATAATATGTATTTTAAAACACTAGCAGTACATGATGTGTAATATGAGCAACTCTGTATTTTTAATGTCAGTGCAAGTTTAAGTGTTTTTTTTTTTTTTTTTTTCTTGCCTTCAAATGCATCTCTATTTTCATGCTTTAAAGGTAGTCAACTCTCTCCCCAATTTTCAATTTTTGTAATAGTCCTCAGAAATTCTCTATTTGCACAGCTCTTTGATTGACAGTAATTAAAAAAAAATCAGAGTACTGTAGTTCCTATTTTACAACAAGTTCTGGATTGAGAGTGTTTCGATTTATACACATTGGATCTTATATACTCACCTTGAAGCTATAAACTGAGATTTTTGTGTCTGGATGAGGATGAGTTGTGGGAGAGAATCAAGAAAAGTAGGTTAAGATAATTGAAACTGTTTGGGGTGAGAGGATTTGACCTTTAACCCCATATTTTGTCATATCTTTTGATTAATTGCAAAGTTATCTCCTGAACTGCCCTTTTCTTTTGGATACACAGGTATCATTTTACAAACAGTTTTTTGGTTTATGGTCATATTTCATTTTCAAGAGCTCCAGGAAATATGCTGGTTTATGAGATAATTGGTTTCCATATTTTTATTTCGGCCTTTTTACCCTTCAAACAACCACAAAAGTTACATCAGAATTAGTATACTCCATTTTTATGATAACAGAAGTCAATTGAAAAATATTGCTCAGTTCAATGTATGCTTTGAAAATAGGTCAGGCACTGTAGCCAAGTCACCTCCGCATGTACAGGAATTATGAGGTAGTTATTCCTTATCATGATAAGAGTATTATGAAAACAGAAGTCAATTGAAATATATTGGTCTGCAAAATGGAGCTTTGGAGAAAAATGAAACTGTTTTTGAAACATATTTAAACAGACAAGACAACCAGGTGGGGGTGTGCTCCTGTTGCTTGTTCAGACTACTTCAGATTAATTTCACCTGATTAGCATATTTTCATGGAACTACTTCCAGAGATGGGGGCAGTGTTCCCCATCCTCACCCCATTGTGCATACACTGCTTTTATCTCAGGACTGATGGTGTGACAAAATTGCTTCATACATAGAGAATAATTTGGTTAAAAAAAGTATTAATAATAAGTTTTTTGTTACACAAATGGCTGAGTTTCCCTCAAATTAATACTTCTAGTCCAGAAGCTCTCAAATGTTGCTGGTCAAGTCTCACTCTTATACTTTGAACCTATGGGGATGCCAGGATTTCTTTGAAGGATTTTCATCATTTTTGGGCTCTCCAAATTATCTGCCAGCATTATGTGTGTTGCAGGTCATACATAGCCTGTAGACTGCTGCTGAAAAATGCCAATTCTGGATCCTCTTTGCAGACAAAGAGGCAGTGGCATATCTCAAGAGGGACTAAGTGAGTAATTCACCCCACCCAATTCTCAAAAATGCAACTCAAGCAGGACAAAAGTGCAAAATAAGATGGTAGAAAAAATAAAAAAAATTATCGAAATGAGACTGTCAAATACAAGTGAGGTAGACTTCTGTTCTTTGTGTGGCATGGCTGCTAACAAGGGAAACATGATTCCCTGGCATTCAGTGACAGCATCAGCATTGATATTTCTGTTTGGTTAGTTAATTAGTTAAATGCAGTTTTACCACCCAATTTCCAACCAATTGGTTCAAGTCGAGACAGCCACTGCCTTTTTTCCAGTTGTGGCTCTCTGGTGTATTATTCCTACTCCATGTTGCTTATGCTGGGCTCCAAGCACAACCACAGTAGGTTCTGTTCTGGAAGTCTCCAGTATGACCCGGCCAGGACTCGAACTCCCCATCTCCCAACTGCAAGTCTGATGCTTTAACATTTCTTTTAACAACAGGAAGTAACAGTGTACTGACTGATTTCTCAGGGCATATTTCATCAATCTTCAATAAATCTTGTTGAATTGTGCAAAAAGGGTTGGAAACTTGGAAGACTAACCCTCTTTTAAAGGGGAAGTGAAGTCACCCCATTTTGGATTATTGTAATAACCTATCCTTTTTCATGAATGGTTCTTTGTAATCATGTGACAACATTTTTCTTAATGAATTGTTAAATTTATAAGGTAGTAGGTCCTTGGCTTTTATGTAATATTAAGTCCTCAGTGGTGTAGCCAGGATTGTGTCATGGAAGGGGGGAGGGTTTGGGGCACAACATGACAGAAAAGTCTAAGGATAGAGAGGAAAAAAATGCTGTTTTAGGTGTTTTTTGCATTGCAAGGTCGGGTCAAGGAGGTTATAACCCCCCTAAACCACCCAGTGGCTAAGCCACTGTAAACGATACTTGGAAGAAATAAAAGCAAAAAGATTTAGCTGTTGTTTGAAAACAGGTTTGGGGCAACTGTTTCTCCCCTTTAAGCAAAGTGTAATACACCTGAATCAAGGATTAGTCAAATCATGTGCCAAATTGTAAGAAGTCTTTTTTAGCAGGAAATGATTGTTTTAAAAAAATTACTGATTGCAAAAAGGCGTAATTTGCATAGGGGTGGAAACAGGTGCTATATTGAATGGTGCTTACGTTAAGCTGCAGATATTTGAGATTATTAAATTGGGTTCTGGATTGTTTCTTGTTTTAAAGGGGCTCACTGAGTTTAGAGAGGGTTAAAGGGTCACTATCACATGACAATGCTTATAGTTAGGGTAATATTAAAGGCAAGTTTCATGTCCAGTAGTATAAAGTTTTGAATTTTGTGGTGTCCTGACTTGAAACGATTTTTTGCATAATTTGAAAAAAGTGTCTGATCACAAATATTTGAAAACCCAATTGAACCATTAAGTACTCTCTCGAAAAACAGTTACTTTTTTGTAGGATGTGGGGATTGTTTGAGTTTGACCATGTGTCATGGGTATGTGAAGAAAACTTAACAGGGTTGGAAATTTTGTTGAATTTCATGAACCAACTCAATGAACTGCTTGAAAGACTCTAGACAGAGCACTGAAAGACCTGGTTATGGATTGGTTAAGGTTGGGTCCCCCCCTCCCTGCCATCTCCTCACCTTGTAGAGGTAGTCCTTAAACATAATCATCTTTTACCTCAAGTGATTAGTGCTTCTTTACCAGAGATATTTACTATATTTAATTTCAATATTTATAACTTGCCCGGGGAAAGTTTACTAATCTTTAGCAGGTAATAATTTCATGTTCAAAATTTGCATAGCAATTTTGCCTTTTAGGAAATCATATATGGCAAAAATCATTAAAAACCCATCAGATTTATTTACAAAGTCTGCTACATAATTTTGCATTTGTATAGATGTTGTCCATTTTGAGCAACAAAATGGGATGTGGTACCGGATAAATTATTCTTTGCTTCAGTCTGTCAGGGGAAACTTTCAAAACCTCCATATCTCCCACAGAGGATTTGAAAATTTTCCCACTCCCCACATCAATACAGTGTATGGTTGTATGTACCATACAATGTACAATTATGGTATGGTAGGAAACTTTGTATTGTTTACATTATTCAGAAAAATTGGTAGTTAACAGCAAAAAATAATGAAGCTTGGGAAGAAAACTTCCTCTTTTATTGTGAAATTTTATTGGTTGTCAAGGTAATTTTATTCAATTTTCTTCACTCATTTTAGAGTCATTCAACATTGGCAGAATGAAAATGTTCATTTGCATATCAAAATACAGTATTAATGCATATGTATGTATGTTAATTTATTTCCTTCCTTCTCTTTGTTGATAATGTACAATAATTACGGTTTGTCCCAAGCGACATGTATGTATGGCACACTTATTGTATACACTAAAATATGTACATGTATTTATATATATTAGTAGATGAGAGAGAAAAAAAAAACCCAAACTTATCACAAACTTTTGTATTTGCTCTGTACAAATTTGCATTAATTATTATACATTTATGTAAATGAATTGCATATTCATTAAAATTCACCCCATTGTATTTGTACCCAACTGTTTTCAACTAGTTTGGATTATGACAAAGTACCTACGCAATTACTACAATGGTTGCGATGGTTTTTAAGTACTACCATAGTTTTTCTGTGAGACAATTTTTTTGAAAAAAAAAAGATAGTAAGGTTGAGAGCACAGTAGTAGAAAATGTTGTAGAATCCGTTTTACTGTATATTTTTTTCTTCGTGTCTTACCCATGTTTTATTTGTACACAGTCTATACTTATTACAAAAAAAAAAAACAAGAAAAGCTATAAATATATGGTTGTGATTGGTCATTGCTCTCTGCTCAATATTTTTCCAGAATAAAGGATGTCCCCATCTCATGTGGGCATGTCCCTGTAGTTTCTTCCCATTGCTGTAGGGGACCCTTTCTTGCATGGGGGGACAGCATATTTTTCCCCACTCCAGATACTATCCCAGGGCATAATCTCTGCCCGACTGAGACACTGAAGTCTACCCAATTTAGCAAGGTTTGACCAGTGGGGGGGGGGGGACAGGGATGCAGCTCCCAGCTCTCCTGTCCCATATGACCATTCCTCATCCCCCACCCCCTCAACTTGTATACCCTGCATGAACTTACTACACCTCATTGTTTGGTATCCACAATCTTGAACTTCTCTTGGGTTCATGGAAAACCTGGATGGTTCATGGAAAACCTGTGAGTTCATAGAGTTGTATGTTTGCATTTGCCAAACCCAGAATTATGTCATGCAGATTCACCTTGCTTTAAAAGGCACACAATGTTATGGAATCACAATTTTTCAAAAATGCATAATTCTGTCCTTATAATATCAGAATATACATAGCCTTATGACTTAAGGTCTTGAAAAAGTCCAATTTTTAGATTGCAGAACGTGTAAGATCTACTACCCCCCCCCCCCCCAGCCCTTTTCCTGTTTTGGGAATATTTCTTTTGATGGTGTGACCAGTTTTAAATATTGGAGTGAGATCAACATAGGGAAAACTTATCAAATTGTCTTTCTATGAAAAAAATGATTTTAAGAAGTAAGGGTAACTATTACATGAGTTGGTTTGGCAGATTTCAAGTTATCACTTATAAAATACATTTCTGTGGAAACTAATATGAACACGCAAAAACATGGGACTCAAAGTCAGTACATGTATATGTTGATGGCAAAACCTCCATTGAAGACCCAATCTAGGTTAAAAGACCTTACCTCAAACAGTTTTGAATGGAATTACAGCTGTTTTTTAGTTTTTTATGCTTTTTACACCAAATACTCAACTTTGTCATGTTCTTTTTGCCAGACCCGTATAAACAGACATGACAGACCATTTGGATTTCAAGGCGCCCTCCAGTTTTTCCTGGTTCTCTGTGCCTTTTTAATAAATAATTTGCACGATTTGCTACAGTTTCTGACAAATTTTGGAACTGCCCAGAAATACTGGGAAAGCTGTTGCCTGCTACTTATCTTACTCGCACATATGCGTACCCACGTCCCCTCTATCGTTCATGTAATTAGAGGTCACAATTCTCCTTTCCGGTTGGTCCATTCCAGAACTGCAGGCCAAAGTCAAGTTTTCGCAGACCCATGCAAATGGCCCTCCAAGACTGGAGATCTGCCAACGACACTTCGGTGGGTGCACAACACTTCCGAACTGTGAAGGCGGATAATGTAAACCAGTACAGTACAATCTTCCTTAGTAATTGCTGGGGCGTTTCATGTATCTCAGGGCAAGGTAACCTAGAAAACGAATTATTATAAACAGCGCCACTAGAGCTACGAGATTGACCCAAAGCGGCAGGATCAAAGGTTCGAAAATCTTCAGAACCACATCACCGGAAACAGCTGTTGTGTTACCCACTCTGCATTCTGGGATTCTTGCATTCTCCATGTCTTCTGCACATCTGTCAAAGGGAGAAAGTATGCTAGTCAACTTAATGACTTTTGAACGAATAGAGTGGAGGTCAGAGACGGGGGCGATGTCAATGTTCCCAGGGAACAATGTTTCTGAGGTTCAATATTCCCGAATCGTGGGACCATTCGCACTTATGGGAATATCGAACCTCGGGAATAACAAACCTTGTTATCATCGCCAAATCATCGAGATACACGAAAACGGAGAAATTCGAACCTTGCATGGGAACATCGGGCAGACCCCCAGTGGGGTGACGCTATTCCCTTGCAAATTACACCTGCTCAGCGTACCCTTACTAACACCCTTAAGTGACGAACCGGTGTAAGAATAAAGTTTTAGGCCTCCCGCGCTGTGCAACATTTCCTTTTTTGGAGAGTTTGAGAGTGTGATAAAATTGCAAAATGTGTTCAGGATGCAGACAGGTTAAAGACTTGGAATAACCCACGTTCTTTCTGGACTTAAAAAAACCCAGGAAGGTCTGGTGAAAATTGACTTCGATCCTGCGGGACAGGGGACATGTCCCCCACTCCCTGTCGCTACACACGTGTGGGCTTGTTTTTTTTATTTGGATGGCAAAACAGAAAATGTCAACAAGGTTTTGGCAAAAAAAAGCAAAATATAGCACTATTCTGCATCTACTTTCTTCGAGACAGCAAACAATATTCAAAAGGGGTAGAGGGATACCCCTCCCTTCATACCCTCCCCGCCTGACAAATTGGACCAGCCCTCCGCACCCAATGTAGAAACACGTTTTTTTTTTTTTTTTTTTTTTTTTTTTTTTTTCGCTAGCACCACTCGTCAAACGCAGTATCACATGTTCAACACTTGATGTAAAATTTCCTTGCCCTTTGGCTTGTGATACCTTCCTTGCATGTAAGTACATGCAAGCCACAGAAAATCCATTTGCCTTTGTAAAATTCTGCAAATGGCGTCCAAATGCACCCTTCTCGAAAGATGAAAAACATGAGTGGCCTAATTTTCATCCCTTGAATATTTCGAAGGATGGCACTATCCATGCTCGCGTATTTTCATACCCACCTGAATAAATTATTGTTGAATTCAAACCCAAGAGTCAAGAAGGCGTTGAAGGCGTAGTATGAAAAGGACAAATACCGGGACCAGCTCAACCACCGCGGTAGTATTTGCATGTAGAACCCTGAAACAAGCAATGACGTCAACATGTACATCCCGCCAATGGCGATACCTTGGTCTGCGGTGGGGGTCACTGCACTTATAGCCAAACCGACTGACTGAAATTAGACAATAAACGAAACTAGTTAATACATATAGACAAATCCGGACAGATTGTGATGGTCTGATTTTAGTCGGCCATTACTGGGGTCCATCACCTTTAATCATAAAATTTCCTTCCTTAAATGTTCCATGGATGGTTCTACACTAAAGTGTATCTTAATTGTCTCCACTTCACTGAATATGATGATTTGAAATTCACGTAGACAATCAATGAAGACGATTAAAGGCTGATAGACCCCACTAACGGCTGCCTACAGTCAGTAAAATCAAGCGCTAATCGGATTCGTCTATAAATGATAAAAACAAAAAAAAAATGTTTTAAGTGTATAAATGATATCACTTGGACCTTTTGGGGTTTTAAAGGCAATTAGAGGTTGTTTTTTTTTTTTCAAATTTGTCACAACTTTAATTCTGCACAAAATTTGTACATTGACTTTAAACAAACAAAAAAGATCAGTGATCACGATATCTCGTCATGACTGGCAACAGTGTAGTGGAGACTGTCTTGTCTTGCATCTGTGTGAAATTTGTCACACTCAGATGTTTTCATTCAACAGTGGTTAACACCAAATTAACGTTTCTTTTAACCTGAAAGACTGTTCCAATGTTTCTACATTCTGTGTTAAACAATCAGTTCATAAGGGAAACACGAAGTGCTAGAGCAAAAGGGTTTGTCTATCAAACCCTGATTGCCCTCCTTTAAATTGTGTAGAGCTGCCTGGCTTGCCATCTCTCGCTGGCAGTGCATCATATCAAACGGTTCACCCACATCGTACCATCCCCACCACCATTGTCGGATTATCCCATCCAGCTTTTGTCCCCGGTATCTCCTTTGAAAAATTCCTGGTTAGTGCACTGAATTTTATACTCCAAGTGCAAGAAAACCTCATCAGTTTATCAACATTAGAGAACAGCAGAACGTTGTAACACGGTACAGTACCCACTGACGCTTCTTGAACACTGACCCTGCTAAGGGTGCATCCAAGGACGAGAGCTATATCATTGGAGCCTGGCACACATTAACTACCGCATCTCCATTGATTTGCCACACTGGCAGAGTATATACCAGTATAGTCTCTTGAAGAGCCTTGTGCTAGAAAGTTGATCCCCCGCAAAAAAAAGTTCTTTATAGTGCGACCAGTGTGCCGTGAACGACTTTAACATCAATACCAAACTACTCTTTTGGGTCGGAGATCGGGCAGAATTCTCCTAGTCGGCAGCTACCTGACCACTTTATTTGTGCAAAAGGGCATGCACAATTCCCTACCGTCCGTGCGCATAAAGTAGGTGGCACAACACTACCTCTATGCATATTCATACCGGTAATGCTGATGCGTCAAATCGAATCAACTCTTTCTATTGGGAATCTACTCGTCTTGATTTTCCTCCCCCCCCCCCCCCCTTGTTTTTAAAATTTAACCTCACCTAGCCACAGCTAGTGCCTAAGTTGATAACCCACAGTGGGAAGGGAGCCATCAACATGTCGCTGTGAAGTTCTTTCCTTCCAGAACCAAAATTTCCTGAGGTTTGCTCGTCCGACACGATTTCCTTTGTTACCTTGGGGTTAATAGGATAATGACCAAAACAAGAGATTACCAAGAATTACCCCTTATTTGTACTAAAGTAAAAACGTTTTGCGTATCGCTCACAAAATGCAGGAGATTTCTGCCTTTGTGTGAAAACACCTTCACATTCTCTTATACGTGAGGTATAACCCCCTCCTTCTAGTCAGTTATTCGTAATGGAGCGTATAGAGGTCGTGCACGTGACGTAAGCGCGTTTCATTTTGACATACTGGATGCAACTGCTCATGTGCAGTAAATGTGTTCGCGATGCGCGCGCACGACAACACTTTAGAAACAACACACAACGCAGTGAAGTCGGTGCATGACCTCTATAGTACAGGAATGCAATGCTGGGTCTTATTCACTCTCTTATAGAGTGAAAAGTGTGACTTCACTCCATTAGAGAGTGAATTCACCAACAATATTGAAATTCACAATGAATTTCACTTCAAAAGAGCAAGTTCCCCTCTTGATGGAGTGCCTACAGTGATCGCTCTTTAAAAAAAGAGTGACCATTGCAGTCGCTCTTCGAAGAGTAACGTTTCACTCTTTCTTAAGTGAATGTAACTCTCATTGGAACGAATTAACATTCTAATGAAGTGAATTCGCAATTTTCACTCTAAAAAAGTGTGACTTTGGGCTCAAGCGCAGGTCACACAACAGCGATATCGGATCGGAGTATACACTCCGATTTTTGTGAATTTCATTTGAAATCTCCATCATCCATTGTCGGAAAGAATAAAACATTTTCCACCCTGTGTAAATTCATGATACGTATGAGAGGACCACGAAAGTGAAATGTAAACGAATTATTTCGTGATGTCACGTTGGGAAATAGCTTTTATCACACTACGCGTATCCGAATAAAGCTTTCTGCGGATGTGACGTCACTGAACTGTTAGTATAACTTTGAATTTTGTAGTCCTACAATACCAATCACAGGTTGGTAAATTTTTGCTTCTTTCCGTCCAAAGATAGAGGAGATTTTATGAAAAACTCACACTGGCAAAATTCGGAGCGAAATCTATCCGATATCTGTGTAGTGTGACCTGTGCTTCACTCTTTTGACTTAAGAGTGTTCTCACCTGAGAAACCAATGCGTCCAAAACCATAAAAATCCAGCTGAGGACGAAAGCGACAACGTTGGTATTCCACAAACTCAGCCAATACACGATGGCAAAGAAAACGGTGGGCATTATAATGACGAGGGGTAACTCACTGGTCATCTTAGCAAGGTAGTAGGCGGACAGACGGTAGGAACCGGATGCCCTTTCTTTCAGGACGACGTCGTGTTCTGAGGGAACTATAAACGCATAATTAAAACGTCACCTTACGTTCTAAAAAATATTGAACTTAGTCGTTCTTTAATAGAATGAAAAGTGTGGATTGACTCCATTAGAGTGTTATTATACTCCTAGAACAGTGAAAACTCACCTTGAAAAGAGAGAAAATTCACTCTTTTGGAGTGAATTTCTACTCTTTTGAAATGAACTTTACAACTTTCAATCTTCTAAAAAAGGAAATTTCACCATTTTTAGAGTGTAACTAATGCTTCCATTTTTTTCAAATTGTTCGATTTTGCTTGATTGTGTCGACGTCATTTTTAGAAGTTAATTTCAAGAAATTGGAGAGAATTCAAATGTTAAAGAAATAATATTTCTTCTTAATATATAACATTTACAGTGCGTCACTGTCTGTCTGTTGAGCCAAGCAGCCAAGGGAAATTACAAGGAGAGTTAAGTCGTAGGTACCAAGTATATAAAGGTGAGGAATACGTATACGAAATCGAATTGTAATATTGTCAATCCAATCTAACTTAAGCCTGGAAGACCACTTCAATGGTTCAATATTCTGGTGAGCAATCAGTTCAAAAAGGAAAACGAGGTGCTGGATGGAACAAGTAATATCCGCTGTCAATTGTCAGCCTCTGATTAATATACACCTGCAGGTTTCAGTTTTCAAAGAATTGAGAAATGAACATTCCTATATCATTCCCTTTGAAAAGGAGTGGGCCTATTTAACATTTTTTATCCAAAGGGATGGGCATATAAGCCCTTACATGTTGATGTTGTCGAGCTAGTACTTACATGTTGATATGGCTTGGTATATTGACTCAAAACCCCAGTAGATGGCACAAAAGAACATCTGTAGTTTGGTGTGAGAAAAAGTAAAGATGGGATTGATTGTGGTTTGTACGTTATGTAAACAGTGGTAGAGCTGGGGATGTCAGACAGAGAGGGGCGAGAATGTATGGATGAACCTCACTGTATATCACACTACACAGGAGCGGATCCGGACATTCCCAAAGGGGGGGGGGGCTAACCGAAGAGAAAGCGGGTATGTGAGAGAGTTGCACTAGTAATTTCCCGTATGCTTTATTGTTGATCTGTCGAAAAGGGAGGGCTGAGGCCGTAACCCCACCCCCCCCCCCCCCGATCCGTGCCTGTTTCGTGACCCTTCTCATTAGAATAAAGTAGAACTAGTATAGATAACGGCTGCATTTTGAACATTCTGTTATCATGACTTCAAAACAACACTAAATCATCTTATTTGGTAACTGTGCCTAAAATGGTGCGAGACTATTGCAGCCTTGAAAAGACGCCTGTGACAGGCCATTTTAGCCTGTCGATAGACCCTCCGCCACTGTAACAAATAAATTGATTCGAAACCTTTGACACTATATAATACATTCGTGTTGGTGTGTCGTAAAACCCCCATCTAACTACCGAACCTTACTTGCATGTTTTTAGTCTAGCTGTCTAGTCAAAGCGATCAATTTGGTTCAGTTCCCCACAATCACCTGCTCCAGGTAGTACTGACTCACAAGGCCAATCCTCTCACCCCAAACTACAATTCTTATAGGGTTTACCCAAGTTCTCTATTGGCTCAGCTCTTTGATTGACAGCTAATTCAAACAATGCAGAGTACCAAAGCTTATATTACACAGCATGAACTGTACTGAGAATGTTTTGATTATACACATTGAGCTATTTTATACTCCCTCTGAAGCAATAAACTGAGATGGTGTCTGGATGAGGATGAATTTCAGACAATTGTGGGTGGGGTTTAAGTTAGAAGGTTAGGAGAATTGGTATTGTTTGAGGTGAGAGAATTGGGCCTTTAAGTCATGTTTGTAAATGATTTTGGCTAACCAAGGATCCTCGCTGAATATAAAGGGAAGTTTCGGTGAGTGATCAATCGGTTCCAAGGGGAGAGGGTAAAAAGTAGATTATGCCGACTCCACGTTAAGCATGGTTGTTGGCTTGGAGGTAATTTAATACTGAGAAAATATTACTGCTTATGAAATAACGGTGGTTACTACTGCATATGTAAGTTTTTGGGGGTGTTGCCTTGTAGTGCCAGTGGTCTAACATTCAGTGATTTCAAAATCCGTGTGTGTGTGTTTCTGTAGTATCCTAATCAATTCTTCAGCATAGAAATCAACACACAAAACAATACGGTAATTTTCACCCAAACGTTTGAGAATTTTAAATTCCTCTGACACAATCTGAAATCGAAGCTCGGTCAATTTCACACCGATGAGTGTCACTACGACCTCGGACAAACACCTGACGAGTTCCTTCACCTTGTTAACTTTTTTGTTGGTTTATGTGATGTCACTTTTTATAAAAAATAGTTGACTGAAAAGGGCAAATGACGGCTTCAAAGGACATAACAAAAATCGTTACTTTGCATAACTTCAATGGAAAGGGCAACATCCGATGTTTTATCGTGTATTTTTCACATTTTCGTTAGTTTATAAGAAAGAGTTTGGATACATTAGTCACAAAGTTCATTGACCAGTGAACCAAAGTAAGTTGAACTTAAATACAGTCGGTAAACAGGAAGTGCATTTTTTACATATATCCTATGCACAGTTCTTGTAGAGAGACAAATTTGGCAATCAAGCAATGGTGAGAAATTGCTGGGTCCATCAGTCTTAGTTTTTTACCAATACCACAGATGGCTGAAAACAGCTCTGCACCTCACAATAAGCAGATTAGCCCAGGTCACACCGCAGTGTTATATCAAATCGGAATACGCTCCTATTTTAGTAAGTTTAACTTAAAATCTCCATCATCGATCGTCGGAAAGAACCAACCAATTGCCATCCTGTGCAAATGTACGATCCGCATGAGGGGACCACGAAAGGGAAATGTCAACCATATAATTATTGCGTAACGTCACATTGACATAGATTTTATCGGAATACGCGTATCCGACAACAGCTGTCTGTGGATGTGACGTCACGGAATAATAAGTATATTTTAAATTTTTGTAGCCCGTCAATACAAATCATATACAGGTTGGCACATTTTTGATGTTTTTCGACCAAAGATGGAGGAGATTTTAAGTAAAACTTACAAAAATCGGAGCGAAATCCGATCGTATATCGCTGTTGTGTGACCTGGGCTTAAGTTCAGGTTTAGAATTAAATACAACTATTCACGGTACAGGTACTAGACGAAAGAAAGAGGAAAATGGACCCCCAACTATGGATGCCAAATTTCGACATCACTTCAGTAGTGTCAGGGTTCGTGTGTACTACCATTTTCGTATTACAGGTCTTAAAATTAGGTCAAGGCTTTATATGTAACATTGTTCAGATAAAGAAAGTAAGAAGTTTTGGCATAATACACTTGATGAGAAACATTCCCTTCCATAGTAGGCATTTACTCATTATCAAGAATTGTCAACGCTGAATCGATTGACGTAAATGTAGAAAATAAATTAATGTCACTGGTGAATTTGAAGATTTAAAGGGGAAGTTAAAGCAGAAATTCAATTTTCATATGTGAAAGAGGCAGTGTTGTAACAAGTCTCGACTCGAGTCACTTCCTCTAAAAATGATTGTGACTCGATAGAATTCAGGAGTAAGTTCCCCATTGAAATAGTACAGTGACTCGAGTCACTTAAAAGTTTGAAAACTGGTGACTCGAGTCACTCATCCACAGCACTGGAAAGAGGAACCAAATCTACACAGTGTGGTGAAATTTCCATTCAAATCCGACATATATTTCTCGAGATATAACCAAATGAAGTTACTAGATTTGTGTTTCAAAGTGAGCTTGAGGGCAACAGAGGTTACATCACTTCCTCACATATTGACAAAGAATGTTCTGTTTCACTTTGTTTTTCAGACTGTTGTGTTGACCTTGAGGTTTATAGGAATACGACTTCTCAGTGATGAATGCAAAGTTTGTGAAGTTCTCATGCCACTTATGAAATAACATTTTGAAAATAGTTGAGGAGAAATAAAGTTTAACGAAAAGCAAAACACAGTCTTTTAATGTGAGGATATGACGTCATATGTGTTTGTGCAATTTCACTTTTCCAATATACTGAAACTTGATAAGAACATAAAACCTTTAAAAAAAAAATAGGTAGCGGTGATTCCGGTATACATTTCGTTTTGTGTTGTCCCGCAGTTGTTAGCATTGGATCTATCACAAGGTGTGAAGGAAAGTGGTCTTTCATCTGTACATCTGTGACCCAAGGGAACGATACTCGCAAATGTGTTGTAACGCTCCTCTTAGATGATTGTGAAGGTTCAGTGGCGTGTGCAGGATCGTCTGAAAGGGGGCATGCAGTGTGGTGACTCGGAGTGATCTCTGGTCTTTGGAACGTGTGCCCCCTCCCGTTGGAAAATTTGTGAAAATTAGGTATTTTAAAATGCAATTTGGTGCTTTGTATGCTACCTTTTGAATTAAAATTTGGAGCATTGTATAAATTTGAGTATTTTAGAAACGAAAAGTGGCGCTGTGCCTTGGAGGAGACAATCTCGCCCCCTTGAAGAATTTTTAGAAATTGAAACGTAATAAAAGTTATAGAGACCACTTTATTGCCATTTTTGCTACAATTTTATTTTTGAAGCTTGGTTCATGGGGGACTCCAGGCTCCGGTAGCACCCCTTTGTTATGAGCCTGATAACATGTGTAGTTGGTTATGAACACTTTCATGAGTACGTTAGTATCGTCGTTAATTGATGTATGTTGCTGCAACTAAAATATTCGACTTTGTAAACAAATGGCATCTTCCCATGCATTTAAATTGTACTTAAAGTCTAAACCTTAAAAAGACGTATTTTAAAGACTGGAAAATGAATCTTATTCATCCAGCTATCATTGTGGTCAAGGCTTGTTCTAATGCTATTAAATTGCTATTTTTTTTTTTTTTTGAAATTTATTCACTTAAACTAAAATAGCTCATTACGCAATAATTGTTGATATTCTTATTGTGCAAATCACATCGAATATTTTTGTTTCCATTTAAAATTAAATATGTTTATGTGATCTGGAACGATTTCTGTTTTTCTTGCATATCGTGTTTTACAGAGAGGACGGATACAGTCAAGGACCCCATAAAAGGAAGAAGGAAATCACATTTTGGCACAAAAAAAAAATATGCAAAAACAGTAGTTTGAACAGTACAAGAATCACAAACTACAAATTCTGATTGAAGCAATAAACTTTAATATTTAATAAATCAACTAAAAAACATTCTGTAAAATTTAATTTGGACCATTTACATTTATTTTTGTATCTTTGTAATGTACTTTTTTTTTCATTTTGACTTTCAGCACAGCTTAAAGTCAGGCAAATAATGGTTTCTATGGTGACGTCTAAAAAGCTGCCAATCAAATGAAAACAACATACCACTCCTTCTATATCAATAATCTTTTCTTCGCTCAGTACTATTCGGAACCAAAGTAAGCCGACTATTACCGCCTGACATATGTGACGAATGACCTCCAGACCAGAAAGGACGTTTTTTGACGATTGTTTGAAACTTCTTGTCGTCAGCAGCCAGTACTGTTGTCGGAATGTCGTCGGATATTTGTCGGTGTACCTCCGTCTTCGAGAATCCTGCAACCAAGATTCGTTTTTTCCCCTTCTGAAGATTTTAGTGACAATATTTCTAGCCGTCGAATACCTACTGGACTCGGACGATTCGTCGCTGATCGAGAGCCTCCGTCGAAATTCTCCGTCGAATAATCGTAATGTGTCGAGGCTCAAAGATGACTCTCGACGAGAACTCTGGAATTTCATCCGACTCCCGTCCATGACGATAAAAAGTGAGGAGTTGAAACTTGTTCGCACTGTGGGTGGAGGTGTTTCTTCTCTAGGGTAGGGACCTTCACGGAGGCGTTGTACTTCTTCTGGTGTGCCTTTAAGCTTTTCTACTGCAAAAATGGAATGTTTCAATAGCAACATTTTTATAAAAATCAGGTATACTTTGCCTCCAATTAAAACAGTAATTAAATAGATTAAATTCTGGACAATTTTCGTAGAAAATGTGACTGAAGCCAAAAGACATCCCCCTTTTCTTCTTCTAAAATGAGATGTGTCCCGCAAGGGACAGATATGGAGTGAACCTCCATTGACCGTTTCAAACGGTAAATAACTAGTGCCCAAAACAAAACCCAAAATACAAAAGTTACAAAAGGAACACGGAAAAATTCTGCTGGCAAATATTTGCCAGGAGTTTTCTTAATCTTTACATATCTCTTTATTTTTTTTTTATTGTTTTGTAAATTTGCAGTAATTTTTAACAGTGCATGCATGGTAACATTACTAAACTGTAGAAAAAAAGCAGGAGACACGAGGTCACTCCTCTATTGTTTGTGATTTTTTCTGCAAGACTGAACAAACGATCAGAGCTGTAGTGGGGGAGGTGAACCCTTCGTCGCCAATGCCAACCACCCTCACTTTCATGGTCAATGCTGAGACCGAGATAAAGTGCACTCTACAAATTAAATGTGTTTAGCAATTGAACACTTACGACGGTTTGTTATTTATATTGCAAGACAAGGCAATCAATCATAGCTGTAGTGGCGGAGTCATCCCATACGTCGCTAATTTCCACCTTTTTCACTTCCATGGCTGTTGCTGAGACCGAGATAAAGTGCACTTTTCAAATTAAAATGTTTTTTAACAATTAAAAACCTATTTTGACCCACTTTGTTAACACGTTTAAATTCTAAACATGCATTTAAGCGAATAAACACAAGCTGCCTATTATAAGTAAGCATTAAAACCGAAACGTTTAGGAATTATACACTCGTTTTTAACATCTAAACTTATTTACCAAGCAGGAGAAAGGGTGTTTAAAAAAAGGTTTAATTCCTACACACATTTTGTTAAGTGTGGATGTCTCGGCATTGGTTTAATATGAGTACCTGAGCGTCAATGCTGAGTTGCCACAGTGGCAACTGTCTGGATCAATCTAACACAAGCACACGAGCATGCGTACGGGACTGCACCCACTCCGTGCCCCTCTCCCCTGGTTGGATATATATTTCCCAAGCGATATTTATGGGAAGATCGTCCAGCTAGTGTATAGTATACACAATAGGCTACTTACGAATGAAGTCTGCGGGATTGTACGACGGCGGGCATTGAAAACCAAGGCTAGAAAAATAAGATACCACCGACTTCGCCTCACCAAAATAGACCATCTGAAAAAAGTGAAAATTTTATTAATTCTCTTATTTGTTCATTTATTAAATTGCCTTTTCTTCCCTTCTTCGTTTGTTAATTCAATGATTCATCAATCACACGTTTATTCAGTTCTTTTGTGTAAGCAAACTAGCAAGTGACTCTAAATGGGGAATTCCCCACCATTATTCATATTTTTGAGTGAGTGGACGAGATTTGAAGAGGGATTCCCTTATTTAAATTCAGTGCCAATGGACACGTAACGTGGATTTATTACCATTGCATCATATTTTCTTTGCAAATTTAACCTTTCTCCTACACGTATAGTGGCCAGTGCATTTTTTTTTTTTTTTTTTTTTTTTTTTTTTTTTTTGAGGGAGGTTGGGGTAGAACAGTTGGGAGGACCACGTAATCCCGCTGCTTGATTAAAAAACACCGACACAAAATCATATTTGCTGGTTTACCATGCGTTCTATTGTTCTTCCGCTTGTTAATTCGTGAACTGTTTGGTTCGTCAAGTTGTCAATCTGTTTTCATCGAAATCCATCGCTAAATCTTAAATCAATCTCAAATTAGCGACCGATGTTTTAAAATAATTTCATTTAACTTTAGCGAGCAATTTTTCATCGCTAAAACCCATGTCACAATACAGTGACATCGGATCGGATAACTATCCGATTTTTGCCAGTTTTAGTTAAAATCTCCCCCATCCATTGACAAAGAGAACTGAAAATTTGCCATCTTGTGTAAATGTATGATCGGTATAAGAGGACCACGGAAAGGAAATTTAAACTATTTATTTCATGACGTCACATTGACAAAATAGCTTTTATCGGACTACGGGTATGAGATACAATCTGTCTGCGGGTGTGACGTCACGGAACAATTAGTATAACTTAGAGTTTTGTAGTCCTGCAATGCAAATCACATATTAACTCAGAATGGCAATTTTTTGCCAAAGACGGAGGATATACAAAATAAAACTCAGAAAAATCGGAGCGAAATCCTATTCGATATCGCTGTAGTGTGACCTGGGCTTAAGTTGTGTTGTTTCCCACAGGTTTAGTGAAACTCAAAATTCATCGCTATCGCTAAGAGTGATAATTTATACTTGACGAGCGACTTAGCGATGATCGCTAAAATTATTGTTATTGAAATTGGTCCCATGTGTATGAATTGTTGGACAGTTGCCTGACGGAGGGGTGCATCACTGCAGAAAAATGTTTCATGATGCCCCTAATGAACATTGATCGAACATACCAGGGGATCAAAGGAAGACGTCTTACAGTTGATACGTAGAATAGAGTTTGTTACCTGCAAATCAATACACTGCGTCATTTCAGTTTGTGCGCTCTCTTCCTGTCATGTCGCAACTATATCCCTTCCCCTGCAAACGAGACTAAAATGTCGTTTTCTAAAGCTTTTTACACCGATAACTTTCCCATAAAAGTGAAGTGAAAGTTTGCATGGCCAAAACGCCGGCACACTGATCTTACATTTATCCCCCCCTCTCCCTCCCTTTCCTTTAACATCAAAGTATCTACAGGGCAATGCGTGACGTCACGACATGTGTGAGATGCAGTAAGACTGCGGGCCAGAACCCATGTTAGATACTGATGAGTCACTTCGAAGCTCCCACAGGGCGATATAATATTCAGGTGGGGAAAACGTCCCAAATGCATTGAGTGACGTAGTCTTGGTCAACACGTCATTATACCTTTTCTCCCCAGAATTCAATTAAGGACGGACTTCAAACTTGACTATTTTGTAGGGGGGAGATTTGATTCAGTAATAAAAGAGCTACGATTTTCTGAAGGTAATAGAGGGCGTACTAAAAAGAGTAACAACTGCTGTACTAAGGGTTTAGGGTCTTGACCAAAACTATGGGTGACGGTAATTTTTTAACCTCTAGGGCGAAATTTCCTCTTTTCCCATTTCTACCTATTGTTACTGGCTTGTACGGCCGGAATCTGATAAATTTGCAGAATCTCCGACAATATATCAGAGGCGTCGATCGTAAGGGGGGAGGGGAAAATTTCCCTACCAAAGAAAATATTGGAAGCAAACATGTAGTTACCCTTCAGTAATTCAGGCAGTGTAAAAAAACAGTAACAATAAACAGAATGTAAAATTATGTTAAACAGATGACTTCAGGTCTTCGAGAAAACATCAATTTGAACCTATCAAAGTAACAATAGCATAACAAATACTGCATTTTTCATGTTCCTATCATGTTATATGTTTTGTGTATACGCCTGTAGTTGGTTGTGTGTGTATGTGCGTGTGTGTGTGCACGTGTTTGTTTGCATGTATACGTCTTTTGTGTGGATGAACTGCTTACAGATGAATCTGGTCCAGGACACCATCCAGCGTTCCGGTTGTTGGAAAATTTTTACACACCCTATCCCCAAACCAGATCCACGCCCTAGCAATACTATTATCTATTACCAAACGATCATGACAATAACATTTTCATCGAACTCCTTTGAAATTTTTAGTCTTCGATCATAACAGTTTGAAATTTTTCAGATCAGGAACATTCTGGTAAGATTACCAGCCGTTTGTATAAAAGTATGCCATACACCGATATCAAAAAGAGATTTTTATCTTCATTTCAGAACACACAAAAAAACTATTAAACTAGGTCAAACATTTCTTTTGAATTAAGTGGTTAAATTTGCCATCTGGTTAAGTAAAGGTGCCAGATAATGAATCAATAACTCAGTTATTCGAAAAGTACTATGAACCGGGTCGACGAAGGAGCTCTTCATCTACGTCAGAGGATTTTCAATGTGGGACTCACCGGTGAGACATTACGCAGTTTCTATGTCACACTAGGACATGGGTTTGTGCCACAAGTCTTGTTTACTATGCTTACTATAGACGAATCCGGACAGATTGTGATGGTCTGATTTTAGTCGGCCATTACTGGGATCCATCACCTTTAATCTTTAAATTTCCTTTTTTACCTGTTCCATGGATGGTTGTACACTGAAGTGTATTTTGATTTTCTCAACTTCACTGAATATGAGGACTTGATATTCATGTAGACAATAAATGAAGACGATTGAAGTCTGATGGACCCCACTAATGGCGGCCTACAGTCACTAAAAATAAGCACTAATCGAATTCGTCTATAATAAACTGAATCACCAACGTACCAAAGTACCTTAAAGTTTATATAATGTCAACAAGCTGCAACATTATAAGTGGCATATCCAAACTTTTCCTCATGAAGGGCACCGACCGCCGAACACCCGTCCCCACTATAGGCATTCAGGGGTAATTTTCAATGAGGGGGCAAGAGCATTTTTGACCGAATAATGTTACCGTTTATCCGAATACAACTATTTTGCCCGAATTGGAAGGGCGAGTGCCCCCCCCCCCCCGCACTCCGCCTAGTACTCCTATGCGGTCGTCCCCCTTCCTTTCGTAACTTATGATTGCCACCCCTGCTCTTAATTAATGATGCTGGAATGTAAATGCCAATTTTCGACGCCAGCCAAAACGTTAAAAAACCCAGTTATGTAAATGTTTCATGGGATTTTACGACACACCAACTCGAATGCATTATATAGTGTTGTAATGGCATAAGTATACTGCGATATTTTTTTTTTTTTTTTTTTTTTTTTGTGCTTTGCCAATACCCTGTCACACAGCCTTTGTTTGTTTGTTTGTTTGTCTGTCTGTTTTGCTTGTTTTTCTGTTTATCTGTCCTTTTCCAATCGTTCGTTTGCTTGTTTGTTTAAAGGGAAATGTGAAATTCATAAATTTATGAAATACGAAACAATATTTGCTAATAATTTTCCCAGCTGGTTTATAGAAAGTCGTGCACCGACGTCACTCAGCTGTACGTCTCTTGCATTCATAAATTTAATGGGAACAATTAGAATAATCACACAATGTGTCTACAATGTGTGCTGCATCAGTACAACAAGATTATCACTTTAAAAATGGTGTCAAATTTTAATCTCATATTTTATTTACATTTTATTTTTTTTTAAGTTTTATTATTGATTGCCAGTGTGGGACTTCTGGCGGAAGCTCTTCTGGCGGAAGTCTTGACAAGTTTAATGGGGGTTTCAGCATCTAAGTGCCCGCATTCGTAGTTACGCCCCATCCTCAATTTTAATACTTAGAGGCGTATTTAGGGGGCGGGACCTGGTTCCCCTTCCCAAAATATTTGATTTTTTTTTAACTTTATGAAAAATAAGGCCCTATTCCAACTAAAATTGGCATATGTGATGTGTCACTTAATGATACCCCTTCCCTTACATCCCTCATCTTTTTCCCTTCACCCCAAATAACGCCAGTAGTTGGTTAGGTAAATTTTTGATCATTTTGCACTTTCTCATACGTTTTGTTGATTTAAAAATTTCGTAGCAAAAACAAAGCTCAAAATAGCGATTGCTCAAAATCTGCTTGAAAGTCCTGGGGAATGCCATTTTCGGCTGCCTGAGGGATTGCAATATCCGGAATTGACTGGACGCTCCGCCCCGACTGATGGTGGCGCTCGAATCAGATAGTATTTCATGTATAGGTGTACGAGGTGGGAAAGCAGAAGGTAGACTCTACCCTCCACCCCCATCCCCACCCCCACCCCCAAAAAAAGTCTAAAATTCGGGCAGGAATTCGGAAAAATTCAGAGAGCCACTTGTGTTTCAAAAAATGTTTTTGAGGACATTTCTAAGCGTGCCCCAAATAGAAATGTCGGAAAAAAGGAAAGTAAACTTCATAACCACGCCAAAGTTTTTATGAAAAATCTACAAGATTCCCCAAAATTGCTACACATGCGGGCAGTGCGCAAAAAGCTATTCATTCGTGAGTTTTACTTTACAGTCCTCTACAACACAATGCCCGAAAAGGCCGTTTTCTTGTGCAATATAATTCCCGAAATGGTCAATTAATTTAATACTTTCAAATATTTGTCCCAAAAATGAAAACGCTATATTTGTTAAAAATCTTCATTTAAAAAATATTAATGATAACAACGATTTGTGACACATTCTGGGTTGTGCAAAAAGGTTCTCTTTGACCCCCCCCCCTTCATATTGTAATCTTGCAAAATCTTTGCCCGAAATTGTAAAATACTCGGGAGGAGGTTTAGAAAATGTTTTGGAATGTTTTTAATTTCCTAATTAATCATACTGATATACATGGCGGCATTCACTTGCAGTGTCTACAAGTTTGCCATCTATACTACCCTATAGCCGAAACGCCGGAAATGGTAGTTAAAAACGGGTCTGTAGATTGTTTTTCAATTACATAGTGATACACTTTCAGAATGTCTTTCCATAAATCTTCGTAAAAATCCATTTAAACCCATCTTGTAACCTAACATTCTTTTCAAAAATTTGTCACTAGTAGTAGTAAAATAATTCATACCGTTGAAGTCGGGAGTTCGGACAGTCACATAGACACTTTCTTCAATTTAATTAAGATTGAATTTAGCCAAGAGCCGCATGTGTGTAAAATACATTAGCATGTTTTCAAATTGGTTTCATAGTTTTTTCCCGAAAAGATACAGGATACAATCCCATGGTAATGGTACATTTTAGCTGGTTATTTTCTGATCAAAATAATGACTGCTTAGATCCTCCTTCTAAACCTGGAGATGCCATTTCCTGCTGTCCGAGGGTTCAGATTTTTCAAAATTTTCTGTACGCTTC
This sequence comes from Holothuria scabra, assembly GCA_037179385.1. Classification (NCBI taxonomy): domain Eukaryota; kingdom Metazoa; phylum Echinodermata; class Holothuroidea; order Aspidochirotida; family Holothuriidae; genus Holothuria; species Holothuria scabra. The sequence goes on along the minus strand of CM074195.1, from coordinate 21,706,114 downwards.
GCGCCAACTTATGGTGACGCTCCACTAAGATAAACTTTCTGGCTTAAATTTAGCTTAACCCTTTACCGTTGTGCTTCAACCGGGGCATATTTGCGCGCCTCGGGAGTGGGCGGAAAAGCGGACGTAGCACGCCCCGCATCAGCTTCCGTAGGTTATTGACCCCGTGACCTTAAACTATTGTCCCTCTCGTTGTTGTGGCCGAATTTTCGGGTAGCTACTCGCAGTTTCGAGCTCCGTATATGGGTCCAAAAGGACCCAAACAACGGTAAAGGGTTAAACCGAACGCGTTTCTGCAAACGAAAACTCAAACTGGCGTCAGCTTAGATCCTCTTTGTATGCCTGGAAAATACCATTTTCGTCTATCTGAGGGGTATTTTGTTAAATTTTCTGCATGCTCTGCATCAACCGATGTTGACGAAGCGCTTAGATATTTTTTCAATCGGGCAGAACTACATTTTTGGGGTAAAAAAATCTTTTGCCCCAAAACTGAAATGCCCCCGTTGCCCATGTTTTCAGGCAACGCTGTTTCTGCCTGTCTGAGGGATTGCGAGTTTTTCAAATTTTCTATGTATCCGCTTAAACTGATGGTAGTGCTTCACTTGGATGGTCCTTCCCACAGAATTACAAAATAACGACTGCTTAGGTTCTGCTTTTAAGCACGAAAAATGGTATTTTTGAGCTATCTGAGAGATCGCGATTTTTGAAAATTTTCAACGCTCCGCGCCAACTCAGAGTGGCGCTCCGCCTAGATAACCTTTTGAACATCAAGGCATTTTCAGGCAGATAATCTTTTGCTTCCCCCTACCCTAATTGAAATGCTTCCTTCCGTGTGCCTATTTGTGTGTTCACCATCTAAGGGCGAAATTTTGAACACAACTTTCAATACCCGAGAAGTATAAATATATATTCAACATCGGTAATATTTTCACTTTTAAACTAAATGATAATTGTAAGTGTTTCTCTCAAAATGTGACATTTCTATTTAGTTTTATGTAGTCATTCCACGTTAAAAAGTAATTTTTGCACGATTTTTTACAATATTCTCATTCGGGAAGTGCCATTTCCGGCCATCTGCAGGGTTGTAAAGTCCAAAAACTTTTCTTGTGCCAACCAATGGGTGGCGCTCCGCTTAGATAATCCTGTTGGTGTTTTACCGCCCCCCCCCCCCCCCATATATTTATCTTTTCCGCCACAACTGACCTGGTCCCTTCTGGCAAATCTTGGTCCACACTGCAGTACTCTAGCGGGCTCTGTGGTATCTCGTACTTTATACAGAAATATAGGTTTCTACCATATCTACATAGGTACATTTGTAAGTTAGTTTTACGGCCCAGTTTCCAACCTTTTGCTTCATGTCGAGCCGTCCACTGCCTTTTTTCCAGTTGTGGCCATTTTTTCCATTGTTTTTTCCCCCGAAGGAAGAAACTTTATTTACATCACCATTGCTTATGCGGAGCGTCACGCACAACGACAGAAGGTTCCATTTTGGTGTGACTCGACATGGGATAGAACCCGGGCCTTCCGCGTGAGAGGCGGATGCTCTTTCCGTTAGACCAAACACGCGGTCTGCAGTGGTACAATAAATACTGCACATGTCAAGTAGGCCTACAGTACTATACCATTTTCAGTTTTGCTCTCCATATATAACTGTCTTTGTGTAAGTAATTACAGCAAACGAGTGCATTTGTTTTGTATGCGGAATTAGAAAATTCAGCGCGGTCTCTTAAAGTGAAATGCAGTAACACCAACCTAAAGCCTAATGTAGTAGATGTTCCTGTTTCATGATTGGCTCTTCGGAGTCATATGACAATATTTTTACTCTTCAAACATTAAATTTACCAGGAGTAACTACTTGGTTTACCTTAAATATGCAATGCTGTAGTCCAAAAAAATTTTGAAAGATACCTTGGAGAGAAATAACAAGAAAAATGTGAGATTTAGCTGTTGCTTTAAAATTTAGTTTGGGGTGACTGGACTCGCCCATGAAGTAATACGTTCAGTGCTGATAAAGGAAACCCTGTCTGTAATTTTCAAAACACCAATTAATTAAGTGCGCAACGAAAAAGTATTGAAATTTTACAAGCTCATTACAAGTTTAACAGCAATAAACTAAGGTCAAAAACGGCAACTTTGCCCCCGTTATTTGACCGTGACTGCGCGGGTTTACATAGATTTTTCAACTTGTTTTTAGACATTCAAGAAATGTCATTTATTTCAATAAGCAGTGATGACATGATTTTTAATATGTCAGTGAAATCCTCTCTCAACACTCTATACCCACACAATACATTTACTGCACTTAGGCTACATAAATCTTTACCTAATTGTATGCATACCATTTAATTGTAAAATTTCACGCCGTATTGTTTAAAATTCATTGCGGTTTCGAGTTCTTTGCTGAATAAGTCGGGCAATTCGACCTACATATGAAAGAAAACGCAATCGTCTCTGAAATTTAATAAACTTGTGAACAAAATGAAAGAACGCACGTTGTATTCAATTAGCAAGCTATACATCCTACCAGTTCTTTTGTAAGAAGTGTCTGTGCAATTTTGCGTAATTAATTATTTAATATACATGTGATAGCTGTTTTCGTTCTTCTATTGGACTTTGTTTTTAAATCGTTCGATGCATTCCGAACAGTTGACGAACTTTCGACTTAAGTGATAATACCTCAATTTATCACTTCTGTAACAATAATTGCAAAACTGTGATAAATTATTTTTATGAAGAACAATATCCAGTGTAATCTATTCGGTGTAAATAATAATCTGTGGTCTAAACTCAGCTGGAATATACAAACTCTGTCTTATTTTTTACATCCAGATTTCATCGCTTAAAGGAATTCCTCCCGCCAATGTCACCCATATTTGATTAACATCACACTCTATCAATGGCTTTCTGACACCCGACCTTAACACTTCACTTTCCTTCCCAGTCGGCTGCAGAAGGGCAGTACTCGACCGACTTATTACACAAATGACTTATTTTTAAGTCCCTTTCGACTGTTCGGCGAGGAGCCAAAATGCGAAACCAGGTTATTCCCAAAGGACTCCTGCCTTCTGAAAGAGCTAGTCTTCAAAGATAGACAAAAACTGAAATGAAAAAATAGTGGCAGCGCTATACGGAGGAGCGAGAGTGGTATTTGCCCCTTAAGATTTCTTGAAATTTGGGCACAATTAATTAACATTGCACTCAATTTATTTATAATTCTGATGACGCTGTATGCAATATTAAGCAACGATGTTGGTTGTACTCTACCTATTTTGAAAGAAAAAAAGGCATTCAAAAAAGAAAAGCAAAAGGAATTTGAGGCAATTTGCCCACATTCCATAACTTTCTTTGAGACATCTTGAGTTGGGAAAAGGGCATTGCGACAGGCTTTGAAGGACATGGTGTGTACTTTTTTTGTGTTTCTCACAAGACATATGTGAAAAGTCACCAGAATTTGCCTTTAAGCAGAGGATGTCACAATGAGTAAAATGTACTCCCCCTCTTGGAGGAGTAACAAATCAGCGTCTACGGATGCTTACAGCTGAGCTGATTTGTCAACTAATTGGATACGCTTATGTCTTCTAGGCTAGAGTTTTAGGGCGTGCGTGCCACCGCAATGTTATTCCTCGAAAAATGACGTCATCGCGCTTTCCTCTCATATCGTGCCCCGACCCCCGCCCCCTCCCACATGACACCAAAACCCTCCCCATGACACAATCCTGGCTTAGCGCCTGCAGTGACACAGGTTTTTCATTGACAGCACATTCACAAAATACTAAGTACCGTCGCTCATATTAAACATGAGTGTCCTGTGATGAGAGCGTTTTTGATTACACATTGGGGCTAATCACCCTGAAGCAATAAACTGAGTTTTTTCTCGATCACGATAAGTTTCAGACAATTGTGGGAGGGGCTTAAGTAAATAGCTTAGAAGAATTGGAACTGTCTCGGATAAGAAGACTTTATCTGTAATTACTCGCGATATATCTTTATACTTTTAAAAACCAGGTTAGTTTCAGGAGTTCAATGTGTTGTCACAACAGCCACTAAAAAGAGAATATTTCAAACAGTTCAGAATGTTGCTCTTCAGTGTGTTTGGCTTCTTTTAGTGATAATTCTACGATGCCAGATTTTAGTTTTCTCAGATCTTTGAGTTCTCAGAAAGAATTCACCTCATAAGTACAACCAGTGGCGTAGCCACGGGGGGGGGGGGGGTCAGGTTCCCCCATGACCCAACCTTGCAATGCAAAAAACACCTAAAATATCGGTGTTTTCTCTCTATTCTTAGACTTTCCCCTCATGTCGAGCCCCAACCCTCACCCCCAAGACCCAAGACACCCCCCCCCCATATGACACAATTCTGGTTAGGCGTCTGAGTACAACCAGTGGCCAGTTGAGCAGGCTGTTAAAATACTGACGTTAATAGCTTCATGGTCAAAACTTGCAGTAAGCTTTACTTTCTTTACGACTGTGGGAAATATTTCATTCAGAAATATCCGAGACGTAATTTAAACTTTAAAATGTATTTTCTTGCATTATGTGAACATTAAGAAAATGCAACATGGTGGAGTAAAACTTCATCACCCAAAAAAGCAAAAAAGGATATTATCTTTGAGGTGATAAATATTACTATGTCTGATCTCCTGAGAAAAAAACCCAAAGCTCCTCGTTAGTATACCACTTTGCGGATACTGCCAAAGATGTCTTAACGGAGTACATGTTAATCGTTTGCACCATAGGCGTACCTAGGGTAATTGTTTTGAGTGGGCAAGAGCAATTTTTGTCTAAATAATGGCACCATTTATCATGTTTTGCTCATTTTTTGCCCCAATGGACCATCTGTTTTGCCCGAATTGGAAGGGCAAGTACCCCCCCCCCCCCCCGCGGTACCCCCACCTCGTACACCTATGGTTTGCACTACCGACTTCGCCCTCCTCTTTCCATACAAGTTGACAAAGAATCTATTTGAAACGTGTACTCCAGAAACTTATCAATTATGTGTTGTGAAAGATTGTTATAGACTACAGTACTTTACTTTAGTGGCAAACTACCAACTGACCAAGGGATGACTCGACTGAAGATATTATTTGGGTCATCTAGACTTCAACCGAGTGCATTTACCAACCTGTCCACTCAAAATAAGGATGACTCGGTCAAAGAGGTGAAAGACGGCACTGGATGGTTGGTGAATAGAAAGGATGATGGCTGTCCGACATGAGATGGCGATCTTTTTGAGGAGTTTGATTAGTTTAAATGCGGAATCGGAGTCAAGACCGGAAGTAGGCTCCTGAAATAAAAAAAACAATGGTTGGCAGGAAATATTAAAAACAGTTATTTGTCTCCCCAACCCGAACAAAAGCTATTTACCCGGAGTCATCGAATAATATTCTCGATCGACCCAGCTCTTCAATTCACATCAAATTGCAAAAATACAATGTAGCTCGTATTACACGCTGTGAGTGTTCTAATTAGTCATTACGGCCTTGTATGAATCGTCCGGATTCGTCCTGGAACAATAAACTAGGATTGTGTCTTGACAAGAATAAGTTTCAGACAGCTCTGAGAGGAGATAATATCGCGGATAACAAATAAAAGCAAATGTTTTGGAGGGAGGGTCTCATTTAGAGAGCTTGTATTTCCAAACAATGACCCAGTCAATTAAATAAAAATAGTGCATGGTGATTAATTGACCTGCACTTTAATTTATATCATTTGACTTATTTACGATTAATTGATTCAGTTTCTGATAAATTGTAAATCTCTTTGAATTAATTTTTCACAAATAATTTAACTCTGTTATTAAATTATAGTCTCCAACTTGTTAAATATCAGCCTATAAATCTTTCACTTAAATTTGTGTTTGTGAAGGGGCATAGTCACTTCCGTCAACTATTTGCTCAATGTAAAAATCTAAAGTGGATGGGTGTTTTCTCAAAACGTGACGGGACGTGTGACTCTTGTCCGCCCAAAATTGATGTCCATGATGAACACAACGTGTTTTGTGTAGATCCACTCTTTCGAATAATTCGTGTCTACGGCTGAGCAGCTAATCGGCCGCTATCACAATTTATTTCATGTGTAAATTAAAGAGAATATTGAACTGGTTATTTTCAATAAAACATTTGACCAAAGTTTTTTTCAATTACATTGCTTCAAACTTACACGAGTTCAAGAGAAATATTGCGTTTATTTGACAGAAAATAGTAAAAATATCGTTTACACACACGGAATGGTAGATTATTCACAGGAAGGCAGTAAGGTCACTCTTTTTCAGGAAATAAGTTTCTCGCAGATCAAAATTCATCTTTACTTTTCGAACAAATAACTTGTTCACCCTAACATTCGAAACTTCAAATTATGTAATTCCATCACTCTTCTTAGGAAAAAACTTTGAGGAATGAGGCTGTTGCTGATGTATATTGATGAGACTAAATGGTTTAAACAGTTTAATGCCGACATAGGGGTTCGTTTTTGTTTGTTTGTTTATTTGTTTGTTTGTTGTTTGTTCCATGCTGATGCATATTTGAAGTTTCCCTCTAAACGAAGACCGACAACTATCATACTGCAACATTGGTGAAGCCGATTGACCCAAAATGGGTTTAGAATGAACTGCATTTAATATGAATTTAATATGAATCAAATGTGATGACCCGAGTGAGTCTGTAATTAACCTAAATTTTGTTGCAATTTGACCCAAAATGTTGGTTTAGTTCCCCTGCAATCCAACTGTTCCATAAAGTGTTATGGTGTATTACAGGGCTGTACCTGACAGTACCAGAAAACGTGGGCTGTTTTTTTTTTTCATCATAATATTTGGTGGGCTTGGTTACCGAGTTCACTGCCTTTCCCTAAAAATAAGAGACCGCCAATTAAACCCAGCCCACTCCCAGCGGTATTTAAACACTCTTATATTTACTTTGTTTTCCAGCAAATAAACTTACGTCGAGAATCAAAACGGCTGGTTGGTGTAAAAGCTCACACCCGATGCTTGCCCGTTTCTTCTCGCCACCGGACAAACCCCTCCGGGAGATGCTGCCGATACCTGCACACATAATATCATAATAATTAGTACGGGAAGTTAATCAGAAAATGATGTACCGTGCGTTAACACAGAATAATGCACAGCCGGTGGTTTACGCAATCCATGCCCGCGTGCATTATGCGATAACATTAATCTCAGGAGGCATTCTCTTGTCCCGTACTGCACAACAGCTCCAGAGACTTATTTACCTTGCCCGTTAATGTATAAAAAACAAAAATTGATTTGAGATTTGAAAAGATGGAAACGGACTGAAATCCAGTTCGAAAATAACCATAGGAAAACATCACAACCCCAAATAAAACGAAGTAATCCAAAATGAGTGCAGCGTTATCCATTTTCTAAAAGTATACCTCAAGTAAAAAAAAATCACAAATTTATATTTAAGGGCATAAAAAATAAATTCTAACAGTCCAATTCCCATCTTCACAGCACATTCCTGAGCTGGGATATTAAATGTTGAAGTTTATTCACGCAAAACCAATTGGTCCATTGCGCAATAATTTGCGACTTTCTTGTTGTACAACTCACAACACCGGCTTTGTTTCCTTTTTAAAATTAAAAATGTTTTTATGACGTTGGACACTTCCTGTTTGCTCGCATAGTATGTTGCACAGAGAAGACTTAATTATATACATCACCTCATAAGAGGTAGATTTATATGCCTATCACACCTTTATACAATGTGCAAAAAAAAGAAATACAAAGACTGTTAGTAGTACAACAATGACATCACAAATTATTGCGCAATATAACATTTTAATTTGAGAGAATAAACTTGAACATTTTATATCTCAGCTCGGAGAATAAAAATGAGAGTTGGAACTGTTAGAATCCATTTTTCATGCTCTGTAATATACATTTTTGAATTATTTTACTTGAGGTACCCTTTAAGCTGTCATTAACACATGTTCACCTGGCGGAGATGGAACAATAAAAGTTGATGACGCAACATGAATTCAGACTTTATTTTTCTTTTCACTCTATTTTTTTTTATTTAATGTGTTGAGATTTTGCTTGACCATACGCCGGCTAATTGATTTGCTCCCTCCACAAAACATTACTACATTCCGATATTTTTAGGAATGGTATCTTAAAAGTGGCAACTGTTTGTTTCGACCGTATCCGTCGTTTGAGGCACATGATTTTTTCACGTTTGAAGGAAAAAATGAACACTTAAAAATTGTATTCTTTGAGGACTACCATCAAGGAACATAATAAGGTCACTCCGTATAAGCATATGGTTATCTTGGCATGTACCCACCCCCACCCCTTCATCCGTATATCCCCTGTCCGAAAACAAACGTTGTACTTGTTTGTGTATCTTATAACTAACCTAGCCATCACAATACAAAATGCGCAACATTAATGAAATTTGTACAACCAGTCTTAATTATGCATAGGAATCAGCCTCACATTTAATTGGGCCTCACATTCTGACGACAGCTCAGAATTCGATCCCACATAAGCATAACCCAAGATTCAGCCTCACATTCTGAAGCTAGTTCGGGATTCAATCCCACATTCACCTAGGATCACATTTAATTGGGCCTCACATTTCGATGGCTCAGAATTCGATCTCACATTCGATTATCCCAAGAGTCAGTCTCACATTTAATTGGGCCTCACATTCTGGCGCTAGTTCGGGTTTTAATCCCACTTTCACCTATCCCGTGATTGAGCCTGACGTATAATTAGGCTTCACATTTAGCCTTCAATTCTGAAGACAACTCAGGGTTAGGGTTAGGGACTTACATCATATGAAGCTTCCTGACCTAATCCTGCAGTGCTGCTATGAAAATGTGATGCTGGATTCCAGTGGCGGCGCCAGAAGGTCATTTTTTTTTGGGGGGGGGGGGCAAACTTAGGGCAACGGATAATGTTTGGAGCAAACCTTTTCCGGCGCAACGCCAAAAAAGAGCCCAAAGCGCCCGTTCCTGGGGTGGGGGTACGCTCTGAGGTTTTTAGCACATATCTGGATGGAAAATTTAGTCTCTGGAGAGGATTTTTTTCGATTTACTCAGTTCCTAACTGGCCTAAGTTGAGGGGAGTAGAAGGTCAAGACCAAAATCTGGCATTCAACTCAGCCACTGCTGAGTTGTATGCTTGGCCAATATGAGTCTGAATCATTTGCTTCATTGGTTTCATTCGAACAGGGGAACCCAACCCACTAGTTACCATCGGTGACGGCGCCAGAATGTAAAAATGTGGGGGAAAATTATCGGCAAAAGATAATATCGGGGGAAACAATTTTGGGGTGGACCTCGAAATCGAGCCCATGCGCCTGTTCTTGGAGTCCAGGGGAAGCCAACGTGAGTCCTGAGGTTTTAACATACCTCTGGATGAAAAATTAAGACTCTGAAGAGGTATTTTGACAAACCCAACTCCTTACTGACTTAACTTACGGGGAAAGGAAAGGATCTTCCCTCCTTCCCCTTCTTCCCCCCCCCCCCCTTCGTAGCGCCGTGACTAGTTACCATACTGATTGGAATGTACCAAGTAGAAATAACAGAATGTTTTAACTTACGAGTATTCTTGCACTTCATCAAATCTAGTTTGGTTTCGACCCATTTCACCCGGTCTATGACGTCAGCGTCTGTGCGGTTTGATGAAAGCCTTAGTTTTGCAGTATACTGTTGGAACATAAAAATAACTTTACTTATTGTCTCTTAACTTACCTATCCCTGTGTGTATGTGTTCAGGCACGAAAACATCGTAATGATTATTTAACAGTTTCTACCGGTATACCGTGAGCTGAAGGGAATTACCTCTCATAAGGTGGTATGGAAAGTGTGACATAAATCTCAGATGAAACATTTTAATAACGTAGTCAAAATACCCTGTAGCCGTACTTGCACAAGATTTGCACACTGTGCGTGATTAAGCGCAAATCATAAATTACCCTGGAAACCGTCAATTTTGACCCCAGTTTCGGTTACTTTCTTGGCTCTTTATGCCTTTAACATCAAATACCCAACTTCGTAACTACCATGTGAATCCGAACAATGCCCATCGACAGGGCTGTATGCGACCGATTTCGTAATTGTTTAAATATTGTGAAGAGAAACGTTAAACTTATGTATATATATATAACGCTCATCGGGTCTCATGATAGTGCTAAGGGGCAATGTAGGATGTTCTACACTCTAACATTAATAAAGGCAGTTTTCCATTCAACCAAACAGGACCGTTAAGCTCCATGCAACTCCAAACAAATTTACTAACCCTATAGTGAAAAACCACCAGAGTATGTCTAGAAAGCATGGATAAAAATGATGCAATCACTGATCTCAAAAGCACAATGTGTCCTGTACAATCGGCAAAAAAAGTTTAAAATTAATATAGACACCAAATTCTCATCACAGATCACAATTTTTTGTAGTAGTCTACAGAAATTTTATAATTGTTACAGTTGGGAAAATTAAAAAAACGCAGGCTACTGTAGCCAATATTACACCGCCTGCAATGTATATATTGCAAGCGATCTGATTCATACACTGGCGTCTTGTATATTCAACCTGGAAATAATAAACAGAGATTTTGTCTGGATGAGAATGAATTTTAAATAAGTCTGGGAGGGGATTAACGGTAGTGTGACATGTCAGCAATAAGCCCTGAATTTACTTGGTAGTTAAGGAGCAAGGTTTTCTAAGGAAGAATCCTTTGGAATTATGTCAATATCTTTTACAGTTCTCAAGATATACCTCTTCAAAGTTTGAATGTTTCTAAAGCAACTTGCTGGTTATGCAAAAATAGTGGTGTTGAGTGTTGCACAGTGTAAACATTTCTTTTGTTAACCATACATTAATTATCTCTTGATTACTCATCAGATATTTTGTAGTTTGGTGATATATTCTGATGAATTTCAAGGACACAATTTCAACTTTCAAAATGAACCCTTCAGGAAACACTAAATGTTACAACTGCCCATGAAATGAAGATTGCAAAAACAAAGGATAACATTAACCATATGTGGTATGTCCCTCCCATGATATCACAAGATTCACATATTAAAGGGACAATCCTCTCACCCCAAACTACACTTCTAGTATAGGGTAACAGAAACTCTCAATTGGCTCAGCTTTTTGATTGACTGCTAATTCAAACAATGCAGAGTACCAAAACTTATATTACACAGCACAAACTGTTCTGATAGTGTTTCGATTATACACATTGAGCTTTCTATATTCACCCTGAAGCAATAAAATGAGATTGTGTCTGGATGAGGGTGAATTTCAGACTATTGCGGGAGGAACTTAACCAAGGAGGTTATGAGAATTGATACTGTTTGGGATGAGAGAATTTGGCATTTCAGCTCATATTTATGCATGATTAAGTGCAAATCAGAAATAAACCTGTAAAACGGCTAATTTTTCACCGATTTTGATGGGAATTGCGGTTATTTTCTTGGTTTCTAATGCTTTTTACATCAAATGCCCAACTTTGTCATTTTGGTGTCACACTACTTTTAAGTAAGTAGGTTAGGTGTATTGGAACTGTGTGGGTTGAGAGGAATCAAAAAGAAAAACGGAGGACATCTTTTTCCTAACGGAATTGTTCACGACAATGTTGTAACTACTTAAATTTGTACCGTTTTAAATGTTAAATCCTCCTAACCTACTTACTTAAAGTGTACCTCAAGTCAAAAATTTCAAAAAATATATTAAAGATCATGAAGAATGAATTCTAACAGTCCAACTCCCATTTTCATAGGACATCTTCGAGCTGAGATATAAAATGTTGAAGTTTATTTGCTCAACTTTGCGCAATAATTTGCGATGTCATTGCTGTACTACTCAAATAACAATCTTTATATTTCTTTGCTTTTTCTGAATGTTACTGCATTGTACCAAGATGTGATATCACTCATACTCTTAAGGGGCGATGTAACTAAACCCTCTTTGTGCAAAACGTTATGGGAGCAAACATGAAGTGTTCAAAGTCATAAAAACATATTTATTTAATTTTTCATGGAAACAAAGCAAGTATAGGGAGTTGTACAACAAGAAAGTCACAAATTATCGTGCAATGGATCAATTTGTTTTAAGGGAATAAATTTCAACATTTTTTTTTTATCTCAGCTCAGCTCAGAAATGTCCTACGAAGATGGGAGTTGGACGCTTGGAATTCATTTATCATGACTTAAAATATATATTTTTGACCTTTTTGACTTCAGGTACACATTTTTAAAATGAAACCTGTGTTTGGTGCTTAGCATAAGCAATCGCGTAGGAAAAACACGCAAGTGAGCCAAAACTGTAAAAAGAGTTGTTATCGGCTTGATCTCAATCAATTTGCAACTACCGGTTGCTAAGTTTCTTTTCGTTTTTAACTATCTCATGTCGTTCATCCTTCGTCGCTATTAAATAGCTCGTGTTACTCTTAGTTTCACATTTTAGGCACATTTTTGTTTTTCGCCCTTTCTGGAAAATCCGTGACGGTGTTGTCTTTACCAATTGTCTGTCTAAAAATGATATTCTTTATAGCACCAACTTCGTGTTCTCCCAAGCAAGACCACAATGCACAATGTTATTTGTGTAATAAATTATATTTCCAGTAGTTTTGATCATAACAAACTACACTGTGATGTTTTGCTCCTTATTCTAAGGTTTTGGCACCCAATTTTTCGAAATTTTATCACCATAGCATTCATGCAGGTATGGACTCTGACTTGGTTTATTACATATCTGCATAAACGGGCCCAGTATTGTTTTCCATCTTAGGTCATAGAAACAGCATGGCATATACGACTAGGTTTAAATAGACCAGTTCGAAGGATTTTGCAAGGAGTAGTATTGCGCAATAGGTCAAAGGTCACTGACGCAGCGCTCAGACTTTTCGTAACCAGTTGACCCCTGGTACAGAAAGGTCTACTGGTTCCCATGCGCAGATACAAACTTCGAATTAGTCTATTCTGGGCCGTTGCCTTTTTTGCATTAATAACTTAGCAAATTGTAATCCAATCTTAAATTTCACTTTGTGTGCTGGTGATACCAGGATATTTTTCAACGGAAAGGACATCCGCGAAGCCAAGGGTGTTGGTGGGGGGGGGGTGGGGGTAGTAGACCCCACCCCTGACCCCCATGACCCAAATTGGAAAGGAAAAATGATGGCAAACAATTGAAAAATTGGTGATCATTGAAAATTTTACACACGTTTGAAGTACAAAACTTGAACTACACAATTTTCTTTTGAAGACTTCAAATACCCTTTTTTTTTATTTTTGCTCCAAAGGAGGCAAAAGGAGGGGAGGACATCCCCTCTTAGAACAAGCCTTCTCGAAAATATCTCTCCCAAGACGAATTTCTGGCTGCACGCTTGAATCACACCTAATCTCGAGTATTGAAGCTGCCCAGTTTGTTAGCACGCAAACTTAATTTTTACTTTTTCACATTCTCAACTCCTATTGATCCATGGATTTGTTCTTAACAACTACCTGATTGGTCCAATCAGGTAGTTGTTAGAGACCAAGTTTAGAGTGCGTTATCCCCAGATAAACCCTCTGTAATGCACTATTTGGACTATTTCATTTTACTCGTGAATAAGCGATATCTATTCGATTACTGCAAGTTTAAGATAAAAGATTCTCCACCTCTGCTAGAAAAGGGCGACAATTTTACCAATCTGCAGTGTAAATATGTGACCTTCATCATATGACGAAATCAAGATAGTACTAACTATTTCGTGACGTCAAAGAGGCAGACAGCTTTTATCGGACACCTCAAGTTCTCTTAAAGGGAAATATTGCGTTTGTTTTGCAAGAAAGTTTTATCCTTTTTAAACCAATATTTATTGACACAGAATGATGAATGATTAAAAGTAATGCAGTATGCTGGTCTTCTTTTCAAAAAATAAGTTTCCCTTACATTGAAATTCAGTTATTTGTTGCTCAAGATTAATTTGTTCACCCAAACTTTCAGCGTTTCAAATGAATCAACTTTCATAGCTCTTCTTTTTCATAATATTTTTGGAGATGGAACTATTGCTGGGTGCATGGTTGACAATGAATGGTCTGATGATGATTTTAAGCTACTTTCTTTGCACACTATGTTGGAACATTTTAAAAGCAGTTTTCCCTTTGAAATAAGCAACCCATGGATAGGCTAGAGGTTAGGGGATATGTCTACGGTATTCCCTGCCTGCCGAAAGAGTCGGCAAATTTTGGAGGACTTGAACCGTGTTTGAACTTGCAAGATACATTAAATGAGCAATAAGAATTTGACATGAAATACTAACTTCTTGTTTCGTTGTTCCTTTTGAACTGATTATTTACCAGGATCAGTAGTCATTTAAAGAGGTCTTTCAAGTGAAAGGAAACGTTGGTTCTGTGTTAATTAACGTTAAAATGGGAATTTCGTAATTTTGTACTTGTAAAAAAAAATCCACACAGGTGCAAGACTAGACAGTTTCTTCCGCACGGGGACCAATCACAAAGTTAGGCTATGATGACAAATCATCTTTTGTTAATTTCAATTGAATGTATGAAAGTAGTGCAGAATTGAAGTGGTGGAAAACTTGTAAGAGCAAGCTCTTTATTGTCCCTAATTCAACTGCCTGTTTATCCCCCTAGTAACCTTCATAGGCCTACATGCCTTCTATATTTGTATATACAGGTAACTATTCGTTTTGGTGTGTCGTTAAACTCCCATCTGTAATTATCTAATTCAACTTAACGTTTATTTAAGTCACTTATTGGTTTCTAATTTGGAAGCCACTCTGCTAATGGATTTATATCTAATTTGTTCATTGTGTTGATTATCAGTAAGTTTGAATAATTTAATTGATTAAATCGATTTAATGCATAAAGCATGATTTAGGAACATTTTACTGGATAGTACAACAGAACTTTGCTTTTGTAATATGCTTATATATATTATTACTGCCTGCAAATTTGGAGTGAAAATTCAATCAAAATGGGTAATTCGCCGTCTTTTACAGTGAATAGTAAGTCTTAAAGGCACACTCTAAAACAGTTGGGTAAAATGTTCTGGTGGCGTAGGTGACAATATTGATTTTTGGTTAGTATTTTCGTATAATTGGTCAGACAAGTGGTAGGTCGAACCAGTTAGCTCGTCAGATGGGGCTTTACGGCCTGGTTTCCAAACAATTAGAATACCCAAGAAAAATGTACCATAGTTCACCAACAAATTCAACAATTTTTGGACAAATTTTACCCAGTTTCAGTCAGTGGCATAGCCAGGATTGTGTCATAGGGGAGGGAGTTGGTTTCGTGGGGGCTTGAGGGACAAAATGAGTAAAAAGTCTAAGGGTAGGGAGAAAAACCCGCTCTTTTAGGTGTTTCCTGCATTGCAAGGTTGGGTCATGGGGGTTCTTACCCCCACCCCCTCCCTCCCCACCCAAAAAGCCACCCGGTGGCTACGCCACTAGTTTCGGTATTAACACACACCTCAGGAGTGTTGTTGTCACGGACTTATATACATGGACACATCATGTCCTGTCCGTAGATGGTCGTCACCGGCTGGGACAAAAAAGACGCACCAAGATGGCCGCCGTGAAGCTATTAATCGTCTGATTTGACGACGACTTTGTACTATTTTAAGCAAAAATTAAACCTGAACGGGAAACAATATCATATTCCTGCAATGCCTGAAGTGATTTTGACCTTAACTTGCCATATTTCAAAAATATTTCAACTTTCTTGCAAAATATGGGAATATACCTGAGCAAGTCCAAATTTTCACACAAAACCATAGCAGACGGCCATCTTGGTGGGCTTTTTCTCACACGTACGGTAGCGTCAATGTACAATGCAGTATGCTCTGTCCATGTATAGGAAGTCCGTGGTTGGTGTACATTTCATCAACCCGTTATTGGTCAGCGGAAACTACAATTTTGCCCTGGGTATAACAAAATTCTCAAATGGGGCAGTTCTTTGTTTGATATCAAATTAAAGAAACAGTATTTCTAAAACGATATAACGCAGGATGCACTGGGAGTATTCTGGTTACACATTAGGACCTTGCAGTGGCGTAGCAACGGGGTGGATTGGGGGTTTAGAATTGCGCCCCAATCCCCCGTCCCAATGACCAAACCTTGCAATGCAAAAATCACTTAAAAAAACATTTTTTTCTCTCTATCCTTAGACTTTCCCCTCATTCGTGCCCCCCCCCCCCATGATATCCACCCCCTATCCATGACACAACCCTGGACACGCTGCTGGGGCCTTGAAAAATCACCAGGATATGCTCTTATACAATAAACGAGGATTTCGTCTGGGTAAGGATGAATTCATTTACACGGCTGTGGGAGGGGTCAGATGTAATTAGGTTGGGATAATTGAATAGCTGTCTGTAGCTGTGAGGGAACATCTGCCTTTAATTTTAGATTCGTCACTAGAAACACTATTTTGGCTGTAAAATTCAATACACGTTTTGACTGACGATAATTGGACGCTATATACCTTTAACGAAGACAATGCTAGTTTTATTTTCCCTGACACTAAGCGTTCTTTTTTAATGCATTTGTTTCTAGTCTCATTGAGGGAAAACGTCACAGAAACCCAGGGTGATAAATTAAAGGGAATAACCTCTTAACTTCATTTAAAATCGTTCGCTCTTTTTAGATTCCAAACTTAGTTCCCCACCCCCTTTCCCGTAAAAAATGCATCATGGCAGTAGCGTAACCAGGATTGTGCCATGTCATGGGAGGAGTTTAGGGCACGACATGAGGGAAAGTCTAAGGGTAGAGAGAAAAAACCGCTTTCAATTGCAAGGTTCTGTCATGGAAGAGTTCAACCCCAAAACCCTTCCGTAGCTACGCCATTGAATCATGGTATCTTGAAACCTGAAAGGTCCCCATAAAAGGTGGTTCAATGAGTTATTGTAGACAAATTAAAATAAAAGGGCCAATAGGAGCAAGTGGTGCCACAAGAACGAGAGAACCCTTTCAAGAATTAGAATGAGAAACTATCCTTTTCCAGGTTGGTTTGAATTCCATACACCGGACCCTTTAAGGATGGCGTCTTCGCGATTACTTGATATTGCTAGAAGGTGTTAAAGCAAATTAATTTCAGGACGGTTTGTGGGTTAAACAAGCAATGACGAATAGTAAAAGAAAATGACATAACTGGTTTCTCTACCTATGGGAGTAACTCTTTAACCTAGCACCTAACGAGGAGTTATAAAAATATTTCAGGTTTAAGTTTTGCATTTTTCTCGCATGCATCATAAACTACGTAAGGATATTCGTAGGGATAAGGCCAATAAACTTTACTTTATGTTCAACAAAATTGCTAAATTGTTTCCGTTTACCAGTTCCGTCAACCTCTCTCACTAAAGACCAAAACACATCCACCCCTCCTAATCTTGCACCCATGCACCCTCTCCCTGTTCATATCTAATTACAAACCTTCATCCACTTTTGTATCAAATTGACCCAAATAGTGTTTGCAGCGTAATAGTTGTTTTAAATCTTAGTGTAAGGGGAAAATTTAAAAATTAAAAAAGAAAAGAAAAATTCACTAGCATGGCAAACAGCTACTTAGTCTCACCAATAGACATTAGCAGTAGCCTTCACATCCTCGAAATATTATGCCTAAGAAAATTTATGAAAGTCTGGCAATAGAATTTGAAGTTTGGGGTCAATTTTAGTCCCTTTTGGATCATTACTTAATTCGACCATGTCTTTTCATTTTATTCGTTTAGATTTTGACCTTGCTTATGGCCACATTGACCCAACCGAATGTGAAGTGTATCAGAATTTTCAAATTTCCTTGTACCAAGGATTGGGGGAAAATTTCTTCGTAATGTGCAAAGAAAATGTTGATAACAACGTCAGAACGTCTTGATGAATAAACTTTATATCAATAGACTCATTCATGTTTACAACCAAATGACGTCACGGCTGCTTGGCAACAGAGTTGATGAGGTACGTATACATTTCCTAACAATTCAATGTGGGTTCTTATTCGTTTTCATTCTGCCTGCAATAGCGAGATTCCTGCACGAGCAAAACCGAACGCGTAAACCAGTGCCAACCAGTGACGTAAGCATCAACACCCTCACTCGGAGATGCAAATTTGAAATTCTGTGTATTGTCATTTTAGTAGGCAATCCATGTAATATAGACAGATAGATAACGTCATATTTTCAATGTAATTATTAGAGGAATATTTGAAAAATGCAATGAGTATATAACAAATGCTTATCTGAAATTTCAAACGTATATATTACAAAACATAAAAATTAACTCGAATGGTTCCACTGTCATCTTCACAACACATTCCTTGAGTTCATAAATGTTGAATTTTATCCACTCAATTTAAACGGCAAGAGCAGTCGTCCCAACTTTTAAGAAATGTAGTAGACTGTCCTGTGTCATAATTGGCTGTTGAAAGTCACGTGACAACATCTTTCGCTTCATATGTGAAATTTACTGAAAATTGCTGTTTGGTTTGCCTTTTAATATGTAATATCGAAGTCCTTAAATATGATGAAAGATACTTTGAAGAGAATTAAGAAGAAAAATGTGAAATTTAAATTTAAGGGATGCTCTTGAACTTTTTAAAACGGTACATTACACATAATGATTTAAGTGATAACCCACGGGTCGTTTGCGTTTCGTGATGTGCATGAAACAACCTGCGGAATTTCTAGGTGAAACGATTGTCCCCTTCCCGAAAACCCCGAATTCATCCTTCTGCGTCCACAAAATTTATTTTCTAAGGTAACCAGGTAAAATTCATGAAAAGATGCCTTAACCTGTCGAGGATTTCAGGTTTAATGATTTTTCTTGTGTATGTGCCTGGGTGTGTGTGCGTGTGTGTGTGTGTGCGTATGTTTTTGGTGTAAAACGGGGACATGAGCCTTTTTTTCTCCAGGCAAGTGTGGATACACCTGCAAGTGGGGATATCCCCACTTGCCAAATGCAAAATTAGCCATGAAATTGAATTTTTCACGTTTCAAGGATGTACCACAGCAAGTTTGAAGCATTTTGGAATTCTCCCCAATTTCCATGTGATGGACCTAACATTGGGTGACAAACCATGGGCTGATGCATGGGTGTGTGTGTATCTGTGTAGTACCAGTAAATCGAGGACATGAGCGTTTTTTCCCCTAGTCAATTGTCGATACACCCAAAGTGGGGATATCCACAGTTTCATGGTTAAAAAAATGTGTCCCCGATTGACGGTCAAAACATGTATTTGTGTGCGTGTGTGTGTGTGTGTGGAGTGCCTTCCTTTGTGACTGATTCAACTATTACAGAACTATTGTACATAATAATCGAGTTCGATAATCCAAAATCTACAAGGAATTGTGGGACGCATCAGAGATAACCTAATACCGATATTAGCACATATAAACTGAAAACTGCACTTTATGGCAGAATAAAATACACACTTTCTACCGTAAAAGTGAGTCTTATTTGCAGTGTTATCTGCCAACACAGTAAACTATACGAAGAACAGATGTACAATACATCTAAGACGAAAGATTTAAATCACAATTTTTTAAGATAAATTCCAACTTTGATATTTTGTGTAATTTTATCCTGCCACCCTGAAGCAATAGATTAGGATTGTGTCTGGATGATGACAAGGTTTAGACAATTGTGGGAGGGGCTTAAGTTAGCAGGTTAAGTTGGAGAATAGAAACTCTCTGGGGTGATGAGGATTAGACTTTTTAAATCAGTGGAAAACTTCTCTCTCCAAAAGTGTATGAGAAACCCTGCTTTGGGCTGTTACAAAATCAGACTAAATAGACATAACATGCTATTATTCTCATCTGCCTGAGTAAAATCGTCATACGTACAATTATACGCCAATCGAAGCTACATAAATATTCAAATAACTATTCATATGCACGGGTATGAATAGAGACTACAAAAATTACTTTTTCTTTACTGTTAGTTCTAGATTTCATCATAATTATACTATCTGTTAGACTTATCGTCGTATTGTCTATTCAGGCCAAAATTATTCCGCTTGTTGGAAATCTAGTACACTTTTTTAATTACTGCAGAGCTTATTCCAATTACGACGTGTAGCGTTTTTGTTTGTGTCGGCGTTCTTTGACTCCTTCAATCAAATGATAAATTCCACGGAATAGACCAGGAAAATATTCAAAATTTGATAAAATTAAAATAATTAGGGAATTTAATTTTGTTATCTCCAGAGAAAAAGGTCCTCGTCTCCCCACTGTGCAGTGGTTTGAATTCTGAGTTGGATAAGTCTGGAATTGTTTTGATTAATAACATTTCTGGTTGATCCAATCTAGAGGTGAAATGCGATCAGTTTTATGTCATGTCAAATTAATTACCTATCTACAGTGACGGTAGGGTAAGTCGTGTACAGCGCCATCTTTTATTCTAGACTTGAGAACAGATGTACTGCTCATTTCGTTTATACTGCAATTTATATTTTCGTCATTATAGCTCCAATTCTCCCAACTGTCCAATTTGTGGTCCCTCCCACAACTGTTTAAGGTATCTCCTTGTACATCGCAGAAGATGTGTTAGCGATGCGTGCGTACAACGGTTGTACAGCTAAAAATGACAGGCAACGCAGTCAAGTCGGTGCATGACGTCTACAGCACAGGAACGTAATGCTAGGTTCTTTAAAGGGCTTCTTACCTTTTCGTCAAAGTTACCTCTTGACCTAGACATTCACTCTTAAAACAAAAGAGAGAACTAAGGTACTAAGGCAAACAGAGTGAAACTTATTAGTTCACTTCATTAGGGTGTCAATTTACTCAAGGAACAGTGCAATCCACTCCAAGAAGAGTGGAAACTCACTCTTTAATGATGAGTTCCTGCAGGGATCAATCTCTTTTAGTATTCATTATATCAAGAG
The DNA here is from genome assembly GCA_037179385.1 of Holothuria scabra. Lineage (NCBI taxonomy): Eukaryota > Metazoa > Echinodermata > Holothuroidea > Aspidochirotida > Holothuriidae > Holothuria > Holothuria scabra. Next base: position 21,685,271 of record CM074195.1, on the reverse strand, counting down.
TGAAACTTATCTTTGGAGTGAATTTTCGCTCTTTTGGGGTGGACTTACTAACTTTCAATCTTAGCCCAGGCTGCCTAGGGCGAAACTTTCATGGATTTATTGGGGCTTGAACATGTCTTTGCCCTGCCAAAATGGTAAGAGCCCTTTAACTTCGTGTTGTCATGAAAGATTTAAATAAATTCTAAAATGATATATTTTTCATTTGTCAATTTTTATTTCGTAGTTTTGCCCTGCGAAATGTTTACATGTGTATTTGCCTGCAAGAGTTACATTATAGCGAGTTTGTTTTTGTGAATTCAGCGGCGTGTACAGGGCTCCATGAGGAAGGGAGAAAAAAGGGAGAGGGAAAAGAAAGGAAAGAAGAGGGAAGAAAGTGAAAAGAAGGAAAATGAAGAAAAAGGAGAAGGGAAGAAAAGTAAAGAAAATGGGAGTGGGATGAATGTTGAGGACACGGTAGCAATGACGTAAATTACAGAAGAGTACTGCAAACTGCCTCTCCATTGACATGGGAAGTGGAGTGAGTAGGACGGGGGGATTTTTCCGCCTCCGAACACCCTAGTCCCAACATTTTGATGGGTGAACCAATATTATTAAGGGGTGAGGTGTGTGATGTAGCTAGATTTCATCATAGTACCAACTGAAGCAATCCTAAGTTGTACACCTTCCAAAACCTTTGAGAATAAGTTTTCTCCAGGGGCGGCGAATTTTGTTTTTTGCTAGTATACTGTTTAAATATCTGCCCAAATTAATGGCAGTACTGCCACAGCTACTGCACCAGTATTTGAATAAATTTCAAACTTGCAAGGAATCCCAAGACAAAGATGGTTCAGATGCATGTTGGAATACTTGGAAAGTGATAGTTTCCTGCGATCAGGAAGAAGCATTTGGTAATTACTTCCCCGCTCCAGCTGATGGTGGAGATACCTGCCAAGTCCCTTCCCCAGTAATTTCTAAGTATTTATTTCCTTCTCGGAAATTCATACGGTTTGAAATGTCAGGGGTGGATTAAGGGGGACGGGGCCCCTTCCAAAAAGGTTGATTTTTTTACTTCTTAAAACAAAAGTAAGGCCATATTCCAACTGATATCGGTCTGTGTGTTGTGCCATGTTTGCTTAATGACAAACCTACCCTTATGTCTCTCAACGTTTCCCCTTTCTCACATTAAATTACCTTTGGGGTTTTTTATGCAAACTTTTGTTCGTTTTGCAGTTTTTAATTCTTTTTGTTGATGTAAAGATGTTATTGCAAAAAAAAAAAAGTTCAAAATAGTTCAAAATAACGACTGCTAAAAACCTGCTTACAAGTCCTGAGTAATGTCATTTCTGACTGTCTGAGGGGTTGAAATTTTCAAATTTTCTTACCGATTGTGGAGCTGGGCTTAGAAAGTATTTGAGACAAAGGCGTACCAGGCGGGGAGGCAGGGAAAGAACCCCTCCCCCCCTTCCCTGAAATATAGCAAAATTTAAAATTCAGACAGGAGTTTGAGAAAATTTTGGACAGCCACTTGAGTTTTAAAACTCATTTTTTAGAAAATTCCTGCCCGTGCCCGAAATCTTAAAATGATATGCCAGAAAAAAAAAAGAACACCAAAACTGAGGTAAAACTGAGGTATAAATTCAACAAGATTCCAAAACGTCGCTGTACACATTCGAACAGCGAAAAGAGCTACTATTCGTGAGTTTTACTTCACAGTAGGCCTATTTTACAACCCAAGACCATTAAGCATTTTCCCAACAAACATTAACGTGTTGTGTAGCCAGGGTAACATATGTACGAAAAATCAAAGAATTAAAAAATCATGATACACTTCGGAAGCCTGTCGCTTTAGAGAAACAATTATTCTTCAGCCTGTTCGTGTCTTTAAATATTGTGCAACATAATTCTTGAAAAGGCAGATTATTTTAATATCTTCAAATCCTTGCCCAAAAAACAGACAAGAAGCAAATTTTCTTGAAGAATAGAAATTATAACAAAGATTTTCTACACATTCGGGTAACTCGTGAAAAAAAAGTTTTTCCTCCGCGCCACTACACACTGTAGTCTAGTAAAATCTTTGCCCGAAATGATAAAATACTCAGGTCGAAGGTTGAAAAAATGTTTTTAATTTCGGAATTTATTAAACCGACAGACGGGAGGGCGTTCAGTTGCAGTGTTTACTAGCTGATTAGTTTTCAAAGACCTATCCTAAACCTACAGACGAAACCCGGGAAACGGTAAGCAAAGTCATGTCTATAGATTGTTTTGCAATTACATAATGATACATATATGTCTTAGCAAAAGTCTTCCTGAAATTCACTTAAACCCATCTCGTAACATGATATTTTTTCAGAAAATGTTATTAATAGAAGCGGGCTTTGAAAAGTAAAAAAAATCGGAATTTGCCATTTGTGACACCAGTCAACTGCACTGTGGTTTTCGGGACCAACTCTTCTTTCATGAAATTCCGAATTCTCTTAAATGAAAGCTCCAATGTTGTAACTATTTGTTTCAAAACCTAATCTGTACCACTGGAGTAGCCACGACGGGGGTAGGTGGGGGGATGAGGGGGGGTAGAACCCCCATGACTCAAACTTGCAATGCAAAAACACCTAGAAAAGAGGGTTTTTCTCTCTGTCCCTAGAATTTCCCTGATTTCGTGCCCCAATATCCCGCCATGACACCAAACCATCCAACGATCTAGAGCAGTGGAGTAGCCACGACGGGTGGGGGGACTAGAACCCCCATGACACAACCTTGCAGTGCAGAAACCCCTAAAATAGCGGTTTTTCCCTATCCTTAGACTTTTCCTCATTTCGTGCCCCCCCCCCCCCATAACACCAAACACTCCCCCATGATACAATTCTGGCTACGCGCCTGATCTGGATTATTACTGCCGTAGTGCTCCTTCATAAATTCCCAAAGTCTGGAGATGACAAAATCAATAGATCATTAAGTGATATCGGCAACTACAGTATATTCCAAATTTTCTCCAATATAAGCTCTTTACTCCTAAAATGACTTTGAAGAGCCTCAATTTGCAAGCCTTAGATAAAATTGTGTAGCAGCAACGATCTTTATTCACAGGGCAATCTCAGACTTGCCAATACGAAATACAGATTCTTCAATATTTCCCGAACTTTTCACATTTCCTAATATAGGGATCCAAAATTTTCACCAATACAAGCTCCAAATTTTGAAAAATTTGCTTAAACAGGGTAAAAATTTTGACGCGCTTCCCGCGACGCAAATTACGTCCACTAGAAATGGTTTTCACCCTTTAAAACATATCGGAAAATTTGGGGTGCTTGCCCCTCCGTGGTAAAACCCTAGCTACGCCGCTGAATAGAAGTTAAATCATTTAAGGTACAAGGTTAAGGTTAAGGTTAAATCATTTAAGTCACAAGGGATTTAACTGCATTAGCATGTTTTCAATTCCTTTTTGTAGTTTTCCCCAGAAGAGATACAAGACCGTTTCATCCAACGGTACATTTAATTTGGTATGCTCTTCCACTAAGGACCAACCACACGCTAAGGTTTCCAGATTTCGATTTCGGAAATTACAAGGCGCTTGTTCAAACCCTCAAGCAAGTAGCCCAAGGGGCGGACGAACTTTTTTCGTCCAGCTCATCGCTGCGAAAAATCAATCTGAGGGGCGGCAGCCTAAAGGGGGCCGCAGCCACAGAGACGCTAAGCTGGCTAAAATTCAAGAGGCTCTTCCATTTGGCGTGTACGTAGATCACATCAAATGTACTCCGTGGATCACATCATAGACGGCTTTTTATAATCGTTGCTCACCAACAAAGTATTCGGGGTTATCAATGATGCGTGGTATCTTTTTTCTTTTTTCTTTTTTCGAATTAGTTGGCCGTGAAAACGTGAAGACGACGTCAGACGTAGCCTACAATCTATATATAAGAAAGTTTTGAATAAAGCATAACGTTATAAATTATCCTATAGCCAAATGTAAAAAGTAAATCATTTTCAGAGTTAAAAAACTTCAAACTTGTTTAGAGAATGCATGTGTGATATTCGTTCGGTTACTATAAGAAGCACATTACTTTTACTAGTAAGTCATAAACACAGTAATGGAATAACACCGCTATTTGCCAAAATACTTTTGGTATGGATAAATAGTCCCGAAAATTCCAGACGTCTCGCGATTACTTCACTTTGAGAATGCTGTGACTTGTATGTCTTTTGCTAAATAGTCACGTATGATAGGAACTCTCAGAGCTTAGAGTTTTAAAAGTAACAAAATCGATCTATGATCACCGTCTAAAGTCGTGATTGGTTACAGTGTAGTGAAGGGGTTATAGTAACTAGTCTTGTATCTGTTTGAAGTTTCACTACCCGACAATTACTATAACCTTTATTCAACAGTAACTATCACAAAATTTAATTTTCTTTTAACTGAAAGACCTCATATTACGGTAAACAATCAGTTTAGAAGAGAAGACGAGGTGCTAAAACAAAAGGATAATATTCTCTGTCAAACTCCGAAATAGGACTTTTGTGTACATTGTTACTTGTGTTAGGCGGATCTTATTTTATCCGAAGGACAGAAGCAGTCGCCCCAAAAATTATTTTGATAAAAGAGCTAAATCCACGGGCTTCCTACACATGGACAGAGTATACTGCACGGTATATTGTCGCTACCGTAGTGTGAGGAAAAGCGCACCAAGATGGTAGTCAGCTATGTGTTTGTGTGAAAGTTTCGACTTGCTCAAGTATAACTCAATATTTTGCAAGAAAGTTGTAATATTTTTGAAATATGGCAAGGTAAGGTCAAAATCCCTTCACTTTTTGCAGGAAAGTGATATTTTTCCCCATTTCTTGTTTAGACGATACACTAGGTGTGACTTTCTCTTGTTGAAGACTCTCGTAAGTTTTTCTTGTTATCTCTGGATTTATTTTCAATGGCTGGGGGCAGAGGACGTCCAAAGGGAAGCCTAGGAAAGAAGAAACGCGAAGCTGCAGCCAGTCAGCAAGGCGCTCCCCTTAGCCTAAGCCCTCACCTAACACAATCACGTATAGCAAGGGCTCGAGATGACGACGAGTATTCAGATTCGGAAAGTGAATCTTACAACACAGTCACTGAGGTAAACTCATCAATTGAAAGATTACGTAACACATTTTTGTCTGAACTTCAGAGTTTGCAGAGAGACTTCAATAAAGCTATTGTTGACCTTAGAGAGGAGAATGCTAAGCTGAAGAGTGACTGTGAAAAACTTGAGAAGAGAGTCTCTAAACTAGAACAAGAAAAGACAACAATGTCTGAAACCATGAACAAACATGAACGTTTCTTGCGGAGAAACAACTTACGCATAGTTGGCGTCAAAACTGAACCTCAGGAAAATTGTATTGAAGTGGCCAAGAAGATTTTAGAGGAGGCAGGAGTTGCCGATTGTAAAATTGAGAGAGCCCACCGTGACGGAAAGCCTGCTAGAGGGAGAGACAGACACATTCTTGTTAAGGTTTCGTTTTACCAGGACAAACTCTCCATACTTCGAAATGCTAGACAAGCCCTTGCCTCCCGGGAGTACTATATTGTTGACGACTTAACCTTGCCGGATCTCCGTGAGAAAAGGAAATGGGGTCCACGAGTTCAGGAACTCTTTCAAAGTGGTACTAAGTTGAGATTTTCTGCCGGTTGTTGGAGATCAGGAGACGGAAGGCCATACAGTTTTTGAATTGGCACTTATTCCTAGTACATGAGGAACTTTCTTCCCCCTGAGGATTCCTTGATGGCCCCGGGCTTCATGATCGGGTAAGCTGGTGTTAATCGTATGATGGATATTTCTTGTAATTTGAACAGTTTCATGTACATTTCTGAACCCTTCACCTTCCTGCTTTTTCTGAGGATTCCTTGATGGCCCCGGGCTTCATGATCGGGTTAGCTGGTGTTAATCGTATGATGGATGTTTCTTGTAATTTGAACAGTTTCATGTACATTTCTGAACCCTTCACCTTCCTGCTTTTTCTGAGGAGTTATTCACCAATTGGAGTTTGCCCACAGTATTTGACTTTGACATATTATCTTCTTCTTTGAGACTTAACTTTGTCGGATCTCCGTGTGAAAAGGGTTTGGGGACTACATATTCAGGAACTCTTTCAAGGTGATACTAGGTTGAGATTTTCTGCCAGCCTGTTGGAGATCAGGAGACGGAAGGCCATTTAGTTTTTTAATCGGAATTTATTCCTGTCACCTGAGAGACTTTCCACCACCCGAGGGTTCCTTGATGGCCCACTGGTTTCATGATCGGGTAACCTGGTGTTCATCGTGCAAGGATGTTTGTAATTTGCCCAGTAACATGTACTATTTCTGAACCCTTCGCCGTCCTGTTATTTCTGAGGAGGTATTCATCAGCTGAAGTTTGCCTACAGTAGTTGGCTTTGACATGTTATCTTCTCCTTTGACTTTTGTGTTTATCTGTTTTTCTTGTGTATGTGTGTCTTTTGTGGTTTACCAATCCAACTCTTTTTTTAGACCAACCGTAAGTAAGATAATTTTGTTTTTCTATGAAAAATGGAAGTGCAGTGTAGGTCTTTCATTGACTTGTGTTTTTATTATTATTATTACTATTTATTTGGTTGAATGATGGCCACTGATAACCTTAAAATTTGTTCCTACAATGTAAGAGGTCTAAGGCAGAATAAGAAAAGGAGACAGCAGTTTGCTTATTTACACCGTAATCACTCTCATATAGTATTTGTTCAGGAAACCCATAGTACTTTAGAAGACGAACGTATATGGCAAAACGAATGGGGTGGTAAAATTTTGTTTTCACATGGTACTGCTTTAAGTAAAGGTGTGGCAATTTTGTTTAATCCAATCATCTCCTGTGCAATTCTTAAGTCTTACCGTGATAACCACGGGAGGTGTATCATTATTGATATCTCACTCGAGGGTTTCACTTTGACCCTTGCCTGTATTTACGGGCCTAATTTAGACAATGCTATGTTTTACAGTGAAGTTTCAAACGCTCTGAAAAGTTTTGACTGCAGTAACATTATCTGGGGTGGGATTTTAATTTTGTGTTTAATCTAGCCCTAGACAAAATTGGTGGGATTGCAAGAACTAATTTTAACGCTCGTGATATGTGTTTAAGTATTATGGATTTTCATAACCTTGTAGACATTTGGCGTGAGCTAAATCCATTGCTAAAGGATTATACTTGGCATTCGAATATCAGTGATATTCATTGCCGACTTGATTTTTTCTTATATCTAGGAACGTAACCCCCAATGTTCTAAATGTTGAATTTCTGCCACCTCTACAATCTGACCACTCTTTAGTGGTCCTCTCTATCCGCTTTGTTAAGGACAAGCGAGGTCCAGGTTATTGGAAGTTTAATAATTCATTGTTGGATGATCCGAAATTTAACGATTTAATTAATGATTGTATCAATGGTGAGCTTGAAAATGTTAGATTGTTAAGTCCTCTGAAAAATGGGAACATCTTAAGTTTGTTATTCGTTCCAAGATTATTGCTTTCTCCAAGGAGAAGGCGAAAGATGCACGTTTTTATGAGAAAACTATTCTAAGTACAATCTCAGGACTTGAGAGGCAGATGTATGAAAATAACTCTGAGGATCTTCAACATAAGTTAAGGGACGCTCGTAATAAATTACTTAAGTTGTACGATGACAAATTTAAAGGTTTTATTATCAGATCGAAAGCCCGTTGGGTAGAAAATGGTGAGAAGAGCTCTAAGTATTTTTTTCAACTTGGAACGTAGGAACAAAGCAAACAACAGTATTTTTGTCTGAAAGGCAACGGTGATTCCGACATCACAAATCAAAAGGATATTCTCCATGAAATTTTAATTTTTTCCGTAATCTCTATAGGTACAAACCTAGCACAGGTTCTTCTTTTTTAGTACTATTCCAGCCTTCAATCCTTTAGGAAGTGAATACGATCCCAGTGTTTGTGATGTCCTTTAACCGTTGACGAATGTTGAATGCGTTAAAGTCCATGCCGAGTGGAAAATCCCCGGGCAGTGATGGTCTTTCGATAGACTTCTACAAACACTTTTGGCCTTTAATTGGAAAATGTGTAGTTGATTCTCTTAATTATGCCTACAATCGATTTTCTCTTTCTTCTGAGCAAAGTAGAAGTATCATTACACTAATTCCTAAACCCGACAAAGATCATAAATTTCTTACTAATTACAGGCCTATCAGTCTCCTCAATACTGATTATAAGATTGCTGCAAAGGTCCTGGCTTCTAGATTAAAACCTGTGCTTACAAATATTATTGGAGACAACCAGACTGGATTTAGAAAAGGTCGTTTTATAGGTGAGAATATCCGTTTCATACTTGATTTAATTGATTTTACATCTCATCATAGGGTTCCGGGCTTTCTCTTCTTCATTGACTATGAAAAGGCTTTTGATAGCCTGAACTGGGATTTTATTCATAACAGTCTAATTTATTGTAATTTTAATGAGAGCTTTCGCCGGTGGGTCGGCGTTCTTTATGGGGGAAGCACTGCCTGTGTTCTCAATAACGGTTTTGCCACTGGTTTTTTTCCTATCGAGAGGGGAGTGAAACAGGGATGTCCTCTAAGTCCTTATTTGTTTATAATTTGCGCTGATATTCTTGCTAGATATGTTTTATATGACAGGCAAATAAGAGGTATTAATATTTTGGGTAATGAATATAAGCTACTTCAGTATGCTGATGATACAGTGTTTTTCTTAAATGGAGACGAGGATAGTATGTGTGCTTTAATTAATTGTCTTAAGAAATTTAAAGGTTCATCTGGTCTTAAAATTAATTATGATAAGAGTAAACTTTTCCCCCTGGGCCCCTTTGTCACAAATTATCCTCGTTATATCGACAAACTTAATTTGATTATTTCGAGGGAACCAGTAACCTACTTGGGTATTACCTTCTCACATCATGGCGACGACCTTTTCGATTGAATTATGAGAAGAAATTGTCACGACTTAAACATCAATTGAAAGTCTGGAATAGCAGGGATCTTACACCCATTGGCAGGAACACAATTGTGAAATCTTTTGCAATTAGTCAGTTGGTTTTTCTTTTCCAAGTGTTGCCAACCCCTCCTACTTCATTTCTAAACCTGGTTCAAAGTGCTATTTTTGAGTTTATTAGGAGCGGCAATCCTGATAAAGTTAGACGTTTAACAATGATAAATCCAGTTCAAAGAGGGGGGTTAAAAATTGTTCACATTCCATCTTTTGCCGATGCACTCAAAACATCTTGGGTTAGGAGATATTGTGATCCCAATCAAACAGGGTACTGGAAGATCTTCTTTGATAACTCACTCGCGTCTTTTGGTAATGAGTTTTTATTTAAATGTAATTTTCAGGAGAATGATGTATCATCTATCTGTAATACTTTTATAAGACAAATTTGTATTGCTTGGAGTCATGTCACTTTTAAGCCACCTACTCGTAAGTTTGGGGATCAGTTGATCTGGAATAATAGTTTCATTAAAGTCGATAATGTTATATTATACCATAAAATGCTTCACCAAGCAGGTTTATCATATGTTAGACAATTGTATATGCGTAATGGTAACCGCATTTCATATGAGACTTTCATTCAGAAATATAAGGTTAGATACCCTTTTTACAAAATTTTACGGAATTTGCTCTGCAATTCCTAGGTCTTGGAAGAATGAATTATTTAATGATCCCAAGGAAACAAGTGAGGATATAGATTTTAGTGAGGCGATTTTTTCGATAACCTCAGTCTCTCGTTTACTCTACCCTCACCTTGTTAATAAAATTTCTCATTTTCCAATTGCTTGTAAGAAATGGGCAGTTTCATTTGATTTTAGTGAGGATGAGTGGGCACTAATTTTTACTAGCCCCTCTCGTACTGTCTTGAAGCTAAAGTTCATTATTTCCAGTTCAGGTTTCTCCATCGTATATTAGGTACTAATAAGTTATTGCACTTAATGCGTAAGAAAGATTCCCTGTTTGTACATTTTGTGTTAATGAGACAGAGTCAATTGAACATCTCTTTTGGTCATGTCATGTTACCTCTTCGTTTTTGTTAGATTGCGAGCAACTTTTTTTTGGTTCACAATTTAAGTTGTCAAGGCAAGATTATTTTTTTGGTAAACTGACGACCAGTTTTCATCCATTTAATTTCTACATTTTTCACATTAAATATTATATCCTTAGTTGTAAGCACGATGCCAGAAAGCCCGATGCGCATGAGTTCTTTTACAAGTTTAAATTTATTTTTAATGTAGAAAAGTGTATTGCACTGAAAAGAAATTCCCCCGTGTCTTTTCGCACTAGATTTAACGTTCTTAAGAAATGCTTCTCCTATTCATTGCCGCAACTCATGAATTAGCCTTGCTCCGTTGCTTGCTTTGTCCTGCTCTCTGTTGCCCTTTTAAAAGACGCCTGCTATATCCCTCCATTGTAGCCGATTAGATTTATCACAGATAGGTATTTAAGAAGTGGTGTAATTTATCGTGGCATTCAACCTACATGTTAATACTAAATCTTTATTCTACTATATTTGTTGATCTACATTGTGCATTTATTTCTACTTTTTTTTTCTTTGGTTATATGTAACTTGTATAATTATGTAGATAACCTTAACTATTTTATATTCGATTACACTGCGGTGAAGAAAAAAAGAATGGTTATGAATCAGAACGTGAAAAAAATATGAAAGAAATCAATAAAAGAGTTGGAAAAAGAAAAAAAGATATTTTTCCCCATTCGTTTAACTTTTGCTTAAAATATTAAAGAGTCGTCGTCAAATCAGACGATTTATATGTTCATGGCGACCATCTGGGTGCACCTTTTTTGTCCCAGTCGGTGGCGACCAGATACGGATAGAACTTACACGTTACTTGCTATGTCCATGTATATAAGTCCGTGGCTAAATCTCACACTTTTTTATTTCCCTTCCAAGTATCTGCCATAATATTTCGTGACCTAAAAAAGATCTAAACGGCGGGCGTCAGGAAGGAGGAATTTGCAGATTTTTTGGCTTGAATTATGGAAAAATAGAAACTGGACAGTTTTATTGAAGAAATTTGAAAAGTTAGAAAAAGTTAGCTTCTTGGGGATTAAAAACTGAAAAATTGACGTTTTTAAGAAAAATTTGGGTCTTTCCTGAAAGAACATGTCCTTTGGTAAGAGCAAAGTCGGACATATTGTTTGGTCTGCGCAGGTACGTTGCTGTGATTAATGTGGTTACGTTATCCTGTGAATTGCGGCCCCTGACGAAATTAAAAAATATTTCTGATGGGGCAGTCTTTCAAGAAGGGATCAGCGGGATTTGCTAGAGGGCACCCATTTCATTCTTTGGTGCTAAGCACCGAAAAAAGTTTGGTCAAAATTCATTCAAACACCTTCCGGACTTTATGAGCTGAATTTCATCATTCTCTAGTTTAAAATCTTATGTTCAGAACGTTTTCTGGCAATGTCCTTATAGTAGGTTGATGTTATTTACTTTTTTTCTACATATTCATGTTTTTACTTTTTTTCGGGAGAGCAAAGCTTCCTTGCTCTACCTAAGGACCCCCCATGTTCATGGTACTGATCGACTCGTGATTGCTTGCTTTTTATATATTTAAATAGCATCTTACCAGTAGTGTTTCATGGAGGGTTAAATTTGGCAGGAAAATATCATCTTGCAGGACGAATCCAATTTTTCTTCTCAGTTTCTTGTCCAGGTTGTTACCATCCAGAAGCACCGTCCCCGACTGACAACTCATCCTACCAGCTAGAGTCGTCAGCAGTACCGTCTTTCCCGACCCTAGGAAAAGGTTTCAGAGGAAAGAAAAGGTGATGAATAGATAGTTCTCAGTGACGTCACAACTAGACGTTATCAACCGCCATGGTAGTTCTGCACATACACACTAGGGTTACCCTCAAACATGACTGAATTAAATACTCTTTACGTGATAGCTCATACGGCGTCATGTGAGAACCATCTAAACACTCTAAACAGTGTGGGAGAGGGGACCTTTTCCTCCTCAAAATTACCCCTCTGCCCATCCGGGATAAGTCAGTTAGAAATTAGAATAATCCAGAGATATGATAAAACCTTGAGAGTTTCGGGGTACTTCGTTCCCTGGATCCCCACGCGCAGGAGCGAGAGCTATGGGCTCGGTTTCGCGCTGCGTCCGAAAATTTTTGTGCCAAACATTTTCTTTTGCCCTTTGTTAGCACCCCCCCCCCCGCTCCCCTCCCATTTTGACACTCTGGCGCTTCCACTGAATATTGAAATCTTATTTAACAATTAAATACTTATTCTGTACCGACTTTGTAAACACGTTTAAATTCTTATTTTGCTTAGATATTAAACACTACTCAATGTTTAGCAATTAAACATATTTAATAGAGAAATATTTAGGTGTTAGACATGAGTGTGTAGCATCTAATCGTGTTACAAAGTGATGGCAAAAAGTGTTTACAAAAACCTTTATTTCTAGACACCATTTAGAATGCAGGTGGAACAAATTGTTCTATGTTTGCGTAGAGTACACACTTAAACTCACGGGTCAAAATATATAGTTAGACATAATTTATGTCTATGTGAATCAGAACCGATCTGCAGGCCCGGATCCAAGAGGGGGGGGGGGGCTTTACGGCCTCAGCCCTCCCTTTTTCGCCAGATCAACGATAAAACATACGGGAAATTAGCAGTGCAATTCCCTCACTTCCCTGTTTTCTCTTAAGTCAGCCCCCTACCCCACTTTTTGGAATTTTCTGGATCCGCCCCTGATCTGTGGTTGTCCTAGTCTTGACCTGCCAGAATTTTAAATAAAATGTTTTTCCTAAATACTGAATTTTGGTTTGCTTCACAAAAAATGTTTTACTTGCTATTATGGTGTTCAATTTCATACTTTACAAATCCGAGTCCAACACCAAAAACAGGAAAATCGATTTGCTTTCAAACAAAATTTTCGAAACGATAATTTTTTTTAAAAAATGATATAATGTGAAATTGAAACGAAACAATATGGAAATCATCGTAACGAATTTGTAGCAGGGTATAACCAATTTAAGAATATAATTTCAATAGAATTTTTAAGGATGTTTGAATATCACTACATGCATGGAAATATGTCACAATGGGGTGTTACTCACATAAAAAGAGAAAGTTTCGAAAGATGTTTTGTACTTGACATTCCCTTTCACGGCGAAACCGATGAGACTTGGGGGCTTATTGCTTATTTATTCTTGACAACATCATGGCCGCCTAGAAAGGTTCACAAGTCATGTTGCACTGTCATATTACATCTTTTAAAACAGCTCAGAAGATTTTCGTCGTTCAAAGCAGAACTGTAAGGGTTATTTGTCATTTAAAAATAGTTTTGGAAGTCTTTTTGTTTCGATAGGGCGCAAATAAGGAGGCAAAATCAAGCTTAACAGTGAGCAGCCAACGCTGTCTTAGATGAGTACGAGCTCTTAGCATGCCTCACATCATAATGTCAGCACGGATGACAAAAGCGACGAGAAGAATCTTCTTGTATCTCTCCAGGAAGAGGAATTAAAAAACTTGAAAAGGACCTCTCACGCATCCACAATGATCTGAAATCATTGGAGAACAGCTGACGAAGCGATTGAGTATCTTACTTAACGAGTTGATGAACTTAAAAATCGGGAGGAACCTAACACAAAAAGGATTAAGACCTTGGAAGAGGAACTCTCAAAACTGAAGAAAATGATTCCGAACAAGCCGCCAAATTAAAAGTGCAAGAGAGGTTTTCGAGAAGAAACAATGTAAGAATCGTTGGTTTTCCTGCCACTGATCACGAAAAGTGCGGGGATATTGTAAAATCTGTTATGGAGAAGGTAGGGGTCGCAAACGTCAAAATAAAGAGAGGGCCCACAGAGACGGTAGATTAATATCAGAGAGACCCAGACATATCCCAGCAAAACTATCTTTTTATCAAGATAAGGTAGTCTCTTTAAAGCATCAATGTCGTGCCCTACACACAGACAGAGGAAGAGTCTTACTTCATAACGGATGATCTTACCAACGAGGACCTGCTGGAAAAGCGCAAATGGGGCCCTCAGGTTGCCCGATTATATGGTGGAGGTATCATGCTACGGTTTTCAGCGGGTAGATGGAGAGACTCATCAGGAAAGCCTTTCGAATTTACTCCACGGCTCTCATCATCTGATCATAGATATACATATCTAACTTTAGAGAAATAGAATCAATTTAAAACAAATAGATACCCCAAAAGAGTTTCAACAACGAATAAAGTTATTTATGTCAGGGAGGATGTAATAACAACTTCCTGTTTCTGCTAACAGACCTTTCTTTGTACCTTTCGAAAAACATCTTTACCAATTAAACAATAATTTTTCCTTCCGCCTGTAAACACGTTTCAATTTTCAACATGTTTAGATATTAAACAATAAAAGTTAATAGAAATGAAACGAGAAACGTATGTGTTTAGCTTTTAAACGTGTTAACAAAGTGGCGGCAAAAATGTTTCGAAAACATTTAATTCCAAAATATTTTTATAGTGTAGGTGAGTTATGGATACAAAGAAAACAATCTTGAAATAGTCTCAATTTTTAATGAGCCCGCCACTTGGCTTCACATTGAGTTTTCTAAACACTTCGTCAAGAGCCGAAAATGACTTCACCTTGAATTTATGTTTCAATGATTTTTAAGGAAGCAATTTTTGTTTTCGAAAAAAAAAAATTGTTGGGCAGTTGGAACAGGTGTTAGCCATCCTTAACACTTTACAACTTTTTGCATACGAAATGTTTACTTAATTCAAAGCGAAACGAACGAAAACCGACAGTAACAATTTTTTCTACAAGTTTGAAGCCCCTTTTAAAATAGAAATGTTTGATACTTACGGAATTTTAAAACGAAGAAGAACGAGATAAATTTTGAGCAATTATATGATGCCTTTGGTAAATGCCCGGATTTATTAATCTAGTCAGGAACAACAGGTTAGCAAGTGAAGTTTTAAATGGTTGTCGACCTAAGGCTGCAGAGGTTTTAAGCATTACTTTTGCTGGAACTGAAAACGCAGTTTTCATAGCTTAAGAAAGATAGTCTTTGTAATAGGTGCACCTAGAAAGTAATTTAGTGAAATCGAGTTAATGGTCATTGCATTATGTCCAGTAGCTAGTGAAATGTCATTGTAATGATTGTATATAAAATTGATAAGGCATGTTCTTTGAAAGCAATAAACGATGGAATTTCATGAAACGGAGGGGAAAAATTAATTTTCAATAATTATGTGATTCAAAAAAAATCACGATTAAACAGTTGATGCACGTAGTCTGTAGGAGTATCCCAACACTCAAGCTATCAGACCTGGTTAATTCGACCATCACTGGGGACCATCAACTTTAATCCTCTAATTCTTTGTTTACCTGTGTCATGGTTTGTTGCAAACTAAGAGTCCTTCCCAATTAATTCACGGTATATAAGGGTATAGATTTGCATGTAGACAATAAAATTAAGCCTGTTTACAGCGAATGGACCCAGCTAATGGACGATTTCATTAACTTCTGGAATTCGTGTGCGGAGGTCGTGCACTGACGTCACTGAGTTTTTGCCATGCGTCCATTCTACAACTGTTTAATACGTTGAGGTGTTGTTGTGTGCTTGTATTAGAGTGCTGTTGTGCAGCGTGCGCTTGTTTCAACTGCACACCTTCTGTACATGGTCCGAGACCTAATGCATTGACGACACTCTGGCGTCATCCTTAAGGGCAAAATAATGGAACACGTGGCCGTGCGCATGAGCATTTGCCCTGTACGTGTAACAGCCTGATTATGTGCGTATTCGACGAGTTGAAAAATCCGCTGTGTGCATTTGTTTAATTTTAGCCCCAAAAGAGGGCGTACTTTTTCCTCTGTGACATCATATGCATGGGATCTATTGGTGGCCAGCATATTCTTAAAAGACCCGTTGACGTCACTTGAAAAGTCTCCACGCATTCTCCCTTGGAGGAAGTATCATGTTTAACCTAACATAACAGGAAACCAAATACCCTTTAGTTCCAAGTGTAATGTTTTTCTTTTTCCTCGTCACATTCATTTAAAGTGTCATCTGCATTGCTTCCGTGTCATTTAATTGTGCTGCACGGTCTGTTTCTAAGAAGGGAGTTCCTCGAAACGTTTTTGCGAATTATTTAGGGGGCACCCCCTAAAATATCTCACAAAGGAAGTGGAAATTACCGTTGGCTTAATGGAGTTTTGCTTATCTCACTGTTAAAAGGACTGTCTCGTCTCCATATTTCGTCTTCGTAGATTTGGTCCTGTTCACTCCAAAAAAGGGTGCTAAGGAATTACACGGTTTCGTAACACCTTTTGCCAAATTTTGTGAACACGTTTAGATGTTAAAGACGCGTGTTAAATACTAAAAATGAAAACTTTTTAAACACTTTTAATTGCTAAACGTTGAGTGTTTAATAGCTGAACGTGTTTAGAATTTAAACGTTTTTACAAAGTGGGGGGAAATAAGTGTTTAATTGCTAAACACGTCTTTTAGAGTGTTGTTTTGTCGTTTCTTATTGGGAACAGAGAGACAATTGGGGTCATCTGTAATCGAAATAACTATTTTATTTTGCATAGTTACCAGAACTTGGCCGCTAAAAATAAGAGACCTTTATTTTTCTATAGTCCTGAAAAACTAAGACGTTATACTGCATCATGTACTAACTCAATACGCACAAATTCATTCCACTATGTGGGTCCTCTTGGCAAAAAAAATTGTGCCAAGAAGTTGTCCTATAGAAACAGCCTCGGGCCAGATTAAGTTCTAAAGTGGCTAAAATAGCTTCAAGGGGAAACATTTTTGGGATGAGGATATTAAAATGTATTAGGGCAAAAGCGGTTTTTAAATTTATAGACAGAGACAATTTTCTATGGCGTTCCCTCAGCTGTAAGACTGACTTCAAATATATATTGTCCTTCAGTGTACGTAATAGCTTCTTCGGGAAGCTGTGAAAGTTTTGGTTTCGGAAAGACGGAAGGTTGGGAGCACTTTAGAAAAAGACTGGCTTCAAATAAATGTTTCCTTCCTCATTTCTTCGATACAGAAAATGAAAAGTGAGTCACTATCCTAGAATTGAGTCCCCGAGGTGACTCACTTATCTAAAGTGAGTCACCCCAGGGACAAATTGACTCACTTAAAGACAGTGACACCCGTTTTACAAATCATCCTTTCCGTTGGCATAAGTGGGTGTAACCGTACAAGCAAGTTTCAGTTTTACATGAATTGTCGTTTTAATGACCAGGTATACACTTTAAATGTTGTTCAAAGAATATTTTAGTATCTTAATAGGTTTAAATATTACTATGAAGCTAAGACGTAAGGAGAAAGAAGGACACCAAAGTTCCAATACTCTGAAATTTGCAACCTCTACAAGAAAATTCATTCTTATAATTGAACTAAGACGGATTTTGCTTTGCATCGACAAGAACTTGACTAAAAGACTTTTCAATTATCATTCGCTCCTAAAAATCTTTAGGTATTGAACGCTTTTGAAAGTTTTCTGAACAACCCCCCCCCCCCCACACCCCCTTTAATAATTTGTTTAGATGTTGAACGCGCTTGTTTGATTCCTAAATATATCATTTTAAAACACGTTTGTTTCCTTAGCATTTAGTTTTCTAAAACGTGTTTAGAATCTCAACGTGTTTTCAAAGTGATGCAAAATAAGTGTTTAATTCATAAACATTTTTTAAAGTGTAAGTTGGAACCGTTAATGCCGAAATATTGGAAGAAAGTTTTTGGCTCTGCCCCTTTTCTGTTCTGTTCTTAAGAACTCTTCTTCATTTTTCGCGGTTGGAGAGTCCATCCGGTTTGAAACACCGTCATTTATGGGAACTAGTGATGAACTTGTTAATGATGATTGTTCGAATTCATTACTTAGGGCTGAAGTTAGAGCATCTGTTGTCGGCATCATAATTTTGGTCACCAGATCAAAGCGTACCCGGTGAAGTAATGTATTCGTCAATGAATAAAGAACGCAAATTCGCTAATACAAATGCTTATCAAACACATCGAATAGCTTGCGCGCAACTTTAACACTCGCATTAGTTCTGAGGCATATATCGAAAAGTTTATACACGAAACGATCATTTTCTCATTTTATAGAAGATATTCTAAATCGTTCCAAATAAGGTAAATCGAGTGTACTTGAATCGATATGTTTAGTTGAAAAACAAAATCATACAGTGACGATTTTTCATTCGAAATACGTGATTTTTGACGACTTCCAATGTTTTGACGTTACAAAATGGAATGGTTTCAGTGAAATAATGTGTCAAGTTATGCCCCAAAACAAAACATGAAAGTAAATCAGGAATAAAAACCGAAAATGTTTCATAGAGCTCTCTAAAGTCATAATGTAGTGTATAAATGTTGAGAATCCTTTTACATTTCTCAAATAGTATGTGTGGAATTAATATGTTTGTCTTAGTATATATTTTAGGCTGTTGTTATGTTGTTTTTATTTTATAATTTTTATTTTTTCTTTATTTATTTTTATTTATTTATTTTTTTTTTTTTTTGGTAAATCGCAAAAAGAAATCTGTACTCATGTTCTCAAAATAATTAAGAGACTTGAAAAATAAACAAAACAAGGGGTTAAGTTAACATAGAGTAAACAATCATCACAATCTTATCATCGTAATACAAAGCCCAAAAATATCATTCATTTCTCATTTTTGCCAATCCTTTATATTTTTATGTGCTTTCAGACAAGTCACATTTATCTAACTAGTATTTCTTCCTTAAACCATCTACAAAATATGAATTATAACATGCAGGACGCCAGAAGAAACCGGATATGTGATAGGTTATACTTCCTCAATCATTTTCATGTTGAAGTTTTTGTCCCAAATTTTTTGATGTTCCATGTAGGTGAAGATTTCTTATATGAAAAACGCCAAATCTAAGATTTTACACGGTAGATGCAGTCACGACAAAAAGAATTAGTTTATCCTCCGATATCCTATAACTTTGAATGATTTTTTAATCATGTTACATTGTTTAAATTGTTGGTAAATGTGTCAAGAGTAATGTCTTTTGTTATTTTTTTTAATGTTCATATTTAGAAACTTCGTCAAAAAAGCTGAAGATGTAAATGATTATAGCTTGTTATTTACACAAATAATGTTGCAAATACCTAATCATTTTGAAGAGAGTGTTCAGCTTATTAGCATTCTTAAGGGTGGAGCTTTTTTCTCGGTATATGAGGGGTTACCTCATTTAAAAGGCTCTACGTGAAACATCTAGTTCAATGGGTTATTTCTAATTTATTGAGGGA
This sequence comes from Holothuria scabra, assembly GCA_037179385.1. Lineage (NCBI taxonomy): Eukaryota > Metazoa > Echinodermata > Holothuroidea > Aspidochirotida > Holothuriidae > Holothuria > Holothuria scabra. The sequence goes on along the minus strand of CM074195.1, from coordinate 21,666,030 downwards.
CATGACCCTTGCTCCCCTCCTCGACGGGTAGGGCCGATGATTTACATTACGATAGATTTAAGGAGACTCATCAAAGGACAAGTTCATGAAAATTAATGTAATTAGTTAATTAATTTTTAAATTGACAATTAAAAAAAATAATTTTTCAATGAATAAAAAATGTTTTCTGAAATTCACCAAACCTTTCCAAGCATGTTAGGTTCGCTTCACATACTAATAACAAATAATTAAATTTAGACATTATCCATACGTACAAATAAATGCTTCATGAGTGAGTGTGACATTTTTTCAATTCGTAACCAGACACTTTCTAAAAATTATGTACAAATCGGTTAAGAACCAGGATACAAAGAATTAAATCAAATTTTTAGTTTTTTGTATAACTAGTAGATGTGAAACATGACTACCTGTAATGGTAGTAAGTATTTTGATGTGGTACTACCCTCAAACATCCTCGTAAAGTTATTTGTATCAACTCAAAATGTAAATTTTATCTTTGGCGAAGATATTATTCAAATGTAAAACAGAAAAATGGTGATATATTAAATAAGTGCATACGAGTCCCACCAAGAATTTAGGTATGGTCATGTGATAGTACCCCAATATATTCGTCAAATTATCAACATCATTCTTTATCATGGCCCACCCATTACGGCTTGTTTAGGTTCCAAGATCTGTACTTTAGCAGACGCTAATGTAATCAGTATTATTACTGTAGTAATTTTATAAATGTTTGGATTACATTAAAAAAGTTCATAGTGCTTGCTTAACAGAATACTGTCTATAAGACTAGATGATATGATTTGAATCGTGTTAAAATATTGAATGAAAAAAAAAACGTAATACAAGGAGTTAAAAATCATTAACATAAACTCACTATGCTCATCTAAAAAACAATAAAAACAAAATTAAACTTATTAAATTGCATAAAAAATGAGCGCTTTTAAAACAGTAATATTTATCGTAGTTGTAAAATAGTCAAAGTTTCGATTTTTTTTACTTATAGTCTTACTGTATCCGCAACAAAATTATCAAATTTCGAAGCAACTGTATTTTTTGGGGGGGGGGAGGGGGGAATTAAAATGGAAACTAATGCCCCGGTGATAAAATAACATGTGATATTTGGACGTATATCAAACTATGTTAAACCTGTAGCGTCACAATGGCTACACTGGGTCACAAACGGTAACAACTCACTAACCGGGTTAAGAGCCTGTCATAGTTACAGAAATTTTCAATAAAAAAATCCGTTCCGCACGTCTCTATATCAAAACATTAGGTTTTTGTTTAGTCTTCGTTCTAATAAGTATTGCGCTTAATTGCTAACTGATTTTCCAAATTTTTCTCACGATAAACTGGTTGCTAACTTATGTTGCGCGGACAGATATGTTTTCAAAAACCAATCTGAAAAAGCAACGTTTAACGAGCACGCGTGTGCGATAAACGTTTTGTGTAACTCAGGGAAATAATCAGTTTCCTTTTTATTTTCTCTGATAAAAATCATATATTTGCGCAGAAGACAAATGTGTGGCTCTTTGAACAGTTGAACCAGACCTAGAAAAGATTTTAACAAATTCTCACAAAATCGGACATTTTAGTCCTATTTGATATCGCTGTAGTAGCCTATGTTAGTATAGTGCCCGCCGACAGTGGCCACAGAAAATATAGGGTTGACAGGATTATGGTAATTTATCGAAGGACTTTATGGTCTATCACTAATTTAAACCCTTTTATTAAACAAAAAACAAAAATAAAATACCGAATATTTGTCTCATATACTCCTAACCTAAAAGATAAAGTGATAATAAACTATTTCTAAAATATTTGCTATGGTCGTTTAAAAAGAAGGGACATTGAGGAATTTTCCCTAAATAGTCAATGAAACTGTAAATGCAATTACTGTGGCATAGAAAACAATCTTTAATGCAAAAACACATTTTTCCTCAAACCAGTAACAAAACGTATACTATAAATGGGTTAAAATCTCCCTTTTGTTTATTACAGGCATAGTAGGCCTATAGGCATGTTTATATTGTAAGTTTCGATAAAAGTTAGAATAGGGAAGTTTGTCGGTTGAAATTCATCGAATATCGATAAAATGAAATTGCAGTATTTGTCTAAATTTACCCCGACATGAAAAAAAAACAACTTCCAACAACTCTAAAATCATGAATTGAAGTATAAAACGGAGAAATCATTCATTTCTTACAATCAACAAAAGGATGCCTTCTAATTTTACAGTACACTCTTTTTGTAATTTTATCATGGTAAAACTGCAGTTACTGCAATACACCTTTATGTCCACTGAGTGTCCATAGACCTATTTTATTCTGCTGGATAATTTCATTAAAGTCTCCATAAATATCGAATGCTGTCAGCAGTTCTTTTTTATTAACTTTGCTATAGTCTAGTAGGTTTAAAGGGAAAAGTTGTGTTTAAAATTCTTCAACATGACAATAAAAGTAGATAGCTCTAGTCATTATCAAAACATTCGGTCTCAAAAAAAAGGAAAAAAAAAACAATCAATAGCTTCATCTCCTCAAAATATTATGCCCAAGAAGAGTTATGGAAGTTGCATCTTTTGAAAGGTTCAAAGTTTGGGTGAATAAATTATTCTTGAGCAACAAACACCTGAATTTCTATCTGAGGGAAACTTATTTCTTGAAAAGAAGGCTACCATACTGCCTTATTTTAAATTATTTAGCACTATTTACCAATAAATATTGGTTTTTAAAGGGAAGAAATTTCCTTGAAAAACAAACGCAACATTTCCCTTTAATCTGTCTATTGAAATTGTGTGTGATTTCCTGTAAAAGTGAAAGAGGGGAAAAAAAAGAAATTATTCGAAGAATAATGTAAGGATTAAATCGACACTAAAATTTATTTATTTTAGGTAGAACAAGCATCTCACCACTTGGTCCCATCACCGCCAGTACTTGGCCCGGTTCAGCGAAACCACTCACTCCATCCAAGATCCATTGATCATTCAATTGCACACAAACATCATGAAAATCTAATCTCATTCCCATGTCAGAAGTAAATGGGAGAAAAATACTTCTTTAATGTCTAAAGAATTCCGTCGAAAGTTTTCAAAAGGAGAAATAAAATTATTCGTCTGAGCTTTCGGTTTCTCTTTCAAATAGGTGTCAAAATTGCTTGCTTGAAATAAGAAAAACAGGTCAAATGTTGTACTCCCTCTCTGACTATGCTGTGCCACGACATTCAGTTCTTCTACGACTATTGGAATGAAGACGTCGTCAACATAAGAAGGTTTTCCATTACAATGACTCTTCTAAACATCCCTGGACCAAAATTGGATATCTCAGGTTGATACTGATTTGGCGCAGTAAGGATGGGTTACTTAAAGTAAACTCATCATCGGATGATATGGACATCATGAGAAAAGTTCTTTACCGTATTCAACACACTCAATTGGCCATTTTGTAACGGTTTAACAACTTTGGTGAAAACATCCTTTCATCCCTAAACATGCAGAATCCGCTTAATCGAAGCGTGGTGTTTTTGTAGGTTTAAGCAACTCTTCGTCTGGACCGGCTTTCATCAAAGCCCACAGTATTGGTTTTCGTTTGGGCCTCACAATAAGCCCCTCAGCATGACAAAATCAACAACCTCTATAAGACTAACCGAAAGTAGGGTATGTGGGCAACTACAGCAGGCACAGTGTATAATCACTGGATTTAACAAATAGCGAGACCTTTTCTCAGTACACTCATTTTAAATAGACATTACACACCTTTAACAGTTACCCTGCTGTCCTGGCCAGCCGTTATTGCACCCATAGAAATGCTGTGCCCTGCTTCGAGAGTTCTCGGGTGTCGTGTTAAAATTGAAGCATTATCGCGCCCTACGAGTTCAGACACAGAGCAAGAGAGGCGTGAAGAAAAGTGTACTATTGATCGGTATCCACAGTAACAGGTAACACCAGATATGGCTAGCAAAAAAAAATTATCAAATACGACATTCCTTTTGGGTAAACCGATGACGTCATTGAAGGTTTTCGTTACAGTAGCAGCAGCACTGAATTGAAGCTTACGAAAAATTCTGAGCCAGAGCCTTTGCCCCAGCCCCCTCTCCCCAACCAGCTCCTGAACCAATAATACCTATCGGAATGATTGCTTATTTTAAACCCATAAAGAGACATGCTAAAACAACAGGGCTTCCCCGGTGCTTCATCTCTTTGATGGGAATTTCCACCGGGTTGACATAAGGTCGGGCCCTGGATCCTACCCACTAAGGTTCATGGATAGATCTCGATTTTTCCCTGAAAAGCAAACTTGCCCTTTCTTCTCTCCCCGAATTTAAAATCTGGTTCCGACCCACCACCACAATTTTCGCCACCTTGATATTTATCCGCACTCTGTGTCTTAGCCTGTCGCTGTCTGGCTTATATTCAAGTGAGTGCACCCTTTGAAGTTTCACATAAAAGAAATGTTTACGTTGACAATGCCTCAATTGCTCTACAATCAACCCCCCTAAACTTCACGACGTCCCCGCTCCCACTACCTTACGATACCTCACCATGTATGCATACGGAATTAAATCTGTGTGCTTTAATGGGTGGGGGGCGGGTATGTTGTGATGTTCAAGCAATTTTCCTTGCCTAATTTCTTGTGCAAACAGGGAAAAGTTGTCTCAAGTTAACTCCCGCCAGGTGGAGCCCAATGTGGACATGAGACATGCCCCGCTGTTGAATGGAGAGCTAAGCCAATGGCTCCTCCTCGATTTTGAAAAAAGATTCTCCAAATTTCTCCCACTTTGTAGAACAAAGAATTTCTGAAAGTTTGGCCCGAATTTTAGGGAGGGGTCGTCTTAAATTTTGAAGCGCATTTTCTTTTCCATAGCTACAGTGACAAAACCATCTTAAAAGAAGGTTCCAAGATCAAATCAAGTTTTTATATGTTTACGGGATACTAATTCTTAGCATTCGACTGAAATTTGCATTAAACCTCAGTGCACAGTCCTCATGATATGACTTAATTAAAGTTGACGCAAACACATATTTCATCATATCCTCACATTAATGAACAGTCTTTATACAAGCAATTTTATTTTCAACGTCATGTAACAGAAAGCAGTTGCCTTAGGGTCATGGGTACTTAAAAAATTTGCATTCAACACGCTAAGGTCTTATCCCTATTAATTTAAATGTCAACAAATTAGACTGCAAAAACGTGAGGATGGGATATATTCTCTGCTTTCCTCAAAATTATCTTAGAGAACAAACTTGTTGATATCCTGAGAAGCAAGTGTCCGATGTGGTTGAAAGTTTCGCCACATTGTGCACATTTATTTAGTTCCTCTTTCACAAAAAACTTAAATTTTTGCTCAAAGGCATATTCCGGAGAAAAAAATAATTTCAAAATATGAAGAAAAGTTGTCTCTACCAAGAGGTGAAAACTGCATCTCAATAGTATATAGCGTTGGGAAGATACATAGGTTTTAAAGTGATGTAATCTTTAATGGTAATGATAATGATGATAATGGTATTCAGACAGAATTTGAATGATATGAAGAGGAATATTTTTGGTGTTCTTACAGCACCCAGGTGTAAAGCCACCAGACTATGCCTTTAAACGTAATTTCCCCTCTTGCCTTCAGGCATCCTTACTACAACTCGTTGCCTTTATGTCATTGCTTTCGGCTTTCTGTCCCAAGGAAGGGGAGCTTGGTGCCAGGCAAAATTGCTGAAACCAACTCCGATATCTATTGTGGTTTGCAGAGCAGACTCGAATTTTTTTAATCTCATGGTGAATAAGAGACATTTCTTATAGGGATTTTCCAAGGATCGCCCCAATTTTCACTAAGAGTAAAACTTTTGTTTCTAAGAGATTTCGACTTTGTTGTGAACGTGCCTTAGCATGGACCAAAGTAGCGCACTGTTTAAAATGTCTGTGGATTTACAAAATAAAAATAAAAGAAATACATAAAGCAAACGGAAAAAGTGCTGTCAATTTGTTTAAAAAAAAATGACAGCACTTTTCCATATCGGCTTTGTATTTCTTTATTTTTTGTTCTGTAAATCTACAACATGTATGTGACATTTTTAACAGTGCACATTAAACTTCACCGAGTAAACAAATAATTCATGGATAACAAGGGTAACCACATTCCATTAAAAGGAAAGTTTCTCACATTGACGGCGCTACTGGGCAAAGTGGGTTCCATTTACCCTCCCCCTCTTAGACTTTGTCCTTGGCCACAGTTGCCATTGCTTAATAAGTGAGGTAAACCGTAAAAATGAATAACATAAGCGTTGGAAGTGGGGGCTATTTTCCCCATTGAAAAAGGAGGGGGCTGAAGGATGCTTCCGCCCCACTTCCTGGGTCAGAAAAAAACCCTTTTTCATTTCTCCAAATCTCAAACGAGCAACATTTTCAAGTGCAATTTGGAATGCAGTAACCCTCGTTCATATTTAGTTTTTCCGAACTTTGGATGTGACAAATTCAGATATTACCATATGTGATATCACATCATCAATAGACAGCGGAACCTTTATTGCTACTTTTATCAATTTTATTTCACAAAATTCCAAATTTTCTCCAATGTAAGCTCTCGATTTTGACATCTGTTGTCTAGAAAGGATAACAAAGTTTAGAAACTTTTGAAAAGTCATCGGACAACGTCAGTTCTTAGGCCTTAGATAACATGATGTAGCAACAAAGATATTCATTCGTCGTGCAATCATTCTCAGTTTTGCTACCAATAGGCCTATAGGAAGTGCAGATTCTTCTCTAATCCCTCAACTTTTTTTTTTTAAATTCAATACAGAAAACTCAGAAGCCAAAATTTTCGACAATACAAGTTCCAGATCTATAAATATTTGTTTAAAAGTGTTTAAATTTCGCCGGGCTTTGTGAGTCGCAAGTTACGTACCTAATATAGTGTTGTTCACACTTTGAAAGAAAAAAACGAAAAATTTGGGTTCTTGTCCTTTTCCTCTGAAAGGTCTTATACTGGAATTGTTGTCTAGTGTGACATGGCTGGCAAAAAACGAATATTTCCACCTTTTCAGTTCGCATTTTCATTTGAAAAAATGAGTTATGGCATTTTATTTCAAAAGTATATCGTTCTCCTCCGCAGAAAGCAGCGAAAAAATTAGCATAAAAATGTACCTTTTGGTCAATGGGGTAAGGTTAGGTACATAGTCCAAAATTTGCTCCTCGCCTCCACCCCCTCCCCCACCCCCCACTTTCACATTGCTTCCTAGGCCACGTACGAATAATGTATATCTTCTGAAACTTAATTTCGTCTAGAAATATGTTAAAAAGCACCGGGTTTCAGTGGGCTTCGCCCCTTGAACGCCACAAACGGATTTGTGGATGGGTCATGGGGGTGAAGATAGGGACGTAGAATTGCGTGGCACTGGGTTTCGTTTACGGGCGAACTTTTCCCCCGTAACATTTTCCTTTTCCCCTTTCCTGCCCCCCCCCCCCCTTTATTGACTTGATGGCTCAGCCACCCGTTACTCAGATTCCTAATATTGACAAACTTACCAAATTGTTCTTCTCCATGTTACTTACTATTAGTTAATCACGGTTTAATGTCTTGATCATTTTCTGGTTTGTGCAGCAATGCAATATTTTCCATTTTCGTATCATTTCCAAAATATTTTTCTGTACCATGTTCCACACAAAACCTGTTTGCATTTCTTGTCATTCCAAACGGTGATATTTTTGTACAACCTGCGCTATCTGCTTAGAAATATGAACTGTTTTTGGAAGCCCCCACCCTCACTCCCACGGCAAGTCCCACCCAGGTCCATTCTAAATTTTATGGTAGACGAAGTTGTTTAAGATGCAATCGCTATGGGTGGAAATTATCTGCCGGTGGAAACTCTCAAAATTGAGAATTGATTTGTCCGGCGGGCAGTACAGCTGTTACCCTGCGGAGCCCCTATGTGGCTTCAGCACCCCTTCCCTTAAGGCTGTCGCAAGGTCAGATATAAGGAAATTTGTTTGGGGGCAAACTCAACTTTCGACCAAGACGTCTTACATAGTATCAGGGGATGTGGTGCAAAAAAATTTTTTCGGGGGAAGGGCATGAGAAGTGGTGACTGACTGCCCGAAAGTCTATCTAAGCGGAGCCCTACCATCAGTTGGCGCGGAGCGTACAGAAAATTTTGAAAAATCGAGACCTCTCAGATAGCCGGAAATTGCATTTGCCAGGCCTGTAAGTAGAATTTAAGCAGCCGTTATTTTGAGCTTTCCTTTGCAATAAAATTTTCATTTAAATAAAAAAATAATCAAATTGCAAAATGATCAGAAATCTACCAGATAAAATGTAATGTCTCCTTTACATGAGGATGTGACATATTGACATTTTTGTCGCAAAGAAAAATCTCCATTAAAACGAATAGACCAGAACCAAATTTTTGTTTAGTATGTTAAAGACGAACATATTCTAAGCACTCTGGTGCACATCGCTTCCACTCCCACCCCAAAAGATAATGTTCTAAAAACTTCTCTCCACTTTTTTCATTCGAGAATTCCGTCCCTTGAAGGGACGATGCGCACTGTTTAACAAGAAATTTCCTAAATGGTTAACGTAACCTTAATCCTTAAACTAATCCTTAACCCTAACAAAGAATACAATGGATAAAATACAATGGCAACAGCCAATCAGGAAACACCTTGTTTAACAGTGCGCACGTACCCCACCCCCTTGAACGGTAGATACTTACATCTTGCCCTTGATTTCGATCTCCAGCAGTGTGGTGACGTATTTTCTCGGTTAACTTTAGGATACTGGGCTCATGTCCAGCTTCAAAAGATTCGTAAGGATTGTTTGTATTTCCACGTAAAATGTGACCAGAATCGAATTCAGTGACTTAATCACACTAAATTAATCTTGAACCATGAAAATCGGTTCCGATTTAGTGAAATTATTTATTAAATGAAACTTAAAAATGGTGGAATAGAATTAAGAAAAAATTAGACAAAAAACATATCAAAACAGGCACTTCATGTTCCAAAATTATAGGAAACGTGTTTACAATTACAAACGAGCATTACTTCTTGATATTTTTATCATGCAGTAAGGTACACTCTTAGACATTGTTTGAGCTTTGAACACCTGATGGAAATTCCAAGGTCAGTTTGTTATTTGCGGCTTTCTGCCAAGCAAAATCAGCCAGGTCATGGCGCTATCGGCCAAGTCATGAAGCCCAGTTTCAAGGGGCGAATTTCCTAATGTAAAAAAGACTTATAGGGTTTGAGTTGGTATATCAACAACTTAATGAGGGTGATAAGGGTCAAAACCACATGACAATGCTTGCAGTTAGCATAATGAGTCAAATTGCATATCCAATAGTTACGGAAAAGTCTTTTGAAAAATTTTGAATATTATGCTGTCCTGACTTGTAATGGTTTTGTTCATGATTTGAAAAGTGTCCGTTTATGAATTTTTGAAAGTCAAATTAAACCATCAAATACTCACTTATAAAACAGTAGCGAAGCCATGGTTGTGTCATGGGGGAGGGTGTTCGGGGAGTAACATGCGGGAAAAGTCTAAGGATAGACCGGAAAAAACGCTATTTTAGGTAATTTTTGCATGGCAAGGTTGGGTCATGGGGAGGGTTCTAACCCCCAAAACCACCTCCACTGATTATAAAACAGTTATTTTGTCTGCAGGATATAGGGATTATCTAAGTTTGACCACTTGTCCTTGGTACGGTGAAGAAAACTTAATGCTTAATGGGTTAAGAAAAATTTGTGAACTTCATGATTAACCGACTGGAAGAAAGACAGAGGGTGCTGCTAGATTAAAATGTGCCATGGTACGGAGGTAAGGCACGTCGGGCTGAATATTCACGTTCCATACTGTGAACAATGTCAAACGTACATACACGGTTAAGCAAAAAAGGGCCAATACATGTTGTGCTTACTGCCTCGATTTAAACCAAACGGTGAAGATCATTCTTGGTTGAGATCATTCGGACGGCTCTTCTACTGAATCAGGCTGTTTTGCGTATAACTGGCTTCCATGAGTGTGAAGATACCTTACTGGAGGATCCGAGTAGGACGTAAAACACCAGCGTTCTCTCAATTGGCCGTCATGCTTGGATTGGCATGCTAAACAATATTGAAAAAATAGCTGATAGCCCCACTTTGACTCTTAGGTCCCTCACTTAGGACAGAGACCAATAAAACCTGACGCCCCTTCTCTGACACTTCTTTGTATACGCTCCTGGTTTGGTTATATTGACGAATCTGGAGAGCAAGTGAAGGTCTAATTGCAATCGGCCATAACTGTGGTGTATCATCTCTTAATCTTTCACCTTCCTTGCTTACAGGGGCGGGATTTGATCTCTGAAAGTGAGGACAAATTCGGGCAGACTACCAAACGGCGCCGAAGGCGCCTCGGGAGCGCCCTGACGGCGTGGGGTCCAAGGGCCCGCCTTAGCGCCCCTGGTGGGGTCCAGGGGCGAAGCCCAGGTGGGGGTCCAGGGGGAGAAGCCACCGGAAGCTCCTGGGTATTTACGAAATTTTAGGCATTAAAATGATGCATTTTATCTTCAACTTTAAATTACATAAGATGGGCACTTAACAGAACACAAATATCACAATTTGACTTTCTTCAATTATATCCTTACTCCGTGTGATTAAAGTCGGCCGGAATCGATAATGCAGAGGGTGTGGGGAGGGAGAATGGATTACTTTAAATTGAGATTCTTCAGGGGCTCCCTCCTTGGTGCCCCAGATCTTCTTTTCAGAAAGCAATGGGATTTTTCATGTTATGTAAATTCAGCCCTTGTCTATGATGGGGCGCTCTAAGCGCGCCGAAAAATTTAATGTTTAAGACATCTCAGTAATGAAACTGAATGTAAATTAGAGAAAGAATGGGCCACTTTTAACCTTACCTGAATAACGGTGGCCCCCTGAAGACATTCTTACTGGAGCACAAACATACTCTGGTTTCCTATATAGTCTTTTTCAGGTGACTTTCACCGAGCCGTTACCTGTAAAGAGGCGCTCGGAGCGCGCCGAAAAAAAAATCAATTTTTACTTCATCTCAATAGTGAAATTGAAATAAAATTAGACAAAGAGTGGTTTCTTTTCACTACAGCTGAATAAGGGTGACCCATGAGGATATTTGTACTAAGCAAAAACGTACCGTTGGTTTCCTATAGAGTCCTTTTCGTGAGATTTTTATAGAGTCCTTATCTGTGATGAGACGCACAGAACACGCCGAAAAATGGACTTTTGAGACATCTCAATAGAGAAATTAATGGAAATTAGAGAAAGGGTGAGCCCCTTTTCACTTCATTCGAAAAAGAGTGGAGCTCAAGATAAGGGTCAAATAAGATCATCGTCCTTTCAGAAAGCTTGGGCACTTGGTAAGAGAAGGGGACCAGAAGACGAAGCCTCCCTGCCTCCCCTTTCATAAGTTACGGTAGACCTTCAGCTGTGTACGGCCCGGGCACTTGTGATAAGTTTAAGTCACAATGGAAGAGGTGTTCTACAAGAAGTAACCCCGAATCCTGACATATTTAAAACGGGTGCACGCAAAGCGTGTCGAAACAAAGACAGCGTTGAGACATTTATTGGAATAATATTGCTTTTATTTAGTTTTCAATGAAGTATATGACCTGCTTAAACATTATACCACTTGATTAAAAATCACTCGCGTAGCTCTGTCAGTTCCAGTTTGTATTTTTGTAGCAAAAGCAACCAGACTAAGACGTAAAAAACTAAGTTGTGGAAAAGAGTGTGACGTGGGGGGCAAGTTCCCCCACGTGCCCCCCTCCCCCCCCCCGTGATCCCGCCTATGCTTGCTTACCTTTACCATAGACGGTTGTAAACTAAATTGTATCGTGATTCCTTCAATTTCACTGAATAGGAGGGTTTGAAATTCATGCAGACAATAAATGAAGACAATATAAGGCTAATGGACCCCACAAATGGCTGCCTTCTGTCACTTAAAAACAAGAGCTAATCGGATCCGTCTATAAGTTTGTTTAAATACGATTCGTTTTTAATTAATGAGTTTCCGAAAAGCGGGCAGAAACTGCGACAAAACTGAAAGGAACTAAAAAAACCATGTAGCTTATCTTGGAGAAATTAGTATTCTGTACTTCAAAGAGCAATACAGGCTGACAGGTGGATCCGTCTTTTTAAACAGAAAATAACAAAACTACCCAAGATTCGGTCGTATAATTAGTTCCCACTACCAATGAGTGTCAATCCAGCCTTAGGACGAAACAGCCTCTTGAAATAGGCCCCTTTTGCAATTCTGACATAGGATTGTCCTAATTAGAAAAGAACAGTTCCAACGTCCATTGGTCTTATTCACGTGACCCTAATCTTAATTCTAAATAACTGTAATCTTCATTTGAAACAAATTAAGGAATTTTTAAAAACCAATTTACCCAAATATTGCCTGGGAATAAAAGTCAGGCATCCCAGTCTATATAGATGGCAGCATTTAATTTTTCGGACAGTGGTTGTTTTGCATGTATAATATTGTGTTTAATAATGAGTACCGTAAGCCTGAAGCTTCCCCAACATAAATATTTTTAAGTGGTACAGTGAGCTGATAATTATACTTTTACAATCTATTATTTCAAATAATGCAAATAACTTTCAAAATTTTATATGAAAATGGAAGTTTTACCTTGCATCCCGGCATGGAGACTGGAGGGGAAGCCGGTTTGTAAATAGCCTGCGTAGCACCTCTGTGGCTGCCGCCCCCTTAGGGTGCCGCCTCTCAGATGTTGGATTTTCGTAGCGATGAGCTGAAAGAAAAGACTTCGTCTGCTCGGCGGGCTAGTTTGTGAGCTGGGTTTGCGGGCTCGTTTCTGTCTCTTGCTCTTCAGCAAGGGTCCTGCTTCTCGGCTGCTCAAATTACCGACTATTTTTGATGTTTTGATGCTGTTTCATGAGGTGCTAAAAGGGTTGTTCTTTTTTATTCGTATAGGAAAAGGTAACTGCTCAAGCTCACAGTACAACATGCTTTGCAAGAAAACATTAGAATTTAGAAGGTCGTACTTACGGTACCTATTCATTTCAAAGGCTAATTAACAAGAACAGGTAATGTGAGTGGTAGAAGAAGAACATCTCAGATTATTACGAAATCTACTTTTTCAAGTAGTGTTAACAAAATTTTTACACTTTACATTAGCAACGAGAAGTTATGAATATGAGAGCCGAATAAATAAAATTCATGTTCCAACTTCTAGAAATACATTTTCTTCAAATTCTCGACTTAAAGGGATTTACAAAATTAATTGACTGCAGAATGTGATGCACACATTTCTTGCGGTAGGTAAAAACTCCATCTCAATGTGATATAGAATTTTAAGAGACACACTAATTTTCAAATTAATGCCATTTTTTTCTTGAAATACAGGGCATTATGGGAAATGTGTGATGTCATCGAGGCACATTAAGCTGACATTGCGTTTTATTTGTTTACCAATTTTAACGCCGCTTCAGGTGAATATGAAACAATATTGTTTGCTTTTCCCTACATATGGTGTAAGTAAGTTGGTAATATCCGGTAACCGCCACATGTGCCCCAATGTGGAATGGAGACAAAATATTTTTTGTTTAGATATTACGAATCATTCAAGAGAATGCGGTTATGTACAGGCAAAAATGATATACCAACAAGCTGAAGCGAAACCGAAACAGAAGGTGATGTTGTAGGAAAATTAGAAACTTATGGAAAACGAAGTGAAACAAACACATTACGTCAGAAATACGTCACAACTGTAACCACATGCGAAAGGGAATCCCATCACAAAAATGGCAATGGAGACTAGAGTTACGAATACCAACTCAGCAGGTGACTCTACACAAGTTTATAGGTCAAACTCGTTTTTCCTTGTCTTTTTGTTTTCTTAATTCTTCTGTGTGTTTTGTTGCTCTCGTTAGTCATTATAGCGCACAAACAACTGGAAAAAGGCCGTGACAAGATGAAATCGCTTGGCCTATATCACTCTCCTTAGCCAGACCACCATACTTCCATGGCCAGACTTTTAAAGCCACGATTACACTACAACGAATTTGGATCGGATTCCGATCCGATTTTTCGGTTGTTTTTTAAAATCTTGCCCACTTTGGTCGTAAAGAGTAAACAAAATTCTGACAGCGTAAATATATGATTTGCATCTGATGTTTATAGGTGCGTTCGATCAGGGAGTTGGCAACTTCATGGTTCGATTTAGCGGCTAGAGCCGGCTCAACTCAGAAAGTTGCCACTAGTGGCAACTCCCTGCTCAACTGGCTCAACCAGTTTTTTGACTGGATGGAATGTGACGTAAAATACGTCGCCGGTTAAGTAGACCAGCTCGGGGGGCTGGTCGTTTTGGTCGGCTCAAGTTGCGACGTTTTTATGACGTAAAGATCACTTTTCCGAAAGATCGATCGCTGGCGTAGCCAGTCGGGCCGGCTCGAGCCGCTGAATCGAACGCACCTATGAAAAAAAGGAAAACTGACTTTTCCGTGACGTCATACATTTTTATTGGACAGAGGAGTCCGATAAATTCTGTCTATTGACGTGACGTCAAGAAATAATTAGGATGAATTTTAATTCTCATAGTCCTGGGGTACAACTAATTAATTTATACATGTCGGCAAACTTTTGGCTCTTTCCAACCAGAGATTGAGAAAATATTAACAAAAAAATGAAAAATCTATAGAAATTTCTGCTTACACTTCGCGTCAACCAACAAAGCAAACAGAAATTTTCACAAGATAGTCTCCCCCCACTGTAGGAAATAATGTTTCTTTATCCTCAATTGATACGCTAGTTAGTTAGATGGAGTTTCATGGCCCAGTTTCCAACTAATTGGTTCAAGTCGAGCCAGCCACGGCCCTTTTCCAGTTGTGACACACTGGCTTGTTTTCCCTACGAGACCGCGACAACGAACCTTCGTGTCCGTAGCATGTCGGGACCCGAGATTACAAGGGTCGTTCTCCGCGCAACCAGCATCCCACCTCACATTTGGAGAGTTTGTTTTAAAATGTTATCCAAATTGGCCTGGTAACATTTGAAATGACTCCAAATTAGTTTTTCTGCAGCCGTGCTGCTAAAAACTGGTATCACGAACTTAAATAAATGCAAAGGAATATCCTTCGAATGTACCTTTTTATAGATGTTTAATGAAGACTTGCCATCATGAAAACACAGCCTAAAATAAAAGTGTCTGAATGCTCAATCACGGCGATTTGTTCTCAGTAATGGGCCGAGAAAATCATTGCATTTAAAAGCAAAGCCAATGGTTAATTTCTCAACTACGTGCTACAGTTCTTCCGGGTCGTCGCAAGTGTCAGTGCTGATGTTATAATATATGACACTGAGTTAGCCTTGTAGAAATTCGGAGGGCTCCGTCTCAATTGAATCGAAAAAAATCTTTCAGATTTCGTTGATATTAAAGGGCCAAACCTCTCATCCCAAACTACAATTTTGGTACGGGGTACCAAAATTCTCAATTGGCTCAGCTCTTTGATTGGCAGCTAATTCAAACAATGCAGAGTACCAAAGCCTATATTACACAGCATGAACGGTAATGAGAGTGTTTTGATTACATAAATTGAGTTTTTCTATACTCACCTTGAAGCAATGAACTGAGATTGTATCTGGATGAGGATGAATTTCAGACAATTGTGGGAGGGACTTCAGTATAGGAGAATTTGTACTGTTTGGGGTGAGAGAACTGGGCCTTTAAGCATTTTAATTCAGGAGACGACCATGGTCGTCCTGAAGAATTTCTTGGTTTAGCGGACAACAGATCAGAAAGAGTCCACACAGGGCTCTTTAAGACCGCCATTTAGGACCGATCCTGTTCAAGACTTTACTTATGATTCACTCTAAAGTAGAATTTCACCAGATTCCGTGTCAGTAAAGCACCCACACAATTCTGGTGAATTTCACCAGGAATTCTTAATCAAAATGAGCAAAAAAAAAAAAAAAACCTGGTCATAAACCTTGAAGAATAGTCAGGTATTCGGCTAAATTCACAAGTATGACGGTTAATGTGGCCATGATTTCGTGTAAAAAATAACCAGGATTTTGCTATACCAACACACGGAACCTGGTGAAATTCCAACAGACGTTTTTAAAACGTTGTTTTGGATTTATAGTTGCGGCGCTCGTCAACTACCGGTACATATTACAGACTCGTAGCCCAGACGGCACCTTAAAGTCCAGTCCTAACCTACGACTGAGGGCGTAATCATTCTGCTTTACCTATACCCCATCGACTCTCCAAGTCTCCGCCTAATGAGCCAATTGACGAAACCAAATGCTACGAAGCAGTTGTGTTAGTTTTAATTTACCAAAAGAGACGCAATTACACAAGATCTGTTCTTAATGTCTAAAAACAAAACAAAGCAGCAAAATACCCGGGAGGAGGTGAAGACACTCAACTCTCTCCCAAAATTGAAATGTTTGGAGTAGTGTACAGAAATTCTAAACTGGCACAGGTGTTAATTGATTGACAGCAAATTCAAAAGATGGAGAATACTGTATCTCATATTAAACAGCGTGCACTGTGCTGAGAGTGTTTTGATCAGTACATATTGGGTCTCGTTTGATCACCTCGGAGCAATAAACATATATTTTGTCTGGATGTGGGTGGGTTTAAGACGATCGTGGGAGGGGCTTTAGTAAGGAGGAACGGAGAGTTAGAACTGTCTTGAGTGAAGAAAGGATCATCCATTTGACACTTCTCAGAAAACACGTAGTAAAGAAGACATGCAACTATGTCAAAAAATGAAATCCAAACCACTAGTTATCCTGAAAATGATATATCTTCAATTTAAGCTTTTGTTAGTTAACGCATCGCATCTTAAGACTTCAGTCTGTTTTACTGTCCAGACACTGCAAGAGCTTAGCAAGTTCAAACAGGGGCCATGTATTCAGATATTCTTGGGAGACTTAGGCTTCCAGCACAGTCGAATGTGCAAACTTGTTCCGAGGTAGTACTTCTATGTTCTCACTACCGGCAACATCAAATACACGTTTCAAAAGAACTGGCATTGGTCGATCTTGATGACGTATTTAAATTGTGAAGGTCGAAAGGCTATTTAGTGACGTCAAAGTAGACCAAACCCAAAGTGACCTCAAGGTAGTCATCGAGAGGAGCCCGTCGTTTGCACCTGTTATGCGGTTAGTTTGTAAATGTAACTCCTCCTTTCTGTACACCGGAAATCAGTATGGGAGGATTTTTTGCCATTTCAACATTAGACTGCAATATTCGGAAAGCATGTTACCTCCTCTTTTTTGAAGAAAACCCGCGTGTCTACAAACTTGGCAAATGTGGGCACATTGAGTATTGGGAACAGTGGGATTTATAACATGGATAAATCTGACGACTCTGTAACTAAGGGTGACAAATGCCAAGGTCCAATTTATACCACGAAATTTTCACTCGCTTCAACCTGAAATACAAAGCTACAAATATAGTCAGGCTTTCAGTTCTGGCCAACTATAGGGACGGACGTAGCTCACCGTTTGCTTTAAAGGCAGTCATTCGTCACCCTAAAGTACAGTTTCAGTATGCATACATCAAAACTCTCAATTGGTACAGCTCTTTGATTGGCATCACATTCAAACAATGCATCATAGCTAAATTCTACAGCATGGGCACTGAGAGTGTCTTGATTACACATTATGGACTTGTATGCCAAGTGGGACAAGTCATGAAGCAATAAACTAGGATTGTGTCTGGATAAAGATGAGTTTTAGATAAATGTGAGAGGGGCTAGAAGTAAGTGGATTGGGAGAATTGGAACTGTTTGGGATAATGAAAATATGCCTTTAAGTGCACAAAATCGGGCACTATCAAAACAGAAAGACCCCAAACATGTCTGCCTGACAAGCCAGAGTTACCAAATTTGCATACGGTAGCTTTATACAGAGCGAAGAATGAAAAGGTCTTTATTAGCCATTTTACATTAAGTGCGGCTAAATGCAGTTTATATATGTACGAATATAAAGAGGACAACTTGGTTCTAACTTAGACCCTTTCTACAAGGCGCGACGATGCTTTACAAAGCTACATGACACAACTTAAGAGTCTAATGACATTGTGAATATAACAGTTCGGTTTTTGATGTAAAAAGTATTAAAAACTAAGAAAACGGCTGTAATTCTCACCAAAATCCACCAAAAATTGACCAATGAATTTATTCCTCAATTAGTATATCCTGGGGTTTCAATTTGGTAGTAAAAATTGTGTCCTTGAAAATCATCAGTTTCAATTATTACCAAACCGTAAATGTATCTGATGAGTAATTTAGAGATAATTAATACAGGCTTAACTACAGAAAAGTTAACACTGTGAACCACCCAAGTTATTTTGACCCGCTATGGTGTGACGGTTGAATTAGGCCCGGGTATATCCTGCGGGATCTGCTATTTACTAGTTCTTTGATAGGTGGTAGGTAGCATTTTCCAAAAACAGCATAGTTTACCATCAGAATGAACTCAAACTTTGAAGAGATATATCTTGAGAACAGCTAAAGGTATTGACATAATTCCAACTCATTTTCCTTAGGTAAGCCAGGGAGCGTAACAGCTCCATGGGATTCACCCCAAAAAGTTTTAATTCTCCTAACCTACTTACTTAAGCCCCTCCCACAGTTGTTTAAAGGAGAACTTTAGGCAAAAATTGAATTTTCACATGTGAAAGAAGGACTAAATCTACTCAGGTTGGAGAAATTTCCATTCAAATCAAAAATGAATTTCTCAAGATATCAACAAATGAAGTTACTAGATTTGTGTCCCAAAGTGAAATTGAGGGCAGCAGCGATTAGATCACTTCCTCACATTGACAAGAATGCTTTGTTTCCCTTTGTTTTTTCAGACTGTTTTGTTGACCCTCAAGTTAATAGGAACAGGACCTCCCATGGGGAATTCCTAGTTTAAAAAGTTCCCATGCCTCTTATGCAATCACATTTTGATAATATGGGACTGCTGAGGAGAAAACAGGTTGTAAATTTTAAAGTAAAACAAAAGACTGTCCATTAAATGTGGGATATGATGTCATATGTGCTTGCTTCAAGTTCACTGTTTGTTGAAAATGTGACAATTCTACTTGCTCATATCTTGAGAACCACACATCGGATTTCAGTGCAAATTTCACCAAAATACTTAGAATAAGTACCCCTCTAACATATCAAAACTTGATTTGACATTAAACCCTTCCTTTAAAATTCATCCTCATCCAGACACAACTATCCTCAGTTTCAGGATGCGTGTACAAGACCCCAATGTATAAACAAAACAAACTCAGTACAGTACAGGCTGTGTAATATGAGCTATGGTACTTTGCATTGTTTAACTAGCTGTCAATCAAAGAATTAAGCCAATTGAGAATTTTTGTAAACCCCTATAAAAATTGTAGCTTGGGTGAGAGGATTGACCCGTATTTTACTATTGCCTTCAAATTACTCAAACATGTTACAGACGAAACCGAACAGCAAGTGATGATTTGAATTCAGTCCGCTATAACCTCTTAATCTTTCAATTTCCTTGCTTACCTGTACCATGGATGGTTGTACGCTAAATTGTATCTTGATTCCTTTCATTTCATTGAATATGGGGCTTTGAAATTCATGTAGACAATAAATGAAGACGATTTAAGGCTTGTGGACCCCACCAATGGCTGCCTCCAGACACTAAAAACAAACGCTGACCGGATTCATCCATATGTACAAAGAAAATCGCTCAAGTCATTTTCAAAACGTTCTCTCTCAACAACAAACCCTAGCAAGAGTCTCATCCACTCAAAATATTACGAAAAAGAGAGTTAAGAAATTTACATCATTTGAAATTTTGAAAATGAGTGATCAAATTATTTTGAGGAACAAAATTTCTATCTGTGATGGGAAACTATTTAAAAAATGAATGCTGCCGTGTTGCCTTATTCTTCAAAATCTTTCACTCTGTGTTAATAAACATTAGTTTTAAAAGGATGAATTTGCCTAATAAAGCAAAACATGAAACAGTATTCCCCTTTCATGTAAAGACACTGAGTTGCAAAACTTCATATTTAGAGACCTAATCCTCTCACCCCAAACAGCCTCCAATTCAGGCTCATAACCTACTCACTTAAGCCCCTCCCACAACTGTTTAAAACTCATCCTCATCGGACACAATTTCAGTTTGTTGCTACAGGGTGAGTGTACAAGACCCCAATGTACCAATGTGTACCGTATTTAATCAAAACACTCTCAGTATAGAGTACATGCTGTGTAATTTGAGCTTCAGTACTATGCATTTTTGAACTTGCTGTCAGTCAAGAGCTATGCCAATTGAAAATTTATCTGGGCTCCTACAAAAATTGTAGTTTGGGATGAGGGCTGACTGCCTTTGAATGAAACCACTTGTCGACAACGATTCTAAGTACAACCAATAAAAGATAAAATTAAAATTATGTTAAAGGGTAGAAGCAGCCAGTAGACCAAATTTGTTCTGAAGAAGCAGCGAAATCAGCCCTACAATTTTTCTGTTATTTCTCTTCAAAGCAACTTTCGTAATATTTTAGGACTTCAATAATTGCACATTCAAAGCAAATCAAACAGTTACTCCTGGTGCATTTCACAATTTAGGAGAAAATATTTCCACGACTCTCATGGGCCAATCATAAAACGGAAGAGTCTCCTACAAAACATTAATTTGGGGGAGGGGTGGGACTGCTCTTGCCGGATGCCACCCTCTTGATTTCCTATACAAGCAACGACGAGGGACAAATGGTGGGGGTGGAATAAGGTAATGATGCTGTGAACAGTTTCGCGACCAGGATTTCATCGAGTTCCTTCGCGTCGTAACTTGCCGCCAGTTCGATTGAACATGATCAATTATCAGATCATATGCAACAGAATGTCTACAAATGCAAATTGTAAACGATGAAGAAACTCTTGTCGGGTAGAAAGAGTGTGATTCGAACAGAGGTGCCAGGGAGCAGGGGCTGTCACCCTGTGAAGAAGACAATCCTCTTGGGGAGAAAAATTCCATTTTCGGAGGGAGCTAAATTCCTTTTTCACAACAGTCCTTAGTGACCTCGACAATATTCTCGATTTTGATCGTAGGAAAGACGGGTTCTTCAATCTGCGCATTGGGTAATTCGATTTGAGCTATGTACATGCACACATCCTGCAAATCTAAAGACTAAAATCTAAGACTAAAAAACGTTTCCTCGCTTACAAACCCGTGTTCCACTTTATCACCTTTGTCGACATTTCGGGTTATTGCTCTGACTGGAACGGGGGATGGAGGATTGGTCCCCTGTTGAGCAAATTATGGAGCCATCTGGACTCGTTCGGAACGACGTATCGGCTGGAATCTGGCTGAGAGATTGGGGAATAGCTCATGAAGTTTGAAAAACCCCGAAGACACATTTTATCGCTCTGCATCGCTTCCTCAGGACCTATTGAATGAGTTTCCGGAATTCACGTTCTTTAAAATTTTCCATTTACAGATTCAACAATCTTGACCCCTCTTGTGATGACGTCACTGTTCCAAGTGTTTCTATCATCTGTTTTTTTTAGAAATGTATCCTCAGTGAATTTAATGAAATGCAATTCGAGAAATTTGATATGATATTTCTCAGAGAACAAAGGATCCTGTTGTTTATAGTGTATTTTAAATCCCAACTTGTAGATCGAAAATATGAAAACCATCGGGCAAAAAAAAAAACGACGATGAAAAGTATAAAATAATAACACAGTCGATGAGTGATATTTTGTGGAAACCGTCTGCGACTTCTTGAGCTGAGCTTTTTCTGCATCCTTGACACACTGTAGACGGTGTAACAACCAGATTCGCCCTCGACACTTTACCTTACGAAGTTACCATTATCCCTTAAAGATCACTCAGAGTGACTAGGTTATTTTAGGGCTTATCTTTCTGGAAACCAGAGGGTCCATTTAAAAGTCCACAGTGGTACTCTTGTAATGAAACAAAAATCCTTTCAACTTCACTCTGGAACCGTCATTACTATTCAGATCATACACAACTATACTCACTTTACTCTTCGGCTTTAAATGATTTTAAGTGTGTTTGTATGTTTGTGTGGGGTGTAGGCATAAGGTGTAAATAATTTTAAGTGCACATGTTTGTTTGTTTAGTTCTGGGGAAAGGGGATCACAAAGTGTAGGGGTAAGGTCTACAACCCATTGGTCGTCACCTTTCAAGGTAGTGAGTAGCCTAAAACGCCAACTAAACGTGGAAATATTCGTATTCCTTTTTTGCAAGTAACTTCCAAGATGAAGTGGAGTAGGGAAAACAAGCCAGTAAGCCACAACTGGAAAAAGGCCGTAGCGGGTTCGACTTAAACCAAGTGGTTAGTAAAACTTCACCTAACTTATCCTTTATGATGCGTTGGAAAATAATCAGCAAGCGGGTGAACTATATAGGTGGACAATGTCCATGGGGCCCAGATGTTTTGGGGGTCCAGATCAAAAAGCAGCTGGTTTGTTCGTGCCAGACCTCACTTTTACACGAACCTCCCCATGCAGAATTCCATTGAAAATGAAGGGACCCCTCTTTGCCTAATCTCTTGTCCCCACGCACCTATGTTGACATACTCAAAGTACGGAAGGATCGGCCAGGTTGAAAACGCGGAAATGTTGAAATAACGATTACCGTCAAAATGAAGTTCCGCGGTTTCCACAGTTTCCGCGTTTTCGAAATAGTTATATGGTCAGTTCGAAAACGCGGAAAACTGCTAGACTTGGGAAATTTTGGAAAACCAAACACATATTCAACCCCAAAGTGCAAATTTTCCCATTTTTGCACATATGATGTTTAACGTACATTAGGCTACAGACGAGGATTTTACACGAAAGAGGGAGAGGTTGTAAACCGTCTGCAGCAAAGAGGGTTGACAAGGGACATTAACTAAAGTGGGCGTGCGATGCAGCCCCTGTCCCGTCCGACCGGTAAAACGTCCCTTTCCTTTGGATTTTTGTTTTGAAATTGCAATGGAAGTAATAATTTTGATATCAAACTACCTTTTCCGCCTTTTGGAGTTACCAGTAGCTATTAGCCCAGTTGGTAAACGCGGAAAAGAGACTAGAAGCCAGGGATTTTAGTCAGAGGCCGCTAGAATGGCCGCCTGCATGAGCTTTTAAAAGCCTAAAAGGGGAACCGGTAGTGGCGATTTTGGTTCTTCGGAAGGAGAAGGGGCCGCCCTGACCACGTGGAAGCGTCGTCACTGTCCAAAAGGGATTTTTATAGGCAAGCTTTTCGAAATGAAGAAGGGTGCTGTATATACAGATAGTAGCTATCGGAATTTTTCAATATTTCGAAATTAAATCACGTTAAAATGACGAACCAGGGGCGTCTATCCTGGGCGCACGGGCAATTAAAATAACAGAAAAATAAAAAAAATCTCAGGCAGAATAAACAAAATATAAGATTATGATGATTTTAGGGCTTCAATAAAACGTCAATTTCAGCCTATAAAACATACTGCATTTATTCATGCACCACTTTTCTATGTTTTGTGTATATGCAGCTCAATATAAGTGTGTATTCAAAGTTTCTTTTCTTTTTTTCTTATAAACGAAGCCGGTCCGTGTCCGCGAAGTCGGTCATCCACAAATCAGAACGATGCCTCTGTCTGTCGGTAACAACGGATCTCTTTGAGTCTATTTGGTAGGAGAAAGGGACCCGCAAGGTCTTCCCAGATCAAGTCTGGTAATCAGCTTGTCCATGGGCTGCTTTGAGGTCCCCGGACCTGCATTTACCTGCCTGGCCTCGAGCTAAACTATAGACTAAACTGAACTAAAGAGAGCGAATATAACTGAGTTGGACCGCCACCCATAGAATCGGTAGCCTATCCTTGGAACACACACTACGACGAGTGACGCTGATCCAATGATTGGTGGTAATACTGTGTGGGAGGGAGTCCGTATCGTTTTTATTTAGAACAGTTATCCGTGTCAATAAGTTCAATTTAATTTCGGAAATCCTCAAAAGACGATCCGCGGGGAGAGTAATTCGCGCAAAGAGCGACTACGTGATCATATACTTAAGATTCAATGTCGGCCCTTGGCTCCCAGTTGGAGCAATTGTGCTGCCGGTACAAAAAGTCTAACGACACATGGAAACGAATATAATTTCTTTTTGATAGCAATCGTAATATCCACTTTATTTTTTGGTTCGGGACGAAGCAGGTTTAGGAATGCCAGAGAGAGAGAGAGAGAGAGTTAGTACAGTCTTCCCCCTTCATACGGTTTCGATAAGTACTCGGCTTTCATATGGTTTCGATAAGTAATCGGCTTCTCCTTGGACGCGTATACATACTCATAACTTTATTACGGGTGAAAGCAATATAGACGAATCCGGACAGCAAGTGATGGTCTGATTTTAGTCTGCCATAACTGGGATCTTTCACCTTTTAATTTTTAACACACGCATTTAGTGTAAATTGCATTTTGATTTCCCCAATTACACTAAATATGAAGGTTTGTAGACAATAAATGAAGACGATTTAAAGGTGATGGATCCCACTTATGGCTGCCTACATTCACTTAACACAATCGCTAGTCGGATTCGTCTACGGCACAGGAGTAATTCTCATTCGCCATGCATGCTGGCTAGTAAATACCCTGAAAATGTAAAAGAGAAACAATAAATCTTTGACAATTGCCTACAGTGACCGTACCTGCGTGTTCAGTCATATCTCTCATTTTGGAAGCCGAAAAGCTGAGAATCAGGGTCTGCTCCGCGGTGTAACAGTGACCGATCCTTTATTAAGTGGAATGTTTCGGATTAGTTGGCCTAAGATAAAGATACCCCTTTATCCCCAAACAGTGAAAACAGAGCTAATCACGTTAGTCATCAATATAATAAAATAACGAGTTTCTGGTCACAAATAGGTGTTATAAAATTGTCTTCAATCAGGGAGACGCAACAGCTGCCACAACTCCTTGCTTCAGTTATCGATGTTCCGCATAAGCCTTTAAGTACTTACCGGTACCTTAAGGTTTCAAAGTATATATTAGTATATGCAAACAACAGACATAAATATTCTTTTCTCGTTATAGTTAATGATATACATTTACACATCTTTCCCTTAGACCCCTTCCCCGCAGTGAACAATCAAATGTTGCGCTCCCGTACTTCCTGTTATTGTCACCTAGTAAACACCATCTACGCCTATTTTTAGAGATGACCTTAATATTAACCATTGAGAGGCACAATCTTACTTTTAACCACTTTCAGTGTCAAAGATTTTCCAGTAGAGACTACCTCTTAGATCTCCCCCCATGCTTTTCTCCCATACCCCCCCCCCCCATCTCACCACATGCCTCTGGATGACTAATACGGTGCCAAACAGTTTGTGATCTTCAATTTGTATGGTAATTATTCAAATAGAATAGCGCCATCTATTTATAAAAGTTTCGGCAGTAAAATGCAGTCCTTGGTGTGTTGTTGAGTCCTAAGTAAATTATTGAGGATCCGAGAGGTAGGGATGGTTTATCCTGTCAAAAACTGTGTTCACGAGTCCATGGTCGGGATTGTTGTAATGGTATATGCAATTTCCTCTCGGATACTTACTATCAAAAGTGCGTCCGACAGAAGACTAAAGTCACCCCGCCCATCATCAAAGTACGTATACTACTGTTTGGCCCACTTTAATAATTACGCTCGTAAGGGTGACGTAACAGAATGAAAAAGACGAATTGCATTTTTCGGCCGATGCGCACTTTTTAACAAGGATTGGTTGTCGCTATTGTGTCGATTGTATTCTTTGTTAGGGTTAGGGATTAGGTAGGGGATTAGCGTTTTCGTTAGCCAGTTTGGAAATTACTTGTTTAACAGTGCTCATTGGCCCCGCATCTTTCCAACCTCAAGGCATGAGGCAATATGCGTAGACCCTTTCCTATTAAAAATATAAACAATAATCATGGTACATATTTTGCTCTCTTAACATTAAAATTCATATGTTAAAAGTGAAGATCGATTTCAGAGTCAAACGAGGATGGATTTTACATCTAGGTTGTATGTTATATCTCACAGTGTTGTTTCGTTTTCATCCTCGGGAACCTCACTAAAAGTTTCACGACTCCGAAGATTCACTCAACCGGAAATCTAGTTTCGTTCAGAGCTAGGGTTGCCGTAAGAATTAGTATTAAAGTAATGGCCACAGTTTAGTTTAAGGATTACTATCGGTCGTATAACTTGATTGAAGTTGACATTAGGGTTCCTATTTGAATTAGGGTTAGGGTTAAGGATCGGGATTTTGCTTGAGATGTTCGACACATTTCACATCTGAGAGCAGGGAGGTGTGATCACACCTCCCCGCTGAGAGACAGTGTTGTAACAAGTCACGACTCGAGTCACTTCCTCTCTAAATGATAGTGACTCGATAGAATTCAGGAGTAATTTCCCCATTGAAATAGTAAAGTTATTCGAGTCAATGACTCGACTCGAGTCACCTAAAAGTTTTGAAAACTGGTGACTAGAGTCACTAATCTAGTGACCCGATTACAACACTGCTGAGAGAACTCTTTTGTCAATCCGTGTCCCCATCCTTGTCGTTTTGGTTTGTATCGGAGATGGTACCAAAGATCCTTGTTAAATATGATCCAAAGATCTCACGATAAAGAGTCATTTCCAATCTTTCTTCAAACTCATGTTTAACTGCACGCCTTTTCAAATCTGAAACGAAATCTGAAACGAGCAGTGGGGTCGCTAAGAGAGCAATAGGGAATTTTTTTCTCCTCGATGTTGTCCTTGCTCCCCTCCCCACAAGTTAGGTTATTTAGGAGTTCGGTTAAACAGAAAAAAATAAAAAATATACCCTCTCCAGAAACTTACTTTTTCATCCAGATATATTCTAAAACCTCAAAGCTTCAAGCGGCTTCGCCCACTACAACCCCCACCTACAGAAACGGGCGCTTTAGGCTCTTTTGAACCCTGCGCCCGAAAAATTTTGCCCCAACATTATACTTTACCCCTAGTTTCCCCTCCTCAAGTTTGACATTCTGGCGACGCCACTGGACAAGGGGAATCACATGGAGTCGTAAAGGCTAATACCAGATACTATGAACTTTTTCAAAAATCCTCTCGACCTCTTGCAAAGGACCGTTGGGGGGAACCAAACTTTAACTGTTTCCCGAAGAAGCTATTACGTCCACTGAAGGACAACACGTGACCAACTTCACAGCCTGCCCTCAGACTATTTACATACATTATTTGTCCGTCCTGTAAGGCTCCATTCTAGACTGGATGAAAAGAACAGGTACTAAGCTTGGCCAGTATAATGTAAGGACTATCTGAACATCTCTAACAAAGTTACTATGAATTAAAATGGTCAGGGTTGAGCTGATGATAGAGAGATCTCAATCTCAATCTCCTTTTCTTCTTTGCCCGTTTTTAAATTTTATACTGGTAGACAAGGGGAAGGGGTATGTGTTTATGCAAAATCCAGAACTCATGCACAGTCATAATTGACTCATTCTTTAAAGGAAAATACTGTGTTTGTTTTAAAGGAAAACCTCATGTTTTAAATTTAAAAGTTATAAGTTGTGGCAAAACATTTTAAAGGGGAAATCCGTTCATCCCAACTTGAATTAGCATACAAGACTGTTTATTTTCATGATTGGCTATTGGAATAATCATAGTTCTATATTTTTCTCAGATGCAAAATTTACCAGGGGTTATGTACCGTAACTGCTTGGATTACTTTGAAAATGCAGTATTGAAGTCCTAAAATATTATTAGTGAGACTTGACCAGTAACATTTGATAGCCTATGGACTAGAATTGTACAGTAATTTCAGTGCTGTCGGATTCGTCTATAATATGCCTACGGTATTTACAACCTGTCGTAATAAGCGACTATAGGGAAGTGCTTGCACGGTATTTGTACTGTTTTAGAAAGCGGACTTAAAATTGAACTTTATTTTAAACCGCAATTCAACTTAACATTTTTATCTAGTCAGCTAGTCGACACTATATAACACAGTATAATACAGTAACCTGTAATATGGATGGCTGTGCACTGAATTGCATCTTGATTCCCTCAATTTGACTGACGGAATATGAGGGTTTGAAATTCATGTAGGCAATAAATGAAGACGATTTAAAGTTTATGGACCCCACTAATGGCTGCGCGGAAAACAGTCACTAAACACAAGCGCTGATCGGATTCGTCTATATATAAATGGGTTTCGTCTATATATAAATGGGCTTCGTCTATATATAAATGGGCCTCGTCTATATATAAATGGACCTCGTCTATATATAAATGGGCCTCATCGTCGAAGCAGGATTGGTTGATAATGGCATAGATATATTTACTTTCTATGGTTTATTAAAAAGGTAATACTTCCCTTTTGATAGGCTGATGGTTAGGTATAGGCTTACTATAGATATCCTACCCTTGGAAGTGTTTTACGAGGTAGACCTATATAACACGGTACTGTAATGTACTAGGACAATACCTTCGACAGTACTGTTGGATTAAAAGAATAGTTCAGAACTTAATTTATGTATGATATGTTTAAAGAGGAACATATTCTAAACATTCTGGCGAAAGTTTCATTTTCCCCCAAGATCGTGTCGAAATATTAGCAATTGTGGTTGACATAATTTCTAAAAAAAAGTTAACTTGAAGCGAGCAGGTGTGATGCCATGGATTCATATTGTTGGCCAATGTTTTGTTTTTCGTGATTTGTCATCCTATTAGTTTGACCTTGAGTTGATTAAGGATGCTACCTTGCCCCTAATTAAAAGCTTAAAGTTTTTTTTTAATTTTTTTAAAGCTCCATTGCTCAGGATGCACCTATGTTATTTAGTTGCATAAAATTTGTGGTAAATTATAAACAAAAACAATCTTTGGCTAACAATGTCAATTCATGACGTCCTGCCTACTTGCTTCAAGTTCATTCTACTGTAGAAACTTTGCCACATTCAATTGCTAATGTCTCGAGGACCGAATATGGAAGGAATATAAATTTCACCAGAATACTCAGAATAAACTTAAACATTTAAAAAAATAAATTTGGCTCTGGACTATGAAGTGATTTATTGAGGTCCAAGGGCAAAGACCTCTTGCAGATATAGGGGTGAAACTCCAAATAGTTTCGTGGGATATTCACAAAATATTTGGCAAAAATAATGCATCTTAGCTTCAAGTTCAAAGAACATTGGACGTACACTTTGACTGTGACCACACAAATCACAGCAAGTTGACTTTTGCCAGTTTAATTATTATTCCAATTTATTACAGGGGTTCGATAATAACACATTTTGAGAAAAACCGAAAAGATTGAATATTTAAGGGTTTTCTGTGACTTGGATGGAACAGTAACAGTTTAAAGTGGCTCATTGAGTTCGTCCATGAAATTCAACAAATTTTTCCAAACCTCTAAAGTTTTCTTCACATATCAATGACAAATGTTCAAACTAAGAAACTCCCCATATACTACGTACAGATAACTGCTGAGCTTCAATTCGGTTTGAAAAATTCGTGACCAGACACTTTTTCAAAATAGACACAAAACCGTTGCAAATCAGGACACCACAAAATTCAAATTTCAGCGTTCCCTTAACAATTGGATATGAAACTTGGTTTATTATGCTAATTTTAAGCATTGTCATGAGATAGTGACCCTTTAAAAATCTCATTAAGTTATCGAAATCAACTCAATGAGCCCCTTTAAGAACTACAGATTATTCTAAAGGGGCGGGTTGAGAAAAACCGAAAAGATGGAATATTTAAGGGTTTTTTGTGACTTGGATGGAGTAGTAACATTTTAAGAACTAGAGATTATTGTACCCAGGGAAGGTACACGCGATACGCTCGGTTGAAAATCGCTTTTATACTCTTTACCCTACAGGCGCGGATCTAGACATTCTAAAAGGGGAGGGGGCTGACCTAAAAGAAAGCAGGGGTGTGCGGGAGCTGCACTGCTAATTTCCCTATGTTTCATTGTTGATGTGGCGAAAAAGGGAGGGCTGAGGACGTAAAAGCCCCTCCACCTTGGATCCGCGCTTGTCCTAGAGCCTAGAGTACTAGAAAAGCTAAAATATCACCAAGTAGGAAAAGCTGTCCTCTCTCTTCGCCACAAGCTATACTATATCACAAAATAATACTCAGTATGACACTTTCCGTGATTTAAAACATGCAAAAGTCTTTAAAGAAGTCGAGAAATATCGAAAGATCAGCCCCATTGGCGATTGGCGTATAAATTCACTCTGTCCGGGTCTCAAGATCACTTTTCTCGACGGACCGACCTAAATTGGAAGGCGCTGGCAAATCGTAATTTTCAGAAGTTACTGCGCTTGCTTGTTTTTTCTGTGAAGATGCGCACGCGGGTTTTTTCTTATTTTAACATATTAATGTTAATCGAAAAGGCTATTATTAAACGTTGTCTCACAATTTCCCATGTCCTGGAGTTCCTTTCCCTCTTAGTTCAGTGATAAGCCTGTGGAAGGGTGCATGGTTTTCCCGGATTTCCTCATTAGTAATAGGGTCTGATGGGAACTGTGGACATGTTGTTGTATTAATCTATGATGAACCTACAATCTAAAAACAAAAGAATCAACTTTGTCAGTCTGGAATCGAGTGGAAAGTGAAATTCACCCTGACAAGAGTGAAAATACACTCTTTTTACGAGTGCCTCCAGGGATCACTCTTTTTTAAGAGTGTCTCTGCAGACACTCCATCAAAAAGTAAAACTTCGCCCCTTTTGAGTGAATTTCACTCTCCTTAGTGGAGTGATTCCACTCTTTTGGAGTGAGCTTTATAACTTTCTTTCTTCTAACTACCAGAATTTCACTCATTAATTTTTTTTAACAATGTATCTTTTTAACCAATAGTTTACAACACTTTCACATATCGCTCGGAAAATTGTCATAAGTGACGACTACCTCTTTTTTATTTGAATCCCACCATCCCACCATGGTATTTGAATCTTATTCACCATGGATGTTTTTAATGTGTGATAATTCGTTGATTGTCACAATTTTTTGTTTCAAACTGTTCCCTTGGAAATCAACATAACGTTTTGGAAGAAAATATAAGGATACTGGTTTG
The DNA here is from genome assembly GCA_037179385.1 of Holothuria scabra. Lineage (NCBI taxonomy): Eukaryota > Metazoa > Echinodermata > Holothuroidea > Aspidochirotida > Holothuriidae > Holothuria > Holothuria scabra. The sequence goes on along the minus strand of CM074195.1, from coordinate 21,635,007 downwards.
GATTCTGCATGGTGTCATAACACTGTACTTCCGTACTACCGTTGGTTTAACTGTGCCTTCGCCACATCTGTGTTGCAGCAAAAGGTCTGCTTCTCTTCCTGCCATTGAGATGAGGGTCAACCAAAACAAAACTCAGCAGGTGTTAGAAGTGATGGTCAGATTTATTCGTCTATAAATGGGGTCCATCATCTTTAATCTTTCAAATTCTTTACTTGCCTGTATCATGGATTGTTTATTGTTTATTGTTTATTTTTTCAACTGTACTACATGCAAACGTACATTCATTATCATTATTATTATGATACAATACGTAATAATATTTACAAGAAACGTGAGTATGAAGACAGTAGAAAAGGAACCAGATGAAGCTTGCAAGCTTTTCTAGTCTGGCCCTAATAACTGAGATGGTCTTAATTGCTTACACAACTAGAATATATAAATACGAATATGACTCCTATAACATTTACATGATTGTATACAAAGAATTGCTGCTAGTTTGATGCTTACTTTTAGCCAGATTTTTAATTATTTATTTATTTGATTATTTATTTATTTATTTTTTTTTTGCCAGGTAAAATTAATTATCCACATACAATAACAAGAAGGATTTCTTTAAGTACTTCTTGAACAGATTAAGGTTAGGGGCATTTCTTATGCTAATGTCAAGAGAGTTCCAGAGAGATACCCCGCTACTTCTCACGTGAGAGTGCGCAAACATTGTCCTAGTATATGGCTGGAGAAGATTATCTCTTCTTCTTGTTGGATAGTTGTGATGACAACTATTAAGGTTGAAAAAGGAATGGAAATCAGGAGGGAGTTGACCGCTGTTGTGCCTATACAAAAGAACGCCTAACTGGTAATTGTAGTGGTCCTTTAGAGTTAGAATATTATAATGGTGAAAAAGTGGAAGAGAATGAGTGTATGGTGAAGCTTTTGATATAGTTCGTACAGCCCTCTTTTGAAGAATAAAAAGCTTGTCTGTATATGTTGGCAAGGCATTACCCCATAATAAAATACTATAAGTAAGGTGTGGTAAAATTAATGCATTATAGATAGTTAACAAGGAACAACTAGGAATATAATGTTTTAGTCTATTCATAACACCGACGATTTTAGAAACGGATTTAGTAACGTTATGAATGTGATCCTGCCATGTAAGTTTATTATCAATTGTAACCCCTAAGAACTTAGTAGAATTTTCACTACTTATGATGGTGTTCTTAAAATTTATAGTAAAACGTGCAGTGTCACCTTTCATATTATTAAAAACCAATAATTTAGTTTTACTTATATTTAAAGATAACTTGTTTGACGCTAACCATTCAGAAACATTTTTTTAACTCTGAAGAAACAACTTGGAGGGCTCGACTGACATCAGGATTATGATAATAAGCAGTTGTGTCATCGGCAAATAATATAAACTTCAGTAATTTTGACGACTTATACATATCATTGATATATAATATAAAAAGAAGAGGTCCCAGTATTGAACCTTGCGGAACGCCGATATTAATATTATTAAGATTAGAGTCCTTCCCTTTAAAACGGACAAATTGTTTACGATTAGAAAGATAACTTTTAAACCAATCAAATGCCACACCCCGTATTCCATATCTGTACAGTTTGTTCAATAAAATTTCATGATTTATAGTATCAAAAGCTTTAGATAAATCGATAAATAAGGCCACGGTGCTGACTCTATTATCTAGGTTACACACTATATCATCAACAAACTTTAAAGCAGCCATATATGTGGAGTGATCCTTCCGAAATCCATACTGCCCGGAATATAATAGGTTATTCTTATTTATAAAAGCTGATAATCTATTGTATGTAAGTCTTTCAAAAATTTTAGAAATAGCAGGCAGAACTGAAACAGGGCGGTAATTAGATACAGTTTCAGCTCCACCGGATTTATAAATTGGAATGACCTTTGCAATTTTAAGTTCATTCGGGAAAACACCTTCAGAAAAAGATAAATTCAAAATATGAGTAAGAGGATCAATAATATGGCCATGTATCTGTTTTAAAATATCATTGGTAAGGCCATCATACCCTGGGGATTTCCCACTTTGAAGTTTCAATATAGTACTAACCACTTCCTCATGACTCACTGGGTGCAAAATAAAGGTATCTAAAACACTAATATCATTAAGATAACAATTGTAGTTATAGTACGTTACATCTATTTTAGAAGCTAGATTTTCGCCTACAGATGTGAAGAAATTATTAAAATCATTAGCAAAATTTTGCATGTTATTCGAATCATCATTTGTATGTAAATTCTCAATTCCAGTCGCATTAGTGTTGCCACCCCCTCTGTTCAGTATCCCATTAATACCAGACCAAATCTTCTTACTGTTATTTTTATTTTTACTAAAGTACTCATAGTAATACGATTTCTTGGCATTTCGAATTACCGCAGTTAATCTGTTCTTAAAATTGCGATAATGCAGTAAATTCTGTTCTGTGCGGCTTCGCTTATACGCACAATACAATGCATTTTTCTTGCGAATGGACTTTAAAATACCAGAGGTAATCCAAGGTGATTTCTGTAAATTTTTCTTACACTTAATTTGACGCATAGGACAGTTTCTTTGGAAAATATCACAAAGTTTATTATTAAATTTAGTAAAAGCAGACTGAGCGTTATTGTCACACAAAATATCATGCCAATCAGTAGAATCTAATTCCAGTTTCATATTCAATATTTTAGAAGTACTAGTATCACGCTTAAAAATAGCAGGCCTAGTGAAATTCCTTCTACACGGACTTAAATGTTCACAAATAATAGCAATGGGATAATGGTCAGATAAATTAGTTCTAATGATGGTAGATCTAGTTGCGAAATTCGCAACGTTACGGATGACGGTGAAACCCCGCGACCCGCTGAGCCGACTTCGTTCGTGGACGCCCTTTATACCAAACAGTTTCACGATCGGCTTTCAGGAAACGACAATGGTCAACTATGTAGGCCATTACGGTCTTTGTCTTTTATCGGTATCAAGTTTAAAGGCCCAGTTCTCTCACCCCAAATAGTACCAATTCTCCTAACCTTCTTACTGAAGCCCCTCCGACAATTGTCTGAAATTCATCCTCATCCAGACACAATCTCAGTTTATTGCTTCAGGGCGAGAATAGAAAAACTCAATTTATATAACCAAAACACTCTCAGTACCGTTCATGCTGTGTAATATAAGCTTTGGCACTCTGCATTGTTTGAATTAGCTGTCAATCAAATGGCTGAGCCAATTGAGAATTTTGGTACCCGGGTACCAAAATTGTAATTTGGGGTGAGAGGTTTGGCCATTTAAGACTCATGTGAGGGTGGAGGAAAGGCAAGGTTTGGATTCCGGGGAAGGTGTTGTGCGATCGTGGGGAAGGGATGTGTAGAGGGAGTATGGAAATGGAAAACTGTGGAAGTGGGTAATGAGTTGAATGGGTTAATCAGTTGAGTGGCTTTTTTAAAGGGTAATTGAAAGTCACTCTACTCCAACAAATTGTAGACAAATTTGTTGTTACATGCAAGTACAACAGATGATGTAATATAACCCAAACGTTGTCACCCTGATGCTTAGTTTGGAGATTGTAAAATACCACCAAAGCACCTCAAAGTGAAATACACCAGACATAAATTCGCTACATTTCAGGCCCGCTACCAAGGTAGGCATGGTTCCAAAGGGGGACCATGCTTTTCCAGGGGTGCATTTTCTTTGAGGGGGGGGGGGACAAATAAGTACAAATGTGTTAATTCAATGACAAACTTGAAGCCTCCGGTTGACGAAAAGATTTTCATGGGGGCAAGGCCCCCCTCCCCCTGGATACAGGTCTGGCTAGATTCTAAACTGAGCGCCGTACCTACTTGTCCCCAAAAATGTTCTGCTGCCAAATGAAGTTTTCACAAAGTATGTAACACCTTTCTAATTCCTTCACCTGTACTGGCTGACAACAGATATCTGTACAAATCCCTAATGCTGATACAGAAATTCAGTCCTACAAGCCCTACATCAAAAGAGAAAATGTATTCGACACAGGCTACGAGGGTTAAGTTCTATCTGGGTCCTTTGTAAGTTGGTAGCTGAGCCGTGGGTTTGAGGCACTTTATGCAGGACGCGACCGCGGTGTAGTTATGGGAGGTGTATCATGTCCTGTGCATATTGGCTACTGGCATGGTTGTTACAGCACAGGGTCTTTTCTTATCTGAGTGTCCCAAATGGTGGCACTTTCGCTCTTGATTTTGTTTTCTTCCTGTTCGAGGGAGGGAGGGGGGTTACAAGCTTCTCCATTACTCATTGACTTGTCACCATTTACAGCCGAGGATCCAGACATTTCCAAAGGGGGGGGGGGGGCTGAACTTAGAGAAAGCGTGTAATAGGGACGTACCAGTGGCGTACGCAGGATTTCTCTGAAGGGGGAGGGGGTATGCAGTGTGTTCAGTTTTCACCGGCCTGGGGAAGGGGTTTAAGGCAAGGGGATTTCCCCCTCCCCTTTGAAAATTTTTGGCGTTTTCAAGGAGCCTAGATGCAAAATGGTGCAATATTTTCGACTTTGACGGTGTTTCATGAGGATAAAACTGAAACTTCTGTGTCTTTACATGCAGTAAAATTCCATTTACGCTACCTTTTGAAGTAAACTCGTCATTAAATTTGCTTACTTTTAGGAGTCAAAATAATAAGGCATCGATCAGTATAGGCGAACGGGAGCATTTTAGTTTGCGGCTTTTTCTTGGCCACACAAAACGTTATTCTGCCATAAAGATTATCTAAGCGGAGCTTCATCATTGGTTGACGCGGAGCGTACAGAAAATTTTGAAAAATCAGACCCTTATATGGCCGGAAATAGCATTTTTCAGACTCATACGAAGAATCTAAGCAGTCGCTATCTTCGCTTTATAAAATTCTCACTTCAAAATAAGTTCGTGAACTGCAAAGTGATTAGAAAGTTATTAAAAACATTCTAAGACCCCAAAAGGGTAATTTTGCCCGAAAGACTATGTAAGGGGAACGCCACCATTTGTTGGTGCGGAACGTAAAGAAATTTTTTGAAATGAATGATCGCGACCTCTCAAATGGCCGAAAATTGCGTTTCCATGCTTGTAAAGAGTATCTAAACATGCAGTCTATAAGTTTAACTTTTGTTTGCAAAAAGAAAAATAACATGACAATGCTAAATGATCAGAAAATTACAACCACTATTATATTAAATGGTCTTGATTCTTTTCGACTAAACTAAACAACGGAATTGAAAATATCCTAAAGCTTCTCTATTGTAACTCTTGGCTAAATTAAAGATCCGTTGAATTGATGAAATTGTCTGTGACTGCTCGAACTCATGTCTGTTAATTATTCTCCCCTAGCATCTCTTGCGTGATTAATGGCAAACTATTTCTCACCGCAACTGAACACCCTCCGCTCCCTGTCCCTGTCTAGTACGTTTATGCCGGCCGGGGAAGGAGTCTAATGGACGGGCCCCTCCCTTTTGACTATTCACCCGGACTTAATATAACACGAGGTTCGTTTATTTGGATTTGTGTTGTGAGGGAAAGGATGAGCCTGAAATAGCCCAATTGAGTATTCTTGTAGATAAGCATTATGCTTATTTTAGTGTATTTGTTATTGTTGATGTGACGAAAAGGGGGGCTGAGGCCGTAAAGCCCCCCTTGGATAAGCGCCTGATTTAAAAATATCGTAATCATCATGGGTGGTAACCGGGATGATCAATGAAGGGGTCTCGGACAACTCATTATCAATCATTAATCTACAATCTGCCCTAAAAAGGAGTGAGACCTACATTTCAAGCATCTGAAGCTGAATGTAAATGGGACACTCATGTCTGGAACACAGCAGGCCTATAGAGGTCGTTTATTGACGACATTACCAACATCATAACAGCAAGAGTTGCGACGACATGTTGGACGGCAAACTATCCGAATAGTTTTGGCAACTTGATAATAGGCCCACTTTTTACTGTTTTACTTCCCAATTACTCATACAATGACGATACTCCACCCTTCCATCAGTAGAGGAGTTTCTTGAAGAGGCAGGTTGAAATATGAGCAAAACTGAAAAGATCTTTTCATCTAGTTCTGAGATATGTAGTATGAAAAAATCATTTTCTGTGATATACACTCTAAAATCAAAAGAGTGAACTTAGTCACTCTTTGATCGAGTGAAAAGTGTAGATTCACTCCAAGAGGAGTGAAGTTCGCTTCAAAAAGAGTGACGTTCGCTCCAAAGAGAGTGAAATTCACTAGAGGAAGAGGGAAAATTCACTCTTCCACGAGTGCCTGCAATGATCGCTCTTTTTTAAGAGCGATCACTGTTGGCACTCCATCAAGAGTGAAACTTCGCTCGTTTTAAGGGAATTTCACTCTTTTTGGAGTGAACTTCACTTCTCTTGGAGTGAATTATCACTCTTATGGAGTGAATTTATACTTTTCACTCGATCAAAGAGTGACTAAGTTCACTCTTTTGGTTTTAGAGTGTATGTAACTCCGCAATGGCAAGCTTGCCGTACATTGATGGTGTAGCCAGAAAGCAGTTTGTCACAGAATGACGTCACGTGCGCGACTTAAATAGACGAATCCGAGAAGCTATAGTGAAGTTAGCCATTAATTGGGTCCATCAGCTTTAATACGCCTTGCTTTTACTGTCTACATGCAATTCTGAACCTAGTGAATCTAGTGACTCGATTACAACACGGAGTAGAGGAGCTTCTTGAAGAGGCAGGTTGAAATATGAGCAAAACTGAAAAGCTCTTTCTCATCTAGTTCTGAGATATGTAATATGAAAAATCATTTTCTGTGGTTTATGTAAGGCCGCAATGGCAAGCTTGCCGTACATTGATGATGTAGCTAGAGAGCAGTTTGTCACAGAATGACGTCACGTGCACGACTTCAATAGACGAATCCGAGCAGCTATAGTGACGTTAGTCATTAATTGGGTCTATCAGCTTTAATGCGCCTTGCTTTTACTGTCTACATGCAATTCTGAACCGTCATTGTCTGTGAAATTCAGGGAATAGGAGGTGTTTTAGAGTAAAAACTCCAGGATTCAGCTAAGCAAAGAATTTGAAGGATTAATCTGAATGACCCGACTAAATCAGACCATCACTTGAATATTCGGGTTCATCTATGGTAGGTCTACAATGTGTTGGCTCTGTTCGTTAATTCCCGAATTCCACTCGGCACACAAATTGTGGAAGTGCGAATTGCAGATGGCGCTGATGACGTCATTAGTTCCTTATCTGCATCGAGGCAAGATGATAACGTTAGGCTGTTAGGATACCAGAACCCCAAGCACACCGGAAGTACAGCAAACGGAACAAGCAAATTTGGATCTGAGGGAAGACAATGAAGAAAGAAATTAAAACAATTGGAGTTAATTCCAATTAACCCGCTTCACTTGACTGACATTTATTTTGAATGCCCGGAAGAAAGCACTGCGTTTCGTAAGGACGCCGGATGACCCTCGTTTGCCTGATGCGAACCAGCCGTGTTTATAGGAACAAAGTACGGTCTTAAATGCCATATTATATCAGAAGAGGAAACCAAAACTGAAAGCGATTCTTGGTATAAGAAGCAGGCACGTTGCCTCGGGTGGGGCGGGGTGGTGTGGAGCGGGGAGATCCTTAGCCTGCTTCCAAAAATGCCAAAAATTCTTGCATTGAAATAAAAAAATATCACCCAAGTTAGCCATTACAACTAAACCCAGTTCAGACTAATTGTGTCAAAGTGGAAAAACTAGCATGATTAAAAATAATCCCAAATGAACACCTTCCTTAGGCCGGCGGACATCATTTCATTCATCGATGTGACCTCAAAAGTACGGGCCCTCACATAAGATAACCGTAACGATGGTCGTTTGAAATGTTTCTCATGGAGTGGGCGTATACATATACAGCGGTCGATCTCATAAAGGAGATGGGTTGAACTTTTACAATTTTTTGAGACCGAATGCCAGCTACAGCAACTATCCAAGTTTCTTATAAAATAAGCTTTTCCTTACAAATATTTCCCTCAAGATGGATACCTTTTGATCAACGTTGAGTAGTTCCATATCCCGTCAGTCTGGGTAGAGGTTTACGAACCCACCCATGGGTAGATGAAGGTTACCAAACTGTTTCAGAGTGGAGGGGTTAATTAGATGGAGTTTTACGGCCCAGTTTCCAACCAATTGGTTCAAGTCGTGCCGGTCACGGAATTTTTTCCAGTTGTGCCTCACTGGCAATTTTATGCTGAGCCCCAAGCACAATGACAGAGCGGGTTCCGTTTTTAAGTCCTTAGTATGTCTATGACCGGGCTAGTGAACTCCCGACCTCCCGACTGCAAGTCTGATGCTCTAACCACTTGACCATGCAATCGGTCACTCAGAGTTAAGTGGACATAGTTTCGAGTAGAGAGAATAGACTCATCAGGCAAAGTTCTACTGTTTCGACGGTGAGCCAAACCTATGTGGTTTCCATCTCAGCACACTTACATGGGTCCATTCGAGGGTAAACCCATAAAGGGCCATTAAAGTTTTTTACCCACAAGTTGGTCAGGACACATCATTTAAAGCACGTTACCAATATTTTACACAGATATCAGTTACCCACGTGGGGACCAGAACTACTCCATATAGGCAAGTGGATCATATGGCTAGTTATGAGTTCCTTGTAAATTTTGGGTGCAAAATAATACGGTCCCATTTTGGTAAGCATGTGGGGCCCTTATAGCTACGCTACTGCGGGCCCTCAAGGTAATGTTACATTCAGTGGCAGCGCAAGAATGGCAAAATGGGGGGGGGGGGGACTTAGCTAGCCTGAGGGCAAAGAACAATGCTGTAGCAGTACACATTTTCGGCCCCAGAGCGGAACCGAGCCCAAAGCAAGCACCAGTGCTCTTACTGGTGAAGCCCTCAGAATCTTTTAGGTTACAGCATATCGCTGGATAAAAATTAAGTCTCAAGAGAGGTGTATTACTCATTTTCGATTAACCTTACACCTGACTGACCTGACTTGCCCTCTTAAATCGTAAGATTTAAACTACTGGAGCTTGGATCTAAAAGAGTGGAATTAGTGACCAATCGGAGGATCGATTGGTCAGTAATTCCGTTCTTATAGATTTATTTAAGAGAGTTGCATGAGCATGGTTGAGACAAGGGCTTGAATTTTAGGGGCAGATTCCCCCTAGACCCTGTGCTTCGCCACTGGTTTCATTACTGGTATTGTGCTTTTTTCTGCAGTTTGGTTAAATTTCCATTCAAAAGAGTCCAAATAATGGTTTTGTTATCCAGCCTCCTCGTGACATCAATATATCGAAACTGGAAAACAATATTGAGAGAGAAATTGGGCTTAGGCCTTTTCCAAAACATAACTTAAAACTGAAATTTTTCGTAATAATAAATACTCAACCACTGTGAAGATATTTCGCTCGATTGATTTTAATACATACAAAGAATGTACATAAAAACACCAATATTTCAAAGTACAATAATAGGTAATCTCTTAGCTGCACGACTCATTGTCTGCTCGAAATAAAATAAAAAGGATAAAAGATAAAAGATTTATTTCGTCTATTATTTGAGCTTTTTATCACTTGCCAAATCCATACTTTAACCAAAGGCGAAAACATACATTGCCATCCTCGTGCTTTCTGCACTGACTGTGTATATTCGACGGATTCGAGGTTAAAGGGGGGGGGGGGTGGGGGGGGGGGAGCGACAGACTTTCATTGAATGCTTTTACCCTCATTGAAAAAAATAAAGATAGCATTTCCACTGGGCACATTATTTACGTGATGTCTGGGTATATCGTCAATATTTAGGCCTATGTGATAACTTATGATTATATGTTAGTGTGAGAAAGTTTCGATTTTGTGAACAAAAAAATTGAAGCCATCAAAACCCGTAACACTTAGAGCCGGATGAGTAGTGCATAAGTAGAAACATGGGCAGTTCTGGTTTCACCTGTTCTTCGCGTCTAATCTAGGAGTTTGTGACTTTTATTTATTTCATGTCCAGACAAGACATTTGAAATATAAAGAGGATTTTGTTACTTCACTCTGATATCTAAATGAGTCATAATATTCGAAACTTGAAAACGGAGTTTCTTTCAGTTAGGTTACTGCACTAGTTATACGACTCTAAAGTAAGGTTAGCACTGAAAAAAGTAAACAAAGTTTTGGACTATTCCATTCATCCGAGAGGAAAACTGTCTGCAGGTAGTATTATACTAGCTTACGTCTCACAATTAAATTAGGTATTTACAAAAAGGTTCGTGGCAAGCGGTTGGAAGATAAAAAGTTGGCCTTCAAAAGTACAACAATTTATTGTTTGGAATACCAGATATCTGAGATAGAAGTTAGAAATTAACGAATGAAAGTCGTCTGCAATGCAAGTGCATTGCGTGCGCTATTCGATTTTCGTACAGTAATGTAACCACACAGCTGTCTGACCTGTAGCGCATAATATAGCTTGCCATACACAGTATGCACACAGCCAATTTACATCACACATGGTTGGCCAAGTACGTGTGCGGGAAGCTGCATGGGTCACCTGTGATAAATGTAAAATATTTCCCCATTTTCTAAAGCAGATGAGTGGCACTCAACCATCAAACTCACTTAATATGTGTTAAAGGATCAGTACATTACCTTTTGGTTTGAAAGTTGCTTGAGGAATAACCATCACAATTTGGAGATCACGTTTATTTTTGGAGTAGCTTACAGCTGAGGTGTTGCACTTGTTCCAGAGCAGGGTAGGCTAACTACCCTCCAGGCAATGTGTATACTTGAGCCAACAGAGAGTGTGTGTACACAACTAAACAAACCGGTTTGATCTGAAAGGAATTTAGAAACTTCGGATATATTTACCCTTTGAGCTTTGGTTCGAAATACACTAGGTCTACACTGAAGTTATTCAGTTTTACAACGGAAAAAACACTCTGAAGTTTTTTTGGTTTTGCATTTTTGCATGTGTTCGGGAACCGGCAACCGACAGACCATGGCTAGGAGTAGGACTAGGAGCTTGTGTGGCCTGTCGGCTGGTTATTTGCTCCTCATTTGTCTGCCTCTAGTGGCAAGGTGCCAAGACCTTCATTTATTCAAGGTAAGTCCCGATGAGTAATTCACGAAGGACTTTCCCCATGAGCCAGGCATGAAATGCTCCACATTAATGTGCTTTTAGGGCCTTTAAAATGGGCCTAACGCGAGAGGGTGGCTACTAGGGTAGCTTAGTCATTATTGTAGCCTGCAGGCCAAAGGTCGTGGGAGGGAAGTTAGGTCTAGTCTAGCCTAGCCTAGAGGCCTGGGCTCTAGGCAAGGCTAATCCAAAGAGGTTACTAGCCAAGCCTGAATAAGAGTGGGGTCTACAGTAACCTTAGCCTAGGCCTAATAGTTATGACTAGTTTAGTCCTAGCCTAGGTCCAGTCCCCCAGCTTGACTCTGCATATAGGTCTGGATCAGTTTTAATTAAGTGGTGATGAAACTAAAGTGACAGTCTGCCACTGTCAGTGCCGAGCTAGGCTAGCTAGCCGCTAGTATTAGAACCCATTACAAGTGTTTTGGTCAAGGGGGGGGGGGATCGCAACCTTACTAACCTAGAAGAAGAAGGACGGTAACAGTCTCCCTCATCAAATTTTCAAGTTATAAAAATGTCAGTTAGCCTAGGCCTTGGTTTTTAAAGTGGAGCAGTCCCCCCAAACTTATTTTGTAGCAACATCTAAAGATCACAGTTTTCTTCTCATTTCTCATAGTATCTTGCATTATGTTTTGTAATTTAGATATTGCATAGGCCTACTCAATGTAAAACAAGCAGCTGCTTCTACTTCTAGTAAATTTCACTTTTGAAATTGAAGGGGAAAATTGTTGTCACATGACTCTCAATAGCCAATCAAGAAACAGGACAGTCTATGGTACTACTTGAAGTTGGGGTGACTGGCACTGACTGCTCTTGAACTTCAAGAAACGGATATCCTTGTAGGAATGTTTGAAAAGGCCTAAGTTAGGCCCCAGCTTCATGGTTGTTAAAATTGCTTTTGAAACAGAAGAAAAAGTCTATGCTAGTTCTAATGGATGAATTTTTGAACAAGTTTTCCACTGCATTTTTGTAATTTTCATCATTCTTCTCTTTCTAATCTAATGATAAAAAGGTTGTTTGAATGCAGTTGCTGAGTCAGGTGCTCTGTTGGCAAGAAACAAATCCCCCAGGTGTTATGGGATCCCATACTGAATTTTGCACTGCTTTTTGAAACAATAGGCCTATTGGACAGCTAGGTGCTGATGATTTAACTGTGAATCTGAAAAGGTTACTTAGAAGATGAACACAGTAGAACAATTTCTATGATTCGTAAAAGAGGAAGGGACACCAAAACTGCAGGTGCCCTATTGCCTATTTGAATATAGTACTTACAATAAAGCAGCTAAACGTATATCTTCCTTTGTGAAAAGAATTTTTACATTCTATTATAGGTAATGAGTAAAAAAGGCTTTGTAAAAGTAAGGTAGGTGAAAATTACACACCAGAAATGTTAATTATTTCCAGACTTCGAAAAGCCTTTGTTCACCTTGACTGGGGCTTTAAATTTCAACAAACACTCACAATTTTTAATTTTGGGCCCCATTTAAGAAATGGTGCAAAGTATTTTATTGATGTTACTTCATGTGTTTCAAATAATGGTTTATTACCAGATTGTTTTGAAAGCTGGTCAATCATATTGCATAATGAGTGCAATATGACTAGATGCTTCTCTCAATGAATAGACTTGTATGAAGCCTGGTACAAATAAGCCTTGCCCCCTGTGTGGGGGAAGGGCTTATTTTTCGATAGAAAGCCCAGTGTTCACTGGGGAAATGGTTGCATTTTTCTGTCTATGTTTCGTGAAGTTACTGTTGAACACATCAAGTTATTTGTGTTTGATGTTTGGAACTTTGGCGGGGGGATGGGGGGGGGGGGGGGGAGAAGACCACAAAAGGATGAAACACTTAATAAATTTCCATCACTTTGTGATAGATTTTTAAAGTCATTATTTCCCTTTTACTTACAGAAGTCCTTAAGTAAAACTTCACGACTGAAACCTCTCACCCCAAACTACAATTTTTGCGTTAGTTTAACAGAAATTCGCAAAACTTTGGCCTATCTCTTTGAATGATAGCAAATTTAGAAAATGCAGTGTACTGTCTCTAATAATCACACAATATGTAAGTTCTGTACTGAGAATGTTCTGATAAAACATTGGGGTTGCATTTACTCACCCTGAACATGTAGCTCCATGCCTTGGAGTAATGAACTGAGATTGTGTCTGGATAGGGAAGAGTTTTAGACAGTTGTGGAAGGGACATGTAAACTGTACAGTACGTTAGGGGAATTGAACTGTTTGGGGTGAGAGGATTAGGCCTTTTAGCTCGAGTTTGTCCTTGAAATCCCTGACAGAAAATGATAAGTCAATCATCTGTGTGTGTCCTCCCCAGAAGAAGATCAATGTTGAAGAGAATGGCAGCACAAAGTAAGGGAGATTAAAGCTAGTCACCTTCATTCAGCCAGTCTGCACAGCCACCAAAAGTCGCTTCTTTTCTAATTTGAGTATGCATGACGTCACAGCCTTTGCATATATAATTAGCAAAAACTTACTGTTTTCAAATCCAAATTTCGACATGAAAAACACAAAATCTTACAAAATCATCATTAAAATTAATAGAGAACACATTTTCCGATAGTTTTGCAACATTTTTGAAGTATTTTATACACAAAGCAATGAATTTGAGACGATTTTTCGAACTCGTAAAAACAGTTTTCATTCTGTTCGGAAAATTTGGTTTTTTCTCGAAAACAAGTTTTTTGGCACGGTATGCCAGAAAGAGGGTACATCAGAAATTTCCTTATACACCTAAAAAATCTAACATTACCATGAAATATTTCTGAATACGGTCAGGTATTCGCAAAGTTTAGAGCAGGTATTGGCACTGCCTTGCACCGTATGTAAAAAGCCCAATTTCCCGTACTGAGGTGTTTGCATTAGTTGCGCGAAATGGAACTACACCGAGCGAGAAAATATCCTCCACATAAGTATTAATCATGTTAACCTCGCTTCGAGTCTTCCTTTACGTTTGATTTACATATATTTGGCAGGAAAATTACATTGAGAGTCAATTTTTGAAATCCTTGTAACGATTAAGTGGCTACCGTTGCAAGGGTTATAGTGACTGTATCTTAAGTACTGCCAGTACCTTGAGTCGATCACTATAGTGTTATACAAGGTACGGCACGATGTACAACACCTATTAATTGACCGACTCATGGTAACCTTTTGACATACATGGCCATAGACTTTGCACGTTACCACATTATACAATCAGTAAATCACAGTTATTGTACTAGACTCATAAATTATTGCAAACAATAACATGACAGAAAAAATTGTGGCATTAAACTAGACAATAACGAGGTAAAATGGAGGGATATTGGAATGTATAGTTCTCTTGTAAGGCTTGTTAGTGAACTCTTGGGGTAATAAATGCTATACAGTCAGTTGATGCTTATAGGTGGTGAGGTCGAAGAAATGACTAAGTCTCTGATCAGAAACACTTTGTTTAGTAATATAAGTTATGAACAGCATGTGGAACTGGGTGGGTCTTAAGTTTTTTAGGGAACTGGGTACTCAGTACACAACCCCCACCCCCATGCACAACTGGAGACATATCAACTGAGAGTAAGGTAATAACATATGGCCACTGGTTAATTCAAGTTAGTGACAAAAATTTTGACTGTAATATGCCATTACTATGAGATGGGGCAATTGTTACATTATTCATCTCTCCTCTGCTCAGTTAGTGGTGTAAAATAACAACAGTTTATACTTCAAATGAGAAGGCAGTCTCAGAAGAACATATGAGATTTCATCCATCAGAATTAACAGCTGATGATACAGGACACAAGCTTTTGCACAACCAAAATTCTTTAGTCAGTAAATTGGCATTTTGCTTGTGTAGAGAGAAATTGTCCTCTAGGATACACTGACTCAGAATCCCATTTGTGCCATTATACAAGAAAAGGGTACATAGCAATGCAAGCTCTAATCTTGACATTATCCCCCAAATGGGCCTAGAGCACTAGTAGGTGTAGGCTATAACTAGCAATTAAATTTCAACAGGAACAGGCTGAGAACTAAGGCACAATTAATTCATTTGTGTAGAAATATGATTCAGCACAACAGTACAAAAATAGGGTAAGTAAGAAAACTGAGAACAATGGCCCAGGCAAAATAATAAACAAAAAAATCCTGAAACTGATGGAGCTCTTATGGTGCGCATTCCATTATACTCTAGGTATATTCCTCAAGGCATTTCTCGTTTTGAAAATTCTTGACTTTGTCAGGTAAAACCATATGAAAGAACTGACAGGCTGGTAAAGTGTGTGTGTAAATAAATGGCTATAGGGCCTATATCAATTGTTTCATGTAGCCTGCAATACCTGTAAATGTAACACTTATTTGCTTATTTTGGTTCTTCAGCTTCATCGTTGATACTGCGGTACATTGCTCCCGATTCAATTCACAAGGTGCATATGACACAATAATTTTGTGCTACAGGCCTTTCAAAATTTTTTACAAGCATTTTTCTAAATGAAAACTCAGCTCATACAGCAAGCAAGGACTAGTAAAGTAGTATCTGTATGATGATCACAGATCATCAGGACACATTCATACATTCACTATGTACCACAGTGTGCAGTCTTAGCATGCATAGGCCAAGGCCTAGTATAGACTAGGCCTGTCTGTAAAATTTTAATGTTATTTGTTAGTGGTTTAAAACCTTAAAAGGGCCTGTCAGTGGTATTAAGATTCACTTTATTACTTGACATAAGGACTAAAATAGTATCCTAGTTAGCAGCCTAGAATCAAAACACATAACAATAGCTTACCATATGTTACCATATGTTAACCATAACGTTACCGCCTTGTGCGATGCTCTACGTGGCCAAAAAGTGCAAAATTCCAACTTGCAAAAACGTTCATTGCGACTATTTTGTTGTTTTGCTCGTAGTGTAATAGGTATCAGTAGTTAGCTTTATGTCTCAAACACTCGATTTTGGAAGTTTTACACCCCAATGATCCTGAATACGGTCAGGTATTCGCAAAATTTGAGGCCAGTCAAAAAACACCACCAAAAGTTGACCTGTTTTTGATGGAAAATTTCCCTGTGAAATTGCGAAAGAAACAATACCTCACGATATTTTTAGTAAAGAAAAGACTTTCAAATTTCAAATGACCAAGGATACAGCAACAAGGAACGCCTTTTTATGCATTATTCAGAAGCTTGAAGTTCCCCCAGCATGTTAGGTACCTATTCTGCGAAACTCATGATTTTCTCTTGTGGGCGGAGTTTCCATTTTAGAGGATGACGTCACAAGCCTCATTAACGCTTACAGCGAGGCTTGGCTGCATTCCTAGAATGAAAGCTTAAATTGATCAGTTGTACCATGATGGGTGGGCTTTGTGAAAGACTTGTTCAAGTGATTAATGACACATCCTATCCTTTTGTGTGGCAAAGGATGGCATGCATTCGTAAGCTCTGAAAACAGTATATGAACTGATGTAAAAGTTAACAAATTTGTGAAATATTGCTCAAATAATTTGTTAAGACAAAGGAATTTTAAGAACTGCCAACAAATTAGTCAGAATTCAAATTTTACTGGCAGTAGTGGGAAGAGAGAAATGAAACTTTTAATGGAAAAAAAATACAATAAAAACCAGATAGTAATAAGCATATTGCTTAAATTTCATAAGATTGAGAAATTCAGGAACTGTCCTTTTGTCACATTTTAGTAAACAAAGAAATGTATATGAGACAATGAAACTTCAAAAGTTAAATGCATAAAATATGTATAAATAAATGAATAAATAAAAAAAAATGAAGAAAAAATGGAAAAGAAATACACAATTTACACTGATGTCATATCCCGTACTTGATTACATGGTATCAGACACTGCATAATAGGATTCTTCATGGGGGATGTACAGTCAAGTCAGCCCTGGTGGGACTTGACATTGTTCCCGATGTGAATTCTGCTGGGCTACATATTCATTCAACTGTGTTCTTTCTTTGATGTTCAAATAAAAGGTAACAATATCAGAGAAAATCTTTATTGTGCTTAGATGGAATTTTTTCATTGTAGCTCAGCTTAAATGGTCTCTAGGTACTTTCATATAAAGAGGACTAGTTTGCCATAAAAGGAAACACCTTTTTGTTGCAGTATAAGCATGGTGCCAGCCATAATTTTATAGCTCTCTCTTCAAATAGTGCACAGTCTTTCTAGCTCTGAGTAGTCTAGAGCAGCTTACTCTTTCAGAATCTAGGTCTTTTGTGTACTCAGTACATGACAAAGGTTGTGATGAAATATGTAATTAGAAAATGGTTAGTGTATTAAGTATGCTTTTTATTTTGGTTTTATTGATAATCATAAAAATAACCCCAATTTTGTGAATGTCAAATTTATTAAATAGACTACTTGAATTGTTTGTGTCGGAAAGGAACTTCTGACTTACCAATTATGTGGTGAGAAGGAACAAAAACTGTACAGTATGATAGGCTTTCCCATATGCAGGAAGTCAAATTTCTCTTAATTTTAGTCTGATATCTGCATTGCATGTAGGTCTACACATCTATAAAAAGGAAATAAATATTATTAACACTTGTTTTACTTTTGGACTTGAGCCCCTTGGACTTGGACTTGAACTTGGGCTAATGGACTTGGACTCAGACTCAGACTTGGACTCGGACTTGGACTTCGACTACAGCCCTGATTTTAGATGATATCTGCATATGTTTTTCCAAACATTTCCCTCCAAACGGGGGCCTACATGTTTTGTTAGGCTCCATTTATACTGTATACCTGTAATAGAAGAAGTTAGTGAGTACTGTAAAACTAACTTGCATGAGGGCAAGAACTTTGAATACTTACTGCATGCTACAACATGCTTGCTGCTGAACTTTACTGTAGGCCTGCCTGCTGTATATTTTGAACAGTAAACCTCAGTTAAATTAAGCAAGATTGCTTTGTTTGAAAAATGTCCACTTTGAGATGTACATATCTCAAAAGTCAAAATTTTGGCATAGCTTCTCCATTGTTGACCCTTTACTAAGATTTACATTGGTCACTTTGAGTTATCAGAAAATAATGTACAGTACAAGGAAGTGTAAAGTGTGTATGCACTGTACATACATGTGGATAAAATTGAGTGTCTCGCAAAATTAATGGTGTAAAATAGATACTATTCAAATAATTATCTTTGATTGTAAATGTAATTTGGCTTAGTGTGTGAAATGTGAATTTTTCGTTGAGGTATCATGCATTTTGAATAAAAAAGGGGCAATGTGGAAATTTTTTTGTAAATTAAATATCTGCAGTATTCTGGAAAGATCTATTGGGCATGGGCTACTGTATGCCAGAAATTACTAACCGAGTTGTTGATTTATCTAATAGGCCTACAGGGCAAATCCATCCCAAGCTGAAGTTTCCCCTAATAGTGAGGATCTGTTAAATTTCTGAATTTGTAATGTTAAATTTTTCCATCATATTTTTGCCTAATGGGACAGGTGCATTTTAAGTATGATGCTGCAAATGTGGGAGAACTTTATGACTAATGAATTACTTCATTTGAAGTTGTACCCTCCTATATCAAATTTGGTGTCCTGGTCAGTTCAGATGTGAAAGCTGTTCCAATTTAAATGAAAGAAAACCAAACTTACAATGTTGACACATACATGGTTTGAATTGCTCAAAATTTATTGCCTCAAAATGTCACTGCTTCATCCACTTGGCCATAACATGGTCTCATCAAATTAAAGGCCTAATCTTCTTACCCCAAACAGTTTTATCCCAACCTACAATTATTAAGCCTCCCACAACTGTCTAAAGCCCCATTGTTATCCCGACACAATTTCATTTTATTGCTTCAGAGTGAGTATATGATCCCTAAGACTGTGTATTCAAAACATTTTCAGTACAGTTTGCTATGTCATAAGAGAACTTTACAATTGAAGTTTGGGGTAAGAGTTGACTTCCTTTAAGCATGGATGGAAAAAGTTGGGAAGCTGGGAGGCTCCTTCCTGGGAAATTTGGACGTCTGGAAGGAAATTTCCCATTTTTGTACATGAAATATAGAGAAAACTGGGGGAAGTTTTACTCCCTTCCTGGGAAATAAGGCTACTTCCTTCCTGGGAAATAAAAATTTTTCCAGCCCTGTCCTCTAAGGTTCATTCTGCTGATTTGTGTACTGTACATGCACATAATTATGAACCTGATAACCACATAACATTTATTAAACAATGAAAATGCCAAATTTTAGTTTTTGCATTCTGTAGTTGGTTTCTTGTTTGTAAAATAAAACACTGAGCATGTTCCCTCATACAGTATGTTGCAGAAGCATGTGGCTATTTATACATTACAACTTCACTTGAGATGTATAATCAACTTTGAATTGGCATGAAAATAATGTGGTCTGTACCGCTTGAAAGACCAGTTCAGATGGGGAACCACAAATGTACCTTATACAGCAGTTACTTTGACCCAAAATTCATAACTTCAAATGCCACTGCTGTTATCCACAGACCACAAAACTGTTTTTTTTTTTGTTGTTATTAGGCTAGGTCATTTTGTTGCATCTGGCACACATTGAACACTATTTAAAGTTCCAAATCTTCAGAAGATAACATAGCATGACATAATGACCCATCCTGACACTCCATAGGAGCTTCAATATTAAAGCTACTTCTGTATCCACTCCCTGTACCATAACCCAAGCCCCTATGGAGATGTCCATATGTATACACACTCTCTTGTGACATGTCCCTAGACAGTAGCTCCTGGTATGAAGATCATATTCTGGCCAGTTGTTAACCTTGTCTCGCATTCCAAGACAGATGCCAGGAGAAGGCCCTGAAATTGGCTTGCTGGAAAATTCATTCGGAGGCTCTGATTGAAGATCTCTTTCACTGCACACGTGTGAAAGATGTAGCAGATCTTTGCAATGCAATCTGACGAGTTGGATATCTTTAGACATGAACCTTTTTAACTACTCAACAGTTGGGCAATGTGTACAGTTGCCGATGTGTGTTTTTAGTTGCCATATCTTGGTGATGCAGTTTGAGGAAAAGAACATTCAGTCAGTTGGTTAGATGGAGTTTTATGGCCGGCCCAGGTTCCAACCTATTGGTTCAAGTGAGCCGGCCATGGCCTTTTTTCCAATTGTGGCTCACTGGCTTGTTTTCCCTGCTCCATTGCTTATGCAGAGCATCATGCACAATGGGAATACTGTAGGTTCCAATTTTAGAGACTTTGGTATGATTGGACCTGGGAATAGAACCCGAGCCTTCCGCGTGAGAGGCTGATGCTCTTGCTTTTAGTCCAAACATGTGGTATGAAAAGTACATTCAATATGTTGCTTTGTGACAAAGCATACTAGTTCAATTGTGCATAAGGTTTGGTCACCAATAAATTTGGTGAAAGGGATTTCTACAGTGTCCTGACCCCTGGGTCATAAGTGGGTCAGGGACCCTTGGCTTGGAACCTCATGGCTACTCTTTGTCACATAAGAGAAATTTTCCTGCCTTTTCATTGAGCAAAATAAGTCACCTCAAATTTATTTTCAACAGCCTAATCTCACAATTTGCGTTTTTGTCTTCCCAAGTATCGTTAAAGTATTTTAGGATGTATTGTAGTAAACTAAGTAGTCACTCAGGTTGGTAAATGTTATGATTGAGGAGGAACTCAATTGCCACATTTTTAAGCGCTGTTCCTGAAATAGAAATAGTCTACTACTGTACAATAATTCAAATTGAAATGACTTCTGAGCACATGAATATGGTTTTATTGTGTATGATCCATTGGTTTGTGCTTTTACAGTTTCTTGTACAGAGGTATCTTGCTTTCATGTCATGGTGTATCTTTGTGGTACATGTTCAATTTGACAGACTGTATAAAGATATAATCCTGTTTTGTCTGAAGGTAGGAAGCCCCAAGTTAACCCAAGGGTCAAAGTTCATGTGGCAAATTTCAACACCATCTTGTTCTCATCTTTGTTCAATAAGCATATGAACCCAAATTGTTTTTGCAAATGGTTCAAAATTTTTGTCTTTGTTGGAGTCAAAAAGCTGGAGCAGATTACAAACATACTCCTTTGAACTGTCATCACACCCCTTGTGTTCCACCCACATGGTACAGTCTCTGTAATTGGTGGCAGAGTCAATGAGATACTGAGTGAGGGGATCAAGGCATATCTTGGTCATTTTGTTCAGTACTTTCTGTCAGTCCCTGATAGTCAGTCTACCTCAGGGCTCAAAACTAGGGTAAAAAAATTAGTTGCATTCTTTGTGTGATTTTATTCTGATCACTAAACCAAACTTGTGTAGTGTACATTCTGCAAATTTGTCTGTGATCCCACCTTCTTCAGTCCTTGAATTTTGAAACATTCAAGTGTGTTCAAAATACCACCACTCACCTCAAATCACTCTGAGGAGTGTGATTTTTTGTGCACCTAGATAAAGATTTGGAGCTCATTTAATTCTAGTGAAGTTAAACAAAACAGCTCCACTACCACACTCCTTAATTTCCTGAGGAGTGTGATTTGTAGCTCACCCTGAAAATCCAACTACTCAGGGCGTGCACCTTGTGTTTGGTTTCGTGGTAGAGAGAGTATCCATGGATCTTCCTTAATTTTCCTTTTACCCAGGAGGTCCATGTTCAATTCCCAGACTGAGTCATATCAAAGGCTGAAGATCTTGAGTTTAAGATTTTCCATGAGTCCTACAAATCACACTCCTCAGGAAATTGGGTGTACTGTTTTAGACAGTTGTGGAAGGGGCTTAAGTAGATTTAGGAGTAATGGAACTTTGGGGTGAGAGAATTTAATTCAAATTGTGAGGACAGTATTTCCTCTTGAAATGCAAGACAATAAAAATGATATGTTAGGTGCACTTGCATAATTGGTAGATCTACTGATCACTTTATGAATCAGTTTCAACAGCAAAATAACCCCTTGATGCAGAAGGTTGTCCTTCCCAGCTGGGGAAATTTTCAAAAATCAACCTGGAGCCTTTAATCAGTAGGATAACATGCCATCACAACAATCAGTATTGCCAACAGTATGCTTGATTTTGCTCTTAGAATGGGGAGGTTGTTCCTTGAAGAACTCCTATTTTCAGTAATTCCTAATTTTTCATAAAATAACAATTTTTTCAAATGTCATAAAATAGATTTCTCAATTTTCAATTTTTTTGTTTGTAATACAAGGCCAGCTTTGGAAATTTTTCCTTGCCTCACCATTTTGTGACTTGATCATCTTCATTGTTAGGGCTTCAGGTGGTTGCCCTCCCCATACCGGGGGGAGGGGGGATTATTGCCTCTCCCCAGCTTAAGTCTCCCTGCTGATGGAAGCATGTGACTGTTGAGATCCATGGCAGAACAGCAAACTTCACTAGTTTACTTAGTCATGGTGTTCTGTGTTTGCCCTGTTACCCCCATGGGATACTGCCCTTGCTCTTCAGGTAAGTCATAAATGTCCTTTTAACCTGTGGTTATGCTATAACACTCAGTAGGTCTATATAAGGTATGTGTAGTTCTACTATCTGCTAGTTGTAAGCCTATTTGTTATGCGCATGCAGTTGTTATACACTACTGCACTGCCTTTCAAATTTCTCATACAAAGCAACCAAATTTTATTTTGATATGTTGGAATGTTGCTCCTGGTGAGTTTTATATAGATAACTGTAATAATTTTTCAGAGTTGCTTCTGTGGTCTGTATCACACTGCTAAAAGCTTTAACAAGAAACTTATTCATCTGAGTTTAAGTTTGTGGGCGGGTGTTTGGGGAGGGTTCAGTTCTTTAGTGCTGATAATAAGATAATAAGATAATGCAATGAAATGTTGGCTGTGAAATTCGGCAGCTTACTACTGTTGGTTTTACAAGCTGATTCAAATAGCAAATTTACATGGTTGCAGAGAACTTTACATTGGGGCATAGGATCTTTCAAGAGTCACAGCAGACAGTATTCCTAAACTGGGTTTTCACTCCATCATTCTGTAAGTACTGTGTGCTGTGTGCAGGTTGTGCTGCTTGTTACACCAGAAAATGAAATGGGAAATGAGGTCACAGAGAGTCAACTCATGTCTTTGAGATGGTTGTGTTGTTCGATAGAGTAAATTGTTGTTCCTGGTATAAAAACTGTACATGTTTAGTAAGACAGTTTGGCCCTGTTCTAGGTCAAAAATTTTTGGGTTATGCCAACCTTGCACAGCTGCCATGCTGGTTGCCTCTGTCTCAGCATGTTTAGGCCAAATTTCCAAATTCAGTTATAAGTTCATCATCCTCAATAAGACCGAAGATACAGCAAGGGTTATCATATCTGTTATTTGAAAGTACAACCTCTGCACTGTTCAAAGACAAATATTTGGGAGGTTTAAGATGTCCCCCAACCCTTTGCAAAAATCTGGATTTTTGTCAAGAAGCCAATTGGTGCAATATTTGAAACAGATTTCACTTGTTCCGAATTGCTGCCCATAGTGACCAGCTGCCTGTCTTATGAGCCTTAGAGGTGTCCAAAGGGGAGAACTTGGAGTTGTATTGCAACTAAGCATTAACTTGAACCATATATTTGAACTCGACGTAATACAGTTGGGCTGTGAATGTTTAGCAAAATAACTAAACGTTTAACCTCAAAAATTTGGGATTGTTTAGCCATTAATTGCGATTACCTTATCACAAACAAAAATAATTTCAGTATTTAGTGATTGAAACTGAGTGTAATGCAGAAATAATAATATTGTTATCTTGCATGGTAAAATCAAATTATTCTGAAACTTTGAAGCCTAGCTACAAGGTTCAAATATGTCCAGAATGTTCCACTTAACAAAAATCAGGGATCATCAGAGTGTACAAATGGATAAAAACTGTCAAAATCAGGTTTTGCGATTAATCGCTTGTAGCTTTGTACCCAACATTTATTCCACATGGGATCGTTAAGCGATTAATTGCTACACCTTCACAGCCCTAGTATATAGCTGCTGACACTACATAACAGGTTCATGTTGGTGTGTCATTAAATAAATGGACATAGATATATTTTGAAATTTGATGCAGTCATCTGTTACCATGTACTGATTCCACCTACAGTACAATAGCATGGATCAGTTAGGCACCATGTTTGGTCATTGTTGAGCATTTTTTAATGATTTGGAAGAATTCAAGGTCATCAGATTTAATGCCCATCCTTTCATTGTTGTCTACAATTTGCACTAGTGTGAACCAATGTTTTGACAGTTTGTTTGCCTAATCAGAAAGCTGGCTTTGTATGATTTCATACAGATCTAAAGTCAAAGGTCATTGAAAGCTCTCTGGGTTAGTTACAGTAGTTAGTTAGAGTTTTATGGCCCAGTTTCCAACCTATTGGTTCAAGTCAAGCCGTCCACTGCTTTTTTCCCAGTTGTGGCTCACTGGTTTGTTTTCCCTACTCCATTGCTGATGCGAAGCATCACGCACAATGGCAGTAGGTTTCCATATTTTAGAGTAGTTCTTTGGTATGACTTGACCTGGGAATCAAATCCGGGCCTTCCGCGTGAGAGGCGAATGCATTACCGTTAGACCAAACACATGGTTGAAAGCTCTCTGGGGGCTACTGTTAGTAAGTATGGTGATGTAAACCTATACCATCCTCCTGTCATAGCTGTTACATATGAGATTTCTTGACAATATTTGAAAGAGTTACCATATAAATGCCCCCTGGTACGCTACATTTTTTAAAAAGGGGGTGGGGGCGTTTATTTCAGGGTATAGTTTAATGAAAAATTAACTTACTGCTAGAAACTATACTAGTGTCTTCAAACGATCTATGAGTTTCTTAGATGTTAAGGTGAAAGTTAATGCCATACTGTTATCTTGAATTTCGATTAGCATTTTGTTACGCATGTTCGAAACTTCTATGTGGATTAAACTTCAAGCTGTGTTCATTTTGGAATTGTATTGTGAATTTTGATGATTGATGTGTTGTGCATGGATCTACATGTGAAAAGGTAAACTGTTTCTGACATTAGGCTGTTGTTACTGTACATAAAGGTTAGGCTTAATATGTGGTTTGGGCCTGTAGCGTGAGGAGGCCTTGGCCTACCCAGTTGTTAAAAATTTTGAAAGGGGGAATTTATTAGAAGGGGGTAGCATTTATTTGAAGGGGGTAGCTCATTAGGGAATATACGGCAGTTGTAAGAGTAGACCAATTGTTTTAAATATTTGGTGCATTTTGTGCAAGAGATGTTGTCAGAACTTGAATATTTCTCCTCAAAGCTTGGTCAAAGTAAATAATACATCAGTATTTTGGGAATTTGGCATAAAAAAAAAAACATTCAAGGTCCTTTTTGTACCATTATCATTGACATTCAACTTCCTGGCATTCATGCAAAATGTACACTTTACAGTCTTCACGCGGCTCAAGTGCAGTCAGGGTTCTGGCTAGGAAAAATGCCAAACCAGGTGGGAGTTCATCGACATTGTTTCATTTTCACATTATGTTGGTCATATCTCAAGATCTAAACAACATAGTCTGACGTGGTCGGTTACATGATTTTTGGTTATTACCAGTACCAGTGCAATCCTTCAGTTGAATGTTACGGTATGTGTCTGTTACTGTGTAGACTATGTTTAGAGCAGTGGTTCTCAAAGTGGTCCCTACCGCCCCCTGGGGGGCGATGAAAAGTTTCAAGGGGGTGCTGAGGAGTTTGCAACCAAAAGGGGAGCGTTGGCATTGACTAGGGGGTCCCTGGAGGTTCTCATACATTCGTGCAATAAAGGAACCTAGGAGGTTGCAGAGTGGTCGACACAGACTGGCTTCTCGGAAAGGTTTTGGCAACTACTGACAAAAATTTACCCAATATAAAACTTACCTGGGTCATTTTGGTGCTGGAAATTGAAGGTCGAAAGCTCAAAGTCAAAGACTTATATAAACATGATGGCATAATGGGTGGGAGGGAGCGTTTGATCAGTCATGGATGCTGTATAGGGGCGGTATTTTGAAAAAGTTTGAGAACCACTGGTTTAGAGTATGAGTGTGGTAAAATTCAAACTGGACAGTGAGATTCAAAACTGGGTGCTGACTCAAAAAAGTAAATCCAAACTGGGTGCAGCACCCAGTTTGAACGGCATGGCTAGAACCCTTCAATGCTGCCATTTTCTCTTTGTCTCAGATTGTGTCAATATTTTTCATTTTATTTAGTTGAATAATATTTTGAATGCTTTTGAAAGTAATTTGAACAATCACAAATAACAACTTTTTTAACCATCACAAGTTTTTTTCTTTCGAAAGTGAGTTAAAAAATGTGTAAGATTCATACAGTATTACCTTCGAGAGTGAAAAGACCTTTAGGATACAATGTACATTTATTGCACCAGTGTCAAGGCTAAAATTGTTCAAGATTCAAATTATTGATTTTAACCTTAAAAAAAAGTAAATATGTCCTTAACACGTAATTGTTATCCTCACAATTAACCTATAAATCTGTAATACTGTGAAACAGCTCTTTGATCCCCCAAAACTTATTCAGCTTTGTTCAGACACAGCATGACTTCATTGTAGGATTCACAATGCATACAATATTTCTTCCGGTCCTGTTCGCCAACTGAATAAGTTCCTCTTATCAAAAAAGAAGGATGAAATGGCCACGGTCACCCTGAAGTAATAACCTTGTACATATTCCCTTTACAAATATTCTTGTTAGCATTTGGTGAAAATTAGATTCACTGTTGGGAGTGTTTTGTTTTGAGCTGTGAATAGCAAACACTTATCCCTGGATTCCTGAAATAAAAACTTGTGTGAAGGCATTGTTTAGGGCTCAGGTACAGTACTCCCCTATTTCTGCAACCCAGTGAAGTCTTGTGTGTAGTGTATCCTAACTTTATTATACTCAAAGAGTGACTTGTGTAGTAAGGCTCTGAACTTTAGCAAAATAGCTAAACCTTTAAAGGCCTAGGTCTCTCATCCCAGTATCAATTCTCCTAACCTTCTTACTTAAGCCCCTCCCACAATTGTCTAAAATTCCTCTTCAAACAGACACAGTCCAGGGTTATTGCTTCAGGGTGAGTATAAAAAGCTGAATGTGTATAATCAAAACACTCTCAGTATAGTTCATGCTGTGTAATGTAACCTTTGGTAATCTGCATTGTTTGAATAAGCTATCAATCAAAGAGCTGAGCCAATTGAGAATTTTGGTACTCCCGTACAAGAATTGCAGTTTGGGGTGAGAAGAGTGGTTCTTTAACCTCCAAAATTTGCCATCGTTTAGCGATTAACCACGATTACCTTATATATCATAAAAATAATAATTGCAGTATGTTGTGATATGATGCTGAATGTAATGGAGAAATAGTAGTAGTTATCTTGCATGGTAATATCAAATTATTGTGAAACTTTGAAGCATACAAAGTTCAAATAGGCCTTTGCCCAGGATGTTCCATTTAACAAAAACAAGGGATCATCAGATTATACAAATGGATAAAAAACTGTCAGAAGCAGGTTTTGCGATTTCATTACTTGTACCTTTGTACTAAAGTTTTATTCCACATGCGATCATTTAGTGATTAATCGCTACATGTTCACAGCCCTATTGTGTAGTTTTGAATGTGACCTGCTGTATTTTTAAAATGCATCTTAAATCAACTGTATTGAGAATTATGGTAAAAATGTATGTCAGAACTCTATCACCTTTTTAAGTAATGAAGGAACATGAAATTTGCAATTCTGATTGACAGGCTCGAACCTACCAGGCCCTGAGAAATGAATCTACAGTGTCTAGACTGAAAACAGGCCTAAACAAACTTTGTGAAAAAAATTTGCCATATATCTGGCATGTAGGCATTTTTCTTGCCTTTATGTTCACATACCTATGTTAGAAGTCTCTTTTTGTCTATTGATGGAATTGTCTTGATCCCAGGTTCTGGTTACCGCATAAAACCCCTCTCTGTATGCCAGGACCTGTCTCTCTTCGGCAGGATCCCCCTCTCTTTTTGGCAGGAGAATAAGTCTGGCATATGGGACCTTAAACAGCTTGGGGGTGCACTAGTCACTGTAGCCTGTAGTTTACCCTGGTTAAATTTGCAGTCTACAGTAATTCTTTTCTTGTGGTGCATAAATTTCCCCATAATTCTGTCTACTTATTGCCTGAAATTATTTCCATCTTTACCTCATGGCTGAACATCTTTACGCAATTATGGAATCAGATCATTTCCTCTAAAATTCAGTTTTGTGGAGATTTTCCTTTCTGCATCCAATTACAAGCAGAAACATTTATGGTACATTGTGGTTGCCCTTTAAACCCAGTCTGGCTGTGTACTCTACCTTTTAAACAGATTTTATCAACAGACATTAATACTTTAGGAAACCACAAGTTGGAACTTTAAAAGGCAATTACTTTTTACCCCAAACTACAATTTTTGTAGAAGTCTGCAAAAAATCTCAACTGACACTCTTTAAAGGGCCAAACCTCTCACCCCAAACTACAATTTTGATATGGGGTATGGAAATTCTCAATTGACTCAGCTCTTTGATTGGCAGCTAATTCAAACAATGCAGAGTACCAGAGCTTGTTACACAGCATGAACAGTAATGAGAGTGTTTTGATTACATAAATTGAGTTCTTCTATACTCACCTTGAAGCAATAAACTGGGATTGTATCTGGATGAGGATAAGTTTCAGACAATTGTGGGAGGGGCTTCAGTAAAAAGGTTAGGAAAATTGGTACTGTTTGGGGTGAGAGAACTGGGCCTTAATTGACAGCAAATTAAAAAAATGCAGATGACTTTTCCTTAAATTACCCACAGCATGTACTATACTGAGAGGGTTCTCACTGAGTCTTTGTTTACTCCTCATGAAGGAATATTGAGATTGTATCCAAATGAGGATGGACAGCTGTGGGAGGGGTGTAAGTATGTTAATGGGTTAGAAGAATTGGAACTCTTTGGGGTGAGGAGATTTGACCTTTAAACCTAAGCAACTTCTGCTCTGAGAGAGTAATAGTCAGCATAGAGCATTGAACTGGTTTGTAAAATTCAACATATTTTTCAAAAATTGTGTAGTTTTCTTTGTAATCATACAATGACAAACAATTAAACCTAGACAATACCCATATCCTGCATACAAATACTGTACGTTATGAATTAGTTGTTCTAATATACTGTAGGCCTATAGAGGTGGGATTTTCTGACACACCAACACAAATGTGTTATATAGTGTCAACTACAAAAAGGTAAAGTTCAAGTATGGATTATAAAGTTCAAGTTTGGTTTCAAATATGCCGCAAATATATTCATGTCCTCCCTTTATGTCACCTAGCTCTTATGACAGACAGGGAATACCATAAAGCATAAATTCTACACTCTCAACTCACAGGGGAGAAGTGTTTCATGTGTAATTAATAAATCAGTTCAATAATTAAAAATTTGTGTCCATCACAACCAAATTGGGCTCACCTTAAATTCTGTGCAAAACTGTTAAAAACCAGGATACAAAAAAAAAGTACTGAGAAATTGATTTTTTTTATTGTAATTATTGGATCCAAAACTTGACAGATTTGGCTAAAAATGAGGATTTTCTTGTACACTCCAAAACCTTTGTTAAGGTATAGACATGAACTGAGTTCGCCTGTATAATATGTATCCCATCTTTACATCTAGTAGAATTGATACACTTGTTGTGACTTGACTTTGGCTGTTTGAAATCTGCCATCCTATTACTTCATGCAACTTCTCCTTTCTCAACCATCCTAAGAGGATAATTGGTTTTCATACAGGGAGGAGGCTACGTCAGAAATTCTCTGGGCGTGAAGTCACATTACTTGCGAATTATATCCAAGACAGGTGCGCACAGATTGGCCGTGCGCCTTCCAGCCGTGCAGGGTAGACCAGTCCTGCTGCTGGTTCTGGTTACTCGATACTTAGCCTGTCATAAGAAATATGTTAAGCTGACCTGTTGGTTCTATTGTTTACCCTGTGGGTTGTCAAAGATTTGCCTCAGAACTGCCGCAGACGTGAAACAGTTGTAATTATTCCTGTACGAACCAATGACACCCTTGCATGGTTATGGTTGTGGTTGGGAGGAATGAGTGTATAGGTGGGTATCCACACCTTTCGACCTTAAGGCCTAATGCCAGACAATTTGTGATGTCATAACCCACAGAATGTGTCTATGTAGGAATAATTTAACCCTCAGGCTATGTACGTCATGCCAGCTTTTTCACTAGACCTCAAATTTCTGTTGCAAATTTGGCGCAATATTGGTACCTATTATGGTGCATGCAAGCAGTGTGAACACATTTAGAGCAGTCTACCCACAATTGTGAATTATTTTGGCAAAAAAAAGAAGAATAAAGGCTTTTTAATTTGTTTGTTAAGGAGTTGGAAGATGTAGTGTAAAAATTGGGACCTTGTCCTGTATAGGGTCTGATATTTGGTGTTTCAGGAACTGAAATGCAAAAAATATGCCTTTGGAAGAACCTGCTAAGTTGGGGCTCTGCTTTTATGTTTTTTGAATTAATGAGCATTTTTTATTTCACTTCCTGATGACATGCAAGGAATCTATGTGATAGTGATGCTGTGTGTGTTTATCTGTGTGTGTTTGTGACAATCCTGTAAACAAAATGTCTAAAGATAGTACTACAGTAATAACTGACACTTTTCAGTTGCCCCATTTAGAGGAAGGACCTTGTTGTTTTTTTTTAGAGATCAGAGGTCATGTGATTTTACCAGAGGTAAAAAATCAAGCATTTTAGGGGTCACCAGAGGTCAAAAAGTAAACTTTCCCAAGAATTCCTTAGATCAGCAGAGACATACAGGTCCATTAAAACCTTTTGGATTTCTGGTAAACTTATTAGGCTCTATACAGTGCTGGAAAAAATGTTTTATTTTCTAGGAAGGGAACGAAATTATTTCCCTGGATGGGAGTGAAATTTCCCACAATTCCCCCCATGTTTTCATGTACAGAAACTGGGAATTTCCCTCCAATTGCCTAAATTTCCTTCCAGATGGCAAAATTTTCCAGGAAGGAGCCTCCCAGCTTCCCAACTTTTTCCACAAATGGCGCTATGTGAAAGTTAAAAATGTGCATATTTAGTTGATATGGATAACTGAAGAATGTTGTTTTGTGGGAGGAGGAGGAGGTGGGGAGCACATGACAATTACTCTGTATAGTCACATTTTACCTGTGTTGTAATCGAGTCACTAGATTAGTGACTAGAGTCACCAGTTTTCAAACTTTTTCGTGACTCAAGTGGAGTCATTGACTCGAGTCACTGTACTATTTCAATGGGGAAATTACTCCTGAATTTTATCAAGTCACTATCATTTTGAGAGGACGTGACTCGAGCCATGACTTGTTACAACACTGCATTTTACATCCAACAGAGCAAGAAGTCAATCTTTTGGTATCCAGGCTTATTTTGCACTTGGTTTCAAAAAAAGGTCATGTCACAAATTTTTAGCAAAATAATTGAATGCTCAATTATAGTCATGAAATGTTAATTTGTATGTTAGATATGGGGGCTTTCTGAATTTGATTGTTTGTCATTAGCATGGGAAGGTTTGGAAAAATTTACTTGATTGGAAAAATGCAATGAACTTAATGAGCCAGCTTAATTTTACCAACATTCATTGCTCCCTGACTCTTGATTATGTTTTTTATGTATTGTAAATAACAAGAGGATGTCCGACCACTTTACGTGAAATTCTATTTTGATATCAATGAAAGTGATTTAGACTTTTGAAATGTAGGTAATGGTTCACTATGATGTAAACAGTTTGGATAGCCTACATGATTTAGAAAAGTCCACCAAATTTTAGTCATCCCAATTTATTGACCACTAGGAATCTAGAACTCATTAGTGAGCTTCTTGATCGGCTATTTTGAGATTAATTAAAGGTCAAGAAGTGTCACCCCAAACTTATTTGAAGCAATTAAAACAATTTTCATCTTATTTCTCTTCAAAGTATCTTCTCCCATCATTTACTGTATTTTGACTGCAGTCATGCATATTCAAGGTAAACCAAGCCTTTCAGTTTGAACTTGTTGTAAATTTCACATTTGAAGAGAAAAAAAAGTCACTTTCAACAGCCAATCATGAAACAGGACAGGTTACTTCACTGATTCAAGTTTGGAGGTTGGGGGTTAATGAGGTTAAAAGGGATTGTTGTTGCCCTATAGAGAGGCATATATTTTAGTGATAAACTTCATCATCATTGGATAGCAGCTGTTAATAAAGTCATGGCTTGATACCTTGGAAAAGGTCTTTTTTTGTCATGTGAATTTGGCTAATATCTCTTATTGGACTCTAGCATCATAAGTGAATCAAAAAAGAAATGAGTGCCCTTCTCTTCTTCTCTTTTTTTGGTCCTGTTCTGAAAGGCCTAATCCTCTCACCCCAAACAGTTCCAATTCTCCTAAGTTACATTATAAGGCCCAGCTACCACAATTGCCTGAAGTTTATCCTCATCCTGACATAATCTCAGTTTTTTCATTTTTTTGCTTCATGGGTGAGTGTACAAGAACCTGCCCCCTGTGTAATCAAAATAACTCTTAGTACATGTACTGTACTTATTTATCTAATTATCCTGGCATCCCTGGTTTGAGGTGAGAGGATTAATTTAACCCTTTAACTCACAGGCTAACCAACACATTCATGAGAAGCCATCTCTAACCATGGAAGTACTACCATGTTCTAACCATGTGTTCTTGGAAGACAAAGCATTGTGTAACCTTATGACTCATTCCGTCTGACTTTTTGACAGGCCAAGTGGAGACTTAAGAACAGAAGTCTGGGTTACCCTCATTGGCAGTTACTTTAGGCTCACACTTCGTGAATTACTCAAGAAGAAAACCACATTGAATCTCTTTTGTAGTTATTTTAGGCACTTCCTTTGATGAAGGCCATTAGGACCTGGTTATGATAGTCCCAGGTATTCTCCCAAACAATTGACTTACCTATAAAGAAATGATAAAGAGATTTGGTAAGCACTGGTTCACTCATTTAAGAGCAGTATATATCCCACCAAAGTTTGTTGTATCTTGTGGTCTGGAGGACATGAGAACAGTAAAGTTTGTTATTAACTGTCTTGCATAAAAGAATACCATCATTGCAATCCTATTAGTTAGCCAATACAAGAAAAGCCACACAAGAAAAGACCAACAATGGGTACAAATGTTGGCAGCAGAAAAGTTGGTCAGTTAACTTTTATTGTGCTTCCTGGCTTGTGTATCTCCTTGTTTCGCTGGATATACTCTCGGACTTGTATACATGGACAGAGCATACATGTAACATGTCCTATCCGTAAATGGTCGCCACTGACTAGGACATAAAAGGTGCACCAAGATGGCCGTTGTGAACCTATAAATCGTCTGATTTGAAGATGACCCTGCGACTCTGTAATATTTTTAAGCAAAAATTAAACTTGAATGGGAAAAAATATCATATTCCTGCAATATGTAAAGTGATTTTGACCTTACCTTGCCATATTTTAAAAATATTCCAACTTTCTTGCAAAATATGGGAATATACTTGAGCAAGTCCAAGCTTTTACACAAAACCATAGCAGATGGCCATTTTGGTGCTCTTTTTCTGAAACTATGGTAGCGACAGTGTATCGTGCAGTATGCTCTGTCCATGTATAGGAAGTCTAAATGTATAGGAAGTCTGTTACTCTCCCACACATTTTTTTTTCCTAAGAACATATTAGCATCTCCTCCTGGCACTCAGTGCTGAAGTTTTAAAATGCTAAAATTTTTGAAAAGCATGAAGTGTTCATTTTAATCAGTCACATATCTGTGTATCAAGTGTATGTCTTGGAGGATCGAAGTGGGTAGATTACAAGGTTGGAAGTGGGGGGAGGGGGACTGCCACTTTGCTCTTTTGAACTCGTCACCTGATTCTTATGCACTTGTCACCTGATTTAACAATGCTTTGTGATTGGCTATGTAGCCACATACAGGAAAATAGCATTCTAATCATAGTAAATGCCTCCCATTGCCACGACCTGCCTAGACTTTTATCTCACACCCAAACTATACACTAGGAATATAAAAAATGTTTGATATGCGTGAATCGGTCATGAAAGAAGTGTGTCAGATTGCTTTTTATTTGCTAGAGCAGCTGGAGTGGGATGGGTGCACAGGGGTTGGAAAGGGGCAAGACAGGTGTAAACTTTGTCAGATTTAGGACCTATTGCTTTTATTCCCTTGAAGGGCAAGAACATCCAGTCCCTCCAATTTGGATTATTGTAGTTGTCTGTGGAGTTTCATGATTGGCTTATGGGAGTCATGTAACAATATTTTTCACAATTATAGGAAATTTAAGTCATTGGGTTACAGTACTTGAATATGCAATGCTGAAGTTTGAAAATATCATGAAAGATAGTTAAAGATACTTGGAAGCGAAACAAAAAGAAATTGGTGGGACCTGGTTGTTGCTTTGTTATGAATGCTCTTGCCCTTTAATATATGTAGTCCATAAAGCTCAAAGTACAATTGACCCTTTTCCAATTAATATTTGAACCCCAGTCTTGGTTCCTCTTTTTACCTTCCAGGGCCCAACACCCTCATACAATAGTCCTTCATTGCCTTGTCCCTTTAAAGTGTACCTCAAGTTAAAAAATTCAAAAATATTATGACAAATGAATTCTTACATTACAACTCCAATCTTCATAGGACATTCTTGAGCCGAGATACAAAATGTTGAAATTTATTCACTTAAAACAAATTCGTTGGTTGAGTTATAATAAGTAATTTTCTTGTTTTACAACTACTGCTTTGTTTCCCTTTAAAATTTAAAAATGTTTTGATGACCTGGAATACTTTTGCTCGCAAAGCATGTTGCACAGAGAGGACTTGATTTATTACTGTACATAACTCCAAAGAGTCAGAATGCTATCATACCTGGGTGCAAGGTGGCAGTAACTTTCAGAAAAAACAAATAAACATTTATTGCTATTTGAGTAGTACAACAATTGCTGTATATCACAAATTATTGTGCAATGTACCAATTAAATTTGAGTCATGAATAAACTGCCACGTTTTTATATCTGGCCTAGAGAATATATCCTATGACAATGGGGTTGGACTGTAAGAATTCATTTTTCATGCTGTTAAATATATATTTTTGAATTTTTTGATTTGAGGTACACTTTAATTAAAGGTAAAGAGCAGTCCCCCAAAACTTATTTTGAAGAAACAGCTAAATAGCAAAATTTTCATCTTATTTCTCTATAAAGTATCAATCATTACATTTTATGATCAAACTAATATTGCATATTCAAGGTAAAGCAAGCAGTTATTTCTAGTAAATTTCAAATTTGAAGAGAAAAAATGTTGTCACATGACTCCCAACAGCCAATCATGAAACTGGACAGTCTACTTCACTACTTCAATTCGAGATGACTGCTCCTGCCCTTTAAGGTCACAGCAATCATACTTTTGTAAAATTGGATTGCTAAACTGGTTTATTCATGATCTTAAACTTGCACATGATTTTAGTTTATTCATACCTGGTAGAGTATTTGCCAAAAAGTTGAAGTTGTGAACCTTTGATATTTAGATGAGGTGGTAATTTCAAGAATGGGGAATTGTTCTGTTTACAGTTGGTCAATTGTCAACAGGGCAAAGAGCAAATTTAGGTGGTTCAGTCATGCCTGAATAGTTACTTTATTGAGGTAAATGGCACCAGCACTCCCACATCTTTGTGGTCCATGGTAATAAACTTGTACTTTAATTGATGGCTGGAAATACCATTGGTAATTTGTACAGTTAGGTTGTACTTACAGGGTTAGAGAAAGGTGCAAAATCTGTTAAGCCTTAACTTGCTCTTTTGAGACAATTTGTTCTTCATAGGTTGACCATTGTGAGGGTCTTGAAGGATTTGCAATAAGCAATGACTTTCAGAAGTTTGCAAGTTGTGTTGAGGTTTTTTTTTATTACAGTACAATAAAGGGCTTAGCCTTCATTCAAGCTTTTGGTTTCCAGTGTTGCAACTTTTCATTTATCATGCCTGAATAGAAATTAGAAATATGAAAAAGAATGGAAGAATCAAATAAAACAGTTTCCACATTATTAAATTAAAACTGCTGATAGAAATGACTGGTACAGACAGGATGGGGAGGGGGAAAGGGGGTGATTTGGATTCCAGCAGACATTTAGGTATATAGCAAATGTATGAGTCTCTTCATAAAAACAGAAGGTATTACGGTTTGGAAACCGTGCATCTCTGGTAAAGACTGAAAAATGAGCTTAAAGAAGCACGATTGTCCAACATATTAGATTAAAGTATCCGCGAGATTAATAGCTCACCCATCCTTTCGTTATTTGTCTTGAATGAACAAGATGGCATCGATCATTTCAATCCTTATTCAAACATCATGAGTAGAAACTGCCGTTGGATCAATGTTTGATTATGTGCTGCAACTGCAACTGGCTCAGAAAGGCTAAATGTTTTGATCGTTTGTCCCTTATTGACTTGAAAACCAGATTTTGAGGCATTTTGTGTCTTCGAAAATGCTTTTTTGTAAAGTGTAGGCTCACAATACTGTATTAGTTGAGGTTGGCACACAATCACAGGTCTTAGCCTGATAACATTGTGGTTTGTATGCAGGGAACCAACAAAGGTATGTGTTGTGTAAATGTAGCAGTACTATAAAGTACACAAGCCTGTTTATAAAGTATGAATCCACTACCACATGAACTGAGAATTAAAGTCTTAAAGCATTATCTGGTCCACAGACAAAAAGGAGTCCACCCACATACAATCCCATACTGTATTCATGCACTGGATGTCAAAAGAAATATTATTGGCAGTGACCTTGACAGAAACAGAAAACAATGCAGCTTTAGTCAAAGAGTGATAAAAATATTGTAAATATGTAAGGGGGTGAGACAAGGGGGAGCAGAGAGTGATGGGAAGTGGTTGGTCACAAAAGGCCTCTTGTTTTGTTACAGGAACATATTCCCCTCAAAGTGCTAAAGAAGGGGGTGGATAAGATGCTATTGTGCTAATGTTATCATGCATTCAGTGGCCTTGTGTTTGATTGGTATGAAACTGGTTAGAGGAAACAGCTTACTTAGCTGTTAACTTTGCTATTATACCCTTGAAGTACCTTGTTAATAATTACTGTAGATTCTAGCGATCAAAACTTGGGAAAGCACTGTAGTAATTGCTTTATTTTAGAGCTCATTCCAAAAGAAGAAAAAAAAAATAAGCAAAAAAAAATAAAGAAATAAGTGCATAAACAAAGTAAACAGACAGATGGATGGATGGATGGACAGACAGAGAAACAGATAAATTGATTAACTAGTAAATAAAATACAAAATTACTTCTTGTACTTTGCTATTCATTGCTTTATACATAAAGCTGCCAATGGTCAGGGAATAATTTATCCAGTATCGCATCGCAATTTGCTACACAAACAGGCCAAGTTGCTACACAAATGAAAAATTGTGTAGCAATTTTTTGTGTGCATAACCCTTGCATTTTCACAAACAATGTGTGAAAAACCTCAAAAATCTTCAAAACTGCTATGCAAAATTTGAATGCTAAATTATTCCCTGATGGTTCCAATTTAGGAGGAACAGTTTGGCTTTCTAAAGCCAAAATTTTCCATTTTCCCATTTTCCTATGTCATATACTGATTTTTCAGTAAAACTGGAATCATTCCTGATCTTACATGTAGAGTGTTTTCATTCATTTCATAGCAGATACCTTTTGGAACTGTTAAAGAAAATGAGGGTTAGGCAGGAATAAATGTGTGCTTATGCTAGTGCAATCGTGTGGGGTCTTCAATGTTAAGGAAGGTTTTGAAAACAGACAGGTTGGTAGCATTGTAGATTTTGGCTTGGAATTAATCACTCATGTTGTAAAACTTTTACTTGCAACTGAGGACTCAAAAAGATTTCTATTTATCCCTTGAACTACTCAAATTCAGTGCTTTAATTTGCATACTGAACCCCACTACATTAGAGGCCCTAAAGTCTGCCCCAGGTTGTGGATTGTGGTGTTCCTCTTTTTCACTGGGCAGGTTGACAGCTCTGCTTACAATGAAAAAGGTACTAGGAAAAATTAATATGGTACCATGCATACTCTTTTGCCAATTCTAGGTGTATGTCCTGTAAACATTCAGCGAAAAATGCTTTGAATGAAATATGACAATTTCTTTTTATTGTGAAATTCTTCTGTACATGCAGAATATTCCATTTATAATGTTTGTAAAATCATAACATCTGAGAGAAAAAACATTTTTAAAAAATTCAGTGAATGTGTCAAAAACAGTTTGGGACAAAAATATTATATTTAAAGTGCATTAATCAATAGCCTTTGGAGTATGAAGCATATTACAAAATGAATCAGTTTATTAAAGTATCAGTGCTACTTATCATTTAAATGTTTGAGTTCCTGTAGTCATGGAGACACAGCTTGTCGTATTTCAATTAACTTACCATCTCCTAGCAAAGAAGCAATGTACTATTTATCAAAAACTGACGGAATTTTAAGTATTACATCAAAGTGTGCATTGCTCCTGCTAAGTAGGCTTGACATTTTAACAAACCCTGAAATTGGACAACGTGAGATATAACCAAATGGTATTCAAGAACTCTGGTGTTACCACAGGGTATGTTTTGAAGTCAGTGGCATATTTCATTAGGATAAGGTTAATAGAGGAAGCCAAGTCAATCAAAAGTTTCTTTAATTGCTACAGGCAAGAAGGAAACTTGGAAAAAAATTACAAGGCATGCCTTACTAAAAAGTTCATTGAATAAGGGCTCATTGATAAAATGTCTTCATCAAAGAAAGTACATAGTGGAGTTGAATGCAATGTTTTTAGAAGTGCAGCATTCTGGAAAAGAAGACAAAAGGATTGTTGTACTACATAGTAGGATAGAGCCAAAGGAGGCATCCCTTCCCCAAAACACCAATTTAATTTTTTTTTTGGAAATTTCTTACAGTAGTCTTGAAAAATGACAAAAGATTGGTTATATTACAACTTGTAATGCATCATGCATTGGATTTTGCTGGAACAATTGATTCCCATTGTTTGGTGGTCTGACTGGTCTCACATACATTTGCACAGTTATGAAATCATGGAACCCCAAAATAAGTTACCACTAGTTCAACCCAATTTCGACTCATATATCTTCTAACAAAATCCAAAAGTTGGTCCCTGTGCCTTAACATGGTGAAAAATGTCAAGATCGCAAATGGGTTCCATTGGATTTTGAAATCAACATCACCCCTTACCTCCTAGCCATGCACCTTTGTAACCCTCAATTACCATTATTGGCCTGATCCCCTCACCGGTAACAGTTCCAAATCTTTAAACCAACTTTAAGTCAATCCCACAACTGTCTAAAATTCATCCTCATCCAGACACAATCACAATTTATTGCTTCAGGGTAAGTATACAAGACTCAATGTGTAACCAAAGCACACTCAGTACATGCTGTTTAAGGTAGAGTGTGACATGTCAGCAAAATGCCTCAACTTCACTTGGCAGTTAAAGCAGCTTATGCTGTTATTTTTACCTTTCCAGTGTTCACCAAATGTATGGGCTGTACTCCATACAAATGTAAAAAGCTTTAAAAACTAACGTACCTTAGTCTTTTCTCCGAAAATGAGCAAAAATTCGAAAAAATTTGAAAAGATTTCAACGGTTTCCAAATGCTGTTCTACCTTATTATCTGGCCCTAGCTCCGCCCAGTGAATTTGATGCATATTCAGAAGGTCATTTTGAGAAAACGTAAACAAAACAGACAGTGAAATTTTGTTCAATTGATACATGCGTTATTCGAGTCCAATTTGCACATCGCACATCGCATCGAACCGGCTGCGCAATTTGTTCGTTTCATTTGTGAACCCAGATTCAGTGACAAATTCCTATTCACTTGTTTCGGCTCCATCGTTCATTTTTTTTTTATTTTGTCGCTGATTGTGCTATTTTAATCCATCCCAATTAGTTTAAAGATAATGTTCGTTTTCTCTTTGATTTGATGCTGTGGCTTGGCATTCAAAACAGTCTTTGGGCTACATGTGTGAAACTAACTGTCATTCTGTATTGGGAACGGTTGTGAAAGGATCTGTAATGCATGTACACAACATGTGTGATACATTGGCAATACGTACATAGTTGTGTCAAAGGGTAGGCATAATTTTACGTCATCCATTTCTTGCATTGTGATTGGTCAAATTGAGATAAGAGCCCGTTGTCTTTGCATAAGAGTTTAGCCAAAAAAAGTAGATGAAGTTTCTTTCTATTGTAATTAGCGCTCTAATTAGTGAAATTTCACCGGAAAAAACCTAGTGTGAAGGATTTCTACCTAGTTGGTATCAAATGGAAGAGCAAGATTGAAGATTAATGATGAAGGTTATTTTTTTTTCATCAAACAGCATAAGCTGATTTAAAAAGTGAACTTTACTAAGGAAGAATCTGTTGGAATAATATCAATATCTTTTACCATTCCTCAAGATAATACCTCTTCAAAGTTTGAATGTTTCTGAAGCAACTTGTTGCTTAAATGCAAAAATAATGATGTGGAGTGTTGCACAGGGTTGACATTTTTTTTTGTTAACTCTATATTATCTCTTTTAGTTAGGTAATTGATATTGATGATTTTCATGGAAACAATTTAGAGTTCCCAAAATAAAACCCTCAGGACAAACTAATGTTATGACTGTCCTGGAAATGATGATTGTAAAAACAAAAGATAACATTAGCCATATATGGCATGTCCCTCTCATGACATCACAAAATTTGCATATTGAGTTCATATTTACTCATGATGAAGTGCAAATTGGAAATTGCCCCGTAAAATGGTCAATTTTTGATGGATTTTAATTGATGGGAATTATGGCCTATTGCTTGCTTTTTGATGCTTTTTAAGTTGAATACCCAATTTTGTCATTTTCATGTCACACTACCTTTTAATATGAATCATAGAACACTGCATATCTTCAACTACCTGCCAATCAAAGAGCTGTGCCAATTGAGAATTTCTGTGGGCTAGGCCTACTAAAAAATTTTCAGTTTGGGGTGAGAGATGACTGCTTTTAAGGTCCTGGCAATTAAGTCTGCACCCCACAGTTTTTGAAATCTAATGGCTTGTGTACATGGAAAGTGTCATTACCAGAAATATGGGTAACAGTCTTGACATTTTGCCCTGGTTGCACTTAAGAGCAAACTGATGGAAGTCAGATAGATTTTCACATTAAATTTTACAATGGTTTTGAAACATGAGTTGTCTAGATAACACAATCCTGAAAGTGGTCCAGCTATAATTGCTATGCCTCTTATAAATTTATGGATGCAGGTGTATAGTTCACCTGTGTTAGGGGGCATTCGGGTGGTAGAATTAGTTGTTAGGCCTACATGTTTTGACACGATTTTGTCAAGCCCACGGCAAGTAATGGGGAAGGGAGGGGGGAGGAGATTGAAAGGGAGGGAGAGGTTAGAGGTGAGAAATATACCCTTCCTTTAGAATGTTTTAAAGGCAGTCATTCATCACCCCAAACTACAGTTTCAGTATGCATATATCAAAACTCTCAATTGGTTCAGCTCTTTGATTGGCATCACATTCAAACAATGCATCATAGCTACGGTAAATTACACAGCATGGGCATTGAGAGTGTCTTGATTACACATGATGGACTTGTATGGCCACTGGGACAAGCCATGAAGCAATAAACTAGGATTGTGTCTGGATAAAGATGAGTTTTAGATAAATGTGGGAGGGGCTAGAAGTAAGTAGGTTGGGAGAATTGGAACTGTTTGGGATGATGAAAATATGCCTTTTAAGTTAACATTGACTTATATGGTATTACATGTTTTTGCACATTTTGCTCCCCTTGGCAAATGTTTTCCCCTCCCCCACCTGGGAGCAATCATATCTCCATCTGCAATGTATAGTCAATCACAGGTCTGCAAAAATGATGTTATAGTACTCAGTGAACTGAGCAGCTTCACAGGCAGGAGGAGCAGAAGGGTACTGACACTTAAAGGCCTAATCCTCTTATCTCAAACTACAATTTTTTGCAGTAGTATACAGAAATTCTCTATTGGCAAAGCTCTTTGAATGACAGCTAGGGAAAAAAATGCAGAATACCAAAACTCATATTAATAGACAGCATGTCCTCTGCTGACAGTGATTTATAGTATTTTATTTTTAATTTTATAGTGATTTAGAGTATTTATATGTTGGGGTCTTGTATACTCACCCAGAAGCAATTAACCGAGGGTTGCATCTTTAGAGATAAGGAAGGATTTTAGACGGTTCTGGAAGGGGCTTAAATATGTAGGTAAGGAGAATTGGAACTGTTTTAGGATGAGAGGATTTGGCCTTTAATGTATGAAGTTGTGGTCATGGTTTACTGGGGAATCAGTTGTTGGTGTAGTATGCCAATGATATCAGTCCTCAAGGATGTGAGAAAGTCTGATGGTATATCTGGGGAAATTTGTAGTTTGAGGATTTCTCTTTATATTTCATGTCTGTCTTCATTAAAAGGTATTTTAAAAATGTTGACTTGGGTATAATAACTGAAAGATATTGGATCTAACCACTAACTCAAATTTTACAGGTTCATGGAATTGCAAGGCTTATGGCAACCTTGTCCAGACTGCAAAATTCAGCCGTCACATTGATTCAATGTCAGGAGAGTTTACTGTATTATGAAATTCTTTGTGACAATGAGAATACATTCTTTCCTGTGAAAAAGTGACATGTAGCCCTTTTCTTGCTTAAAAGCACTCATAAAATCATTTATATGAGGTGCCAAAACAATCAGCTGCAAATAAAAGAAATAAAAAAACTGGGGGAAAGAAGGGAGACAAAACTTCCTCTCAGAACAAGTGGAAGAAGAGAGCTGTGATTCTCGTGAAATCCCAGTTTCTGTTGTCTCAAGAGATTCTATCCATAAAAGTGTAATCAGATTAAATCATAATATTGCAAAATGTCCAGAAGGCTTATCCTCAATTCTTCTGCTGTCTAGTAGGTTATTGTCGAGGTCATCACGTACTCATGCCCAAATTCTTGTTCCCACCAGGGAGTCAGGAATTATGTCACTATTTTGTGGATGGGTGGATGTTACGGGTGGATTCTTTGGTGTAAGCTGCAGAGCTTCATGTCTGATATTCCAAAAGAAGGGATGATGTCATGTGTTAGACAGTTCAATAGGTCGCTGGTAATGGTTATTCCAAAACAGAGAGTCATGGCCAGAAGTGAAAATGCAGCAAGGTTTCTTAGTTAAGGAGCCCTTCTAATAAAATTTTTGTTTTGTTTTGATGAAGCCATGTTAACTGAGACAATATGAACCAGTGGCCCATCTACACTGTAGAAAGTGAAGTCAATACTGGAGGACTGTGGGTTATGGGGTGGGGGAAGTTCCCCTTATGAGGGACTTCAGATATGGACTTATAATAATATGTCACTCTGTGGATTTTGGCAGTAGAGTCTTTTGGGGATATGCTCATATCCCAAGGCACCATAATTTCTATGGCTATACCCACCAGATTTTTTAGTGGTGGGAATTCTGGCAGTATGAGTCTCTGTTGGAATATGTTCATATCCCAATTAAGGCACTAATCCTGTTGCTACCCCTCCCTATGTATTCATCTGGGTATGAAAAAAGACCCATGTTTCATGGATGATTTTTGAGAATTAAGTGACAACACTTTTTTCTGAATTTTGATATTTAGGAAGAGTATGTCCCTAGTTCACCAGATTATATGCAGTGTTATAGTCTTGAAAAGTCATGAAAGATATGTGTAGATAAAAAAAATTTTTGAGATGTAGTTATTTTGTCAATACTCTGTAGGTCTGGAGGACTGCTAAATGTTCTTGAAATTCACATTATTGAACTATCTGCTTACTGGACAAATCTATTCTATAGGCCCCTAAATCCACTTGTCTGGGATATTACTCTTTAACCTCTGTAGGACACATGTATATTGACAATTGAAGGTTTGTGAAAAAACCCCATGGGCTGTATAGGTAAAATGGGTCGTTGTACCATACCCAGTGCCTTTGGGGTTAGTTCAAACCTTCTGCATGCATAGCAAAATAAGTTTGTCAAGTGTCTCCACACTGGTGTAGGCAAAAGTTTCGTTTTGGGGGTGGCAAATGGCAGGGCGTGTCTGTGGGGGTGGGGTCTAATAGGAATAGATGTTCCTCTCCCCTTTGAGAAATTCTGAATTTTTGAAATTTCGACAGTTATTTATCCTCCCAGATAGTTCCAATTCTCTCAACTTACTTACTTGTAGCCCCTCCACAACTGGCTTCACTTTAAACTTATCCAGTCATATACTGTAATTTGTTGTTTAGGTGAATACCCTGGTGAAAGGTCATTCAAACATTATGAACACTCTCAGTGCATGACGTGTCATATGGGCTGCTCTGCAGTTTTTTTAAATTTGGTGTCAATCAAACAGGTGTGCCAATTGAGAATATTTGTAGAGTGTAGACTATGAGAAAAATTGTAGTTTGGGGTCATGAATGATTGTCTTTAAGTGCCCTCTGATGCAAGCTGGTGCAAAATAGCATTTCTTGAAATCAACTGTTTTCTTTCATGTGAGGGGTGGAGGCTTGCCCTCCTTTAGCTACACAAATGGTGCCCAATGATGGTAGTAAAGGATTCAGAAATTTTGAGTCCAGATACTACAGTACATATGATAGGTCTGACGTGATATATGTAGTCTAGAAGTAGCCTACCTGAACCACAGTGTTATAGAATTTTTATTGAA
This sequence comes from Holothuria scabra, assembly GCA_037179385.1. NCBI lineage: Eukaryota > Metazoa > Echinodermata > Holothuroidea > Aspidochirotida > Holothuriidae > Holothuria > Holothuria scabra. The sequence continues at coordinate 21,590,238 of CM074195.1, read as the reverse complement.
TGATAAACACACTGTTTTTGTATTTACAGTAAGCAGTATACAGTACTTAAAAAAATGAATTTTATTAGGAGCAATTATTCCTTCAGTGGAGCCAACTGGCCTGTGGATAAAGTTTTACAGCTTGCCATTTGTAGCCTTCAGATCTATGATACCATGGCTCATTGTATCTGGTGATAATGTAGTACTGCACAAGAACCCTTAAAACTTTCTCTAAGTATTTTTGACAGACATTACCATTCATTTTTAGTTGCGGTGCCTGCCTTGCAGGCAACCGCAACTAATGCAGTTACTATCGCGATGTCAATTTCTGACTTTTCCGGCACTTTATTTCTATCTCCTTCTAGATGCTTTGTGGTATCGAAATACGGTTTAGTGCAATTTGTAGGGATGGTTCTTCTCTTTCGTGTTTTTAAGTTTTGGTGGAAATATGATTTTCGTGAGAGTGTAAAATTGGGGTTCTTTTCACGTAAAATTTGCAAACGTGTTCTATTTTTAGTAACAATCTTGCGGAAAAACCAGGTCCGTGTGTACTCTGGGGAATAATATGTTGCTTAATTTAACACAGCGCCGTCATTTTGGTTGTTTTTTAATTCATCGAGGTGTTTAGTGAATTTTGAGTATTTATATGAAGATTTCTTTGTAGAGATTTATTCTTTTCAAGTGACATGGTCGGGGTTGCTGTGGAGTAAAAAGTTTGATAGTTTAGAGGAGTTTTGTTCACTGTTTTTTCATAAAGTAAGTTTCTGTTGGAGGGAAACATTGTTATTGGTAGGTAAATATTATTTGTATGAGATGGCGAGTATTAATATTTGTGTTATATCAAGGTGTCTGGTTATGGTAAATTTGTTATTTTAAAGTTTAAAATTATGTGGAGAATATAACAATGCCCAAGAAGGGCCGTTCGAAGATTTTTTTTTTTTGTAGAAAGGAAAGGTTGGCAACAAAGAAAAAGAAAGTATGGGGGTGAATTTCAAGATAAAAGTTATGAAGAGGAGAAAAATGATGATGTCAGAGTTGGGATCAAACAGAAAAGGCTCTAGTGGATATGAAAAGAGTCAGAGGTGTAATGATGGGGAAAGTAGGGAACATGCGATCGTGATGTATTATTATTAATACGTTCCGAAAGATCTACATGTACATTTTATTTTTTCGTTGTTGTGGGTGGTAATTGTTTTTTTCGGTGTTTGGCATTATTGGTTACAGAGAACATGATCATCTTTATTTAAGACAAGTCATTGTAAGTTCATTATGTACCCCTCCACATATTGACACCACGAGTTGCTATTGCTCAGAAGCTCCACTAAAGAAGAATGCTTAAAAAACCAAATTCAGAGGGAATGTTCTTGGGGATATTTATACATTTAGGGAGAAGAGCACATCATAAGATGAAGAAGTGTTAACATGAACACATAGTTTAATGTAAAGAGTAGTCACGGCAGGGTTTTAACATGTTTATTCATATCTCGTTTTATATTTGTATGTGATGAGAGCAACCATTTTTTATTACGCTGGGCGGTGATCTGTTTGAGATATTGGGAAGAGGTCTGCATGAATGAAGGTTTTGCACAATCATTCAGGGACTGCTTCGGGTCTTCTGTTGGGGGAGAAGCCCTTGAAAACCAACTGATTTGGTCTTTTTGAAGGCCATGGATAGTTCACCTCTTGTCAAAAATGTGTTGATTTTGAAATGGTTATTTAAAATTTTGAGGGGGCCATATGACAGTTTGGCTTTCCTTTTTTTACTTGAGGAAGCGAAGACATCCCTTGCCTTCTCCGGGATTTACGTCACTGTAAAACAATTAAAAATGATTGCCTTATCATTTTTTTTACATTTATATTAAACGAACGTAAACATTATTTGGACCGTTTGTAGAGGGTTTAGATTGTTGGCTTACACAACGAAGTTTTGAACAGGTACAAGAAAATTCGCAATTGTAAATTTTTAGTCAGGTGGTTCATTTCGTAAATGGTAAAGTAGCAAGACACTTATTTATAAGCTACTTATGCTCTTTTTTGTTATATCACTGGCTGTGGTGTTATCAGCGAAACGTTTATTTTTCATGAAGTCCGTTTTTTCTTTGAAAGTGATTTGTTGAGCTATTGCATATGGGTGGTTGGAATGATGAAATTTGTCTTTTACGGAGTTTTTTACTGGACAGTGCAGTCTTATTCATAGACCTGGCTTTCTTATTGCTTTTACATATTTTAGGTTATCGTTTGATCAGTTGCGAGTCGTGGCCATACATAAACTTGCTATATTATTATTTTTATTAGAAAAAGAAATGCATGGAAATTATTAAAACAATTTTTATATAGTGCAATGGCAACAGTTTTGTTCCGTAGCAAGAAGTCACTATCAGAAAGGCGACAATGATATAGAGTGTAGGAAGAAGCGAGACTGTTTAATGATGTGATGACAGACGACCGCCGCTAATAGTTATAAACTAGGGACATCGATATTTTTGTTATTCGGGTTTCATGAAGGGACGTATAGATGTTGCAATTTATCTTTTATGATTTGTAAGTGATTGATTCGGTTCTCTGATTTGTGTAGGTCAAGGCTGTTCAAGTGTCTATACATTACTGAACTAAGAAGCTACTGGCGAAGGGTCAGTAGTGACGTATGTGTGCGGGATTAATATAAATTGGAGAAACAGTGACAATAGGCCTAAGGCTAGAGTGAAATATCATCATATTAACATTTATTTTGAGAGAATGTAGGTGTAAGTAACGCCGACAAAGGAAATTTTACTTTGCTGTTTTATATTTTTTTTTTAATTTTATTTCATCATTTGTAAAGATTATGGTAAATCTGCGATATCGACATTTCTTTTGATTCTCGTTAACTTGTTATTACATGTTACTTACAACAATTTTTTATTAGGAAAGCTGAGAGTAAACTTGGTGCGGAGCGTATAGAACTTTTTAAAAACCATTAATCTTTAAAAATTCTTTATGTCCAGCATTGGAAATTTTTTCCTTTTGTTCATTAACATAAATCCATCTTCAACCAAGTAACTACAACGTTACTGCCATGTATATACAGACTCATTATCGTTTCCAACATTACGTCATAACAGTGTACTCCACCTGTATTCACTAAACAGCTAAACAAATGACATGTTTTTCCTTATTAACTGCACTACTTAAAATACAATTTTGACTAACGTCTGTTTGGTCGAATGGTCTGTCTTGAGCCTTTGGCGCTTTACCATCTTTTATCAGAAACCCTCATGCTGTACAAGGAGTTACTAAGGAGCCGGGACATTAGGGATACCTTATATTGAATGCACAAGCAACAGCTTGTAAAGGACGTTTGAAATGTTATCTGATGTAACGATTACAAGTGTGGAACTTAACTTAGTTGCTATTGGGCAAAACACAATACAAGTATTTTGGAATGGTATTTTTGTCCCCCTAAAATATAAAATCACTTTTAAAGTACAAGACGACTTGGTTTGTCGGCACCGCAACTCGTCTAGACGTTCGTCTTGTTTGTATCTGCCTGGACTGCATTCTAGCGTGTGAATGCTTTCCAGTTAAAAAATTTTTATAGGTCCTTTATCCAGACAAATTTGGTTGTAAAATTTATACTTCAGTGTGTACACTCTATACCCATCACCCCACTGTCCTGAAATCATTTATGATTGGAATTTGCAGTCAATCAAACTTGGATTAGTGTTGTACAGCATACATGAAATGAGCTCTAGCTCATGTGACAATCTTTTTCTTGTTCAATGTGGATATTTGGCAGAAAAACTGCTTGGTGTTACTCTACATAGAATATTCTAGTCCTAAAGTGGGAAGACAAGTAAGAGATAATTTGTGAGATTTAGGTGTTGTCTCAAAATGTGTTTGGGACCTTGTGGATGGAGCTATAGGAAAACCAGCCAAAACTTAAAGGGAAAGAGTGCTCAGTCAACCCCCTTAATTGTAACAGATGAATATTCCAGTCTCTTCGGAATTGCAGACAATATACTTCTCACTGAATTGTGAAATTTATGGACTGTTCATTTAATACTCTGAGTTAAACCTTGGATATATGCAAGATTTCACTCCAGTTTAGTATGGAGGAGAGAAAAAAAAAGTGATATTTAGCTGTTGTTTCAAAATCAGGTTTGGGGGACTGCTCTTGACCTTTAAGTACTCAAGACACCTCCAAATATTTTTTGTGGCCAGCCTGGCTTTCAAGTTCAAATTATTTTATGTCATGCAGAAAAAAATTTGTTAATGATTTCTTGGCATAGCTTGTTCCTGGGCAAAACTAGCCCTTTGGTTAAAAGCCATTTGGAAAATTCATTATGCCTTAACTTCATTTAGCAATGAAGAATTATCCCATTTTTGTGGTCACTGTTCATATCTTACATGTCTGGCCAGTATTTTACTGTGGACTTGAATACAAAGGCACCCTGAGGGTTAAGGTTAGACAGCTGTACAGAAGAGCAAAGGTCAGGTGATAAGAACTTGCACTTCACTGGTTGTAAAAGACTACTACTGCTGCTTGTATTTTAAGGGCAAGACCAGTTATCACAACTTGAAATAGTGTAGTAGACTGTCCTGTTTCATGATTGACTGTTGAGAGTCATGTGGGAACATGTTTTTGCTTCTAGTGTAAAATTTACTGCTTGGTATAATATTTTAGGTATGCAATATTGAAGTCTAAAATACTGAAAGATACTTTGAAGTTTGATGAGAAATATGAAGAAAATTGTGATATTTAGTTGTTGCTTCAAAATAAGTGGGGGATGGGGGAATTCTCTAAACCTTTTAAATACACCAACTGTGACCCATCTATAATCCTACCTACCTCAAGTATTGGACTGTCATACCTACTGCAGAATGTTCTCTGCTGATAAAACACAGTTTGTGCACTTATCAATTGTAAGATACATCATCTGATCTTGTGTGAGGAGTAAAATGTGCATCATGTAAGTCCAAGTTATGATGCAGGGGTGTGCTCAAACTTCTCCAAAAGTTGCATAAAATCAACCGAAATAGATGTGGCATAGATGTGTAAGTTTTTACAAAAAATATCAGTCTAATAGATGTGCATAAATGTTTATAGAAAAATCAACTTAAATAAATGTGGCATAGGTGCATAACTTTTTACAGAAAAATCAGCCTAATAGATGTGGCATAGGTCTGTAAATTTTTACAGAAAAATCAACCTAATATATGTGGCATAGGTGCATAAATTTTTACAGAAAAATCAACCTCATAGATGTGGTATAGGTGTGTAAATTTTTACAGAAAATGTGTATCAAAATTTGTGAAATCTTGTGTCAATTGCTTAACAGAGAGGAGGTTCAATACATTTAAAAGTTGAATGCTTTTAAAGAGCATTTTAACAGAGTTTGCAATGGGTCAGAGGGTGGATCTTTCAATTGATAAGTGCATGCATTAGGTGGCGCTATGCCAGCTGCTACAGCCGCAATTAGCCAGGGAAAGAGCATACCACAAAATTAGCATGTATAATCATTCAGCCATCTTAACTCTCACAATTAACACCAGTAATGGCTAGCTTGATGCATCGAAAGAGTTGCAAAAGTTTCAAGATTTGAATTGGGCAAGTTCGGGTGAACAAATTATTCTTGAGCGACAAGAAAACTGAATTACAGTACCATCTGTGGGAAACTTGTTTCTCGCAAAGAAGGCTACTGTACTGGCTTTTTTGGAATAGTCATCTCTCTAAGCACTTGAATATATTGATTTTAAGAGTATAAATTTTTCTGCATTAACCCCTCCGGTAAGCTTGGTTTTTCTATGGTAAAATCATGCACTCAGGTGTGTCGTGGAGTAACTCATTATAATCCTGTAGGGTGTAATCATGTTTTGGATATGGAATAGGCTTGAAGAGGAGATACTTTACACATATGCACCCTCTAAAGGCAAGGCAAGCACAAATATGGCAGCATCCATACAAAAACTGAGTTGTTATTTCGCAGAACCTGTATATGTATATAAGTGATTCATAGCTCTGTATAATGGGAAGGATGTCTTTTTGTAGCGAATGGGTTAACCAAAATATTCAATATTTTCCTTAAATACTGCTATAGACTTTAAGCTTTCAAATGAGTGGTTTTGATGGTATCAGTTTAATAGTTAAGGATGTCGGCCACTTTGTGAGGATTGCCTCCATCTCCACTAAAACTGCTATTAGTAATACCAGGGTGTTGTATGTGGGTTACGGCATATGTAACCTAATTTTTAATAGGAAGTAAGACTATCGTAGACTCTTTGATTAGTATTGTGTGCATGGGGAAGATAAAGGCCCCCTGCCTCTGAAATTAGGGTGTAAATCAGCCAGTCTGGGAAAACCACTCACTTAGCATTCTAACCTAATGTAGCCTAACCAAGCAATAAGTGCAGTCCCATGTTGACTATAATATGAGTAAAAATTTGCTTTTAAAATACTACTAAATTAGCACCATTTTATCATCGGAACCCTCTTCAAAAAAATTTTCATAGGGGAGCTAGGGATTCTGCTTCACTTGGACTTCCTCCTCAGCAGCAGCAGACAATCACAGATTCCATCAAAATTAGGCGTATCATATCTATATCTGATGTGGCTTTTATTCCTTTTACACTAGAAATTTGATCTTGAGCTAGGAGTGGGTCTGACCCAGCACAGGTGATCAGATCTGAATCCAGTGTAAATCCTCCCAAAATTTCTCCTGAAAAGAAGGGTTAAAACAGGATTTAATTGGCATGTTAGAGGGGTGCTTATTCACATTTTTTCACATTCCCAACAAAAAGGGAACTTGAAGCAAGTACTTATGACATCCTATCCCCACATTAGTGTGCTTTCTTTTGTTTTTCTATAAACTTTAGAAACAATATTTACTATATATATATTTTTATAAGTAGCAAGTGAACTTCAAAAACTTTGCATCCCTCAAGGGGAGGTTTCATTCCTATTTACTTCAAGATCAACACAACAGTCTGATAAGACAAAGGGAAAGAAAGCATTCCTTGTCAATGTGAGGAAGTGATTATAAGCTCTGCTTCCCTGAAACTCGCTATGGAATGCAGATCTAGTGACTACATTTATGAATGGAAGTTTCACCACACTGTGTAGATTTGGTTCCTCATATTAAAATGAAATTTTTGCTTTCACTTCCCCTTTAATAAGGCTTAAGTCTAGAAGGACAGCTGCAGCAGGGACTATTTTGTCCATTTTTTAAGTTGTTATATTAAACAATATACCTTTGTCTCAGCTGTCTGTTGCATGGTGAAAAATTATTGTGCCAGGTAGAGTGGAAAGCATTTTTTTCTGGTTATATGATCAACTTTTACACAGTAACACATCTTTAAATAAAAGAAAACAGAATCTTCTTTCTACTCCCACAAACAGCCAGAGGGCAAGGTTGCTGCCTGATATTTTTTCATAACCTGTTATGAAACAAGTCTCCTCTGTAGACTCTGGTCTTAGATTTCACACCCGCAAAGCCAGTTTCACTTTTCATTCCCAGAGATTTGGGTGAAGTTTTGTTTGCTACTGTACTGAAAAAAGTAGGTGATGCAGCAGGGGCCTAAAAATAACCAGTGATAAAGTTGAGGGATCTCACCAGGCATGAGTCATTTCTGACAAAATAGGAGAAAAATTTGGAGGCAACATTTGCAAAATAGACAGCAAGTGAACGGAATTGTGATGGATATGATGAGAATGGTTTTACAAGATTTTGGTGGAGGACATGCCAAGGGTAATGGAAGAGAAACGAAATGCGATATTCTGGAAAAGTAATTATGGGAGAAAGTTCACTAAAATTGCAGATTTAAGTGTATCAAATTCAAAACTGCCTTTGGGGAAAGTTTTCCAAAATTTTTCAACATTCTTGAAATAACTAGTATAGACTAGAGTTATGAAAGGTAGTCATTACTCAAATCTGGGAAATTACTTAAGCTCATTAAAAGTAATTGGTGTCAACTCAATGATCCCATTAAAACTGCATAAAGTTGCTAGATCTCCTCCTGGAATAAGAACTTGCTTTTGTTTTGTGGTGAAGGGTACTATCTGTTAGCTGTCTGATAAGTTAGTGGTGAACACTAACATTTTTTAGTGATTATTTATCTAATTAAATGAGATTTTATGGCTTAGTTTAATTTGGGTAGCTGGCCACAGCCTTTTTACCAGTCATGGCTCACTGGCTTGTTTTCAATGGCAGTAGGTTTTATTTTAAAGTCTTTCGTATGACCCTTGCAGTAGTCAAAACCCAGCTAGACCCCCAGCTGTGATGTAATTACTATGGATTTCATGTGAATGCATCCAAGCTGAACATTGACATAACTTTAAAGGCAGTCATTCTTCACCCCAAACTACAGTTTCAGTATACATGTATCAAAACTCTCAATTGGTACAGCTCTTTGGTTGGCATCACATTCAAGCAATGCAACATAGCTAAATTACACAGCATGGGCACTGAGAGTGTCTTGATTACACATTATGGACTTGTATGGCCACTGGGACAAGCCATAAACTAGGATTGTGTCTAGATAAAGATGAGTTTTAGGTAAATGTGGGAGGGGCTAGAAGTAAGTAGGTTGGGAGAATTGGAACTGTTTGGGATGATGAAAATATGCCTCTTACATTTTAATTGTTATGCCTCTTCTGTGGCAGGGGGGTTGTAGTATATGCCCATGTACTGTGTATTCTCCACCAGTAGAAAAAACATGACTAAAGGGGTGGATTTAAAATGAATTTGAAACAAACTTGAAAATGGTACTTTAACTTGAACTGTGGATGCATGAAACCATATTTGAACTTAAGGTTTCACGGTATACCGGTATTTCCGTAAGTACCGGTACGTACCGGTACCGGTACGGTATGGTACCACCAACCTAAAGGTACCGAAGTATCGTGGAGACTGGGTACTCAACTGTAAGGTGAAAAATCTTTTCTCAAATTTATAGCATTTAAATTAGAATGATACTAAAATGTAACAAACGTCCATTTGATAAATGTCCCGTGTCTCTAAACATTATAATATAAACAGGGAATAGTCACTTGATAATCATTTCGCACCATTTCAGTCACAAATCCTCCCTAAGAATTTCGGAAATTGCCGTTTAACGTTACTTTCGCAGAACTAGCACCATCCACACTAAAAAGGAACTTGCTTTCTATTGACATTCTGCGCAATCTCAGAACGATCCCTGCCAGCGCTAGCTTCGCCTGCGCCTTCACATTGTGTATTTAGACTAGACGGACACGATTAGTCAACTTTGCGGTGAAAATCTTTTCTCAAAAATAAAGCATTGAATTTGAATGATACTTGAATGAAACAAAAACCCATTTGATAAATGCGCCGTGTCTCTAAGGATTGCAATACAAACAGGGAACATTCACTTGATAATCGTTTTGCACTATTTCAGTCACAAATCCCCCTACGAATTTCGGAAAGTGCTGTTTAACGTTACTTTCGCAGAACTAGTACCTTCCACACTAACAGGGCCCTTGCTTTCTTTTGACATTCTGCGCAACCCCCGAACGATCGCTGCTCATCAGCAAATGCTTTCACATGGTGTATTGCAAATAGATACCATGCGTTGATTGATAAAATTCACTTTGATTACGATAGCACACAACATTATACGAGTGCGAAATTCGTTGTAAGCAGACAAAGAATCATAGCATTGCAAGCTCTGACATGAACGTTGCACCGACGACTTCTGATTTTAACACAGTGATTCAGTGGGACCGTTCCATAACGTCCACTGTCTAAGTCTGTGGGAGAAAAACTTTCGTACGAACGCAACAAACGTTCTTTCAGAAATTACTGTAACACGGTGAAGCAATGGGACTGAACACACAGTAAATCCTGCTTAAATCATTGGCTCGCGTGTTCAGTTCAACTGATCAACTCACTTGCTTTGTTGTATTGCTCTACGTACTGAAGAACAGTATAGTGTTATTGTACAACGGATTGCTGCGCGATGCATTCGTAAATCAATCTTGAAGCACTTTGATTTAGTTTTGATAGCGATGACTCGGCGGGAAGAAAGCTTGATGAATCATTTTTTTTATGGAAATATTTTTGTAAAGTTCTACTTAATAACTTTTGGTTATACTTTAGGAGGGGGGTTGTTATTATTTGCAGAAATTATTTTTGCAATCTTCATTACAATCCTGAGTGCTCTTGTCATCTTGTGGGGTCTAGCTCCGGTGCGGACGTGCGGCGCTGATTTATTGTGTTTCCCGAAATTATCGGACGCTAAATTTGCAGAGAGGTTATTTCTTTTTTTGTTTCCCGATTTGTTTAGTGTGGGGTGACTAAATGTTATAAAAAATACTGAAACGGGACGCAGGGATTATCAGAAGACTTCACTTATGTCAATGCATGGTATTTTTACGGATATTTTGCACGTGATAAAAATCCTACTTTTTTACTCTTAAGTCTGTAGTACTCAACTTTTCAATAACTTTTCATGGAAAAAAAAGGAAAAGGAATGTTTCTCGATTGTACTTTCTTTTTCCTTCAATAAAATCCTGAATGATAATAATATCATTTCAGGCTAAATAACAGTAATAATGACTTCATGTTTTCAGTTGTAAAATTGTAATGGGAATAGGCCTATATTGCCTTTCTCTTAATTACCCTTTCTGGCATATTGTAACCATACATTCACCTGTAAAAGGGACCTGGCAAGCATGGCCATATACAGGACTCCTTCTCTCTGGAGAGGATGGAGGGGGGGTGGGGAGTCCATATCTTCTGGAGTCAATTTCTGCTGGCGACCGGGGCACTGAAGTCTACCCGAATTAGCAAGGTTTTGGCCAATTGCAGTGGGAGGGTTGTAGCCCCCAGTCCTCCCGTACTGTGTGGCCATGCTAGCTGTTAGTCTTGATCATGCTATGGATGAGCCTAGCCTCAGAGAGAGGATAAAATGTGCCTTCTAAGTCCTTATCTCACATGCCAAGTCAGAAGCTTTGACACATAATTTCTGCTATAAATGGGTTGTGGTGGATAGAGGAGTTTGACTCTGTTTTTCTTTGTCAAGAGTAAATGAACATGGATAGTGATTAACAAAATATTGAAGAGACCATTTCCACATTTCTAGCCAGTGATGTCATGCTAGCAGGCATGTGCAGTTACCCCCTGGGTTTTCGAAACACACCCCCAATTTAAGGAATTCATAACAGCCTGGTATTTCTAGGTAGAGTTGTTGAACTTTTGATGCAAACAGGAGCTGACGTGATGCCCTTATTAACCTACCTGTTGTGAAATGTTTCACAACAGATTGATAAACTGAAGAAAGAAAACAAGTATGTGAGCTGAATGTTGGTTACATCAAGGCATAATTGTGGTTAAGTTATGCACTGCCATATATACAGTGGTGCACCCAGGATTTTGGACTGATTTTGGAAGGGTCTGAGAAGTGTGGTAAGAATATCAATGTACCATCATAATGGTTTAGGCAAGATTCTGGAAAAAATGTACCCCCTAGATTGTGTGAAATGGTCCTTCTCAGATTGGCAAGTTAACTCCTGGAAATGGTATTTTCAAGCATTATTGGAGGGAAGCCCTATCCCCTTATCTTTGTTGGCAAAATGTGGTTACACATCTGCCATATATACAAGTGCATGAGGAGGCATCTTGCAAGGTTTATATTTTTCCCAGGTACAGAGGTCAGAAAAAACTTATATTAATGAATTCTAACTGCATTCCAGAAAAGAGCAATGACCCACAGCCCTTCCTGAAAATTAAAATAAAATTTTAATTATGTTTTTACTATTCAAGAAAGAACACTGATATTCTGAAGGAGGGGAGAGGTTCAAGACCCTTGAACCTTAGAGGTTCAAGCCCCTTGAATCTCCCTTGGGCATGTCACTGACTACACACTTGAACTATGTGTACAACAAATGCATTGAGCTTTCAGAGGAAAAGTGGATATACCTGTAGGCTGAGGCAGTTCAGATGTAATCCTGTAAGATAGTTTGGAAGAGAGTTAGGAGAGAGGGGGATTAGAAAAGCAGGAGTGAGAGTAATGGAGAGTGAGGGGAGGGGACATGACATTACTTCTGCCTAGTAAATGTACTGTCCAGTTTAATTTGAAGTTATTTCTTAAAGGGCCAAACCTCTCACCCCAAACTACAATTTTGGTCCGGGGGTACCGAAATTCTCAACTGGCTCAGCTCTTTGATTGACAGCTAATTCAAACAATGCAGAGTACCAACACTTATATTACACAGCATGAACGGTACTGAGAGTGTTTTGGTTATATAAACCGAGCTTTTCTTTACTCCCCTTGAAGTAATAAACTGAGATTGTATCAGGATGAGCATGAATTTCAGACAGTTGTGGGAGGGGCTTAAGTAAGAAGGTTAGGAGAATCGGTACTATTTGGGGTGAGAGAGCTAGTTCTCTAAACATACCCCAGACTTAACCCTTTACCGTTGTGATCCGATTGGGGCATATTTGCGTGCCTCGGGAGTGGGCGGAAAAGAGGACGTAGCACGCCCTGCATCAGCTTCTGTAGGCCATTGACCCCGTGACCTTAAACTATTGTCTCTCTCGTTATTGTGGCCGTATTTTCGGGTAGCTACTCGCAGTTTCGAGCTCTGCGTGAAACAGTAAAGATGGGTGACAGCCGAGCTCTCCGTATGGGTCCAAAAGGACCTAAACAACAGTAAAGGGTTAATCTGCTACTAGACATCTTAGGTGACTAATGGAGTGCATACCACAAGAGTTTTTCTCTACTGACACAATAGACCCTTTGAGGTGGTCTGCTCATTCTTGTCAACATGCATGCATGGTCTAAGAAAGAAGATGAACCAAGCATGAATGAAATGCAAGTATCAACAGCACAATTGGCACAAGTAAGGAACTTAGTGGGTGGAAAGACCAGTAATCTTTTTGAAGATTTTAATGACATGTGGGGGAAGGGGGTGGAGTGGAACAGTAAGGAGAGAAAGGTGATATTGTATCAAGTGATCAAACATCTCTTTGACTTGTCCATCAAACTTTCTTGTGTATTTTTTTATTAGGTTATAGTGAACACTTAGGGGAGGGGGACTCACCACTCCCTGCATGCACTTACAGAGGCAATTGAATGTAGACAATGAAATGATGATATGCATGGTTTCAGGACATGAATCTGTTACCCACTGTTTTCTTTTTGTGCACTGGTTCGTCTTTCTTAATAGGAATTGAATTGTTTGGTACAACTGCATGCTATATTGCTTTCAGTGTAAATTATGCAAGAAACACTTCATGGTAAAATTATCTCAGAGTTGAAATAGATGTTAACCATGACTCCCCTGAGAATTTTTTCATTCATTTCTTGAAGCCATCATATACTACACACACTGTGGCTGCTGAAGTAAGTCATGGTTCCCCTGATAAAAACCCTAACTGTATTGTCTGTAATATGTACTGAACTCATACAGGTACTAGAAGCCATGACATTTATTAATAGGCCAACTGCAAGTAGTCTTTCTTTCTGACTGAGTGTAATACTGCCCAAGTCTTGCATTCTGTAGTCATTCAGCAGGTCTCCCACCACTGCAGGCATGATGTCATGACATTGGTATGTGGAAGTCTGACCAGTCTTGGAAAGGACATTTTCACCCGCTACTATCATATCTTAGCTCCTTGGCATGCCCCAGATTAACCTCCAGCTGGTGTAACTGGTGGTGTCTTTCATTTGGTAACATTTAGCTGTCGCTGCGAGGTTTCTTTAGGATGACTCCTAACAACCACTGCAGAATTGAAGCTAAAGATTGTAACCTGCTGTTTTGGGGTTGGTATCTTTATGCTTGATGTGGATCAGACTTCAGACTGGTTGGATCATGTAAGACATACATAACTGGTGCACTTATTGTACAGTACCTGAGTACCTGTCTGTTGAATTATGGTTGAGGCCGATGGAATCCTTGAATGTTTTACTACTTATAATAGTTTGCTTCAGTTACTTTACTTGTCTCACTTGAAGAATGATGATATAGCAATCTACCTCACCCCCCCCCCCCAGGATAGCGATTTGTTCTTGTTAGGAAGGGGGCCCTAGGGGACATTACCTCATTTTAACAAAAGAATTGTGTGTGAAAAATTCAAGTTAAAGGTGGTTTTCAGATATTTTGCTGGACATTCCCCTGTGATTGCCACACATATCGGCCCCTCATTACCTTTTTTTGCATTTAATGTAATCCCCTTTCGCCACCTTGCCCATACTACATACAAGCCAGAGAGCTTTTGGAAAAGCTTGTCGAGTTCTCACAAATTTGGCATTATGTCAAACTGATTAGGATTAGCCTAGGGGACTAACACTGAGGTAACCCTCAAATTTGCTAGATAACACGTTTAGATGATAGCAAAATCAGTGTGAATGAAACTTTTGGCAAAAATTTTAGCACATATCCTTAAGTCAAATCACACATGAGAGTCCGTCTATCTAGTTGGTTGCTTCTTCAATAGACCCTTTGCCAAATAGCAACTACAAAGGATTGTGGGACAGTTTTTTGGATACATGCCATTTTTGTCAGTGTCATTTTGCCATGACCAGAATGACTCATAGCAAAGGACTGTCTCACAATCCTTTGTAATTTTTATTTGGAAAATGGTCGGTAAAGAGTTGATATTTATGAAAAGAAATCTTCTAATTTGATGAAAATTGCATGCTTCCCCTAAAATAGCCCTGAAAATAGAATACATATATTTTTTCGCGAGAAATACTCTGACAAAAGTCTGTCTGCGACACACACAAAACCCAACTGTTGTTTTTGAAAAAAAGTGGGTCAGCGGTGTAGAGATTGTAATAGGAGTTGTCATATCTAGGTTCGTTGACTCTCAAAACTCGCCGTAGCACTTGCTCAGTGTAGATACTAAATGGAGATTGTGCACACCTGTGGGTTGTTACATAATGAACTGATCAAATTAGTTACTGTAAGTGTGCCCACATAGATTAATCTGTATTAGATAACCATTTGGATCTTGAACAAGATGTTTCATATCCTAGTAGTATATGGGAATCTGGCTTCTTGGCTTGGGCGGTTGCTCAACTCTTCTAGGTTCATGATTCAGTAAGTCTTTGTTATGTTTGAATCATGTCTCTAGAGAATTTAAAATTGCCAGAAATGTATGAGCCATAATCATATTTTGGAGTAAACATTTCTTTCATTGTAAAAGTTTTGATGGAGTGATTTCAAACATCTGGTCTCCTTTCACTTTAAGATGAATTCCATCACAAATTTTCTCTTTAGTTTGTTGCAATACAGTTAGTACTAATTTATGAGATAGTTTGAGCTTTGCCCTTCTGCCATTGATGGGCAGCAGAAAATCTCCCAGCAGGGGAAGTAGTCTTGAGTGGGGGTGTGAGCAAGCAGGGTTGTGAGGGAATGGGAGTCTGGGAAGTTACATTTTGTTTCAGGTAGGTGGAAAAGATGGAAAGTTTTTAGGCAGTGGTCAGTCTTATTGTCTATTGATTGGGAAGTTAGTTAAATTTTTTCTTGCAGGGGTGGACATTTCCTCTCCCCTCTCTTCGTGCCTGGGCAGTGTGTTTACAGTAACTTCAGGAAATCCTTATGGTTGTCTGATAATTGCAACAAGTAAAGGTAGTAGGGTCAATTGATAGTATAACATTTTTCTTTTTTCCTTGAAAGAAAAAAACTTTATTAAAACTCAAAGCAGAATATATACAAGGTGATAGTATAACATTTGAAAAGGAATGGAATGCAGATGGAAATATCATTAATATCATATTATAAAAAAACTCTGGTAGCTGTGGATTTCTTTTTTTACACAAGTACATTGTGAAGGCTTTATCAGAGCTGCCAACCATTCTGTTTTTGCTAGAATAATTCTGTTTTGTGGAGAAAAATATGGCATTCCGATTTTCCTTGTCAAATTCTGTTTTTTTCTTCAAAATTCTGAATTATAGGCTCATTTACCATACATAGTGATATGCATTGATAAGTTTGCAGTTTGCACTTCTAAGTGTTGCATAATAAGTCATACATGTCCTGCACATATGATATGTGTACTTCACTGCAGATGCCAGATACCCCCCACAGTACTTGCACTCCTGTACAAGTGGAGTGACCTCAGTTTCCCCAGACCCATTAATGTGACCTTGGCACAGATTGCACTACTTGTCAAAAAATAGAATGCTGTGCAGTTATTGTACAAGGTTGTAAATTTTGTTTTGTAAGATTCTGGTATTTGCTAGAAATTCTTTTTTTTTTTCCATTTGAGTTCCTTCTTTGGTTTGACAAGGTTGGCAGCTCTGCTTTATTATTCCAGAAATGACATACTTACAGTATTCACTTCGTCATTAAAATGTTGTAAGTGTAACTACTATGTCAACATAACCAGGTGTTTCCGTGAATCATGTAGCTATTATGTGGCTCAGATGGCAGTCAAAGGTTGCTTCTTTTCAAAATTTTTGAAAACTTCCATGGTAGCTACCTGTACTTTATATCTGTAGGGAAGGAGCATATACACCAGCAGGTGACTGAACTTCAGAGTAATGTCATCAGAACTTACGTGTTATTTTTCATGTGCAATATTTAGTATGGTAGATAGTTCACATTTGGACAAACAGGAGAAATGACATGAAATGGTTTGTCAGCAAAGTGTAAATCAGTGGTCCAGGAGAAGCAGAGCATATCTTTAATGGAATTTTATTTATGAAAAGGAGTACTCCCCCTACCCTCCTTCCCACAAAGGAAGAAACCTGACTGCATCAATCATGATCATTTAAATCACAATTAACCCACATGATCGATTTCAAAGTTTAGTGCCATTTTTCAACTACAAAGGATTGTGGGACAGTCATTTGGGACATGTTGTTCAATTGTCAATGGCATATTACTGTGGCTGAAAATGACCTAGACAAAAATGCCATCCGGGCCCCCAATTCTTTGTAATCGCTATTTGGAAAAGAGTCGGTAGAAGTCCAATGGAAAGTGGTATCTTACCAAGTTGTTCATTGTTTGCACACAAGCCAACTCCATTGTTTAAATTTAATTGTCCACTACTGGATTACTCTGCACCCGTCTTTACCCATGCGTCCTGAAAGATGTACTTTAAAGGTAAAGAGCAGTCCCTCCAAACTTATTTTGAAGAAAAAGCTAAATAACTCAATTTTCATCTTATTTCTCTTCAGAGCATCTTTAATTACAGTTTATGACTTAACTATTGCACATTCAAGGTAAACTAAGCAGTTATTTCTGGTAAATTTCACATTTGAAGAGAAAAAACATTGTCACATGACTCCCAACAGCCAATCATGAAACTGGACAGTCTACTACACTTTTTCAATTTGGGATGACTGCTCCTGCCCTTTAAAAGGCTGAAGAACTAATATGCAAGAGAACCTTGTATGTGTAGCCTACATAGTTTTATTTATTCTATATTTCTAAATCATAGATGTGTTATTGTAGAGTTGGGACTAAAGAGGTATAAAGGAAGTAGTTCAAGCATTTAAAGACAAAAGATGGTAGTCAACGGTAGTCTGGGCATGTTTTAAAAAAGTTGAAGGTAATTATTCTGGGAAAAACTGATCACTTTGTTATTTTTAGTAAAAAAAGTCCTGAGGGGAAGGGGTGGGATTATTGGTAGAATAAAGCTAGACATAAGTGTTCTTTAGATCGTAACTTTTGTATTATCCTCAAGGCTGTTCTTTTGGTGAGATGATTTGTATGGAGCTTGTTAGAAATGACCTTCATTTTTTTTTTACCACTCTTCCCTTTCACTGAATCTGATTACGTGATGCCCTGTTATTCATTCTACCATGTATGATGATTGTTGTAAAAAGGAACAATAATGAAAAAGGAGTGACAAAAAGGACTGGACTGTATTGCCCGTTTCTTGGTCTTCTGTACTTCTTCTGTTCTTCTGTACTTCAGTACCCCCCAATGTTTCGTTTGATATGATACTTTGATTCTTGATTCAATTCTTACTTTTTCTAGTGAAGGGAAATACTGTTTTTAAAATACTCCAGCGTAGCAAGTACTCTGGTCATTTTCAAATCATTCAGTCTCAGCAATAAACCTCAGCAAAAGCTTCATCTCCTCAAAATATTATGCACAAGAAGAGTTATGGAAGTTGTATCTTTTGAAATGTTGAAAGTTTGTGTGAACCGATTATTCTTGAGCAACAAAAAAATGAAATTCTATCCAAGGGGAACTTATTTCTTGAAAAGAAGGCTACCATACTGCCTTATTTGTAATTATTTATCACTCCTTGCCAATAAATATTGGTTCTTAAAAGGATGAAATTTCCTTATAAAACAAAAGCAATATTTTCCTTTAATACAAATTAGTATCACTCTAGGAAATTATATTTCCATTCCAGTGCCATACATCCTAATTTCTTTTCTTATCATCACATTGCATGCTTTTGCTCAAGCAGCTTGAAACAAACAAATATTTAGTCTCCCTTTGTTCTTCCAGGCCAACTCAGGAAGGAAACTCAATTACAGTAAAATTTTTTATGCGTCGAGTTTGAGGAAGTGATAGGGTAGATGGATTTGGTGGATTTGCTTTAAAAATTTTTTGGTTCCATTTTGGAATATGACTCTAAGCTCTTTGGCCTCCTGCAGCACTTAAGCCCTTGTACTTTACACGTAACTTCGTGTGAAGTTTAGACTTAATGAACTAGGTACAGTACTTACTTAAATGTTGATTGCAGAAGGTGCTAACATACCTTTAATTGATTGAATAGACCTCATGAATGAATCAGACGATTTTTGTTTCCTGTATAATACCATTTCTTTAGGGTGTTGTGCGCGACGCTCTGCATAATTAAGCAATAGAGTAGGGAATTCAAGCCAGTGAGCCACAACTGGAAAAAAGGCTGCGGCCGGTTTGACTTGAGCCAATAGGTTGGAAAATGGGCCGTAAAACTCTGAACTATAACTAACGTTTAACCTAGAAATGTGGCCGGGAGTAGTGTTGAATATGGTGCCCAGGTGTTGTGGCATGAAAAGTGTATTAAAAGTATGTACAACCTAGTCAAATGAATGTGGAGAAGCCCCAACAGCAGGCTTTGAGCGAGAGATATGTCTGGCAGTTTTTGAAACAACCAAAACGAAATTCAGATAACCAATATTGCAAGAAGTGGCTCCAGAATCGAGCAATGGAAAATGATGGGAAAAAAAAGAAAGGCAGATAAAAGGTTAATTTATGCATCCCCTCTCTGCTCATCTCCTGTTCACCTATGTAATTCCTACCTACTGGCAACTACCCCTTGTAAACTAATAGAACCATGAGTGAGGGGGGGGGGACCCCTTGTGAGGGGAAGTTAAGTGCAGTAGCCTAAGTACTTGTGTGTACTTGTGTGATGAAATATGTATACAAATTATTACAGGTTACAGAGACTGGGAAATAATCACCAGAAGCTTGGAGAAGCTTATAAAACGTTATGAAAACCCCCCACAATATACAAAAGAGTACACAAGTTTATTATGTTAAAGAAAAAACAAACCAAAGTACAAAAGTTAAGCAACCTTTCCACTTGAAAAGAATTATACATTTTTGGTGGTGACAATGCAGTCTGGTAATGTATACATAGGCCTAGAACCACAGAGTGAGAAGTGCATGCTACTAAGAAGTCATTTTTCTGCTTGCACAGATCCCCGGCACTGATATGCTTTTGCTTGGCCCCTCTGTGGTATTCCAGTGATAAATGACCTTGACTGATAACAAGAACATACAAATGTTCAGTTGAAAGACTGTCAGTAGTTCCACGTGGTGTGATGTGAACATTTGTACAACCAAGGGAGGGTTTGGGAGTGTCTGCCAAGGCTGAAAAAAAACATCAATGGCTGAAATGAAACTGATGCAACTGATTGAAATTTTACACTATTTGAACTACAAATATTGCACCATTTTGCATTTTTAGACCTAAATGAACAATTTTTTTTCATGCAGGAGGGGAAATATCCGCACCCCTTTGGCTCTTCCCTGTGTGGTACTCCCAAAACCATGATAGCAGTGATCCCATGGGGACAGGTAAAATGTCCTCCTCCCCCCTTAATTTTAGTTGTCATTTTCATTCCCAATACTATAGATTAGTGCAAACAACCCCACACTCTATAACCATCAGATTTATTTCTGGTGTTAAATTGAATACAAACAGTATTCATGGTACAAGTAGATTAAAGGGCCAAACCTCTCATCCCAGGCTACACTTTTGGTAACAGGGTACCAAAATTCTCAATTGGATCAACTCTTTGATTGACAGCTAATCAAACAATGCACAGTACCAAAGCTTATATTACACAGCATGAATGGTACTGAGCTTGAAGCAGTAAACTGAGATTGTATCTGGATGAGCATGATCGAATTTCAGACAGTTGTGGGAGGGGCTTAAGGGCCCAATTTTCTCATTCCAAACAGTACCAATTCTCCCAACCTTCTTAATTAGGCCCCTCCCACATTTGTCTGAAATTCACCCTCATTCAGACACAATCTCATTTTATTGCTTCAGGGTGAGTATAGAAAGCTCAAGGTGTATTATCAAAACAGTCTCAGAACGGTTCATGCTGTGAAGTATAAGCTTTGGTACTCAGCATTGTTTGAATTAGCAGTCAATCAAAAAGCTGAGCCAATTGAGAGTTTCTGTTACCCTATACTAGAAATGTAGTTTGGGATGAGAGGATTGTCCCTTTAAGTAAGAAGGTTAGGAGAATTGGTACTGTTTGGGGTGAGAGAACTGGGCCTTTAAAGAAATGAGCAGTGGACCCCACAAATTGCTGCCAAATCTCGAAGTGACTTAATAATTAGACTCATTTATAGCTTGTTAATCTGAAACCATTACACCTATTAGAACAGTTAATGGAAGTTGCATGGTTTGAATTACAAAAAGTTTGTTTGCAAAAAATTATTCTTGACCAACAAATAACAGAATTTCTATCAGTGAATAACTTTGATGTCTCTTGAAAATAACTATCTTGTTTGAATAATCTATCATTCTATTTCCACAAAGCTCTTCTTAAGCACTGTGAAACAAATACAATGTTCCACTTTCAAACTAGATCACCAGTTTGTAATTCTGGGTCCAATATACAACCAACATCAAATCCATGTAGATACACAAGAACCATAGTCCTTTTGCCTGTATAGCTGCTAACTTGTATTCTCCCTCGGAAGTAATTAACAGTTATCAGGCATGTAATCGTTCCTTAGTTATACTCTACAGACATCACTTATGATAACACAAGCTGGAAAAGCAATCTGTTTTGACGAGAGAAAGGAGGTCACAGCTAAAATGACCCATTTGAGAACAGCTTGACGGACATTGAATAAACTTTGGACCCTATCTAAGGTCAAAATCTATCACTTTATGTTTGTAGAGAGAATTGTGAAGGTCACATGGGGTTAACAAAATTTTTGGAACTTCTATGACTACTCAGTACTCCAACAGAAACCTTTAAAACCTTTATAAACCCTGATTTACAAAGTAGTTCTTCATCACTTTATTCTAATAAAATACTTGCCAAAGCCTTTAAATATCTCTATATTTGTTTCTAGTCACAACTAAATGAAGTTAAAAAAGTGCTGTAGTAAAATGGAAAGAATAATCTCCATCCGATATTCAGTCTTTCAGAGTCTTTTGGCAGATCTACCTTATACTGGCACCCAAATACAAAGTTTGATCTATGAATTAACCACTACAGTGTCAAATTAATTCTATTCTTAATGTTTTCTTAAAGGGTATGAGCAGTCGCCCCAAACTTTTTTAGGAGCAGATGCTAAATCTCACAGTTTGATGTGCCTCTTCTTTCTCCCAAAGTATCTCTATTTTAGGACTTCAGTGTTGCGTATACAAGGTAAGACAAGCAGTAAATCCTAGTAAATTTCACATTTGAGGAGAAAGAATATTGTCACATGACTCTGAAGAGCCAATCATGAAACAGGACAGTCTACTACACTACCTCAAGTTGGGGGGGGGGGGGGGACTCTTCTTGCCCTTTCACTGACATATTTAGAGGTTTTTTTAGTGATTGTTAGTGATTGATGCCACAATAAGTTGGCACATGATACATTTTGGTTTTGGGGATAAATACTGTACATGAAAACTGGTACCTTACAAAGAAACTCTTCATGTTCAGTCGAAATTGCTGTTTCAAGAGAAATTGGAAGGCAAAAAAAAAAAGATGTAAGTTTGTTTGAAGGGTGGTTTACATCTTAATTCATATCTGGCACTTTTGCATTTTTGACTATCGTTATTACCCCTTGCTACATCTAACTTGGTGTCTGCAAAATTGAGAAAGATTTCATTTACAACAACATATTTTCTTTAACAGAAAGTGACTTTAATCAGGAAATTCTGTCTTTTTCACTCCTTATTTACCTTTCATCATTCTATTATAAATAGCACCACAGTTTTACTGTACCTACACCCTCTGTCCACCTTATAGGTACTCCTTATCTGTAAATTGGTATTTGCTGCTCTAAAGCATATTCTGCAGTAATATTTGATAATAACACTTGTCTATACTATACAGTAGCAGTATCATAATGATATAAACTGAAGTGTTGCATTGCAAAAGATTTAATGAGTAGGTCAACTGCATGCCCTTTGCACTTATTAAACAATAAGCATATGCTATTTATAATGGAATGGCCTGTTCAGAAGTTGACCAATCAACATGCAACAGGACAACGGGTGAATTTGGTCTTAATTTACTGGGTAGGGGATTGAAGTCCCCTTGCTGTAGTGGTCAGGGACTACTAGGTCTCACCGAGGCCACTATGATGTATGGGGCATCAGTCATTGTGTTCATTGTGTTCCTCTTTGGTCATCAAAAGTGAGATGGCCTGTGTATAATGGAGGAGAACGAGGATTAAATGATTTAGATGTCTAGCTAATGGGAAGTGGAGTTTAAATGTACCTGGGGATTTTTGAAGATAGTGATAAGATTAGTTATTACTTCCTTGACTGTGGTAGACCATATGGATTTGTAATTTTGAAATGACCATTGGGCCAGCTTTATCAAGTGGGCATATCATTGATAAGTCTTGCCATGAGACACCTGGGAAGGTCAGCATAAGTTAAATTTATACAGAGAAGATGGAGGTCTGAAACCTTTTAGGCCAAGTAAAAAAAAAAAACAATCAGTTGATCGTCCCCGCCCGCATCCTTTTTTGCTGCCGCATCAATTTTTTTTTCTGGAAATTTATCCTGTAGTGTTATATTTTTATCAGAAGTTTGGAAATAAAAAACTCACCGTATGAAATATATCAGAATAGTACGAAATAAAAAAGGTATCAAATCATCTTTCTTGTCTCCAAGTGGTCATTATAAAGTGTATGTAGGATGTGTGTATTGTCTCAATGCATTACAGTGCTTCAACTATGACTTCTCATGGAAACAGGAGGGCCATTTTGAATGTTGGCCATTTTCATAAAAATATAAAATCAAAAATAAAAACCTCCCGCATGCTCGATTTTTCTGGAAAGTTCGGACAATCAACTGCATTTTATTTTTTACTTGGCCTTAAGTGGATGCTTGCACTTGCGCTTATGTTTGTAGTGGACATGGTTATGGCTGTTCCCTTCTCACGTGTGTCGTTACTGAGTATGTGGTCTAGTTTGTGGATGTATACTCTCACTCAGGAGGTCCAGGGTTGGAATCCCAGGCCAGGCCATACCAAAGACTTAAAAAATTGAACCTAGTGCCATTTTGCCTATGCTGCGGATAAGAAATGGAGTAGGGGTAAGAATACAGCGCTCGATCCACGACTAGAAAAAAGACCTAGGGTGCTTCTTAATTAAAACCTGTAGCATGGTTATAAGTTGAGGCATACAATGATATGTAACCTTACCCAACCTGTCCCATGATGATGAAATCACAGAACCCAGTGGCGTAGCCGGGGGTGGGGTTGGGGGGTTAGAACCCTTCATGATCCAACGTTGCAATGCAAAAAACACAACAAAGGGGATTTTTTTCTCTCTTTCCTTAGAGTTTTCCTTCATGTCGTGCCCCAAAACCACCAATGAGACCAAACCCCCTCCACATGACACAATCCTGGTTATACACCTGACAGAACCCATATCTGTTTCAGGCAACCAGTAACTAATGCATGACATTTTTAACAACCCAAAAGTGGATTCTCATAAATTTTTAATCTGCCTTCATGTGCATGTTGGTTTAGACCATGGCCTTGAAATCCAGTGGCTGGGAACATCACATATTTCCAGTGATATTCTATGGATGCTGGGACTGTCCCATTTTGAAGTACAGAAGAATTAAAAATGCCTTTAAGTATCACAAATCAAGGGTAATTTTTGTGGATTTTGCATTTTAATAGTTTAAAGCGCAAGAACAGTCACCCCAACTTAAAGTTTTAAAGTAGATGGTCCTGTTTCATGATTGGCTGTTGGGACACATGTGACAACATATTGTATCCTAGTGTGAAATTTACTTGAAACAACTGCTTGGTTACCCTTGAATATGCAATAATAAAGTCATGAAATTTTAGAAAATATTTTGGAAAAGAAATAAGAAGAAAATTGTTAGATTTTGCTGTTGCTTCAAAATAAGTTTGCTGGGGGAGGGGGACTGCTATTGACCTTTAAGTATATTGAATCCTTAAGATAAATCTATGAATATAGATATGAGATAAAATTCATTGTCAGATGTTTGGTTATAATTTTTGCCTGAATATGTTCATATTGAGATTCTGAACCTTTGTGTAGGCAAGAAAGGACATGCAAATTCTTCATGAGGTATGTCCTCGAAATTTCATGGAAAAGTCATGAATATTGATTCTCAAAAAAAGTAGAGGAACCCTGATCAAAGGTAACAGAGGCTAGTGGGTCAATGCTATGGCAACACAGTTTCTGTAGTTCTCAGATGTTATCATCCTACTTTATCTTTATGGACCAAGTCCAAGGAGTTTGCTTAATGAGGATTTTAAAGGTTAAAGAAGTGATTACATTGTAGCTCCACAAACAAAGTTGTAAATTGCTTATGGCATACTCATTTGAATTCAGTTGAACTGCATGTCTATCATGTGGGAATTTACTAGCCAATGGATATTGTACAGCAGGTAGATTATGCAGTGACCTGTTTTTGAATACTTTCAATGGGGTTTACCATTGTTTCTGCTTTGTTGTAATTTTGGTTTGTAGGTTATGCACATGCTTAATCCACATTGAACTTCTTACCTCCATTTACATTATGTAACCCTACCAACCCTCTTCCCACACAGCTAGTTTGAATATAGTGGCCTATATTCCTGGATAAAAAACCAGCTCTTGATTATATAGGGCTACCTTTAGAGAGGGACAGAAAGACATTTACCCTTACCAGATGGCAGTATTGCAAAGTGCATGCAGGATTTATTGTAAAACTTTTATCAACAGTAGAGGATTGTCTTGTGGTCATTTGGATGGCCAGTTTTAAGGTAAATAAGTCTGAAGGTCAGTTAGTGAAGGTCAGTTACTACCTACTGTAATTTTAAGGGTCATTAGCTAGAGTAAAAAATAACTCAGACTTTGTACCATTTCTCAAGATTGTCTGTGGGTTGTCAAATGAGGACTCTTTGATTTGATTGAAAATTTGGCCAGAGCTGGTATGGTCAATTTAAAGGGCCAAACCTCTCACCACAAACTGCAATTTGGGTACGGGGTAATGAAATTCTCTATTGGCTCAGCTCTTTGATTGACAGCTAATTCAAACAATGCAGAGTATCAAAACTTATATTACACAGCATGAAAGTACTGAGTGTGTTTTGATTATAAAAATTGAGTTTTTCAGTACTCACTTTGAAGCAATAAACTGAGATTGTATCTGGATGATGATGAATTTCAGACGATTGTGGGGGTGCTTCAGTAAGAAGGTTAAGAGAATTGGTACTGTTTGGTGTGAGAGAACTGGGCCTTTAAAGGTAAAGAACAGTCCTCCCAAACTTATTTTGAAGAAAAAGCTAAATAACTCAATTTTCTTCTTATTTCTCTTCAAAGTTTTTTTCATTACATTTTATGACTTTGCTATTGCATATTCAAGTTAAACCAAGCAGTTATTTCTGGTAAATTTAACATTTGAAGAGAAAAAACATTGTCACATGATTCCCAACAGCCAATCATGAAACTGGACAGTCTACTACACTTCTTCATTTTGGGATGACTGCTCTTTAATTAACTTTGTAGACATACTTTTCCCATGCTTCATCTATTTTTCATTAATTTGCACTTCACATGCTGCCTGGGATAGTTAGCACTGCAATTACAGGTGTATGAGGGGGTGGGAGTTGGTGCACAGGGGCTCTTGCCCTCCCAAACCATGCAAACACAGATGATCCAATTGGGCAAAATACAGGCAAAACATGATAAATGGTGCCATTATTTGGGCAAAAATTGCTCTTGCCCTCCTCACAAAAATTACCCCTGTATGCCTATGACTGCATATGCCCGCCATTTTAGAATAAAGATCTGCCTCATTTGTTGCGCAGTAACTGTTGGTGGTGGCAAGATCGTAAAATAGGACAGTTAATTGTTGCCCCATATCTTTTTTTTAATCAACCCAGGAAAATCCTGACTTTGTTGATCTTGGATTACTTTTAGTGGCTTTATATTTTTTCTATTAGAACTACCATCACTGAGTGCAACACCCATCGAAGGGAAGTTAGTACTTATAAAAGAAAGTTTATTCTGGCAAAGCTTTGAACTTTTTGGCTTCATACAGAGATTTCTTCCAGGACATTGTTTGGTTCACCCCACCTGTTACAATTTCTTTTAAGGGGGCTCATTGAGTAATTGGTTCATGCAAATTTTTTCAAAGATGTTAAGTTTTCTTCACATATACCACTGACAAAATGGTCAAAGAGACAATCCCCATTTCCTTTGTACATGTAAGAGTTGATTTAGTACTGAATGGCTCAATTTAGTTTTCAAAAAAATTTGTTACTAGTCTCCTTTTTCAAATTATGCACAAAACTGGTACTAGTCAGGATGGTATAAAATTCAAAGGTTGAAAGTTTCAAATTTTGTAGTGAATGCTCATGAATATTAAGGTAATCAGCTTTTGGGCACATTGGAAGGAATTTCTATATTGCTAGCAGGCTCTGAGGGGTGGCAGTCCACGTGGGCAGCAGCCACAGAAAAGCTACGCAGGCTAGCATTTTCATGCACCCTGCTGTCATACAATTGACCTTACATTTCATAGACTAATTGACACACATTTCTTGTAGAATTTGACATACCTATGTTGCATCTATTAGGTTGCTTTGGTGCAACATTTTGAGAACGTTGACACACCCCTGCATCATAACTTGAGCAATTAACCCTTTCCTAGTCTTATGGGTCCTTTTGGCCCCAGACGGAGAGCGTGGCTGTCACCCATCATCACTGTTCCATGCAGAGCTCAAAACTGCAAGTAGCTACCTGAAAATTCGGCCACAACGAGAGAGACAACAGTTTAAGGTCACAGGGTCAATAGCCTACGGAAGCTGATGCAGGACGTGTTACGCCCGCTTTTCCGCCCACTCCCGAGGCGCGCAAATATGCCCCGATTGCAGCCGTACAGCAAAGGGTTAATGGCCTTTGAGAATCAGGTTACGATATTTTTTCATACCACACATTGTAATCAATGAGGATTAGATATTTGCCTTACCATGGATTTGCAATATTTTGGTCCTGAAATATATAGTGAATTGGAAGAGATTGGGGAAGAAATTAGTGAGAAATATGTATTGTTTCAAAGTAATTAGCCATGGGCAAAGTGCCCTTGTTCTTTAACTACAATTGAAGCTTCTTCCTGAATACTTCCTCAGTTGTCTGTCTGGTAAATAAGCTGATGCTGAGAACCATGTAATGATGTTCTTTGATTACAAAGGAGTTGGTGATATTATCTTGTCCCTGAAATGTACACATCTGCCTATTGTCACCATGTCATCAACTGTCATTCATTGTGTAAATAAACCTTGTTAAGTGTGGGATTAGGTGATCAAATGACTTTTGTTCCCTACTTTACCAGTCATCAACACCTTCACGAGGACTACTTTTAATTGGAAGCTGGTATGGGCTCTTTATGAACATCCTTGTTTCACTGTCATGAACTCCTAGCAGAGGTTGAGGTATGAAAGGGAAATCTGCTTGAATGTATCATCTCAATTAAAACGCCATCAGACTTGCGTGTCAGGTTAGGAATGCTTTCAATCTTTTGAGAAGCAACTTTTCTAGTCAGATAGCTTTTTGAAGAAATGCAGTCACCCAAACTTGAATTAGTATAGTTACACTGTCTTGTTTCATGGTTGGTTCTTTAGGATCATGGGACAATATTTCTCTCCCCCCTCCCTCCCCTTTGTTGTGATATTTACTTGGTTTTTTTTTGAATATGCAATATGTAAAGTACTTAACTATTATGAAAGTAAGTCTGAAGAGAAATTTTATCAAATTCAGACCAAGGTTAATTTGCTGTTGCTTCAGATTCAGTTTAAGGTGACTGCTCTTGCCCTTTAATAAGAAATTAACCTTGCTACATAAACAGAGGCAATTTCATGTGGGGTTGGAGGTGGCTGGAGGAGGGGAGGGGAACAAGGGAGAGGGGCAAGGGAGGGGGGTAGGAGGAAGGTGGGGAAGAGTCTAATTGCAGGAACTCTCTGCTAGACTTCTATGTGTCAAAGATAAAATATGAACCCTTTCTTGAAAGAAAATAGAAAGAAATCATGAAGAAAAAAAAAACAAATAACAAACAAAAAAAAAAAAGAGAAAAAGATAGAAAAATAAGGAAGTGTTGAGAGACCTTTACAAATTACGAAGAAGCAAAATATAAAAGCAATTATACACACAAAAATAGTATAATGTTATAATACATTTTAAGCTCGGGCATACTGCAAAACGGTCATTCACAAGCATCTGCTTTAGCTACAACTTGTATGAATCAGAGGTAGTTATTCTTTGGGGTGATGATATATTTTTTTTTGACTGTTAACATCTTGTGTCAATGGAGGCATGGGTTCAGCTTGTATTCACGACAGATTTGAACAGTGCTACCCTGCAGTGAGATTGTGTATCTGATTTCCAAGTGAAGGTGTCCTTACGTTATGATAGTTGATGTTAAATGATGTAAATTGTCTGCCAGATGGGCATCAAGGGAAGAAACAGATTGGCTATTAAAATTTAGTTACTTTTTTTCAGAATCTTCTGTGTCATATGAGACTTCAGGCCTTGATATTCATAAAAA
Source organism: Holothuria scabra (assembly GCA_037179385.1). Classification (NCBI taxonomy): domain Eukaryota; kingdom Metazoa; phylum Echinodermata; class Holothuroidea; order Aspidochirotida; family Holothuriidae; genus Holothuria; species Holothuria scabra. The sequence goes on along the minus strand of CM074195.1, from coordinate 21,561,106 downwards.
TCTATGGTTGTTCTGTGGGCAACCAAGTTACTATATTTGGTTGTCCACAAGAAAAGTTGGTTGTCCGAAACGAATTTTATGGGTGTGTTCATGCATAATTGAAGAATAAAAAGATGTTTGACAGGCATAAAACATTGAAACATGCTGAAATATTGTATGATGGAAAAAGTTGAAAGAGTTGATCCGTCAGCATTAGGCCTATAGTCTTCGATCAGACAAAAGCAAACTGTTCTTTATTCTTGCCAAGAAGAAAATGGTTGCCCATAGGATGACTAACTTTTAACTTCTGGTTGTCAGTATGGAATTTTAGTTGCCCTGAACAGCCAGGCATGAAAAGTGAGCCATGGACTTCTTGTAATGACTGAGATTTTTTTTTTAAAACTTTGAATTGAATGAGGTAAAAATTCTCTAACATTGTTCTTTTCCAAGAAACACTTTCAGAAAGACTCTAGTCATTGAGTTTTGAGATGTTTGGGTGTGATCGCACTCCCATCACCTGCCTCAAATCACAGTGAGGAGTGTGATTTTTTGCGCACCTAATTAAAGAGTGGGAGCTCATGTGATTCCGTAACAGTTTAGTGAAAAAGCACACCTACCACAAGACGCACCTAAAAAATTCAAAACATAAGTTCCAAGACCCATTTGCAAGTCTGGTTTGACCTAGTTGGTACTTCCAATTACTTGTATTGTCTTTTCGTCTCTTGTCTGGTGCAAAGATCATTTATTTGACAAGACCATGACCTCAGGTGACCCCAGTAGTGAGTGACTTTTGTCTACTCTTAGATTCCATCTCATGTTGCATTCCTATTGTAACTGGAGAGGAACAATTTACTTGGCTGAAAGTTTGGAGATAAAAGTGACTGATGCACAGTATTTGGGAAAGAGGCAATAACTGGTGATGTGATGTGGGTAAGGCTATATGCAGTGACCTACATGATGTCCGTTAAGCTCTAATTGTATGAAAGGTAAAGAGCAGTCCCCCAAACTTATTTTGAAGAAAAAGCTAAATAACACAATTTTTCATCTTATTTCTCTTCAAGGTATCTTTCATTACATTTTATGACTTTACCATTGCATATTCAAGGTAAACCCGGCAGTTATTTCTGGTAAATTTCACATTTGAAGAGAAAAAACATTGTCACATGACTCCCAACAGCCAATCATGAAACTGAACAGTCTGCTACACTTCTTCAATTTGGGATGACTGCTCCTGCCCTTTAAAATCATTGTTACACAGATATATATTTTTAGCCTGGAACCTCTGAGAAATGACATTTCTTGATGCTGCAAGGAGTTTTGACTCAACTCGGTCTTGTGAAGCTTGTTGATGTTATATTCTGAAGTGTTAAATTGACTACAGTGCAGAATCAATTGACCAATGGTAAACTTAAAGGAAAGTAAAGGCTGGAATAAATAAAGTTAAAAGAGTCAGTGTTTTGGTACACTGCTTTAAGAACTGTTGTTATACTTAGATGGGATTTAATGACATCAACACAAAATGTGTAATGAGGGTGGTGGGTGATGGGGGGTGGGATATGCCATTAATTTTCGCCCTGTAGAAATTTCATGTCATTTGTCTTTATACCTATTTAACATGTAGTGCGTGCCCCCGGCCAAAAATTTGTGCAGGACCTGAAAGCCAGTTAACCCCTCCCATCAGTAACTGTTGCATGTTACTTGTGTGAGGGTCACAGATGTATTGTTTCTGGTTATTTAAGCACTTAATAATTTTGAAACAAATGATATTCTACGAATCACACTTTTTAAATTAAAATAAGAGAGAAGTCATGCTTAAAATGATTCATTGTTGCTGGTATGGTGGCCAAGAGAGCAGCACTAAAGCCCAGGTTACACTACGGCAATATATCAGATGGGATTACCATCTGATTTTTGTGAGTTTTAGTTAAAATCTCCTCCATCCATTGTCGGAAAGAACCAAAAATTGCCATCCTGTGCAAATATATGATTGGTATAAGAGGACCGTGGAAATAAATATAAACTAATATTTCATGACGTCGCATTGGCAAATAGCTTTTATCAGACTATGTGTATCTTACAAAATAGCTCTCTACGGGTGATGTCACGAAATAGTTTGGTATAACTTAACAATATTACAGTCATGCAATGCAATTCATACATCTACAATGGTTGGAAAATTTTTGTTTCTTTTTGACCAAAGAAGGAGGAGATATTAATTAAAACTCATAAAAATCAGAGCGAAATCTGATCTGATATCACTGTAGTGTGACCTGGCCTTAATGAACATGAATGGAAAAAAGGTGGAAAGCAGGGAGGGTCCATCACAGGAAATTGGGCATTGGGAGGTAAATATTGACAATCTAATTTCTGGTTTGTGTACATGAAAATACAGAGAGAATTAAGGGAAATTTAACTCCTTACTTGGAAAATAATTTTAATTCCTTCCTGGGAAATAAACATTTTCCCAGCTCTGCTAATGAATTAAGAACAAAAAAACAGCATTTTCTCTCCTTCTCTGCAATACTTGCCCTTGTTCAAATGTTTGTCGCACAACTTTGTCAGAGACATTTTAATATTGTTTCCTCCTCACAGCTTCATGTTTTCATGCAACAATGACCATGCCTCCAAAGCACTTTGTGGCCTTAACATATGGTTCACACCTGAAGTATTCTCCACAGGGTATCTTCACAGGATACTTTTTTCCAATCACCTGGTTTTTCACAAGGGTGAATGGTTATGATTACCAGTTTTGGGTTAGGGTCGAGCTCAGCTGTGTTAATACCCAAAAGAATAGTAGGGTAATTATCATTGCTACATGTCCTCTACAGCATTAAAGGGAACCAGCTGTCCTGCATCAATACTGTGTGTATTTTGTGTATATGATCATAACTTACAAAAGATCATTAAAGGACAAAGGCAGTTTCCTAGTGTTTCCATCAGAGGTGGGGTGGGGGTAATTTGCCCCCCTCTTAGAATTGCTGGGGGTGGGTGAAATCATTATCTTTTAGTTTCAATAAAATTTAGAAAAATGTCAATGTTTTGGTTTTTTACTTTAGCAGGAGACACTTTTGCATAAGCAGTAGCGGTATATCTATATTACCGGTTTTAGTCGGTATTTCCACCTTAGTAATGTCGTCGATATGCGTTTTCAAAAATATGGGTATGTAGTAAAATCTATATATAGAAGCAATACCGATATTCCCCTACTCACTGAAATACCGATTCAACCAAAATATAGACACTCAACACAAATACTGATGATTAACAGCAGTGACTCATGACAGATATGAGAAAATACCGATACCGAACCACCAATAAACTAAGAGTTTTCAAGGAGTAGAGTAGACTAGAGAGCTACGAGATGTTTAGGTTCACCTCTCCGTGACCTTTCCAGTCACAGAGCTATTCGTTCATGTGCTGTGTATGTATTGACGGTCTACAGCTCAGCTCGTGATGTATACTCAATGATCTGCACAGTGGAATAGTTCAATGCACTTGTTTACGTACATCGGCGGTGTCTGTGTACGCCGGTATATACGTAATGGCGGAATAAGAGTGTCCAAGTTCATGGGCCTATCGATTCAACCAATGTTTTCCAAAAATATTTTTGACTGCTAATACCTGCGTTTCAAAACTTAACAAGTCAATTTCTTTTACATATCAATTAGTCTTACTGTTAGGTGAAATTCAAACGGTACTGTAAAGCCTTCACGATGTGTCCACGAAGGGCGAAAAGAACGTAACATTTTTGCAAAATTCTTTCGCACAAGTTAGATGTGGGAATCCACCGTACCGCAGGCTACTACAGTGAACGTTTAAGTCAATGCAGGTTTAGTATAGCAACTCAATCCTTCGTTAGCGCGAGAATTTGCTGCATGTACTACACAACGTAAATGTATACACTGTACATGTGCAAACTTGCAAACACGTGGTCGAACAGGCTGTGCATTCCTAGCGCATAACCTTGGCTGGATCTGCCCACTTTGATACAGGGGGATTTTTGATACAGAGTTCCATAAGTAATTTATTTCTTTGATCGAATTTTGCAAGTTTTTTAGCCCGCAATATTTTGCATTGCCGTTTAAAAAATGTCATTGGAACTAGGACGGGCAAACTCTGTAAAACATTGCCGCGTAGAAGATGGGATTTAAAAAATGTGGGAAAGTTTTCACATCGCGGACCTGGAAAAGACAACAGCACAGAGCAGCGAAAGAGCTGCTACGATGCAACAGAGTGCATGGTACCTGGATTTTGACAACAAACAGTGCAGTGTTCGTAGGATCGGACTTGTGGAATAATATTTGAAGTGCGGGTTCGGCGTTCACTGCCGATCAGGCAGTTGACAGAGAGAGGTCAGTTAAGTGAGGTGATACCGACTTCTTTCAACTAGTTGACTATAATACCGAAGCATATATTTGATATCCAGAATATCGGTCGGTATTTTAGGTATCAGAGAAACTTTGCAAATATGCTGTCAGAGCTCTAGTGTTTATTGCTGTTTGAATTGACTGCGAGGGCCGACAGGCCTGTATGGGAAAAGCTGCCACTAATTATGTTTGCGGGCAATTTAGGAGAGTTGGGCGGGAATCCCGTGACATATAAAATGAAAGAGAGAGAAGTAAGGCTAACGCACATTCTAATAAAAAAAATATTTGTTCATCTTTCCTCTTTGTACACATTTAATTGATTTTTGCCGATCAACATAAAATTGCGAACCTTTGTTTGTCTCGTATATTGATTATGGGGCAAGGAATAACCTTCGAACTTCGTTCCTATACACATAAAGTGTGTGTACCAATTCTGCGAAGATACCGATATTACCGGTATTATCGGTATTTTCGGACCTATATATCGATATTTTTCGTAGGCAATACCGCTACACTTTACTTTTGCAGAAATTATTGAACTTACATATAGCTGTTAAAATCTGGCCTTCAAATTGCACCATACAGACAACTGGAAGCAAGCTTTCCTGCCCCTGAATCCATAGCTTTAGCCTAGTACACTATCAATTTGTCCTTGGGGTTATGAAATAAATACCCTCTCCCTTTTTGTGTTTTCTGGCAGAACCACTGCAGTTGCCCCAGATTTACTTGTAATTAAGAACTACTTGTAAATCTCACAAATTTGTCTGTATTACTCTTCCAAGTATCTTTCATGATGTTTGGACATACTCTGTAGAAAGTGGCATAGCCGGGGAGGGAGGGGGGTCAGAACCCCCATGACCCAACCTTGCAACGCAAAAAACACCTAAAATAGCGGTTATTTCTCTCAGTCCTTAGACTTTTCCCTCATGTCATGTCCTCAAACCCCCCCATGACACAATCCTCGCTTACGCGCCTGTATATATTCAGAGTAGGTCAAGAATTGGTTTTTCACAATTAAGTGAAAAAGGGATTTTCTCATGGTTTTCAAATAGCATGTGGGATTGTACATATACCCCTCAGGGAAAGCCATCCTCCTCGAGTGGCCCTTCTGGAGAAGTTTGGACTTTATAGTTGTGTATTGTGGTCAATACATTATGTCAAAAAGAGCCCCCAGAAAAGGTTTGTTACCCTGCCTTATAATTCCCCCTTCGTAAAAAAATACTGGCTGTTCTACTGAGCCTGAGTCTTTGCAAGGACTCGTCAATATCCGAACGAGGCTGTTGGGTTGCCCACCCTCTTTAAAGTAAGTTAATTCTGTAAGTAGACAAACTGTTAAAATGTCAGTTGCTTTTCTGAGATTTGTTCAAAGAATGGTGACTGGATTTTAAATAATGAATGGGTGTGATGGTGGTGTACTTAAATAGACATATGTGTTACACCAGTTTGTGTATCTCTTTTATGAAACAAATAATTACTGTGGGCAGTGACCAGCAGCTAGGTTACATGTCCACTTGCCCACTTGGACAGCTTGAGCTGAATAAAAAGGATATTAAAAAAGAGTGAAAATGGATACGTCATACCAAAGACTCAACAAATGGAACCTATTGCCGGTGTGCATGATGCTCTGTATAAGATTGGAGTAGGGAAATTAAGCCAGTGAGCCATCTTTGGAAAAAGGCTGTGGCTGGCTCGACTTGAACCAATAGGTTGGAAACTGGGTGGTAAAACTCTAAGTAACTCAGATCTATATGGGATTGATTTAAAACTTCTGTGTGATCAGTATTTTCCCCATGGAGTCTGAGGGTGCATCTTCGTAGGATGTGAATCTGACCGGCTGATCTTATAATAGATTGAATTACATTAATCAATCCTGGTAAAATTACACTTGTCTCGTATTGTAATCTTTGTTAGGCATCTATGGGCACTTCATTAGACAGATGATTCCCAGGAAGGAAATGAAATTATTTCTCCGGAAGAAGATGTGATTTCCCCCAGTTCCCTGAATACAATTCTTTTGTTCTGCAGAAGGGATAAATTTCCTTCCAGTTGCCAAAATTTCCCTCCAGATACCCAAATTTCCTGGGAAGGAGCCTCCCAGCTTCCCACCTTTTTTCATCTAGGTCAGTGGACCCCGAGCAGGCAATCATGTCTGGATATAGACGAATCCGAACAGATTGGGATGGTCTGATTTTAGTCGGCCATTACATGGGGTCCATCACCTTTAATCTTTAAATTTCCTTTCTTACCTGTTCCAGCATGGATGGTTGTAGACAGAAGTGTATTTTGATTTTCTCAACCTCACTGAATATGAGGATTTGAAATTCATGTAGACAATATATGAAGACCATTAAAGGCTGATGGACCCCACTAATGGCTGCCTACAGTCACTAAAAACAAGCGTTAATCGGATTCGTCTATAAATTTGCACCCTAAAAATAGAAGTTCCAAGTGGTACTTGAAAAGGTAAAATTCTATGTGAAAACTGGATTGGCTGGGGTGAGTAGCTTACACTCTTGTTTCCTAATGCTGCGAATTGCTTTATTTGCATTGATTTTGGACAGGATTTTCCAGCTAATATCAAAGTGGGTACAATTTACATTTACACTTGAACCATACTTGAAAACAAATTTAGACTTTGAACTTTTTTATCAAGTTGACTGACACTTTATAACACATTTGTGTTGGTGTGTCGTTAAATTTCATCTAACAAACTAACTTCTTAAAATTTACAAAGGAAACTTTGTGGTTGACCCAATTGTTGTGATATGGACAATGCAGCATTTTCCATACCATTATTGCACGACAAGGTTTGCTTTTGTTTAGAGGCCATGCTGGGCAGTTTTCAGTGGAGTAATGAATATTCTATTTTATTTTTCTTACACTCTTTGTGATTGGTATGTACCAATTTCTGTAGCAAAAATCAATGGTTTTAGTTATGAATAATTAAAGCCAATGTCCAGAGTCTGCAAGGATGGACACAGAATGAGGGAGAAAACATATATGCACGAAGGAGTAGTGGTTGCAGGTCTTCTTGAAGAGGGAGTGAAATTTGATGTGGTAAATATTATTCCAGCAGACTCTGCAGAGTAATTTTACCTTGCCGTGCAGTGTAAATGCACCAGTGATTCTCAGAGCAGACTTTCCTGAAGCAGGGAAGTGCTTTTTTGGTTCTGAGTGCCGGGGATTTTGAACCTGAATGTATTATTGAAGGGAGGTCTCGGACTAGGCTAAGGGGATGGTGTCCCCTCCCCTTTTGGAAAATTTTTGATATTCACTGTTATCAGCTCAACACTGTGGATGTTGCTGAATGATTTTGAATAATTGTAGGGATTATTACGTTGGTTGAGGAAACTGAAAACAGTGCCTGGCGTTTTTCGTCATTTTTGGAATAAGTGCTGGGTGAAATGTGTGAATGCTTGGTGTCATCACCTGGTCCTGCTTGGTGTGGGCACATCCCACAGACTTAATTCCTATATACATGGACAGAGCATGTAGCGTGTACGTCCTATCCATAGAAGGTCTCCACCGTCTGGGGCAAAAAAGGCGCACCAAGATGGCCGCCGTGAAGTTATAATTTGTATGATTTGAAGTCGACTCGGTATTATTTTAAGCAAAAGTTAAACTTGAATCCGAAATAATATGATATCCCTGCAATATGTGAAGTGATTTTGACCTTTACCATGCCATATTTCCAAAATATTTAAAGGCAGTCATTCGTCACCCTAAACTACAGTTTCAGTATGCATATATCAAAACTCTCAATTGGTACAGCTCTTGATTGGCATCACATTCAAACAATGCATCATAGCTAAATTACACAGCATGGGCACTGAGAGTGTCTTGATTACACATTATGGACTTGTATGGCCACTGGGACAAGCCATGAAGCAATAAACTAGGGTTGTGTCTGGATAAAGATGAGTTTTAGATAAATGTGGGAGGGGCTAGAAGTAAGTAGGTTGGGAGAATTGGAACTGTTTGGGATGATGAAGATATGCCTTTAAACTTTCTTGCAAAATATGGCCATATACTGGAGCAAGTCCAAATTTTCACACAAAATCATAGCAGATAGCCATCTTGGTGTGCTTTGCTCACACGTACGGTAACGACAATCTACAGTGCAGTATGCTCTGTCCATGTATAGGAGGTTTGTGGCGCATCCCTGCTGAAGATATCAATCTCAGTGTGATTTGTTTTGTATGTGAATGCATGAACCAGCTATGGTGAGAAATTTCCCTATATGTGTCACTATGTATGAATAAAGACAAACATTTGGTTGCGGATTGATGATAAGCTATATCTAGAGATTGGAAGCATATCAATCATGATATGCAATTGTATGTTATAATTCACTTACAGTGTTATCATAGTAGGACTGATGTTTTCTATTTTAGAGATCTTGATGAGTTTGTTTATTTTAAGACACTTAAAGGTAAAGCAGTCCACCCAAACTTATTTTGGAAAAGCTTAATAACACAGTTTTCATCTTTTTTCTCTTCAAAGTATCTTTTATTTCATTTTATAACTTTACTATTGCAGATTCAAGGTAAACCAAGCAGTTATTTCTCAGTAAATTTCACATTCGAAAAGAAAAAATGTTATCACATGACTCTTAACAGCCAATCATGAAACTGGACAGTCGACTACACTACTTCAATATGGGATGACTGCTCCTGCCCTTTAAGAATACTGCCTCCAGTGATCATTGACATTGTCTAGTTTCTTAGTAGCATTATCAATGTTTCATTGCTGTCTGCAGGAGAGTATAAGGGTGCTTTTACACTTGGTCCAGATCTGATTGCCTGCCCGGGGTCTGATCCACTCCTCGAGATCAAATTTGTAGTGTAAATGCAGATCAGATCGGGATCTGATCGCACGATTTTGGTCCTAGTAAGGGGGGAGGATCAGACCCTGCGCAGGTGATCAAACCTGTGGTGTAAATGTTCGCGGGATCAACAGTGACAGGAGGTACGGTGTGCATGGTACATGTACAGGGTCTATTTTTGGTTTACACTGTGGTGCGCATGCCCTTGTGCCCGTATTTCTTAATTCATTTGGGGGCGACTTCTGCTTAAGCACAGAGGAGGATCAGAGTACGAGACAAGTGTAAATGCATCAGGAATAAGCCATACACATAATTTGATGCGCTGAAAACATCAGGCAATGAGGTCTGGATCAAGTGTAAAAGCACCCTAATTTTTGTCTCATAAATTGAGATTTATTTCTGTTTTTTGATAAGAAAATTCACTGACACACCTATTTTAACACTATTTGCATTGTTTGCTTTTGTGTGCTACATGGAAGCTTTTATTACCGTAACCCTTATATCTGCTGCCTACAGTCTTGTCGTAAGCATTGTTATTTTATTTGCCTTCCCTGCAGTTGTGTCTCCAAAGTTTTGGGGTACACAAAGCATTGATGTTCTCACTTAGGTTTATGCTTAGTATACCTTAGTGCTGTTGCAGGAATATCTTTTTCTCCCTTACCCCCTCACACAATCTCACAGTTTTTTTTTTTTTCTTTGAAGGAAGGGAAAATGTAGTCAAAGTTGTAGCCTGGCCTTCTTTTGCGCCCTTTCTCTACCCCAAAAGAACATAATTGAAAGGGGAATTTAAGCAAAAATTTCATTTTCACCTGTTAATGAAATACCAAATCTGCATAAGTTTAGTGAAATTTCCATTCAAATTGGACATATATTTCTCGAGATATAAGAATATGAGGTCACTAGATTTGAATTTCACTGTGATTTGAGGGCAGCAGAGGTTATATATCACTTCCTCTCATTGACTAAAGATGTTGCCTTTCCCTTTATGTTTTCAGACTGTTTTGTGAACTTGAGGTTAGTAGATAGGAGATAGGACCTCCTTGGGGGGATGCAAAGTTCGTAAAGTTTTCATGCCACTGTTATCACATTTTGATAATATGAGAATGTTGAGGAGAAACTTGGTTGTGAAGTTTAAAGAAAAACAAAAGACTATTATTAAATCTGAGTATGTGATATCATTTGCTTGCTTCAAGTTCACTTTTTGCTTAAAAGGTGACAACATTCCTGCTCATCTTGAGAACCACACATCAGATTTCAATGCAAATTTCACTGAATGGCTTAGAATCACTACCCTTCTAACATATCAATACTTGACATGGCCTTAAACCCTTCTTTAAGTTGTAACAGGTAGTGTTGGACATATGATTGGTATCTGTGTCTCTCTCTCTCTTCACTAATTGAGTGTTCAAAAATCATGATAGGACCATGAATAAAGACATGGGATTTTGACAGATGATTTGACTGTAAACAATGAGGCAAAAACCAAGAATTGGGTAGTTAGGGTATCTAGTGTCCTCTATGAGTAGCCATAATTAGCAGGGTGCTATTAGTTTTTTTCCCAGACAATTATTGCAGGCAGTAATGATACATACTAGGGTAAATAGGAGGTAGGTATCTAGAGCTGCCACAATAAGCATTGGTCATTTATCAATATTGCCAGCATTTCCACGACGATATTATGATGTCGTGCATTTAAAACCGTAATCTTGACATTTGCCATGAGCATGCTAGTAGTCTTATACAGTGCCCGTATCAAGGACAAAGATACTCAGTATACATAAACCAAGGGGACAAAAATCAGTTTGAAGCTCATAGTTTCATCAGAAATAATTTATTTTATGGCCTTTGCCTTTGAACATTTTAGGTTTCTGACTAAAGACAATAAAATAAGAGATTTCAAAGTGGTTTAGTCATTTATTTGATTCTGTTGCTATATCACATCTTGACAGAACATGGGTTGATAAAATCGGGGCAAAGTTATAATGATGATATCGAGATTATCATGGCAGCCCTGTAGGTGTCAGAGGGTAACAGACTCTTAAACCTGGGAGTTTTTGAGAATTTGATATTTTACATTTTCGTCTTGTCTTATTTCCTTGTGTACCTATCTGAATCAACCAGATTTTTGGTCCAGAGATAGAGCATCCACCTCTCACCCAGGGCTAGATTTCCAGATTTCCAGGATGACATATAATTGCATAAGAGTTCAATTCAATTTCACTTCAACTTAAAGAAGGTCATGTTTATTTAAATTTGTGATTATAGTGTATTAAAGCAAGTGTTTATACTTTATACATTGAGGTCTCTTTCGATACCTTGTTTTATGTTCTATCTTATTTAACCAAGTTAAACTCGTTTGTATTTGTATCAACGTTTTGTAGCCTACTGCTATCTTGCCTGCCACTTCTATTTAAGGGGCGGTTGTAAATATTGAGAAATAAATGGAGATGGAAAGGAAAAATGTTTCCAGATTGAATCATGCCACAAGAAACTAAAAAAAATATGGAATCATGATCATCTGACATTCAGAATGATGCTGCACATAAGCAACAAAGTAGGTAAAATAATTCAGTTGCCCATAAATGAAAAAGAAGGTTGTTGGTACTCCGCTCGTTTATAACAAGATTTTTTGACCATGTCACCCCTGTCCTTACCAGTCTTCATTGGCTTCCGGTACAGCAATGTACCCAGTACAAAATTTTCTTACGTACAAGTGCATCCATGGTCTTTCTAACTATCTGCAGGGACTCATATCCACTTATAAAGCCTTTTCATGACCTTCTATCCAGCTCTCAATCACTTTTAAATGCACAATTGTCTGTTTACCCACTTTTATGGCTGCCAAATTGTGGGATGATCTTCTATCGTTTGTTTGGAACTCTTCTTCCGTTGAACAATTAAAGACTAACTTGAAAACCCAGTTGTTTACCATATCATATTGGCTCCCTGTTGGGAAGTTAAGTGCATTGACACTCCTTGTGCAATGGGCTTTATAAAAATTGTTTGCTTGTTATAATATTTAGTATTGTTAGATTAAACTGGAAGTTAAAAGCTGAGAAACTAAAAAAAAACCAAATGATTGAATTCAGAAAAAAAACTTGTTCAAAGCACACAGCATGTCATTTTACACGAAAAAAAAAAAGAAAAAAGAAGAAGGAGGAAAAAGTTACCCAGGACTATATTGGTAAGATGCACCTGCAGTAGGTTTCAGTGCAATTAATTAGAACAGCAACAGTCTTATTGGTAGCCCAGTCTTAAGGGTTTGGTATAGTTGAAGGGTCGAGTCCTACAAATCTTTCCACAGGATTTTAAATCCAGTCTCAGAGGGTAGGTGTCATTTCCATACATTAATTGAATTTATTTCAACAAGTCTTCCCATGTCTCAGTTAGGGATATTAAAATGTTGTCCACAAAAGTTTGCCAGGACAACTCATAGTTGAAATGATTGGGGTATTGTTTCTTTGTACTTTCAAATGTGACATTTTATCTAGGGTCTGGAGACACATTTTATTACCAAATTGTAGAGCTCAACTTTCTTCATTTAATCCTTCAGTGACATAACCCACAGTCTAAGCGGTGTTTGCTTACCTGAATATTTGGCTTTAAGGGTGAAAGTAGTCATCTTATACTTCTTCTTATATAGTCTCATAATTAGGGGTGGTGCACAAGAAGGGGGTGGGGGCAAGTTCAGTCAGGAATTGGGTCAACAAAAAATTCATAATATATCCCTCTGGTGACTTAGTTTTTACCTGACCTATCTAAATCTAGACCTAAGCTAAGTACTGTGCTGTTAGATTTCAGTGACAGTACAGATACTAATTACTATAGGTACACTGTATACCAAGGGAAAAAAGTACCTTTCACCCATTATTTTGAAACACATGGGGGAGGGGGATTTTAAATGTTGAGGGCCCCTTAAGACACTTCCCTTTGTCATAAATACTTTCCTATAATACATTTTACCAAGACCTATTTTTTTCACTTAGTCTGGGTGATGTGGTTTAATTGAGAAAAGGATGCATACTGCACCTGGGACTGAGATGCAGGGATGCCATCCCTGAACTGTGTCATTAGTTTACAAGGGTTAGTTGCAGGTAAGGGAGGATTAAAATGATCAATAGGAGGTATCTTGGCTTATAAATCCCAGTCCAGGAAGTTTTTCAGAATTGCAATTTCATTGAAGTGTCACAACTGGTATCCAACCTGAATTTCACAACTTAATTTAACATAAGTTACTGTTCAAACTCCTTCCTTAGTTTTATAACAGGTTTTCTGCTCTGCAAAGTTTCACAATATGGTTTCCTGCACAAATTTCTCAACTCCCTACCTACTTGTTTCACTACTGTAGTTTCCTTGTAAGTTTTAAACCTGGTTAACTAATTCTTTATTTTCATCATAGGTTCCTTACATAAGTTTCACAACTGTTTTCCTACTTAAAGTGCCAAACCTCTTACCCCAAACTACAAATTTGGTATGGGGGTACCAAAATTCTCAATTGGCTCAGCTCTTTGATTGACAGCTAATTCAAACAATGCAGAGTACCAAAGCTTATATTACACAGCTTGAATGATACTGAGAGTGTTTTGATTGAAGCAATAAACTGAGATTGTATGTGGATGAGGCTGAATTTCAGACAATTGTGGGAGGGGCTTAAGTGAGAAGGTTAGGAGAATTGGTACTGTTTGGGGTGAGAGAACTGGGCCTTTAAGTGTCACAACCAGTTCTGTACATTAGTTTCACCACCAGTTTCTTACTAGAACTTTTCCAAACTGCAGTTTCCTATGTAATTGTTTCAAAACTGCTTTAGCTTCACAACAGGTTTCCCACTTTTGTTTTGCAACCAGTTTCCTACTAAATTGTTTTACAATTAGTTTCCAACTAAATTGTTTTACAACCAGTTTCCTGCTTGTGGGTACAGAGAAAACCCTTTATATTACTGAATTCCATAGTGAGAGTTTCTAGGTTGGGGTGAGAGAACTGGGCCTTTAAGTGTCACAACCAGTTCTGTACATTAGTTTCACCACCAGTTTCTTACTAGAACTTTTCCAAACTGCAGTTTCCTACGTAATTGTTTCAAAACTGCTTTAGCTTCACAACAGGTTTCCCACTTTTGTTTTGCAACCAGTTTCCTACTAAATTGTTTTACAATTAGTTTCCAACTAAATTGTTTTACAACCAGTTTCCTGCTTGTGGGTACAGAGAAAACCCTTTATATTACTGAATTCCATAGTGAGAGTTTCTAGGTTGGGGTGAGAGAACTGGGCCTTTAAGTGTCACAACCAGTTCTGTACATTAGTTTCACCACCAGTTTCTTACTAGAACTTTTCCAAACTGCAGTTTCCTACGTAATTGTTTCAAAACTGCTTATAGCTTCACAACAGGTTTCCCACTTTTGTTTTGCAACCAGTTTCCTACTAAATTGTTTTACAATTAGTTTCCTACTAAATTGTTTTACAACCAGTTTCCTGCTTGTGGGTACAGAGAAAGCGCTTTATATTACTGAATTCCATAGTGAGAGTTTCTAGGTTGTGGTACATTTAAATTACACAGCCATGGAAAACGGTATACTTCATTTGGGAATAGGGGGAGAATAATTCCGATACACTTGTTTTGTCGTACCTACAGAACCCTCTTGGGAATTACTTTGCACCCTTGAGGTTTATTCCAAATGATTTAGAGCTGTCATTTTGAAAAAAAATATTTTGTTGTTTTTGACTGTCTCATGAATCAGTCATTTTGATGGAGAATTTATTGCAAAAAATGTTTGTTTAAAAGTGGAGACTTCCTCTAGCTGGTGATAAATGGAAAGTCTTTTGGGAGAAGTGAAAAAAATTGGTGTAATATTGTAGCCAGAATGTGTATCGATTTCTTTACATATGCACTTAAGGAAGTTACCGGTGGAAGTATGGGTGGTTTTGAACTGGAAATGATCTTTGTACAATTTATTTGTATAATGTTGACAACAGGTGTATGTTTTTAGTAATTCACATGGGTCTGATGACACATAGAATGGTTGGTTTAAACATTTATTATGGTTTGGTGTAAACAAATGGTGCAGACAAATGAACAGTGAGAAAAACATAAATGTAAGGATCAAAGACATATTCCAGAAGGGGTATTTTGTGTACAAATTATAGGGAAGGGTGATGGATGCTCAGTTATGTCTATTTTGCTCTTCCTTACCTCCTATTTACATGTATTTCCTTAATTGCCTAACAATATATACCCACATAGTACAGGTGGCGTCCTAGCCCTTATCACTGTCTTTCCCACTCATATGAATGCTTGCAGTTCAGATGCATGTCTTTAGAGCTGTAAGCAATCCTTACTCATCTGGACTATTTCTGATATATTTGCCAGGCATTGACAAATTTTTTTCACGACTTCTCCATCAGACTAGCAGTTCTCAAAGTGGCCGCCAACAGGCCTTGGTAGTAAGATGCTAGGGTGCTCTTTCCGCACCCTCTGTGCCATATAAGTACATCCCCGTCCTTCCATCCCATTTCCATTATGTAACCCGACTAATGTGCCTTTATAAACGCAGTGTTAAAGTTATGCATAAGTGAGAATTACAGAGGTGAATTGTACATCAGGGCTTGTAGATAAGCAAATGAGGGAGTTTGGGGGATTCGATTGGACATTTATTCCTTGAGATATCAGTAAATGAAGTTAGTAGGTTTTTGCTCAAAAGTGATCTTGAGGGCAGCAGAGGTTATATATCACTTCCCTACAATTGACAAGGAGTGCTTCATTTCCAATTGTTTGTTCAGATTGTTGTGATGACCTCGAATTTAAAAGGAATAGGACCTCACTTTGGAGGTTGCAAAATTTGTTATGTTTTCATGCCACTTATGCAATCACATTTTGATAATATGTGATTGTTTAGGTAAAAATAAGCTGTTAAGTTTAAAGAAAAACAAAGGACAGTCTATTAATGTGAGGATATGATGTCACATGTTCTTGATTCAAGTTCACATTTTGTTGGAAATATGTGACAACTTACTTGCTCATATCTTGAAAACCACAAAGTAAATTTCAGTGCACATTCTACCAAAATGCATAGAAAAAGAAACCCTTTGATATAGAAAAACTTGATATGACTGTAAACCCTTCTTTTAAAATGTCTAAATGACCTACAGTAAGAGTAGTACATGCAAAGTGGAGGGGGGGGGGGGTGTAGGCAAATAGAAGGCAAAGGGAAATGTTGTAGGTGCAAAAATTTTTGGACTTAGCTGCTGCAACCGAGCATGAAGCTTGTGTGTTCACATTGCTGACATATACAGGGGCCGAGTGAAGCTCCTTAAAATTGCTTTTAGGTCACAACAGGATTTGGACTGTTAGAGAGGTACTTATTCCAAGCATTTTACAAAAATTTGCATTGAAATCTGATGTGTGGTTCTCAAGATATGAACAGGTAAAGTTTTCACATTTTCAACAAAAACTGAACTTGAAGCAAGCACATATGACATCACATCCCCACATTAATTGGCAGTCTTTTGTTTTTCTTTAAACTTTATGCTGGACTTTCTCCTCAATAGTCCCATATTATTAAAATTTGATAGCATAAGTGGCATGACTGAGAATATTACAATATTTGCATCCCCCACAGGGAGGTCATACATACTCCTATTAACTTTAAGGTCAACACAACAGTCTGATAAAACAAAGGGAAACAAAGCATTCCCTGTCAATATGAGGAAGTGATATAAGCTCTGCTGCCCCGAAGCTCACTTTTGAACACAAATCTGCTTACTTCATTTACTGATATCTCAAGAAATACATGACAGATTTGAATGGAACTTTCACAACACTGTGTAGATTTTGTTCCTCTTTCACATATGAAAATTAAATTTTTGCCTTAACTTCCCCTTTAAGCTTTGAGGTTTTAGCATATTTAGCTTTGTATAAAAAAATACCACAGGAGAGATATATCATTAATTTTTGGGGGGTGAACCTATCTCCCAACTGAACTAACTTGGGGGGGGGGCAAGGATAAAACCTGAGTGCTAAAATGTCCACTCCAACACCCTTTAATTTAATGGCCACTGCATCCCCCTCTGTCTGTGTCCTGTGAAGAACACTAATACTGCGCAGTATAGTCTGTTTTCTACAGTGGTTTCCTCCTTTACCATATCACCATAGCTAATGCTGTTTGAAGAAGAGATGAAAGGTGTTTTTCTTCCAGGCCGTTTCTGACACTAGGAAGTAACTTTGTATATTGACAAAGATGTAAGCATCATGCAGTGAGCCATAATATGTTTGATGTTTTGCAGTGAGTTTATCCAAAGTTGTATAAAATAAAAAGTTTTCATTCCAAATTATAAGTCACTACAAAAATAAAGTACCCTTCTCTCTTGTAGTGGGAAGTGTTTATTTTTATACACACTTGTTTTGCCATCAAGGCTGGAATTTTGTTGGTATAAGACAAGATTTCAAGAAAACATGACCTGTAGTAACCATCAAAAACCTTTTTGAAGCAGGTATGGACCCTACCTTGACCCTCAAGTTATCTCCAATAGCAGCATGGGGGGAGTAAGATAGTTCATTATGTCATCAATATGTTCCTAAATTGTCACTTTCTCAGTGGGTATCCCGCCTGCATCATGTGAGAGGTGTTTCTCTGGTGGAATCATGGTTGGTATGCCAGCTATGCAGAGTTGTCATCACTGACTGCCTTTAGACCTAACCTGGCCAGTCCTACAACTTTTTTTTTTCATGTTTGACATTTGTGTAGTGTTCCAATGAAGGATGTTGCGGCCCATTTAAATTGCTAATAATAAAAAGCACTATACTGTGTGAGTCCAGTAGCACTGCTATCCGGCATGCTCTATTAAAATTTTTAATGGAGAATACTTGTCTTGTACTGATAGATGAGCTGTTTTTGAAAATGGGTCACAACCTACTGTTGACATTTAAAGTACGTAGGCAAGTGCCCCAAAATTGTTTTGAAATATCAGATCAGCCAACTGTTGCAAATGGCTTTGCATGTACATCTGATTAAGTGGTTTTTTGAATAACAGATTACCAGAAGATAAGTTAATGGCAGTCAAACTCTCACCCCAAACTATACAATTTTTGTAGTAGTCCCAAAAAATTTTCCAATTGTCAAAGCTCTTTGAATGACAGGAAGCTTAAAACTACGGAGTGCCATAGTTCATATTGCACAGCATTACTGTGGTCTCACGTACCCTGTGCTTGAGGTAACACTGTGTTACCTCACGCTCGAAAAATGCGGGAACGCGGGTTAACCCTGGGTTGGTGTTCAAATCTCGATCCCCCTCAAATCGCAGGGTTAAGCAGTTTTAAACACCGTGTTTGTTTTAATCAAGCAAGGTCACAGGTGTTTTCGGCACTGATGACAGTTATTTTCTTACATTGTACAGTAATCGGTATGTGAAATATTTGACCTCGTTACTATGGTACCCAATCAACTAGCGAATCAACGAAACACGGGGTACGTGAGAACACAGACTTGAAAACACGGGGTTATCCTGCGGTTTTGCGTGATTGTAAACACGAGGTAACACCTAGTGTGGCGGGGTACGTGTGACCAAGCCTCATGTAGGCCTAGTGTTCTGAGAGTGTTTTGATTACATGTACGGTGGGGTTTTGTATACTCACCCTGAAGCAATAATCTGTGCCTTGTGTCTATAGCTAAGGATGAGTTTTAGACAGCTGTGAAAGGATGGCCTTGAGTAAGTAGGTAAGGGGAATTGGAACAGGATTAGGCCTTTAAGGTGTTATTCCTTTATACATAACAAGTCAAAGCAAAAATATTGTTTTAAGATCTAGGCAGGCCTTGTATTAATTGGGATGACAGGTTAATATGTAGGCCTATATTATGTCTGACCCCTGTGCATGGTCAATCAATGTTCATTAGAAACGTCAATTCATATATTGTGTGTTGATGCACCCCTCTGTCTCAGAAACAGCCCACATTTCACACAGCTTGACATTTGTTTTCTGTAGAATTTGATACACCTATTCTGCACCCATTAGATTGCTTCAGCACTTGTTTCAAGCACTCTTTTGGTGCTCAGTGAATTGATAAGCTCTTTGGTGGTGAGTTAATTGGTCGTACAATTGACAAGTGGAAGAACCTCGATTTTTACCTCTCATTTTGGCTTCTCTCCTTTCTCCCTCTCCTACCCCTTCCATCTGATGCCATCCAACCCTCTCAGCCCACCCTTCCATTCCTACCCCTTCCCACGGCTGGAAAAAACCGAAATTTCCCGGCAATGAAAGAATTATTTCCCGTGTGATTGTAATTATTTACTATCTAAGCGGAGCGCGACCATGGGTTCGCGCGAAGCGTACAGAAAAAATTTTGAAAAATGAAGCCTCTCAGATTGCAGGAAACGGCCCTTCCTGGCCCTGAAAGCCCCTGATGAATGAACGTCGTGGCGGGAAAATTATGTAGCCCATCGGGTTTTTTGATAGCTTTGGACACAATTTTGTTGAGTCCGACATAATCATAAATTAAAGCACTGGGAATGAAAATTATTTGTGCATTAACTGCTAACTAAGCTTTCAAATTATGTAGATTTCGAACGAAATAAAGTTGAATTCCACTACCAAATCTCTCCTTCCTTCAAAGTTTGTCCTACTCTTCTCTTCTGTCAAACAAACTAATTAACTTTCTAGCCAAGCAACTTGTCCATTGAGCGCCGTCGCGTTCAGCTCAGCAACTACTACTGTTGTGTGCATACATAAAACACTCCTTCACAAACAGCAGCAAGTCACCGCTGCTACTACAGTACTACGTCGCTATCACGTTCTTTACTGTGCTGCACAAATGAAAGCAAATAGCCCAAATGTAGCTCTCTCATTGGTCGCCCCGAATAGCCTGACAGAATGGCAATATGTTTGTTTAATACAGCTATGCAATGAGGATGGGACGAACTTTGTTACTGTGTTGTGTAAAATGTGTCCGTTACTCAGGCTTCACAAGGGGCAAAACATAATCGATCATTCAAAAAAATCATTTAGGCCTATACGATACGCATAAAGGCTAGGTCTATATACTTGGCATATTCTTGAACCAAACTTCTCCGCTATTCCCGCTAATGACTACCCGCTCTATTAAACGCTCACGATTTTCACCCGCACCATCAAAAAACAATTACACATGTGGCCCGACTACTGATTTTTGAGCACCGATTTGTTGAAACAAAGGAGAATAACACGCCTCTTATTTTTAAGAACAGGGAGATTCCTTCATACTGTGGCTACATGCATTATCACTTCAGATGTACTACACACAGCGAACGTTCAACCACGTGCATTCATTCATCTGTTATAACTCAGTGTAGATTCGTCAGCCAGCTCGGCCGAAGAAAATGTCGTGCATTCTGATTGGTTGTTTTATCAGCACAGACTGTGTACAAAACATGCAGAATATACACAGTGTACGGTACTAATTGACCCACTCATGGCAGCATCACGCTGTTTCTCTTCGTAGTGTTTGGAAGTTGTAGTTTATCCCCGGGATATCCCAATTGAATTTGCTTGTATAAATGAACGAAAAACTTTTAAATATTCTCTGGTAGTTCAAGTTGGGGAGTGCAGAATGTGTTGAAATTTTTAGAATGAAAGCTAACAAGGAGCTTTTATTGACTTATTCTGACAATACCATGATAAGCCCGACACCCATTTTAAAAGTCCTTTGAACAAATTTCCCGCGAGTGGGTTGGATTTCCCGGCAATGAGCTTCCCGTATTGCCGGTTTTTTCCAGCCGTGCCCCTTCCCATCCCGCCCATTGCTATCCCCGCCCCTGTCTCACAATGGGTGCATCCTCCAGTTCCATGGATCTACACCATTCTTCTGTTTACCTCCTATCCACCTTTGAAACCATCACTTACTGTATTAGAGGCTCAATTCTCTCACCCCAAACAGTACCAGTTCTCCTAACTTTCTTATTTAAGCCCTATGCTCCCACAAATGCCTGAAAGTCATCCTCATCCTAACACAATCTCAGTGTATATAATGCTTTGGGGTTAGTATAGAAAAGCTCAATGTCTGTAATCAAAACACTCTCATTACAGTTCATGCTGTGTGACATAAGCTTTGGTAGTCTGCATTGTTTGAATTAGCAGTCAGTGAAAACGCTGAGCCAATTGAGAGTTTCTGTTACCCTCTACGAGAATTGTAGTTTAGGGTGAGAGGATTGACCCTTTAAGATCCTGGCAAGTCTTGATCCCACAGTAGGAGAAACCAGCTTCCTACAGAGGGCTGACTTTACAGTTCTCTTTCAATTGCCTTGTCTGACTGTCCTTCCGTTGAGGCCCATGATTATATATATAAGCGCATGCATTAATGTCTCACCTGTGTCGAGTTGTTTGACTTGTAGTTCTTACCAATGTTTTGAGAGTAAACTTGAGAAGAGCATTTATAGACTTGAGAAATTTATTGGCAGACATGAAAAAATTCTGTCCCACTGTTCAAGAGATAAATTTGCAAGTAAATGACTTTGAGGCAATGCTGCATTAATAGGTCTGAGGCCCTAAAGCTTTTTTTGTTGCGGGGTGATGTACATATTTTTTTATATCTAGTAAATGTTTGTCATGTCATCTTGAGAATCCTTAATCAAAAAGTAATTCCTCCTTCTAGTATCAGAAGGTGTTATTTGATTAAATGGAGGCCAAATATTTATGGCATGGTGCAAAGAATATAAGTGACATCAGAAGGCTGTGCTATATTGGAATAGTCTTGAAGGTGAAATAAGTGCGTCTGTACGGAATGTATGATTTACTTCAATTTGATAGAGGAATCTATCCACAGCTAAGTTTGGTATTTTTTTTAGAGTTGCCTCCCCCCCATATGAAGAATAGGAAGGAGCAGGGGTGGGGAGGGGGATTTGGAAGAGGGGAATCTCACATTATGCAATGTACATTGTCTGTCCATTTATTTCATGTGTAATCCCTTTTTCCTGCAGTAAGGTGCCAGAAAATTAATATCAGATGAGAAGGAGAATTCACTCCAGCAGAACAATATGTCACTTGCATTGAATGATATATCTTTTTGTTGGAGCAAGTTTTTATTAACTCTGGATGAAGTTCTTGCTTGCTGGGAGTCTATAGCTGGCATGATTTTGAAATCAGTGAGTCTAATTAATCTCGCCTTTGAAAAATAACTTGAATTAGTTTGTTCTCTCTTTTTACTTCAACAGGAAGAAAATCTTATAGCTACAGAAGATGAATTAGGTGATTTTTACTTGGAAGTTCCTAAAGAGAGGTTAAGAAGAGATGTCTTATTTGGGGAGGAGGGGAGTGGTACCACGGTGCCACCCACCAGTTCAGGGGTGTTTACTTTTACTTCGCCCGACAGAGTAATTTCTGCAACACAAAAACCAGAGACTGTAACAGAAAATATACGAGTGTCTACAATACCCTCTGATGATGAGGATATGACTGCTTCTGGTGAGGGGTCTGGTGAAGGATCAGGGTCTCCTTTGCCACCAGTAGTTTCAGGTAAGAGCAGACTATTAGATTGCCAAGGGAGGGGTTGCAGCCCATGGCATGGTGGTTCCATGGTGATGTATGCCATGAATCCAACTACTAGCCAGTTACCACCCAAGCATTTTTTAGCCAAACCCCAAAGCCAATGGCATGGATGGCCTTCCTAAATTTTGAAAATCCTATGGCTCATAAGAAATTTACCATAAGGTTGCTGCAAGGGCAGTGATTTTTTCTCAGTATTGTCATGGGAGGGGTAGGGGGTATGGCCTCCTTTAAAAGAAAGAAACTACAGTTATTGCAAGGGCAGAAATTTTTGTCCATATGTGGGAGGGGGGGGGGTAGAGGTGAAGGAGGGCATTACCTCATTTTCAAAAAATTACTTTGTGTAAAAGCAAAGGTCTATTAATTCAATTTCTCAAATATTGGGAGAGGGATTACTGAAGTAACCAGTGTGTCTGATTCTTTTTGACACAAGTGCCACTTTTCTCACTGTGCATGCTGGACATGAGCACTTGGGGCTGGTCATTATGCTGTTGAGCAGGAGTCTTCTGAAGATGTAATTTTAAAGACGAAGACACCCGCACAATTGTGTAAAGATGTGAGCCAGTTGCTCAGTAATTTTCAGGGGGACTTTGACACAGAGGAGGTAGCAGCCAATGTATTTCTTTAGGGAGGGAGAATTATACTTAGTCCGATAAAGGATCTGGAAAAAAACAAACGAGCATGACATATTAGTCTGAAAAGGTTCTAACATATAACGTTGTCGTATTTAGGATCTGGAAAAAAAACAGACAAGGATGACTGTACTGTGTAGCTGAATTCTGTTAATGGTGGTAGCCTGCTTTGATATTGGAAATTTTCATACTAATATCTGATCTGTGTAGTCAGAAACTAGTCTGAGACTAGTCTGAAAAGGTTCCAGTACCGGCCTTACTTGATCTGGAACTGAGTTGACAGATTGATTTTATCTTGAATTCATCTGAATTAAGTCTGTAATTAAACAGGTGACAAGGTTTCAGACAATATTCAGCTTATAGTTTCAAATCAATTTTTTCCAAAAGGGAAGGAGGCCTGTACTCTATGTCACAGGTAGTCCTCAACAGAGGTTACTGCAGGATCTGTGGATATGTATAAATATCACTCATGAATATCTTATTTAAAATTACCACAAATCCCAACAAAATTTGTACCATCTTATTTTTACAGTGATTCTTAAATGGTCAATAAGGGATGGAAATTTTTTTTTTTTTTGTATACCATCTTCATTAGTTTAAACGTGGAATATTGAGTGACAATTATACTTTTTAATTTTCAGTACCTTTGTCAGATATTATTTGTCATAAAATTCCTCTGTTTACCCCTTTTTTACAGCATCTTTCATCAGATTTACCATTGTAGCTATAGATTATGCATTCATCAGTTCTTTGCAAAACAGAGAAAGTACAGCCTTTAAGAGCTTAGAAAAGGATGTCATAAGTGAGGTAAGTTTCAAAATAATCAATGCACTTAACAAAGTTTGTTTTTACATTTTTTTTCACAACCTTAATTCTGCTGCTCATTTGTACATTAATTGACTTATAACTAACAATAACAGCCTAACATCATGTTGATTGGTTACAGTGCAGTGCAAGCTGTGTAGTTTTTCATTTGTTAAACTTTTGGATTTTTCTGCCTGCCAAGTGCACAGTGTGTGACCATGCAAAAGGACCTACAATCTCTTGGCAGTTTAAGAGTCAGAGTTAGACTTGGATGGAGTTTTACGTCTCAGTTTTCAACCTACTGGTTCAAGTCAAGTCATCCATGGCCTTTTTTCCAGTTTAGGCCCACTTGCTTGTTTTCCCTACTCCATTGCTTATGCGGAGCATAAAGGACAATGGCAGTAGGTTCCACTTTTAGGGTCTTTGGTAAGACTTGAATTGGGAATCAAACCAGGGCCTTCCGCGTGAGAGGCGGATGCTCTCTCTGTTTGACCAAACATGCGTTGTTTGTCAGTTTAAGAATAAAATCCCTCTTTAGTGATTTGTTAGAACTATTTCAATATGTTCTACTATCCTCAACTTTATTTTTACAAAGTTTGAAATATTTTGGAGCAACTCTGTTGCTAGACCATGGTGTTTAGTGTTGTATACAGACCTGAAATGGAATAGCCTTGTTAAATGGTCAATATTTGATGGATTTTGGAAAAAGATAACAATTATTTTCTTAGAATTGAATACTTTTTGTGCATTTTGGAGTGCTTTAGATTGTTCTTTTCTCTTTAGGGTCCATACTTTCTCTTGAAGGTCCAAAGTCTTTAGCATTCCTGTGTTCCAGGGTGGTCACTGGGAATTGCATTTTTTCTTTCTTTTACTGCTGATAGAAATACCATAATTGCCTGCAATTGCTGTCCAGCAAAGTTATAGTACATCACTAGGGGGCATACTTCATGAAATTGGTGATTTTGAATGGTGAGAAATATTAGTCTATTCGGCATTACCTCCTATTTGCCTGTTTATTCCATTATTGTCTGCAGTAACCGTCTTGCTAAAACCCGAGATGTTACAGGAGTCCTTTTAAATTTTTAGAGGGCGCTGTTGCACTCAGCTCAATCTTCTCTATGTTGCGGTCACTGCATGTTAACACATATTAAATGCTTACAAGGAATGAGCTAAAGAGCAAAAAAAAGTTGCACGTGTCATTGGGAAGGCAGGATTGTTTCTTTTATTAGGTTGTGCCTAATCTCAGATCTATCTCATTCCTCTTGTTGTGGAATCATTTATGAGCTCTTAAAGGTGGCTGATATCTTAGAGTATAAAGATATTTTCACCCTGTCTAGGATTTGATCATGTCTGGTAGGTGTTTTTGTAGGAAGTTGAAAAGAAAGGATCCAATGTTAAGGGAAAGGTATACTCCAGGAATTGATAGTTATGAGGTCACTTGGGTGATATGACTCGCTGTGACCTATGACCTAGATATGACAGGCGCATGTTTTCTGACAATGACAGGCGTTCTCAGTTTCTAAACAAAATTGGATATTTTTGTCTACATTCTTCCCTGTTTAAATCACAATGAGATGTATTCTGCAGAAATCATTCTCTTGCTCCCTCATGCTGTTTTGGCTGTTGGGGTTGTTGTCTTAGAACTGACAGAGACATTTTTCGTGCTTTACACTTAGAATGGGAATGAGCTATTAGACATAAATTAGGGCCCTAAAAGGGGGAAAACATTTGCCCTAGAACTATTTTGAAACATCAATCTCACAAATTCTTCATGCTTCTACTGGAAGTATCTTTCTCAGTATTTCAATACATTGCATATTTTCAAGGTCCTTTATATCAAGCAGTTACTCTTTAGAAATTACACAATTGAAGACTAGAATTACTGTCACATGATCCTCAAGAACCAATCATGAAACTAGATAAACTAGTTCACTAATTCAATTTGGGGTGACAGCAATTTCTCCTTTTACTCTCCTGAACCTTCCATAAATGCCGATTGCACAGAAGTATAGCCATGTACCCTTGTCATGAATATCACGTATCGTTTTTTTGTTTACATCAATTTTTGCCGTATTTATTTGAGTATGATGTGGTTGAATGAGTTTAATAGGAATGGACTTGCCCTTTTGACTCACATTAAGAACAGGTATCTTAAGTTAGATGGAGTTTTATGGCTCAATTTCTGGTTGGAACAGGTATGTAAACAGATTTTATCCCTACTGGGTTGTAATGCTAGAGCTTTGCACCTGAAGACAATGGTGACTCTTCCTCTGGTTTGACATTCTTCCCTCTGAAAAGTTGTGAAAAATTAAATCAGTTTGCTCTGAAAACAGTGAAAATAAACCCCAAATAGAGTTAAAGGCATCCTCCTGTGGCGTTTGTTTTGTGAAAAAGGAAAAATATGTAGAACTATCCATGTCATAAAATTCAGTACTTGAAAATACTTTTCAAAGCAGTAATCTGTTAGGGTTCAACTTGGTATTTAAACAGACTGTGATAGCCTGACAGGGATTTGTTTGAGTCCATCATAAAGCTAATAAAATTGTAAATTAAAATTTACATGAAACTCCCTGGAGTATGCCAGCAGCCCCATGAATATTTTGGTTATGAATTTTGAGGTAGGGAGCCCTGGAAATTACCCAGCACATAGAGTTGTTTGATTCCTGAAATAAATCCCTGTAGCAATTTTAGATCCTTAACTCAAGATAAATTGTCAGGAATTGATAGGAAATGAACATCATGAGGAGAGGGGTATCTGTGTAAACAAGTATAAGGTACTGTATATAATGGGATAGGCTAAATCATATAACATATAAACAGGAAAACCTGGAGAGGAATGAATTCCTAGCTCAAAAAAAAAAGAAAGAAAAAAAAAAAAACAACCTTTGTGGGTATTTAACTTTACAGTGAGAGAGAAATGAGGGGAAGGGGGTGTGCAGGGAAGGAAGGGAGGTTCTTTTCTAAAACTCTTTTAGAGTGTGTGATGTGTATAGTATGCAGTTAAGATTTCTCAAGGTGTAAGTGTATTCACCTGCAAATACATCCAAAAGGTATATAGGAGAATTTAATGATTGGTCCTTTTTCTGCAAACATGTCAAGTTCTCATCATTGCTGTAAAATCTGATTCAAGAAATCAAATAAGCATTCAATATTTTTGTGAAGATGCATCTCAGTTTCCATCTTTTCTATCAAAAGTGCAAAATGTTTTGGGAATGTAAAACATATATTAAAGGCAGGTATATTCTTCACCACAGACAGATCCAATTCTCCCAATCTACATACTTCCAGCCTAGAAGCATGTTTAAAGGGTGGGGGAGGGGGTCGGGCTGTGGGGGGCACAGGCCACCCCACCTCCCAAAGTCAGGCAGGGGAAATTCACTCATGCAGTCAAGGGATTTATGGATTCAAGGAAGAGGAAAAGTTTGAAGAGACACACAGAGCTTTCAAACCTTAACCACACACTAGCCCCAGGAAGATGGCTGTCAAAACAAAAGAAAAAAAAGGGGTCATCAAAACCTGTGCCAGTCAGGGACAGTGTTGTTACAAGTCATGACTGGAGTCACTTTCTCTCAAAATGATAGTGACTTGATAGAATTCAGGAGTAATTTCCCCATTGAAATAGTATAGTGACTCGAGTCAATGACTTGACTCAAGTCACTGAGAAGTTTGAAAGCTGGTGACTTGAGTCACTAATCTAGTGACTCGATTACAGCGCTGGTCGGGAATCTCAGGTTGTACCCCCACCTCTGAAATCCTGCACACCCGACTGTTCCAGCCCCTGCTGTATAAAACTCATCCTTATTAAGACAGTTCTAACTTATTGCTTCAGAAATTATCATACAAGGCAATAAATGTGTAATCAAAATGCTGGTAAATACGAACCATATGAACTAACTCTGCATTTGTCAATTTGAGGTCAATCAAAGAACCGTGTTGATATAAAATTTCTGTAGACTTCCAGAAAAATTGTAGTTTATTGTAGATGAATGCCTGCCTTTAAAAAGGACCAATCCTCTCACCCCAAACTGCAATTTTTACAGGGGTTACCAAATTTCTCAATTGGCTATGCTCTTTGATTGATAACTAATTGAAACAATGCAGAGTACCAAAGCCCTTTATTTTGCAACATGAACTGTACTGATAGTGTTTTCGTTATATGCATTAACCCTTTACCGTTGTTTGGGTCCTTTTGGACCCATGCAGAGAGCTTGGCTGTCACACATCTTTACTGTTTCATGCGGAGCTCGAAACTGCGAGTAGCTACCCGAAAATTCGGCCACAAGAGCGAGAGAGACAATAGTTTAAGGTCACGGGGTCAATGGCCTACGGAAGCCGATGCGGGGCGGGCTACCTCCGCTTTTCCGCCCAATCCCGAGGCGCGCAAATATGCCCCGATCGGAGCACAACGGTAAAGGGTTAAGCTAAAATATCTGCACCACTCGGCTAGAGGTTTACGTGCACACATGCAGAGACAGTGGCATCAGCTTTGCAGTAAACACACTCCACAGGCTTAGTTTAACCCTTAACCGTTGTTTGGGTCCTTTTGAACCCATGCGGAGAGCTCGGCTGTAACACATCTTTACTGTTTCATGCGGAGCTCGAAACTGCGAGTAGCTACCCGAAAATTCGGCCACAAGAGCGAGAGAGACAATAGTTTAAGATCACGGGGTCAATGGCCTACGGAAGCCGATGCGGGGCGGGCTACCTCTGCTTTTCCGCCCAATCCCGAGGCGCGCAAATATGATCGGAGCACAACGGTAAAGGGTTAAGCTTTTTTCATAATCACTCTGAAGCACTGAACTGAGACTGTGTCTGGATAAATTTCAGACAATTGTGGGAGGGTACGTCTTAAAGGAAATACTGCATTTGTTCTACAAGAAAATTTCATCCTTTTTAAACCAATATTTATAAACACAGAGTGATAAATTATTAAAAATAATGCAGCATGTTGGTCTTCTTATCAAGAAATAAGTTTCCCTCAGATTGAAATTCCGTTATTTGTTGCTCAAGATTAATTTGTTCACCCAAACTTTCATGACATGAAATAGCTCTTACTAAAACTGCCTACCACTAAACAGTCTAAAACCTAACTTTTGGGTTGTAATTTGGGTTTTAATTGATGTTAAAACCGAAAAGTTTTTAGCCACTTAAATGCTTAATGGGTTTTATCATATTTTTATTGATTTCAGGGTTGGAGTGGCTATAAATTGTAGGTGCAAACATCAAGTAAAAACCCAACTTTAACAACACAAAAGTTGGGTTTTAGACTGTTAAGTTGTAAGCAGTTTTAGTGAGGGCCTTTTCATGCAATGTTCAACATTTCAAATGATGCAACCTCCATAGCTCTTCTTTTTCACAATCTTTTGATGAGATAAAGCTATTGCTGGGGTGTATGGTTGATAGTCAGTGGTTTGATGTCTTCAGCTAGTTTCTTTGAACTCTATGTTGGAATATTTTAAATGCAGTATTTCCCTATAAAGTAAGAAGGTTAGGAGAATTGGTACTGTTTGGGGTGAGAGAATTAGGCCTTTAAAGATCAGGAGCAGTCATCCCAAATTGAAGTAGTGTAGTAGACTGTCCAGTTTCATGATTGGCTGTTGGGAGTCATGTGGCAATGTTTTTTCTCTTCAGATGTGAAATTTACTACTAGTAACTGTTTGGTTTACCTTGAATATGCAATAGTTAAATCATAAAATGTAATGAAAGATACTTTGAAGAGAAATAAGATGAAAATTGTGCTCTTTAGCCTTTTCTTCAAAACAAGTTTGGGGGACTGCTCTTTACCTTTAAGCAGCTAGTTATTCCTAACTTGGAGCTATTATAATGACCTTTCCAACCATCCTGTCTTTGTGATTTCTTTCCCATTTTTATTTGGCACTAAATTGAAAAGTGTGAACCATAACCTGTGTATATATCTGCTGCCATTGTAAGATTTTAATCTGCTCACATTTGATTTGTCTACCCTCAAAGGGTTTCTCATTTTCCTTCACAAGATCTGGAATTGGACTAATTTCTTTTTATGAGTTTGCATAAAATCCAGATGTAGGCATGGATTTAATTCTGTTACTGAGAACAATAGTATTTCAAAAATTGGGGCAAAGAGGAGGTATCAACAGGAAAATCAGGCCTGAGAAGATATCTTAGTGAAACTTTTTGGGGTTCAATTGTAGTGCATACCTGTTCAGAATAAAGTATCCTTCTGTATTGGTTGTCATATGCCTGGGGCAGAAACTTGTGGCCTGCATTCAGCTGGGACATGAGTCTGCTTTCCTGTCTATGTTTAATTGTGGGGTTGACCTACGTGCATACTTTGTGACACAGGCTTTTGACAGATTGGTAATGGCAATTCCTGGCTACCTGAACTTCTTAGACTTTGGGGTGACTTTGGGGTTACTCCACTGCTTTGGTACCTGTGGTTGCATTAGTGATATTGCTGATGGGATGATGAATATTACAATGGCATATGACATGGCTACAATGACATTTTGTTTGGTGCCTAGCAAAAGCAACGGAATAGGGAAAACAAGCCTGTGAGCCACAGCTGGAAAAAAGGCTGTGGCCAGCTTGACTTGAACCAGTACGTTGGAAACTGGGCTGTAAAACTCTAACTAACTCCAGAAAGGGTTCAATTGCGTTTTTAAATCCAGACAAATTAATATAAATGCAAACAACAAGACTTCAAAGGAAAGCAGAACGATGGATAGGAATGACAAAAGAGCCCAGCTCTTATGCAACAGTTTGCAACAAATATCAATTTAAACAATTATGTTCTCATAGTGTGAGTTAATTAACATTGGTGTTATGTACTCTTTCATAAAACATTCCCATTAAAAGGTCATTGATTTTTTTTTATTTCACTGTTGTAGGCCCTATTACTTCCATTAAAAGGGCCAATCCTCTCACCCCAAACTACACTTCTTGCAGGGGTAACAGAAACTCTCAATTGGCTCAGCTCTTTGATTGGCTGTTAATGCAAACATGCAGAGTACAAAAGCATACAGTAATTTACTCAGCATGAACTGTACTGAGAGTGTTTTGATTATACACAGTGATCTTTGCTATACTCACCCTGAAGCAGTATAAACTGAGATTGTGTCTGGATGAGGATGAATTTCAGACAGTTGTGGGAGGAGCTAAAGTAAGAAGGTTAGGAGAATTGGTACTCTTTGGTTTGAGAGAATTGGGACCTTTAATACCTCTTTTATGTCCATGAATGGTATCAAAATGTGACCTCTTCTTAAGCCGTATGCTATATTTAGACTGTTGAATGGTTGTGCTAAGAAGGCTGAAACCATTTTGCTCTGGATTTTGCCATTTTCTGTGTCACAGAAGTCACAAGAAAAATTCATTTTCATAAAAATAAATGTTTAAATTGAATAAACTTTGGGACTTAATCCTTTAAAACCAGCTCCTCCTTCTTCCATTTGCCATTAAATTTGAAATACATCGCTGATCCACAAATTTACCATTCCTACAGTGGATATTTTTGATATCGAGGTAGGAACTTGCTCTTCTTGTTCAACAAGTTCCCACTGTCTAAAAAATTGAGCTGAGTTGCATGCAGTCTCAAAGCTACGTATATTTATTGTCAGGTGCTACCGTCCCTCTGACGGACAAAAATTTGCCTGCCAGCTCACATTTTTAGGTTTTGCAACATCCTGCTTTAACATTATGTGGAAGGCCAATTTCTCCCCCTATGACCATAACCCCAAGTTCTGCCACTACCGAGTTGTGCAGCAAATAATTTTCAACCAGGTACCCTTAAAGGGGAAATGCAGTCACCCCAACTTGAAGTTGTGCAGTAGACTGTCCTGTTTCATACTGTAACTGGTTTTTGAGAGTCACTATATTTTTTTCCTCAAATGTGAATGTCATGCTTAACTGCTTGGTTTATCTTGGTATGCAATAGCAATATAATCTATCTATATAATATGTTGTGATATATTTAGCAGACTGCCCTTTCCCTTTAGGTAAGTTGCATAGATGGCTGTACAGGACTCCTTTTCTCGGTTGGGAGATGGGGGTGGGGGCGGAGAAAGGGGTGACCTTTTTGCCCTATTCCAGATCCCACTCCAGCACATTTTTGCCTGACTGAGGCACTAAAGTCTGTCCGATTCAGTTAGGTTTTGAGCCATGGGGTGGGGACTGCAACCCCCCCTGGCCCTCCCATCCTGGTCATGCTTGTCAACTGTTTTCTTTAACAGAGGAGGAACTAGCGGTGTTGCTCATTTAGGATTCCAGTACCTGTGTGTTCAGTCTGGCACCTGAGAACCTGACCTATATGGGCCAGCAACAGCATACCATACTTTAAATTTTACCTTTCACTAAATGTTTTGTCCTTTGGGTGTTGTTCCTAATTCTCCTTTTCTTGTGATATATAGGCATGTGATCACCTTTAATTTTGTTCAGAATGTTATTCATTGTACACCCTTCCTTACCTCTGTGTGGTGACAATTATATTGCATTCAATGGGTCATATAATAAGCCATGCTCCAGACATAGTCTTATCATTATTAAACCATTTTCACAAGATTTGTGGGCAAAATATGTCAGATTTATGGATGTTTTTGACAATAAACTTTGGGTGATGTCATTCCAAGGTGACCTTAAATTGGAAATATCGAACCAGGTGTTCCTTAGTGGACTGTAGTCATTGTGAACAATGACCACAGTGTAGAGACAGGGACCCCATACCAGGAAAAGTGTTTTTATGACCTTTTATGATATAAGTATTGGCTGACTACTGGCTAGTGGTATACATATCAGGAGGAGGTGGCATAACTATTGAGTTACTTTTTTGAACTCAGCCCTTCTCATTGAGTTGATATTGATAAATAGAGATAGTATTGAAGGGTCACTACAGCATGACAATGTTTATAGTTAGCATAATGAGTCATGTGTCATATCTAATAGCTATGGCTGACTCAAAACGTTTTAATTTTGTGGTGTCCTGACTTGTAACAGCTTTGTGCATAATTTAAAAAAAGAGTCTGGTCACAAGTGTTTGAAAAGCAAATTGAACAGGTTAAGTACTCATGCACTCATAAAAAATTTATTCGTATATGGAGGATGTGGGGATTGTCTAAGTTGATTTGACCATTTGTCATTGGTATGTGAAGAAAACATGTTTGGAAAAATTTGTTGAATTTCACGAACAACTCAAGGAGTCTTACTTCGCAAAGATTTGAAGGGTGAAGTGCAGTCAGCTCAGTTTGGATGTAGAAGTGTCAGGGAATCCCCCATAAACTACAAGAAAAAAAGGGGGAAAGGGGGAATTTATTACTGCCAGACCCCCACTTCCAAATTGATGGTGCCCTTGACCAAAGTTCCTTATGGGTTCGGGGAAGGGGGGAGAATCTCTCTTCAACATGTAATCTGAATGGTTTTCAAGATTATTTATTTATTTATTTATTTAGCATCAAATATAGATGCAAAGGTGTATTCTTCTTAAATAAAAAAGCAAGGTACTAAACTTTTTTTTTTATTTCTATCAGAATGAAAAGAGGTATTTTGCCTCCCCTCTTTAGAAAAGGGGGATCCAGGCCCTCTTCTTCCTCCCTTGATGGAAACACTGAGTGTAGTTGGGACTGTCCTATGTTATGAATTCCACTTGAGAATTTTGAGGCAGCATTTTTCTCAATGATTTATGTTCTGAAATACCATGAAAGATACTGGGAAGAAAAATGCAGGGAAATTTGTTAAAGTTTCTGTTGTTTCAAAATAAGTTTGAGGTAACTGCCTAAAAAGGAGTGGAATTACAGCGAAAATTATGTTTAGTATTTGTGGAAGAAGAACTGGATGTAAGAATTCTGGGGAATTTTTGATCTAATGACCTAATTGATTTTTGTGATATTATCACATGAATACATATTGTATCTGATACAAGAAGATGCACCCTCTGATCGTGATGATAAGGGTTAAATATACGATTGTTTTGTCTTGGTTATCATGAAATACCAGGACGTACCGCTTGAGACACAGTCCTCACATCTGTTTTGCTTTTATTATTCACCCAAAAGGGCAATGTTATCTTGCATGTCATTGGGGCATTGTTCATGACATTTGTAGGAAGTACTACAGAAAGTTGATTTGTCTGTTATTCTGCTTGTTTATGTGTGATCAATTGAAACAATCATCAAGACAGATGACTTATATACCTGACCACCTCTGGCAGTAGCTCTTACTTTTTACTGTATTTTGTAATGGCGCCCCCAATATGGCAAAGTTGTAATTTAGTCCAAGTTACCAAAACAGAATAGCACCACCATTTTCACACGGCATGATTCTTAAATTACTTTCTCTGTAAATACAAGTCAAAATTTTATATTCTCTTCAGTATACCATGTTTGTTTTTGGAAAATGGCCATGGTAATTTAAGAAGATGATTTTGTGAAAAACTGAAGAGGACTCCTTTACACTGAGGCATTTGTAACCAAGTATTTTTCTTTTATTACTCCACAGATCTAGCCAAGTTTTTCTCTTAAACATAAAATTTGAAACTTTTTTAGGTTTGTAAAAATTTGCATAAGAATTGCATGGACTGCATGGCTAGGGAGAAGTAATATTTACTTTGCCCCTCATTGCCTTCTCTATTTACAACCAGGAAGTTTGGAGGGAAGGGGTTATTACACTTTTAAAGGCCCAGTTCTCTCAACCAAAACAGTACCAATTCTCCTAACCTTCTTACTGAAGCCCCTCCTACAATTGTCTGAAATTCATCCTCATACAATCTCAGTTTATTGCTTCAAGGTGAATATAGAAAAACTCAATTTATATAATCAAAACACTCTCAGTAGTCAGTACCACTCATGCTGTGTAATATAAGCTTTGGTACTCTGCATTGCTTGAATTCTAAAGCTGTCAATCAAAGAGCTGAGCCAATTGAGAATTTCTATACCCTTGTACCCAAATTGTAGTTTGGGGTGAGAGGTTTGGCCCTTTAAGGGTCCCCCTAACTTGAAGTGGTACTAGCAGAATGTCATGTTTCATGATAGGCTCTTCAAAATCATATGACTTTTTTTTCTCTTCAGTTGTGAAGTTTACATGAAATTTTCTGCTTTATATGTGAATATGCAATATCTAAGTCTGATATATTAGGCCTAATTGGTGAACGACAGGTTTACAAGAGGAGGAGTAAGAAGAAAATTGTGATATTTAGCTGTTGCTGAAAACAATAGGTCTGGTTAACATGTCCTTGCCTGTTAATTGACTTCATATTTGTGTTGCATGACCAAATGTTGTGTATAATGTATTCCTCTGAGCATAGGACCATGTGTTTGGTCTAACGGTAAGAGCATCTGCCTCTCACACAAAAGGCCCGGGTTCTATTCCCAGGTCGAGTCATACCAAAGGCTTCAAAAATGGAACCTACTGCCATTGAGCATGATGCTCCCCATAAGTAATGTAGTAGGGAAAACATGCCAGTGAGCCACAACTGGAGAAAAGGCAGTGGCGCCAGCCTGCTCAACTTGAGCCAATGGAATGGAAACTGGGTCGTAAAACTCCATCTACCTAACTCCTCTGAGCACAGTAAACTTGCAAATGTGAAGACATTCATTAGAGTATATAATTAAGGATTTAACAAAGATGGTCCTTGTAATGGCACAGGATAATGCACACTTTGAAGGTCAATTAAAGGTCTAATCCTCTTATCCCAAACTGCAATTTTTTGTAGTAGGCTACAGATATTGCTGATTGGTTCAGCTCTTTTATTGACAGCTTTGGTACTTTGCATTGTTTAATCATTAGCTTAATCCAGTTAAACACATTCTTTTTGAGCTAGTCCATTTTACTTTGGCTTGTACTGTTTTAGGGGGGTTATGGTGGTTTAAAAAGAAGTAAAGTTTGTCTTGAAACATAACGGCATTAAAACAGTACAACCCCAAGTTAAATGGCGTAACTTAAAAAGATGTGTTTATTTTAACAAACACAATGTTTGCTGTGATTTCATCATGGGTTGGTTTGATTTCTAAAGGGCCATAGAAGTGGAGGCATACTAAATATGTATGGACTTTCTGTTTAATGTTGATTTCTTTTTTTTTCTCACAGGTGGAAAAGTTATATTCAAATATTCCTGGCACACAACATGCTACAATTTTACAGTTATTGTAAGTATATTTTAACTGAAATTTTTTTTGTGTTCATTTCACATGCATGGACCTTCCTTTTAGTTCCAAACTGAAAGGGGGCTGGAGGATGGCACTTAGGGTCCAAGGGCAATATTGGGCTTAGTTGGAGGTCACCTTAATGACACACCCACAAGAGCATGTTATTTAGTGTCAAGCTCATACATGTTGCTCATCCCCCCTCCACACCCCCTTTCTTTTTTGGACAAGGATGGAATATTGTGAACATATTCTGAGCATATCCTATGACCCAAGAGGGAGGGACAGGTGCCGAAATATTTGTGGTACAATGTTAAGCTATGTTATTTTTTTTTGACAGATTTTGCCTTGAGAATTGTCAGGAGGAGTTTGTACGATTTGTAGTCTCCTGAATCAGCTACTCCCTGTGTGAGAAATCCTGCTGAAATATCTTCATAACACGAAACAGCATAACTTAGCCTTTGATTTCTAAATGACACCTTTGGCATTCCTGATTTGCACTTCACTTACTACAATTCTCATACATTTTTTTGATTGGCCAAATATAAAAATTTAGCAACATTGTCATAAAATCACTCCTTTTTGTGGCAATGCAAGACAACTGCTGTCATTAAGTGACTTAAGTAACTATGTTATCCTCCCATGTTGCAAAAGGAGTCGGTATTATTGGTAGGCTCAAATACATTCTTCCCAGAAGTGTCCTCTGTACTCTGTACTTTAGTTTAACCACATTTCACTTATTGTAAGTCTAAAGAGTTTAGGATGTTTCCTGGTTTCAGGAGATTAGATACTGGAGCAAAATTCTCAGGAAATCCATTTACTAGACAAAAATTTTGCTGGGGTCACTGTAGTTGGAATGGTCAAGGCTGGGAGAGTCTTTTATGGGTTTCGCAAATCTTTTTTATATTGGTATATATTTTACTTCATGAGCGTAATCGAAATATAGGAAAAAGATAGTTTGCACTTTGGTTTCCTGATGTAAAATTGATCTCAAGAAGGAACCCTTCCCTTAGACCCCTTCCCCATGCAGACAATCCTGGATAACAAAATTTTTGCAAAAGGACCTCATGTTCCTTTTCATCTCTGTCAACTAAAATTTTTCAAGTACAAAAAGTTTGCAAGTTTAGACTCATCATGACTTCATAGCTATGCTGCAGTAAAGTAACGATCACCTTCTACTTATAGCTTTGTGTCATCAGTGAATGTTTGATTTGACATTCCAGACAAAAGTTATCTAAAGTATTATTTTATCTTTAAGCTTGTTCTCAGTTGCTAAGAAACCTGCAACTTCCAAGCCATTTTGTCAACATTTATATCCGATTCAACCGCCTACAGAAGACTAACAAATGGCTACTTCATTTGCTCAGGAGTCATTGATGTTACTTAAGAGGATAATTAATACGTAGATTATTGGCAGACATTGTTATTAAGCCCTGTTCAAAGTGCCACAAACATGGCCAAAATTTTAGGGCCAAGAAAACAAGAAAAGGTCAGAAGTCTTTTCTTAAAAAATAAAGGCAAATATTTATCTCCTCAGACAGTTTAAATACTCCAGACTGTTTTACTTTAAGCCCCTTGTACAGCTGTGTAAAACTAATATTCACACAGAATCATTTTTTATTGCTTCTGAGCATACCCTGGTGTGCATACAAGACCCTAATGTGTAATCACAACACTCTCAGTGTATCATAGATAATATGGGCTACTCTGTATTTTTTTAATTTGATGTCAGTCAAAGAGCTATATCAGTTGAGAATTCGCATATATACCAAAAGGTAAAAGTGTAGTTTGAGATAAGGAGTGACTGTCTTTAAGGTTATCACATACAAGTTTCCAAAAAAATTTAAAAGGACAATCAAATAGTCATAAATTTGAAGATAAGTACATTTCTTGGTATGATGGACAACAGTGCTTGGAAAATATTTTTGAAAGAAGTAACCCAACCTGCTTTCTGGTGACAGAATGTCGTAGTCTGACAGGCTTTTGTGTAAGTCTGACATAGACTCATTTAATTGCACATTTACATGTACATGCAACCAGTGGCTTGATGGACTTTTCAGCCATTAATTTTGGAAGCCTGAATATTTGATTAGGAAGTCCACGGCACCTGTGCCCGTTGGATTTTCTTAGTCCTTGGCCTTATGAGGGACGTTGAAGTAAAACAGCCAATCAAAAATTAGAAGGCCTAATCCTGTCACTCCAAGTAGTTTCAATTCTCCTAGCCTATTTAAAGCTGTACTTCAGTCCCTCTCTCAGCAGTCAAAAATTCATCCCCATCCAGACACAATCTCAGTTTTTTGCTTCAGGGTGAGTATACAAGACCCCAATGTGTAAAAAAACTGTCAGAATAGTACAGTACATGCTGTATAATATGAACTTTAGTAGTAGGGCTGCATTTTGTGAAATTGCTGTAAATCAAGAGCTGTGCCAATTGAGAATTTTCTAGTCTATTTAGCACCTCCCTACCTCCTGTTGACCAATGTATATCGTTATTGCCCGCAATAACCGTCTGGCAAAAACCTAATAACACTGTGGTAACCCCTACCTAATGAGAGGGCGCTATACCCTAGCTACTTCCTTCTTCGTTTTTGCCTAAACTACAAAACTTGTAGTTTGGGGTGAGAAAGCTAAGCCTTTAAAATGTACTCTACTCATAGAGACTGACTCCTGGATTGGTCATATGACTGAACCCCTCTGCCCTATCTAAAGGATTTTGTCGGTAAAGCTATTTAAAGTTATTTCTTTTTTTCTCCTTCTTTTTACAGAGATTCCCAGTACGGTGTTGAAGTTTTTTTCGATTTAGGTACAGAGGGTAACTACAACCAAGATGCCTTGATAAAAGTTGTAGCTGATGCAGTTGATCGAGGAAATATAGGAAATCTCAAAGTGCTGAGGTCTAGGTTTGCAGCAGAATTAGTATCAAGTAAGACAAATTTGGAAATAACATACTTAGCATATTATCTTTGGTGTAGACAGAGCAGAGGACCCCCAATTTACATTCTGAAAAAAAATGTATTTTGTGATGAAACAAAAATTTGACTTCAAGTGAAAAATTTTATTCCCGATTTCCACTTAGAATACTTAAATATATTCAAAAATTTCTCAAGGGGTGGGGTCACACTTAGATCCCATCAGCCAGCATTCAGGTCATGCAGCTGGCCACCCCTGATCAAAATCCATCCTATGCCAGGTGCACCTCATACTTGCTGCTTAGCAGTAACAGCAGATCCAAATTAAGTGGGGCAAATTTTGCCTGGAACTTTTCTTCAAATCCAAGATGATCAGGCAGAGTGACACCACCTTGTCATCAGGATTTGCCTGATGGGGACAAACCTCCCATAAGGCCAGTAATCTACAGTCCCAACCTTAAAGATTAGAGGTTTTAGACAAGATGTTGGGCTAGGGTTTTGTAGAGCAAAGCCTTCTGAAATTTTTCTGTTTTGTTTGCAACAGTTTGAAACTTTGGGCTTCTATAACATGTAACTTGAAAATTTTAAATTGTTACAGAAGAAAGTTTGCAAAATTTGGATTTTTATTGGAGAAAATTTGAAGTTATTTTTGAACATCGTACCCTTCCATAGAGGAAAATCAAGCTTCTTGTTTCAAGATTTTTGAATAACCAATGTTGTCAAGGTTGAATTTCTGTGTACCTTACAAATTAGTCTCCTGACATGGGCCATCAGCCCTGTTCCATAATGGAACCACCCCTGAGGCTACATAGAGTTGTTTTGTATTATGAAAAGAAAGAAGAACAATGAAAGACACAGTGGGTCTATTGTAAACTGATAAAATTGGTAAAGCTGTTTGGCAGAGGGAGAGTCAACCACTCATGAAGTTAATCCGTCCTTAATTAGGAATTAATTTATTTTTCAAGATGTAAAATCTATATTATTTTTCTACAAAAAGGCATAAAACTTTGATGTGTTAATAATTTACAGTAAAATTTACAGTTAAATGGAGGGAAAGTTGGGTCAGGAAAGTCCGAGAAGTTTGTGAGAGTGGAACAGAATGAGGTTGGTAGATGGGATTTAATGACATAACATGGATGTGTTACAGAGAGTCAGCTACATTAATATGTTAAGTTGAAATGCTGTTGTTTCAAGTTCAAGTTTGGTTCAAATCTGTGTCAAGTCCTCCCTTGTATTCACCTATAGGGACAGGTGGAGAATACTTTAAGATGACTTTACAACCTCCAGTTTGCAAGGGGGGGGGGGGGAGGGGGAGCAGGGAGGGGAACAGACTAAACCTAACTTAGAGGTGTGGGTCTACTTCATCCCTCTCTTTTTCCCTATTTACCAACCCAATTCACGCAGTATAAATAATTATATTAGAAACATTCCAATTTGAACCTTACCTCACCTCTTAAAGGCCCAGTTCTCTCACCCCAAACAGTACCAATTCTCCTAACCTTCTTACTTAAGCCCCTCCCACAATTGTCTGAAATTCATCCTTATCCAGTCACAATCTCATTTTATTGCTTCAGGGTGAGCATAGCTCTGTGTTTATAACCAAAACACTCTCAGTACAGTTCATGGTGTGTAATATAAGCTTTGGTAATCTGCATTGTTTGAATTAGCAGTCAATCAAAAAGCTGGACCAGTGGAGAGGTTCTGTACCCCCCTACAGGAAGTGTGGTTTGGGGTGAGAGGATTGACCCTTTAAACCCTAACCTAACCTTGAAACATGATGTCAGGTATGGTATACATCTCCCAAGACATGAGGGTGAGGCCTTACTAACTAAAAATGTGAGAACTTGGTGAATTTACATCATATGCATAAAGGTCTATCTCCATTTTGCCCTGCCTGACAATGTTTGCTTGAAATAAATGACTGGCACCTGTTAATCTGTATTTGTCTTTTACTTCTTCCTCAGATGAATGTGACTTCTCTATCTGCCCAAAGGATTTTGTATGTGTCCCCAAATTGGGAGGACACATCTGCATCCCGAGTAAGTACATTATCTTTCAGATAATTTTATTCATCGATTATAAGGCATTTACTGTTTCAGAACTTCACTGGGAATTTCAGGAATCTCGGTACTTATTAGTTGTGACTGAAATTGGTAAAAATAATAAGAAGGATATTTAAAAGGTTAATAAATACAAAACTTGTTTTAATTCACTTCGCAGACATATACTTACCCCTTGCTACATCTAACTTGCATTATTCTCGTGCACCACATGCTACTTGGAGAAGTTACACAGTACACAAGAATGATGCAAATTAGATGTAGCAAGGGGGAAGTTTATTTGTTGCTTGGTAATAAACTTACCAGGAGGTGAGAGGATTTTAAATGACTTTCAGTGCAAGTGGTTTGAAATGTACCCAAATATCTACAAGTATTCTAACATAGTTCTATTGCTTGACATTTCATTGCATTTGCATTCCCAATTTTTTCTCAAGAGAGCAAATGTTATTAACAAATGTTATTCACATCAACCATTTATATGCAGATAACAAATTTTTATAAAGTTGCTATTAAAATTTTATGTGATTCTTGTCAGGAAAGGTGTGAACCAATTATTAATATCCATCCCCATATTTTTTTGCTAGCAACAGCTCTTGCATGACATTTGCTTTTCATGTACCCACCATAAGTGCCCTTATCACTACAGCATAAAGCGCCCTCACTTCTTACACCAACATCATTGAATGCTACCTTTAATTAGTTCATAATCAACTCCAGGCTTCCTAATTGTGTATCTATATGAAGCTCACTGCACCATCGCAATATCAGTTCCATACAACACCTTATTGTTAGGAAACATTAAGAAATTTTAGTGAATTATTCTAAGTATCAATTTATCTGGCATTATACTTGAGTCCAGTTGAACTAGACAAATATGAGAAGTTGGATATTGTATCTTGGATATGTAGTCAAAATGCAGTTTGAAGGCCACAAAAGGTTGACCCATTTTCCAGAAAAAAATTGGAGTTCCAAGAACAATGTTGCTTTTAATTTGTGAATGAAAATAGGTGAGAATTAATCAAAAGTTTGAAACTTTTCTTTCTGAAGCAAAACATAAAAGTGTAAGTTAACTCTATGATAGTTCTATTGAGTTTTGTCTTGAAATGAAGTTTCATTTAAGCAAATGCCTAGCAACCATGAATTGTTCTCGGGTGATAGAGTTGAGGATAGAATGAGGGGGTCATACAGAAATATGCAAACAGTCAGGTCATATGGCGGAGCATTTTGTTATGTTGATGACTGTGCTTGTACCTTTTTTCCGTGTTTTTTTTTTTATCTTGGATTGGATATGTTCTTGTTATTCCATTTCATGTATTTCTTTGTTGGTGTTTCCCATGATTCAATTTCAAAAGTTTTCTAGTCGTTGAATTTGTTGTTGTTTCAACCCACACGTTTGGCCTCAAAAGCACCCCCCTCATTTTCACTGTGTCCCTTGTGTCCCTTGTGTAAAAAAGAAATGTAGAGAAAATAAAAAAAACCATAGCTGTGTTTACATGCAGTGCATGAATAGCATTTGAAGTTACTCTTTGAAGAAAGCTGAAGCGGCCAATTTTTCCGCAAAAAGTTGACTTCTTGTTTTAAGAGGGAGCTTTGCCTATTTGTTAGCTTGGTACAGTGTTTCATTGTTATGATGTTAATATGTTTAGTTAGAGGAAGAGGTGGTATATCTTGGTGTAGCGTAAATAATCAAGTTCAATTAGCTAGTTGCATTGGTAATTGAAACAGATTCTGGAGAGAAGTTCTCGGTACAGCCATGAGT
The DNA here is from genome assembly GCA_037179385.1 of Holothuria scabra. NCBI lineage: Eukaryota > Metazoa > Echinodermata > Holothuroidea > Aspidochirotida > Holothuriidae > Holothuria > Holothuria scabra. Next base: position 21,518,167 of record CM074195.1, on the reverse strand, counting down.
TTTTATCTAGTTTACATAATTGGATGGTTTTGGAAACCATTTTAATTATCTTCTCACTTTTGTGACTTTTTTGTCTTCCTTGAGCTGTGAAGGTTTTGCTTGAGAGGAGTCTGATCTTTGTTGTAGCCTAAAAATGCCGCTTCCCTCCAAGGGAGGTGGGGGTGGCAAATCAGAACTGTCTCATTGCCCTTTGCTGTTGGTTTTTTTTAGTTGTTTCATGCAAAAATCATGTAATATTATTCATTCCAGAAATGGTGGTCAGTCATTATAATCTTACTTGCCTGGTATGCATGCTTTGTTTAATCTTGCTGCATGTCTTCATAAGAATTTGCTTGAAATGATGGGAAAAAGGATAGAAAAGAAAAAAATGCAAAAAAAAAAAAAAAAGGGCAAGCAAAAGTAAAAAGAGAAAACTTGCAAATGTTCAGTATGAGTTTCTAGGTTTTAAAAATTTAAAGATAGTTTCTTGTGAAGAGAATGTAAAAGTATATGAAGTATATGCTTTCACATGACATCACAAATTGGTGAGCCATGCCCACTGCTTGGCAAGAACCATTTTTTTTTTAAATATGGGTTGTTAGCTGCATCTCAGCAAACTTAAGCTCATCACACTGCACTCCTTTTTTTCCCATCAAAAGGGGCCAAGCTTTAGACGTCAGTGAAAGCACTATAAAGAAGCCTAGGCAGTACTGTATGTGCATTTTTTCAAGGTATACGGGGCGACAATAAGTGCAGGCTAATGCATTTGCATTGTTTTCATGAACCATGTTGCTTATCATTGTTTTGCAATGCATCTTGCTGTATTCTCAGTTATTCTGCTTTGTTTATCCACGTTATGTTAATTAACGAGCTTGAAATAGGGAGAGGCCAATCAAACCCATAAACTCCCTTCATTTCCGTTGATGAATGTTAAAGGCAGTCAACACTCTCACCCCAAACTACAATTGGTGTAGTACTCTACAGAAATTCCCAATCAGCACAGCTCTTTGATTGACAGTAAGTTAAAAAAAATGCAGAGTACTGTAGCTCATATCACATAGCATGTACAGTACCAAGAATGTTTTGGTTACACATTGGGTTCTTGTACATTTGTACACAGTAATTAACAGATTGTGTCTGGATGAGGATGAGGATGAGGATGAGTTATGGTCAGTTGTGGAAAGGGCTTAGATTCATAGGTTAGGAGAATTGGAACAGTTTGGGGTAAGATCATAAGGCATTTAAAAACAGCTTGCCTCCAATAAAGAGGGCTGCAGCAATTTTTGTGTCCTTTACTTTTCCTGTGGTTTGCTTTTTTGATTCCTTGCCGAAGGCAGGCAAGGAATCTATGCGATGGTGATGTCGTGTGTATGTGTGTGTGGGTTTGTCTTTGTGTAAAACAGAGGACCTAAACAATAGACTTCCAGGTCCTCGGTAGTTAATTCAAAAGATTTCTCAAGTCCTCAGTTGTCTAACAATAGACAGTCTATTGTGAAGGTTAGGGTTAAGTAAGCAGACACAATGGAGATAACAATGAAGTCCTCAGTTGTGTGTAAAAACACGACTGTGTGTGTATGTGTGTGTGTGTGTGTGTGTATGTGATGCTTTGGCTTGTAAACACGATATCTCAAGAAGCGTAAGTGTGACTAACCTCCTATTTGGTGTGTAGGTTGGTCATATTGAGTGGATGATCCCTATTGTTTTTGGTGGAGATCAAAGGTCAATGGGGGTCACCAGAGGTCAAAAGGTGAAAACTTCGTTAACACGATAACTCGAGAACGGTACATGTGACTATGCTCATATTTGGTGTGTGGGTTGGTCATATTGCGTAGATGATCTGTATCGATTTTCGTGGAGGTCAAAGGTCATTTGGGGTCACGAGAGATCAATAGGAAAATTCCTTAGAAATTGCTTGTAAACACAGTATCTCAAGAAGGGTAAGCGCGACTAATCTCATATTTGGTGTGTGCATTGTCCATATTGAGTAGATGATCCCTATTGATTTTGGTGGTGGTCAAAGGTCATTTGGGGTCACCAGAGGTCAAAAGGTGAAAACTTCGTAAACACGATAACTCGAGAACGGTACATGTGAGTATGCTCATATTTGGTGTGTGGGTTGGTCATATTGAGTAGATTATCTGTATCGATTTTCGTGGAGGTCAAAGGTCATTTGGGGTCACGAGAGGTCAATAGGTAAATTCCTTAGAAATTGCTTGTAAACACAGTATTTCAAGAAAGGTAAGTGTGACTTATCTCATATTTGGTGTGTGCATTGGCTATATTTAGTAGATGATCCCTATTGTTTTTGGTGGAGATCAAAGGTCATTTGGGGTCACGAGAGGTCAAAAGGTGAAAACTTCGTAAACACGATAACTCGAGAACGGTACATGTGACTATGCTTATATTTGGTGTGTGGGTTGGTCATATTGTGTAGATGATCCATATCGATTTTCGTGGAGGTCAAAGGTCATTTGGGGTCACGAGAGGTCAATAGGTAAATTCCTTAGAAATTGCTTGTAAACACAGTATCTCAAGAAGGGTAAGTGTGACTAATCTCATATTTGGTTTGTACATTGGCCATATTGAGTAGATGATCCCTATAGATTTTTGATGAGATCAAAGGTCATTTGGGGTCACCAGAGGTCAAAAGGTCAAAACTTTGTAAACACAATATCTCGAGAACTGTACATGTGACTATGCTCATATTTGGCGAGTGTGTTGGCCATATTGAGTAGATGTTCCCTATTGTTTTTCTTGGAGGTCAAAGGTCATTTAGGGTCATGAGAGGTCAAAAGGTCAAAACTTCGTAAACACGGTATCTCAAGAACGGTACATGTGACTGTGCTCACATTTAGTGTGTGGATTGGTCATATTGAGTAGATGATCCCAATTGATTTTCCCAAAGGTCAAAGTTCAATTGGAGTCAGCATGTTCAAAGCCTGACAAGCAGCTTTCCTTCACAGTCTTTCAAGAAAGGTCACTTGTAGGGTCCTGTAACTTGTCATGTAGATGGCACATAGTGAATACATGGCCCCAGAAGTTTTTGGTGGAGGTCAAATGTCATTTGGGTTCACAACGGGCAAGGGGATCTCAATGTAGGAAGATTGGATGCCTTGCATGTGTACTTGGTGGGCACATTATGGAGCCCTGTTAATTGAAAAACATTGCAAAGCAATGTCAATGTGAAAAAAGGCCTTACATTTCAGCAGCAAGGAATCACTAAGCCTTTTGGCTTTCTGGTTTTTTATCAAGTTTTAGCCTTCACCTCCTATTTTCCATGTGCCTGGTGCCATGGCAGATTGGAACTAGCTTAAGACAGGTTCTTGTCTTTTCCATTTTGAATGTAGAGCCATTTTGTGGTACAACTATGTAATACAAGGCAAACATATGAACCAGTGAACACTTACACAACCAGTGGGCAGAGAGTCTTCTTAAATAGCCCCCTCAATTAAAGCAGGCCTTCACCCTTTGTGTACAGCATCAATTGAGCTATTTTTGTGTGAGAATGAAGCTGCAGCATTGATACGTTAGTCTTTCTTTTATGAGATTCCCATACCCTTACTGGTGCTCTCATCCAAGTTTACGTAGACCCACTTTAGTTGTTGTTTGTTATTATTAGCAAAAAAGGTTAAATGACCATGTATCTCCATTTCTGTGGTCTCACGTACCCCGTGCTCGAGGTAACGTCATGTTACCTTCCGCTAGAATAAAGTGGGAATGCATGTTTAAAATTTGATCCACCTTAAATCGCAGAGTTTTGCGGTTTTAAACACTGTGTTTGTTTTGAAAACCACACAATGAAATGAAATGGAAAAGAATATGTAGGTGACTGTACTTTCCTCCAGTTTTGTGTTAGATTCACAAGACCATACAGAGGGGTACATGATGCAAAGATTCATCGCCATCTTTAACAAAATCATATTGCTTGCAACCATACTGAGTCATGTCAACAGAAAGAAGCAGGGTGCACAGACCTTGATTTTCAGAAAAGTTTATGGTTGTTCTTTGGGCAACCATTCCACTAGTTTTAGTTGTCCACAAGGAAATGTGGTTGTCCAAAATTCCTTCACTTAATTAAAGAAAAATTTTGGAGAACAGGAATTGCTTTGCTGTAGCATATTCCCCTTCGTCCTTCATCACGATGTCAATCAGTGGACTTTGATTTTCCGTGTACATTTTAGGCTACAGTAGCATCCTATCACTTTAGCTCTCATACTGACTGAGCTTCACCAAATAAAGTGTTCGGATATGATAATCTTAGCAAAAAATTGATGGAATCAATCCTTAAGTTGGGATTTCAGAGCAGTATTTATAATTGCTATAAATTTTAGTAAACTATTCTTGTTCCCACATCATCTGTTATGGTCTTGTGGGGGGTAAACTTAGGCTGTGTATTAAACTTGGAACTGGGGTCCTTTTTGGAAACATTGGTCTGTAATATGTCATGCCTTTTTTTGATGGTTCACACTTGCCTGCAAAAACTTAAAAAAAAAAAAAAAAATCTTTGTAGTGCTTCTTTGACGAATCCTATGTTTTTCAAACATTTTTCCAGCCGTCGTTGAGTGCGACAAAACAGGTATGATAATTTCAACAAATTTACTGGCTTCTTCATCTGCTCTTTCTACTCTTTAATCTCCCTGTATCTTTTTTCATCTCCATCTTCACGGATGCGGTATCTCTAGCATGGTGCATTTTCAAGTGTCATTTATGAATAGCCATAAAAAGATCATTGCACATAGTAGGTGCTAATCCTTACCATACCCTCAGGCCCGTAGCCACTTTCCACAGCAAAATAGTTTGCAAGGAGTGAGGTTATAAATACCTAATCTTGAGTGATAATAATTAGGCACTTGTTATATGATGCTAAGAAACCACAAATGTGTGATTTGCCTGTGACCTATGAATTAAAACTTTGCACTTGGCAGTGTACACCAACTCATCAATTTTTACAAATTTTGTCTCATATTGGAAACTCAACACAAATGAAAAACTGTAGATAGCTTTGGGATGAAAAATCCCACCTTACGTTGACCTGGCTAGGAATCAACCCCTTCCCCCTCCCGACTGCCCGATCACTCAGCTTCATTGCTTCAATGTCACTTAACCACAGATCTGTTGCTGAAATGCATTGAAACAATTTTAATTTATTGCTCCTCTGAAGCAGTACAAATATTTTTAGGAGGCTTCCCCCGGCCCCTTGTGCTACCCCTTCCTTGGCTACGGACCTGCATACTGTGCTGTCTATTCTTAGATGTTAAACCATTTTGTTTAGTTGGGCATATAACATACATAAGTTGAGAGATGTAGTCACAGAGTTTGGTGTCACTTTTTCCCTCTACCTTGGTAAGTTATGTAGTGTTACATTTCCAAGCTCTGGTTGCTAAGCAATTGACTCATAGTTACAAAAAAAAAAAAGGAGTTGAGGGCAGCATGTTTGGATGACATGGGTCGTTTTGCATGAAGTAACCAATTTAATAGACCCTAGTATGTAGAACTCAAAAGTGCATTTATGATTAGCAGACGAAGAATAATCATAAATCTCATGTGATAAGTTTGATGGGACAACTTCACAACTGAGGTGGTTTTTTCAACTAGTTTGCATGTTTGGAATAGTTAAATTCTTTTTGTTATTAATTCTCTGTGGAAGGTCATATTTCTTTTCAGTATGTTGGGCTAACTTGTTGAAAATTTTTTTTTTTCAATTGTGGGCTAAAATGACAAAGTGAAAATAAAAATGATGCTGGCTTGCCTTTGGCTTTACTGATACTTTCAGTTTTAATTGCTGGGTTTATACTCATTTACTCAAATTTACAGGATTTCTGGTTTTTACATGTAAAATTTTTTTCAATTACTGTAGGTGACACAGCTCACAATCAGTTTAATTAATGTACCAGCTTGCAGTATTCTAGATAATATTGTGACAGTATGATTAAGCTGACTTACCAACCATTCTGTTTTAAATGGAACTGTTTTGTTTTCTGAGCTTTAAAACCCATAAAAATTGGACATTGTAATCTTCTGAACTTAAGCCTGAAAAAAAATATACTAAAATGATTAAAAATAGCGTGAAACAACAGCTGAGAATCTTTTCTGTCGCTCATTGGACCAACGCATGTGGTTTCCACATACATTATAACCACAGAGCGTATGAAAGAGGAGTTGGCCCTTTGGCCATACGCCATGAGGCAAGCGCTGGTGTGCTCGCTGTATTTTTTACAGGCACAAAGTGAATAGTGGTAATTGTTGGCATATAGACGAATCTGGACAGCAAGTGATGGTCTGATTTTAGTCTGCCGTATTAAATGGGGTCTATCACCTTTCAATCTTTCAATTTTTTTGCTTACCTGTGCCATGGATGGTACACTAAATTGTAAATCTTCATTCCTCCTACGAATATGATGGTTTGAAATTCATGTAGACAACAAATGAAGACGATTTAAGGCTGATGGGCCACATTAATGCTAATGGCTGCCTACAGTCACTATAAAACACAAAGGCTGATCGTTTTCGTCTACATGCTGCTTGTGCTCTGTAGTGTCCTATGTACAATATTGATCAGTAGTGACATGGTCAGCTGCCCCCCCCCCCCTCCCCCAGTAAAATGTCCTGCTCCCCCAATGAAATTTTAAGGGAAAGAAGATCTTGCATTTGGCAAAATTTGTGTAAGACAAAAATTTTAAAATTTTCCTAACAAGTACTGTATGGAACGTTGTGAAGGAAAAAGGGTTACTGACAATAAAGGATTACAGTTTGTGTTTTTACTGCAGGGTGCATTTTGAAATCTGAGGTGAAGCAACCTCACTTTGGTCCCCAATGCAGCATACTGTATTGTACATGTACAAATATGTAAAAAATGTTTAATTTTTAACAAGCTGATGAAGTTTTCCACAATTTTCATATGATAGTTGCATCCTTTCAACTGCTCAAGTTTTCTTCCAAATACTATGATTTGAATTTGCCAGTGTTTCCACCCCATGAGCTCAGCAGTTAAGGCCAAGTGATGGCTTTCAAGAGTCTCACCATGCATCCTTGTTCCAGTTTTCATGACATCTGTGCAATAAACTACAGATCCCACTCCAGGGCATAATTTCTGACCAACTGAGGCACTGGAATGTGCCTGATTCAGCATGGTTTTGGTTCATTGGGAGGCTGCAGCCTCCAGCCCCTCTCTCCTGTACAGCCATGCCTAATAAAAGACCCTTTCCCAAATAACAAATTACAAAGAACTGTAGGACTGGGTTTTGGTATCCACCATATTTGTCAATTCTACTTTGGCAAAAAATAATGCCCTCCAACATTCTGTTCCACAATCCATTGTAATTGCTATTGGGAAAGGGTCTATTGGGCGTGGCTGTACAGGAAGGAGGGCTGGAGGCTACAGCCTCCCAATGAACCAAATTAAACCATGCTGTCTCAGGCACACTTCAGTGCCTCAGTCAGGCAGAAATTATGCTCTGGAGTGAGATCTGTAGTCCTGCAAAAGGTGTAAGACCCCCATCCTGTACCGCTAAGCGATTTGGTTCTGTAGTATTGTTTGTTAACTGATGTAGATCCATATTTTTGTGATGGTGATATTGGTAGAGGTTACGTAGTGCATATTCCCTTTTCCAAATAGCTGTTGCAAAGGATCTTGGGATATAATTTGGTTGGACATCCCATTTTACCACAGTGAAATGCCATCAACAAAAATGTTACTGGCCAAAAATCTTTGCAACCATTACTTGTAAATCTTATTTGCAACAGGGGATGCAAATACTGGGAATAATTAAATCAACTTTAATTCCAAATTTCATTTTATTTGGTAAGTTACTGGAGTAGCACTCAGTGATAAGTGTTTGGTAGCTACAGACATTAATAAAGCTTATTCCAGCTTCCATGCATACATGTGCAGAGACCACTTCCTTGAGCCATACAACCATAAATTTTATAATTTTGCTTTATACCAAGGCCGTGCTCTTTTTTGTTAGCCTGAATAATATGTATCGAGAAAACCATACTCCCATGTATGATTATGTACATTTAGTAAATGAATAATGTGTTTCCTAGGCTATCATGTTTGGTTACTAGCATTCAGTCTCATGATTCCGTAAAGGTATATCTGAGGACTTGATGCCAGATTTGAACAAATGCAGTACTGTAGATCCAGACAGGTACAGTACTAAAACATTTCTAGAACTACTCTTCAAAGCCCAACACCCTATTTTTTCAGACTGAAGTCTGATCTAGTAGGGAGGGGGACGAGGGTGTGAATTTTTAGTGCCAACAGTTTTTGGCAAACTTTTGTAACTTCAGTATTCACATACATCAAAATTCCATGATTGTCCCTCACCACCCACCATCCTCCAACCTCTAGGAAATCCATTTAAGTATTTTGTATGAGCAATTGAGTCTTGTATGTTAAAGTTCAGCTGATGGCTGTGGGCATGGCTGTGGTCTGGATCCAATTGCCTCTCCATGCCTCCATTCTAATGTTAAATGTAAGATACTCAGTTCATCTTTGTCTTCCACAATTTTGATCCTCATGATGTAATGTACCTCAACTTTCCCATATTAACATAATATTAATATTCTTGTCATTCATGAACTGTATCCTTGATAGAAACATATTAATATTCATAAGTAACCATACTTATTAATATCCATAATGTATCATTTGATGTTAAGACATAAATCATATCCTCATAACCTTTGTCTGTGACTTAAATAATGCATTAATTGTTAAGGTTATGGTGAGAGAACATCTCTCTGTTGATCAGGCTGTGTTGGAAACAGCCCTGTCACTGTTCAGCATAAAGGTGAGTACGCCCTCCTTTGTTGTGTCCAGATGGAGTTACTATGTATAATTTCACATGAGCTGGATCCCATGTCTGGGATCACCCATTTCTGTCACAGACTTAAAAAATGATCTTTTTTTATTTTATTTTATTTTATTCTTCGTCCTCTTCCCTAAATGGATGTGTACCATCCCTTGAATGTTGGGGAGGGGTTTGTGAGTAAACTGATATTTATGTCAATTTTCGTAGTAGGTAACATGTGCTTCTGTCTAATTGCTATTGTCATGTTAATAGTTAAAACTTCACATTTGGGGCTGTGAGTTTAAGATCAACCATCACCAATTTCCATAACCTGTATAAACTAAGGAATTTTTTTTTTTCTTTGCAAGCCTGATATGAATTTTTAGAGGGAAAAATGTAACTAATGATGACAGTCTTAGTTCCCTTTTGAAAGCCCCACCAACTTTTCATCCCCAGTCTGTATTTTATTATTGTATCAGTTAAGTCTGATTGGTGTTTCTTTGGAATTTTGGTTTTGAAGTGGTCTTTATGACATTCCTTGGATTTTTAAAGGCAAGAGCAAACTTATTTTGAAACAACAGCCAAATCTTACAAATTTCTTGTTTCTCTTCAAAGTATCTTTAATACTTCCTGTATTTTTAGAATATTACATATTAAAGGTTAACCGAGCAGTAACACGTTGTAAATATCACACTGGAGGAGAATAAACATCATCACATGATTCTCAATGAACCAATCATGAAACAGGACAGCTGTACTTCACTACTTCAAGGTACAGTGATTGCGTTTCCCTTCTAAAACTTGACTGCTGTGAATGAATGGCAGGGGTGGAAAAATTTTATTTCTCAAACCCTACTTCCCACAACTGTCAAAATTTCTCTTCAAATACCAACATGATTGGCTATATGTCCCATCAATGGGGAGTATGGTAAAATGATGGGGAAAGACCCACTAGAATAATAACCAAAAGGTCTTTGCTATGGGTTCAGTAGATCAATGCTTCCGGTTAAATTCAGGTCCATAGCCAGAGTAATCTATTAGGAGGCTGGGGAGGGGAAAGATTTTATCCAGTGGGAGGGAGGGTTTTAGGGGAAAAAATTTGGAATATTTTTGCCAATTTCAAGGAGTCTACTGTAGATGCCAAATGGTGCAAAATTTTTCACACGGAGATCATTAATCTCAGAGGCTGGTGGTTTGCCTGAGGATTTTATTTATGATTAACAGTTAAGAAAAGGATCATCTTGAAAGTTTATAGAGTTGGGATCTTTGATCTAGAGAGTATTGATCTGGCATGTAGGTAGCTGGTGAACTCTGCTAAACATCTGGCAAAAGCTGTTAGATGGTTCCCTTGTTTGCTAGCTTATTTACACTCATAATAGTAGTCATGTTGATTTGTAAAGTTTTATTACAAAGCTAAACAACTGGAGTTACAAACTGGGTATTATGTGCAGTTAACAAATGTGATCTAAAAAGTGAGCTAGTATGAAAGGTAACCACACCTTAAAGGGCAGAGCTGTTCTGTGGGGCCCCTGCTGCTTTCAAATTTAATAACACTCAACAGATAGTTGCTTTTCCACAACAGTAATACGTGATAGTTATTATACATTTTCCACACTGGGTCATGTTCCATGCTGAGCAGGGTAGGGCTGTTTAGAGTCTTCTGCTTTGTGTAGGATCAAACTTTGCTTTTTTTAGTACATGAAACTTATTTTATATCTCTTTGACTTAACAATCAGAAAGCGCAGGGCAGGGACCCCAAAAGCACAGGACCCCCGGCATATGCTGGTTCTGCCATGGGGTTAATCTGGCCTTGTTAAAGGGCAAAGACAGCTGTCCCAAATATATTTTGAAATAACAGCCAGATTCTGCACAGATTTCCTATTTTGCTTCTAAGTGTCTATCATGTAATTTTAAGACAAACCAAGATCCCATATTTTCTGGCATATTTTGAAACTCTTTGGCCATTGCTTTATCCCAGATCATTCCAGATGCAAGACTGAGATATTGTAACATGTTTCAGGTTTATATGTGTGTCTGTAAATTTCATCTGGCATTTTCACTGTTTTGTTCCAATTTCTGACACATTTGGCTCATGGTTAATGATGGAATCTCGCAATCATGTCTTGGCGTAAAAGTTATCAAAGGGACTTATTATTATAAATACTTATAAAATAAAAACACTATACTTTGAGATTGAATATAGGAAGTGAGAAGTTTGGTTGTGTTCCTTGTCCATTAAAAGAGGAATACCCCTTCAAGTTTTTGTCGTAAATTCTTTATACAGTTGGCTATAATAAAGGCTTGATTTCCCCATGGTTAGCAACTGGTGTTTGACCAGGTCTTTAGGCTGAACAAAAACTCTGGGGTGAGGAGGAATATACGAACACTTTCTACAAAGAACTCCACCATCACTTGGCCATGTATGGGGTAAATACCACTTGGAAATCTCAAGAAGGAATTTCCCACTCACTCCGGCAGACTGTGGCCCTGATTGTACAGTGTAATGTTTTCCTGTAGCCATCATTACTCTACTATGTGGTTTATACACCATGTGATTTTGGTCTCATTTAAGTTTTTGTATGCAGCTCAGAAAAAAGCAGCTTAAAAGAATAGTCTAGAGTTGAATTTATGTTTGATATGCCAAAGAGGAACATATTCTAAACATTCTGGTGAAAGTTCCAATCCTTTTCTATGTTCCGTTCTTGAGATACTAGCAGTTGAAGTTAACACATTTTCTATACAAAGTGAACTTCAAGCAAACAGGTGTGATGTTATGGATTCACATTGTTGGCTAATGTCTTGTTTTTCTGTATTTTTCATCCATTTGGCTTGACCTTGAATTGATTAGGAATGTTAACTTGATCCCAAGGCATGTAAAATTTTAAAACTTCATTACTCAGGATGCGCCTATGGTATCAATATATCAAAGTTTTGCTGCACAAAATTGGTGGTAAAATATAAATAAAAACAAAACACTGGCTAAAAATGTGAATCCATGACATCACACCTGCTTGCTTCAAGTTCATTGCAAAAAATTTGCCTTATTCAGTTATTAATATTTTAAGGACCGAACATTGGAAATAAACAAAAATTTCACCAGAATGCTTAAAATACAATGTTCCCCTCTCTCTTATCAAAAATAAATTTGGCTCTAGACTATTCTTTTAAAGGCCCAGCTTCTCTCACCCCAAACAGTACCAATTCTCCTAACCTACTTACCTAAGCCCCTCCCACAATTGTCTTATGTTCATCCTCATCCAAAAACAATCTCAGTTTATTGCTTCAAGGTGAGTATAGAAAAATTCAATTTATATAATCAAAGCACTCAAAGTACCATTCATGCTGTGTAATATAAGCTTTGGCACTCTGCATTGTTTGAATTAGCTGTCAATCAGAGAGCTGAGCCAATTGAAAATTTTGGTACCCCCGTACCAAAATTGCAGTTTGGGGTGAGAGGTTTGGCCCTTTTAGGGTGAAAGTGAAAAATCACAGTGCAAAACTTTGTTATTTTCTGCCGAGGAAGTTGTATCATTATACTCCCCCCTCGTGGTTTCCTCTAGACATTATGATTATGGAAACCATCCTTCTTTCCATGAACTTATTGTTATCATACAAGATCAGGTGAAGTTACAGTTTCACTTTTTTTTTGTAAGAAGCAGAAAATTATCAGAACCCACAACTAAAACTTAGTTTAACAAAATAAACTTAGTGTATTAATATGTTTTTGAGGAAACTGAAATACTTGACATTAACATGAAATTTACATAAGTTTTGCAGGGGAAATGCAGTCACCCCTACTTTAATTAGTCTAGTAGACTGACCTTTTGCATGATTGGCTGTTGAAGATCTTAATTGTGACAATATTATTTGTCTCAGTTGTGAAATTTACTAAGACTACCTGAATGAATACTGAAGTCCTTAAATATTTTGAAAGACACTTTAAAGAGAAGTAAGTGGAAAATAGTAAAATTTAGTTGTTGCTTCCTAAGTAAGTTTGGGGCAACTGCGCTTGTCTTTAACATCACAAGAACTATAGATGGTTCGGTCTGTGAAGACAAAGGGAGCCATTCTTTCCATCCTCTTTACAGTATCACAGTATCCCTTTAATATAAAGTCTGATCTTTAATCAGGAAAAAAAAACAGGAACTTTTGTCATGTCAACATAACTAACCCCCATTTGTACACATAGGAATGTTTAGGTCTCACTTAAAATTCATAGTTGTAAGGTTTGCACTCAGTTTGTATCAGCTATAAAGATGATGGTGGTATTGAACATTTTCGAGTATTACACTTTGACTTCTTGAAAAAATACAGTATTACAGTATATATAAGCAACAGGGGTGTAGCCTGGACTGTGTCGGGGGGGGGGGGGGTTTGGGGCACGAAATGAGGGAAAAGCTAGAGAGAGAAAAAACCTCTACCTTAGATATTTTTTGCATTGCAAGGCCCCCCCTTGGCTATGCCACTGATAAGCAGTTTTGCATTTTAGATGAATGTACATAGTCTTTTTGCCCTCGCATGGCTGAGATATAGATGAATTGGAGCAGCTGTCACGATGGGATGGGGCCGTAAGTGAGGTCCACCAGCCCTAAAAATCACATCATAATTGGACTTTTTGAATTTTTCTACAGTGAACTAGTAAATTAAGACTACAGTATGATTTGGTACTTATCACTTTTAGTTCAAAACACTTTTGGTTTGGGGGAAGTAAAATTCCCAATTAATGACTGCTCTACATTAAATTTAAAAGAAGCAGTATGCATAAATAATTATATTTCTGATTATACATTGCAGCCAGTTATGCTCTCCAGGATATTAAATTAAGCAATAAATTAATTTTTCATCAGTACAAGATGGAGCTTAAAGACAAATACTAGTCACGCCAATTTACATTTTGATGGGGAGGGGGAGGGGAGAGAGCAAAAGTCCTTTGATTGAGATCAAATTCAAGAGATGCTGAGCTCTTATCATACACTGCTTGTACAGCAAGTGCTCTAATTACTTTGGCACAGTATGTCCTTTTATTGACTACTTGGAAATGTCCTTAACCCTTTACCGTTGTTTGGGTCCTTTTGGACCCATGTGAAGAGCTCGGCTGTCACCCATCTTTACTGTTTCACGCGGAGCTCGAAACTGCGAGTAGCTTCCCGAAAATTCGGCCACAACAACGAGAGAGACAGTAGTTTAAGGTCACGGGGTCAATGGCCTACGGAAGCCGATGCGGGGCGGACTACGTCCGCTTTTCCGCCCACTCCCGAGGCGCGCAGATATGCCCCGATCGGAGCACAACGGTAAAGGGTTAATATAAAATATCTGCACCACTCGGCTAAAGGGTTACGTGCACACACGCAGAGACAGTGGCATCAGCTTTGCAGTAAACACGATCCACAGGCTTATTTTAACCCTTTACCGTTGTTTGGGTCCTTTTGGACCCCTGCGGAGAGCTCGGCTGTCACCCATCTTTACTGTTTCACGCGGAGCTCGAAACTGCGAGTAGCTTCCCGAAAATTCGGCCACAACAACGAGAGAGACAGTAGTTTAAGGTCACGGGGTCAATGGCCTACGGAAGCCGATGCGGGGCGGACTACGTCCGCTTTTCCGCCCACTCCCGAGGCGCGCAGATATGCCCCGATCGGAGCACAACGGTAAAGGGTTAAAGGCAGTCAATGCTCACCCCAAACTTGACAATTTTTGTATCAGTCCACAGAATTAGACTCAATTGGCACAACTGTTTGGTTAAAAGCAATTTAAAAAAATGCAGGCTACTGTAGATCATTTTACACAGCAGGTATTCTTCTGCTTTGATTGCATATGGGGTCTTGTGTACTAACTGAGAAGCATTAAACTGAGATTGTGTCTGGATGAGGACCATGAGTTTTAGACAGTTGTGGTAGGGGTAAAATGGAGACTGTTTGGGGTGAGAGGATCAGGCCTCTAAGAAGGATAGTGTCTGCACTAGGAAGAGGTAATGACAGCTGTGGGAGGAGGCAGTAGAGAAAGGTTAGATTGGTTGGGAAAATAGGAACTGTCTGGAATGGAAAGATTTGGCCTGAAAAATTTCGGAGGTTGAGCTTCAAGTGACTAAATAGAGAGAATCAGAACCGTCAGTGATGGACAGATTTGCCTCGAGTGACAGCTAAGTTTTACATGTTTTGAAGAACAAAAACTGTTGATGCAAAAAATAGGAAAATAAGGGCATTCAGAGTAATAAAGTTTTTGAAGAGGAAAATTAAGAACAAAAATGTTAGGGAAAAAAAAATTAAAATCTATCTTCAAAGATGCTGACCAACTTAAAAGCCCAATTCTCTCACCCTAAACAGTACCAATTCTCTTAACCTTCCCACAATTGTCTGAAATTCATCCTCATCCAGATACAATCTCAGTTTATTGCTTTTAGGTGAGTAGAGAAAGACTCAATTTATAAGATCAAAACACTCTCAGTACCATTCATGCTGTGTAATACAAGCTTTGATACTCTGCTTTGTTTGAATTAGTTGTCAATAAAAGAGCTGAACCAATTGAGAATTTTGGTACTCAGGGTACCAAAACTACAGTTTGGGGTGAGAGGTTTGGCCCTTAAAGCCCCTCTTGCAACTGTATGAAATTCATCCTAATTCAGACACGATCTCACTTTATTGCTTCAGGCCTGGTGACAGGGTGAGTATAAAATAGGTCAATGTGTACAATCAAAATACTCTTAGTGCAGTTCATGCTATGTAATATAAGCTTTGGTATTATGCATTTTTGGTTCCTTGTGTAACAAAGGAACCTATGCAGTCACCTTGGCGTATGTATATGTGTGTGTGTGTGTGTGTGTGTGTGTGTGCGTGTGTGTGTGTGTGTATGTGACGGATTGGAATGCGAGGTATGTGGTGCGATAACTCAATAACAGAGTGATCCAATTTTTTTCAAACTTGGTATGTATGTAGATGTTGTGGAGTAGATGTGCCCTATCGTTTTTGGTGGAGGTCAAAGGTCACTGGTGATCACCAGAGGCCAAAAACTGAATTTCTGTTAGTAGCTGTAACTCAGTATCTGTTGTTCAAGCAGTGGCATCATTTTAGGATAAGTTAGATTGGTAGGAGGTGAAAATGTTGGTACATTAACCAAAATAATTGGAAAGGGTCAAAAGGTCAAAAAGTAATGTTTTATTGATATCTTGCCACTGAAACATTTTAGAGGGGTGGTGTAATGGAGATTTGTGTTCGTCTAAGTGAAATGCACGTGATGACCCCCCTTGACCTCACTTGACCTCATTTGACCTTTTGACCTTTGTGACTTTTTGTGACGTCAAGATTTGTCTTGATCAGACGAACCAAAAAGGCTATTACACTACCCTCCTACAATGTTCGTTACTTGAGTTACTGACATTTAAATGACAGGCTAGTGTGTACATGTAGGTCATATGTAGGCCTATTGCAATGCCAGGTATGCGGTGCAATTACTCAATAACCAAGCAACATAGTGGAAATAATGGAAAGTTGTGTTCGTCTAAGTAAAGTGCACGTGAAGACTCTTTGGGTCTTTGTTCAATTGGTTTAAAAGCCCAGCTGAAGTTTAATGCCTTTAGACAAATGCAGTGTATAAAAGAAAAGAAGAATTACAACCCCCTCTCAGTCTAAAAGCAGTTTAGTTAACAATCAGGACAGTAATGCAATTATTATTAAAAACAACCTTTTCCTCACATACAGTATTGAATAAAGTTATTCACAGTGCAAGCTAAGATTCCAATTTCAATAGTAAAATATGAAAGCAGTTTCTCTTCTTTACCTCTGCTTTTACCCTAGGGACTACAATGCTGTTTCTAACACCCTCTTTAGGTTAAAAGGTCAAGTTGAAAGTCATTTATTAGATTCTACAGAGCTATGTTTGTTTCTTGGTCTTCTAGCCAAATTGTGAAGAAGAAATTGGTGGTAATAAATCACTATCGGGCTGCCTTTAGTTGCAGAATTGTGGGCTTTTCCTTATTTTTGCTTTTCAGGCAAACACATTGGGTAGTCTAAAGGACAACCATGACATAATTTCTAGTCATCCATCATAAATTTTGGTGGTCAGGAATGACCAGATGACTGTTAAATTTCTTTGGTGCAGAAGAGACTGTGTTTATTTAAAATCAGTTTTGATCTACTTTGACTGTATTTGACCTTTGTGACTTCTTTTTAAGGTCTGGATTTGAATTGTTGAGATTGACCAAAAAGGCAATTAACTAACCTCCTATACTACCCCAAACTCAAGTAAATGACATTTTAGTGAAAGTTGATGAATGTATTTGTCGCATGGAAGTGGGCAGTGTGCAGTGTGATAATTTGAAAAGTTTAGTGTTCCATTTCTCTCAAACGGCAAGTGCTTGTATGATTTTGAAATTTAATGTGCCCCTATGTTTTTGGGTGATGGCCAAAAGTCATTGGTGTTAAAGGTACAAATTATGCCTTACCTTGGGACTACCTTAATACAATATCATCTTTAATGCAAGGAACCATAGTGCCCTTGGGCTCTTGTTTATATTATCAAAGAGCTGAACCAATTGAGAATTTTAATGATCCCCTATAAAAATTGTAGTTTGAGGTGAGAGAATTGGTCCCTTTAGATCTAAAAAAGCATACATTTTTATCTGAAAGAGTGATTTGCAATCACAGAATGTGAATAGAGAATTTAAATTCGATGGTGAAAATCTCAGAATTTTGTATTTACAAGCAGCCATAGATATTTACGAGATATAGCTTTTTAGTACACAGGAAAAATTGTCACTTCATGTAGATTTGCCCTTTAATCCATAAGTGGAATTACAGTGCTTCAAAACATCAAAGGTAATTACAGCATTGTTGATTCTATTATAACAATGATTCATTCAGTAATAACATTTTCAGGTTGTTTGTTTCATCATGTTTGTGTGGAGTATCCTGAAGTCATTACTACTATGAGGTTTTCAACATAGTAGAACAGTGTGAATGTGACCTGATTTCCTTATGAATGTATGGCAGCTATGTGCTGGTAATGGATTCCATCCGGCAGTCATCCAGTATACAGTTGTTGAGTCCCATAGCATTTAGGATAGGTGCTATATCATGGATGAAATATTACTTGTTGGAAATTGGCTTGTCACAAGGATGATTGGGTTGTAAGCATTTTCTTTTGACAAGAAAGGGGGAGGGGGAATATGGTCATCCAGCTGGGCAGGTTACTATACTGCTGCTTCTAAAATACTTTTGGACTTAAGTTAAGAATGATGTTACATTCATGACTTGAGAAACTTTGTAAATATTTCAAGTAATAATGCATAGTTGATTTATGTTTCAGACCACAACAGACATAAAAGGCATTTTTCCTGTCAAATCAGATTTACTGGCTTCATGGGGGTTTAGGTGTACTGGATAATGATTTCATGAAAACTTTGGTGGTATTGATCAAGTCTGTCAAGCCATCATAGACCAGAGACTGGGGGAAGGGGGGGGCAGATGAACTTCAATAAGAGAGTGAGGTACTTTGGACTGGTGGGTGGGAGGATCGAGGCAAGATATGTAAATGCCTTGAGGAAAAGGTAGTATTAAATTAGCCCCTGCCTTCCCGACACCTGGCTTCCTTTCTCCTTTTAACAATGGTTTGCCATGGAAGAACAGGGTAATGCTTCCATGGTCATGTCGAAAAACCTAGAGAACAATATTGATTATCAGATTATAAGTAGTTTAAAATGGTGCCCTTTAGTTTTATGAATGAATCACTTTTACAACACTAGTATCTGGTCTGAAACTATGTTGATGGTAATAAAATCTTAAATAGTAGTACAACATCAAATACAACCATGTCATACCCCTGTACATAAGGAAGTGGATTACAGTTTGCTATTTAAGAGGCTGTCAGAGTTTGACAACAAAAAGCAAGCTTTTGTTCTAGCTTTTAGATTTTCATTTTATTGATTATTTCGTTCCTGGTTATTTTATAAGAATCAGCAAATATTGTAATAG
This sequence comes from Holothuria scabra, assembly GCA_037179385.1. NCBI lineage: Eukaryota > Metazoa > Echinodermata > Holothuroidea > Aspidochirotida > Holothuriidae > Holothuria > Holothuria scabra. Next base: position 21,499,431 of record CM074195.1, on the reverse strand, counting down.
TTGTTTTGAGTGAGAAGAAATGTTAATCCCATGTTTATTAATGATGACTGGGATTATATTAATATCTGTTGAGTAAAAAGAATAAGACACAGATGGAAACTAGATTGTCTCATAACCACAGTGCCCAATTGCAACATCAGACTAAACTGGCAGATCATTCTTTGTTAGTTTAAACTCTGTGTATGATGTTGTGCAGAATTATAGTAAAGTTTTAGAAACCTCTGACTGCCCCTCTAATACATTGCATCAATTGAAGGCTTCCCAAAGACTCTCACTTGAATGTCAATCATAAAATGTATATGTCCCCCCCTCCTGCTTCTATGTTTTATCTTGCACCCTGCTAGAAATGAATGGGAGGTACAGACCTGTACATTCCACCATGGAGCCACAGAAAACATTTGAAGAATCTGACAGGATATAAATCAGCTTTACCTGTTGTTAATTTGGTTTCTATTTCTGTCCAATGTGATGGAGTTAGTATATATATTTGAAGTGCAGATGCCTTCACTCAAAGTTAAACTTGAATGTACTCGGGTATTCTTAAACTTCTATGGATGTTTCATGCCTTGCTTGAAACATTTTGGATTTCCCAGGTGTGCTTCAAATCACACACCCTTCAGGAAATGAAGGAGTGTGGCATTTATTTTATTCACTCCGATAGCTTTATTAGATACCCCATCCTTTATCTAGGGGTGGTGCAAAAAATCACACTCCTCACAGTTATTTGAGGCAAGTGATGGTGTGTGATCCCACTGGCACATCTCAAAATTCAAGGCCTGCATTGTTTTAAAATCATGTCCCATTGCGAGGTCTCTTTCTTGTTGATGCTACAAAACACACTATGGAGCAAACCACTCCATGTTTGACGTGGTCATGACGCCAGAAGGGAATAGCAAGTTTTAGCCATCTCTAGTTGATCCAGAATCTATCAAAGAACTTCCTGTTCAGGTGTCTTGGGATCAGTAAAGTTAAAAGGGGGTTGAACCCTGTTAAAGACTGTTTGGTCAATAGAGTATTGTTTCTAAAAGGGAATAACTGATGCAATTATATAGATAAGATTCACATGGGGAAAAAGTCTTTTTCTCAGGTAATATTTTGTAAAATGTCCTATTCAATTCTAGCAGCATGGCTTTCCTCTTGTCATTGAGGGTGACTGGGGAGTGACTTGCACTGTACAGTATTTGAGCTGCAATTGAAACAAAATTACTCAAACTTTTACTGATTATAAAACAACATCATTGTGACAGATGTTAGGTTATGAAAGTCGCCAGCTATTTTGGCAATAAAACAGATAAATAATGGAACTGGCCTGTATTATTTCTTGCATTTCAAGAGAAATTGTATTTGGAACAAAGGAAGGACACTAGTGAAAATATTATGAAATTCTCATTTCCAGGGAACATTACCTGTGGTGCTGGTTTTTAATTATCATTTAACAGTTTGCATGGTCATGCAGGAAACCTTTAGTCCTGGTTTAACCATCCGGCACTGACCAGCATACCAGTAGGTATACAACTTTTTCATTAGCACTCTTTTCAGTCATATTATCGTCTTCACAGATACAAAAAATCAGCTGTTTGCTGATCTAGAATTAACTTTTATGACCCTTTACTTACTGATGCAAAGTCAACTTCCATAATTTCTAATCATATAATGTTTATTTGAGGATTTAAAGTGCTCAGTTTAAAAACAAAGTGATTGCCTTCATAATAATTAAAAGTGTTTTGCTTGTATGGCTGATACACTGTTAACCTTGTATGAAGAGTCTAGGAAGAATATAGGCTACAAGCAAGTACAAATATTCAAGGAGTAAACTGCATTTGATGGACTATTTTTGGTGAATAAACGGTTGAGACTCCAAATTTGGAAAAATTATGGATGAAGCGAAACCAAGTCCGTTATTTCTTTCAAATTTGGAATTGAGACAGATTTTTCACCAGCAATAATCCAACAAATATGATTCATTCTGTTTCTACCACCCCAAAAAATGTCCTTTTGGGGTTTTACTTTCTAATGGCTTCTGCAAATCATTATAATGGCCAATGTGTGTTGGAGAATAACCTGAGATTAACCAATTACAATGCAGGATTCTGAATAACCAATCAGTAGAGGTGGTAGAGTAAGAATAAAAAACCTAACTGTTCAACATTACCCTCATGTGTGAAATCTTGAATGAAACACCTTGCCATGTCTGGCACTAGGTCTCAAAATTTGGGGTGGGGTGATGAATCATTTTTTTTTCCAAAATATCCTCAGGGGGATTTATGGTTCAAAGAGAGGTCTCAAGAAGTCAACATGAAAATATCAACTTTTCCAAATAGGTTCAGTTAAATTTCCACACATTGAGAAAAGTGCAGGAATCCCACCATCCTACTTTATGTAAAATACAAATGCTTCATTTAAATATGAACATAAAATTTGAAATTATTTTCAATTGGAAGATCAGCTTACTTTATCTGGGTCAGGATATTTCATAATATCTGTCTGAGCTGCCTGCATTCTGGAGGAAGAACTTTGCATGTACATTCAGCTTAAAAACTGCTTTTGGGGACCCCCTGTACTCTTTTAAACATTTTGAAAAACGATATCTGTGTTGTCCAAATCTGATTATCAAACATTCTTTTACAAAGTACCTGGCCTTTGAATTTACTAACAAGAGTAGAAAAACTTGTTTGAGGAATTCTGAATGTACCAAGGGCAGTTTGATAATCTCAATGAGAAGTGTTTATCTTATACAAGTGATCTTCTATAAGTCAAGCCTAGAAATCCTCCCCCAGGGCGATAGAAAACATTTTAAAAGATGGAATGGTTTCTTTGTTGTTACTATTAGGCCTACACTGATAGAGAACTTTCCCATCTAGGGTTATGATACAACCTGAATATTTGTGAAAGTACAGTTGAAGGAGAAAGAAAATTTTTGAGTGGATAAAGGCCGTGGCATTTGAAGCAATGAAGCTTAGTAACTGGGAGGTCTGGAGTTCGATTCCTGGCCGGGTCAAAGTAAGGTGGGTTTTTCATCCAAGAGCAATCTACGGTTTTTCCATCTGAACTGGCCTTCCAAAAAAATACCAAATTTGATCCAAATTGTTGAATTGGTTGCCACCCGATTTGAAGTTGTAATTCATAAGCCATTGGCTTCTCCCACATTCGTGGTCGCTTAGCATCGTAAAACAACAGCCCTTCAACTCCTGATTATATTTACCATGCCTCAGAAAGCTGTGATGTTAATGGTCAGTGATGTCTGACTGCCATTTACCAGACATGTGGGCTTCATTTTTGCATTAAGGAGTGTCATGCAGGGCTCATTAAGGAAAAAGAAAAGATAAATTAGCGTGGCATTGCTTCGAAATTAGATAAATATGTCTTCGGTGGCATGCCCTCAGAGGGCATCTTGGTAGGTCCAGGGTGGTATTTTCAAAATGATCAAAGAAGAGCTCCTGGTCTCTCTTCAATGGAGTATTGTCCCTTGCTTCTTTAAGATTTGTACTCATTGTAGTGAAGAGTAAGGGTTAGGTGTTTCTTTTGTGATCTTTACTAATTGAGACAAAAGTCAGGTTAAAAGACATTATTTTTACCCTAGATATTCCCAATTTTTTGGCATGTGGAACAGGGGAAAGGTTGTAGAAATGGACTGGGATAGGACTATAGCCAGCAGGGAAGGGGAAATCCCCCTAAAAGTCTCCCTACCCAGTTTGAAACTAGCTTTTATTTTTTACATTTGTACTTTTTTTTCCCATGAAAGACATGAAGCCCCCTGAAAAATATTTTCCCTCTGGCAGCCATTCTGTCCCCCTTCAGTAGGCCTATACCTTGTCAGGCTACAAGCAGGAAGAATTCTTCCGGCCTTTAGCCTGACAGTGGCTTTTAATCTAATTAATCTGCAGGCATTTAAATGCTACAAAAAATGTTATGTGGAGAATTGGACTGTAGATGTCATGAAATAGGAATTACCTACTAAGTCTTAGAGAGGAATTCTTTCACAATTCCATCTTGTAATGTCATTTTTCACAATTTTCCATTGGGATTAAGTGTAGCACCAAAACCTCACAATCAGTTTTGTAATTATATAAAATGGAAAATTCCCAACTCCAGCTAATTTGAACTGGAATGGCTTGGCATTTCCCTGTCTTTGATTTATTTCAAGTTGGGATGCACTTGAGATACAGATTTGTAAAGAGATAGAGTAATACTCTAGGATTGAAGGCCCATCACTGTTTCATCTAAGAAATTTTACATTGGGTCAATACACTCTGATCAGTATGAGAAGTATGACTCATTTGAAGTTTCAGTTTTGTGGAACTGCACACATATCAGATGTGGGAAAAAAATAAGACCCTCTTTTTTCATTTTTTCCCTTAAACTTCAGTGGGTCAAATTGACAAGTTATTATATCAAACTGAGTCATAGCAGCTTAGCATAAACACTACATACCATATGCTTTGACAAGAGGAGTCTTATATACCTCAAGTCTGAAATTTAAAAAATGTTACTCTGCATGAAAAATGAATTCAAGGGGTCCAAACCCAGTTTTTGTAGTACATTTTAGACTGAGATGTTATATGTTTAAAAAGTTTATTCCCATCCACTGTTAAAGGGGTACTTTATAATCTAAGCATTTTGGTAAAATTTGCATTGAAATCTGATGTGTGGTTCTCAAGAAATGAATGGGTAAAAGTAAAGTTGTCACATCAAGGTTTACTTAAACTTAAAGCAAGCAGAAATGACATCATATCCTTACTTTAATGCACAGTCTGTTTTAATCTTTGAACTTTACAACCAACTTTCTTCTCAACATTCCTATAATATCTGAATGTGATTGGTTGCATGAGTGGCATGGGAACTTTCTATTCCTCACTTGGAGGTCCTATTCCTATAACATTATTCTGGAAAAAAAAAAGACTCAAAGTGAAACGAAGTATTCTTTTGTCAATGTGAGGAAGTGATAATGTCTGCTGCCTCCAAGCACACTTTGGAACACAAATCTAGTGATTTCATTTACTGGTATCTCAGGGAATGCATTTCCAATTTGAATGGAAGTTTCACCACAATGTGTAGATTTGATGCCTCTTTCACTTACAAAAATGAAACCTTTGCTTCAACTTATTCAATGTATATTTTGTACCTCATCCACCCAGTGAGCTTGAAAGACTACTTAGTTAAAGTAAAGGTACAGTAACAGACTAACTTAAATGTTGTTTGATGTTGGAAAATATAATGTTCAAGCAAGCATAAATGCTGGACTGATGTGTAGATAAGGGACAGCTGAAGAGGGGGGGGGGTGGGGTTGGGGTGACTTGTCTGATTTCTTGTGGTCATCTTCTTAGGGGATAAAGGCTATGGGTACTGCTTAAGATTTGACCAGTTGGTTATAAATTGAGCCCAAAAACCATACCTAACATACAAACTGAGGGGAAATTATTTCCGGATAGAATTTTTCATCCACTGGAGGTGAAAGTTGAAAGTTGTTGCAGGGGAGTTGTCCAGTCATGATCAAAAATCACTTGTCCTTTCTCTTCTGTTCATCATATTTTCATGTCCATTGTCCAGTACCTCTATCCAGCTTACTTCCAGGGACCTAAAAGATCCCCACTTTTACCCCGGAGAAAGAAGACTCTAAGATTTGTCCTCATGAGGACAAACTCCGACCCACCTGCACTTTAACACTTTCCACCATTAATTGGATGTGATGCATTCTTCCACAAGCCCTGAAGCAATTTTGTTAGTGTCAAATGAAAGTCCACATGAAGTTAAAGGCTTAAAGGGATACCAAAACAATAAAATTTGAGTGTTGCTATGAGAGATAAAGGATCTCTTGTTTCAAAAGTGACAGTCCGAAAAGTGTGCCTGAAAATTGAGTGATTGGGATGGATGTTCTAGTAAGACTAGCTCTGAGGTGTTGATAAGATTGATGATGGGTTAAGAAGGGATGATTTTGACCCTGGTTTGGGATCAGGGCCAAATATGGGGTGCTGTAACAGGCTGGTGACAGGAGGTCCATTGACTTGATTGACAAGGGGCATGGTTCATTGAAACAGGTAGGGTATGTTTGTACATGGAAGTTATACCTCCTGAGGTAGTACTTCCAAGGTTTCCAAAGGTGTGAAAGTGGCACAGGTAAATATGTGTTGATTTGTTTTATAGCCTCTGTCCTCCTCACAGGTGGTGCAGTGTTTGTATGGTTTGGTTTGGTTTTTTTATTTCTATTTTTAACTTCTTTCCCTCTTGTTTTATACTCTTGGGTTTACCACAGCCCATGCAGTGTTTGTGTGTGTGTGTGGGAGGGGGTGAGGTGGCAGGGGGATGTTAGAGGGGGAAAGGTGGAGGGTTGGTGTTCTGCTTTGAATAATATGGGTTGGGAAATGTATGTGATAGAACTTGAATTTATTTCAACCTTTGTAAAGTAGGTTATGGGGCTATGGATTTATTACACATTGCTCGATTCAGAGAAAAGGGAAAATTTAGGAATATATGTGGAGTTACAAAACAGATTTACATTCTGTTTCAAAGTACTGTATTTTTTGATTGAGGAATTCTACTCTTCTCAGATATGTTAATGAATTCTATCCATGTAGGCTTAATGTTAAGCCACCCATTTAAATGAAGCAAATTCACCAATTATATAGTCAGTTCTGTACACCATATTAGACTGACTGCATGGTCTACATAGTTAGAGCATCTGGCTTGGAGTTGGACAGTTGGGAGTTCACGTCCTGGCTGGGTAATACGGAAGACTTTAAAAACGGAACCTACTGCCATTGTGCTTGGTGCTCAGCATAAGCAATGATGCTAGGGAAAAAAGGCAGTGAGCCACAACTGGAAAAAAAGCCATGGCTGGCTAGACTTGAACTAAATGGTTGGAAACTGGGCCGTAAAACTTCATCTAACCTAACCTGTGCACTATATTGCTTTAAGAAGTCCTTGGTCTTCTAATTGGTAAAATTTGCTTACTTTTGTTGCAAAATTTCTGTGGTATAATCCTGTGGGTATGAAAATTGACCACCTTGAACTCTCAAAAGCATCATGTGAAAAAAAAGAGAAAACATGGAATTATTCAATATTGCTGGTAAATGTTCCTTTGTTCATTTTGTTACTGCCTTTTGATTGAAGGTCCTGCAAAAAGATAGTTTTTTGTATTGGCTTATAAGTCAAGTTTCTCAAGTGTAACAAATGCATTTCCCCATTTTCTATTCTCCTAGCTGCAGCATTTTTGATTCCTACCTAAATGACCAAACATTTTAGCAGTGGTTTAGCTGGGGGTTGGGGTATGGGTGGGAATGAATATCCCCCCCCCCCCTTCATGAGTCAAGGTTCAAAAACAATGTATAGAATGGCTTGAAATTGATCATTAACATTGAGATACACACCACCTCAAAAATTTTCTCTCCAATGGGAAGTCTCCCTCCCCCCTCTTAGACCCTTCATCTGTGCCACGAATTCCCAACACGCTTTCATGAATTTATCCTGGTTAAACATCTGCTCTGTGAAGACACACGTCTGTAAGCTTTTTCAAAGTGGTGTTTAGGAATGTTCTAGGCAGATGAATAAATAAATCACACATACATGAGATTGTAGAGTTGACGCAAAAACCATAACAACAGTAACCAACCCCCTTGTACTTTTTGTCTCTCATTCAGAAGTTTAGTCTCTGGAATGCTGGCTAAGCATGCATCTGTGCAATTTCCAGTCACCTGTTTACATAATGTGATTCCCTTTTTCAGTTTCGAAAAAAGATCTTTCCACAAGGAGACTGCTTCTTTTCAGCAGGGCATGTCTCTGCCGTCATTCAAACTTTCTGAAGCACAATCAAACCTTTTGTCAGTCTCAGAACTAAAATCCCTCTTGGATAAACTTATAAATTTGTCTACTGTTAAGTTTCATTCTGTTCTGATTGAAAACACTTGCCTTAATCTCTTCACAAAGAGCCAGAAAAAAAAATGAAAATAATTTTAGTTTAGTCCATGAAAAGCTTTTTTTTGAATCTATTGAACATTTGAAAAGGAATAGATCAGCTCACCCCAGAGATTTTTGAGTTATCCTTTTATGAAGACCAGACAGTGTGTTTCCCTTGTAGCTATGCATGTCCCTCAGTTTATAAAGTACACACAAACCATCACAAGGTAATTTTACTCAGGAAATCATCTACGCTGGCAAAAACTTCTTGTGGAGGGAGTTTCAGTGGTGGCCGGTCAAGGAACCTGTGTGTCCCCTGAAGCAACTTGTCACAGTGTCCTCCTGTCTTGGCATTCATGCCTGTAGTTCTCAGCAACATTTGATCTTGGTGGTCTGCAAGATTTAGAAATGGTGGATTTGATGGCACTTTTTTCATGTTTGTAAATTTTTATTGAATCTCTCTGAGTGGATGACTTTGATTCTTGCAACCCTGGAATATTTTTTATAAAGATCAAGGAATGTCATGCGGTCTAAAAAGTACATTCAGTGTATAACTGGGACAGCACAGTACACTTAACATGCACATGCAGTGTGGCGACAGTGTAACTAGTATTATTCATATTGTGGCTGTTTAATAGACTGGGCAAATTTTTTCAGGAATTTTACAAGCAGGGATATGCATGCACTTGTGCTCGTTGGCATTTCCCCAACTTGTAAATACGCTATTCATTTTGGATTGTTGTAGGTTTATTTCCTCTAGTGCAATTTCTATCGACTTGTGTGGCTTTTAATTCATTAGTAAATTCTACGATCATATTATTCTTGGGCTAACGTGTTTTTCCAGTGGAGAATTGCATAATTTTGGAAGTGGTGTTTCCTTTTACATTGTTCATGGAAATTTGGAGCCTTCAGTGGAGTCATCATCCCAGTTGTCAATCTCAGGAATTTTTCACCTCATTCTCATTTCTCAAAAACAAAATTGCATTTTACTTACACAATACACATAGCTGTCAAAGGACTGGCATGAATTTCTAACAGAAAAAAAGGTAGCATTCAATGATATCATTCACACCACATTCATACTCATCTCTTCGTTAAGAGGTCATCTGGGACAAATCCACAAAATTTATCACCTGTATGGATTTTTGAGCTATTTTGGCATATCCAGTTAAGTCGCAACCCTGTCAAAGCAAGAGTTACTCCCCTAGAATTTTTTTTTTGTCCTCTTATTTCATGGCTTAGTTACCATTGTGGAGATCATCGTACTTCCAGTATCCTAAATTTTGAATGATTATTACTGTGTAAAATTGTCCTTCAGGGAAATTTATCCTTTGTTACTGTCAGCTGGGAACAGGAAAGGAATTTTTATTGGAAGATTAAAGATTTCTGTCTTCATGTGAAGACATTTTAAATGGAATCTCTTTTCAAAGAAGATTAAATCTTCACTGACAATTCCTTACTTTACTTCCTCTGAAAGAACTGGATTAAAGTTATTGTTGATGCATCCGGCAGCACAGTTCTTCTTTCTTAATTTGAGGAAAAGAAATATTCTGAACATACCAGAGAGATCGATGAAGGAAATAAATTGGAGTTGATTAAATATGCGAACAACTTAAGGTTAGCCTAAAAACTGGTGTGTAGTCATAAATGTGGAGTAGGTGTGATTCAAAACCTGTTTTATGTTTGCTCTCATGATATTCACCAAAGTTGGAATTGTAAGGATTAAGTAGTTTCCCTACAACGTACGCAAAACCAGAATACAAAATGATTGGAGTAACTCAGAGAATTTTCATCCTTTGTGTAGTGAGTGTGGTCACGCCGATTGTGACGACACAGCAACACAGAACCCCAACACCCGAGGCAGAGCATTTGTGCAGGGCTGACTCAGACTTTATGTGTAGGGGGAGCGGTGCCTGCATTGCCAGTAGGAAGGTTTGTGATGGCACCAGGGATTGTCCTGATGGTTCTGATGAAGAAGCTTGTGGTGAGTTAGTAAGGGTAATTTACTCGAGCTCCTAACATACTGCTTTCAATATCACAGTCTCTTAAAGGGAACTTAATTAGCTGCGTCATGATACTCTCTTTTTATCACATCGTGAGGCAATCATCAACTGTGAGATATGCCAGGGACTGCAGTAGTAACTCAACAAAGGGGCAGGGTCCTTATTTTTGCCAAACCCCAAGTCCAAATTGATGGTGCCCATGGCCAAAGTTACAGTTGGATTCAGGTTGGCAAAAGCTTGCTACAAGCACCTATATAGAAGGTACAATGGTTTTTAAAGGCTATTTATATATTTAACTTGAACCATTGTTGCTAAGGTGTCCCTTTCTCAAATATGAAACCAAGATACTGATACTTTTTTATTTTTATGAAAATGAATAAGAGGGAGAGGTTTACCCTCCTGCTGGAAGGGGGGGGGACAACTCCCCACTAACCCCCCTTCCGAAGGAAACACTGTGCGCACCCTCTGTACCTTTTTGTACATTCCCAAAAGTGTGTGTAAACTATAGGTGTTTAAACACAACAAAGCAGTACATACATCAGTTTGTGACATTTAGCATTTAGAAGATATGTGCACTTTACACTGATAGGAAAGAATTCAGAGCATTGGAGGAGGAATGGGGCTTTAAGCAGGGACTAGTGTCCATGCAAAAAAATTTTCACATGATAAAGAATTTCGCCTTTGCTTCTATGCAATGAAGTAAAGCACGCCATTTCCCCAGAAAAACTATCACCTTGGATTGTTTTCTTGCTTCAGAGTTTACCAGTGTTATAGCACTAACGAATTGAATTGGGAGGCAGGGGAAATTTCTTAGTTACCCCTATTTATAATTTTTTGTGGGGAGAGGGGAGAGGGAGAGGAATAAGCAATATGACATTAATATGTTCTAATTTCAATTTCCAAAATTTTCTGCACCCTTATCAAGGAACTGGTACTACCCACAGTGCTTGTGTTAGGTTTGGAGGTGCAAGTACTAACATATAACATCTCTTGTGAATCAACCTAGGTGGATGGAGCTTCAACATCAATAATGGCTGTTTCCTTTTATTCTCTGATTGTATTCCCAAACATGTAACTTGCAACAAAACCTTGTGTTGTATCTCAGGACATTGCTTGTTAATTTTGTTTACAGTACCTTGACCAAAATGCAGCACCATAGGCAGAAAGGTTTGTGTGAGAGATGCATGGGCCAGGAACTTGATTGTGGATGGAGTAATCATATATTGGTATATACTAAATATGCTCCCCTTTGAATTTCCAATGGGGGTCACGAGGGAAGGTGGACTAGTGGGGACCTGCCTGGGATTTAGTTTTGATGTTGTAATCACAAAAATAATTCTTATGGACTGGAACTTATGTGAAGATCTTTATACTATGGAAATTAACCCCCATCCCACTCTCATAATATGAAGAAAAAACTGATCTTTTTCATCTTTCTCCATCACTGAGAGAAATTTATCCTTCACCACATTTTTGGAACTTGTTTTTTGTTTTGTAATGAGAGGCATATCTAGGAAGTTTTAATAGACCATATGCATTTATGACACACAAATATCAAGGAATAACAATTTGAAAGATATTGCCACACCATCAATCTTTTTGTATGACATGTGGAGCTGGTTGGCTGCATGAAGTGCAATTCACTCCTTGCAACTCCCTGTTCCGTGTGTGTAGAGAACCTGCACATTGTGTCAAATTTGTTGACCAATCAGTTGTCTGCATTTGTTGATGTTGGTTTGTTATACCTCCAAAGGAGGGCTTACTGTACTACATTGTGACATCATTTGCATAAGATATGGGGGACATGCTTTGGCTAATCTTTGCTCTCTTGAGAAAGTTGAAACTTGAAGACTTCATTTGACACGCTTTGAAGCATTACTAATGCATGATGGTCAGTAGACCCTTTCCAAAAAGCAATTGCAAGGACTTGTGGGATACTACATCCCATAACCCCTGTTCATTGCCGTTTAGAAAAAGGTCTTCAGAGGGGGCTTCCACCTGTATCTGTTATTATAGTAATTTTTGTGATGTACTCATGATTAAAGTAGAATATAAAAGGCCTTATTGCAATGAATAAAATTTAATGAAATGCACTGCAAATTAAAGACTAAAATCTAGATTGGACCATGCCCTCTTCAATTCTTCACATTCTGCAACGGTAGGTCTTCACACAAGTTCTACCTGTACACAAAGCTGACCTGGTGGTGTCCCCTAGGGCTCTTTGAAAATGGCTTACTGTATATGCCTGTTTGAAATTTCATGCAAACTTTTCAATGTTGTGATAAGGGTAGACTGCAAATCTGTGTTTGAAAGTGTCAGTTGAAACCTCTTTTCTGCCCTTTAACATATCCTTGGATTTAAAGCCTTTGGCTTTTTGTCATTCCATCTTGCATTTAATAATGTGTAAGCTGATTTACTTACTGGCAGACATAGCCAACAGCTGAGTGGAATGAGTACCATAGTATGGAATAGAAGACAGCTTTCAACAAGTCTGTCAGGCCTGCAGAAATAATAAAAAGAGGCTGTCTCATGATCCCTTAAAAATTAAGCTAGCTATCAGTGCAGTAGCCTATAGCATGACAACTTCTGACCAGGTTTAGACCTATATTTTAAGAGTTGAACATTTTTTTGAAAGAAGCAAACAATCATCTCTCATTGTATTTTTCACCTCATTAGCGAAGGAAATTTGGGTTAAACATTGTACCATTTGTTAGGGTCATCTCCTCTCAGATTCTTCTTTGACCTATGGCAAGCCATTCTTAGAAAACCTCAGTAATTATTTTTAATTTAAAATACATTTTAATTTAGTGGAATTGACATTCATTTAAGTGGAAATCAATTTCACATATGCCAATTCAGAATTAGAGTGAATTCTCTAAAATTAGTGGAATGTATTCAGTTCCACTTTGGCTAAAAATGTAATTCATTGTCACATTTGTGGTGGACTTGCAGCATTAAGAGTTGAATTGGCTCAAGGAGTTGGTTCATGAAGTTGAACAATTTTTTCCAAAGGTCTGTTAATTCGTCACAGTCATACTAATGACAAACAGTCATACTTATAACAATCCCCATATCCCACATACAAATAACTTTTATGAGTGAGTATTTAACAGCTCAATTTAGTTTTCAAATAGTTGATGACCAGACACTTTTTCCAAATAATACACAAAACTGCTAAAAGCCAGAACAACACAAAATCTAAAATTTTAACCCCTTATATTACTTTTTGGCCTTCAGTAAGTTGTGTTAGGCTATAGTTCCAGGACACATGCTACGTACTGTGATCTCCCTGGTTAGGTCATGGACCTCGCGCAGTAAGACAGAAAATGGTTATATAACATGACAGATTATGTTATACTGAACAACTTTTTTGTGCAAACTTGTTTATAGAAGGTATGGGTTAAAAATTGTTAAAGAATTACAATGACCATTCATTCTGATGGTACTGTACATAATAATATTCCTGGGCAGAGAAGTGAGGGTGGTATAGACGGATCCAGACAGATTGTGATGGTCTGATTTTAGTCGGCCATTAATACTGCCCGGGTCCATCACCTTAAATCTTTAAAATTCCTTCCTTACCTGTTCAATGGATGGTTGCACACTGAAGTGTATCTTGATTTCCTCAACTTTACCGAATATGAGGATTTGAAATTCACGCAGACAATAAATGAAAACGATTAAAGGCTGATGGACCCCACTAATGGCTGCCTACAGTCACTAAAAACAATCGGATTCCTCTATATACATTGTGTTGTAGCGAAAGGGTTAACATCATTGTTGTCACATTTGAATTTTGGCTTTCACAAAAGAAATTTTGGCAATTATTCTTCAAAGACTATGTATTGTCCAGAGGATGGTAGAGTGCCAGTTTGCAATCAAACTGGCATCAATCATGTGTGCCTGAAGTATAGTGTTGGGCAGTGCGGTGAAAATATTGGTGCCGGTATTGTAAAACACCGAAAACTGATATTGAGGCAGTACCGGTTCTCAACTCTTGGGGAGGGAAGTCATGTGGGAAGCCATGCATTGCCCCAATGTTATCCTACACATTGATGCATCTGGGTGTTTGATTGGGTTAATTACTGTGCCGGAACCTCTGCTCTAAATGTCTGTGTAAATAATTTGATCATCCACACATCCTTACAGATATTTTTGTCAGCTAATATAATGAGTACTCATAATTTTTTTCAAATACTGGTATTTTCTCAAGAACCAGTATTAGTATCACGCCAAATATCTTCTGTATTTTCATTACCTGTACCTCTAGTACTGGCATTGTCATCAGTACCGGTATACTGCCTAACCCTAGCCTGAAGTGCATATGGTCTAGTTTGCCCTAAATTGGGGGAAGAAAAGTATGTCAGTGTAATATTTCAGTGCAGTATGTACTCCTTAGTGTAAACATTTCCCTATATTGCCATGCATGTACGTTTCCTTTGAAACTGTCACTTGGGAAATATCAACTTCTTTTCCTGTTTTTGTCTAACTCTAGTATTTCCTATTTTTGTTCAAGAATGACTTTTTCAGGAGGGTTTCTGTCCTAGGATGTCAAATATTTCTACAAAGTGAACCTAACCAATTAAGAAGTGAATTCTGTTTTTGTTTAGACTATGGGGTTTATCATTGGCAGTGCACACCCAAGTCCAGTCATTGTGGTGAAAATGTGTCAGTTCACAACTATTGGAAGAATTTAATAAAAATAAAAGGACTTATAACACAGCATGTGGATTAAATCTGAAAATTTATGTACTCTAAACTTTTGATTCCTCGTGGGAATCTATACTCAATTTATGCTTTTAACTTTACAACTGTTTCTCAATTTTATTTATTTTTTGATTTGGTCCAGAAAAAGTAACCTTTTATGAGTTGATAGAATACCCATTCTCCTCATTTTAACTGTACATCCCTAGAGAATGAGCAGTTGATAGGGCCATTTATGCAGAAATTTTATATAATAAGACCTTGCAATATTGTAGTTGAGTCTCGTAAGTTGTTGGTCAAAAATGGTGGTGGTGGTGCATGTGGTGGTGAGGTGGGGGGGGGGGGGCAGGAGATGAAAGGGGCTCATTGAGTTGTTGTTAAAGAGTCACTCCTACATGATAATGCTTATAGTTAGCATATTTAGTCAGATTTCATATCCAATAGTTACGGAAAAGGTTAAAGTTCTAAATTTCTTGGCGTCTTGACTTGAAAGGGTTTTGTGCATTGTTTGAAAAAGTGTTTGGTCTTAATTTTTGAAAGCCAAATTGAAGTGTTGAATACTCACTCATAAAATGGTAACTTGCTTGTAGGATATGAGGATTGTTTAAAGTTTGAGCATTTGTCATTGGTATCTGACAAAAACAGAACAGGCCTGGAAAAATCTGTTGAATTTCATGAAACAACTCAGTGAACAGCTTCAAAGGGCAAGAGTGGTCGCCCCAACTTGAAACAGTTTAGTGTACTGTCCTGTTTCATGATTGGTTGTTGAGAGTCATGTGGCAACATTTTTACTCCTGAAATGTGAAATCTTCTAGAAAAAGTTCTGCTTTGTTTACCTTGAATATGCAACATTGAAGTCGTAAAATATGATGAAAGAAACTTTGAAGACAAATTATATTGAAGATGAAAATTGTGAGATTTAGCTGTTGCTTCAAGATAAGTTTGGGGGACTGCTCTTGACCTTTAAGATGTAATGGCCTTAACTCTTTCCCTACTTCAAATGTGTGGTGTAGGACCTGTTGTTGTATGTGTACCCCCCTGGATCCACCAGGAAGGACACAAATGGGGAAAATGTTAAACATCTCTTGTATGCCAAAGAAAGTGTTCCATCATTTCTGCCAAGGATTGAGCATGCACTTGGCATACATAGGTTGTTGTATTGCCTTGTCAGATAGGCCTGCATGTATATTACTTTGCACTTCAGTTTCATCTATACACAAAGTGTGAAAGGTTACAGGTCCATGCCGAAAAAGCACCTACTGGGAGGATGCCGTTTTCACTTAATGTTGCTTTCTTTAGGAAAAACCTCATTAGAATTGCCCAATTGATTGACACTATTAGACCACTCATGATTATTTTGATGAAGACATCTAAGTTGCAAGCTATTAACTATTATATCCTGAGGTTACAATCTTGCATCACACCAGACCTTGATTTTTCAGAAAATTTCGGACAACCACTTGACTATGTTTAGTTGTTTGCAAGGAAATTTGGTTGCGCGAAACATTATTAAGCACATTCGGGAGCAACTACTGTATGAAGCACAGTGTTTCCCAAGTATTGTACTGTTTTGTTGTTGGAAATAGTAGAATGTGTGTTGAATATTCTTCTCTCAGAATAAAATACTATGTGAGATACAAAAATTTCAAACATGATTATTTCAAAATTGTTGAAAGAGTAAATTGAAATCAGTTTAGATTTCACTTTTTAAAGTCTTAGAGAGAAAATATGGTTGTTGGATAGACAACCGACCTTTAGCTTTTTAGTCCATACTTAATTTCAGTTGTCTTGGACAATCGGACATCCATGAAAATTGAGCCCTGTTCAGACAATAACAGTTTTATGTTGATTCCTAAATGTTGAAGTGTAATTGGTTATAATGAGATTGCCTTTAGCCAGATATGCTACTCATCTGAATCTGTAATATAAAGATCAATTGAAAGTAGAATTTTCCATTTTTCCATGTGCCTTATGTGAATTTACTTTGGGCCTGCTATTTTCACCCTTGTCTTGTATGTACATGTAATGTAGACAATTACTTTAGAGTAGTGTGTTGCATTGTTTAAATGTGCTCCCCCTCCCCTTGTGCTCCCTCTCCTTCCTGAACCCCCCTCTTGTACCTCCCTCCCCCCTCCCAGGATGATTGAGGGTCAACCCCTCTCTGGTTATGGTGACTTGCACTAATTTAGAATGCTCTCCTTTCACTTTTTAATGGGCTCATTGAGTTGATATTGGCCATGTAATGAGAGTTAGTAAAGGGTCACTATCACATGAAAATAGCATAATAGGCCAAGTTACATATCCAATAGTTATGAAAAAAGTCCAAATTTTGAATTTCAATTGCGGTGACCTGACTTTCAAGTGCGGTATGACCTGACTTAACTGTTTGGTGCGTAATTTGAAAAATGTGTTTGGTCACAAATTTACGAAAACCACAATTGAACTGTAAAGTACTCTCTCATAAAACAGTTACTAGTATGAAGGATATGGGAATTGTCTAAGTTTGACTGACCATTTTTCATTGGCACTTAAAGAAAACTTACCAGGTTAGGGAAAAATTTGTTGAATTTCATGAACCAACTCAATGAGCCACTCTAAGGATATTGAAGTTTTAGTCCTATTTTTTAGTCATTAATGCTACTTTTAGTCCATAATTATATTTTAGATGTTGCCAGTTGGTTTTTTAACAATTGCCACATGACCCTCATATAAATTCATTGTAGTTTACCCTTTGTCTTACTGAATGTGCTGTACACCCTTTCCTACTATTTTCCAGATTCAACACTTTAACCCCCCTCACCCCTCCCCCCCCCCCAATCCACTAATGTAAAACTAACTGCACATACTTGTGTAAATTGTTTGTGGTTTTGAATATCTTTAGGTTTAGTTTTCGTATAAAAGGAATACACATGGATGCAGGGATTGCAGCTTGGTAATCTAGACTTGTTCAAATCTGTAAGGCAGTAGTGTAGCCACAATTGTGTCATGGGGGGCGGGGGAGGGTGGGTGGGTGGGATATGACATGAGAGAAAGTCTTAGGGGAGAGAGACAAAAAAAACCCTCTTTTAGGTGTCTTTTTGCATTTCAAGGTTGGGTTCATGGGGGGTTTCAACCCCCAAAATCACCTCCATGGCTAAGCCACTGCTGCATATAGCTACAACTATAGACAGACATTATGTCCAGAATTAGGTGCAACAGGTGTGGGGATGGTGCTGCAGTAGTGTGGAAGTGGAATGGATCGATGGGGTTATAGAGATGTGACTTTGCTTACCTCAAACAATGACTAGGTTATTTACATTTAGATAGCGTGGTGTATTTCTTGACAGAAAACAAGTCTAACAGAGTGTAAATAATATAGTAGACAAACTATTCATATTTCCTTTTCATTTTTGAGGGCAGAGGTTTGGGTGGTGCAGGGTGAATATATACCTATATTTAAGAAAATAGACCTCCTAAATTCAATCTGTGTATGATATACAAGAACAGAGAGTGAGCCCTCCTATACATTAGAAGAAATGCCTGTTAACCAGCTTAATTAGGAAAGAAAAAACCCTGACCACAACCATGGAGTTGGTAGAGACTCTCTGCCAAGGAGATTTTCCACGAGATCAAAGGCCTGCGAGACCGAAATTGAGCCACTCTCAAGACCGAAGTTGCATTGCAGCAAATGGGAGAAATGGTTAATGATTGTACCTGGGTTCTTAAGCTCGTTAAGGTTCATGAGAGCAAAGATCTTAATACTGTCTGTCATATTGTGTTGTCTCCAAATTGATTTGCTATATGTCAGCGCATAATTAAGGTCTATTGTACCATGTCTCACTCAGAGGGTCCAGGGTTCAATTCCCAGGCTGTCTCATGCAGTACCAAAGACTGTAGAAATGGAACTTACTGATGTTGTGGATGAATGATGCTGTGCTTATAAGCAATCGAGTAGGGATAACAATCCCTCGCTCCACAACTGGAAAAATGGGTAGGGGGGGGTGGGGGAAGACCGCAAGATTAAAACAGAAGGTTGTAAGTTTAGTGGTGAAACCCTTTGTAACTCAATTACCCTATTGTCCTGTCAGTGTCAAAGAGCAATATTATTTTTGTAAAAATCACTGTATGCCACAAAACAGCATAGAGGTTGGACATAATGAAATATCTTGTGGTTTTGCAAAGTCCCTATTTTTTCATATTCATCACCTTTTATTCTCCACTGTGTTTAACTTTTTACCTTTTTGAAATATTGATGATATCCAGCAGTCATCTCAGGTCTTATAACTGTAAGTTACGGTCTAATGACTGTAAGGATGTTTTGGAAGTTGAACATACATTAGGTTGTAGTCATGGACTTATATACATGGACTGAGCATTTACATATACCTCATATCCGTAGATGGTCGCCACCGACTGGGAAAAAAGAGGCGCACCAAGATGGCCACTGTGAAGCTATAAATTGTCTGATTTGACGTGGACTGTAATATTTTAACAAAAGTTAAAGGTGAATGGGAAACAATATTTATATTCCTGCAATATGTTAAGTGATTTTGACCTTACCTTGCCACATTTCAAAAATATTTCAACTTTCTTGCAAAATATGGAGGTATACTTGAGCAAGTCTATATTTTCACACAAAACCATAGCAAACGGCCATCTTGGTGCACTTTCTCTCATACGTACGGTAGCCACAATCTACCATGTAGTCTGCTCTGTCCATGTATAGGAAGTCCGTGGTTGTAGTATATCATTAGTATATCATTTTCATTTTGCATGCCTGGTATTTTTGCCTACAAATGAATGGATAATTTTACTTCTCTTTAATTTAGATGGACCTACACCTACCCCAACAGTAACAGATAGACCTACTCCAGATACCCTGACAGACTTCACACATCCCAGCTCTCCTGTTCCTAAAGGGCCTTGTCCTGATGGGTATGCCAGCTGCCAGAATGGCCAGTGCATCTTTGCTGACTACAGATGTGATGGAGATTATGATTGTGAGGACAACTCTGATGAATTAAATTGCCGTGAGTGACTGCCTCTTTGGCATTTATAAAGTGACTAAAGCGTTAAATAAGTGGAAGGGCATGGGGAAATGGCAAGGGGGCTGATGGACACTTTGCTTATGTCTTGGATGATACCCATGTAATGTCCATCATTGTTGGAATGAATTTGCTAGCCAATGAGTTCCACCTGTTGACCATGGATCATTGATGGGCTGTGGCAGTTGAAGGGATGGGGATGGCAGTGCCCCTATTACAATGGATTGCAAAAGATATGGTTGTGATAGTAAAACTGTGTGAGTTGAGTGCTGGCATCACATGGGTTACCATTGCTGTAGCAGTTGTCATTCAAGTTAAGGGGGAAGGTGGCAGCAAATAGCACCAGGGTAATTACCCTACCAGCAGAGAATGCCCTAAATCCTTCACCATCCTTCTCCATTTTGTTGGTTTTCGCATCTTTTTGATTCCTTGCCGTAGGCAGGCAAGGAATCTATGCGATGGTGATGTCGTGTGTATGTGTGTGTGTGTGTGTGTGTGTGTGTGTGTGTGTGTGTGTGTGTGTGTGTGTGTGTGTGTGTGTGTGTGTGCGTATGTGACGCTTTGGCTTGTAAACACGATATCTCAAGAAGGGTAAGTCTGAGGGATCTCATACTTGGCATGTGGATTGCCCATATTGAGTAGATGATCCCTATTGTTTTTGGTGGACGTCAAAGGTCACTTGGGGTCACGAGAGGTCAAAAGGTCAAAATCTTGTAAACACGATATCTCGAGAACGGTACATGTGACTATGCTCATATTTGGTGTGTGGGTTGGTCATATTGAGTAGATGATCCCTATCGATTTTCTTGGAGGTCAAAGGTCATTTGGGGTCACGAGAGGTCAATGGGTAAATTCCTTAGAAATTGCTTGTAAACACGGTATCTCAAGAAGGGTAAGTGTGACTAATCTCATATTTGGTGTGTGTATTGGCCACATTGAGTAGATGATCCCTATTGTTTTTGGTGTAGATCAAAGGTCATTTGGGGTCACTAGAGGTCAAAAGGTCAAAACTTCGTAAACACGATATGTCGAGAACGGTACATGTGACTATGCTCATATTTGGTGTGTGGGTTGGTCATATTGAGTAGATGATCCCTATTGATTTTTGTGGAGGTCAAAGGTCATTTGGGGTCACGAGAGGTCAATAGGTAAATTCCTTAGAAATTGCTTGTAAACACGGTATCTCAAGAAGGGTAAGTGTGACTATGCTCATATTTGGTGTGTGCATTGGCCGTATTGAGTAGATGATCCCAATTTTTTTTGGTGGAGATCAAAGGTCATTTGGGGTCACGAGAGGTCGAAAGGTCAAAACTTCGTAAACACGATATCTCGAGAACGGTACATGTGACTATGCTCATATGTGGTGTGTGGGTTGGTCATATTGAGTAGATGATCCCTTTTGTTTTTGGTGGAGGTCAAAGGTCATTTGGGGTCACGAGAGGTCAAAACGTCAAAACTTCGTAAACACAATATCTCGAGAACGGTACATGTGACTATACTCATATTTGCTTTGCAGGTTGGTCATATCGAGTAGATGATCCATATTGTTTTTGGTGGAGGTCAAAGGTCATTTGGGGTCACGAGAGGTCGAAAGGTCAAAACTTCGTAAACACGATATCTCGAGAACAGTACATGTGACTATACTCATATTTGGTGTGTAGGTTGGCCATATTGATTAGATGATCCCTATCGTTTTTGGTGGAGGTCAAAGGTCATTTGGGGTCACGAGAGGTCAAAAGGTCAAAACTTCGTAAACACGATATCTGGAGAACAGTACATGTGACTATACTCATATTTGGTGTGTGCATTGGCCGTATTGAGTAGATGATCCCAATTTTTTTTGGTGGAGATCAAAGGTCATTTGGGGTCACGAGAGGTCGAAAGGTCAAAACTTCGTAAACACGATATCTCGAGAACAGTACATGTGACTATACTCATATTTGGTGTGTAGGTTGGCCATATTGATTAGATGATCCCTATCGTTTTTGGTGGAGGTCAAAGGTCATTTGGGGTCACGAGAGGTCAAAAGGTCAAAACTTCGTAAACACGATATCTGGAGAACAGTACATGTGACTATACTCATATTTGGTGTGTAGGTTGGTCATATCGAGTAGATGATCCATATTGTTTTTGGTGGAGGTCAAAGGTCATTTGGGGTCACGAGAGGTCAAAAGGTCAAAACTTCATAAACACGATATCTCGAGAACAGTACATGTGACTATACTCATATTTGGTGTGTAGGTTGGCCATATTGATTAAATGATCCCTATCGTTTTTGGTGGAGATCAAAGGTCATTTGGGGTCACGAGAGGTCAAAAGGTCAAAACTTCGTAAACACGATATCTCAAGAACGGTACATGTGACTGTGCTCATATTTAGTGTGTGGATTGGTCATATTGAGTAGATGATCCCTATTGATTCTCTGAAAGGTCATTTGTAGTCAGCATGTTCAAAGCCTGACAAGCTTTCCTGCACAGTCTTTCAAGAAATGTCACTTGTAGGGTCCTGTAACTTGTCCTGTAGATGGCACATAGTGAATACATGGTCCCAGAAGTTTTTGGTGGAGGTCAAATGTCATTTGGGTTCACAACGGGCAAGGGGGATCTCAATGTAGGAAGATTGGATGTCTTGCATGTGTACTTTGTGGGCACATTATGGAGCCCTGTTAATTGAAAAACATTGCCAAGCAATGTCAGTGTGAAAAAAGGCCTTACATTTCAGCGGCAAGGAATCACTAAGCCTTTTGGCTTTCTGGTTAAAAAAACCGTTGGAGTAAAAAAAAAAACATCTCGAATAACTCTGGTTTATTCAACAGCCCCTCCTGAAGTCCTTCCATGTGAACCAAACGAATTTAGATGCAACAACCAGAACTGTGCACAGAAAATCTGGCTATGTGATGGTGATGATGACTGTGGGGACGGAAGTGATGAAGAAAACTGTCGTAAGTATAAGTGTATTTCATTCTTCCACCACCTTCTTTTTCCATGCATTTCTTGTATTGATTGCCTTTTTATTGGCAAAGAGATCTTACTGCAGAGTGCAGAGGGTGTCCCATCCTTCCCCATTTTAAGGCTGTTGTCATGAGGGTTGAGGGGAGTTTCCCCCAAGAAAACTGGTAAAAGTATGAATTGCAGTACGTTGGTTAGACACTGGGGCAGAATCATGGGTGGCAGGGGGGGCAACTGCCCCCTTTATTTGTACGAAAATGTGATTAGAGAAGGAAAAAAGGGAAGAAGAAGGGAAAAAAGGAAATGAGCTATCAACTCATGCTTTGTCCCTGTCCCTTAATCAAAATACCCAGACATCCCTGGTTAGGCATGCAAAGGGGAAGGAGGGCAGGGTGGGGTGATCCCCTTGAAAATTTCTGACCAAGTTGAAAGGAAACGTTCATAGCAAATCTTGGCAACTTGTGGCAATTTTCACACCATTTTGTGTCAAGGTTCCTCAAAAAATACAAAATTTTTTCCAAAGACAAGGGGTACCCCTTCCCCTTAGGACCCTCCCCAGCAAAATTTTACAGGGATATTTCCTCCCCTTAATTGTTTACTCTGGTTATAGGCCTGCACATTTGACCCTCCAGTCACATCCTCTGTCCTCTTCATACTGGTACCAGGGGAACATCATTGGCAGTGTGACAATTATACCTCATTTTGCAATCTTTGTTTCCCTGATTTTTCTGCAGCAACTGCTGCCCCAGGTGAAGTTTGCAGTGCAAGTGAATTTGAGTGTGCCACCAACTCAGAATGTGTTCCCAAGGCTTTTCAGTGTGACAATGATTATGACTGTATAGATCGCAGTGATGAAATAGGATGCAGTAAGTACTTTACATATATTCATGCTGCTATATATTGTCCTTCTTGTGATGAAACCTAAAAAAGTCAAAGAAGTGTTTGAGTCAAGGAGGATCATTTTATTGGAAAAAATAGAATTCATGTTTTGTATTTGAAAGTGCTGAAAGTATAAAGTGGGGTAATCAAGGGCAGAAACAGTCACAGGATACTATGATGATTAAATTGGGTAATAGATAGCTTTTAACTAAACAATATTTATCGTTTCAACTTGTTTACCCTAACTTCAAGTGCACATGGAAATTGAGATTTGTTATTTAGACAGTGTAACTGGAGGTTCTGTTTTTGACTGCTGTGTGTGAACAGTGGAAGCGACATTTCCAGAGGAAGCTGTTCTAGCACTCAAAGTGGTACCCCTGAACAGGTCATTTTTTAAAAGCCTCCATTATGAGAATTAGTTTATTTAATTTCACAGGATAATTGTAAGTGTGTAACCTTTTGCCATTGTTCGGAATAAAATTCCCACATATTTATTGTTTTGTGGAAGGATTTTCCTATCGCAATATCCATAGGAAGTTGTTGACTTCCGCAGACCTTCTAATTGAAAATCACTCAATTTTTGAAGGAAAAAAAAAAAAAAATGAACACAAAAATGATTCCATACAGAACGTGCTGATGGGAGTGTTTGCTGGCAATATTTGGATATACAAATGTCTCACTGTGAGTGGGTAGAGTGGTGGATATTTCATTCTTGAGACAAAGGATGAAAGGCATGAATAGTTTGATTGGAGACAGGAAAGGAAGGGGAAAGGGGGTAGAAGGGAAAGGGAGAGAAAGGAGTAGGAGGGGAAAAGAGGGGAAGGGGTAGGAAGGGGGGTGGGGGAAAAGGGCTAGATGGGAACTGAAGGGATAGAAAAGAGATGAAGAGGTACATGGAAAAGGAAGAAAAAGGTGGTAGAAGGGAAAGAGAGGGGAAGGAATAGATGGGAAAGGAAAGGGAAGGGGTGGAAGGGAAAGGGGGAAGGGGTAGATGGGAAAGGGAGGGAAGGGGTGAAAGGAAAGGGTAGAAGAGATATATGTGAAAGAAAGGGGAAGGAGTAGATGGGAAAGGAAAGGGAAGGGGAAGAAGGGGAAGGGGGAAAGGGGCAGATGGGAAAGGGAGGGAAGCAGTGAAAGGAAAGGGTAGAATAGATATATGTGAAAGAAAGGGGAAGGAGTAGATGGGAAAGGAAAGGGGTAGAAGGGGAAGGGGGAAAGGGGTAGGTGGGAAAGGGAGGGAAGGGGTAGATCGGGAAGGGAAGGAAGAGGAAGAAGGTGATATTTAGTAGGGTTGACATGGTGGTTTGAATAACCTGTCTTGCATTCTAGAGTTTCCCACATCAAAACCTATGGCTGTAGAAGTTTTCAGTACTGCGCGTCATCGCAATGGAATAAGTTACCAAATGAGTTTTGAGCTTCCTCAAAACTCTTGTTTTTAAGAGTTTACTTAAGACTCATTTGTTCAATGCTGCTTATATTTATTTTCTTTTAATACTGTACTTCTTTGTAAAGCCCCTAGAGCATTCAGTGCCTTCTTGGAAGTGATTGGCACTATATACAGTAAACCTAATTATTATTTCTTATTATTTATGGCAATGCTACTTATGATGTTTAAACTTCAAAGTACAGTTATAGAGTGGTAGGATTGACATGGTGGTTTGAGTAAACTGCCTTGCATTCTAGAGTTTCCTCACATCAAATTCTTGCAGAAACACCTGTGAGGTTTCTTGTTACTAAAGTTTGCAAGACTGAAAGTACAGATCTGCTTCATTAGTTGAAAAGAGGCCAATGCCACAGGTTGTCATCTATATTTATTCTTGTAATGTATGTCCTCTATGAACCTAGTACCCTCCTGACTACCATTCTGAGCTGTCCTAAATTTCTCTCAACTTTCTGAGGGCTAGGGGCTGTAGAATATGCCCACAATAGTCCCCACCTGTTATGAGAGGTTTTGCTTGAAGAGGAGGGATAGAACCTCTGTTAGAACTTGAAAGACACTGTAATGTGCATTTGTTGATTTGTTGTGAAACTTAAAGAGGGCATGACATGGCCATAGTAAGTTTCTCGGTAAATATTATTTGGGTACACCTTGACATAAAGTGAATGTTTTCCCCACTAAATTATATCCATAAATACCAAAATACAGCGTTGTGAATTCCCAATTACAGGCCAGGCTCAGCCCATTTGAAATCCGAAAGCGAAAACACGTATGTAAGCACATCTCAAGATGGTGACGTCATTGGAGGCACCGTTAACAACACTGTACCAGAGAGATGACAATAATTGATTCATATGCATGGTAACGCGTGTTAGCCAGTACATCATTGCAAACACCAATGATACGATAGCAGTGAGCATGGCTACTGACTTCATTGTGAATTTTGCATTGCGCAGTGACTGCTTAGTATTAGCAATAGCACGTTCACCAAACAACTCATAAAGTAAAGACGTGCTCGTAGTGGGACGCGCTTGTTGTGGATTGTCCATACACGTTCATAGCAGTTCTGTAAAGCGCCCAAACCGAGTCTTTCTTGAGAAAAACAGAACTGTTTTCACACGCGCGCATATGCATGCGAACATATTGGCCCATGATTTGCTCTGAATCCCCACCATACCCAGGTCCGCGTCTGTCGCTCTGCATGTTGGACGAGTATTGTGATGCAATCGTTTTCATGAAGTTGCTAGGATAACACTTAAACTTTTACCAAGTGTTACATTTTAATAGTTCCACACCTAGATGTTAATAGGGTGGGGTTTATGCCACCAATTGCATCATTGAAGCCAAGTGACCTGTTGCGGCATTTTTCGAAATTGGATTTTGAACGTTTACCTTCAAATATCATTTATGCCGACTTGTACAGGTTTTCAATGGGTTGTGAGATGATATTTGTAAAATACTGTATCTAATCTTGCTATACACGAAAGTTTTTGTGGCCGTGTCATGCCCACTTTAATCTACCAACCTACCTACTTGTACTTTCTGATAGAGCCTCAAAACTGATAAATCATGAACAGAATTAAATTCAATATTGACAAATCTGCTTCACCTTTGTCACCCCTATTTTCTCAAATAACCCTCCACGCTGCCAACAAGTGCTGGGGAATAATGGATAACAAGTGCCTGGGAGATATGTATGGCACAGTGTGAAATGTAGTCCTTAAAAAAGAGCTGTGGGATATACCAGGGATAGTAGATGCTTAAGGGAGGTTTTTTTTGTTGAAAGGGGGAGGGGTGTAAATCATGGGGGTTGATAAATCATGTACTGTCCCTAAAATATACTACCTTTTTTAAATATTTTGCTCGTAAATGGTATACATGCACTTCATCTTACTTTCATCGCACAATTTGCAGGTAGCCCGACTGTCATCAAATCACCTGAATCTCCCATTACTGTTACACGAGGTGAAACTGTTGTGATTACTTGTGAGGCGATTGGCACGCCAGTTCCATTGATATCATGGAGACTCAACTGGGGTGAAATACCCCCTCCTCCAAGGGTAAGTGATATTCATCAGTAGGTTTTGCATCCTATTAAAGGGCAGGAGCAGTCATCCCAAATTGAAGAAGTGTAGTAGACTGTCCGGTGTCATGATTGGCTGTTGGGAGTCATGTGACAATGTTTTTTCTCTTCAAATGTGAAATTTACCAGAAATAACTGCTTGGTTTATACCTTTAATATGCAATAGTAAAGTCATAAAATGTAATGAAAGATACTTTGAAGAGAAATAAGATGAAAATTGTGTTATTTAGCTTTTTCTTCAAAATAAGTTTGGGGGGACTGCTCTTTACCTTTAAAGGCATATTTTCATCATCCCAAACAGTTCCAGTTCTCCCAACCTACTTACTTCTAGCCCCTCCCACATTTATCTAAAACTCATCTTTATCCATACACAATCCTAGTTTACTGCTTCATGGCTTATTCCAGTGGCCATACAAGTCCATAATGTGTAATCAAGACACTCTCAGTGCCCATGCTGTATTTTGTGGTAAGATGCTTTGTTTGAATTTGATGCCAATCAAAGAGCTGTACCAATTGAGAGTTTTGATATATGTATACTGAAACTGTAGTTTGGGGTGACGAATGACTGCCTTTAAGCTCTTACTTACCTCACTTGTAGCTACTATTGGATAGCCCATCTATCATAGAATGATCACTTGCAGTGAAACCTTACTGGTGGTGCTATATACTTCATCCTGCTGCCAGCTATACCTAACTGGCTCGTTTCATCACCAACGGGATAGTATACTTCAGGATTTCCAACCATTTCCAGCTGGTAGGTTTCATGAAATGGTTATGATACACGATGCACTCAAGTTTTTTTTTGAAGTTAAAGACAACAAACTGTAATCATTGGGTGCAGTGAATGCTGCTCTATTTTTGGTTTTGATTGAACAGATGGATAAATTTTGGCAAAAACTTAACATATGTATTAGTCTGCATTTTCTACACATACAAAATTTCAATGAGTGGATGATTGTGCTCTAAGAGGGGTAATTTCACAGTTTTTGCATACTCACAGAATACAAAAATGGATGGCAATAATTTTATTTTAATGTAGGCCATGAAGTTTCATAGAAGATTGTAATGGTTGATTCCATGCTGTGGCAGTTGGCGTAGCTTAAAATTTTCATCAATAACTGCACGCTGAAAAATTGCACTATGGAATTTTGACAGGTCGTATGTAAATTTGTGGCGAAGTAGACCGTGGCTGACATAGGTTGACTGGTGTAGGTTTAGACATACAATTGGAAGAGTGGAGAATTTAGTGGCATGCTTCTCCATCAAAAATTTGATAGTTCATGTTTCTTTTGATAGGAAATATTTATTTTGTACACAAACATTAAAATTTGGTAGGAAATATTTCTTATAGTAAGTGACCTTCTCTGGCTCTGTGTAGTTGGTAATGGAGGCATGAGTGGATGGAAAGGAAGGGTAAGTAGTTAGCAAAGTGATAAGGAGGGGGATGAAGTGGGCATGAATGAAGAGATTTGGACTGTTTTACAGGTACGTCCAAAGTGTTGAAGCAGCTGACACCAAATTGGAATAAAGGGCCCTAGCTTCTTTACATTGTTCTTTCATTCTCCCATCCTGTCCTAACAAAAGTTGTACGGATGTGTGGTCCAGTTGTTAGATCTTTGACTCACACTTGTAAGGCCCAGGGTTTATTCCCAGGCTGGATTATACCAAAAACTTTACAGATGGAACCCACTGCTATCATATGTGATGCTCGACATAAACAATGGAGTAGGGATAACAATTCAGTGCCACCCAACTGGGAAAAAGGACATTGGCTGCTACATTACAAGAGAAGGTTTTAAGTTCAGGCGTTCATCCCCATCTAACCTAACCTTGCCCAAATCACTCCAATGTCCAGTGCAAAAGAAATGCCTGTTCCAGCACAAGTAGCTTACAGAAATTTGAGGAATTAACTAAAAGAAGTTCAAAGATGGTCAAGCTTTTGGCAATACCAGTCCAGTTTAGTTTGAGTGACAGTATGACTAAAAACTGAAAGGTTAAGTTTTGTTGTAGGGTCAGTGTTTTTTCTAGATAATGGCCAGTCTCTCTAGAGGGTTTCAGAAAGGACAGTTTTATTGAAATTGATCAGATCAATCCAGGACCTTTTTGAAAGTCTATTCCTTGGGGGGAGAAAATGGATATTTTATACAAACTACTGAGTGACTTTTTGTTGTTATGATTCAAGTATTGTGTCTCCATGTTACAAAGTTTTATATTACCTCTTGTCTGTCCCTGTTTTGGAAGGACCAAACCAGTTTAATACCAACCCAACAGATGTGACTTTTGTCCTCTTAGGGAAATGATTTAACCACACTTACTGTTTACCTTAAGATTTCATAAGTTTATCGTGATATGAGTACAGTTTCCTCCTTTTATAGCTGTTTTGAAGATATAGAAGCGGTTCATTATACCAGTCTGTGCTGCTACTGTACATTGGAATACATTCATTATCTCCCTTTTCATGATCTTGTACGCTTTTTTACACTTCCACCACCACCGTACCATCTTTCCACTATGTCACCAGGGCTTCAGAACAGTCCTGATTCTTTATATATAGGGTTGAATATTTTTTCTTCAAAAAAACAAACACCTTTTGAAGAACATTTTATCAGAAAGGACTTCTTTGTGTCCCTTTTAAGGACTGTATTTCTTTGTCAAACGGTTGAATCAGACAGTTCCTTTGTGCTTATACTTCAGTGTACCTTGGTACAATTTGCCCTATTTATGCAAATGAGGTGCAGGCAGTGCAGTTCAAAAGGAGCCAGAGGCCGCACAAAGAATTTTGAATTGGCGAGTTGGAGGGGGGGGATAACCCCCAAAGCAGCCCAATGTGTTCCATAATAGAATAACAATGTAGGGCAGCCCAGAAAGCCTACAGCTGAAAAGGGGATGGGGGCTAAAGTCCCTCGGAGCTGAAAAACCTACATCCCTCTCCATACCTTCTCTTCTCATATGTAATCCCTACTTACCGAAAGTAAGTCCCTTGCAAGTTTTGTGGATTCTATATAGCAGGTTTGACGTTAGCAACTTGCCAGTAAACCTCTCCTCCTATTTTGATTAATTGACCAACCAAACAAAAGACTGCTTCCACAGTTGATCTCAAGGGGGAAGTTTAAGCAAAAATTTAATTTTTATATGTGAAACAGAAACCAAATAAACACAGTGTGGTGAAAGTTCCATTTAAATCGGACATGTAATTCTTGAGATATCAGTAAATAAAGTCAGTGGATTTGTATTCCAAAGTGAGTTCAAGGGCAGCAAACCTTATATTACTAATATCACATTGACAAGGAATGCCTTGTTTCTCTTTGTTTTATAGGGCTGTTGTGTTGACCTTGAAGTAAAAAGGAACAGGACCTCCCTGTGGGGGATGCAAAGTTTCTAGTTTTCATGCAATCACATTCTAATAATATGGGATTGTTGAAAAGAAAATTGACTCTAAAGTTTAAAAAAAAAACAAAAGACTGCTCACTAATGTGGGGATATTATGTCATATGTGCTTGTTGCAGGTTCAGTCTTTGTTGAAAATGTGAAAACTTCACATGCTCATATCTTGAGAATCACACATCTAATTTCTATGCTAATTGCACCAAAATGCTTAGAATAAGTACAGTACCCCTCTTAAATTTCAAATCGTTTCGTGACCTTAGGCTTAAACCCATCTTTCACGGAGAGGATCAGATCCAGATCCACTTTTAATGATCAAGTTTGTAGTGTGAAAGCTCTTGAAATCAGAATTACATTTTGAGATTTTGATCCACCCATGGGGGCAGATTTGGGGCAAATTAGATCCCAAGCAGGAGATAAAAAATATGTGTGTGTGAAAACTTGGAGAATTAAGTTGATCAGACATAAAGATAACCTATAACTAAGCATCCCTTTTGTTTTAGTCAAATGCAAACATAAATGTGTGAAGCAGTACAGTGAACAATATTGCTCTGGCAATTTTGTTGCACAGCTTCTAGTCAGCACACATATTAGTTATTAACTGTATATATCATGTTTTAATAGAGAAATAGTGCACTGCAGATAACACACACAGCTCACTGATAATACCCTACCCAAAGACCAAGTGCAAATATGAATGTCATTATAATAAAAATAGATCTGACTCTGATTGCAAGTTACTTAGAGTTTTACGACCTTGTTTAACCTATTGGTGAGTCAAGCCAGCCACTGCCTTTTTTCCAGTTGTGGCTCACTGGCTTGTTTTCCCTGCTCCATTGCTCATGCAAAGCATCATGCACAGCAGTAGTAGGTTCCATTTTTAGAGTCTTTGGTATGACTCGACCTGGGAATAGAACCCGCGTGAGAGGTGGATGCTCTTACAGTTAGACCAAACATGCCGTTGGCTCTGATTGCGAGATCTTTTCAGTAGATAGAATTTACATGTATTGTGGTGCATTTGCTCTTGTCTTGTTCTCTGCCAGCCCATGCTGCACAAATGGGTGTACCAGCAGAAGTGACTTAATCATGTTGAATTACTGTTAATCTGTAGAGTGTGGTCACCATTCATTCTGGAGCAGTTGTGCTACAAATTTTGGTCACCTGCACAATGACTGATCCTCTTCTCTTACTTGCATCAAAATTCGATGATCAGGTCTGTTTACGCTACAAATTTGAAGTCTAGCTTTGGATCTGATGCAACTCATCTGATCAGATCATGATCTAGTCTAAATGCAGCTTTCACTCTCTTTCCTTGC
The DNA here is from genome assembly GCA_037179385.1 of Holothuria scabra. Lineage (NCBI taxonomy): Eukaryota > Metazoa > Echinodermata > Holothuroidea > Aspidochirotida > Holothuriidae > Holothuria > Holothuria scabra. The sequence continues at coordinate 21,467,762 of CM074195.1, read as the reverse complement.
AATGTAACCTAGCAACCAGCTGGTTAAAATTGAAAATAATATTAGTTACATTACATTTTAAAGTGAAAGATCAGTCGTCCTAAACTCATTTTGAAGCAACAGCTAAACATCAAAGTTTTCCTCTTACAGTATTTCTCTTCAAAGTGTCTTTAATAATATGTTATAACTTCAATATTGAATATTCAATGTAAAACAAGCAGTAACTCCTAGCAAATCTCACATTTGAAGAGGAAATTGTCACATGACTCTCAACAGCCAATCATGAAACAGGATAGTCCACTTTCCTAATTCAATTTGGGCAACTGACTGCTATTAAAAACCATATCACTGGGTTTTTGACCAAACAATATGTGGGGCTTAGCTGGCTTGAAATACCTGGCCTCAATAATAATTTTTGTAGTACAGTTCTGAGTTACTGCTTCTGCCAGCTACATACCAATATTTGAGGTCACTTTTGTAACTAATTTCAATTTTTCCAGTCTTACCAATTGTTGTCCGTATCGGAGATATCTGACCTTGTAGATACTTTTGAGTGGGCTGGACATAAGGAGTTCTCACTTTACAGTTGTTATGCCTAGAGGGCAGTTTCAGCAGAACCGCATTCACAATTTGTTTTTCATAATAACAATAGCATTATGACCCAGATTGGCACGTAAAAGATTTAGTTTCAGAACATACCTGATAGGAGGTGTGAAATACAGTTGATTAACTTGCAAGACAGGGGTGTTTGTGAAGATTTAATTTTGCAAGTTTGGTTGTGATAAGTAAGGTTTTTTAATGAAACCAGTTGATTTTAATTTTGAACTAGACTGTGTCTTCCTGTATATATAGTAAACTGAAATGGATGAAAGTGATAGTGACAGCGGGGTCAAGGCAATCTAAAGGTCAAGAAAGAAGCCATTGATTTTTGAAAAAAAATAAAAAGTGCTCAGCTTTTGCAAATGTTACCTATAATTTGTAAATATGTCCTTTTCACCGCACTTAAATATTGGAACAACTTTTGCCACTTTCATACTGTCTGGAAAGACACCTTTTGTAAAAGACTTCTTGCAAATGTCTGTAAAGGGTCGTGTAACATATTGTATCATATTTTTAACTTATTTCATGCTCATACCATTATAATCAGCTGAGGATTTCTTGAAAGCTCTCACAACCTTCAAAATTTCAGCTTCATTAATATATGCGAGGAACAGAGAATTAAAATTCCTGTCACTTAAAAAATCAAGCACAGATTTCGTTTGCTTCGATATGGCTTCAACTTTTTATTTACAATATCATTTAAAACTTTCCATTTGCCTTTCATGTTATTTTTTCTGGCACGCTAGAAGATTTGTTAAGTACTCCCTTTTGCAAAATTTTAAAACAAAATCTAACTTATTCTTGTGTTTTATATCTTTTCTTGCTTTCTGAAGTTCTCAAAATTTTGAGAAATTTCATGTACAAGGTCTTTTTCTTTTTACAAGCATTCTTCAAACCCTTTGTAACCTATGCTTTATCACTTTTCACTGTTTTAATGGGCATTTTTGTGACTGGACAGCATTCGTATATATAACTTCATTTACAATATCAATAAAATGATCATAAGCTGTATGCACAGCATCTACTGCATAAACAGAATCCCAACCCACTTGGCTTAAACTTTGATAAAAAGATGACAAAGATTCCTCATCCAACCTTCTGTTATAAACAAACCCCTTCACATTTCTCCTGTTTATGCTGTAATCAGTAATACCAAAAGCTGGAAGGTGGTCACAAATATCATAAATAAGTAATCCACTTTTCAAGTCGGTATTTACGTTTGTGAAAATATGATTGATTAATGCAGCAAAGTGGTCGGTTTTACGAGTTGTCTATCAACAAGGTGGAAAAGACCTAAACTAAAAAAATTTTTGCAAAATCTCTGGTACCAGTTTCACTCTCATAATTCAGAAGAATAACATAAAAATCACCACATAAATATAAGTCGGACTTCTTGTGCCTGTACATTCTTTCAACATGATTAGAGGGTGTTGCACTGCTTAAGCACAAAATGGTACAAAACTCTGTTAAAATGAAAGGTATGTGGATCATGTTAAAGATTCCTTGAATAGGCAATAGACTTTCATTTTCCTTAAAGGGATTCTTTAATTTTCATGATTATGGGAATATCTGCACAGGTGACATGTCTATGCAGTGTCCTTCCTATTCATAAACAATTCATGTCTAAATACCCCACAAAGGTTAGTCTTTAAAGGTCAAGAGCAGTCCCCCCAAACTTATTTTGAAGCAACAGCTGAATATCACAATTCTCGTCCCATTTCTGTTCAAAGAATCTTTCATAATATTTTATTACTTCAATATAACAAATGAAAGGTAAATCAAGCAGTAACTTCCAGTTAATTTCACATTTGAGGAAGAAAAATGCTGTCACATGACCCTCAACAGCCAATCATGAAACTGGACAGTCTACTACACTGCTTCAAGTTGAGGTGACTGCTCTTGCCCTTTGAAGGGTAAAAGCATTCACCCCAAACTTGTTTTGAAAGAATCTTACAATATTTTCTTTATCTTTCTTCCAAATATCTTTCGCTAAACTTCAAGACTATAATATTACATATTTAAGTAGAACCAAGCTACTCCTTGTAAATTTCATAATTGAAAAATACTGTCACATGATACTCAAGAACCAATCATGAAACAGGACAGTTTCCTATACTTATTCAAGTTGGGATGACTATATGTTCCCTTTGCAGTAAAAGTTTGGAGTCTACCAAGTAGATGGTTTGTTGTCATTCAATTTACCTATTGGTCTACCTTTTTAGGGGACGTTTATGGGCGAGGGGAGAGAAGTTTAAATTATTTTCAGACAATTTTACATTGGTGTGATAATTAGGTTAGGGCTACTTCTTGCAAGTCCAAGATTCATATACAGTCTCAAATTAGGCCGTAGTCTTCAAAGTTCATTTTTTTCAATTCTGCATACTTAACGTTCCCCAGCCATGACAAAACACTTAAGGGAAGAAAATATGTCAAGTTGAAAAGCACTGTTTTGTTACAAAGTGTTACAGTGTATTCCCGGTTTACAAATTAGTGTGGGATATGATATATTTATGTTTTTCTTTAGCCCTTGAATTATGTAATATGATTTGAAGGGACATTATTTGGAGGTAAAATCTCCAAAATGTATGCCCGAAAATTGTTATTTTAAAAGTGGGGGTTACTTAAAAAGTAGGGGTGGATCACCCCCTTCTCCAAATTGTCATTAGGGGATACAAATTCCACTTACCCCTTTTAGCAGAAACCCTGTGGAGACAGTTTTCACTTTATGCATTGTGCAGTTTCTGAACCGAGATGATTAAAGGCCTTATCCTCTCACTACAAACAGTTCCATTTCTCCTAACCCTCTTATTCTTTCGCATCAAGACACAATTTCAGTTTATTTTTTAAGGGTGAGTATGCAAGTACCCAATGTGTAATCAAGACACACTCTCATAACAGTCCATATTGTGTTATATATATAAGCTTCAGTACTCTGCATTTTTTGTACTGTCAGTCAAAGAGCTATGCCAATTGAGAATTTCTGTGTAATTTCTATTGTAGTTTCAGTCGAGGGGACTAACCTTTTAAGTAGCTTTTAAATTTTAATGAAATTCCCTTTGCATAGATACTGAAGGCCTACTTTATTTGGTCAGTAAGATAAAGTATGACAGATCTGTCTGTGTCATTTCCGATTGTTTGGAATAACCTTTTTCGACAGAGGCAAGTAATGGTTTCAAGAAAGGTTAACATGAGCTAGACTTTCTTATCTTCCATGTGTCCGGTGTGACTAAGGTCAAAAAGATCGTGGGATCTTGTCGGAGCTGGAGAATGTTTTGTTCAGGGACATCCTTGGTGTCTGCCTATTGTTAAACAGTTCTTGTTTCCTGCTAGTTCTACACATTGCAGTTGAGTCAGTTGATAAGCATTGTTGAGAAGAATTGACCAGAACGATGACACAGATGTTTTGGCCTTTTTGCTCTCAAATGTATCTCACAGTGTAGATCAACTAAGGATTAGTGTAAAACACTTTATTTTTTCTTCAATATTTCACCATTTTGAAAAGCAATAGTCCATACATGCCAACAGGTTTGCATGACAGGTACACACTTGCCTGCGTAGCAGACTGTAGGGCATAATCCTTGTTCAGTCAATATCCCCACCAAGTCTGCCAAAGTGAACACCAAACAGATTTCTTTGGATATTCATAGAAATATGTGGCCTTGAGACTGGATGAATGTTAGTGAATATTTACAAGAAGGCAACATCTGGTCCCGTTTAAATCATGCTGTAGCCCATGCCACCCACAGAGTTGATATGACATCGTAAAGCACACTTCCTGGTAGTACCCACAGGACCATTGGTTATGCAACGCAGTAGTGATCCGATCAGGTTTCAATCTAGCCCTTCAGTTTACAACAACAAGAATACATACACTCGCTGAAAACAATAGCATAACGAATGAGGCAGGACATGAATAATTATATGGTAATATTAAAAGTCATATTATGGTAATGAAGTTTGCGTCTAATATTGGACGCAGGTCTCTTTGCTTTGGCGGACGGTGGTTGTGAAACCTTAAAGGGGGAGTGAACAAACCGAGTCCCCTCCACGGGTAGGTACATGCCTCAGCTTATCTGAAAATTTTTAATCTCCCAAGGGGGAAAAGGTAAATCCTGCCAGTCACAGTGTCCCTTGTATCCAGGCTTCAGAGAAGAATGTATTCACACTGCCTCTATTGTGCTGGTCACTGGATCTGTCTGAGTAGTTGCATGGACCATTGCATACACGGACTCACACACACATACACACAGACACAATACTCTCATTGAACGTGACTTAGAGGACAAGCGCCAGTCACCCCAACTTGAAGTAGCCTATCTTGTTTCCATGATTGGATGTTGAGAGTCATGTGACAACATTTTTTCTCTTCAAAATGTGAAATTTATTAGAAGTGTCTGCTTGGTTTACCATGAAGGTGCAATATGTTGAAGTCATAAAATATGATAAAAGATACTTTAATGAGAAAAAGGACAAAAATAGTGATATTTAGCTGTTGCTTCAGAGTAAGTTTTGTGGATATTTCTCTTGACCTTTAATCCAAAGTTCCTGCCATATGCCTACTACTAAATTCTCTCAACTCATGCTTTACCTCATCAAAGTACTAAGCTTGTGCAGCCCTTGGTTACACGTTACATTTCCTAAGTTGACAGTGTTGGCAATAATACAATACTATGAGTGAAACAGGCATAAAATAGGCAATTCAACTTAAAGGGCCAACCCTCTCACCCAAAAAATAATTTTTTTGAAGGGGTTAACTGAAATTCTCAATTGGTTAAACTTTTTGATGACAGCTAGTTCAAACAATGCAAGGTATATTATATAGCTTATATTACTGCACAGCCTGTACTGTACATAGAGGGTGCTTTCACACTTGATCCGGACCTGATCGCCCGATGTTATCAGTATATCGAATTACGTGTATGGTTTGATCGTGGTGCATTTACACTTGTCTCGTACTCTGATCCTCCTCTATGCTTAAGCGGAAGTTGCATTACGAAATATAGGCACACGTGCGTGCTCACCAAAGTGTAAGCAAAAAATAGACCCTGTACATGTACCATACACACTGTACCGTACCTCACTGTTGATCCGGCCAGCATTTACACTACAGATTTGATTGCCTGCATGGGATCTGATCCTCCCCTCTTACTAAGGTCAAAATCTGGCAATCAGATCCGGATCTGATCTGCATTTACACTAAAAATTTGATCTCGAGCAGTGGATCAGACCTCGTGCAGGCGATCAGATCCGGATCAAGTGTAGAAGCACCTCAAGTGTTTTGATTTTACATTGAGGTTTTGTATGCTCACCCTGAAGCAATGAACTAGTATCAATCAATCAATCAAATTTGTAGAGCCCCAAAATCATAAATATGGCACTTAGGCACTTAAACACAAAAATTACTGCTGCTAAGCCTCATGAAACAAGTGGGTCTTGAGGCAAGACTTGAAAATTTCATAACTGATGTCCTTTATATATTTAGGAAGTTTGTTCCGTATTTTAGGAGAATACACCGAAAATGATCTATCAGCAAATAGAGCATAGTGGGCATGACATGATGAAATGTTCCCTCTTACTTTTTGTTACATCTTTCATATCTGCCTGATTAACTCTTACTGCTTCAGGGAGGAAAAGAAGCCCATTACATGCAGACTTGATTTAGTCAAGTGTCATATCTGATTTATTGATTGACAGTAAAAGATGTGTTTCAATACACAAAAAGTTACATAATATTTGGGGTTAGCTATCAGGCCAGTCAGCATGTGTTAATTGCTTTTCACGCAGTGTGAACACAATGAAAGCATAGCTCATTTGAGGCCACAGATCATGTAACAAACTCAGATATTAGTTACACCCCATACTGCCTTTGATGTACTGGGGTGTTTATGTTCCTTTTTCAAGAAGCAACTTCACAGCATGGAGGCTCAACCAGAAGATAGGAAGAGGAGCACGAGGAACGGAGATGTCACTGTCGATTTTTAGTTGAATCATGTTGGTTATTTTTGCAGGAGTCTGGTTATGGGGAGCTTTGTACACAAGCAAAAGAATTTTAAAGTTTTAAAGTCAATACATTGTTTAACAGGAAGCCATGGAAGTTGGATGAGTTCAGATGTGATGGAATCAAATTTACGCTGGTTGGTTATCAGTCTAGCAGAAGTCCGCTGGATATTTTGAAGTTGAGAGAGGAGAAGACTCGAAATACCTATTGGGCTACCATAACAATAGTCAAGCCACGATGTAACCAAAGCATGTATAGCAAGTTTTGTAGCTTCAGTAGTCAGGAATCTACGTGCTCTACCGATGTTGATGAGATGAAAATTTGCAGTTTTGACAATGTTGTTTACTTGAGCGTTCATACTCATTCCAGGATCGAACGTAACCCAGAGATTTTTGATGGGGTCAGATCGAATGGTGACATTCACCCCGGCAATATTTATGGACGCCAGATTGAATTTCAATAGTTTAGGTCTAAACCCAATAACTAAGACTTCAGTTTTATCAGCATTGAACTTTAGAAAATTTTGCATCATCCAATCTTGCACTTCTCTTGTACATGCTTTGGTTTTAGAAACAGCGGGTAGTACTCCAGCTTCAGTAGCAGGACAAATGGAAATATAAATTGGTGTACAATAACTATGATAATTGTGTCTGGATGAGAATGAATTTTAAACAGTTGTGGGAAAGGCTTAAGTTAGAAGGTTACTAATTATAACTGCTTGAGGTGAGAGAATCAGGCCTTTAAAACAATAAAATGAAAATTTTTAAAATGAGATAAAGATATTTGCTAAGGTTAGTTGTAGAGAATGAATAATGTAAATACTGTATAGTTACCCAAACTTGGAGTATTGTGGTGCAGGGCTTGAAATATCAATGGCAATGGCTGTGGAGCCTTTTCTTATGCCGTAGTGCCCTCAGAATTGTCCTACAAAATAGGGTGCTTTCACTAGATGTCACAATTGGTAAGACAGGCCTACTGGTGGGCAAAGGTCAAAAGTGTTTTTGTGCAAAAGTCACGTGGGTAGTCAGTTGCTTCTCAGCCAACTACTCTAGTTTTCACTTGCCAAAAGGGGCGGGCCTTGTGACGTAAGTGGACCTTTTTCTATCACATGGACCTGCAGTCGAACTGATCACTTCGTGAACTTTTCGAAGTTTATTTGTAACCCTGATAGTAGACTGTCCCGTTTCATGATTGAATCTTGAGAATACTTATGTTTTTCTCCTCAATGGTGAAATGTACAAGGAGTAAATAAACTGCTTGTTTTACCTCGAATATGCAATGTTTAAGGCCTGAAATATTATGAAGGATTCTTTGAGGAGAAATAAGAAGAATCTTGTGATATTTAGCTATTCTATCAAAATAAATCATGGGCAAGTGCTTTCGCTCTTTTTATTGAGGCCGTTTTTTTTTTGTATCCCATGTTAATGCATTGTGAGCAGTAGTATCAGTAGCTATAGACCATTCCGGACAGCAAGTCATGGTCTGATTTCAGTCGGTCATAGGGAGGGCACGTCACCTCTTAATCTTTCAATTCCCTTGCTTACCTTTATCATGAATGGTTGTACACTAAATTGTATCTTGATTCCCTCAATTTCACTGAATATGAAGGTTTTAAATTCATGTAGACAATAAATGAAGACGATTTAAGGCTGATGGACCCCAGTAATAGACCTATTTCTAAATAGCAATTACAATGAATCGTGGGGTAGAGTTTTGGATGTGCGTCAATTTTCACCACAGTAAAATGCCATTGACAAAAATGACAAACACCAAAACTGTATCCCACAATCCTTTGTAATTGCTATTTGGAAATTGGTCTATGGCTGCTTACAGTTACCAAAAATAAGCGCTGATCCAATTCGTCTATAAACCAACATAAGCACTGCCTTTATGTGGCCTGTAATATGCCCTTTAGTTGCAAGTAACTGAGTGAGTAGTGCACATATGGTTGGTCACTGCTAATTCTGCAACACCAGATCTGCCAGCCTGCTGTTTTTTGGCTTGTCTCACGCTGTGCGCAAGTTGTACCGAGAATGACATCACCACCAGTTTGTGATCATATCAAGACAGTTGTGTGCAAGGTTACTGACTATTTGTGTACAATTCAATACAGCAAGCAGCCTTGCGGTCACAGTTGTGGCACATTTGAGCTTTCCCTGAAGGGATGCTGGAGTTTCAGCTAAATATTATAAACAAGCCCAAGGGTGGTGAAAGCTGGCATTTTATGTCTGGGAAGACTTGTCTGTTCCTTGGAATAGAGTTGGTATGAAACATGCAGTGGGCTACAGTACCTTTTAATGTGATAGTAGGATTTATTTGTGTTTATGATATAGGCTGAGTTAGATGGAGTTTACGTCCAAGTTTTTAACCAGTTGGTTTAGGTTGAGCTGGCGTTGGCCTTTTTTCCAGTTATGGCTCAATGGCTTGTTTTTCATACTCCATTGCTTATGCCGAGCACCAAGCATAATGGCGGAAGGTTCCATCTTTAAAGTCTTCATTCAACTAGACCTAGCCAGCACTCGAAACTCCAGACCTCCTGACTGCAAGTCAGATGCTCTAACCACTTGACCCTGCAGTTGGTCAGCACTCCAGTGACAACACGAAAACATGTGAAGAGAAATCACAGAAAGCATGGTATAGTGACAAGACCAAATAAGACCCAAGTCTGAATTTCATGCATCCATCTACCACATAACATAACATAACATAACATAACATAACATAACAGGTTGAAGGGCAAAGGAGGGCCAAGGCCCCATAAGATGCCCTGAAGTTTAAACCCTAATCAAAAGTCAAACCACCAAACCTAGACAACAGCCCCAAACAATCAGGGTCTATTTCGCTCCTCCTTACCTCTTATTTACATATGTATTTCCCCTAATTGCCTAACAATACCCATCTGGCAGAGGAGAAGTTAAGGAATCAGTTAAATGGTACTCAATACTACTCCAAAGGTTGGACGAACTCGAGAAACGATGACCAAATGTTTTGCAGAAACAGACGGGTAAATTCCAATGGCAAGCCAGCAGCTAGAAACACGTGCGTCCTCACTGCAAGCGTGGCAATAGAGGAATGAGCTGGTGAGGTAGTTGGAAGGGCTAGGGCACCACCTGTGCTAAGAGTCTGCCAGATGGGTATTGTTAGGCAATTAGGGGAAATACATATGTAAATAGGAGGTAAGTATCGTCGCTCATAGACTCCCAAACCATTGAGTTTTGGGGATTCTACCACAGTCATGGAAGAACTTGTCAATGTTAACCTCAAAGCAGTGAACTGATGGGGAGTTAACTACCCAATCTGGCAGACAATTCCATGTAATAACTGCTACAACAGTTGGGTATCTCTAGTTTAGGACTCCATCTAAATAGGTCACTAGAGTCCTGCCAGGTCTCATTTTACCATGTGTCCTAATGTTATTCTTCTTTACAGGTCACAACTACCAGTGTAAATGGAGTGGGAACATTGACCATACGCAACGCCCAGGAGAGTGACTCAGGAGCATATACCTGTGAGGTGATGAATAACAAAGGGTACATCTTTGCGCAACCAGACGCTATCGTTATTGTTGTGCGTGAGTAGCATGGAATGTAAAATTGATGATTTGTAGTAGTTTTTATATAGTCTTTTTTGTAGTTGTCTGTTACCAGCTGGGCCTTTAGCAGGTAAGGGGACCTGGCTGGGGTGGGGACCCTTTGAAAGTCTAGAAGGAGGTCCCTCCGACATTTTTTTAAATTCTTCAATATGTAAAGGTTGGCAAATTTAATTGCATTTCTTGCAATGTTATTCAGTTGATTCAATTAAACCAGACATTCTTTTAAATGATAGAAACAACCATGTTCTAGAGTTAAGCTTTTTGCGATATTTCTGTCAGAATCAGTTTTGATCAAAGATAGTCCTTCTTGACGGCAAACATGAAAAACTAGTGGGAAATCCTAGTTGCTTGTTAAAAAATGTATACCTTATTTGACCAGTCCTCCACTTTTTCTTGATGAGGGCTATTTCCAGTCTATTTTCAGGGTTTGTACAAGTTTTGAAAATTGTGGAAAGTCAGGAAAAACTGGAAATCTAAAGCTCACCTCTGTAATTCGTCATATTTACATGACATTTAATCCCTACTTACCTGCAGTAAGTTGCCAAGCCTTCGAACTTGAATCTTCAGGCCTGGAAAGTTAGGGAAAGTGAGCAATTTTCAAACTGCCCTGGAAAAGTCAGGGAATTTTGGGAAGTGGACCTCCTTTGGTTTTGATTTTCTCAGTGTTCAGATGATCAGATAGTGTAGTTAAAAAAAAGAAAACAGAAAATGGGATCTGACTGTTTTAAAAGGTCCTGGAAATATCAGTCCATTCCTTCCATAGTCATAGAAAAGTCATGGAATCTTGTCATTTTGAATGAATACTACAAACCCTATGTTTTTAAAGAAGAAGCCATCTTTGGAAGGTGCTAATCAGGGCAGTTTCTGTGGAACAGTGGTTACTATCAAAATAATTATGTGGCATTTCAGTTTAAGTCGCTCATTGAGTTGGTTCATGAAATTCAACAAATTTTTCCAAACCTGTTTTCTTCACAAACTAATGACAAATGGTTAAACTTAGACAATCCCATATCCTACCTACAAATATCTACATTTTATGAGTGAGTGCTGAAGGCTCAATGCAGTTTTCAAAAATTTGTGACTAGACACTTTTTCAAATTATGTGCAAAACCTGTACAAGTCAGGACACCACAAAATTCAAAATTATAACTTTTTCCAAAACTGTTGCATATGAAACTTGACTAATCATGCAAACTAAAAGCATTTTCATGTGGTAGTACCCTTTAACACTTGCATTATTAGTTATAGATATCAACTCAATAAACCCCTTTAAGTCCTAAATGTACAAGGGAAATGAAAAGGTGATATTGTCAAAAGGAGTTAATTTTTTCTCTCTCAAGTAGCTGCTTCTATGAGAGGTTTCAATCAGTCTTTAACTTGTGAAACTATTCCTCCCCCACCCACAGAACTGAGGTAGAAACCTATTTTGTCCAAGAGCAGTCCCTCTTTAAAATCCAATTTTTAAGTACAATCAGATGCAGTCTGGTGAAACATCCAACATCACTTTATTTTTTTGTTGTATCATTCCATTATAATTATATTTTTTTCAGAATTAAGCTATTTTAAGGAAAGCAAAGGTGCCCCTCTCAATACCTGTTTATTTTCTACCCTATAGGGACATGGATATGGGATTGCAAAAAGTATCTCACAGATGTCCCTTTGTTTATTGTACCCAGCTATTTGTAGCTGTGGAATTGGAACACTGCTTGCTGAAGGAAAAATTATGACTTTGCTGTTTATAAATGCTTCTCTCAGGCTGATCAACATGCAGTTTTGTGATCATACTTCTGTTTATGAGACATGTATGCACATTGTAATACCAATATTGCCTTAAATCTTGGACTGTGTTTATTTTAAAGTCACTTCAAATTGGCGGTGGTATACTTTAAATAGAACAGACTCTTAACACTGGGAAGCTAATTGGTCGTAACACACCACAATCTTTAAATAAAAAATGTGTTCTGCGGTTATAGTCAAGTTTTATGTTATACTCTTTCCACCCACGCCATGTGGGAAATTTTATTTATTTTTTTTTATTGCATACATGAGTCAGGGTTTTATTTACTTACTGTCTGGAGTTTTGCAAAATAGGTAGGTGATTCTCCCCTGAGACAGAGCATGACGTCAAAAAAGAACATTTTGAGGCAAAAACTCTGGAAGTCTTCCTGTGACATGAACATACTAGTTTGCGAAATGGCATGCTTGCTTCTTAAAACTTTTTTTTTTCTCTGACCTACATAAATAGATAAAAGATCGATTCTTCTGACGCAGTAAAGGAAATACTGGAAAAGGGATGATTCTGGGATAATGCGAGTTAGCGAGATACAAAGTGTTCCCAAGCTTAATGACAGCCAATCATGGGATTAAGGTTATTAGTCATGGGGATTAAGTTTAACAGTCATGGGATAGGATTAAGTCCACCTGTTGTGGGATCAAGTTCACTGGTCATGGGTTAGTAAGTTTAATAGAATTTTACATCCCAGTTTCCAACCAAGTGATTCAAGTCGAGTGGACCATGGCCTTTTTGGTTCCTTGCGGTAGCAAAGGAACCTATGTAGTCAGGTTGGCGTGTGTGTGTGTGTGTGTGTGTGTGTGTGCGTGTGTGTGTGTGTGTGTGTGTGTGACACTTGCTTCGGTACGCTCTAACTCAACAAGGGAAGGTTGGATGGAACTTGGATTTGGTACATAGATTTGTCATAGGGAGAAGGTGTGCCCTATCGTTTTTGGTGGAGGTCAAAGGTCATTTGGGGTCACCAGAGGTCAAAAACTAAAAACCTTCTCAACAGGATATTTCTAGTTAGGAAACTTGGATAGATGTCATACTTGGTGTGTGGATGTGTTATGGTGTAAGGATGAAATTGGATATGTTCGGTGAAGGTCAAAGGGTCATCTGAGGTCACCAGGGGTCAAACACTGAAAAACGTTTTAACACAGTATTTTAAGGTAGAAAGGACAGATTTCAAATCAATCTGTGTTTGGTTAAGGTCAAAGGTCATCAAGGTCACTGGAGGTCAACTGCTAGAAATGTTATTTAGAAAATCTTGTAAGCTAGATAAAGATAGTTTCAATAGATTTTTTATCTCACCTGGTTTTGCATGCTTACGCACTCAAACACCTTAGAAATTTGTCCTTTTTGTTCGTTCAGTTATGATTCCTTCGGGTTGTACACATATTTTGGATCATTCAAAGTTTTAAGAGGCCAATAACTGAAATCTGTATATTTCACTGAGCACAGGTCACTCTGCATTAAACTGGTCTCTCTGCCAGTGGAAGCAATGCATGGATTCTACAATATGTCTCTTTAATACTGCTGTGCTCTGTGGGGTAACCTTATCCTCATTCTATTATCACACTTCATTAATCACTTGCTTTCTTGACTGCTGAATAAACCACATTGTGTATCATTTATTGGTGATAATATCAAATTTGATTACAAGCATAAATACATATGGAAATGAGGTAGTGTTTTTGAAGGATCACCAAGCATTACAAAAGTTGAATGTTAGTAAGGCCACAGAAATATAATCTTTGATTTCATATAAAATTAGTACTAAAATACCCCTTGTGAAGATGTTACAAACATTGAGTATGAACTTTTGCTTAGCTCTATTTCACAGACTGGCTGTACAGTTCTCATAATATCTAGCAAGGAACCACAGTGCCCATTGGGCTCTTGTTTCCAGTTGTGGCTCACTGGCTTGTTTTCCCTACTCCATTGCTTATGCGGAGCACCAAGCACAATGGCAGTAGATTCCATTTTTAAGTCTTCAGTAAGACCCAGCCAGGACCCAAAACTCCCAACCTCCCGATTGCAAGTCTGATGGTCTAACCACTTGACCACACAGTCGGTCAACTGGTCATGGATTTAGTTTACCGGTCATGGGACTGAGTTAAGTAAACAAGAATTTGAAGGAGGTACGACCTTTACAACTTTAGGTAAAGTTGAACAACTCCCGGACCTCATTGCCAAACTGGAGAGGGATCTAAGAAAAGGGGGTGTACCCCTGTTTGAGATTTTTTTTTTTTTGTAACCTTTAAGCACCCTCAAGATGCAATTTGGTGTAACAGTTGTCATCACTGAAAGTCAGTGTTTTGTTCCATTGCAATTTTTTTTCAGAAATTGATTGGGGAAGGGTTGAAATTGCCCCCTTAGACCTCCTTTTCTCTAGCTATGTCAATGAAATTTTGTTTCCACAGCTTTTCTTACTCTGTTCTTAATAGTTTCATTTTCTATCACATGTCACCAATTTTTTCTCTAACAGCTCCAAAAGGAGTTTGCCAACCTCCTTACTTTAACGCTGATGCAGATGTCCCAGCAGAGTGCATGCCTTGCTACTGTTTTGACAGAAGTAGAAATTGTGAAAGTAGTAGCCTCTACAAAACAGAGGTAGGTTTATGAGATGGGTTTTTGTCTTTTACCATAAATGAGGTGGGGGGGGGGAGGGGGGAGGGTAAATTTTAAGTGTACCTATTATATCTGGGCTCAATAATGTCTAATGAAGATGGGAGTTGGACTGTTAGAATTCATTTTTCATGCTGTTTGAGTAATATTTTTGAATATTTTGACTTGAGGTAAAATTTGAGTATTTCATAGCAAGATAAAGTAAGTGTATCAAATGATCAAATTTTTTTCCTGTTCATATTTTCAGTATGGTTTTAAGAAATGATTCAGATTTTTTATGCAGTATATTATTCAGTGCATTTTAAAAAAGGGTTTAAGGTCACATCAAGTTTTGGTGTGTTAGGAGGGGTTGTATTTTGGTGAAGTTTGCATTGAAATCTGATATGCAGTTCTCAAGATGTTAGCAGGTAAATTTGTCACATTTTCAACAAAAAGTGAACCTGAAACAAGCACATATGACATCATATCCTCACATTAATGGACAGTCTTGTTTTTCTTTAAAAGTTACAAACAATTTTCTCCTCAACAATCTCATATTATCACAATATGATTGCATAAGTGGCATGACAACGTTGCCCAATTTGCTTATGCAACACAGAGGTCCTGTTCCTATTAACATCAACGTTATCGCAACTGTCTAAAAAACAATGGGAAACAAAGCATTCCTTTTCAGTGTGTGGAAGTGACTTTGTCTCTGCTGCCCTCAAGCTCACTTTGGAACACAAATCTACTAACTCCATTTGCTGATAACATGAGAGATACATTTTTGATTTGAATGAAAGTTTCACCACACTATGTAGATTTGGTTCCTCTTTCCTCATTGAAAAATTAAATTTTTTGCTTAAGCCTCCTTTTAAATCATTGGTCTGTGTTGTCGGCACATGTTATAAACATTAATTTGAAAGATTCGTAATCAGCCACCCAACTTTTTCTACAGCCAATACTGGTGTATGCAATTTGTCTCTTCAGCCGAATGGCTGATCTATTGTTTGCTGGTCACATGGCATTCTGACTGCCGCTGTTTTGACACAGCTTGCAATAGTATCAAGTAATGGTCATTTGACCTGTGGAAGTTAATTGAGTGTAACAGCCAAGGGGAATCGAAGGCTTTGTGTATCTTTTAAAGGAATGTTTATGCAATTTAGGAATGGTTTGAAATTTGTTTTTTACATTTTTTAATGGTAAAAAATTGCATTACTTGAAAAATACCTTAATTCAATTAGCTGCATTTATTCTTAAATTGAATGGAATATCACATTAACGTATCATGATTAAAAATACAATAAAAAAAATCAGGATAAAATATGCAAAAGTTGCTTGAGTAGGGATAAATTCAAAGTCATTTTAACCAAATATTTTCATCTCTCATTGTTTTTCTCAAATTAATTGGTATGAACTTCATCACCTACAGTTTGATTTCTGTGATTTCCTCCTTTAGATTGAGCTTATATTTAGCGATCCAGCTGATCTCAAAGGTGTAGAAGTTGTTTCCCGCAAAGTATCCACTGGAAAGGTTGAATACATCAACAGTACTAGAATCAGCGTAGACCTTGATTTGACAGAACTAATCATCCTGGATTTTAATCGGTACCTTAAGGACGGCAACTACTATTGGTCTCTGCCACAGCTTTTCCTGGGAAATCAGGTATTTAACTTAATGATGTGAGGTTAAACAGGCATTTTCCTTTTATGGTGGGGGTTCAAAGAGTGTTTTCCTTTGTGGGAAGGGGTAAAAAGGATTTTCTCTATGATAGGGTTAAAGGAGCTTATTGATTTGAATCGATAATTTTATGAGAGTGTTATAAGGGTCATTTCAATATGACAATGCTTATAGCTAGCATAATAAGGTAAACTCCATTTCCAACAGTTATGGAAAAGTTAAAAATTTTGAATTTTGTGGTGTCCTGACTTGTAACTGTTTTGTGCATAGTTTGAAAAAAAATGTGTGGCCACAAATTTTTGAAAACTGAATTGAGCCCTTAAGTACTCACACGTAAAACATTTAATTGAATGTAGGATATGGGGATTGTCTGAGTGTGATCATTTGTTATTTGTATGTGAAGAAACTTACAGATTTGGAAAAATTTGTTGAATTTCATGAACTAACTGAATGAGCCACTTTAAAAAGGTTTTTCCCTTCATAAGGGGGGGCTAATAGGATATTTACCTATAGGGAGGGGGTTAAAAGGGGTAGGAGAAGTCTACTTTGAAAATCGATCCAAGCAGGTGACAGTGCAGTAATGAACATTTAATAGGCACTGTCATAAAATCACTTTGCTAGGTATTTGATATTTGAATTTTTTTATGTTGGCATTAAAAGTTTCTCATATACTATGAGAGAAATTTGCTTTTACCCCAAATTATTGCATGGAGAGGATGTTTTCCCTTTATTTTCCAGATCCAGTAATCATTCATTGTGCATTGTATTAACATGGAGACCTTTGGCTCTCAGTGGGAGGGAAGGGGGTAAAGGCAGCAAACTGTAGAGGGTCTCTTGGTACAATTTGCCCCCAAATTTTGAGTAAAACAGTTCCCCCCTTCCCTCGATGTTACCCATTGAAATGCATCAGAAACATTTTATTATTATTTAGGGACCTTATCCAAATTATGCTATGCGATTTTCTGTGTGCTGTCCGGTCGCGTTTTAATGCTGTCACGGAAAAACGGTCCTTTTGTTAAAAACTCAATCTTCCAGAGCCGGCACTCGGCACGGAATCCAGCTCTAAGTAGTCCAGGGGCGGACAGTCTTTCATTCATGCAAACAATAGTAATCTTCTTACGAGTCTAATCCACAGATAGTGTCCTAAGTAGTGCGGGGAAGATCGTACATGAATAGGAAACTGATTGGAGCCATTGTTAATGAGTTGCTGTGTACTTCCAAAATTGGAACAGATACAATGTGCATATATGATGTATTAAACTTAGCATTTATCACAAGCTAGACACTAGAACACTCACAAGTCGTAGCTTCATCATTTCATGAAAATGTCTTACAATTCTTCCATTTGCAGACTGCGATGCAAAATAAACGAACCTTTGAGTGAAAATTGGCTTTTGCTACGCAGTTTTGCGAATGAAATATGGCCCTTTTAAAAGAACTGCTAACATAAATTTAGACCAAAACACAATGCAATAATTCATTTACCTGTATCATGCTGCCGGAGTTTCATTAAAATTGTGAAAAATTGTCCGATGATAACAATAAACATGGAAAAATACATTCTGAGCAACTATAATTAGTGCAACTGGATCACGATCTGGTACCATACGAAGTCTGTTATTTTATGTATCTGCTCAATTATAGCCCGCTTCCTTCCACAAAGCAGGATCGAGTACTGACAAGGGTCAACAAAAATCCATGTGGCCAAGAACATCAAAACTATTAACAAGCCATGTGTAAAAGACCCTCATACAGCAGTCTGCAATACATTTGTGAGCTTTACATGTGAAGTTTTTCTCTACGATGTAATTTTCTTCAGCATGTCTTGGTACTTTTGCCATTGCCTAATGTATAGCACCTATGTTTATATAACCCTCACAAATAGCCTCGGCATTTGGCAATGCCAAAGTAAATGCCAAGGCGGAATCAATTCGACATCGGAAGAAATTTCGCCCAAGGGATACATTGCTTGACATTGTACGGGAACGTAACAGTACAAAAGTTGTACAATACACGTGAGATTAGGCCTAAGCTTTGAGTAATGATTTGAAGAGAAGCCAATTAATGATAAAGTTTCCTCTGTGACAGAAATTTGAGCAAATGTATTCAGTATTATTTCTTTACAAACAATACATAGCTGCAATTTTTCAAGTTTTATCAGAAATTCTTGATTGAAAAAGTTCACTACGATCTTTATTTATGGAAGGTACATAACTCACCACTGTCAAGAAGTGATCACTGCACACAGTAGTGCTGCACACAACACATGAATGTGACACGACAAAGAATGACCTTTAGATTAAAGAACCAGCCGTTTTAACTCTTTGATACATAATTATATGGGGAAAAATTCTTAAAGCAGCTGTGTTGGTTTTTTCAATGGAATTCCAGAACCTGAAACAAATTACCTTTAGTAAAGTACAGTGCCATATGGACCAAGTGTGTAAACACAAGTATTGTTACTGAAACTTACTATACACATATAATTGCATGACTTTTACTGTCCCTTGCATTGATAAGTTACCTACTAATTATGCCGAGGTAAAGTGTATTTTTGCTGAAGTCAGTCCTTTTACTCCAGCAATTTTTTGGCCATAGCCAATATCTTGTTTGCGAGGGCTATATATTGTGAACCTATCCTACACATGTTTATCTTCAATTTCCTTAATGTGAAAGCTGTGCAGTGGTGATGTTTTCTTTCTTATATTTATTTTCAAGTTCCTACCAATATTTTATTTGCTTGAGAACATGGTTTAAAGCATGCAGCATCATATTTTTCTGAGAGGGTGGTATCTGCAGCAGGGGAAAACTTACCAAATTCTCCCATATACATTAGTGTTACGTGGTGCCATTGCAAAATATTATCACAACTCTACAGTCTTTATGGGTTGGTTTAAACCTTTGTACTATAATCAAACTCTCAAATGAGGTAGTTGACTGTTATTAAACCTTTTGGCTGTAAAGGATGTGTTTGTGGGGAGGGGCCGTACGCACGGCGGGCTTAATTTAAAGAGTGTTGTGAACCCTCAAGAGTATATGCTGACAACCATCCTTTTTCCACGGTTTATATCTCTGTTTACTAGCTTTATTCTAATTTCTATAATTTTGCAAGACACCACAGCTTCTCCCCTGCTCCTCCCAGATCCCCATCAGGATGTTGGTATAACATAGCAAGCATCTGTAACAACTCTGACTAAACCAAGCTGGCCCTGCCTAATACTAATGATTTACTAAAATACAAAGTTATGTCTTCTACTCAATACAGCATGCTACCTCGAATATATTGAAATGAAAATCAAACCTTGAAGTTAATTCAAGCCTTACTTAGCCAATATAATGGTTTATTGCGTCCCTATTAGGATTGTTGGTTTGATTCTTCACCAAGAAGCAAAATATCTTCGTGTCATGTATGAAATACTAGGATGCGACTTGCAACACTAAAATTGCTTGGGAAAAATAAAGATCCAAGCAAAATTTCTTGAGAGCACCAAAATAGCATCATTTACCCATGTTGATGGAGAAATTTCTTTCTGACAGAAATTTGAAGGGTGTCCCAACCTCAACGGCAGGGCGTTACTTGAATGAACCTACGTAGCTACATAGGTATGCGACTTCCTAATGAGGCCACGGTAGCGTGGGTGTTGGCATATGAACATACTGTACATAGCTTGTCAGTGAAAAAAATGCCACTGCACAGGTACACTAGAGCAAGCAAATTTCACAAGAGTGATGTCATTTTTCGGACATGCAAGAGAATTCTGTAAACAAAGGCTGTGATTGGTTGATATTTTAAAATTATGTTTTGAAAGAATTAACACAAACAGCTTCAAGGTAGAGTAAGCAGGATTGCTTTTTGAGTCAGAAAACATTAACAAATTGAAATATGAAAAAGACAAAGGTGTGAAGAAGTATTTCTTTTCTTAATAAGGTTTTTTCTGTC
Organism: Holothuria scabra; assembly: GCA_037179385.1. Classification (NCBI taxonomy): domain Eukaryota; kingdom Metazoa; phylum Echinodermata; class Holothuroidea; order Aspidochirotida; family Holothuriidae; genus Holothuria; species Holothuria scabra. The sequence continues at coordinate 21,447,591 of CM074195.1, read as the reverse complement.
ATATTTCTATATATCTGTCTGTCTGATTTGAGCTTGTGAATGTGATCGCTACCTCTCCCTCTCCGATACAGTTGTAAATTTCTCATGCATATTCAGTACCCTATGGAGCATAAAAAAATCGTTTCTATAGGTCTTTTTTATTCATCTTCAAGAGTATATTGTTTGTCTTCCGTAAACGGCTCTTCACCAAAGAGTTGGGAGGACTTCAGAAAAGATGTCTTATCACTGTACCTGAGGGGTGTTGCGATTGGGACCCTTTTTATGAAACCACTTGCAAACACCAGGTCTAACCCATGCCAACATTGGATCAGTCCATTATGAAAAGGGTGGAGCAAAGTTTGTAACAACAAGGGAGTAGTAACTCTTGAAAGAAATTTAAACATACAGTTTATGTATGGCAGATTTATTGTTTATTTGAGCAAAGGGAATGTATGAAACTGTCTTCAAACAACAACGGGACAAAAGTGAAAGAAAAAAGCAACAGAAATAAGTAAAATATCCAAAAACGGTATGTTACTGGCTTGTCATTACTAACGTTCGCTTTTATGTAAGTCAGATTCACAAAGAGTCGTATCTACAATAAATTTTAACCTTCCCTGAAATTGGGAACTTGTTTCAAGTGAAATTTAGGGAATGGCTTGCAGACAGAGGAGGCAAGTACACGTATAATAAGTTTCCTGTATAATTTCAACTAAGTTATCAGGATACAGAATATTGGTAAACATGGGAAAGTGCACTTGGCCAAATCAATGCCGATCTTATCGCTTGAGTCATAGTGAAAAAGTTGTTACTTAATTCCCCCTCTACTCTAAGAATGGATGAGTCAAAGGTAATAGGAGGAATAAAGCTCATTTCAGACTAAAATGTTTGAAGAATAATCACTTTAATTGGTCTACAAGTTTACAGAAACTTTACAAATTTTTAATTTGTACTCTCTTAACAAAATTTGTGCTATTGCAGTTATTTGCAGTTGTTTGAGGGTTTTATTGTCTCAGTATTTGCACCCATATTTCAATACTTGTATTTCATTGATACCATATGTTAAATCATAATTTATATTAGCTTTGCTCACACACAACTGGTTAAGAATGGGTCATAACATTCCCTTCAAGCCCACTAGAAACCAGTGATTACATAACAGACTACATGCATTAAGATCTTCTTACATATCTCATGTGAATTTTTTACCAATCGATCATGGCATTGTTAACACCTATGTTGAGTAGCTTCAGACTCTGAAAAAGGCAGAATCCCACCATGTTATTGTCTGAGGTGATCTTTGCTGTTCTACCGCCGAAAATCGCATAGCATAATTTGAATAAGGTGCCTTATGGCATTAGAAATGTATTCATCCAAATGTATGGTATTGTCTTTCCAAATACTGACATTGTTTCGATATATTGAATTCTGACAGCTCTCAAGTTATGGTGGCAAGCTGAGGTACACAGTACGGTACACACCTGTTTCATTCTCTGATCAAACTGATCTGTCAGATATCATAATAAAGGTATGTATAAAATTATGTCTTTTCCTCCAATTTTAATCTCAACTTAGTTAAAAGTTGTAAGCATTGTTTAGAGAGAAGTATTAAGAGGTACTCTCTTCTATGGATTACAACTGATTGCACAGTCAAGGGGTTAGAGAATCCGACTTGCAGTCAGGAGGCCTGGAGTTGACCTCCTGGCTGGGTGACATTGAATAATTTTAAAATTGTATCCACTGTCATTGTACTTGTGGCTCAGTATAGGCAATGGAGAAGACAAAACAAGCCAGTGAGTTATAACTGGAAAAAAGGCTGTGACCAGTCTGTTTTTGACCAATTGTTTAGAAACTAAGCTGTAACACTCCATCCAACTAACTATTACTCTGGTCAAGTGGTTAGAGCATCAGCCTTGCTGCCAGGAGGTCAGGAGTTTGACCCCTGACCAGGTCATACGGAAGACTTTAAAAATGGACCCTACTCCCATTGTGCTTGGTGCTCAGTGTAAGCAAAGGAGGAGGGAAAACAAGCCAGTGAACTATAATTTGAAAAAAGGCCGTGGCTGCCCCGACCAATCGGTAAGAAACCGAGCTGTCAAACTCCCATCTTGTTAGATAGCGAACAATGGATTACAAACTGTTCATGATGCTAGAAGTGAATAGCAAGTTGTAGCCATCTCAAGCTTGCAACTAATAATCCAGGATCTATTGTAGAACTTCCTGTTCATGTATCTTGAGATCAATAAAGTTAAATGTGTTTTCCCCCTTCAAAGACTATTTGCTCAATAGAGCAACCAGGTTGGTTTAAACAGGGTGAACTGCTCCAATTACAGAGACAAGCTTCACCTGAGAAAATGCTTTTTTCAAGGGTAGCATTGGCCAAAATGTCCTATTCAATTCCAGCAGCATGTATGCAGTAGTTTAACAGAATCAATAATTAGTTTTGCTAGTGGAGTCAGCCCAAGAACTCTGAGTGAAGTTAATAAGACTGTATTGGCAATGTGACTTACTGTGCTTGCATAACAATAATTTTCACGTAGCCATATTTACAATGAAGGAAAATAGAGAATAATTCTAAGTTACTATACTTTTGTAGGGTCATTTGTACTCAAAATGTGGAGGACAGAACCACTTCTATCAAAACTTTACTGTGTAAGGATAAAAAGTCAGTGTGTGTCTATCCCAAATTTGAATGGACATTCACCCTGTCCCATCCAGGATTGATACCCTGTGCTGTATGATAAATGAATCTCGGTTAAAACAAGCTTTCTACTATTTCTATTATTTATAGACGAATGGTGCTGGTGAAACAGTTTACATTGTCAGAGTTTTGAGCTTAAGCCCTCTTTGATTTTCTTATCCAACTATTTACTTATACATATTTCAGTAACTAGCCCATGATTCCTATCTGGCAAGCTGTTTGCAGAGAGGGCGCTATGCAATTGACTATGGATTCCATTCACCATCCTACTTTGTTGTTTGCCTCACTTTCAATACAACTGAAACATCTTCTTCAGCATGGTTTAGACTTTCAAAATCTCTGAAAGATAACTTTACCTATGTTCTTTTAGAGGAAGGGGTAGTTGGTGGGGAGGGGGGGTAAGGTTAAGAAATAGATCTGCTTGAATGTCCTCACTTGTGACTGATATTAAAGTCTTTTACTCAAAAATCCTCTTACCATCGTTCTGCAGAGTGGTGACACGACATTGGTGTACAGCTTCGATGAATTTCCAACACCAGGAGAAAGTACAACCAGAGAAGTCAACATGACAGAGGTAAAAAATCTCTCAGCCTTAATTCAGGAGGAGATCTTTATCCTAGATCAAGTTTCCTCAAATGATGGGTTGGTGCCATTTGTGGTTTGTAGATTGTAGAAAAGTCAAAAGTTGTGAATGCTTCATCCTCTTTTGTGACATTGAGGAACACCTCTGAATGGGATAGAGCAAGCAAAAATTTGACAGAACTGTGATGGTCCCCATCCATTTCCTCCCCAGGCACCAATTTCACCCTGCTAGGCATCATTTTCCAGGTAACTTCAACTTGCGCATATTTGTTTAAAGAAGAATCATTCTGTGACAGCAATTGGGAGTGCTTCAACACACTTAATGCAGATCTGATCACCTGTGCATAGTCCAACCCATGCATTGCTCAAGAAAAAAAATTGTAATTACAAATCAGATTCAAATCTGATGTCTCCTGATTTTGATCTGGGTAAGAGGGCAGGAGTAGACCCCTCAAAGTAACTCAAAATTTGTGGTGTAATTGCTCTAGGACCAACAGTGACCAAAAATTAATGGTAATTCAATGTGATTCATTTAAAGGTCACTCCTACTGAAGCTGCCAATCTTGTATGAGGGGAGATCACAGTACAAGACATGTGTAAATGTAACAGGGTCAAACTATAGATGTTATTCAATCTACTTATACGGTTTGCCGATTTGCAATCAGATTGAGATCTACTGTAAATGTGTTCTAGCATTACATTACCTGATATTGCTCTCACTCAGATTGCCCACCACTGAACAGTGCAAAACCCTACCCTCTGAACCAAAAGTCAAAATTTTGCATGATGTGTGCAACTGCACATTATAGCCAGTCAGACCCCTTATCAGGTTTTATCACAGTTTTATATTGATTTTTCGAAATATTAGGCTATAAACTCCTGGTGTGAACACCAAGTAATATTGTCCTAACTTTTCGGCCAGGGGTCAGGTTTTGCACAATTCAGTGGTACGCAATTTGAGTTAAGGATGATATCATGTAATGAAATACCAATGTTTAACACTCTAAGCATCACCATGTCCATGTACCTTGACAATAACAAGTTGGAGGACAAGAGATTGTTTCACTTAAAGGGAAATATTGCATTTAAAATGCTGCAACATAGCATTAAAAGTAAAAAGCTCTAGTCATCATTATCAAATCATTATCATTTGGTCTCAACAATAATCCCAGCAATAGCTTCATCTCTTCAAAATATTACACACAAGAAGAGTTATAGAAGTTGAATCTTTTGAAATGTTGAAACTTTGGGTGAACAAATTATTCTTGAGCAACAAACAACTGAATTTTTATCTGAGGAAAACTAATTTCTTGTAAAGAAGGCTAGTACCATACTGCCTTATTTATTTATAATTATTTATCACTCTTTGCCAGTAAAAAATGGTGTTTAAATTATGAAATTTCCATGTAAAACAAATGCAATATCTCCCTTTAAATGCTGACTCAGGCCCTAAGTTTTGATTTTCCATTTGTGGCACAAATCACACTCCTCTGAAAATTTTGGAGTGTGATAGGTTTGCTGTTGATATTTATCCGTGTTCCCATTCTTCATTTAGGTGTAGGTGTGCAAACAGTGGCCCTCCTTACAGCGACTTGAAGACCTCGTGTTTGGTCATACAGTAATAGCAGGTGCCTCTCAGGTCGAAGGCCTGAGTTTTAGTCCAGGTTGAGTCATACCAAAGACTCTAAAAATGGAACCTACCCTCATTGTGCATGATGTTTGGCATAAGCAATGGAGTAGGGAAAACAAGGCAGTGAGCCACAACTGGAAAAAGGCTGTGACTGGCTTGACCAATAGGTTGGAAACTGTTCGGTAAAACTTCATCTAACTATCTAACTACAGTGACTTGAAGGTGATGGTGGTACAGGGTCACACTTGCACATCTCCAAATTCAAGGTCTGCTTACTTAAAAGTTGTCTGTATTTTATTTTGTTACAGAATAATTGGTATCGTGAAATAATGACAACAGGTAGGGGAGACACCCCGAGCTCTGTGATCCTGGAATCCATCACCCGACAACAGTTTATGGATGTACTTAGCAACGTTGAAGATTTCTACATTCGTGCATCCTACTATTCAAACCAGATGTATTCTGTGTAAGTTATTCCTTTAAAGGGCAAGAGCAATTTCCCGAACCTTACTTTGAAGTTACAGTACACTTTGTTCTTGTTTCTTGCAGAAGTATCTCCTATAATATTTTAGGACTTCGATATTTTATATTCAAGGTAAACCAAACTTTGCAGTTACTTTGAATAAATTTTATTGGAGGAGACAAAATATATTACTTGACTCTCAAGAGCCAATCCTAAAATAGAACAGTCTACTACTTTAATTCAAGACGGGGTTACTGTTAAGTCTTCTGGACCACTTTGACAAAAGATGTTTAAAAGGTGCTGTTATTGTGTAGAAGTTGCCATAAAAGCACCAAAATAGCTTTAGTTTCTTTGAAAATCCCCTGGGGAAGGTGGAGATTGTATCAAAAAAAGCATCTGTGTAGAATTATCTCATTTACCAGCAGCAGCTTACATTGTGTTCTTTGGTATCGATAATATAAAAGTGTCTTAGATGTGTAATACTTTTTCACAGACACAAAGCATAAGTGAAAAATGTCTACGAGTTTGTAGATCTTTGGACAGATAGGTTATATAACCCTCTCAAACCTTGGTATTCAAAGAGTAATTTCCAACAGTGTCTTTGCAGCAACTTAATTTGAAAAGCACTTTATCCAAAAATACTCTAAGAGATACTCCTCCTTTAATATCTGTCACAGCTTGCACCTGTTCTGTGGTTTCTGTGCATGTTATTATGTCTGATTACATCAAGTAGCTTACCGGATTTTATTTTTAAGTGGAAATAGAAACCTTAAACCCAATTTGCTGAGGTATGAAATTGCTGGATTTGAAGCCTGATCGCAGTGAGTCCTGTTACCGACAATTTTGTGCCCTCATTCAAATGGAACATTAAGTCATCATCCGTAATAATTTAAAGCTGTCATATTTGGTGTAATTGATGGATTTCAAATAAAACGGTAGGGTAAAAGCAGATATGAAGGAAAGGACATTTTAACTGTGGTGAGAGGATAGAAGGTGAAATAAGTTCATTTACTCATGCTTATAGTTCCAGCTTCTTGAAATTATGTCTGAGATGATTTTCTGTTCGGCTAAAACCAGTTCAGTCTTAGCTTGGTTCAAAGGATGTCACTGAAATTGTGACCAAAAAAAAAAACAAAAAAAGGGAGAGAGAAAAAAACACTCAAAAAAAAAAAAAAACAGGAAAAATATTGCTTTCATTTTACCATAGATTAAACTTAACCTTCAGAAAGACATTAAGCAACCTTTTGTCTATGTAAAGAGAAAACAGTCTGTTGCTGGTGATATCTGTAATCTCCTGGTGTCAAAATGGACAAGCTGCAGCAGCAGCGCCCATGTTTTATTAAGTCACAATAGCTTAAAGGGCCAATCCTCTCACCCCAAACTACATTTCTTGTAGGGGGTACAGAAACACTCCATTGGCCCAGCTTTTTGATTGACTATTCATTCAAACAATGCAGATTACCAAAGCTTGTATCACACAGCATGAACTGTACTGAGAGTGTTTTGATTGTGACATAGAGCTTTTTTATACTCACCCTGAAGCAATAAACTGAGATTGTGACTGGATAAGGATGAATTTCAGACAATTGTGGGAGGGGCTTAAGAAAGAAGGTCAGGAGAATTGGCACTGTTTGGGGTGAGAGAACTGGGCCTTTCACACAAAGTTGTGGTAGTGCTTTGACATTTCAGAGGGGTATACAGTAAATTAAAATTGAAGTCAATAACAATGATTGTACTTTTATCCTGTCTCCTTAAAATTCATAGTCCTTGAGACAGTCTAAAGTCTAAAAATGAGGGTCTTCTCTAGAAATAAAATAAATGACAATTGACACATTAGATCAATAAGAGTAAATACAAGTGCAGTGTCATAAACATCAAGCAAACAATATTGTGCATTGGCCAAATACTTCCCTATAAGCATTACACAAATTATTTTAATCAGTCTTTCGTCATTGCTTAACGACTTGGAGTACAAACTTGAACTTTTTTTGAAAATATATTTTACTGTCTGTCTAAGGCCATAGGACTAGTAATATCTGAGATTATGGTATACACTAAAAGGAAAAGCCATGGTTGTTGGGGTTTTGTAATATTTTTGCTCAGAGTGAGACTTTTGTCCCCATGAAGTAAAATGCACAATCAGAGTTTGTTTTTATTTTTTCTCTACAGAATTCTGCATCACGATGGTAATTTAAATTATGTCTAACAAAAAAAGATGTGTCATTACAAAGTAATGTTGTGATTGGTCACCATGTAGAGGGTGAGGCTGTCTTTTTTGCATGGAATTTTTTCCCCAAAAAATTTGAAGAAATGCTCATACAACAGCAATGAACACAATAATTAACACTTTTTTACTAGAAAGACTTCTTCAATGTCTCTATATTCTTGTAAACCAGTTTGAAAAGGAATCTGGAGGGACTAGAACAAAACATACATTTTCTCTATCAAACTCTGATCCTCCTTTGTAATCCGGACTCCAACCTGCCGAATGTTTTCCGCTGCATGCTGGCACATTTTGCAGCTTCTGGAGAGTCAAGAACACTTTTCAAGTCATGTAGGGAAAAACAGATATTACAGATAAGGTGGTTATAAGCTGAGTACGGTGATATATATGCCATAAATTACGGTTTTTAACGTTACCTCATTACACCATTTCAAGTGTCTTCTATCCATGTCTCAACAGGAACCTTTAGCCAAATGCAGCAGATAAGCAGCTCTCTCCACCTATCCCCTGAGTTGTTATCTCCACATAATACATTGTACAAACAAGCTCAAAATTAGTCCCATTATAAACATGTTGTCAAAGCCACTTGCTGCTAAGTATCAATTGGGTCTATTGTTTTAGAGATTAGATATGCACCACTGCACAACCTTTCAGAATAAACATCCCAAAACAACTTAGACAAAACTCTCCCAAGACAGCCACACAAACTGATTTGAGTTTCAAGCAGGACCTGCATTTCAGTAATAGGCATTGCAGCAGGATGTCCAAAATTTTCGGGTAGATGCGCACTGTTTAACAAGATGTTTCTTGATTGGCTGTTGCCATTGTAATGTATTGATTGTGTTTTTTGTTGGGGTTAGGGATTAGGGTTATCGTCAGCCAGTTAGGAAATTTCTTGTTCAAAAGAGGGTATAGCCCCAAATTTTCCACATATAATGGGTGAGGGAACCCACTCCTTCTCTTCTCCCTCTGATTTGGAACTCACCATCGTCAACCCTAGGCTAAATGTAGTAATGGTAGGACATGATGGATTCATAAATGCCAATTTGGAATGGTGGCCAAAAAAGGTTGAAAACCTTTCTTTTAAATGATGCTGGTATTTAATACTAATATTTTTTTTTTTTCTCAGTTTATCCAATGTTTACCTTGAAGTGGGTGGAGAAGAACCAACAGATAAAGGACGAGCATTCATGGTGGAAGACTGTGTGTGTCCAGAGGGGTATGGAGGTCTCTCTTGTGAGGTAGGGGCAAATCTTGATTTGTTTGGTATGTTGCTAGAATAATAGAGGCTTTCAACATGACGTCATAATACTCTCCGGCGGCCATGTTGGAGTACGTGTAACTACGTAGTAAACCATACGGGACGCGCTTGCTCGTTGAATGTGTACGCACTGTGCATATCACAGTGCACACTGTGCAGTGTGTTCGGCACAAAGCCACGTGTATTCGGCACGAATGTCCTCCAGCATGGCAGTTCCTTGACGTAATTGCAAAGCCTCTATAGGAAGAACCAACCACTTTTTTTGATTTCAGGATGGTAGACAAAGAGGATGGAATGCACAGCAAAAAGTGAAACTGCACATGAGCGGAAGCAAACATTTCCCTTTTGGTTTTCAGAACAATTGTCGGCAGATTTAATGTTTGGTCAACCAGTGAAACAGGACAGTTCATTGATTGTCATGGTGATTTCCCTCATACCATCATCATCAAAACCCAGAACACCTTCACAGTCAGGACAGAATGCCTTTTTCACCATCCTGTTGCTCTATTGTCCTGAATCAAAAAGTCGCTAATGACAGACTTAGACTTCATTTTCAAATGTATTCCAATGCTGATGTTATACAGTTGATTTTAAATTTTGACTTAATTTAATTTAACTTTTTCAATTGAATTGAAATATGCCAGAGTGAGGGTGGATGAACACGGACGAACTTCGCCTTCTCTTTTCAACTAGTGCTCAGAGGTAACAAGGCAGGCATATACTAATTGCTCCCAATCCTGCTCCCGGGACCGCCATTTAGCATCCCAATCCGACGGACCTGAGCGTATCCCCAGTCTTTAGTCACTTTCCCAAAGGCTGGGTGAGGGTGGAGGTCCCTTGCTCTGCACCACTGCTCAACAGCGGAACTGAACAAGCGGACATTTTTCTGAGTCGGACAACTTCCTGAAACGGACAACCAAATACCTAATTTTGTAATTCACCAATTTTAAAACCTCCTCAATATCACTGTGAACAGCTATGCTGAACAAGCTAATTTTTAGACCCCAGGAAATTTCCAAGTGGTTCCACGGGGATTTGGCTTAAATAGCATGGATTAACTTAAATCTGTGTTAAATCATCTACATCGTCCCTTTTTACTCCTGGTTTACACATGCCATATATGAAGGACCTGGCAAAGTAACAACACATTGCAGGAGAGCCCCCTCGAGCTGCATGGTCAAGTGGTTAGAGCATCAGACTTGCAGATGGGAGGTGGGGAGTTTGAGTCCAAGCCGGGTCATACAGAATTTTAAAAAGTGGAACCTACTGACATTGTGCTTGGTGCTCAACATAAACAATATATGAAGTAGTGAAAACAATCCAGTAAGCCACAACTGGAAAAAGCTGTAACCTGCTCGACTGTAACCTGGGAACTGGGCTGTAAACTCCATCTAATCTAACCTAACCCTCCAGCTGAGAGCAGCCTACTGAGTCCTCTTTTTGCTTGCCACACATTTGTTGGCCCTGAATTGTCACTTTTGATCAGAACAGTATGGCTTAAGCAGAAAACAACTTTTATGACATATTTAGCAGCTGCAATAGTTTTTTATTCCATCAATAGATCAATGTAGCATCTTTTTCCTTTTGGGCTTATTTGGTAAAGTATCAGTTTCCTACAGTGCCCCCAATTTTCTTCCTTATATGTATGACAATTGCACTTTTGGACTCTTGAAATGTTCCATATGGAATATGCGTTTTGCACTATCAGATGTATCCATATAATTGTGAGCAGATTATTTCTTCATTACACGTGATGTAGTATGTGATCATGTAAATCTATGTCACCCGTCCTTAGCTCCTATTTACACTTTGTAATCCCCACTCGCCTGCATTAAGTCCTTGGCAAGCCTTAATAGCACAGTGGCTCTGGGTGACCTCTGCCAGAGGTTACCTGGAGAGGTCCTCCTTCCAAGCTTGCCAGGGACTTACTGCAGGTAAGTGCGGATTACAAAGTGTAAACAGGGGGTAAGTATCAGGCTTGTAGATTCCCAAACCAGGGAGTTTTGGGAAATTCAAGGCAAGAAAGTTGTGTTTGTGACTTCGTGTAAACTCAGACTGTCAGTACAGTCAGAGAAATTGTATTGGAGTATAGAATTGTAATATGAACATCAACACAGAATGGTACGAATGAAACAAAAAAAAAAAAATGCAAAATCAGAAAGTAAATGAAAAATGAGGATAACTGAATATTTGGGGGATGTTTTTTTATTGGTCAATGTTATAATTGACAAATTTCATGTGTTTTTTTTTTCAAATTTGACCGTACATCCTCCAGAAACTGGATGCCAAATAAAGTTCCTGTGATCTGTTCTTGCATATATTACCCAAATGAATTCTTCCTCCCAATACAAGATTTATTATCCTCATCATCTTAAACTTTAGTTTTCTGAGAGATGGCAATAGAAAGGTCATGGAAATTCTTTCTTTGGTCCTCTGAAAGTCATGGAAAAGTCATGGAAATTGATTTCCCAGAAAGTGCTGGAACTGTAATGAAAACCTAGTTAGTACTTACTTCATTTTTACTGCTAGACTTGACATCTATATATACCTGATAATTGTGTTACAGGGTTGTGCGCAAGGATATATGATGGATGAATTTGGTCGTTGTATCCCATGCGAATGTAATGGATATTCTAATGAGTGTGATGCCGACACTGGTATATGCAGGGTAAGTCCCTCTGTCATACTTCTTTCAACTGGAAGATATTTTTTCGCAGACTCTGTTGAGTAGTTAAAAGGCAAAATTCAAATGTTACACCCAAAGAAGTTTTGCTCCTCAATGGTGCTGCTCAATTGTACCAAAGACTTGGAAATGTGTTAACTATAGGGGTGGGGGAAAAAATTGCAGTGATCCGCAACTTGAAGAAGGTTGTGGTCCTTGGGGACACCACTAGATTGAACCAGGAGTGAGTTTTGGCATGAAATTCTAACAACTGCAATCTAAAGAAACTGCTTTACCAAGGGACACTATACATTTGTCCGGCTTGTTTGACTGATAGCGTAATCCATCTTTGGCTTGTCATTGATGGTTGCATTTTACAAATGCACGATCTAAGGCAAAAGTCATGACCGACATGTATGGTTAGGTGGTTAATAGAGCATCAGACTTGCAGCTAAGAGGTTGGGAGTTCAGGTCCTGGCTGAGTCATACTGGAGACTTTTAAAAATGGAACCTACTGCCATTGTGCTTGGTGCTCAGCATAAGCAATGGAGTAGGGAAAACAAAGCCAGTGTGCCACAACTGGAAAAAAGGCTGTGGCTGGCTTGACTTGAAAAAATTGGTTGGAAACGAGGCTGTAAAACTCTTATCTTAAACTAACTGAGCCAAAAGTCAGAGAAGCAATACTTGACTTGCAATCTTTCAACTAGGAAATGCTGTTTGTATTGCTAACCTGAGGTCATTCATTTCTTAGGTTTCATGGAGAGTGAAGAATGTTACAGGGCAAATCCTCTCACTGCCAACCACAATTTTTGGTTTCGATGAAAAGAGAAACCTATGCATTCATGATGGCGTGCGTGTGTATGTATGTGTGTATGTGCGTGTGTGTGTGTATGTGTGTGTGTATGTGTGTGTGTGTGTGTATGTGTGTGTGTTTGTGACACTTTGCTTGTTTACACGATATCTTGAGAAGGGAAAATCTGACAATTCTCAAACTTGGTACACAGATACCCCATACTGAGAGGAAGAACCCTATTGATTTTGGTGGAGGTCAAAGGTCATCTGGGGTCACAGGGGTCAAACCCCAAAATCCTTGTTTACACGATATCTCAAGATAGGAAACTTGGAAAAATTTCAAACTTGATGTGAGGATGTGTTATGTTGTAAGGAAGAACCCTATTGATTTTAGTGGAGGTCGAAGGTCATCTGGGGTCACAGGGGGTCAAACCCCGAAATCTTTGTTTACACGATATCTCAAGATAGAAAACTTGGATTAATTTCAAACTTGATGTGTTGATGCTCTATGATGTAAGGAAGAACCCTATTGATTTTGGTGGAGGTCAAAGGTCATTTGGGGTCACATGGGGTCAAACCCTGAAATCCTTGTTTATGCAATATCTCATGGTAGGAAACTTGGAATAATTTCAAACTTGATGTGTGGATGTGTTATGATGTAAGGAAGATCCCCATTGATTTTGGTGGAGGTCAAAGGTCATCTGGGGTCACAGGGGGTCAAACCCCAAAATCCTTGTTTACACGATATCTCAAGATACGAAACTTGGAATAATTTCAAACTTGACATGTTGATGTGTTATGATGCAAGGAAGAACCCTATAAATTTTGTTGGTGGTCAGAGGTCATTTGGGGTCACATGGGGTTAAACCCCGAAATCCTTGTTTATACAATATCTCATGGTGGGAAACTTGGATTCATTTTAAACTTGATACATTGATGTGTTATGATGCAAGGAAGAACCCTATTAATTTTGTTGGCGGTCAGAGGTCATTTGGGGTCACATGGGGTCAAACCCCAAAATCCTTGTTTACACGATATCTCAAGATACAAAACTTGGAATAATTTTAAACTTGACATGTTGATGTGTTATGATGCAAGGAAGAACCCTATTAATTTTGTTGGCGGTGAGAGGTCATTTGGGGTCACATGGGGTCAAACCCCGAAATCCTTGTTTATACAATATCTCATGGTGGGAAACTTGGATTCATTTCAAACTTGATACATTGATGTGTTATGATGCAAGGAAGAACCCTATTAATTTTGTTGGCGGTCAGAGGTCATTTGGGGTCACATGGGGTCAAACCCCGAAATCCTTGTTTGCACAATATCTCATGGCAGGAAACCTGGATCCCTTTCAAACTTGATATGTTGATGCATTATAAGGTAAGGAAGAACCCTATGTATTTTGGTGGAGGTCAGAGGTCATTTGGGGTCACATGGGGTGAAACCCCAAAATCCTTGTTTACACGATATCTCAAGATACAAAACTTGGAATAATTTTAAACTTGACATGTTGATGTGTTATGATGCAAGGAAGAACCCTATTAATTTTGTTGGCGGTGAGAGGTCATTTGGGGTCACATGGGGTCAAACCCCGAAATCCTTGTTTACACGACATCTCAAGGTAGGAAACATGGATTGATTTCAAACATGATATGTTGATGTGTTATGAGGTGAGGAAGAACCCCATCTGTTTTGGTGAAGGTCAAAGGTCATTTGGGGTCACATTTTGTCAAACCCCGAAATCCTTGTTTACACGATATCTCAAGGTAGGAAATTTGGATTGATATCAAACTTGATTGATATGTTGATGCATTATGATGTAAGGGAGAACCCTTTTGTTTTTGGTGGAGGTCAAAGGTCATCTGAGGTCACAAGGAGTCAAAGTCTGAAAATCTCCTTAATGTGATATCTCAAGTATGGAAAGTTGGATGAAGTTCATATTTGTTATGTGGATGTGTTATGGTTAGGAGATGGTCCCCATTTCTTTTAGTGGAGGTCAAAAGTCATCTGGAGTCACCGATGGTCAAAGTCTGAAAACCTTGTTAATGTGATATCATATGTTTAGGAAGCTTGGATACATTTCCTATTTGGGAAAGTGGATGCATTATGGTCAGGAGATGGTTCCTCTTGTTTTGGGCAGAGATGAAAGGTCATCTGGGGTCTCCAGGGGTAAAAGTTATACCCTTTTAAATGTTATTTTTCAAGATAGCTGCCTGTTTGTCTGCCTGTCTGTATGGTGGTCTGTCTATCTATCTATGTATGTCCTTTATGGAGGTCAAAGGTCATCTGAAATAACAAAATTATTTTTTGAACATACTAGTATAACATTTGAGCGAGAAGATTAACGGTGCATGATGGCATTATTTGAAATGAAAAATTTATGTATCATCGAAACCTCAATGCATTTTTGCATTCTGGTTGAAGTAGTCCACAGAAATTCTCAACTAGCAAAAAAAAAAGCTTGAGTACTGAAGTTCTTAACTACTGTACAACATGTAGTGTACAGAGAGTATTTTGATTACAAATTTTGGGATCATGTATACTCGCCCTGAAGCAATAATTTTAAAACTGAGATTGCTACTGGGTGAGGAGGATAAATTTTATACAATTGTGGGAGGGGCATAGGTTAGAAGAATAAGAACTCTTTGGGGTAATAGGATTAGTCCTTTAAATGACAAGATCTACATTGCGTGCTATTTACATATGTAATCCCTACTCACCCACAGTAAGCCCCTGACAAGCTTCTAATAGCACAGCAGGGAATAATTTAGCATTCAAATTTTGCATAGCAGTTTTGAAGATTTTTGAGGTCTTTCACACATTGTTTGTCAAAATGCAAGGGTTATGCACAGAAAAAAATTGCTACACAATTTTTCATTTGTTTAGCAACTTGGCCTGTTTGTGTAGCGAATTGCGATGTGATACTGGATAAATTATTCCCTGCACAGTGGCACTGGGTGGCTCCTATCAAGGTCACCTGATGACATCATCTTTCCTGCTTGCCTGTCAAAAAATTGCACGCAGTTTGGACCTGGTTTTTCCCTTCAGAAATTCAAGTTTCATGGTTCTACCTCCAACACTTTCGGCCTCACTTTTGTGGTTTTTCAAAATCAGACATATTCCTGGTCCATTCACGGTAAATCAATACACCTCAAACGGAAGGGAAATATTAGCCCAGCTTAAAACACACAAATATGAAAAACAAAATAGAAAAAAACTCCTCAACAAACTCCAGAAACTTCTCAAAGCAATATTTACTGAAAAATTTATAAATATTTGCATTTCTTTGAATCTGTGGGAGCTTTTTGGAACAAATTATTTTTCACTAACAAATGATGGAATATTTCCCTGTGAGAAACCTGTTCCCTGAAAAGAAAGTTACCGTACTTTTGAAAAGCTATCATTTTGTGTCAGTTAATTGTGGTCTTCAAAAAAAGGATTTTTTTCCTGTAGAACAAAGGCAATTATTTCCTATGTAGCAGAACATGTACCTAACTGTGAAGCAAAAAATGCAGGAATTTGCATTACTGAAACATACTGAGGAAAGAGAACATCAGATACGCCCCGGCCTCACAAGATCAAGCCTTGTTAGACAACTCCCTCATCAAACTATACACTGAAGCTGATTCAATTGTGCATTCTCATATAACCCTGAAGTGTAGTGTGATGAGGTAGAATTTTGACAATTTTTCATCCTATATAATCATGTGTTTGTTTTATTCACAAATTTCATAAACATGTTACAAAACTCTAATCTTTCTGTCTTTTGTAGAACTGTCGTGATTTTACCACTGGTGATAACTGTGAATACTGTCTAGATGGCTACTTTGGCAACCCTTCCATTGGAATCCCATGTGACCCATGTCCGTGCCCCCACTTTTCACCCCCCAGCCAGTGAGTATCTTGTTTTCAATTATTGGTGAGGATTTTGATGAAGGTCTGGTAACATGAAAATAACAAAGTTGGGTGTGTGATGTAAAAACGAATAAACCCCTTCGCTACGTATGGTTTTGCTGAGAAATCATAATAACCATCACTTTATACATACGGTTTTGCTACGAAACCATAGCACTCAGCTGCATTTTGGCATAGCTAATTATAATTCTATGGCATTCAGTCATGTTTTGGACATTCAATAGGCTTGAAGGGGAGACGTTTAACATATATGCATCCTCTCAGGACATAGCGAGCACAAATATGGCTTCATCTATACAAAAAATTGTAACATTTTGCGGAACCGGTACATAGTTACAGTGTATACATATTATGATACGTAGTGCAGAATGGCGGGATAGACTCCCTTCCATATGAAAGGGTTACAAACAAAGAAAATAGCCATTACCACAAAATCCATCAAAAGTTGAATATTATATTGGGAATTGTGCCAAATCGTACATAAATATGAGCCTAATATGCAAATCCTGTGATGTTAATAGAGGACATACCATATTACTAATGTCATCCTTTGTTTTTGCACCTGTCAGTTAAAACTGGTATGTCCTGAGGGTTTTACCTTGAAAGTTTAAATTGTGTTGTTGAAAATCATCAGTATCAATTACCAAACCTAAACCTATCTCAGGAATAATTAGGAGATAATTAATATAGAGTTAAAAAAAAAATGTCAACCCTGTGCAACACTCCACATCATTATTTTGAATCAGCAACAAGTTGCTTCAGAAACACTCAAGCTTAATATGTGGTATAGGCTTGTATTCATATGCATCTGCAGACAGGTGAGTCAGTTGTTGTGATACATTTGACTTTGTGACCCATCTGGAGGAACCAAATTTTATTATTACATGTTTGGTGCAAACAAAAGCGGAGGTATCAGGTGGGTATAGGCCAGAGATCTGAAACACGCACTGAGAAGTGAGTGCACCCCTTACCTTAGCTTAGGAAAACCTAGTAAGTAGATATCATTTAGGAAAGCTCTTAACAGATGGAATTTCCCACTATTCCAAAGAAGATCATTCCAAAGTCTTGTAAAGTGAGCATGAGGGGAATTAACCCTTTACCTTTGTGCTCCAATCAGGGCATATATTTGCGCGCCTCGTGAGTGGGCAGAAAAGGGGAGGTAGCACGCCCTGCATCAGCTTTCGTAGGCTATTGACCCCGTGACCTTAAACTAGTGTCTCTCTTGTTGTTGTGGCCAAATTTTTGGGTAGCTACTCGCAGTTTCGAGCTCCCTGTGAAACAGTAAAGATGGGTGACAGCTGCGCTCTCCAGCTGGGTCCAAAAGGACCCAAACAACGGTAAAGGGTTAAAGAAAGCTTGAGTCTTTGTAGTCCAATGAGGAAGCCTCCCAGGTGAATGAATACTAGTTGTAATAAACTGATTAAAATCAGCTGGACTATGCCCATGGACAACTTTATGACCAAGAGCCAAACTCTGTAAAGCAAGGTTGTGCTTGATACTGAAAACATTAAAATGCTTTAGTCTGTTTTCATAAGAAACCAAGTCATTTGGAAATTTCCTTCATTTCAAAATTCTGGTTGCCCTCCTTTGGACAGATTCTATACGATCTAAATGACAAACATTAAGAGGATGCCAAATAGAACCACATTACAGTAGCACAGGAAAGACAAGAGCTTTATAAAAAAGTAAAAGTGTTACTGATATTCACACATGTCATAGTTTATGGCAAAATTTTCTTTCTCATTGCCATTATTATAATTTCACTTTGTTTCTTGTGATTCTTCCAGGCACTCACCAACCTGTTATTTGGATACAGATGGTCGCGTAACTTGTGACAGCTGTGCCCCGGGATACATCGGCAGGGATTGTGGAGAGTGAGTATCTACGAGAGAGGGGTTGGTTTGATTTTTAGAAATTGAGTATCTGTGGGATCTGGGTTGGTTGGAGTTGTGGAGAGGAATTTTCCTTGGGATAGGGGTTGGTTGGAGTTGTGAAGAGAAACTTCTCACAGGATAGGGGTTGGTTGGAGTTGTTGACAGGAATTTCTCATGGGGTAGGGGTTGGTTGGAGTCATGGAGAGGAATTTCCCATGGGGTAGGGGTTGGTTGGAGTTGTGGAGAGGAATTTCCCATGGGGTAGGGGTTGGTAGGAATTGCGGAGAGGAATTTCCCATGGGGTAGGGGTTGGTTGGAGTTGTGGAGAGGAATTTCTCATGGGGTAGGGGTTGGTTGGAGTTGTGTGGATAGCAAGCATCTGTGCGATACAGGTTGGTTGATTTTGTTGAGGGTGAGTATCTGGGGGATGGATGTTAGTTGGAATTGTGGAGAGTGAGTATCTGTTGTGTATGAGTTGGTTGGAGTTATGGAGTGTTGTCATCTGTGGGGTAGAAGTATTTGTGGAATAGGGGGTTGTTTGGAATTGTGGAAAATTAGTATTTTTGGGGGTAAGGTTTGGTTGGAGACTTTGGGTTGTGGAGTAGATATTGCTGGATTAGAAGTTAACAACCATTATGGTGAGAGACTATTGTATTTAGTGGTGAGAGAGTCCACACTGTCCAACACTCTAAACATTATTTTTGTGTAAGTAGCAAGTTGCTTCAGAAGCATTCAAATTTTTAAGAAGTATACCCTTGAGAACTGTAAAAGACCTTGACATAATTTCAACAGCTTTTTCTCTAGGAATGTTTTATACTCCTTTACTGCCAAGTAAAGTCAGAACGTTTTCCTGACATGTCAAACAACCTTTTAGTTGCATAATTTTGTATTTCACCAAAAGACCTTGTGTGTTTCTCTTCTCTCCCTTAGATGTGATGACCAACACGCAGGAAACCCCAGAATATTTGGTGAAGTGTGTATTCCAAGTGAGTTATTGTGCTATTGCTGTGAATTATGCAGTTACATTTCTCTTGTACATATTCTCTCTTCATTAGCCAATGGTCATGTGCTGGATAAAAATTCATGTTGTTATCTTGGTTACCAGTTTCATGATCTTGTTGTAGTTTTGATTAAAATGTGTAAGGAAGAAGTTCACACCAGGGTTACCAGTGGTATGTGACTGACAAAAAGAAAACCACTAGATTTGGCAGAAGGAAATGTCAGAAAATGCCAAATGTGAGTTTACACCATCACACTACCACATCTCCAATTCAAGGCCTGTGATAGGTGTAATGGTAAAGTTGATGTGCTTAGATGTACCCTAATACCTTCCGTTTTTGAATGACAAGAACTGCGGTGTGTTAGTGCAGGAAACAACATCAGAGACCAGGGCTGGAATTAAGGTTCCAGCAGGGCAAGGCCATTTCCCCATCAGTTTTAAGGCCATCTCATGTGAACTTAGAGGATAACAAGGCCAAAGAAGTGATTTTCACTGATCACAGTGTAATCTCACAAGCAGGGCACAGAGGCCAAATGGCCTTGACTGCCATTAAGTTTTATAGGGCAGCAAGCTCATTGCCAAAAATATGAAGGCCATGGCCTTGGTGGCCTTCTATTAATTGCAGCCCTGAAAGACTGCTAGCCTTGAAATTGTAAAAGTTAAAGTTCTATTATTTCTGTCATAAACATTATAGGGGTAGCTTCAGAGCAACCAGGTTTTACTGGTTCTCTAACACCTCCTTTTCTGGTCGTCTCCCAAGGAATGGATTTTCCTTTGACAGTTTCCATTTAGTGATAACCTCTGGCCAATTTTTACTTAAAACCCCCAGATTTCCTAGCCTTGAACTCAGACTCATACCCAAGGAGGTGGGGGAGGCAGAGGAAAATTTGCACTCATAGAAGAGCAAACATTAACATGGCTTTTAATGCCCTGGATTATTCATCCACCTGAAAAATATTTCACTTCCGTAGAAGCCAAAGTCCCACCCCCACCCTCCCCCCCCCCCCTTCTTCCCAGCTGCCTTCAGTACCTTATCTGGCTATGGTACTGCTGGGGGCTTTTCTTGGAAGGAAATGAAAGGATGGAAATTGTCCCAATGAGAATTATGCAGGGGGTGGGAGAGTCTAGGAAAGGTGTGGTGATCCAAGAGGGAATGGTTTGGATGGGAGTTGCCTGGTACAAGTTGCAAGATCAAAATTTGTCCGAGAAGTTTTTATTTTTGAGAAAGTGGTAGATGAATTGAGTATATGCTTTATTTTGATGAAGCAAAATGAAATGTAATTTCTTGAGAAAGAACTTTGCGACAAGGACAGATCCTTTGAAGCTTTTTTTTTTTTATCTGGTTTCAGTTGGCCTGGACTGTGACCCAGCTGGTACAAGTTTGGCTGTTGATGGTGAATGTACCTGCAAGGTAAGTTACTGAAAGTATAACTCGTGTTTGGTTGATGGAAGACTGACCATTTTGGTCATAAATAAAAAGAAGGCAGAAATGAGTACAGAAGGAAAAAGAAGGCAGAAATAAGTACAGAAGGCAGAAATAAGTTCATTTCAAATGTTTTTATTTTTTGGTTTTGGATGGTAAGAATAGCCAGTGCAGTCATGATGGCATGTGTGTGCATATATGTATGTATGTGGACTTATTATGTATGTGAACTCCATTGATGTGACAATATGATGCCATGTGTGCTTGCGTCAAGTTCAGTTGTCATCGAATATGTGACGATTGTACCTGCTCATATTTTGAGGACCTCACATCAAATTTTAATGCAAATTTCACCAAAATGCTTAGAAACTACCCCATTAACATAACAAAACTTGGATGTGACTTAAAAAAGTTCTTTTAATCTGTAAACCCACCTTATACCTTGTATTACAGAGTAATGCTGAGGGAGAGAACTGTGACCAGTGTAAGGATGGTTCCTTCCATTTGTCACAGGAGAATCAGTATGGCTGTATCCAGTGTTTCTGTATGGGCGTCACAAGAGAATGTACCAGCACCTCATACTCCAGGGCACAGGTGAGCTATGCAGTCTATCTTAATGTCAATCTTAAAGGTGTATTCTGGAGGCAAAATTCATTAGCTTCAAAATATGCAGAAAGAAAAATTTTCTCTTTCAGGAGAGGAAAAATATATCTCAACAGCATATTGCTTTTAGAAGATACAAATATTAAAGTAATATGATTTTTTCTTCAGATATGGTGCATCATTCGGGAATCTATGATGTCACCGCTGCACATCAATCTGACATTGCATTCAATTTACTTTTACTTTTGATGGCGCTGCAGGCAATTTTAAGCAGCGTTGTTGGTTGTACTCTTTATGGTGAAGGGTAATACTAGATGTAAAGAAAAAGACATTTAAACATTTCAACAGTATCAAATTTCAAGGACACACAGGGCATTCAATGATAACAAGTGTGCCTTTAACCCTTTCTGCACCCTCATTGAAAGAGAATATGTAAAAAAAAAAAGGTGCAACGGTTTAGTTCATGCACAGTTGAGCAAAATGATTCACTTGGAAGACTCACTTGGCCAAATATTCAGGGGCTTCCTGAGTGCTCTCCATTACCTCTAAATGAAAGAAAAGCAATACACATGTATTTTAGTGAAATACCTAATGATGGAGCTTGGGGGGGGGGGGGGGGAATTATGGGATGGTGCCCCTGCTTTCATGGAAAAGTCATGGAATTTTGAATGTGTTTGAATGTTTATGAATACTGTGTATGTAGGTATGTATGTATGAGTGAATGGAGAGTACAGGATGACATCCCCCTTTAATGGAAAGGTTGTGGCGTTCTGTAATATTGAATGTATTTTATGCATATGAATACTAAGTTTGCATATATGAAGAGTCTTCTTATCATCCACACCTGAGGAAAGACTGATTTTTGTATGTTATAAAATTTAAAAGGGTTGATGCACACACCCTCAACACTTCTTTTCTTTATTCTTTGGGTTGGACAGAGGACAAAGGAGTGCAAGCCTCCCAGTTTTGGGTAAAGTGTATTTTTATCAGACAAAAAGTGGCATAGTTCCTAACAAAAGAAAGTCCTGTATACCTTTGATCTCATTCCATTCCATGGAGAATATGATCATCTAGTGTTTCTTTCCATTCCATTTGAAAGACAGAGAGCTTAAACCAGGTGATCAGAAACTGAACCACAGGATGTCATTTTACTCACTAAGTGCCATGTGAGAAAATAGTTTGGAAACCAGGAGACTCTTTTCTTGGAAATTTGGCCATTTGGAGGGAAACTTAGGCAAGGGGAAGAAAGTTTCCGTTTTCTGTACTTAAAAATAGTGAAAGAGGTGTGGGAAATTTAACTACCTTCCAGGGAAGTAATTGTACTTCCTTCCTGGTAAATAACATTTTTCCAGCCTAGCTAACTGTTTTGTTTCTCCGTTGACAGGTTAGCTCTCAGTTTACCCAGGACCCTCAGGGTTTTACTCTTACTGATAGGATGAGAAGGGTATTTATATCCACCAATCTGGAGGTCAGCCCTAACACAAGAGAACTTTATTATCAGGATTTTGATGAAGGTACAAGCGTGGTCGACTCTTTCTATTGGAATCTGCCCGTTAAATTCCTGGGAAACAAGGTACGGCTTATGTGTATACTGTATCTAACAGGAAAGTTTCCTGGCAGTTCGCAACAGACAGTGAAGAGGTTTGGGTGGGTGGGTTGGATGGTTTTGGTGGGTTGGCCGGGTACACACATTTCTACTTCCTTTGTGCTAATATTCTGGGAAACTTTTCTACCTACAACATACCAAGCAGAGTCCCATTACCGCACCCCATTTTCCCCTGGCAACCATTGTCTCCTGGTCTGGTGCCCAAATGCCTCCCCCCCCCTCCCCCCAGTTTTTCTCTTAAGTCCTGTCATCAAAATTTTCATCTACTCTGTGTTGCACCTATTTACAAATTCAAAATTGCACCACTATTTTTCCTCACTCTAAAATCAAAAGAGTGTACTTAGTCACTCTCTAATATAGTGAAAAGTGTGAATTTACTCCATTAGAGTGTTAATTCATTCCAAGCATAATGAAATTCACTTAAAGAAGAGCGACAATTCACTCTTCTTCAAGTGCCTGCAATGATCACTCTTTTTTTAAGAGTAGTCACTGGAGGCACTCTAGCAAGAGTGAAACAGTTCTTTTGAAGGAGAGTTCACTTTTTTTAGAGTGAATTTTACTCTGCTTGGAGTGAATTCACACTTTTTACTCTGATAGAGAGTGACTTAATTCACCCTTCTGATTTTAGAATGTTCTGTTCAACTCCACTGTACAACCTGTCTATAAAGTTTGCTTTGGACTAGGTGGGGCAAAGCAAATCTGGGCAGAGCAAATAAATAGACAGATGGACATAACGGATGGACACATAGAAAGATGAACACATAGACAGACAGTAACAAAGAAGGATGGACACATAGACACAGGGTTTTGTTTTTTGCAATGAAAGAATGGAATTTAAGAAAGTTTTGTAGTAAAAGAAAAAGTAAAGTGATATGTTTCACTGCTGCAAACATCACCTTGAAATTGAAATGTCATGAAATATTGAAAAATGTAATTCTTATATTTGTAAATATCGTGAAAGCTTCGGAAAGTCACATGTATGAAACATTTATTAGGATGAGAATTCAGAAGTCCAATGGTTGCAACTTGGTTTTGATTTATGTACAGAATTTGACCTTCATTTATGGACCCAAACAGGCATAGACATATTATTGTACTAGTTTGGTTCCAGGCTAGTTTGCAGCTGCTATTTGAATGCCATCAGTGGCCAACTTGCAGAGCTGCCAAGTCTTCCTGATTTTGTAGAAGACTTCCTGAAAATTTCACCTCCAAACATGCAAAATACAAAATCCTCCTGATTGAGAACAGAATTTTCCCAATTGAAATACACACAAATCCTTGAAATCTTCCTGATTTATGAGGTAAATCTTCCTGATTTCAAGACTTCAATGTTGACGGCTCTGAACTTGTAGGGGGGGGGGGTTGCTTGTGGGGTGGGAAGTGGGATTGGGGTATGCTCTGTGGAAAATTTTGGAATGTATATTATTATTTTCAAGATGATGTATAGTTCAGGAAAGGCTTGTTACCATCCTGTGCTCTCTCTCAGCCAGTCCATGCTAAACCCAGTTCTGCTTCTGTATGTCATATATAATGGGTAGATGTGAATTTTTTTTTTGAAGTTTGGGTTTTTCGGAAAGGGAAAGGGAATTATACATGGAGGATGTTGACAGGAATGTTGAAAGACTCATTGTTTCCTTACCTTTTTTTTCAGGTTTCATCTTATGGTGGGTCATTGAGATACACCATTAGGATCATGAACTCTGCTGGAGCATCTATCATGAATGGAGAACCTGATGTAGAAATTATGGTGAGTACTAAAATAGTATAAAAAAACCTGCATACTTAAAGCTGAACTAGCAAGTTCAAAGTTGTAGTCAAATAAATCTTTTACAGGTAAACTTGTCATAAATTAGCTATCTAGTAACCAACAAATAGTGATAGTGGTACAACCATCAGAAGAATCGTTTTCCTCCATTTTAACAAATTTTTCCAATTACATCATTACAGGGTAATGGAGTGATATTACTTTACAGACATGAAGAAAAGCCAAGTGAAGATTCAGGCCGTTCTTACACTGTTCCCTTCTTGGAGCAGTATTGGACCAGAATGGATGGTCAACCAGCTACAAGAGAATTTCTCCTAATGGCTCTGGCTGACCTTGATTTCATCATCATTAGGGCTACTTACTCATCCCAGCCTGAGCTCACTGTGTAAGAATGATCTGTATTTATATATATATATATATAGATTAGACTTAACATAGCTCACGATGTGACATAGTCATTCACATGCACTTTACAAGTAATAAATGAGAGATAATACTATAGGTTGAAAAAGTAAGTCTTTAGTCCAGCTTTACTAGGTATTCGAGACACTTCTGAGAGAGAAAGGAAGGGAGTTCCAGAGTCTAGGACCTGCGACCATAAAGGAACGGTCACAGTACGACCGATTTAGAGGAGCAATCAGAGTTTGACGGCCAATATTAACCTTTTGGTCCAGCAAATTCGTTTTCATTTTTTAACTGATTATTTACCAGAATCAACAGACATTGGAGAGGTCTTTCAAGCGAGAAGAATTGTTAATTCTGTCTAGATACTGTGGACCATATGGTGTAATCATCCCCTAAATACTAACGATTTGGTTTGTAAGATGTAATGTTCTTGTCTTGAGACATTTATATTATGCCTGACATTGTGTCTCAAGGTAAGGTTTGGGTAAAAGAGATGAAGTAAAGTTAGGTCAGTTTGAATAACTGGAGACTCATTATGTTACATGATAAAACTGTGAAGAGATTTGTTATTTAACAGATATACTGTGAGGGTTGGGTGTTTTGATTTGTGAGGTGTCACATTCATGTTTCGCGACATGTATATCATGCCTAAAAATCATGTTTCAAGACATGGGTATCATGCCTTATATCATCTCTCAAGACATGGATATCATGCCTGATGTCATGTCTCAAGGTTAGATTAAGAGATGAGGTAGAGTTAGGTCAGTTAGAATGTCTGGAGACACATTATGTTACGTGATAAACTGTGAAGAGACTTGTTATTTTACATGATATACTGCGAGGATTGGGCGTTTTGATTTGTGAGGTGTCACATTCATGTCTGGAGACAGGTGTATCATGCCTAACATCACATCTCAAGACTTGGATATCATGCCTAACATTTTGTCTCAAGACATGTATACCATGCCTTACATTATGTTTCAAGACATGGACATCATGCCTTATATCGTGTCTCAAGACTGGGATATCATGCCTAACAGCATGTCTCAAGATATGCATATCATGCTTTACACAGTGTCTCAAGTGATGGATATCATGCCTTACATTATGTCTCAAAGTTAGTTTAGGATAAAAGAGATAAAGTTAGGATAGAGTTGAAACATTTCAAGACATTATTTTGCATGATATACTTACACTGTGAGAATTGGGTGAATCAAAATATGACGATTCAGTCTGTGCATGTTTCTGCAAGAGGGCAGCTGCCACAAGTAGAATAACATCTACGTTTCTGTTTCCATTTTCCTTCAGCCTTCAGGAAGTGATAATGGACATTGCTGAACCCAGAGACACTGGTCTGGGCAGGGCATATGCGGTAGAAGAATGTGAATGCCCTGTGGGGTACACTGGTCTTTCATGTGAAGTGAGTGGCTACTAATTTGAAACATGACAGCTGCTTCACCTGTTTATACCTATTATTTATATCTGCTAAAATTTATTTCTTGTAACAGGCAGCAGCAAGGTCCTTGTGAGCTTTGGGTATCACAGTGCAACTGGGGATCTTGTATGGAGGGCACTGTTTTTAGTCTTGTACTGTCTTGCTTACCTGTTGAACATGGCATCTACTTACCCCATCATTCCCTCCTATTTATATCTGTAATCCCTAGTTCAGTGGTGTATTGGCATAGCCAGGGGGGCCTGGGGGCTAGCCCAGCCAACATGCCCGGCTGGGCCTCAACTGGGTTTCAGCTGGGCTACTTGCTGGGCCCCAGCTGGGGCCCATCCGTGTTTGTCAGGTGTTCCCACGTGGGGCCCAACTGGGCTAGCCTTTCCCAGCTGAAGCCCAGCATAAGCCCAGCTGTACCCCGCTTCAATAACTGAAGCCTAGCTGGGCTTCAGCTGGGCTTCAGCTGGGAAAGGCTAGCCCAGTTGGGCCCCACATGAGAAAACATGACAAACACGGATGGGCCCCAGCTGGGGCCCAGCAAGTAGCCCAGCTGAAACCCAGTTGGGGCCCAGATGGGCATGTTGACTGGGAGGCCCCCAAACTTTAATCAGGTCCCTAAAATTTTCAGAGTTATTTGGTTATTATCAGTCGCACCTTGGGTTTGGCCCCCTCAGAATGGTGCTCACTCCCAATTATGAATTTCTAGCTACACCACTGCCCATGTTACCCTGTACTAAGTTTCTGACAAGCTTGTCAGACCGGGTCATACTAAAGACTTCAAAAACAGAGCCAACTGCCATTGTGCTTGGTGCTCAGCATAAGCAATGCAATAGGAAAAACAAGCCAGTGCACCACAACTGTAGAAAAGGTGGTGGACAGCTTGACTTGAACCACTTGGTTGGAAACTTGGCAGGCCGTAAAACTGTCTAACTGACAAGCTTGTAATAGCAAAGTTGCTTTACATAGAGGGCACAGTCTTTTTGCATGCTTACCTATTTAACCTGTACCAATTCCTTGTAATTCTCTTCTGTACCAAAACTGTACCCAACCAGTATTTAGATCTAGTTTAAAGGGGTAGAAATCTTTGGTGATAGTTTGTTTTTGAAGAGTTTGGGGGGGGGGGGGTGAGGGGATCTTGTGACAAGTTTACTCGCTTAGTGTGTTTTTCAGGGTTTTTGCAGGTCCTGGAAAATCCTAGAAAAGTGAACTTTGAATATCCAGGCTTGGAAAGTCAAGAAAATCAGCAATTTTTGAAAGGCCCTTGTAAAGCTAGGGAGTTTTAGGAACTGAACTTATTGTTCTGATTTTCTCTATCTTCATGTACATTATTTAAAGGAAAAAAATAAAAGATTGAAACATGGGGTCTGATTGTTTTAAAAGGTCCTGTGAACATCAGTCAATATCCTTGAAAGTCTTTGAAAAGTCATGTAATTTTGTCATTTTGAATGTACCCAGTCTTTGCACTTTTGTGTTTCATTTTTCTGTAGGATTGTGATGTATATTATACAAGGGCAGGAGGTGGTCTCTACCTGGGACTCTGTGAAGAATGTTTCTGCAATGGCCATTCTGATCTTTGTGACCCGGAAACTGGAATCTGTCAGGTTAGTATTATAATTTCATAAGAAATTGCCATGTAGTTCCTTAGTCATTATCAGTGAGACATTTTTTGGGAGGGGAGATTGGGGCAGGTTGGAACATTTTCAACAAAAACAGTGTAAACTTTTTGTTTCTGAAGAGAAAACATCTGGCTGATGCATTTTCTTTTGTTTTTGTCCAATTTTAATGAAATTAAGATGTTATTGTTCAAATAAAGAGTTTTTCTTCTCTTTCAAAATCAATTGCATTCAAAAATGGTGAGTCCTATGACTTCAGTCCTATTTGCATGCTTCAAGATCTTTTCATTGTGCACTATTTATGTTCAATATGGTGAAGCTTACAGGTGTTGGGGAAAAAAGGCAGTTCAAAGAATATTTTGAGCCTAAGAAGTTAAAGTACCACTGTAGGTATGATTTGAGTATTGGAAGAATGTTTTTAGTACCAGTCTGATAGGTTTAAGTACCAGTGAAAGTACAAACTGAAGTAGTCAAACAGTGTTTTGAGTACCAGTCTAAGAGTTCATTAAGTATTAGGAGAACATTTCTGTACAGGACCCATTTGCCAACTTTGTTGTTTTAGGGTCGGGTCTTATTATTTATTCAGTCAGTTGATGAACAGTGCAGTCACTGTTCAGTGAATGGGAAAATTATTTTCACTTGAATTCATCAACCATGTAGGTGCTATATGGAGAGCATCCAACTAGTTTTCCTAATGACCCTCTCCCCCCCCTCCCCCCTGCCATTGCACGTTTTCCAATTGACTAGCTCAGCAAACAGTTTGGATTCTCTCACATGTCGTTGAGTTCATTGACCAACTGTTCTTCCTACTTCTGCGGCTAATAGTACAGTTGTGTCAGCAAGGTAAAACATCCTTTGTGTTAGTAAACACTCTACCAGTTCAGTGAGGGTGCTATATTTGCAGGAGGGGTAAATTTTGGGGTTCAAGCCAGGTGCTTGCAAAGGAAGCTAAAGGAGATAATAGAGTAACAGTGATGTGGTATTGTAGAGAACTAAAATTTGCTACCGAAATCTAATGGCTGAAAGATACTCATGAAGTGGTATTTGCCTCTAGCTAATGATTGGTCAGTTAGATGAGGTTTAACGAGGCACCAAAACGAGTAGTTATATGGTGTCACAGACTTCCTACACATGGACAGAGCATACTGCACTGTACATTGTTGCTACCATAGTGTGTGAAAAAGCGCACCAAAATGGCCGTCTGCTGTGGTTTTGTGTGTAAGCTTGGACTTGCTCAAGTATGTCTCCATATTTGCCAAGAAAGTGGAAGTATTTTTAAAATATGGCAAGGTAAGGTCAAAATCACTAAACGCATTGCAGGAATATGATATTGTTTCCCATTCAAGTTAAACTTGTGCTTAAAATATTACAGAGTCGTCATCAAATCAGACGGTTTATATGTTCATGGCAGCCATCTTGGTGCGCCATTTTTGTCCCAGCTGGTGGCGACCATCTACGGATAGGACGTACACATTACATGCTCTGTCCATGTATATAAGTCCGTGTAAAAAAGGTAAAAAGGCAAAGGTCAAATATTGCTCCAAATACAGTACAAGTTTCGGATACAGTTCCAACATGGTGCAAGTCCTTTCCATAGCCGCTTCCTATGATCAGAAGGAAATCATGTAGGCATATTCTGCAACCCCAGCCCGCAGGGGTAACTACCTAATGCATGAACTTGTTAAGTACAAGCCATAAATATGCCCATTGTATTGGTTAGTTAGATTATTGCTGCCATACATGCCTGGAAATTTCTATAAAAATGCAGCCATTGAAGATATTCATTCATTTGTGGTATATGGTCTGTCTCTGATGTCACCAGCATTTTAAAGATAAATTTTCAGTATTTTGTTTTTCTCTTTCATGCATGCTGTACACCTTGCCCTTCATTATGAAGTTCATGATTGAATTAAATTTGTTTCCCCTTCCCTCTTCCCCCTCTCACGTGATAATAAAAATAGCCTTCTTTGGTTTTCTCATTTTGTCCAAGGTCCATGTTATCATTCATTTACAAGTTTCAATTTTTGTTTTTTAATGGAAGTGGGATAAATCCACCAATTTAGATACTACCTTTTCGGTTTGGAAATTTTCTACAATGGTGTATAATTTATTGACCATGCAAATGTAGTTCCACTTTGTATGTGATTATAGGTCATCCATTTTTACAAAAAAAATATTTTTGAATATGCATGTATTTAGTATATATCTTTAAAACTGTTTTTTTCACAGATTAGGATACACTCTCAGTGTATTTAAAGCTTGGTCCACACTATGCGATGCGACTTATTGCAGCAAGACTGTTTTGTCGTGATGAGCTACTGACGACAATTGGTCTTCAGAGCATAGTGTCCACATTATGCAACAAGTCCCAGGTCCATGGAGAGATTCATGCAAAATTCTAATGTTTAACATACTCTTTATTTATTACGTTGAAGAGAGAGGAACGTGTTCTGTCCATTTTCATTAATTGAATCATTCATGCTTCATTCCAGAGGTCCTTCATTGTTGTCAGTTGCATGTTTCAGTTTCATGTGATCGATCATATTCGGTCGCATGGAACTGGGTTACATGTCTGCTTGCAACTAGTGGCAAAGCATTCCACACTTTGCAATGGCTCTGAACAATCTCGTTGCAATGAGTTGTGTAGCATCAAGTCGCATAGTGTGGACAGGGCTTGAGTGCTTGGTGACACGAAGAAGAAGTATCTTTCCATTCAATACTGGAGATGGTAGTTTAAACGTTAAAAACTTACAAGTCCATCGAAATGAATATTATTTCAAAATCTCATTTTGAACTCATCGCATGAACAAGCAAGTCAGAGCTAATTATGAAAGCATGTGATGTGAAAGGTTAACTTCGAAGAATGTTGGACAATTTATCCTTAATTTTTATTGTCATGATAATCTTGCTTGAGACAATACAATATTGTTGTATTATTGCTCTGTATTAAGGGTGTCCTTGTTGAGGCAACAGATACAATGGAGTGACTGATTGAATGGACTAAAAATTTCTGATGAATCAGTTTAAATGTATCGGATTCATGGTCACAAAAGAAGTGTAAAATTTGATTGTGATGGCATCCCCATTACATGAAACTTATGGTTACTGTACCCTATTATCTCTAAATTCTGAGGTTGTTGTCTCACTAAAAAACTTGAGGCTTAAGCGCAGGCTGCACTACAGCAGATTACGGTCAGATTTTTTTGAGTTTTACTTAAAATCTCCCCCATCTTTGGTCAGAAAAAAGCAAAAATTTGCTAACATGAGGAAATAGATAATTTTTATTGCAGGACTATGAACTTATCAGAATTAAGCTAATAACTCTGTGATGTTACATCTGTCGACTGCTTTTATTGGATATGTGCAGACCTATAAAAGCTGTTTGTCAATGTGTTATTTACATGAAATTATCAGTTTACACTTTATTTTCATGGCCCTCTCATTCAAATCAGATATATTGGCACAGGATGGTAATTTTTCATTCACTATGACGATGGATGGAGGAGATGCTAATTAGAACTCGATCTT
Organism: Holothuria scabra; assembly: GCA_037179385.1. Lineage (NCBI taxonomy): Eukaryota > Metazoa > Echinodermata > Holothuroidea > Aspidochirotida > Holothuriidae > Holothuria > Holothuria scabra. Next base: position 21,416,118 of record CM074195.1, on the reverse strand, counting down.
ATATGGCTGCAGTGTGAGCTGCGCTTTATGCTGTAAGTTTTCCTCGTCATTTATGTTGATTGTTTTGCTACATTTAGTAATTACTTACAATTTCCTTTTATTTCCTATATAACTCAGGATTGCCAACACAATACTGAAGGTCCATTTTGTGAAAGATGCCAAGATGGTTTCTATGGAAATGCTGTTATTGGAACATCACAGGACTGTGAACCTTGTCCCTGCCCTCTCACTAATCCATCTAACCAGTGAGTACTGTTTCATTCTATCTAATAACCTGATCATGATGCATAATGTCCCTTGAGGTGCTGGTTTGCACCTTCACCTTGCCAATTGAAGGGCCAAACCTCTCACCCCAAACTACAATTTTGGTACGGGGTAACAAAATTCTCAATTGGCTCAGCTCTTTGATTGACAGCTAATTCAAACCATGCAGAGTACCAAAGCTGATATTACACATATATACATTACATATATTTGATTACATAAATTGAGTTTATCTTTACTCACCTTGAAGCAACAAACTGAGATTGTATCTGGATGAGCATGAATTTCAGACAATTGTGGGAGGGGCTTAAGTAAGAAGGTTAGGAGAATTGCTACTGATTGAGGTGAGAGAACTGGGCCTTAAATGGCAATTTTCTGTTTGCCAACACTTCTCCTTCCAAACACAATTGATGGTTTATTGAAGTATCCACACAAACTATAATGGGCTGGAATAATGGCCTTGAGGTTTACATCACAGGACTGTGAACCATGTCCCTGCCCCCTCACTAATCCATCTAACCAGTGAGTACTGTTTCATTCTATCTGATAACCTGATCATGATGCATTTTGTCCCTTGAGGTGCTGGTTTGCACCTTCATCTTGCCAATTAAAGGGCCAAACCTCTCACCTCTCTGACACATTTAAATGCTACAAGCTGTTTAACTTATAAATGAGCTTTTTAGTTACACAAATCTCCTGGCCAGCTCAAAAGCAGATCCCTCTCAAACTGAAAAACAATAGAAACTGAAACTTAACTTTCAGAGAGATTATTTGAAATGTCAACACTCTTCAAACAAATGCGGAAAAATCTTGGAAAAGTTATGGAAATTGATTTTCCATGAAGTTAAGGGACCCTGTTGCCACATGCATTCCTAGATTTTTCCCATTAGAGTTAGGTTTGCTTTCGAAAACCCACCATTTGCCTGAAAGGGCTTTCCTTCCATGTGATTAGTTTGCTAAACATTCCGTTTCTTGTACATCACAGTTATGTATCTGACCTGCTTTTCTGCCTGTTATATAGCAGTGACCTGCCTTTCTGCCTGTTATATAGCTAATTTTATATAGTTGCCTGAGGTTGCATGTAGTCTGTGCTGGACAAAGAGTTCAATGAGCATAGTGTATTTGCAGAAGAGAGAAATTTCTGTGCTCAAGGGATAAGAGAGATATAAAAAACCATCAGTGTGATACGGGGATAAAAAGAGATTAAGTATGCTATTTATATCTAATGGCTAGAAGCTAGCCATGAGAATCACGGAAAAGCATTATATAGCCAGTGTCAAGTATAACTTTTATCTTTAATTTATTTTCTTTGTGTCAGGTTTTCACCTACCTGTTATTACGACCCCCGTGCTGGTCCAGTCTGTGATGCATGTGCTGAGGGATACGAAGGAACCAACTGTGAGAGGTAAGGTTTTGTGTCTTCTTTAAAACAATATGGAAATTTGTGCTTAAAGGTAGTGTGACATATCAGTAAAAAGCTGTCTCTACTTGGCAGTTAAGGGGTAAGCTTTGCCAAAAGAAAAGTCTGTTGGAATTTTGCCAGCATCTTTTACTGTTCTAAAGATATACCTCTTCAAAGTGTAAGTGTTTCAGAACCAATTTGTTTCTTATGCAAAAATAATGATTTGCAGTGGTGACATTTTAGTTATTAACCCTGTAATAATTGTCTCTTAATTACTCACCTGATAGTTAATGGTTTGTTAATTGATACTGATGATTTTCAAGGACACAATTTAAACTTCCAAAATAAAACCTTCAGGATATACTAATGTTACAATTGTCCTTGAAATAAAAATTGAAAAAAAAAACCGATTACATTAGCCATGCGTGGCATGTCCTTCCTTTCACATCAAAAGATTTGCATATTTATTTATCTCATGTTTATGCAAGATTATTTGCAAATGAGAAAATACCCTATAAAAATGGTCAATTTTTAATCATTTTGATGGGAAGTGCAGCAATTTCCTACATTTTAGTGCTTTTCAAGTGCCCAATTTTATCATTTTCATGACACACAACCTTTTTAATGCAATTGTGGTAAATAACATGGGTTCTTTTCCCTTCCATTTAAAGTTCAATTTAAAACATTAAAGGTATCAACTCATCACCCGAAGCTACAATTTTACTCTGGATATACCTCCAAAAATCTTTATTGATGCAGTTCTTTCATTGAGATCGAAGTAAAAAAATGCAGAGTAGCTCGTAATACAGAGTTCATACTACAAGTTTTTTATTACACATAAAGGCCATGTATATATTCATGTGATACGTCCAGAAGAAGCAAGAAAGTAGGATTTCATCTGGACAAGAATGACTCATGACAGTTGTGGGTGGGGCTAGAAGTAAGTTAGGAGAATTGGAGCTGTCTGGGATGGTGAATACCTGTCTTTAATAGGTAGCAAGAGTGAGAAGGGCTAATGATAATGGCAACTTTGATTTTACAAGGAGAATTGGAAAATTTCAATGGTCACTCAGGTGGTTTACGCAGGGTTCATACTATGAGGAACTTAGTTCACTTGTTCATAAAAGGAGAGTCTTAGAAATAAGCATGTTGGTTTTAGGTAATGCATCATAGTTGAGCCCTTTTATGTGGTTCAATATTAACATGGGATTCACTTGAAAAAATGGTTCCCCTGCCACTGTTCAGCTGCTTTTAAGATATCCTTTATTGTTCAAGTTTCGGTTGCTAAAGTGAACAGATTTTTGTTCTTGTCCTGTTGTTGCTCTGGTTTATCAGTTTTTGAGGAAGTCCTTTTGAAGCAAAATAAAAAAGTGAGAAAATTCTGAAATGAAAATGTTTTGAACCATGATGAAGTTATATTAATGCCATATGGTGCTATGTTTGGTGCTGTGGCCGAGTGGATACAGGCAGTGCCATTTAAAGCAATGAAGCTTCACAACTGGGAGGTCTGGATATCAATTCCTGGCCTGGTCAAAGTAAGGTGGGTTTTGCATCCAAGAGCAATCTATGGTTTTCCCATCTGAACTGGTCTTTCAAAAAATTTGATCCAAATTCTTGAATTGGTTGCCACCCGATGTGAAGTTGTAATTCAGAAGCCAATGGCTTTTCTCACATTCACGGTCACTTGGCGTTGTTGAACAACTGCCCTTCAAGGCCTGATTATTATGTTTGAAAACATTCATATTTGCTGTAACAGATGGCATTGTAACAGGTTATTACCTGCAGAAAGTTTATAATTTTATCAGTGAGTGAATATTTTCTTTTTTCAGATGTGCTGCAGGTTACTCCGGTGACCCAACTGTTGTGGGAGGTCGTTGCTCTAGATGTAAGTTTGCAAAAATGATTTTTCATACGTGTTGTTACTTTAGGTAATGGGGGTTGTAGAATATGCCCACGGTATTTCCCGCCTGTCTTAAGAGGCGACTAAAGGGAAACCAATTTTAAAATTGAACCATCCTTGAGAGTAAATTTAAACTTTGAACTTGGTATCAAGTTGACTGACACTATATAACACATTGGTATTGGTGTGTCGTTTAATCTCATCTAACTAACTAACTGGTGGTGGTGTTCTTGCAATTGCTAAGCAGGACCTTATACATTTGTAATTAACATGTGGAAAGTATATATCATGGAATTTTAAAATGGCAGATAAAGATTTGTGAAATGTGACAAGCTCAAAAATTAGGAGCCCAATTGTTTGAGTAAGAAAAAAATGTTTATTAGGATGCTACAAGAAATCAAAATGTAAAACATACTTCGACCTGAAACACTTGAGGCCCCTTCAGGTAGAGCTATGTGCAGCGTAGAATTGAGCATTGGTATAATTTGAATAATCTTTGGTCATTTTGATGGTACAGTAGGGTTAATAGGATTTTCTGTCTTTTCACATAATTGACTGTACACCCTCTTTCACCCAGGAGATACGAGTTTGGCTCCCAGGCTGAGACATACTATTGACTTACAGATAGCACATTTTACCATTGTGTGTGATGCTCTGCACAACCAATGGAGTAGAGAAATTAATCCAGTTTCCCAGGACTGGATATAGGGCCATGGGCACAAAACAGAAGGTTAGACATGGAGGGGTTAAACTCAAACATGCCCCAAACCAAAACAAGCTTGGTCCGTAAAAATTGATATCTTACATTTTGAGCCCCTACTTGGCCAAAGGGGCTGCTGAGCTGTTAGACTGCTTGGAAATATTACCTCATGCTCAAAGTACAACAGCCATTGTTGGAAAGGCTGTTTGTCAAATCCTAGCAAGGTCCTCAAGGTTGTATGACAGCCTTTAAGGGCCTCAGTAATAATTTATATTTCCTCTCCTGGCTTGAATTTTGTTATGGTCGTCCAGGACAACTAAGATCCCGTATGGACAACCAAAAGTTACAAAAAGACTGATCAACTATTTTAACCTTTATATCATATGAATGTTTCAGACCTTACTGTCTTTTGTCTCACAAATCTGACCTTTTTATCAGTCAAGAATACTAATAGATGAACACACTCACACTATTTGTAGTTGTGCAAAAAATGTTGATTTCCTTGCAGATCACTAAAAAGAGTGAAATGGTCAAAAGTTAAGGCGTAAAACCCTGTCCAACCAACTAGTTGTTGCAGAGTGTTTCTGAGAGCAGCAGTAACTTATTTAACAAAGTTGAAACAGCTTTGTCAGTTACGTTACTTCTGTCATGTCAGTTAGTAAAAATATTTGGGACTTAAATATTACAAAAAACTCTTTTTCTAAGAGACAAGTTGGCTAGGAAAAGTTTCATTACTCCCATTAATAGGAAGACTATTTAATTTGCTCAATCTTTGTTTGAAAATGTTATTTCCTCATGCAGCTCCAAACACATGTGACTCACGGGGAACGGTTTCTGTTGAAGGTTCAAGATGTCAGTGCAAGGTTTGTATTCTTTCCAGATATTTTTAACTGGAGAAAGACAAAGCATAAAGCTTAGATATACATGTTTGGTGGAATTATTTTGTTTTCCTAGTTTTAAGTCCCCCTCAAAAAAGAATATATGTGCCAACTTTCCAACTTGAAAGAATTAAAATATACCAAACCTGCAGATGATCCAAAAAATCATGAAGCAACAACATTGTGGTGAAAAGGCTGCTACTTTAAAAATCAAAAAGAATAGGAATATGTTAATATCTGCAAATCTTTTTGTAAATTGATCTTATTTTTGAGCTATAGACTTTTATCCCAGGATTTCTATACATGTACAGTGACTTGAGATCTTTTTAAGGAAAATAGAATTTCTTACAGTGACCTTGTAAGGTTCTGCTAAGTGCTGATATACATACATTTCAGTAATTTCCATATACAGTTCTGAATATTGAAGCAAGGGGGAGGGGTATACCCTTCTGTACCAATGAGCTCTTCAGTAGTTTTAAGTACAGTAACATGAATTAGGGATGTGTGACCTATTCTTTCATAATCCAGTGTCAGAATTAAGGTCAGAAAGCTGTTATTTTGAAATTTGGGGTGGTGTGGCCATTATCTAAGAAGATGATTGGTGTACCTAGATGATTGTGAAGCCTACCTTCATCTGGCTAGTGCCTGTCTAATTTTCACTCATCTTTTTTCTTTTACTTTATTCTTGAATTCCGTTTTATTTTTACTGTTGCTTTGTAGTTCCTGTCTCTTAAGTCACTCCTTTCAACTTTGGTCATCAACAGTGTGTTTTAGCCCTGTAAAAGACAGGTGACATGTCAGTTACTATTTGAAGACATAACTGTCACACTTTCACTTGGTTGTGAATCAAATGGCAACCATATTACTTAGGGGATACATTGAAGCACTCAACACTGCTGACATTGGCTGTGAAAGCCCCCTATACAATTAATCCTCACAAACATTTTCTCCAAGGAAATGTGTTACTTCCATCCTAAAATAATTGTGCCAAAACTGTGTTTTCCAAAAGTTAAACCAAGTTGGCAGGCCTGTAATTTTAAGAGAGAGATTGAAAGAGTCAAATTTTCCTTTTTTTTTTTTTCCTTCCAGTCTTTTGTGACAGGTCCGTCGTGTAATACCTGTTCTCCAGGTTACTATAACTTGGACATCAATAATCCTGATGGTTGCACATTTTGCTTCTGTTCTGGTATCACCAGAGAATGTTCCAGTAGTGATCTCTACAGAGAAAAGGTGTGTTACTAAGAACCAATACTACTTTGAATACAATACAGTCAAGTTTTATGCTTGGGTGCTTTCTTTGTAAGTGAAACAGGAAATACCCGTGGCAGTAAATTTGGGGATGTTCGTGGTTTGTGGACAAAAAAAGATAAGATGTTGAGACAAAAATTAAGTTGTTGTCAGTTAGTAGCTGAATTTTCTTGAAGTTCAGCTGAGAGGGGAGATATGTAATAACCTCTAGGGAATGCTCCTGTAGTGATCTTTAGAAGAGAAAAGGTTAAGCCCCGTCCACACTATGTGGATCGATTGGACACAACTCATTGCAATGAGGTTGTTCAGGCCCTTTGCAAAGTGAGGAATGCTTTGCAACTAGTTATAAGCAGACATGCAACCCAGTTTCATGCCACCAAACATGTTCCGTCGCATGAAACTGAAACGTGCAACTGACAACAATGGTTGGAGTTCTGGAATGAAGCCTGCAACAAATACAAATAAAAGAGTATGCTAAACGTTACAATTTTGCAAGCATGGCTTCATGGACTTTCGACTTGTTGTGAAATGGAGACGCAATGCTATTAAAACTAGTTAGTTATCAGTTGCTCACCAGGACAAGACAGTCTTGTTGCAATAAGCCGTGTTGCATAGTGTGGACGGGGCTTTACTTTGAAATGTTTAAATTCCTGATCAGATCTGGCCTTGGGAGCTATATGAAACCCCACCCTTACACATGGCTCTTTTAAATTATTTAACTTGTCATGCCAGATACATTTGTCACATTCAAATTTCATGCTGCTGCATGTGACAGATATGTCCACCTTGTACTACATACTTCCCTCAACATAAATTTGGCGGTAGGATTTAGAGCTGAATATTTTAATCCAGCAGTAAACTGGTTTAAGTCTGTAAACCTCAACCAAACAGTTAAAATTCATCTTAATGAGATGGTCTTATGCAAGCTCATATGGAAACGCAGTGAACTGCACAAGTGATTTCTGACCAGCCAGATTGAGAGTGCATTGTTTGAATGAATGTCAATCAAAGTATAGCCTCCAATAGAATTTGGAGATATCCTTATATTCTTAAATGTTTAATGGGATGCTATATAGTCCCTTTAAAATGGACTTTATCCCCTTTAGCTACTCTGCAAACAGGGTCTCAGCAGTCATCACAACCTGAAAAAGTCATGGAAATTAGGAAATTTATTTGAACTGGAAAAGTCATGGAAATTTCATGAAAGTCATGGAAATGATTATTAAGTGACATCATTCCATTCTCACCTTTGATGTCAGAGTGTGCATATGCTCATTTATGAAATCAAAATTTATTACTTTATCTTAAATTTTATGTAATTTTATGTAAAATGTAAAAGAGGAAGGCCATGAAAATTTCTTTATTTGGTTGTTGAAAAGTCATGGAAAATTCACAAAAATTAATTCCCCAGAAAAAACAGGAATCATATTGCAAACAATGCCCATCTCTTTCCATGCCTGTGTATCAAGTAATTATCTCACTGTAGTGAAATTGTTATAGACTTTATGCATGTGATGTCACAGAGCAAAAAGCATCCTGTAGGTTGGAGGTAAATGTATATCACTGAAATATACTTATATAAATACAGACAACCTATTTGTCAACCAGTTGGATAGGTTTGTAAGTCTGCTAATAAATGCAGGACAGTGTTCATCCTTCGGCCACATATTTCATTGGTTTCTTCCAAAATAACAGCAGTGTGATGTCAAGGAGAAGGTTAATTCTTAGCTTATGTGCATTCCCCAGGGTTCCTGCGACCTGGAAAAGTCATGGAATATTGTAAAAATGATATGTCATGGGAAAGTCTTTAAATTCAGCCAAGATCAGTCTTTTAATTTTTAACAAGTAAATAAAGTTATACTCATTTATTTGTCACAGTCATCACCCCCATTTAAGTTTTATCAAATCCCAGATACAATTTGGTAATGAAATAGTCATGTTAACATCATGAAAGTTTACTTTTCTTAAGAGGCAAGCCTAACCCCTATTCCGTACCTATTTTCTTTTCATATTTATTTTATTTTCATAGATTCAATTGGACTTCAGAAGCACCAATGACCCTCACAATGTTGTCCTGAGAAACCTTGAAAACACTGTGAGACTGGACTCTGTTTTCTACATCAACCCTGAAAATGATGAGATTGCTTTCAATAGATTCAATGCTCTGGACACTGATCAAGCTTATTTCTGGGAGCTACCATCACGCTTCAGAGGGAACAGGGTTAGTTAAGAAAAAGTGACATACTAGTAGTGCAGTAACCTAGGCAACATTCCCATATCCCACATGGCAGGGCCTTATGGACCAATTTAAGGTGTCTGCATGATATGCACTCTTAAATTCTTAAGGGGTGCAGTGTGGACGGGCCCATGTGGGATACTTTGAGTGAATATCTATGTATATCTCAAATTTCATTTGCTCCAAAGCCCAAGTAAGTAAAGATTCCTTTTAAAGGGGAAATATCATCATCCTAATTTGAATAAGCCCTGTAGTCTTTTCTGTCGTGCCTCATAAATGGTCCCTGCAAATTATGTGACAATTTTTTTCTCACTAGATTGGAAAGAAATAAAGATCAGTTCATTGCCTTGTATTGGATATGCAATATTTAAGTTCTAAACTATAATGAAAGAAACTTGGATGAGAAAAACGAAGAAATTAGGTAGAATAAACTGTTTTTTCAAACTAAGTTTTGAGCGACTTCTCTTGCCCTTTAAAAAAAAAAAATTTTGCAAACTGACTTGGGTCAAGAGCAATTCCCCAAATTAATTTTCAAGCAACAGCTAAATCTCACAATTGTCTTCCTGTTTCTCTTCCAACATAATTTAAGACCACATGTTTGGTCTTATGGTAAGAGCATCTGCCTCTCATGCAGAAGGCCCGGGTTCTATTCCCAGGGCGAGTCATACCAAAGACTTAAAAAATGGATCATTGTGCTAGATGCTCCCCATAAGCAATGAAGTAGGGAAAACAAGCCAGTGAGCCACAACTGGAAAAACAGGTCGTGGCCAGCTTGACTGGAACCCTTAGGTTGAAAACTGGGCAGTAAAACTCCATCTAACTAACTAACTTCATCATAATGTAGGACTTAAATATTGCACATATACAAGGTAACTTCTAGTGAATTTCTTTTTTAGGAAGAAAAGATATGCTCACATGATTTTTAAGAGCCAATCATAAAACATGACAGTCTACTACACTACACAATGTTGGGGTGGTTGGACTTCCCATTTAAATGAAAACAAGTTATCACGACCATTCTGTTTAAACTATTGTTTCCTTTTTGTGTGTTACAGGTGACATCTTATGGTGGGTTTTTGACCTACAGTACTTACTATCGCTCTAATGAAGGTGGGCAATATAGACCTATTGATGATGTGCAAATTTATGTGAGTATCCAATGTAAAAATGTTATTTTTTTTCTTTGGAATTTGATCCCTTGATAGCTTCTCTGCTTTTTGACAAAGTTCGTGTGTAGTGTTTGTTTTTTCGTCCAATCAAGAACATAGCCACACATGGACTTTTTTTCCAGAGAGCCATTACAATGTATTGTGAGACAGATTGTTGGCATGGTTTAGCCAATTTTGGCTTCAGTGTAATACCATTGGCAAAAATGAAACAAACCAAAAATCTGTCACATAATGCTCTGTTATTGCTATTTAGAAAAGGGTCCATGCTAGGAAAAGCCCCTTAGCTACTTTTCAAATTTGGTACCAGCCGTAGCAGGCACATGGCAGGGAAGATGGATTAGGTCAATCTCAATGGAGTATTGTGTGTGCATTGATCCATGAAGCTACTCAGGAAATATCCAGTGACCCGCACAACAGAGGCACTGTGATTGTATTCTTCTGTGACACTGAACACAAAAGCAGTGGTAGCTCTCAGGATTTATCTTCTTTCTGCTTGGTTACTTCAAATTTTTCAAATGAGCTAAGGGGAGTTTCCTCTCATGTCTATGACAGACCCATGATTTAGAGGTCTATACGTCGAGAAATTTGTCAGTGAAAGTTTTTGTCCTTTCTGGTATTTAAGTAAAAGTGTATTACATATCAATAGAGTATTAAATTAAGAATCCTTGTTTCGGAGTGATGCAAATCAGGAACAATCAATTTGGATAATCACCAATGTATGGAAAGCTGCAATAACTGTTTTCTGTTTAATTTCTTGTAGGGTAACGACATTGTGTTATTATACAGACACGAACCTCTCCGGCCAGGTCAGTTGAGAACGGTGGAAGTACAAATGGTCGAGGTTAGAAACTTTTACTTTAATAATCCTGTACCCCAGTTTTGTTTTTTATTTGTTAAGGTGGGTGGTTGTGCATTTCAGCATTTAATTTACAAGTCTCTTAAAGATAGCTTGTTTTTTTGAATTCCTGAGTTCCCACTCTTTGTTGTCTTCATGCTTGAGTTCCCTGACGGTATGTCAAGCATAATAAGAGAATCTTTTGCCAGATATGATTTCTCCTTACTTACATATAGATTGCTCTCACTTATGTCACAAGCCCTGCCCCTTTTAATGGGCAAAATCTAGTGTAGTATGCATTAAGTGTAGCTGGCTAAAAAGCAGTTGATGGCCCAAGTGTGCCTGTTGCTGCACTAAGACACTGTTGACTTTTGCCTGGCAGTGGGTGAGGCTTTCTAATTGTGATATCTTGTGAAAGCTCTCTATGTGTTATACCAGTGGTTCTCAAACTTTTTCAAAATACCGCCCCCGTAAGGCATCCATGACTGATCCCATGCCCCCCTCCTACCCAACATGCCATCATATTAATATAAGTCTTTGACTTTGAGCTTTTGACTTTCAATTTCCAGCACTAAAATGACCCAGATAAGTTTTACATTGGGTAAATTTTTGTCAGTAGTTGCTAAACCTTTCGGAGAAAACAGTCTGTGTCAACCACTCTGCAACCTCCTAGGTTTCATTTATTGCACAAATGTATGAGAACCTCCAGGGACCCCCTAGTCAAGTTAACGCCCCCCCTATTGCTTGCAAACTCCTCAGCGCACCCGTGAAACTTTTCAACGCCCTCAGAGGGCGGTATAGATCACTTTGAGAACCACTGTGTTATACCATCCTTATTGGTTCCTTGCGTTAGCAAAAGGAACCTATGTAGTCAGGTTGGCATGTGTGTGTGTGTCTGTGACGCTAGCTTGGGTACGCTGTAACTCAACAAAGGAAAGTTGGATTAAATTGAAACTTGGAATGTAGAAGTGCCATAGTCTGAAGGTGTGCCCTATCGTTTTTGGTGGAGGTCAAAGGTCATTTGGAGTCACCAGAGGTCAAAAACTAAAAACCTCAACACGATATTTCAAGGTAGGTAACTTGGATAGATGTCATACTTGGTGTGCGGATGTGTTATGGTTAAGAATGAAATCTGATATGTTCAGTAAAGGTCAAGGGGTCATCTGGGGTCACCAGGGGTCAAACACTGAAAAACGTTTTAACATAGTATTTTAAGGCAGAAAGGACAGATTCCAAATCAATCTGTGTTTGGTTAAGGTCAAAGGTCATCAAGGTCACTGGAGGTCAACCACAGGAAATGTTATTTAGAAAATCTTGTAAGCTAGATAAAGATAGGTTCAATAAAGTATTACCTCACCTGGTTTTGCATGCTTACACACCCAAACACCTTAGAAATTTGGCCTTTATGTTCATTAAGTAATGATTCCTTTGGGTTGTACACAGATTTTCCATCATTCAAAGTTTTAAGAGGGCAATAACTAAAATCTGTAGATTTCAATGAGCACAGGTCACACTACATTAAACTGGTCTCTCTGCCAGTGAAAGCAATGCATGGATTATACTGTATGTCTCTTTAATACTGCTGTGCTCTGCGGAGTAACCTAATCCTCATTCTATTATCACACCCCATTAATCACTTGCTTTCTGCTTAACTGCTGAATAAACCCTGTTTTCTGTGTAGAGATAGCAAACATGGTAGTTGTTTTAAAGTAATAGCAAGTTTCATTTGAGAGCAGGTAAAAATAACATATGAGAGAAGTACAAGGGGTGTTTTTCTCTCTCTGACCACATTGTGTATTGTTCATTGGTGATGATATCAAGTTTGATTACAAGCATAAATACATATGGAAATGAGGAAATGTTTTTAAAGGATCACCAAGCATTTTACAAGTTGAATGTAAGTGAGGCCACAAAAATTAATTAGTACTAAAATATCCCTTGTGAAGATGTTACAAACAGTGAATATAGCTTTCGCTTAGCTCCATTTCAGAGACTGGCTGTACAGTTCTTAAAATACCCAGCAAGGAACCACAGTGCCCATTGGGCTCTTGTTAAGAGAAAATATTCCCACTTGGATGCCTCATGGAACTTTTGAAACCTTGTGATGTAACTAGGAAGCCACAACTTCTGAAAGGAAGACAGTAGCTAATTTACAATCCCCCTCGACAAAAAAATATGACATCACACACCCCCACCACCTCCCTCCTCCCACCTGAATGGTAGTAAAACAGCTGTGTAATGAAGTCATAATCAAGGGGATGTTTATTCTGTTTTGTCCTTAACTGTTGCAGAGTAAAATACTGTAAACTGATGGCGCACCTGCTACGCAAGAACATCTTTAGATGGCCCCCTCCTCCACCCCCACCCCTATCCTGAATTGTAGTATTAAAGCTGTGCAATGAAGTCATAATCAAAGAGATGTTTATTCTATGTTTTGTCCTTAACTGTTGCAGAGTAACTAAATGTGAACTTATGGCGCATCTGCTACACAAGAACTTCTTTTGATGACCCCCACCCCTCACCCCTGTCCTGAATTGAGTGGTATGAAAGCTGTGCAATGAAGTTATAATAAAGAAGATATTTATTCTATGTTTTGTCTGTAACTGTTGCAGAGTAACTTCCGTCGACCTGATGGCGCACCTGCTACACGAGAACATCTTTTGATGGCGTTGTCTGATCTGGAATACATACTAATCAGGGCATCATTTAGCACTGATATGTCAGAGGTACGAGTGTGGGATATATCACTTGACACTGCTGGTAAGTTACTCTGTGAGGCACAGGTGAACCTGTGTAGCCATATAAGGTGGGGCTGGGGTGGGGGAGGGGAAGGGAAGAGTTAGTTAAATGAGGTTTTACTGCTCAGTTTCCAATCAGTTGGTTTGAGTTGGTTTCCCTTTAGTCGCCTCTTACAACAAGGGGAAAATATAGTGTGTGGGCATCATGGACTTATATACATGGACAGAGCACGTAACATGTACGTCCTATCTGTAGCTGGTCGCCACCATCTGGGACAAAAAAGGCGCACCAAGATGGCCGCCTTCAAGCTATAAATTGTCTGATTTGATGAAGACTCTATTATATTTTAAACAAAGTTAAACTTGAATGCGGAACAAAATCATATCCCTGCAATACGTGAATTGATTTTGACTTTACCTTGCCATATTTCAACATTATTTCAACTTTCTTGCAAGATCTGGGAATTGACTTGAGCAAGTCCAAATTCTACACAAAACCATAGTAGACAGCCATCGTGGTGCGCATTTTTTCACACGTATGGTAGCGACAATCTACCGTGTAGTATGCTCTGTCTATGTATAGGAAGTCCGTGGTGGGCATGCATATTCTACAACCCCCAGCCCACAGGGGGTGACATTATCCATGGAAGGGGTTTACTCACATTTTATTGATGGTAGTTCTGGCTTGTATTCTGTATTAAGTAGCTAACTTCAATCTTGAACTGTTAATGCCGTTCAATGGGTACATTTATTAGGTTCACACAATTCACCGAATTTTGGGAAACTTGCCGTTTTGTCATGTTCTGTGAGAAAAATTCTTAATGTGTTAGGGTTCAAAGCCTGATGTGTTAAATAAAAAGGAGAACATATTTTTACTTTCAGTGGATCGTGTCACCAACTATTCGAGGGCTGCTGAAGTCGAAGAATGTGACTGCCCAGTTGGGTACACTGGTACATCCTGTCAGGTATATTACAAATATTTTATTCCCTGCAAAATGCTCATTGTTTTGTAAAATATAATGAATGTTTTGAAATGTTGTCAAATGTTTTAAGATTATTTTCTAAACATTTTGAAATGATTTGTGTTTGTGGAGTTTATTAACATGAGAGGAATATGGTTACTTTCACAATTGCCATTGCATTGAGATTGACCCAGGTGTTGTGAGCAACATTGTAGGTACATGAGAGGAAGGGTAAGGGAAAGGGGATTTGGGAAGGTCATGATTTTTAGTAACTCTGCAATTCTTTTCTCTTCTCCTAAAATGTCACATTTTTATGCCCCAAAAGATGATAATAAAAACAGTGGGATGGTATCATGCACACCTACTGTATGGTGATGTTTGATGGGTAACAGAAGTGGAAAGGTTGCGTAACAACTCTATGTGTGTATAAATTAGTTGTTACTAGTTGTCAGCAAGTAATGGTTATGATGAATTACATGAGTTTATGAATTTTGTAAGTTTTGCATAGTTTATGTTTTGAATATGTTTTGAATGACTTGTGTTTCGAATGATGCAAGTTTTGAATTATATAAGTTTGGTAGCATGTGTGTTTTTAACTATGTAAGAGTAAATTATGAAAGTTTTGAATCACGCAAGTTTGAGTTACGGAAGTTTTGAACATCAAGTTTTTTTTGAATAATCTAAGCTTTGAATTACATATGCTTTTGGATAGTGTAAGTTTTGAGTTCCGTAAGTTTTAGTTATTTATTGTTTCATATTGTAAGTTTTGCACATGTTTCAGATTCAGTTCATTTTGAATCGTTTAAGTTTTGTAGCATGTGTGTTTTTTACTCTGTAAGAGCAAACTATGGAAGTTTTGAATTAAGTGTAGTTATGGAAGTTTTGAACATGTTTCAGATTTAGTTAATTTTGAATTATGTAAGTTTTGTTTTGGTAACTTTCATTTGTTAAGTATATGTTAATCTTCTTTCTTCCCAGGACTGTGACATTGGCTACACCAGGTCAGGAGGTGGTCTTTACCTGGGTCTGTGCATCCCATGTGAATGTAACGGACACAGCCAAACCTGCGATCCAGAAACCGGAATTTGCCAGGTAAAGTTTAATTATTTGATTAAACAGCTGGAGGGGTAAAACTTTTCTTCGACATCCTGTGTTGCATACCATTGCTGGGTATTTTAGTAGCCCACCAGAAGGTACATTTTGGCTGGGGTGCAAAATGCCAAAAATTTTGGATTGAGATGTTAGATGCAATGCCTGTTAGCCAGAATTTAGAAAAATTCCAACCAAAACCGATCCTCTGTAGTCTGTGCAGCTCAACTTCGAGTCCTCCCAGACGTGAATCTTATCTTGACTCCTGAAAACTTGTTTAGTTGAAAATCACCAATGCATGACACACTGAAAAGCTTGCTAGGCAAATAGGAGCCCTCCCCCAAACAAATAAATAAGGTGGCCTGATCCTCTTACCTGAGTTGCCATTGGCATTTTGAATAAGAGCAATGGGGAATATCTGTCTAGAACCTGACAACCATTCTGTTATAAGCAGAACTGTTCCATCTTCTCAGCTCTGAAACCCGCATTAATCCAAACATGCTGTTTCCTGGCTTTTGGTTAACTCAAATACTAATACTGAAAATGATTGGAAAAATCACAAAAAGCAATGGCCTGGGGAAAATGACATCAATCTTATGTATATATCAAAGTGATTTCCTTATTGATTACGAATGTATAAAGAGGAAAAGAAGGGTTTTGCCCCTGGAACCCCACTTTTTGAGGCAACTGCAAATAGACCTTATGCCAATTAAAAAGGGGGCATTTCAAAACTGCAACCTGGCAAAGATAATTCCATGTATACAACCACAGGAGTCAATGGTTACCATGGAGATGCCATTTTCATAAATGTGAATGGAAACAGTAATGGAATAATCATTCCCACAATGCACTGTTTCAGTTAGATGGCATAAGGTCTATGGGCTTGCAGTATGCAGTATGGATCATAAGCAAAGTGTTCCATTTTCTGAAATGACAATGTTGGCAATTCAGGCATCTCCATGTGGTAGTATCCTTCCACACCCTGGTTACAATACCTTATCGACCTATTATTGAAAATAAATGGCAGTGATTGTTGCTTGTAGGTAGTTTAAACAACTCCCATCATGCAGTGTTCTTATTCCCTTTGTTGACAGAACTGCCAGGATAACACAGAAGGAGATTTTTGCCAAAACTGTGTGGCCGGTTACTATGGCGATGCAACCTCTGGCACCAGAGCTGACTGTAGGCGGTGTGCCTGTCCATATAGCTTTAGCTCAAATCTGTAAGTTTTCTCTCATTGTTTTTAATGCTTTTACTCAATTTATAGTCAGATGTGACCTTTACAGTAGTCAAAAATAATACCAACAGGATCAATTAAAGTATAAATGACCCTAAAAGACTGAATGACAATATGTAACTGTTCATGTTGATCATTTTGCCTCCAAATAGTTATTGTAAATTGATTAACATTTTAAATTTTATTGTAGTAATCATTCCTTCCTTCAACTGAAATTAAGTTTAATTTTACTTAGATGGATGTGTTACCTAAGGCTGAAAGGGAGGGGGGAAATGTGAAGGGAAGGGGGATGTGGGGAGAGTGAGGGGGTGGGGACATGGTGTATTTTGCAGGATCTTTAAATTACACGGGATGACTTGGTGATCGTTTTGCCTACACAAAGTTGTTATGAATGGAGTAACAAAATTTTTATTACATAAATGGTTTCTTCATTGAATTGAAATGAAGGTTGATTTCTCTGAAAGGGATGTTACCTGAGGCTATGCGGGAGGGAGATGTGTGGTGCAGGATTTGTACTGGTCCTGGAAAAGGAGGAAAAAACTGAAATAGAACTTCCAGGCAGGGTGAGTTAGGGAAATTTCTCCAAAGACCCTTGGAAACTCAGCTTAATTTAGGAAGTGGACTTATTGTTTGGATTTTCTCAATGTTCAGGAACATTTTGTGGAAAAAACAAGGCTTATGTCCTGGAAATGTCAGTTGAGGTCCTTGAAAATCTCAATATTTTGTCATTCCAATGTTTACAAACCTTATGGTGGGAAGGGAGTTTATGGGAGAGAGGGGGGGGGGGATAGGGACAGTTTGCATGTTCTTTACAGTTTGCATTTTTCAAGAACTAAAACTCTGTGCTGATTGGAATATTTTATGAAGATGTTTGGATCTGGTGGACTCTTTCAAAAAATTTTTTTATGTACTTTGTCAAAATTGTAGGCTGCAGTTGCGTCAGCTAGGCTATTACTGCCTCAGCCATGCTTTGTTCCTGCACACATTACAGTAGCAGTATTAATCTGGTCTGTTTTTTGGATGTTTGCAGTAACAAGCATAGACCTTTTTCCAAGTATCTATTACACAGGATTGTGGGACTGGAGTTAAGAACGCGTCGTTTATTACCACAGTAAACTGCCATTGACAAGAACGACGCATACATAAATTCTATCCCACAGTCCTTTGTAATTGCTATTTGGAAAAAGGTCTATGGCTGCAGCTGCTGCAGCTTGGATGAGAGAGCTGAAGCTGGGCTATTTTTATGTGCATGCCATACCAAGTTAAAGGACCAAACGTCTCACCCCAAACTACAATTTTGGTACCCGGGTACCAAAATTCTCAATTGGCTCAGCTCTTTGATTGACAGCTAATACAAACAATGCTGAGTGCCAAAGCTTATGTTACACAGCATGAATGGTACTGAGAGTGTTTTGATTATATAAATTGAGTTTTTCTATACTCATCCTGAAGCAGTAAACTGAGATTGTGTCTGGATGAGGATGAATTTCAGACAATTGTGGGAGGGGTTTCAGTAAGAAGGTTAGGAGAAATGGTACTGTTTGGGGTGAGAGAACTGGGTCTTTAAGATAACTT
The DNA here is from genome assembly GCA_037179385.1 of Holothuria scabra. Lineage (NCBI taxonomy): Eukaryota > Metazoa > Echinodermata > Holothuroidea > Aspidochirotida > Holothuriidae > Holothuria > Holothuria scabra. The sequence continues at coordinate 21,397,885 of CM074195.1, read as the reverse complement.
GGAAAGTCAAGGGTGGAGTTGGCTTGGTGGTTTGAGCACACTTCCTTGCATGCTGAACGTCCCTGGGTCAAATCCTGGTGGAACCACTTAGAAATTTTCCCGGGGTCTAAAAATTAACTTGTTCAGCATAGCTGATCACAGTGATGCTGACGGGGTTTAAAAAATTGGTGAATTACAAAATTGGGTATTTGGTTGTCCGTTTCAGGAAGTTGTCCAGCTCAGGATGTTTTCTGATTCAGGAAGTTGTCTGCTTGCTCACTGTTGAACAGTGGTGCAGAGCTAGTAACCTCCATCCCCACCCAGCCTTTGTGAAAGTGGCTTAAGACTGGGGATACGCTCACGTCTGTCGGACGGGAATGGTAAATGGCAGTCCCAAGAGCAGGATTGGGAGCTATTAGTACACGCCTGCCTTGCGAACCTCTGAGCACTAGTCGAAAAGAGAAGGCAAAGGTCGCTGGTGTTCATCCATGCTCACTCTGGCATACGGTCCTCGATGAGCCATATGGCTTCCTTACCCTCAAAACATTAAAAATTAAAGTCGAGTGTAAAGTTTACTTTTTACTGTAAGAGTAGGCATGTTGTTAAATTAAACTTGAAAAATCTTTCATTTCTCTCTTGAAAAGATTTTCACCTACATGTTACTTGGATCGTGACAGTGGAACTGGTATATGTGATAACTGTGCTCGGGGTCATATTGGAAACTATTGTGAAAGGTTTGTCACTTAACTTTATGGTTGAAAGACCTATTCATCAATTAGCATGACCATCCAGAGGGGGTAGGGGATAAGTCAAGACAAGAAGGGCTTTTTAAGGGAAGAAACACAAAGAAAAAAACGTTACTTAACATTTTTTTTCATATATCACTATCAAGTTTTCAAATCATAAGATTTCGAAATAGAAAATGATTAGATGCAAACTCACAAGGTCTTGAAAGTGCCATTTTTCAGCAATTTGTCCAAAACTTTCTTGGCTAAACTATGACTATGCTACATTTAGTTTGCCTACATGTTTCCTCATCCTGTCAAATTCCTGTTTACACCCTTGTGAATAAGCACCAATATGTAGCAGTAAGCTCTTTTCTGAAAGTAAATAATTTATCAATTAAACATTTTGCCCTCTCGCATTAAAGCTTCAATCAGAGTTTGTTTGTTAGATTTTTTCACAACTTGAATGCTAGACCTCATTTTAATATTGACTTAAAACTAACAAAAAGGGATCTGTGATCACCGTCTTTCATGATCGTAATTGGTTACGTGGAGTAGAGGATGTGCAGTCATGCATCTGTGTGGAATTTTGTTCCCCAACAAATATTCAGAAATTTTCATTCCACATTAACTAAGACAAAATTAAGATTTCTTGTAACCTGCAACACACCTCTTTGATGTATATATTGTAGCAAACAATAAGTTTAAGACAGTTTAGACAGTGCTGGATCGAAGGGTTTTATATGCCACTGTGCTTGGTGCTCAGCATATTAGCAATGGAGTAGGGAAACAAGCCAGTGAGCCACAACTGGAAAAAAGGCTGTGTCAAGCTCAACTTCAACCAATTGGTTGGAAACTGAACCATAAAACTCTGTCTAAGTAACTAACTAGATCAGTGACATCAGTAAATTAATGCGAGATGAAATGATACCAAGGCCATATAAGATTGTTCATCATGCTGAAGAAGAGTCCTGAATGCTGCATATTGTACAACTTACATTATCGGGGGTTGTATATATGAAAAAATATGCTTAAAGGGGAAGTTAAAGCAAAAAATTAATATTCATATAAGAAACAGGATCAAATCTACACTGTGTGGGGAAACTTTCATTCATATTGGACATGCATTTCTTGAGATATCAGTAGGCCTAAATGAATTCACTAGATTTGTGTTCCAAAGTGAGTTTGAGGATACCATTTCTTATGTCACTTTCTCACATAGACAGGGAATGCTTTGTTTTTCAGTTTGTTGTGCTGAACATGCAGTTAATAGGGACAGGACCTCTTTCCCCATGGGGGATGCAAAGTTTGTAAAGTTCTAATGCCACTTACGCAGTTACATTTTGATAATATGGAATTCCTGAAGAGAAAATTGGTTTTAAATCTGTGTTTAAATTTTAAAGAAGAAAAAAAAGACTGTCCATTAATGTGAGGATATGACGTCATATGATTGTGCTTGCTTCAAGTTGAAAATGTGACAATTTTACCTGCTTATATCTTGAAAGCTACACATTGGATTTCAATGCGAGTTTCACCCAAATGCTTAGAATAAGTACCCCTCTAATGTATCAAAATATGATGTGACATTGAACTCGTCTTTTAATATAGCTGTGTGTTTAATCTCTAGGTGTGCTGAAGGTTTTGAAGGAGATCCTAGGAGACCTGGGGAATCTTGCACAGAAATAAGAATACCACGTAAGTATCCTTTTCTGTTGGAGTTGCCTTCTTCCTAGCCAGATGTGAACAGGAATGGCATTTGCCTCCCCCCCCCCCCTTACCAACCCCTGTAATGTAACAATGAAGAATGTCCAAGGGGATCTGGAGATGGTTGCACAATGATGGAGAGACCAAGGAAGCTTCCTCTTTGAATCCATTTGCCTTGTTCTTAACCACAGTTGTGTCATGGATTCATGGCATTTGTCCCTCTCCCCTCACCACCCCTTGTAATGTAACAATGAAGGATGTCCAAGGGGATCTGGAGATGGTTGCACAGTGATGGAGAGCCCAAGGAGGCTTCCTCTATGAATCTATTGGCCTTGTTCTTAGCTATAGTTGTGTCATGTTCCCCTCTTAGCACCCTCTGTAATGCAATTAAGTATACCATGATGCCCTACTATTAACAACTCAAAATATCAGTAATTAATTCCCCTCCTATCTTGCACACCCATTTGTAAATAATCTTAAAATTCTCAGTGGTGATTATACTGCTTTTAATGAACATCAGTGCCAATTATTCTGATTATTATGGACAAAGGTGGTTATACCTGTTATATTCAACATTGATGAGTGTACCAGTTATACTAAACAATGGTCATGCATGTCAAGCATGAGAGGAACCTGCCCTTAGCTCATTTGAAAATTTAGAAGTATCCAAGTAGAAAAAAGATAAATTCTGACAGCCATCGCAGCTTTTGCATTCAACTTCATACTCATAAAAGAATGGAATCAGAATGTTTCTATTTTGCTGCTCACTGGACATTTCCTGAGTAGCTTCATGGATCAATGCACACTTACAATACTGCATTGAACTTGACTTAATCCAAGGTTCCTGCCGTGTGCCTGCTATGATGGGTACCAAATTTGAAAAGAAGCTTTAGGGGCTTTTTATAGCATGAGCATTGTCCCATACAGTTTTTGACAGAAATTATGCAGCTTATTTCCTAAGGACATGAAGAATTCTTACCGTGTTAGATATTTTCCTGAATCCCCACCAAATGGGAGGTTTGGTGAGGTAATCAAATTTTACCCAACTTCCTGCTTAACACATTCAGGCATGCTCCAAGAAACCACAAGCTTGATAAGAGGCAGCTAGAGGAAGATGTGAACAAAGGCAGAGTATAGTAACGGCCAGATGTGCCACTGTTTGCAAGGTGTGAAAGGCAACCAGTAGGGCAATTTCTTATCTGGTTTTTGCTGACCTTTGTTCACTGAGGCAAAAAGGTGTGGACAAGGTTTTTATAGGCAGGGAAATTACTTCCATTTCCTGCCAGCAGTTCTTATTGCTCCTTAAAGAATTATCTTTCTCCAGAAAAGTTCAATGTACACAGGAAAGTGATGCGTGACCACATGGCATGTTTAAAACACAAGCCTAAACAACTTTGCATTAGGTACTGGAGGTGCTTTCTCCAGAGTTAACATTCTGCTGAAAACCCGATCTAAGGTGCTTTTATCGGGATGTTTAGAAGTATGTGATTCTGTGAAGTACCTTGGTCATGACATGGTGATTGTACTGATTATATTAAATATTGGTGGTTGTACTGGTTATACTAGACTGGCCTTTCAAAAGAAACCAAATATGATTTAAGTTGTTGAGTTGGTTGCCACTTGATGGAAATGTGTCATTCATAAGCCACAGCTTCTCCAGCTATGTTGTGCTTGCTTAACATCATAAAACATCTGCCTTCAAGGCCTGACTACAATCCTGCACATAATCTCATTTAATGGGGCCCATTGAGTTGATATCCATAAATTAATGAGAGTCTTAAAGGGTCTGTACCACATGACAATGCTTATAGTTAGCATAACAAGTCATATTTCAAGTCCAAAAGTCACAGAAAACATTAAAATTTTGAAGTTTCTATTAGCCTGACTTGTAAACAGTTTTGCACATAATTTGCAAAAGTGTCTGGTCAGGAATTTTTGATAACCGACTTGAACCGTTAAGTACTCACTCATAAAACAGTTATTTGTATGTAGGGTATGGGAATTGTCCAAGTTTGACCATTTGTCGTTGGTATTTTGAGAAAAATGAACATGTTTGGAAAAATTTGTTGAATTTCATGAACCAAGGCAATGAGCCACTTTAAGGTACTTTCTGAAAGCTGCTGATTATCGGCCAGGATTAAGCTACTCCCACATTACAACCATTATGGATAAGACTCCAATATGATTTTTTCAGGTTTTTGTCAAAATCTTCTCCATCTCCGGTTGAAAAGAGCCAAAAATTTGTCAACCAATGTAAATATGTGGTTTCCATCTGATGTCTATGAAAACTAAATGCAGACTGACTTTTCCCTGATGTCACACTGATGTACATTTCTTTTCTCACAGTGTAGACCAGTAAAATCTGTTCATCAGAGTGATGTCACAAAATAATTAGCATACATTTAAAGGCATATTCTGGAGACAAAATTCGTTAACTTCAAAATATGCAGGAAAATTTTCTCTTTCAGGTGGCGAAAATTGCATCTCAATAGTACATAGGGTTCAAAAGATACAAATTTTTAAAATATTGCAATTTTTTCTAGGGATTTGGTGCATCATGGGAAATTTGTAATGTCATCACGGCACATCAATTTGACATTGCCACAATTATTTTATAATTTAAATGCTGCTCCAGGCAATCTTAAGCAACATTGTTGGTTGCACTCTACAAATGGTGAAGGGTATTGCTAGATTTACAGGAAAAGATATTCAAACATTCCAACATTATCAAATTTCAAGGACAAACAGTACGTTCAGTTATAAGGAAAACAGAAGGAATCCAAGGCAATGTGCCCACATTACAAGATTGGTTATTCTTCTTTAAAAATATCTCTGCTTTTCAACAAATCCACAGTATTTTTAAACAAAAGTAACCAATCTTTAAAATGAGATATCTTGAGTATAAGAAAAAGGGTATTTGAACAGGGTTTGGAATATTTTGTTTGTCTTACAAAGTTTTACCCAGGTGAAAAACCTCCAGAATATGCCTTTAGTTTTCATAGCCCTGTGGTACAACTCATATATTTACACAGGTTGACAAATGTTTTAGCTCTTTTCAACCAAAGCTGGAGAAGATTTTAACAAAAACTCACAAAAATGAGATCAGAATCTGATCTGAATTAGTTATAGTGTAACCGCTTTATTGACATTGCCCGATCAAATATTTTAACCTTTTGCTATAGAAACCAATAGGCCAGATGTGACTGTTACTCCGGCTGACATCAGCAGCATAATTGGTACTTCAGTCACTATATACTGCAATGTTGAGGGAGAATATGACAGGGTCGAATGGATTCGTGAGGATGGTCAACCTCTTCCACGTGGTAGGGCCTACCAGCAAAGAAACAACAGCCTTTTGGTAAGTTATAAATATCATGCCCTCTTACTTTGTTTCATTTTGATACAACGTATTTATCGGCAGTAAAGATAATAAGTGCAATGATTTGTCAGTTACGGAGGGGCATAGGGATCTTGTAGGCTCATTCTTGCAGCCAGAAAATAGTTTCCAAGCTTGTTTATTAAAACTCTAGTATTCAATACATGCTGTTGGGGGTCTATTATTATCACCTAGTCCCTCTGAGATTGTAAAAAATTACACGGTACTTTTGGTAGGATTGTAATCAAAAGCATTCTGCACATGTTGTGAAAAGAAAGATGGAAATAAAGGATATGACTGTTTTGAAAGGTCCTGTAAGTATCAATCAAGGCCCTGGAAAGTCATGGAATTTTGTCATTTTGAATGTGTATGAACCCTGTGGTAAGTTGCCAGCATTATTATGTCCACCGTTCCATGTCAAAGACACCTCTGACAGCCCAGGGGATATGCTGCCAATGGTTGTCATGCATATACCCCGCCCCCTCCCTACCTTCCTCATTTACTGGGTTAGTAGTGTGCAATAAAATAAATCTTATCCCAGTTTTTGGTTTCGATGAGAGATAAACCTGTGCATTCACGATGGCGTGTGTGTGTGTGTGTGTGAGGGTGTGTGTTTGTGACACTTTTCTCGTTAACACGATATCTCAAGATAGCAATGTCTGGCAGTTTTCAACCTTGATATGTAGATGCACCATATTGAGAGGAAGAACCCTATTGTTTTTGGTGGACGTCAAAGGTCATTTGGGGTCACAGGGGGTCAAAGTCTGAAAATCTCGTTAACACAATATCTTGAGATAGGAAGTTGGGTGGATTTCATACTTGGTATGTTGATGCGTTATGGTCAGGAGTTGATCCCTATTGTTTTTCGCAGAGGTCAAAGGTCATCTGGGGTCACCGGGGGTCAAAGTCTGGAAATCTTGTTAACACAATATCTCAAGATCAAAAACTTGGATAGATTTCATATTTAGTGTGTTGATGGGTTATGGTCAAAGAGATGGTCCTTTTTGTTTTTGCCAAGGTCAAAGGTCATCCCAGGTCACCGGGGGTCAAAGTCTGAAAATATTGTTAAAACGATATCTTGAGATAGGAAACTTGGATATATTTCATATTTCGCAGTAGATGCATTATAGTCAGGTGATGGTCCCTGTAGTCTTTGGTGGAGGTCAAAGGTCATCTGGGGTCACGAGCAGTCAAAGTCTGAAAATCTCGTAAACATGATATTTCTAGATAGGAAACTTGGCTAAATTTTATATTTGGTATGTGGATGGGTTATGATCAGGAGCTGGTGCCTTTTGTTTGAGACGGAGGTCAGAGGTCATCTGGGGTCCCTGGGGTCAAAGTCTGAAAATATTGTTAACGCGATATCTCAAGATCGGAAACTTGGATAGATTTCATATTTGGTTTGTTAATGCATTGTGGTCAGGAGATGGTCCCTATAGTTTTTCGCAGAGGTCGAAGGTCATCTGGGATCACTGGAGGTCAAAGTCTGAAAAATTTGTTAACACGATATCTCAAGATAGGAAGCTTGGATAGATTTCATGTTTGGGTGTGTTGATGCGTTATGGTCAGGAGATGGTTCCTATTGTTTTTGGCAGAGGCCAAAGGTCATCTGGGGTCCCCGGGGGACAAGGTCTGAAAATCTTGTTAAATGGATATCTCAAGGTGTCTATCTGTCTATGTATTGGTTTTGTTGAGGTCTAAAGGGCATCTGAACTAACACAATTATCTTTTGAACATGCTAGTATAACATTTGAGTGAGAGAAGTGAGTTTGTACTTTCTCATCTCATAAAACTCTTCATTATTTCTTTCAGATCAATGACCTTATGTCCACTGATAATGGAATCTACATCTGCAGAGTCTACTACACAGAAGAGGAAAGAGAAAAATTTGTAGATGGACAATGTGCTTTAACTGCCATACGTAAGTAACATGCCAAATGGCACAATTTTTTGTAAATTTTGCTGCAAAAATATCGAAAAAGATGAAAGTATTGGAAGTGAAAATACGTATGATGCTCTAACCACTTGACCATGTAGTTGGTATGTACAAAAGTATTGAAAAGTATGTATGTGTGTATGTATGAACATTAGGTTAGATGGAGTTTAACAGCCCAGTTTCCAACCACTTGGTTCAAGTCGAACCTGCCACAGTCTTTTTTCCACTTGTGGCTCATGGGCATGTTTTCCCGTCTCCATTTGTTATGCTGAGCACCAAGCACAATGCGTTCCGTTTTTAAAGTCTTTGATATGACCCGGCCAGGACTTGAACTCCCAAACCCCCGACAGCAAGTCTGATGCTCCAACCACTTGACCATGCGTTCTTGTGTATGTAAGTATATATGTTAGTATGTATGTATGTATATGTGAAAATATTGGAAAGTATGTTTGAAAGTATTGGAAGTGGAAATAAGAATATTTTTAGAGAAATGCCTGAGGCTGACAAAATGCACTTTTCAAAAGTTCTTTGAAAAGTGAACTAAGGTTGATAGTGTTAATGTTCTTGCAGGTCGAAGCACATGTTTTATATGGAAGGGGAAAGAAGAATGTTCAGTTGGCTACTTCTCTTTGATTGACATCAAACTCTAATCATGCAGAGTAGCTCACATTACAAAGCTTGCACAGAGATTTAATGAACTGTCTTGGATCAGGATATTTTCCCTTTAAGGTGTAAAATATGGAATTATGTTTGGAAGTATGGATTCTGTCTTGTTGGGCAGTTTTGGCTATTTCGTTGCTGTGTTTTTGCCTTATCAACAATTTCATCTGCCTTTCAGTACATGCTGTGTTGTGTCTGTTATGGAATTCTCTAGTAAAAACAGCAGAGCCATCCTCTTCTGATGTAAAAAAAACTGAGTCAAACACTGCAGAACAAGAAAATGGCGCTTTGATCAAGTCCGCCTGGTCACACCAGCTTATCTCTTATCAGATGTTGTTCTCACCAAGACAAAGGACTGTTCTTTGGCAAACTGATGCATCATAGATGCTTACTCATTGCCAAGTGAACTTTGAGCTAGTTACATGGGATCATCTAACTGATAGCATATACTTGATAAGACAGTTTTGTGAAGACAAGAGGAAAGTACAAACTTAGTGCCCTTCGGAGAGATTGCATTATGATTACACATCTTTGTTTTTTGTTCAAATAGGTGGTTACTCTGGCATTAAATATAAATCACTGCCTTCAGTTAAGGGGGGTAACTTTGTAAATTTGGGGATTCAGTTTGAAGAGAGATATTCAACAGTTACCCATTTTTATGTGTTTAAATTTCTTAATCATTTTTTGTACATGTTGAATTGCCCTGCCTATAAAAATCCTGTCCACACCTTTTTGCTTCAGTGAATGAAGGTCAACAAAAACCAGATAAGAAATTGCCCTACTGCTTGCCTTTCACACCTCGCAAACAGTGGCACATCTGGCTGGTATTATTCAGCCTTTGTTCACATCTTCCTCTAGCTGCCTCTTATCAAGCTGGTGGTTTCTTGGAGCTTGCTTGAATGAGTTAAGCAGGAAGTCGGGTAAAATTTGATTACCCCACCAAACCTCCCTTTTGGTGGGGACTCGGTTGAAATATCTAATAGGGTAAGAAATTCCTTATGTGATTTCTCCCCATGTTTAAAGGGCAATATCAACTGTCCCAAGTTTGTCTTGAAGCAACCGCTCAATCATTTTTTCCTACTTTCTCTTCAAAGTATCTTTCATTATGTTTTAGAACTTCATAACTCATATTCAAGGTAAACCAAGCAATAAATCTTAGTAAAGTTCATGATTGAGGAGAAAAAAAATAGTCACATGATTCTCAACAGCCAATCATGAAACAGGATAGTAAACTGCACTAATTCAAGTGGAGGTAACTGTGTCTTTCCCTTCAACAAGGTCTTATAGGAGAAGTATAAATTCATCTTTCAGTCAAACTCAATCTGATACCACCTCCCTTCTCAGTTGTCTGTTATTTTCATTCCTCATTCTTGAATATTTCTTCTGTTTCCACAGACACAGCAGTCACAGTAGTAATTGAGGAACCTACAAGTCTGACAGTACCGGTTGGGGGCGACATTCAGTTTATCTGCAGGGGCAGTAGCGAGGTGAGTATTTGATATCATGGAAGGTCGCCAAGTGACAAAATACATCACTGCAATTGCAGCTTCTTTTCTCCACAGAAGTTTAAATTATGATCTCGGTTCAATAGAATCCCGACAATAGGTGGTTTAAGTAACACTTTCAACCAATTCTGAAATAAGTGCTGGCAAAAAGGAGTTCAAATTACTTATTGTGCATTTAAGGCTAAATTCTTTTTCAGTTTTTTCTGTTAGTTGGTTAGTTGGTTGGTTGGTTAGTTAGAGTTTAATGCCCAGTTTTCAACCAACTGGTTCAAGTCTATCTGGCAACGGCCTTTTTTTCTGGTTGTGGCTAACTGGCTTGTTTCCCTACTCCATTGCTAATGTAGAGCATGGCTCACAATGGCAGTAGGTTCCATTTAGTTTATTCTGAGATAAACTGCTATCAAATGTCAACCTTCAGTTCTATTTTAAAATGCTTAAATTGGCTTGTAATTGGTATTGATAACAGTTCTTGATAAGGTTGGCATAGGATTCTTTTTTTATCTAATGCCCTTGAATGTTAGTCCATCATCCTTACCCAATTAACATATACCAGGGTTCATAACGGGGTTGTAACATCAGTTGTCCCGGGAACGAGTGGTTAAAGTAAATTTGGTTTTCCCTTGAAATATTAGATTTCTCCACCATAAAGGACTGTTACGTTGGCCTACTAAGGTTTCATTGAATGTTGTGCAGATTCACAGTTTAGTAACAGTAATGGGCCACAACTGGAAAAAAGGCCATGGTCGGCCTGAACCAGTAGGTTGGAAATTGGTCCATAAAAAAAACGTCTAGCTAAGTAGCTGACACAGTCTTGTCAACAGGGTTGTTGCCACACCAGGGTGCACCGTGTGATTCTACCTGGCTCTCAAAATCTCTCTCCAGTACGCAATCAACATCAGCATCACTGCCTGACACAAATTTCTTTATAAAATTCTTAAATTTGCAAATTTTTTCAAAGGGGTAAGGGGACACCGACTTCATTCAGTCCGCTCCCTCAATACGGTGAACACAAATTACCCAGCTCTCAAAATGGTCTGGTAACAACCCTGCTAGTCACGTACAATATTGTTTAAGTCAGTAATTCATACATGTATGTTATGGCACAACCCTGCTGTGGGAAATGTGCTTCCAGACAATACTACACTTTAAATTTAACATTCATGAAGCTGAAGCTGAAGCTGGTAGATATGAAGTGTGTGGACACGTAAAGCAGTTAGATGTTGTTCTTCAGATAACAAGTCAAGAAATATTGGCTGTCCCAGACCAAAATCACCCTTCTGGGACAAGTGGGTATGCCAACTGCTAATTTCGAGCTCTGTGTATTTAAGGAATAAACTTCATTTGTCAGATTATTTTTGGGTGAGACTCCAAATTTGGAAAAAAACAGAACATGTTTATCCCCCAACAATAATCCGACAAACGTGGTTCATTATACTGTCCTTTTTGGCGTTTACTTTCTAGTGGCTTTCTAGTCGCTTTTGCAAATCATTGCAATGGCCTTTGTGTTAACCAATCAGAATGCAGGATTCTAAACGACCAGTCGGAAGAGGTGGTAGAAACTTTTATACTCTTTTCTCATCTCTCTAGGCTGCCTTTACTGTGGCTTGGATGAAGCAGGGTGGTCCATTGCCTGCCCGTGCTAATGAATTCATGGGCATCCTCTCCATAACCAATGCAGTAACCAGCGATTCTGGTATCTATGTGTGTACTGTGTCCAATCGGTTTGATGTTATTTCTGCCTATGCCACTGTCTATGTTGAGCGTGAGTAATTTTACCTTTACTATTTCGTTTACATTGAAAACATGCTACACTCGTGTCATTTGGGGTGTTTGCCTTTATTGGCTCCTACTTTTCTTTCCTCTTTGAAAAAAAGAAGTTTTCTGATGGATGGCAGTGTGTGTAAGCCAAGCATTGTAATTATTTGAACTTTTGAGAACTTACTCTCTTAAGAAAATGAAACTAGAGTATAAGATACCCATGCAGCAACAGCTCTTGCCCTCCTACCTTGTCCCCCCCAGGCTTCCCAGCCTTACCTGGAAAACCTTGAAAACCTGTAAAAGTCGTGGAATTTAGAAAAAGGTGCTTTAAACCCTGGAAAAGTAATGAAATTTGAAGCAAAATTCTTCAAGTCATGGAAAAGTCACAGAATTTGATTAGCCAAAGACAAATGCTGAAAATTTGATTGGCTATGGTGGCTTTTTAGTGTGTGTAGATGAATGTGCTACATGAACTAAGGCACCTCAGCACTAAAAGCCAAAAGGCATAGCATATTAGGTATAGCTTTCAGTAGCGTAATCAATATTCTTTGGTCTTGACTGGTTTACAAGTAAATGTTTTCATCTTGGAATTTTGAAATTTCATCATGGAAAAATCTTGGAAATATCATGGAATTTTATTTTTTTTGGAATTCTGGGAATCCTACCATCCCTCCCCTTCAAGAGTTGTACTAAGTTGCTCTTGTACATTCTTTTCATTTTCTTCACTAAACAGCCGACATTGTGTCACCCTACAATGTTATCATCACTCCACGTTTCCAGAGGGTCACAGAGGGTGACAGAGTAGAATTCCGTTGCACTGCAGATGGCACTCCAGCTCCTGCTTTTCGGTGGACTCGTGGAAATGGTGAAATGAATTCTTTAGCATACTTCGACAATGGCTACTTCATAATACCAGTGGTCAGCAGGTCAGATGAAGACGAGTACTTCTGCGAAGCTTTTAATGCAGGGGGCATGAGCACTATGAGAACTATTCTCTATGTACAAGGTATGAAATCCTGGAAATTGGATAATTTAGTTTTGTTTCGTTTATTTTTTTATCATTTCATATAAACGTAAATATGTAAAAATATAATATGATTGGTATGTAATAGATTGCTATATACATGAGGTGAATGGAAGTTTGCAAAAAACCATTCAGGGTTTGAGGGTATGTAGCAAGCAGGAAAGAAATGCTGCAAGAATATAACCTTACTCCTAAAAGGAGAGAAAACAACCAAACCCTCCCTTTAACTCCTCCGCAAACCCCCTTCCTTGTCCTTTTCCTGTGCTAGGTTACAACATAACACAAGAGGAAAAGAAGAAGGAAATCAACACTTAGAGAAACCTAGTCAGACCTCACCGCCCCTGTGCTAGGATAAGACTTGGCAAAAAGGGACAAAAAGGAGGCAAACCAATGCTCAAAGAGACCTAACCAAAACTTTCCCCTCAAATCCCCCTTGTCTTGTCCCTATGCTAGAGTAAGACATAGCACAGAAGGGACAAAAGAAGAAGGAAACTAAACCTCAGCGCAAACAAATCAGAACCCCTTTTGGAACCCCCCTCCTTGTCTTGTGCCTGTGCTAAGGTAAGACATAACAAACAAGAGACATCAAAAGGATTAAAACCAACATTGAGAGAAACCTAATCAAACCATCCCCCCACCCCTTCAAACCTCCCTTCTTGGCTTGTTCCTGTGGTACACGCAAGAAACAAAGGATGGAAACCAACATTCAGATAAACCTGATCAGAACCCCCTGCGAACCCCCATCCTTGTCTTTTCCCTGTGGTAGGGTAAGAAATTGCACAAAAGAGACGAAAAAAGAAGAAAACCAACACTCAGGGAACCTTACCAGAAGAGGGGTCAGGGGGGCATTGTGCTTGAAGACATTGTAATGGAGTGTTCTAAGTAAATTATTGTTTGATAGAACTGTTGTAACTATATTGCACTGGATTTGTACATTTGAGGTAGGCCAAGCTAAGGCTCACTCAGCCAACCTGCATCAGCTGCAGCCATTCTTTGAAACAACACATTGCAATAGCAGACCAGCTTAACCCTGCTATTTTATTGTGTGTAGGAAATAAGGATGGCCGAGACAGTCACAACATTACAAAGACAATTGCAGCCTACAGATTCAACATGGCACCTAAATCAGGGCAATACATATGTAGCTAAACATGAGACAAAAAGATTTAGGATAAGGTACTCTTATTTCAGAGGAGTGATACCAGGATATCCTTTGAATTGTCTATAACAGGCTTGTCATGGTAATTGGTTCTTTAATCATTTTACATTTAAAGCATCCAACAGACCAGTGGTGACGCTGACCCCACCGTTCATTGAGGTGACAGAGGGATCCCTTGCAAGTTTCTATTGTGGGGCGACTGGCAACCCAATCCCCACAGTGACCTGGAGAAGACTTGGTGGAGTGTTAGGCCCAGAAGCTGTCCTTGATCGAGGTCGTCTAACATTTTATAGGGTCACTCCTGAAGATGCCGGTCAATATGAATGCACTGCCGTAAACAACTACGGCATCGACAGGGAAATTGCGTATTTGAACGTGACCAGAAGTAAGTCATGGCCCTAGACAGGGACGAGTTTTTGGGTGGGCATCTGGAATGGAATCAAGCTGAACTTTGCCTGGAGACAAACAAAGATAAAGGAATGAGATTGTTTTGCTTCCTAAAACAAACTAGTTTCTTGCTTACTGATAAGAGAAAGTGGGGAAAAGTACCTAAGTTTGAATTGTGGTTTTGAGCTGTATATTAATGGTTTTAATACCTTGTCAAAAGACCTGTCTGCCCCATGGTGGAGGTTCATTACCCAGTTAGCATGAATACCAGTACATGAAGTCACAACGTCATGAAAACCAGAATGGGCGTCAAAGTGGAAATGCTCAGAGGATGAATAAGTTCACACCTCTTTACACCCAGGTGAAGCATGCCCTCTATGATGGCAGTTTTGACTTGCGTGATGACAGCAGTACAACAAGTTTGATGGAAAGCTTGGTTCTTTGCAGAAGGAAAGACATTTTTCACTTTTCCATCTGACCCTCAAAGAATGCTAGATGTGAAGTGAAAGTGGATGCCTTCTAGGAAATTCTAAAGCATTTTCAGAGGTTGATATGATCCCTTATCATGCGATAGGGGACGTCATAGTAAGGGGGGTTTCAGAATAAAAATGTGGAACAGCACTTTCTTTAATAATATGTTTTAAAGAAACTGTCCTGTGTAAATGTATTAATAAGTAATTAAATTTTATGTTTTATTGGTGGCTTCACTTTCTTGAGATACAAGTGACAGAATAAAGTGGTCTTTTATTGCTTTGACTCTACAGGAGGAGGATCTCCCCCATTTGTCTATACAAGCGAAGAAAATGTCACCATCTCACAAGGTTCTACCCTGACCCTTACTTGCAATGCTACAGGTATCCCTCAACCATCTGTGGCATGGTCCAGGGCCGGGGGCCGTAGTTTGGGCCCCAACATGCAGGTATGTTTGAAGACGTGTTTTATGGAAACATTTTTCATGCATTTTATCACTCCAGAAGGATTAAAATAAAACATTTGAAATCCTGTTATTTCAGTGTATATAGCAACAAGGCATGCATGAGGTATTTTGCTGGTTGGGATACAGGTCCACACTTTTTTGCTAATTTTACTCCTACAACTATCATTTTCTATTTGCCATCTTCCCTCCATGCAAATATGATTGATTGTTCATTGCAACATGCACAAAACCTTTTGTAGTACTGAAATTGGCACAAGGACAATTTAACTTAGTCCTTACTATTTTTTCATGTTCAAGATGGAAGATCAAATATTACATAGTTTGAGATGAACTTTTATATTAACCAGAGATATGTGAGAGACAAATCAGCATCCAATGATTTACAGCATGGCTGTTATCCCTGCAACCATGCTGACATTACGTAAAATAGCCCTTGCTAAAACTGCCTACCACTCAACAGTCTAAAACCTGACTTTTGGGTGGTAACTCCCTTTCCGTATCCATTCAAGTGAGGTAGCTTCCATAAACCCTGCCGTTTGCCTTCCAGGGTGAGTCTTTGACTTGGTTTGTTTGCTAAACAGTGCATTCCCCTAAATAGCAACTGTGCACTAAAGCTGCCTTTCTGTTTGACTGTTATGTATCTAATCATGTACACAATTGTATCCTGTTGCACTTAGCCTGTACCTAGCAAAAGGAATATATATATAAAACGTTACAGTTCTGGTGTATATTTTCATCTGCTAAAGGCATCTAACCAGTATTTTTTATGAATTAAAAATAAGTGTTTTTGTGCTGAATTTTGCAAGTATTACCTCTAAATACGAGATTGATGGTACCTCTTTTGCAGTGTTGTAGTACCTGTACCCGTACCCATACTCATGACCTGGTACCCGTACCCATACTCACGACCTGGTACCCGTACCCGTAATCGTACTCACGACCTGGTACCCGTACCCATACCCGTAACCATTCTCATGGTCCCGTACTCATGCTACAACACTGTTCTTTTTGTGCGACAGGTTAGAAACGGAGTGCTTCGAATCGTTGATGCAAGAATTGAGGACAGGGATGTGTACACATGTACTGCACAGAACATTTATGGATATGGTTCGGTCAGTGTCAGGGTTGAAGTAGAACGTAAGTATGTCTTAAAAGCTTCCTAGTCTATAATCATATCCGGACAGCAAGTGATGGTCTGATTTTAGTTTGACATAACTGGGGTATATCACTTTGTAATCTTTCAATTTCCTTGCTTACCTGTAACAAAGAATGGTTGTACACGAAATTGTATCTTGATTCCCTCAATTTCACTGAATACGAGGGTTTGAAATTCATGTAGACAGTAAATGAATACTATTTAAGGCTGATGGACCCCACATATGGTTGCTTACAATCACTAAACACAAGTGCTAATTGGATTCATCTATACCTTATTTTAGAACTAAGTATATTGTTAGAAAAATTGTTTATTTACCTATTTTCACCAGTAAACTGCCAAGTCAAAATGTCATAACTTTCATCCCACAAAATGAATTTTTTGTACAATATATTTAAATGCAAAACAGAAATATACGTCATTTGCAGTAGGGTGTAGGTAGGATATGATGGGATCATGCATACTCTCCAGCTGTTCTTTTTTAAGCAGAACTGTACTATTTTATGAGCCTTTATAAAACCTTTGAAAATTATTGTGAACATTAAGAAATAAAGAGAGGAATTCCCTCCCTGAATCCCACTCATTCAGGCAAATATTAGTGTGGATCATGTGCTACTTGTTCCATTTACACTTACTATTTATACCAAAATGTATTCTGCCTTAGCATCAAAATTCTCTTTTATCTCAAATTTTGTTGTCATTATTGAAAACTTTGTGAAAGACGCTAAGAAGAAGATGGTAAAAATCTAACTGGCTTCGCTAGAACCCTAAATGAAAAATAGGGTCATCTTTTAAAATGAGAATGAAATTTCATTGGTGCTTAATTTGACTAAAATTTCTGTTATCATTTCTTTCCCCCAAAGACAATTTGCCAGCTAATAGAGGTACTGTATCTCTCTGTGTTTGTCATAACCCCTAATGAGGGGACTATGTTCTGTTTTCCAATACATTTAACTTTCATTTCAGTGTGTTGAAGGATCACCATTGTATTCATATTCCGTGATGTCTTTGCATGCCATGTAAAAAAATCTTCAGTTTCCTTGATCCAATAAACTATGTAAAACTCTTATTTTCGGGGAAAACAATGAATGCATTGTTTTGAAGTAGCAGTACCTTCATCTTTTTGCAGATTTAGAACTTTTTCATTTTCTCTCACCTTATTGTATTTGTATAGGAGCTGATAAGTCCAGTCATTCTGCAGACTGTGTCTATTGTAGTCTAGAGATGGTCAAGGTTAGATAAAAAATTTCCAAAATAAAGAGTAACTGAAATTGGGAGCATTATCCATCTTCATTAGTGTGGAGCTGTTTTTTATTCGAGTCAAAATGGTTTGATTTATTTTTAAAATCTCATGGAGGACTCTTTCACAGGTCAACAGAATTCTTTGGAACTTTAATTTTAATTACTGTATCATAGTTTTGAGTCTACAGTTAAGTCTTCTTGTGAGTATAAGTGTAAAAAAATTATACGTATATAGAAAAAAGGGGAAAAAAAAGACCTTAAGAAATTTCTCGTTTGGAAATTTGAGTATTTGAAGGAAATTTTTGCAATGTTTGGTAACATTTGGCTTGTTTTGTGAAAATGATGGGAAACATTGGGCTTGATTTGTAAAAATGATGGGAAACATTGGGCTTGATTTGTGCAAAATGTGCAGCAAAATGTGGTAAATGTTACTTCTTTCTCCAGAAGGGAAAATTGTTTACCACCGATGCTTGCAAGGAGGTATTTCCCTTTTGTTTTCATGCTAGGAAAAGCCTCTTAGTTACTTTTCAAATTTGGCACCCGCCATAGCAGGCACGTGGCAGGAAAGATGGATTAAGTCAATTTCAATTTAGTATGGTGTGTGTCCAGGAAATGTCCAGTGACCAGCACAACAGAGGCATTGTGATTGTATTCTTCTGTGACACTGTACACAAAAGCAGTGATGGTTCTCAGATTTATCTTTTTTCTGCTTGGGTACTTCAATTTTTTCAAATGAGCTAAAGGGGAGTTTCCTCTCATATTGATAACTCTTTTACTACAATCACTTAGTGTAGAGCAGGCTTCCTCAATTAAATTTTCTGAAGCACCACATTGCTAATTTTACTGATATAATGCGCCACTGATTGCAGTCCTGTGGGAGGGGTATAAGTGGAGGGGGTGTGTGTCCCCCTCCCCTTTTGAAAATTTTTGCATTTCAGAAGGGGCTTCCATGCAAAATGGTGCAAAATTTGTTCAATTTTCCCGGCCCAAATTTTTCACAAACTTTACAACTCTTGTCTATTCACCGGTGATAAAACACTGACTCTATAAATGTAAGCAGTTATGGTGATTTTACTTTCTTGTGAGAACAAATAGGACATTTTTATATCCTTTTCGGTATCTGACGTCAGTCTGTGGGAAGTATTAGATTTATTTACAGTACCAAATTTTAAGGCAGTACAATTCATGTCAAAAAGGTCATGAAAAGTTAAATTTTCAATATTCTCCCAGTAAATCTTTGCGCCACTCTAAACCATGTCATGCCCCACAAGTGGCGCACATGCCGCTATTTGAGGAAGCCTGGTGTAGAGTAAGGGGTGCCGAAAGCCTTTTGCAATTATAAAAAGAAGAACATTGCTACTAAATAGCACAATCCCTTTCGAGTGGATGGTAGAGTGCATTTTAAGGGTTTATAACCTTTGTCAGGGTAAACTCAGAAAACATGTTTTAATTAAGTTTCTCTTGTCAGGGAAATGTTGGACAGTGAGACAAAGAGTGTCATAAAAAAAATCAAATCCAAAAAACAAATTTTTGTGTCTTCTTCTGGGGAGCACCTTACTGGACAAGTCCTCAGGGTTTTTAGAATGCCTCCCTTCACAATATCATGATATCATATAATGCTCGATTTCTGTGTACCTTATCAGTCACTATATAATATTGTGTTAGTTAGATGAGATTTAGTAAGACACCAATGCAAATGTGTTTTAGTGTCAGTTCGATAAAAACGTAACATTTTAATAAGGTTCCCACATGCTAGGAAAAGCCCCTTAGCTACTTTTCAAATTTGGCACCCCTAGGCACATGGAAGGAAAGATGGTTTAAGTCAGTTTCAGTGGAGTATTGTGAGTGAGTGTGCATTGATCCATGAAGCTACTCAGGAAATGTCCAGTGACCAGCACAACAGAGGCACTGTGATTGTATTCTTCTGTGAAACTGTACGCAAAAGCAGTGATAGCTCTCAGGATTTATCTTTTTTCTGCTTGGGTACTTCAAATTTTTTAAATGAGCTAAGAGGAGTTTCCTCTCATGAAGTATGGTTTTAAGTTCCAGTTTAGTTTTGTATACCGTTCAAATATGGTGTAAGTTCTTCTCTTTTAGTAGTAGCCTCTTTGACAAGTGGGCAATACTGAGGGCATTCTCTACAACCCCCAGCCTACAGGAGATGTTAAATATTGTGGAAAACCAAATAAGTTTAATTAAAGAAATCTTGTTGGCCTAATTGAGAAATTACGATCACTCCTTTATTGTGCCTTCTGTCAAAAGATCACATTCTGCACATGAGATCATGAAATTGGTGAAAATATTTCTGCAATTATGTAAACTTTCAGGATTTCTTAGGAAAGAAATAATTTAATATTTATTCATTAAATTTTAAGAATCCTGCATGAATTTTGTCATTCTTATAGTGTCATCTTTTAGTGGTTATTTATATTTTATCTCATTCATATTCAGATCTCAGTATATAAGTGATGTTTTTCATTGGTTGTTCATAGTTTTAACTTTTAAGTGATGTGTAATGGTCATTATTCCTTGTAAAAGACCTTTTACATTATCTTTGTTTCCCATCGAAGCAGTCTTCAATACTCTTCATTTCTTTTTAGCTAGTTAGGGGTTGTAACTCTCAGTTTTAGTATTACATGAAAAATTGCCCATGTCAAGAAATAGCCCCTCCTCAAAGTTGCTATTACTATTAGCATTTTAAAACCTGATTTCTGGTCAGAAAGTCAAGATTTTGCTCTATGTCTGTAGAGTGCAGTTTGCAGCCACTGCGTGGTGTATACTTCCTACATACTGCTTAGTGATATTAGCTTTTTAAGCGGTCTGCTTAATATTCGAGTACATTATTTCACATATATAAAATGAATTTGAATTACATTGACAGTAATCTACAAATTTCTTTAAGGTTTACTGCTTTGTGACACAAGTTGACCTGGGAGAAAAATCTCTGTTGCATTATTTTCATTCCTCTTGTGTCTTCCCCTTTTTATAAGCATCTTCTATGAACAGGAGCAAAAGAAAAGCATTACATGAGTATCATGGTAATTTTGGGGTATTTTTACTTCCTGTTAAATCGTGTGTACTGGTGGTGGACATTATCACAGTTTGGTTATGCCATTAATATCTCTGTTTTTCCATCCTGTATTCTTTTCAATCTCAGTTATATAAATCTCTACCGAAATAAATTCCAGTCGGAGATGTATTGAACAAAACAATAATTAATACCAACTTAATCTCAAGTTATTAGCTAACATAAAAATATGGTACATGCTGTCAGTTATTTTTACTAAATGTGGGAAAGCTGAATAGAAAGAACTTTACAAATATATTTTAGACAAATTAACCACAAATCTATGTGCTGAAAGACTTGTGGATATAAATAGTAAGTGTTCTCTTGCAATTTCTTACGTAAGTGTACAGTACTAAGCCAGCATCAAAGATAGCAGATCAGATAGCATATTTATATTTTAGATTGGCGTAGTTTCTCCTTTGGCATCAGGCACCCTTTGCCTTTAAAGTGATAACTCTTACTTGCTTTGTCACCTTATAATATTAAGAAACTTACAACATACTTTACAGCAAGGTGTATCCAAGGAAGGCATCCATCACACATGACCTCTAACAGTGCATATTGATACACCTTTTGTGGTAAAGCATATATCATTTTTTACTTAGTACCAAAGCTACCATGTTGAACCTTATGCAGGAGCTCCCTCAGCAAAGCTGCAACTGCCTCACTGAAGCTGTAGTGGGTGTAGCTGTGTGTTGTTGCTACTCACATTGCAATAGGGTTATTCAGTCACCATGTTGAACCTTATGCAGGAGTTCCCTCAGCCAAGCTGCAGCTGCCTCACTGAAGCTGTAGTGGGTGTAGCTGTGTGTTGTTGCTACTCACATTGCAATAGGGTTAGTTAGTCACCATGTTGAACCTTATGCAGGTGTTCCCTCAGCCAAGCTGCAGCTGCCTCACTGAAGCTGCAGTGGGTGTAGCTGTGCGTTGTTTCTACTCACATTGCAAAAGGGTTAGTCAGTCACCATGTTGAACTTTATGCTAGATTTCCCTCAGCAAAACTGCAGCTTCCACAGCAAAGCTCCATTGGCTTTAGTTGTGTGTTGTTGCTACACATATTGGAATAGGGTTATTTAGGTACTATGTCAGATTTGTTAGTTGCAGCTGTCTCAGCTAGGCTGCAGCTGTTGTAACCATTCTTTGCTCCTATACACATACATAACAATAGCATGGTTTAGAATCTGATGTGTATCATGATAGAGGGTGACAGCAGTTTGACTGGTGGAGCCGTAGATTGGCTATTTTGATGTGGTATCATAAACATCTGTTTAATTTATATGTGGATATAAAGCAATTATAATTTTTTGTTATGCTTCCCAGTTAATAGTGTTAATAATTAAATTGTATTAATTTTCACTAGAGATCAAAACCTCTCATTTTATGCATAATAATTTGGTATGAGATAGTGCTAGCAAAAATCTATACTATGTTATATAAGTTTGCAGTACTCATCCATTAGAATAATCTTACAACTTAACACTGCATCACTCAAAGTCAAAATGTACAACCACCCTGGTTATCCCCCTCATCCCTCCCCCCCCCCCCCCAAAAAATAAACCAATAAAATTATTGTCTTACTCAGTTATGTTTGCTGAAGTATTTAATAACTTGGTTGCCATCTGTATTAACGTCCTAATTTCTTCCTTTTTTGTTTAACTATCCGTTTGGATTAATCCACTTTATATGAAGTGTGGTATATGTTTATTCAGTTTATTTCTTGTCAGGAGGACCCTAACCAGGAAGGGAAGGGGAAAACCCTCTGTAACCCCCCTCCCCCCAAAAAAGACAGAAGTTATAATTACCTTAATGTACTTCATTATGTTTCTCTCTCTAAAAAGTATTTCACCCCCTGCCCCTGCAAAAAGAAAAAAATGTTTCCCCTCATTCAGTAAATCCTCATGTTTTGGGCCTGTTTATCAGTCATTAGGGTTGTAAGTGTGTACTAAAATCACTTGACATTTTATCTCCCAAACTTGAGGTGGTTTAACTTTTAGTTGCAATTTCCATATCTGTAGAACTAGCTCAAAATGGTATTGAGACTAGTATTGAGAAAGCTCTTGTGGCTCCACATTCATGGCACCATTTTAACATAAGTGTGTATAACATGCAACCTTGAGGGAAGTACAACACAAACAACTGGTTGGGTCAACAAATAGTCAGTGTAGGTTCGGTTCAACTAATACTGTTACAGGAATCAGTAGCCGACTAGCGGGGATAGTGGACCAGCTTAAAGGTAGGGAGTAGAAGGATTGATTTACAAAGGGCTCTGGCTGTGATTAATTGCAAGGGGCGTTTTACTATAAAGGTTCAATCGGCACAATTGTCATTGTTTAGCTTTTAATCAGTACATGATCAAAGTGCTATCAGTCAATGTAAGACATGTAACTTTCAACTAAAAATCACTTCTTTACTCCTCTAGGTCGAGAACCTCCCGATGCTCAAGTTTACCCCATACCTACACAACCCTATGTCAGTGGAAGTGATGTACAGTTACAGTGCCTTGCTACCGCTGGTTATCCATCCCCTACCATTGTTTGGAGTAGAGACGGTGGAGCAGCATTTACAGGAAATACCATGGTAAAATATCTTAATGCCACCAAGTAGATTTGGGTGGCCTTGGTTGAGGGTGGAGCAGCATTCACAGGAAATACCATGGTAAAATATCTTAATGCCACCAAGTAGATTTGGGTGGCCTTGGTTGAGGGTGGAGCAGCATTCACAGGAAATACCATGGTAAAATATCTTAATGCCACCAAGTAGATTTGGGTGGCCTTGGTTGAGGGTGGAGCCCAGTTTGATGTTAGTTTAACGAAAGCTTCTGAGGGTGTGCCTTACTTGACTCTAGTCTCTATGTAGACTTTAGGCTAAATGTATGTGATATTCATGTCAAGAACCGCCCCTCATTACGTGAAATAGCCCTTAGTAAAATTCCCCACCACTACACCCGACTTTTAGGCAGTTAATTCGGGTTTTTACTTGATGTTTGCACCTACAGTTTATAGACTTTAGGCTTTATATATTTGATATTCATGTCAAGAACTGTCCCTTACAGATTTTGACAGAAATTGTGCAGCCATACATGAAATTCCTATTTCCTAGCATCTGTCCAGTTATTTCTATCTACTGCCAGCAGTTTTTATCTCCCCTTAGGCGATTATCTACATTCAAGAAAGTTCTATGTACACAGCAAAACAGTGCATGACTGCATAGCTTGTTTACACAAACCTGATAAGCATCTCAGCATTATGTGCTGGAGGTACTCTCTCGAGAATAAACATTCTACTAAAAACCCTACCTAAGGGCAGCCACAAATCAGGTTTTTGAAAATGTGTGTTTCTGTAAGGGGCCTTGTCATAGCATGTTTGGTTGATATTGCAGCTTCACAGTTTACAGTGAAATGAAAAATTGGTGATAGATGAAGTTTCCATGGTTGGAAAAGCCCACTTTTCAAATTTGGCACCCATGGCAAGTCAAGTTCACTAGAGTATTATGTGCATGTGTAAATATCCATGAAGGTACTCAGGAAATATCCATTCACCACCACCACCACAAAAGAGGCAGAGGGAATTTATTTTCCTCAGAAACTGGACACAAAAACTGCTGTTGCCTGTCAGAATTTAAATCTTTTTTGCTTGGGTGCTTCATATCTTTCACATAAGCTAAGGGCAGGCTCCTCTCATGTTTAGCCTATTTCTCATTTTGCATTCTCTCCATGTGGGCCCTTTCTCTTTGCATATAGCCTTATATCCATGTATGTATCTATTTAGAGCTTTAGAGGCCATCTTTTTTCTAGGTTTGCCTAGGCTAATTCTCTAGATGTTCAGGTCCTAGAAGTTTGCAATAGTTGAGAGATTTCATTAATAATAGTCTATTTCATAAATGTTTTTAAAAAAGTTAAAAAAATATTATTATACATTACAAAATAGCAAGAAATAATTTGAAGGACTCAACAGTTGACTGTTGAAAAGGTTAGTGACATAATAAACGAAGCTGCCTAATCAGATTAAAGCAAAGTAATTGGAATGATAATTTATATGAAGATAGGTTGCATTCAGTTATTTTGTTTTATTGATTCTCTTCTGTTGTGCATAAGTGGAGAGTCACATTTTCTAACCAGCCAGTATGGGTAGGTGGACAAAGGAAATGCATATTAAGTGACTTGGCCACAACCACCAGTTAGATAAATGACTCAGCCCTAACATGTTTTATAATTTACTCATGGGTTAAATGACCACCTAATAATAGTAATTGTCAATCATTGTCTTTTGATGTAAGGTCGAAGATGGAGTCCTGCGTATCATCGATATTACTTCTGACGAACAGGGTGTTTACATATGCACAGCCACAAATAAAGCAGGTTCTGTTCAGATATCGATCACTGTCCTTGTCAGAGGTGAGTTAAAAAATATAATCTACTTCACACATCATCCTCCCTGCTGCATGCGTATGTAATCCCTACTTATCCACGGAAAGTGGGTGATAAGCTTCTATTAGCACCACACATCTGGGCATCCTGTAGAGGGCACTTTGGGTAGTCCTCTTTTCTGGCCAAAGGCTTCAACACAGATTGTTTTCATGCCATATTGTTCCTCTCTCTGTTCTAAACCATCCACTTCAGTGAAAAAATGTATTATGCATAAAGAGACATACTTGCCAACTGTTCCATTTTCTGACCTTTAAAGCTCCTCAAAATCAGAACAGTCCATTTTGTGACTTTTAGTTTGAAAATAAGCTAATAGTAAAAATGATCAGAAAAATCGTAAAACAAAACTTGCATGGTACACCTTTGTAATTTTCCACAAATAGATTGAACATGGAGAGGAGAAATTGGGGGCTCTCCCATTCAACATTGAGACAAGTGCCTATTGTACTTGCATTGTACCCTATGTCTGTTCTGAGAGATATTTAGCCCCCTTCCCTACCCCACCCCCCTTCCTGGTTTTGCTACTCTTGCTTTTATATATCTTGTTGTTATTCTTTAGCACAGTCATGAACTGAAACCCATATTGATTCTATACTTTTCATGCTGTGATATTAAAAAAATGTAGCATGTGTAGGGGCAGTACAGTGTGAGGGGAGGGGTGCTGGGAGATGAAAGGTGAGGATGGCTTCAACTGGTTTTGCATGGAGTTGGATGAAACTGAATTCTATTTTTATGCCAGTGTTTATGCCAGATTTACAGATATTGTACCTATTACATGGCCAATAAAGCAGGAATGTATGCCACCCCTTCAACATTTTTATGTTTAAGAAGGTGAACTCTAGTTGCTTAGTTAAAATTTACGGCTCAGTTTCTAACCAATTGGTTTAAGTCAGGTCGGCCCTTTTTGCAGTTTTGGCTCACTGGCTTCTTTCCCCTACTTCAATGCTTGCTGTGCTGAGCAACAAGCACAATGGCAGTAGGTCTGATTTCTAAAGCATTTGATATGACATGGCCAGGAGTCGAACTTCAGACCTCCCAACTGCAAGTGGGATGCTCTGACCACTTGACCATGCACTCAGGTTGGATTTTTCACTTGAAGCCTACCTTTAAAATTTACAAATTAGCTGCACTCACGTTAATAATTATGCACCTGGCCCAAATTTATGTTCATAATGGGTTACAACTGGATGAAGAGTACTTTCTGAGCATATGTACTATATGTGTTCTTCACCCCTACCCTATAGGATATTTGGTGCAGTGTTGGAGGCTAAGAAATATTTTTTTAAGGCTGTCAGAATTTCCCCTGTACTGCCCATTGCTAACATGGTGTAAACGTGTTGTGGTGCTAGTGTTGATGGCTCAGTTAAATTCTTGGAATCTCATTTTCCGATTTCTGTAGCAAGATATTTTCCTCTAATCTTCGAACTTGTCTTAATTTTACAGGACTTCCTCAGATCACCATCAGCCCTGAAAATAATCCCGCCGAATATGAGGTAGGAGACTCTGCTATCTTAGAATGTTTTTCTACTGGTGATCCTCTGCCCACTGTCCATTGGATGAAACGTGACGATAGTGATGGCCTCCTCCTGATGGAGTCTTATGACTTTGATCGAAGCCGAGCTGTCTATTACATTCCAAAATTGCAAGTCAGTGACTCTGGTGTGTACGTCTGCCGGGCAGAAAACAGCGCTGGCTATGTGGAGAAATCAATTGTAGTCAATGGTGAGTTTCTGTTAGTGGTTTATAGAAGAAGAAGAACTATGAGTTCTTGGAAAGAAATATTAGGCATTTCATAAAAGATTTGTAAAGCCTTCAACCCCCCTCAGCAAGCAGCAGCCATCACACTCAATTAACTTCAATACCAATAGATGAAATGAATTGACTGTAGGTTAGTGGAAGAATATCAATGTTCTTATCGGCAAGTTGTTTCTAAGTGTTGTCAGTGGCAGCCAGAATGCTATGTCATTTGTAGACAACAGATCAGCTGTTCGGTGTTGGTGTTTTTAAAGATAATATTACAGTGCTTATCATGCATGATGGCAAGCAAGTTTTGCTGGTGTTCAATAGCCTGAACAAGTTGCATACCCCAGCGTTGGCTATAGAACAAATCGGGTGGTTCACTTCGAAAATTTTTTAAAAGAATTTGTTTGTCATGGTGCAAGCATTTTTCAAGTGGTTTACAATTTCAGTCTCACTTGCATAGCTCATTGGTAACATTTATCAAGACATGCATAATGTGAACAAAACTACTACAGATTATATGATCCATGTTTTATACTAGTTTCCTCATACAACATGTACCTTCTCATGAAAATTTTGACTGCTTAAACATATATTTGCAAGTATTGCATATTGTGGTTTGCTGGCATCTTTCTATTCACACTGTACGAGCATTTGACACCTTGTTGAAATCATTCATCACATTTGTGAAATTTCAAATTGGGTTTGCATTTACGACCAATTTGGCTGCACTGTACAGCACTGTTGTCTGTGGTGCTTTTATCAATGTGTTTGTGTTTGCTATTTGGTGTTGATGTTTCCATGGTAACACCAAGGTATCGCCTGCCTTTGATAAGGTCTCTTCTATGACTTTTTTTGCGACATTAGAAAAGTATACCAAGTTTAAGCGAAGTCCACCTCTTAAATCTAGAACCTATTCCTGAACTTCCCATTTAGCTGTCTTGAGATTAATAAAAAAGGGTTTGTTTTTCTATTGCCACAAGACATAAATGTTAGTGATAAACTTCATTGCTGTTTAATAGCTTTCAACATAACATGCACGGCTTGAAACCTGGGAAAAAGCTTTTTTACTTTGGTATATTTGGCAAAAGTTCCTGGTAAATTCTGATGGTAAAATCCTCACTTATTAACTCAATTTACCCCTTGATGTCTACCTATTTACCCCTCTTTCCCCTACCACTAATAAAGAGGCACAGTTTCCCTGTCTTTTCATGTCCTCCCAACCCTCTGGCAAAGGGCCGTTTGGCAAAATCAAACTTTAAAATGCTTCCCAAAGAAGTTATTCGTCCACTAAAGGACAACACTTAACCATCCTCATGACCTTCAGACCATTTACATCATTGGTCAATGGTGTAAGGCTCCATTGTAGACTGGATGGAAATAACAGATACTACACATGATCTTAGCCAAAAGGCCAAGAAGCGATATAATGTAAGGATTATCTGAACATCTCTAACAAATTCACAATTTCCCTGTCACTAAAGAAAGCACACCGTGCGAAGGATGTGATCCAGTCAGGTAGAAACAGCTACTTTATAAGTAGGATAGTTGCAAATATTAAGGGAGTCCAAATTTCATATGTCATGGTTCAGCAGGGACATAGCCTGAGAGCCATGGGGGAAAAGGCAGTCACTGCTTCCCCCCCCCCCTTGCAGTGTCAAAACCTTTTTTGAACTATTTTAACACATTTTTAATTCAAATGGAAAAAATCTTTTGATTATATGGTATATGATAATGGTGAAACTTGCAAAGTATTGCACAAGATTGCATGTAAGGGCCCCCAATTGTAAAAAAATTTCTCCAGTCTTCCCCTTAGACCCCATGTTGAAGTATCCTATTTCCTCCAAATTTCCCCTACCCTGTCCCTTGGCTGAAAAGAAAGAAAGCTTTTTGTTAAAGGCTTTCCAGTAAAATTGCTAGCCTTTCTTTTAGTCTTTACGGAAAATAATATATATCTTTCCTTTCTATTTCCTTTCAGTTGCAGAAAAGGTCGCACCTGTAGGTCCCCCAGAAATAGCAATCGATGTGATGGAATTGACTGTTGTGGAAGGAGAGAGGGCAGTGTTCACATGCTCCTCACCAGGTATATTTTTAGCTCAAGTTGGAAAGATGCTTTGAATATATTTAAGTCATTTCTTCTCATGCAAAATCAACTCTCCATTTACGGCCAAATCAAATTTTCAATCACTCTTTAGAAGGTTGCTTTTTAACAGAATTTCAATTCCATCCTGGAAAATGAAGGAAAAAGCTAGAAGATGAGTTTTCCTGTTCCAGTTTGAGAAAATTTGCATAATTTGCATACCTGCCAACTTTTACAATTTTGGCGTAATTATTACGATTTTTTGTGGCCGACTATGAATTCCGAATTACAGTGCCCAAATTAAGATTTTTCATTTTCCCGATCCCCGAAGTACAGTCTTCAAATATAAACATGCGATGTGGAATGCTCCTGCATATACCAACTAGTGGTAATACACCCAGCGCTGCATGTACTGACGTATACTGCCTCGCAGTCAACTTAAGCTGGCTTTTGTGTGTATTATGCAATACCAGGCTGCTTCTATGCGTACGGATACAGCACACATGCTCTATATAGCATGCATGCAGCCCGGGATACGGCTGCACTGTACGTAACACGGTGACATGTATTTGCACTGCTGGTTGTTCGTATCGCATCCTTTGGACGGCTGTGCATATCTCTGTGTTAATGGTTATGCTTTGTAGCCCTCTCTGTTGATGGTAATCATCGTTCATATTTGAGATTCTTACCAGTGAACATTCTTTAAAATTCAAATCTCAATTAACTGTACACACAGTCTAACTGCTCAGCATTTGGAAACATCAATTCCAGTTAGCGAAATTTGTAATATTTCTCAGTGAGGCCTAACGTTAGACTACTGTATGTGACTGTGAAGTAATGCAGGACTGGTATAGCATTGTATTTCATTGAACTTGTACTATTTTAGTACCTGAGTTTAGGCTATACAGTATGCCTTAACCTAACATGAGACTCCTGGTATAGCTGACTGGTTATAATTAAATCGACACAACTGACAGAGTGAGGATTTCATTTCAATGATAGGCCTATGCACTCTCTGGTTTGTTGGAATGTGTGTCAAACTATGAAGAATAGTATCACTAGACCCAAACACCCAGCCTTTTTGTAGGTAGCCTAAATGTAATGTAGAGCCTAGTCTATGTCATACTATTAAACTTAGTTTTGTAGGCTGAAAATATGCAAAACATCTAAACCTAGAAAAGCCTAGTAAAGGGAAACAAATAGCCATTCTTATGAGGTATCTAGCCTGGGCCTACTGGGGAATGTACATGGTAAAGGGGCTATTTCATGCTTTTCTGTTTCCTCACAAGTTAATTGAATGTCAGTAAAGATGCAACTTTCTCCTTGAAGATATTTCACAAAGCAAGAAAAATAAACAAAGGAGGGTGTTTTATTTCATTCAAATTTTGTACCAAATAATGCACCATTTTGCATCTAGCCTGTCCCCCGGGCCAGCGGGGCCAGCGATCATTTTAAAGGGGCATTCTAAGTTTTGTCAGTTCAGAGCAGTGGTTCCCAACTTTGTGGACTTCCCTAAATTGTTATGCTGTTGCTTTCTATTCCTTTGTCCCACTTTACAGGGGCAATCAAATAGTGCGAGCAGACTTAAAGGGGCAATCAAATAGTGCGAGGAGACTTTAAGGGGCAAACAAATAGTGCGAGCAGACTTAAAGGGGCAAACAAATAGTGCGAGCAGACTTAAAGGGGCAATCAAATAGTGCGAGCAGACTTAAAGGGGCAATCAAATAGTGCCAGCAGACTTAAACGAATAATTACCTTTTGTTCCAGCACTTTGTTTTTCCTTTTTAATCTGATAACTGATTATTTATCAGAATCAGTAGACATTGGGGAGGTCTTTCAACTGAGAAGAATTGGTAAATGTTTGTTAATTATCATGCTGCTCGAAAGCCCATTACTGAAATGCAGCACCTTCTGGAAACTCAAAAATCCCGTCGAGTGGCTGTCTCGGCGGATTTTTTACTTAGTTTATTTGGAACGTTTATTCTGAGAGGTTGTGCAGTGGTGCATATCTAATCCCTCACATAACAGACTCAATTAAAAGTTAGCAGGAAGTGGCCCTGGCAACTTGTTGATGAGGAAGTTGCTGTCAGTGGGGACTAATTGGGAGCTTGTTTGCTCAGTATATTAAGAAGAGATAAAAATTAACTCAAGGTCAGGTGGAGAGAGCTGCATTGGTGCTGCATTTGGCTAATGGGTCTTCTTGCACCATGTTATTATGGACTGGGAATTTTGTAATTTAGTTCGAGTCACAAAATTCCACATGGACACAAGACTACAAATCCTCTTCCTTATGTGACCAATTACAACCTCAGACCATGATGACAGATCTTTTCTTTGTTACTTTTAACTCCATGTATGATTGTGTTTTGCAGAATTAAAATCATGGAAAACTTGTTTAAACAAACTCTTATTGCCCCTTTTAAAAAAAAAAATGAAGAAATGTCTTTGATATAATTTGAGATACTAAAGCTGATGGTCCCTAGTTATGCCTAGCTGAATCAGACCATCCTTTATCTATTCTAATTCATCTACATGTTAAGAATATATGTTATATACTCTTGTATATCCTTTTGGAGCTATTAGTCATATCCCTCTGTTTTTCCATTATCAGGTTCCCCTATAGGTTCGTATTCAGTCACCTGGCGTCGCGTGAGTCAGTCCATGCCAGGAATGGTGTCCGTCTCCAGTGGTGTGCTCACCTTTCCTATGGCAAGAACGGAATATAGTGGACAGTATTACTGTGTGGTTGGAAATGAGTTTGGTTACATGCAGGAACTTGTGACACTTTATGTGTTAGGTAAGATTTCAGTTAGTTTCACTGGGATGCAGTGTCTTAATATTCCCAAATTCGGCTTTATAGGGATGGACAGAGCTCCTGAAGGTCCTTCTTTGAGTGAAAATTCCCTAAAATCCACTTTGTTCATGCCTAAACATTTTCCAGCTATTTCCCTGCCTTTATCCTTGTTGAATATGTACTTAGTATCCCACATGACCCTCTGCACCCATTTCCAGTCAACATTATACTGATGCATTTTACTGTACACTGCAATGAATGCAAACATTCAAATATTTTTGCTTATGAAAGATATCCCTCTAGAGTACTTCATGAAGCTTGTAAAATATGTTAAAGTCAGGAGCTTCTTGGAGCTTCATCACCTGGATTTCCCTACTCTTGGGTTTTCCCCTGGGTCCCATCAGGGTCCCTTAGGGTGAGCACCTGGACTCCACCCATTATTAGTTTCAGGCGTGCCTACTCCCTTGAACCGATTGCCTCTAGTTGGAATTCTGAATGTTGGGAGCTCTAAATAGATGAAAGAGGTTGTTATTCTTTACCCAGCCACCGAAACTGGTTGGTTAGGACTGGCTACTATTCAAAATAGGGTGTTGTTCACTTCTATAGTCTTGGGCTTAGAATACAGGGTGAAACTTTCAACACTTTACATGTTAGGTGATTACTTCATTCTATGGTTAATTCAAAGGCAATCACCTCTCACCCCAAACCAAACCACAATTTTTGTAGTTGTTCACAGAAATTCGCAATTAGCACAACTCTTTGATTGATAGCAATCTCTAAAATTGACAATACTGTAGCTCATATCATACAACATGTACTGTGCTGAGAGTGTTTTGATTACACATTGGGGTCTTGTATACTCACTCTGAAGTAATAAACTGAGATTGTGTCTGGATGAGGATGAGTTTTAGACAGTTGTGGGAGGGGCTTAAGTAAGTAGGTGAGGAGTACTGGAACTGTTTGGGATAAGAGGATTAGGGCTTTAAGTCAATATCAGCTTGATGAATTATAATAAATCACAAATCAGGATTTAGAGAAGGGTTGAATTGTGTATCTTGTAAAAATTCAGCTGTAATAGGTTATTGTATTTCAGAAATGATATATTATTTTTGAAATATCTTAAACCATTTGGATGAAAATGTAGTTTGCTGTTGATTTTGATAACTTCCTTCAGCTCAGGTTTACTGTATGTAAAATCTTCTGCCGAATATATGTATACATGTGATGGGAATAATGAATGTACTTAACTACTGTATGTAAATCTGGTAGACTCTTGTTTTGCCCTCAAGTATATCTCTATCCATTGCTAGAGAATTAAATGAGTAACTGGAATTAGACCCAACTTCTTTAAGTTCTAAATAGCACTCTGCAATGGATACATGTGGCCAGTTTTTCTGATTTTTAAGGAGGCACTTTTTGGAGGGCTTCATGCTAGGGTCTTTGGAAGGAATTTGCATGTTAGGGACAAAGCGGTTAAAAAAAATATTGGTGCAATGAGTACGCAAGGGGGTGGAAGGGGATAGGGAAGGGAGGGCCCGGTGCAGGGGGAAGTGATGGTGTTTCCTTTTTTTGAAAGGCATCGTTGTTGGACTAATGAGGTATACTGTATGAAAAAACTCTGTGTTGTATTACAAATTTAGGATTGAGAAATTTATGAAAGGGGGTACCAGGTGGGGTAAGGATGGGAGAAGCTGAAGGGAACTAGATTTTTTGAGGGGAAATTTAGATGACCAATGATTGAATTGAAAGATTTAAATTATTATCAGAAACAGGAAGCTATTTGTTAAATAAGTGGCTCATTGAGTTGATATTGCTAAATTAATGAGAGTGTTATTAGTATAACTACTATATACTATATGGTCACTAACACATGACAATGCTTGTAGTTAACTTATTGAGTCAAGTTTCATATTCAATAGTTATGGAAAAAGTTCAAATTTTTAATTTTGAGGTGCCCTGACTTGTAACAGGTTTGTGCATAATTTGAAAAAATGTCTGGTCACAAATTTTTTAAAACTGAATTGAACAGTTAAGTAGTCACTCATGAAATAGTTATTTGTTTGTAGGATGTGGGGATTATCTGAGTTTGACCTTTCGTCATTGGTATATGAATGAAGAAAACTTGTCAGGTTTGAAAAGTTTCTGTATGTATCCATTGCAGAGTGCTACTTACTTACTTAGTACTTAGGGAAGTTGGGTCTAATCCCATTTACTCATTAAATTCGCTAGCAATGGATAGAGATATATTTGAAGGCAAGACAAGAGTCTACCAGATTTACATACAGTAGTAAGTGCATTCAATTGAACCAACTCAATGAGCCACTCCAAGAGTAGTAATATATTGTTTATTCTTGTTACAGCTCCTCCTGTAACTACAGTAATGCCGACCAGTCAGACGGTCAACGCTGGTGATGTTATCCGAATTTCCTGCATGGCAGAGGGTACACTACCCATCCAGTATGAATGGTTTAAGGTATGGTCTATTGGGGTACGCAACTTACATCCTTGGTTCCCAACCAGGGGTGCATGTACAAATTGGGTTGTAAAAAACACTGTATGGGCACCTGGACAGCTTGTTAGTCTGAGGGCCATGAGGTTGGCTATTAAGTACTGTGTCCTTTGATGAAGTGGCTTATTTTGGAAACAGAACTCCTAGGGGGATTCAATGTTTAGCATCATCAAATAGCTCTTCACCAGAGAGTTGAGAGGCAAGGAAAAGTTAAAAAAAAAATGCAATTTGTTTGAAACACTGTAGTTGGTCAAGTTTTTGTATTTTATTTTTTTAGGTGAGATAAAATGTACCACATTACCTAACTTATATTAGAGAAACCTACTCTCAAGACCAGCAACTCTTTTCATCACCAATATAGTGACAAGACCTTGTCAGGCCATGTTTAATTTAACATAAGCAGTGGAATAGGGAACACAAGCCAGTGAGCCACACCTGGAAAAAGGGCTGTGGCCAGCTTGACTTGAACCAAATGATTAGAACCTCTGCCAGAAAACTCCATCTAAGTAACTAACTCAGAGTGACCATGTTAGGTCCTGCCAACATAACTTATATTTTCTGTACGCTGTTTTTAAAGGTTGCAGGTCAGCTATCCTCCCATACTCATGATGTAGAGGGCATGCTTGAGATCACCAAGGTCACCGCTGCTGATGCTGGAGAGTACAGGTGTGTGGCACAGAATGATGCCGGGCGATCAGAAGCATATGCCGTTGTCACCGTTCAAGGTATTTGATTTTGCAAATTAAGGAATCACTGATAACATATTTGTTGTTGAGACTGTATGACATTAATAATTTCTATAGAGTGTTTTTACATTTCATAATTGCAGGCCTTAAATTTTGAGGCCTGTGAGTGCGATTGCACACCATCACTCACCTCAAATCACTGTTAGGAGTGCCATATTTTGCACACCTGGAACTCAGATAAATCTATTAAAGTTTATTTAAACAGCACACCCACCATACTCCTTAATTCCCTGAGGAGTGTAATTTGTAACACACCCAGAAATTCTAAAACTCAAGGCCTGTAATTGGCTAGCCACATCTACTGCAGGGGCAAACATTAGCAATCATCACATCAGCCCAGCTGCTTCTCTGCAGCCAGAAACTAATGTACTACACTATAGTTTTGGCCAAGCAGTCGAGAAAGTGGTGAGGCTTGTGTATTTAATCTGAAATCAGATTTTTATAAGCTTATTAAATGATGGATCCAATAAAGATAGATGTTACATCCTCAATTGGTTGGAAACTGGGATGTAAAACACCATCTAACAAAACCTAATCTCAATAAACAGGGCCAAGAGGAAGTAAGAAGTTTTTTTTTCCCCACAAGAACAAGCTTACCGCATTTTGTTTCATTTTTAGCTGTACTCTAGAAGAGAAAGTTGGAAATAATGTTATGTTCACTCATGTTGAATTTCCCTGCCTATAAAAACCCTGTCCACACCTTTTTGCTTCAGTGAATGAAGGTCAGCAAAAACCAGCTAAGAAATTGCCCTACTGCTTGCCTTTCGCGCCTCACAAACAGTGGCACATCTGGCTGGTATTATTCCGCCTTTGTTCACATCTTCCTCCAGCTGCCTCTTATCAAGCTTGTGGTTTCTTGGAGCTTTCTTGAATGAGTTAAGCAGGAAGTCAGGTAAAATTTGATTACCCCACCAAACCTCCCTTTTGGTGGGGACTCGGGTGAAATATCTAAATAGGGTAAGAAATTCCTTATGTTCAGTCACAGTGTTCTCCACAAGGGGTTCTAAAACTACAGTCTGGACTACCAAGTAGAAACAGCTGGTCCTCAAAATTAGTTGCAGCCCTCCAAACATTGTTTCTGCCCCACTAAAATCACCTTCAGATTTGTTCTCTCAATTATTTTTAGTAATAATATGATGATATGGATAATTAATGTTACACAGTACCCTTTTGGCACTATTCATGGTATTCAATCTCAAAATTTACAAAATATGTCCCTCCTTGACGTGTTTCCCACTCCATCGCTTATACTTAGCACCGGTCACAATGGAAGTAGGTTCTGTTTTCAAAGTCTTTGGTATGACCCAACCAGATGTTGATCAGCAGACCTTCTGGCTGCAAGTGTGATGCATTAACAACGTGACTGTGCAGTAAGCAGAGCACTGAGCTGGGAGAGTGATACAAAGAGACTTTGTAATAACATCAAGGATCCACCATGCTGGAGGGCAATCATACTAAATACATGTGGTTTTGCGCTTAACACACTGCACAGTGTGCACTGTGATATACATGGTGTGTGCACATTCAATGGGGAAGCAGCCCCCTGTGGGCTGGGGGTTGTAGAATATGTCCACGGTTTTTCTTGCCTGTCGTAAGAAGTGACTAAAAGGGAAACCAAACTTGAACTTGAACAATCCTTGAAAATAAATTTAAACTTTTTTCCAAGTTGATTGACACAATATAACACATTTGGGTTGGTGTGTTGTTGATCTCATCTAACTAACTCAATGAGGAAGCCTGTCGTGACAGGTGACTTAAAGGGAAATCAAACTCAAACTTGAACAATACTTGAAAATAAATTTTAACTTTTTACCAAGTTGACTGACACAATATAACACATTCGTGTTGGTGTGTCGTTACATCTCATCTAACTAACTGGGTGTTTGGTCTAATGGTAGAGCATCTGCCTTCCACGTGGAAGACCCGGGTTTGCTTCCCAGGTCGAGTCATACCAAAGACTCTAAAAAAAAGGAACATACTGCCGTTAGGCGTTATGCTCGGCATAAGCAACGGAGTGGGGAAAACAAGCCAGTGAGCCACAACTGGAAAAAAGGCCGTGAACGGCTCGACTTGAACCAATAGGTTGGGAACTGGGCCGTTAAACTACATCTAACTAACTAACTAACTCATCTAACTAACTGACTCAACGAGGTTGCATATCGAGTGTGGTCTACTATGTAGTAACATGGACTCCACCATAGTCAATAGGGAGTATTACGTCATCATATGAAAAGCCTTCACACAATATTCATACTGCTATGTACGTCTGTCTTGACTTGTTATCTATCTGCTGTTATTTTTGTTGTATGGGTTTCCATTTTTTTTATTCAGTGCCACCCAAAGTCACCATCACCCCTGCCACAGACACAAGAGCTGTAGGTTCAACGGTGGAATTCCACTGCCAGGCCACAGGATCACCTCCACCACAGATTGTTTGGTCAAAGGAAAGAGGTTCTCTTCCTGCCTCTCACAGCATTCAGAATGGTATCCTAACGTAAGTAGCAATCGCGTAGCAGTAAGTTTTCATGGAGAGGGTGCAAGGTAGATTTATTGTGTCCTTGAGGGAAGGGTCTAAGGGGATTCCTAAGGGAGGAGTCTAGGAGAGGGATTTAGGGGAGTGCATTAGCTAGTCTTTTAGATATTTCACTTTTTGAAGAGGTTTGTGGTGCAAACTGTCAGTATTTGGCATTGGCACCCTGTAAAAAATATTACTTTCCTAGAAGAACTGCCTACTGCCTGAATTAAATGTCCTTTTTCAATATGGTTTTTTCTCTACAACTTAGTCTTCTCTTTGTACACACCCTGTCTGTCCCATCCATTGTCTGTATCTGCCAACTTGATTAACATAGGTTAGGTTAAAATAAAGGTTTAACAGAGAAGAACTGTGGGCAGTGGTGAATGGGGTTCAAAATTTGGTATACCTCACTCTGACAATAGACAAGTGAGGTTTGGAAGTCAACATTTTTAGAAGAATGCATTCAGCTTGTTAAGTTTGCAACCTACTGATGTCATTTCAAGAGCCCATTCTGTGGGGCAAATTCACCTTTGAATGTATAATATTGAGTGGAGGACTTAATCTTTAAACTTTGAACCATTTCCTGAGATTTTGTCAGCTAAAATGGAGAATCACTATAGTAAGACTTTCTTTCACACTG
This sequence comes from Holothuria scabra, assembly GCA_037179385.1. Lineage (NCBI taxonomy): Eukaryota > Metazoa > Echinodermata > Holothuroidea > Aspidochirotida > Holothuriidae > Holothuria > Holothuria scabra. Next base: position 21,359,823 of record CM074195.1, on the reverse strand, counting down.
TTTTTTACAGTTTAAGTGACCTGCAGCAAGGGGATGGGGGTGTATACATCTGTACTGCCACAAGCAGAGCTGGTTCCAGTAAGGCTTATGCTCGCCTTACCTTGCAAGGTAAGATCAGACATGATGAAACTGACCCAAAATGATACCCCATGACTACTGCATAGTGAGAGACTCTTCCAGACTTCAGTATTACTTCATTTTGGTCTCTCAAAAAATGTTTTGTAACTAAAACAGGAAATATGTGAGCACACTCATTTTATTGAATTCCAGCAATGAAAGATCACAATAGGTAGTCACAAAACTCACTTTTTGTATTTGTGGGAAAAATGTTTCAGACAACCAAATGTCCTAGCAGACAACTAATAATAGTGAAATGGTTGCTTGAAGGAGAGCTGTGAAATTTTCTGAAAATTGAGGCATGGCACTAGCCTCATCAAAATATTCTTGTGTCAGCTCCTTCAACCAAACTGTAGTAGCTGCAGGCATGGTTTGTTGTTAAAAATATCACAAAAGCAGACCAGTTTAATTCTGCTCATGTAGTAATGTGTGACTGCATGTCAGGCACTGCCCCTTAGAGATCCAGACAGAAATTGTGCATCCATGCATGGCGAGAGGTGTGAACTCAAAATTTAATGTTCTGCTGAAAACCTGGTCAGAGGCCCACAGATCAGGATGTAAGAAGTGTGAGTTTCTCTAAGTGTAAGTAATGATTATGCATAGCCAAGCATCTTGTGCACTCCAGCATAGACCTATTTTCAAATAGCAATTACAAAGGATTGTGGGATAGAGTTTTGGTGTTTGTCATTTTTGTCAATGGAATTCTACTGTGGTGAAAATTGACGTACACCCAAAACTCTGTCCCACAATTCATTGTAATTGCCATTTGGAAATAGGTCTATGATAAACATCTTAGCTGTGTACTGGAGGTGCAAAACCTTTAAGAAAGAAACTTTTTGCTAAAAACCAGATCAAAGACCCATAGATCTTAGGAGTGTGTATATCTGTAAGAGGCTATTTCATGGCATGGTGTCTAGCAATAACATGTGGCCGAGGTGGATGTAGCTGACCTGAAGCAGCTGCAGCCAGCAGTTTTGACATGTTGCCTGAAGACTTTTCTTCAAATAAATCACAAATTTTATCATCTTGTTTAAATGATAATCATAGGTAATTGACCTGAACGGCCCACATTCAGTGTGAATTAATGTTTATACTAGCATATCCTAAACACAATTATTGCTTGCATGCTGGCCAGTGCATTGCTATTGTCAATGGGGTGTTTTCGTGTGACATGTTAATTAGTGAACCACACCCACTGCTGGGCGAAAAACCATCAGTCATCACGGACATCCCAAGTCAGTCATTGGCTGATTTCTCACATTACTACAGTTTGTGCCTGGCAAAAGTGGAAAAGGGACAGGGCCTGTGACATGTGACATCAGCGAAAACACTGTATTGAAAATTTTAGACTGCTTTGCCCTTTGGATGGGCCACCCTTGACTCCTTTAAGTATGGTTGTAGCTTATAAATATTCTGTAAGAGCTGCTGGACTTTGCAAACTATTGTAAAAGTTAAATTATGAAAAGAAAATAGGAAAGATGAATAATTAAATGGAGAAGAAAATTTTAAAAAATTAAGACTGCTGGCTGAGGAGATGTGTGACTTGCCAAGGTGAAATGGGAGAGGGTTAAAGTTCCCTAACTGATAGAGTTGTATGAAATGTAATTCTGCTTTTCTTTTGCTGTCCTGGTTATCTTTCAAACTTTTCATGATTCTCTGTAACAGCACCACCAGATGTTGCCATCACTGTCAATGCCGGCTACCAATTTGTTGCTGTTGGTGAGTCTGTAAATTTTGAGTGCCGAGCTAGAGGTGACCCTGAACCAGTTATCAGCTGGAGTAGAAGAGACGGGGAACTCCCCATCACAGCTGAAATAGAGGGCGGTCACCTCACCATCCCGATCGTACAGCTCTCCGACTCCGGGCTGTACCGCTGTACAGCTACCAATGCTGTGGGCTCTAGATCATCAGAGGTTCTTCTCTATGTACAAGGTATGCAACTTTTCTAAAATTATAATTCCTCATCAAGATTATCGTTGATTTTTTGCAGATTTTTCACATATTATAGAATGAGATATGTTTGTTTCCATATTGTGGCATGTTTTGGAGATGTGGATTTCAAATTTAAAATTGTGTGGTTTTGTATATGTTTTATGAATGCATTGTTTGAGCTTGACATTATTTTACATTGTAGTAGATGAAGAATTGAAAAGCAGTCTGCTATTATCTAACTCAATTAAGACTACTGCTTTGTGAGAGACTCTTCCAGACTTCAGTCTTACTTATTTTTTGTCTCTCAAAATGTTTTGTAAATAAAACCAAAAATGTGTGAGTACACTCATATTCTTGAATTATGTCTACGAAACATCACAACAGGTAGTCACAAAACACACTTTTTTGTATTTGTGAGCAAAAAATGTTTCAAACAACCAAATGTTCTTACAGGCAACTAATAATAGTGGAGTGGTTGCTTGAAGGACAGCTCTGAGATTTTTTGAAAATAGAGGCTTGGCACTGGCCTCATCAAAATATTCTTGTATCAGCTTGTGTCAGTTGCTATTTGTAAATATTATATACTGCTCTGGCACTTTCAAATACACATATAATTGATTCCTTGCATTTGCAAAAGGAATCTGTGTGATGGTGATGTCGTGTGTGTGTGTGTGTGTGGGTATGGGCGTGTGTGTGTGTGACACTTGCTTCGGTATGCAATAACTCAACAAGGGAAAGTTGGACTTAACTGAAACTTTTTATATAGATCTGCCATACTGAGGTGTGCCCTTTTGTTTTTGGTAGAGGTCAAAGGTCATTTGGGGTCAACAGAGGTCAAATACTAAGAGTACAATAGGGAAGGTCATTTATGTAAAGTAGGAAAAGAAGCGGGCCTTATATCGATCCTTGTGGCAAACCACATGAAATTTCAAGATTTTTTGAGGTATGGCCATCTATAGCAACACACTGATTGCAACAAGACAAATAGTTTTTCAATCAATTCAGTGCCATACCTCTTATACCATAATGAAACAATTTTCATAGCAAAACATTATGGTTAACTGTATCAAAGGCCTTTGAAAGGTCTACAAAAATTCCTAGGGTCAGTTCTTTATTGTTGAAAGAAGAAGTAATAAAATCAATAACATCAAGACCAGCCATGTATTAAAGTAGAGCTATTTTTTCTGAACCCAGTTTGTTCATTGCAAAGAATGTAATTTTGGGTTAAAAAGGACATTACTCTTGAGTATTAAAGTTTTTCAAGAACCTTAGATAGGGAGGGTAAAACATATATATAGGTCTATAATTTGACAAGCTATTGCGATTGCCACCTTTGAAAATTGGGGATACCCTGGCAATTTTGCTGAATTAGGGAATACACCAGTCTTAAACGATAAATATATGTGTGAGGAGTTCTGATATAGTATGTGAGATTGACCTAAGAGTAGCAGCAGGAACATCACCCTCACCAGCAGCAGAATTACTTCTTAGTTCATTAATTAAACTTGATAACTTTAGATGCATTGGTAGGAAACAAGAACATGGAATTGTCTTTACGGTCACTTAAAAAGTCAGTACACTCAGCATTGCTATTTTTTATCTTTCTAGCCAAAGAAGGTCCAATACTAGTAAAAAATATTCAAGGCATTTGCAATCTCATCACCATCAATTAGGGTACACCCATTATCTATGATTTTTCTGATCTGTTGGTGGGACGTTTTACCTTTAATTAGTTCATTTATAACTTTCCAGGTTTTTGAAAGGTTGTTTCTGTTTTTATCAAACAGATTCATATTGTAAAGCTTCTTAGCTTGCCTAATAACAATGGTGAGATTATTTTTGTACGTTGCATACCTCTTTCTGTTTTCAGAAGTTGGATTTCCCATGTAGACCCTGTGTAACTTATTTTTATGCAGAACTGACTTCAGTATTCCTCTAGTTAACCAAGGAGAAAAATTGCGATGACTTTTGTTATTACTTTTATGTGCCCTTGTAGGACAATACTTGTCATAAATGGTAAAAAAAAAAGGATCAATGAAATAGTTATAAGCAGTGTTTACATCCCTTGTAGAATACAGAAAACCCCAATTTAAAGATTGAAACTCAAGTAACATATTTGAAATAGCTATGATGTTATTTTGTTGTGGTAGATCATATCATTACTCCTTGAAGTATTAGACTCATAATCATTCTTAGTAAAATAAACAGGGAGGTGATCACTGATATCAGAAATTAAAATACCTGGTCAAAAGGTCATTTGTGGTCACCAGGGGTCAAAAGCTAAAAACCTTCTCAATGCAATATTTCAAAGAAGGAAACTTGAATAGATGTCATACTTGGTGTGTAGATGTGTTATGGTGTAAGAATGAAATCTGATATGTGTGGTGAAGGTCAAGGGTCACTTGGGGTTAGAAGGGGTCAATCACTTTAAAAAATCTTTTAGGACAGTATTTTTAGGTAGAAAGGACAGTTTTCAAATCCATTAGTGTTTGGTTAAGGTAAAAGGTCATCAAGGTCACTGGAGGTCAACCACTGAAAATGTTATTTAGAAAATCTTGTTAGCAAGATAATGATCGGTCCTTTAGATTTTTTATCTCACCTGGTTTTACATCAAATCAGCCTACACACCAAAATACCTGAGAAATTTGGCCTTTAAGTTTGTTCCGTAATGCTTCCTTCGGATTGCACACAGATTTTTGGATCATTTGGAGTTGTAAGAGGGCAATAACTGAAATTTGTAGATTTCAATGAGCACAGATCACACTGCATTAAACTGGTCTCTCTGCCAGTGGATGCAATGCATGGAATCATGTCTATTACTGCTGTGCTTAATAGTGATGTAACCTATTCCTCATTCTACTATCACACCCCATTATACACTTGCTTTCTGCTGCTGAATTAACCCTGTTTTCTGTAAGAGATAGCAAACAGGGCAAATGGTAGACTGTTTTAAATTGTTTTATTTGAGAGCAGGTAAAAATAACTTATGTGAGAGAAGTACAAGGGGGTGTTTTTTGATTCCTTGCTGAAGTCAGGCAAGGAATCACTGCAATGAGCTCTGTCATGTGACATGCAAAAGCCCGCCCTCGCTCTCTGCATTCACGTGCTGCATGACTTAAACGGCTAAAGGGGAATTCAGACAATTTCCTTACGGGGAACAGTTCTGTGTACCCGTAAGGCATTAAGTGGGGGTATGTGCTGTATTTGCAGTGGGTATTAGCTAATTGATGAGCGTGTGTGAGCCTGTAAACAATATCTTGCCGGGTACAAGGCGCTCACAAGAGCTCCAGCCTCGCACATCTTTCCTCGCTCACGCAGAGCTAGTAACTGGCATAGCTACCCGATAATTCGAACACAACAATGAGCTCTGTCACTTGATATGCAAGAGCCGCTTCGACGACTTTAGGGGAATGACTTTAACGGCTAAAGGGGAATTCCGACAATTTCCTTACGGGAAACAGTTCTGCGTACCCTTTAAGGCATTAAAGTGCGGGTATGTGCTGAGTGTGTGTGTGTGTGAGCTTGTAAACGATACCTTGCCAGGCACAGGCCGATCATGAGAGCTGAAGCCTCGCACGTCTTTCCTCGCTCGCTCGGAGCTCATAACTGGCGTAGCTAACCGAAAATTGGGACACTGCAATGAGCTCTGTCACGTGATATGCAAGAGCCTGCCCTCGCTGGCGGCATTCACGTGCAGCGTGACACAATCGGCTAAAGGGGAATTCCAACCATTTCCTCACAGGGAACAGTTCCGTGTACCCCGTAAGGCATGGAATACAGGTGTGCATGTGTGTGTATGTGACGCTTTGGCTTGTAAACACAATATCTCAAAAAGGGTAGGTGTGGCTAATCTCATATTTGGGTGTGTGGGTTGGCCATATTGAGGAGATGATCCCTATTGTTTTTGGTGAAGGTCAAAGGTCATTTGGGGTCACAAGAGGTCAAAACCTTGTAAAGATGATATCTCAAGAACAATTCATATGGCTTTGCTCATATTTGTTGTGTGGATTGGTCATATTGAGTAGATGATCCCTATTTATTTTCATGGAGGTTCAAAGGTCATTTGGGGTCACAAGAGGTCTGAAGGTCAAAACCTTGTAAAACACGATGTCTGAAGAATGATACACGTGACTATGCTCTTATTTGTTATGTTGGTTTTTCGTATTGAGTTAATGATCCCTTTGAATTTTTGTGGAGGTCAAAGGTCATTTGCAGTCACAAGAGGTCAATTGGAAAATTCTTTAGAAATTGCTTGTGAACATGGAATCTCAAGAAAGGTAATTGGGACTAATCTCATATTTCATGTGTGGGTTTGTTGTATTCAGTAGATGATCCCAGTTGGTTTTTGTGAAGGTCAGAGGTCATTTGGGGTCAGCAGTGTCAACATCTGAGGTAATTGTGACTAATCTCATATTTCATTTGTGGCTTGGGTTGTTGTATTCAATAGATGATCCCTATGGATTTTTGTGGAGGTCAAAGGTCATTTGGGGTCACGAGAGGTGAAAAGATCAAAACCTTGTAAACACAGTATCTCCTGAAAATGTATGTGACTAAGCTCACCTTTAGTGTGTGGGTTGGAGGTATTGAGATGGTGATCGCAGTTGGTTTTTGTGAAGGTCAGAGGTCATTTGGGAACGGCAGTGTCAACATCACACAAACTTGCTTGCATAGTATTACAAGAAAGGTAACTTGTAGGGTTCTCATACTTGTCATGTAGATGATGTATAGTGAATAAATGATCCGTATAGTTTTTGGTGGAGGTCAAATGTCGATCACTTTGGTTCACAAGGGGTAAAAGTCTTAATATCATATTTACACAAATTTCCCAAGGCTGGAGTCTTGGATATTGTAGTGGAACCCTAGTTCTAGGTGGCCAAAGGTCATCCGGGATCTCAATGTAGGAAGCTTGGATGCCTTGTATGTATACTTTGTGGGTACATTATGGAGCACTGACAATTTGAAAAAAAGTACGGAGCACTGTCAATTTGAAAAAGAAAAATAAAAATTAAAAGGGTTAAATTTCAATGGCAAGAAATCACCAAGCTTTTTGGCTTTCTGGTTTTTCTCTCTGACCACATTTTGTATCGTTTATTGATGGTATAAATATCAAGTATGATTACAAGCATAAATACATGTTGAAATGTTTAATGTTTTTAAAGGAACACCAAGTATTTTACAAGTTGAATGTAAGTAAAAGTCTCAAAGGTTTTATCTTAGATTTTTATGGAGTTAAGCACAAAAGATTCTACAGATTGGGTAAAAAGCTTCTTCTTAGCTTGAAGATCAATTTATCAGCTTTTTGGTTTCGATGAAAAGAGAAACCTATGTATTCATGATGGCATGCGTGTGTATGTATGTGTGTGTGTGTGGGTGTGTATGTGTGTAAGTGGGTGTGCACTTGTATTGAATACCAGCCGAGGACCTTGACCTGGATAAACACCTATTACCTGAGGACATTTTTTCAGCCGAGGACCAAAATCGCGGTCCTCTGCTAAACATAGCTGCATTGCATTTAAAGCAGCATTTCCATCATGTAGGTGCAGTATGAGGTAGGGTCCCCTCTACTAACCAGGAAGTTATGAATTGGTGTGTGAAAATTTCAGTGGTACTCAGGTGTACGTGATACAAATTGTGGACTTTCAGTATTGTGCAAATAAAGTGTACTTAGGACACACATGTAACTTCCCAGTGGGTGTGCATAGTTCCCTCTAGTGGATAGTAAATCAATGTATGTACTCATTTTCCATTATCATGGTTATAAGTGCAGGTCCACAGGTGAATATTGATACAACACCATGATACACAGGTCCTCAGTTTGAGGTAAAAACCCATATGTTTGTGTATTTGTGACACTTTGCTTGTTTACACGATATCTTGAGAAGGGAAGATCTGACGTTTCTCAAACTTGGTACACAGATATCCCACACTAAGAAGAAGAACTCTATTTATTTTGGTGGAGGTCAAAGGTCATCTGGGGTCACAGGGGGTTAAACCCCCAAATCCTTGTTTACACGATATCTCATAGTAGGAAACTTGGATTAATTTCAAACGTGATATGTTGATGCATTATGATGTAAGGAATAAACCTATTCATTTTGGTAGAGGTCAAAGGTCATTTGGGGTCACGTGGGTTCAACACTGGAAATCCTTGTTTACACTATATCTCAAGGTAGGAAACTTGGATTCATTTCAAACTTAGGTAATTTGGGGTCACATGCTGTCAAACCCAGAAATCCTTGTTTACATGATATCTCATGGTAGGAAACTTGGATTAAATTCAAACGTGATATGTTGATGCATTATGATGTAAGAAAGAACCAGATTTATTTTTGTGGAGGTCAAAGGTCATTTGGGGTCACATGGGGTCAAACCCAGAAATCCTTTTTACACTATATCTCAAGGTAGGAATATTGGATTCATTTCAAACTTGATATGTTGATGCGTTATGATGTAAGGAAGAACCGAATTAATTTTGGTGGAGGTCAAAGGTCATTTGGGGTCACATGGGGTCAAAGCCTGAAATCCTTTTTTACATGATACAGCATGGTAGGAAATTTGGATTCATTTCTAACTTGATATGTTGATGCGTTATGATGTAAAGAAGAACCCTTTTGATTTTGGTAGAGGTCAAAGGTCATTTGGGGTCATAGGGGGTCAAACTCAGAAAACCTTGTTTAGGATAGCTCAAGGTATGAAATGTGGATGGATTTCATAATTAGTATGTGGATGAGTTATGGTGAGAAGATGGTCTGTATAAGATTTTTTGTGGAGGTGAAAGGACATTGGGTTCATGATCGGTCAAACTTTGAAAACCTTGTCAAAATGGGATATCTCAAGGTAGGAAACTTGGATGAGTTTCCTAATTAGTATGTGGATGTGTTATGGTGAGTTGAAAGTACTGTACCTCATGTTTTTGGTGGAGGTCAGTGGTCATCTGGTATCACCTTGCATCAAACTCTGAAAACCTTGTTTGCAGAATATCTTAAGGCACAGTATGAAATTTGGCTTTTTGAATATAGAAATGTTTTGGTTAAAAGAAAAACCAGTTACTTACAGGTAGAGTCAAAGGTCACTTAGGGTCACCAGTTGTTACAAGAAATGTAGCATTTTGTGGAAAAGAGCATATATGTATCATCGAAACCTCAATGCATTTTTGCATTCTGGTTTAGTGGCCATACAATTCTTATAATATCCAGCAAGGAACCACAGTGGCCATTGGGCTTTTGTTTGAGCATGAAAATATAATTAACATCTGAGTGAGAAGAAAATGGTGCATGGTTGCATTATTTGGAATAATACATTTATTTATTATCGAAACCCCAATGCATTTTTGCATTCTGGTTTAATTTTCATTTGCGTTATCAAACATCAAAATTCAGCTGATGAGCCTCAATTTTCAAGTACTGCAGAGTTCCCAGCCTTATCTGGAAAACCTGGAAAAGTCATGGAATTGAAAAAAGATTCTTTAAATCCTGGAAAGGTCATGAAATTTGAGTCAAGATGCTTCAAATCCTGGAAAAATCATGGAATTTGATTAGCCAAAGACAAACACTGAAGAATTGATTGGTTATGGTGGCTTTTTAGTGTGGCTACCATAGGTGATTGTGGTACATGAACCAAAGCATCTCAGCACTAAAAAGCCAAAAGAGAGAAGCCCTCCTTGTCTCTAGAGCTGTTTCTCCTATCACATCAAAGTGCTGCCTAAGCTAGCAATATTGTGTAAAAGGAATAGTGACATACCACAAATTTACGATTCCAAATATAGCACTAAAATGGTTGTCCTGCAAATTGTTTTGCATATTTTTTATTTAGTTCTATTTTAAGTTGGATGCAAGGATTCAACTACAATTTTGACATTGACCAGTGGCATACTTAGAGGGGGGCAGGGGACATTGGGCCATGCCCACCCCCCTCACAGATACCTCTTTTTTTTTTAAATCCTTTAAAAATACATAGCCATACTTTAGTAACACAGAATTTACTTCAAAAGATAGCATATGTGGCACCAGATTGCATGTAAGGACACCCAATTTCTCAAAAATTTTCAAAGGGGAAGGATTGTTTCTGCAAGGCTCCTCAGTGATGCCAATTTTTTTTTAATGCCCACAAATAGGCAAATTCCAAATTTTACTTGAAAAGGTAAATTCTGTAACTCCCTGGTGGCACCGATTGAATCTAAGAACACAGCCTACCTTTTGAAGAATTTTTAAAAGGGAGGGCCCACTCCTTAGACTTCTTCCCGGCTGACATAGACGTATGTGATGGGGCATGGTAGCAGAGGGTGAGAAATAGTTTGCCATTTATCACGCAAGAGACTTTAGGGGTAAAATCATTAACGGATTGAAGTTCAAGCAGTCACAGACAATTTCATCAATTCAGTGGATCTTTAATTTAGCCAAGAGTCACAATAGAGAAGCATTAACATATTTTTCAAATCAGTTGTATGCTGTAGTTTTCTGAAAAGAACCAAGACCATTTAACATAGGCCTTATTATGGTAGTACATTTAAAGTGGCAATTTTCTGATTACCTTAGCATGTTCTTGATTTTTTTATTGCAAAGAAAAGCTAAACATAAAGACTGCATGTTTAGATTCTCTTTACAAGCATGAAAACACTATTTCTGGCGATCTGAGGGGACTGTTTTGGGGGAATTTTCCCTACCCTCCACGCAACCAATGGTTGTGCTCCGCTAAGATAATCCTGGAATTTTGAAATTTCATTGTGGAAATATCATGGGATTTCATTTTCTTGGAAAGCTGGGAACTGTGTACTGTTATCTATTGGCTCCATAATTCAAAGCACTTCCTCACCCCTTAATACTTCATCTAAAACATTAACAATTACTCTTTCCTGCAATGTTATCTACAATTTACTTCACCCCACATTACCTCCTATTTATTTGCCCTTGTTATCCCTTTTTCCCCACAGTATCTGCATCACAAAGTTTCAATAGCACACTGTTGCCAAATGACCTCATCCACAATGGTTAATACCACTTTGTCAAATTAGACAGTTTAAACTTTCATGTAAAGTTTATTCCACTATTGATATGCAATTTAAAGACATCTCAGTCATCAAAAATTGAAACTGCCTGATGCTTTTCTTCATATTGCTGAATCATTTCGTTTAGCCAAGTTGTCCCAACATCCTATATCCTGTCACCTGTGACACATGTCAAAGTTGAGCTACTGCACCATTGGTGCTCTTGTTGATATGATACAGCTGAGTAAAAAAGTATGCCCTCCTTTGGAGGCGTGTTGGGTCTAACTGTAGAGCATCCACATCTCAGGCAGAGAGCCCAGGTTCGATTCCAAGGTCAAGACTTGCAAAGACACACTGACTCTGGTTCCTCCAAAGGTTAGTTAGTTAGTTAGACAGAGTTTTACGGCCCAGTTTCCAACCTATTGATTCAATCTGAGCCGGCCACAGCCATTTTTCCAGTTTTTGCTCACTGACTTGTTTTCCCTACTCCATTGCCTATGCAGAGCATCTCACACAACAGCATACCAAAGACTCTAAAAAAGGAGACCCACTGCCATTGTGCCCCACTTGAACCAATAGGTTGGAAACAGGGTGGTAAAACTCTAACTAACCTTTGGAGTAACCAGTGTCAGCATGTCTTTGTAAGTTGCACCAACATTTGCAGACAACTAATATGTCAACCAATGAAATGCAAGCATAATCTACTGCAAGTTGCATTCTACTGCATGCAGATGAATTCTTCGTTGTTTTCTGCTTAAAGTGACATTAGGGTGAACTCAGTGCAGAATGCTTGTTTACTATGAATATCATTGGTAAATACTACAGAGTGTTTGCACGTAATGTCATAATGTGGTAAGCCACGTTCACTGTCTGGCAAGAAGTCAACAGTTGTTACCTTGGTAGTCAGTTGTTTTCCATATGTCTGTGCTAGCTTTACATGCTACTCTAAAGCTTTTGCCTAGTGCTCTAGAAAGGAACAGGTCTTGTGACATAAGTAAAAACACTCTAAAAAATCAAGAAATCATGAAAAATTGCTTTAGTGTATATTGGGAAGCCTCCTTCTTACAACTTATGAAGGTCTACTCATAGCGAGACAAGCCTGGTTGTTCCTTTTGTGAGACATAAGCAATTTGGGAGGAAGGGCATCCGCTTTTAGTGACCCTATGTTATGGAATTCCCTCCATCTTAGTGTTAGAGAGTCTGTATCTCTTAAGTTGTTTAAGGTAAATTTGAAAACTTATTTTTAGCCTGGCTCTTTGTTATGGTGTTGTAAAGCGCAACTGAACATTCTATGGTTGTGCGCTATATAAGTTTATGTAATGATTGTAATAATAATAATCACGAGAATGAAATTGTTGTGTCCATTACAGCTGCACCACAAATCAGCGTTCAACCTGAGACGAGGTCTGTATCCTTGGGAGCTACTGTAGTCTTTACCTGTTTTGCAAGTGGATTCCCCTTCCCTGAGATCACATGGTACAAGGAAGGTTCAGAGCTCTTCCCTGATGACTTTGAATTAGACAATGGTGTCCTGACCCTCCGGAACATAAAGAAGGAAGACGCAGGCACCTATGTTTGCTCCGCAACCAATAACGAGGGAACGGTCGAATACAAAGCCAACCTGATCGTTGGAGGTAATTAAGAATGGGGGATAAGTACTTGTGGCTTAAATGCACTTTAAGGTGGGGGCATGTAACCATGAGTGACTGTGAAATCTAGAGGTATAGGAATATGTGGGTATCCTAAGAGGCTGGACACCTGAAATTTGTGGTTAAAAAGAGTGCAGTTTCTTCTTGCCAGCCAATATAAAAGCATAAGGACTTTGGCACTGCTTCAAGAAGTGGTTGTTAAAAGGGAGGGGGGCACATTTTTTAACATGCACACTTAATAAAGTGGATGATGCCCCTACCCCTTCTCCCTATCTCCCCCCAGGCCTCCACTTGATCATGATTTTTATGTCACGGTCAGTGGCATTCTCATTAACTGCCACATACTTGGCTTTCAAACAGTTATTTGTGTGTAGGATATGGGGTTGTCTAAATCTGACCATTTGTCATTGCGAGGTGAAGAAAACTTAACAGGTTTGGGAGAATTTGATGAATTTCATGGACCAACTCAATGAGCCACTTTAAGTCCTACCCCAGGAATTAACTAACTCCACTTTATTGTTTATACATGACTTACTAGAAGGCAGTCATTATGTCAAAGGTTCATGCCTCTAACTTATAAACCCAAAGTATCACTTTTACTGTCAATCATCTTTAGAGATTCCACAAATAAGAAGTTTCCCACATTTTGACCTGCAGCATGAATATTTAAAAAAGAGGGCCTTGTAAGTAGTCCAGGTTAAAACATTCAATGTTGTCTTGGAGGCTCATAAAGAGAAGATATTAGAGTTGACTGCCACCATGCTCTAACTTTTAATCTACACCCTGGGTAGAAACAGTTGTGACAGGGAGTGGAGGGGGTCAAACTGTTTGACCAGGCTGAAGCAGTGTGAAACCCTGGCAAAGACAGTGAGTCACAGAAAAATCTGGGGATGGGCTCGATACTAAACAATCATATGAAAGACTTAGCAACTTTGCTACACATGGTGTGGCTAGGAAACCACAATTTACCATTGCCATATATGTATGATACAGCTGCGAAACCATTGCACTTCTTCACCCTGGAATAGCTCCTTACAAAGCCAGTGGTGTGTAATCGTGTTGTGGACACGGAATAGGTTTAAAGAGGACACACTATTACATGTGTGCACTCTCATGGGCTATACTGAAGCAAATATGGCAGCTTTCATTAAAAAAATTAGTATTCGTGGAACCCATCCATATGAACTTTGTATTTTTAATATAATAAGTAGCTTAGTATGGCAGGTCGAACCCCCTTCCGTACCGACAAGATTAAGTGAAGAATTAAGGTTGTAAAAGGTTAACATAATATAATATGTTATCATGTTATGTCAATGTAATGTATTACAGATGCTATTTTGTACATTTCTCTGAACAGAACTTGTCCCATACTTCACTCAAATGCCACAAAGTTTTATCAGCTACCCAACACTTCAGAATTCTGCATTTGAGTTTGAGATCACCATTTCTTTCAAACCAGAAAGCCCTGAAGGTAAGCTGACTTCACAGACCAATTGTATGTAAACACAAGGGCATAGGCATACGAGGTAATTTTCTATGAGTCATCAATGTCACCGTTTAGTATGTTTTGCACCTGTTTTGCCCAAATAGACCAACTGCTTTTGCCCGAATTCACTTCGTTTGCCTATGCACAAGGGGCCATTTGACCAAAATGATAGCATATGGTTGAAACAAATTTAGGCTGACCAACATGGCCACCAGATTTTTGCCATTATTGTGATTTGATGGTAAATCTAATAGTTCAGACAAAATAAAAGATAAACGGAAGAGCTATCAGAATCCTGCAATCTTATTTGCTGTATTTGACACATCTTTGCCTGTTACTTAACTATGTACAGTTTTCTCAGGTTGCACTTATCCTGTACATAGCAAAAGGTGCAAATTAATAAACTCCTGCTGTTCAGTGAGTGTATGGTGTATTTGCAGAAGGGGTAAATTTCTAGGCTTAGCATGTTTGCAAAGGAGGCAGAGGGATGCGGTGATGATCAGTGATATTGGTACAAAGTGTGCCAAAATTTGCTACCTAAATCTAATGGTGGAAATTCCCTCTTGAATATACTATAAGAGAAGGAATAGGAAAAGATTTTCCAGGTTGGTCATGCATGTTTTCAAAAACTTCTGTCCAAATGGGAACTTCCATCTCCTAATATATTCTTTTCTTCTGTAGGTCTTATTTTGTACAATGGTCAGAGCCCCCTATCCAAGGGAGACTTCATTGCCTTTGGTCTTTCGGGAGGTCATGCGGAGTTCCGCTTTGATTTGGGCGGAGGAGCTGCTGTCATTAGGAGTAATAAACCCTTGGAGCTTGGCCAATGGCATACTGTTCATCTAAGAAGAGACAGGACTCTAGGGTTCATGCAAGTGGACGACCAGTTGGAGGTCAATGGCACTTCCCTGGGGGCATGGAGGGGTCTGGACTTAGTACAGAACATGTACCTTGGAGGGGTCACATCATATGACGACCTACCTGCAAGTGCTGGCTTTAATACTGGTTTTATTGGTGAGTAGATTTAAAAATGTGTGTTACAATGTTAAATCTGCTTTTGCATCCTTAAAGTGATTCAGTATTATCCTAAACAAATTTTGGCTGATGCCTTTCATTATGCGATAAATTCAAGTCCCAATTTGTACTCAAATTGGCTCATTTTGAATGTCCTGTAATGTATAAAATGATATCATTTGTTTGACATGATTTAATCTCTCGTTTGCACTTATCAGTTGTAAGAAGTACCCTCTAATGCCCCTAGCTCCTTCTGGTCCTCCCTCCTGGACCCCCTCCCCCTCCACCCCCCCCCCTCCTAGCAGTAGTTAGTCAAATGTGTGTCATGTTTGTCTTTAAGCAAGGGTGTGTCAAAGGTTACATCAAAACAACCTAATATGTGTGTCATGGTGACATCATAATTTAGAGAAAACCTTCATTTAACTCAATGAAATGTTAGAGGGGTTTGTCAATGCACAAAATTGTTGATGCTTCTAGCAAACATCAGGCACCTCTTTGGGTCAAATGGGTGTTGTGCAATTAATAAGTGTATAAAAAGGAACTCACTGACCTGTGATATGACCTAGTCCCCCAAATTTTTAAATTTCCTTATCGGAAACCGCAAATCTAAACTATTTTCTGTAATGCAAGCTCCATATCTACAAATATTTGTTTAGAACAACCCAAATTTTGTGCCTTCCGGGGATGGAAATATTTGGGAAGTTAGGAGGCTCCTTCTTTTAGCCATGTTGCAGGGATTATGACAATTTGAAGGAGGTTTCTTTTTGTACTTGGAAATGCAGAAGAGATTGTTGGGAATTTTACTCTTCTCTGGGGTTACTTAGTAAGTTAGAGAACAGTTACATAGCCCAGTTTTCAACCTATTGGTTCAAATCTAGCGGGCCGGGAAATGAACATTTTTTCAGTCCTGAATATGCTATGTATTAGAATAGGGGTGCTTGTTTGAAGCACAGTGGACAATAAAATTTGAAAACTTACAATTAATGCTTTGTTGGGTCAGCATTGAGATATTTCCTTCGGAAATCCCAAAATGGTGCTTTGGGAATATGTTTATGTTTTCTTGAATATTTTTCATTTAATAAAAAAAGTGGTTTGCCTTCTCTCACAGGTTGTGTCAGCCAACTCATCACAAATAATTACAAAATCTTCCTTACATCTGGTGCCATCTCAATGGTTAACATCGATTCCTGCGAGACCTGCCTCACGGTGTCATGTGACAATGGAGGGGAGTGTCAGGAGGCATTTACAGAAACAGGGTTTACCTGCAAGTGCCCAGAGGGTTTCACAGGGTCTCTATGTGAAGAACAGATAGAGGGAGCTAGATGTCAACCTGGTATGGATGGAGATAACTTTTGCCTTCCTTTTTAGGATTTCTTGTCTTGATAAGCATTCCTTGGATCCCAAGTGCCCACACAAGGCTCTTTATTAGGGTAAAAAAATCAGGGACGAATGGTTACAAAATCTGGTTGTCCCTGCAGTTGTTCCACATTTATAAATAATAATAATGGTCTCTCGAATTTACAGTCTGTTTGAAGTGTATAGTATGTCAGGGAGTTGCATATATACATATTTCATAGAATACTGCTAAGGGGTATTTATTTGGTTTCAAACAAAAATATTTCATTCCGTGAGGCAGACTGACATGATGGGTGGGGACAAGAACAGGTGTCTGTGCCTTTCCTGAGCACAACCAGCCTACTAAGATATAAGTTGTCCCAGTCTAAAATCGCTTGTCTGTGACAAGTGGACAACTGCTGCATGGCGACTAATTAACCTTTAAGGATTTCAGTCATGACTAACATATTTTGGGGGAAATAACTGCAATGCCCAATTGTAGTGCCCAACCACTGGTTCATTTCACCAATAAGCTGCTTCAATGAACAACAGAGTTTGCTAACCAATTGTTGTTCAGTAAAAGCCCAACAGTCAGGAGCCCAAATAAGTGCTGGCCAAAAGAAGTGCTGGCATAAACGGAATCAAATCACTCATCGTGCATGGAAGGATTACATCACCTTTCAGTTTCATCTGGGATAAACAACTATCAAGTTTCAATCTTCAAGGCTACTGTCAAATGCTTGAACGAGCATCTAATTGGTATTGATAGCAGTTCTTGACAAGATTAATTCATAAATTTTCCAAGATGAATTTCAAGCCCCGCCTAATGTGAATCAGTACTTGTGGCAGTGTAGATGAATCTTAACTGTCGAATTATGTGGTCTAATTTAGTCAATCATAACCACCCAGGTCCACCAGTTCAATCTTTTCGGGCCTTTGTGTGTCTGTTCATGAAAGGCTAGAAGGACCTTAACCCTCTAGTACCCTCCTCCAATCTGGGGATCTTTTCGCATTTTGAGGTTTGGGGGAACAGCAGAGGTAATATGCCTTGTATAGCATCCATAGGCTTGCTAGAAACAGGCTAGTAACAGTTGCCTCTATAGTTGTTGTGGCCAAATTTTTGCAGTTTTTAGCCATGTGTGACACTGTGAAGATGTGTAGGCCTTGTGCTTCCCACCTGCAGCAGAAAGTACAACAGTAGGCACAGGAGGGTTTAGAATTGCTTGTAGACAATAACATTAATTAGATGTAAGTCTGATGGACCCCACTAATGACCTATTTCAGTATCTGCTCTAATGTTGATTTTAAAGGGATGGTCACATCCCCTTTAAGTTTTTATCTGGCCTTGGAATTACTATTTGGCTATGAAATGTGTCTCCTATTGCAGATTCTTGTGGAGAAGGCATGTGCATTGAGAACAGTGATGGATCAGGTTTTGTCTGCAAATGTCCAGTGGGTTTGACGGGTGAAAGATGTGATATAGGTGAGTTGTCCCACAAGGTTTTTGTTAACCCTCCAAAAATGTTATCATCTAAAAATAAAAGCAAAAATATTGAAAGTATGCTAAGCAGAAATACCCTTCATATACTTATAAAAACCTTGCTGGTGTTTTCATTTTGTATAATCTTGGTCTTGAAAAATTTATATTTCTAAACTTTTAAGTCCCATCGAATGGTGCTGTGTGCTAAGGGATAAAGGGATACTATTGAAGGGGTGAAGCCTAGCCTAGCCACTGGGAGGTTGCTCAAGGTGAAGTGGGGTTTTCATCCAGGAGCAATCTATGATTTCCCCATCTGAATTAAACCTCCAAAAGATACCTTCTTCCACATTCATGTTCACTGGCAGGGTTGTAGGTATTATTTTTTATATATATTATTATTATTGTCGGTTATCTCTATAGATAGTAGCAAAAAATAATTGCCATGCAGGGTGGGAGAAAGGTTGTAGGGTGGACAGGAAAGGGTGGTTTCAGCAAGTGTTTTAAGTCATCACAGCAGTGAGATTTTGTGGTGCCATGTAAACTTTGCCAATTGATATGATAATTAGTAAATATAAATACAATGCAAATCAGTAATTGAATCAAAAGAGTATTTTGCAATGTTTCACATGTTGAAAAATGAAGACAAACTATCGATTTGTTGAAGAGTAGTGCTGCATTTTGAGCAAGGTTTGCAGTTTGTTTTGAAAAGTGAATGGTGGGTGGAAGAAGACCTATTGCCTCTCAGTACTGGACAATATTATTGAGTGCTGGCTATCAACGCCCAGCACCACCCATCATAGCTACATCCTTAGTCCCTTAGCATCATAAAACAGTTGCAGACATTCCAAGGCCTTGTTATTATTACAATTATGATTCCAATTTGTATGCAACTTATCTTAAATATTTCAAAAATTCTATGTACTTTCAACTGGTGTGATAATAAAGTATGCAACTAAATCTCAAAAAGTATAAAAAAAAAATGTATAAAAAGTATGAAAACCATTGTCATGATAATGCAACTGCTCATCTATTGTTCTTTTATATAATAAAAGTCCTCAATTTCTGTTGATCCATTGCAACCAGGTGACTATGCATTATCGCATGATAAACTTGCTATTATGGATAAATGCACTTATCATAGGCTTACTCCATATACTCAGGGTCGTGCCATTTTAATGTGGTTGTTTACAAACCTTTTTCATCATTTGAAATAGTGAATTACGTTAACAACTATGCAACTGTGGACCCGTGTATTACAACAACATAATGCTTTCCCCAGGGGGGGGTAGCCATTGCTGGACACATACTGGCAGCACCCTTGTGCATCACTTGCACTGAACCTCAGATCATGCATTATCCTTGTATAATGCATGGTCCATCATTGTTTAACTTCTAATCATCCCATTGAAGTGGCTTGTTGTGTAAATGAAAGATGCATAGCCTGAGTGATTTGGGAGGGACTTCTCAAAGAAGAGGAGGGGGGGTAAGCTTCGTTTCGAGTGGAGGTTGTTTTGTAGTCTTGATTTGGTGGGAAATATTAATTACCAATCAAGTAGATGTGGTCTACTTTTGAATAAAATTTCAGGAAAGAATTTTACATGTCTTTGACGTTATGCATCCGTTTAGCATTATTGTTGTCATGGAAATCCTAGAAAAACATCCGGAAGCATTCACACTTTTAAATCATAATATTTAAAAGCAAAACTTTTTATAAAAAACATTAAATAAAATATCTTTGAAACTTGGGAAGGTAAAACTAGTATCCATTTATCACTGCAGGGAAAAAATATCTATTTCCTGGAAAGAGAGGTGAATTTATCTCAATCTTTTCCATATTTTCATGTACAAAACATGGTCATCTCCTTCCAGTTGCCAAAAATTTTTCCTCAAAATACCCAAATTTCCAGGTAAGGATCCTTCCACCTTACAACCAACTTTTCCACCCATGTCGACTCAGCAGGCTTTCTTTCTGTGCAAATGTTCATATACTAGGAAAATTAACTGCATTTTATCTCAGGCCATAATTAATCTTTGTAAACAATTCATTTATGAACCTTGAAAATTTTATGTAAGAATTTTGGAAGAGTTGTTTTCACAAAGTAGCAGTTTGGTAGAAAGGGTCAAATACTAGACTTTAGCCACTTTTGTTTTCCAGTCATTGAACAAAGATTGATTCTATCACTCTACAATGATTGGTTGTTTGTCAGGTTTCTTTATCAGGTTTTCATATTGACTTTTAAACTGTAGCAGTGCCCCAATAGAGGTATGCATCTGCAGACAGAATGAACTCAAATTTCTCAAATTTTTTACCTTCATTTATGTATTCTAAATTAAGACTTTTCAGTTCTAATTTTAAATTAAATTAAGTAATTTAATTTTAATTTAATTGCATGTTATCACGCAAGTCAAATATTCCCACACACAGATTTACCAGTAGATGGAGATGACACTGATATTGAGGGCAGCGGAGACGATTTTCACATGCAAAATGATTATGGTACCTTTTCTGTTGCACCACATTTTTTTTATTTTCTGTTTTCCGCTTCTTTTTGGCTTCTTTCCACCCTATTACAACCGCTTTTCTCTATATTTCTTCCGTTTTACCCAAAACGCTCAAATAGCATTTCACAACTGTTTTGGTCGTTTGTTTTTGTTTTTGCAAACCCGTTTTCAGTTTGGCTTCAGTTTGTTCAGTTTGCAAAATCCGCCTGCTACAATCAGTTCTTGCTGGTTTGTGAATCTTGATAGCTTGTCATTGTTCCATCTGCTGTAACATTTTTCCCTCTACCTTTCATTTTCGTTTTTTGCCTTCCTTGCTTTTCCAATTCTAAGCACTTGACAGGGGTGCTGTGACTCTGATTTGACTAAAATTATCCAATCTTGTTTAACTTCTTTGATTCGGTCAACAGCAAAGGGTGACATGGAATATATTTGAACTGTACGGGAAATTGGCTAACAGGTCAGCGGTGTGTAATAAGGGGGTGACTAGCTATGTAAAATATACCTATTTGCACTTTTTCTGCAATGTTGACACCTTTCATGGGCTAAAGGAATTCAACTCACAAATAATATATACTAACAGGGTGTTTATCTATTCCTGTACTTCTCATGTTTTGTTATGGTAAGTATGTTATTAATAGGTACAACATTCAAGTCGCATTGGACCTATTCGCCAATTGCAGCACCTCTGCAGTTCTCTCCACCTATCCGCAGTTTTATTCTCTTCTTTAATCCATTACGCAAACAAGCTCCAAATTAATCCCCATTGACCACAACTTCAATTCAACAATTAGCCGGAGCCACTTGTTGCTGATTGTCAGTTGAGTCTGTTGTTTGGGAGATTAGATATGACCACTGCACCACCTTTCAGAATAAATCTTTTAAATAAACTTAGTCAAAAACCCACCGAGACGGCCTTACAGTGGGATTTTGAGATTCCATAAGGTGCTGTATTTCAGTAATAGACCTTGTGCATTGACGACACACTGACCTAATCCTTGGGAGCAAAACAATGGAACACGTTCATGGCCACATGCACAAGAATTCGCCCTGCATGTGTAGCAGACTTTGCGCGTATTGGACTGGCTGACAAATCCGCTGTCTGCATTTGTCTGTATTGGTTTGTTTTGCCCCCAAAGGAGGGCGCACTTTCTTCTCTGTGACATCATATGCACAAGGTCTATTGGCATTGTAAGCAGCATCTTCTATTCAGTTGTTCCTCTTTTCTGACCTGTCTAAAGTTTGAAAAGTTTGTGTCAAGATTAGTGTTAAAGAAAAGGTTAGGTTAGAACAAATCCTCTTTCTATTTACATTGTCCTGCTTGCAAATATTCAGAATATAGAAATGTTGGGAAAATAAGACATTGGAAAATAGAGCTGTAACATTAATATAGAGACACCTGTATCAAAGTTGTGGTACTCAGTCAATAACACCGCCTGGGCTATTCAAGTCCTTCCTCTTTTCCCTGCCCCTTCCCTCTGTATAAATCACCTAGCTACAGTGGTGCCCTTGGGGAAGGGGGTTGTAGAATATGCCATGCAAGTCTCCACCTGTTGTAAGAGGCAGCTTAAGAGGAGGACTTCAACAGTATTTGAAAGATATTTGAAACTGAACTTGAATAGTATTTGGACTTAATTGTTCTTATAAATTTTTCAGAGTAATGACCCTACAAAAGAATCACCCCTTTTGGATAACTGTACTATTGTCATATTCAGAATAACACTCCTTGAGGAAAGTGACCCAAGATATGAAGGACAAACCTTAACTCTTAAAGTTTGTTAATATCCATCCCTACCTAAATGTTTGTGGGCTGTCTTGCCATGCAGAAGCTTGCTTTTAACACACCCTCTCAATTGCCACTGCTATCAGGATTTTGCTAAAATTGTTTGTACCCCCATCTAATCCATAACCTGCTGGTTCTGATGTGAGGAACCTTTGCAAGATTTGCCATTAAATGAGTTAATAAAATGAATCAGTGTTGTTTTCTCTAATCAATGTACCAGCAAGCCTTGCACTAATTTAAAGGGCCAAACCTCTCACCCCAAACTACAATTTTGGTACGGGGTACCGAAATTCTCAATTGGCTCAGCTCTTTGACTGACAACTAATTCAAACAAGGTAGAGTACCAAAGCTTATATTACACAGCATGAACGGTACTGAGAGTGTTTTGATTATATAAATTGAGTTTTTCTTTACTCACCTTGAAGCAATAAACTGAGATAGTATCTGGATGAGGATGAATTTCAGACAATTGTGGGAGGGGCTTAAGTAAAAAGGTTAGGAGAATTGGTACTGTTTGGGGTGAGAGAACTGAGCCTTTAATATGATAGAACTCACATTAAAACGTTTTCAAGAGTGGCTGTAGGTACTAGGTACTCTCTGGCATACTCTGGAACAAACCATAAATTGGCATAATGACAAATTTTTGCATTTCATTTCATTCCATTTACTTTTTAAATGTACTTGGTCAATTTGACATTGTGACATATGCAGGTTTAGCTGAAACCTTTATATATAAGCATTTAACATTGAAATGGCATTTAATGTATTTTTCCTACAAGTTAAAACAAAATGAGATACAAGCCAAAACCTCCCAAACTTCTCAACTGATGTAACATTTGCTACCTTGTGGAATGGAAGCACCCAGACTGGTGTAATTTAGAATTCAGTGATTTGTCCGTACTCCAAAATAGGGAAGAATCTTAACGAGTAATCTGTTTAACCGGTATATCTGGCTTCAAGTGGACTTAATGTTTGAGAGCAATGCAGCAGCAAACATATTTGCATATGTGACTTCCTTTGCTATTAATGTTGTTGCATTGTTTGTTTCTCCCAAGTGTAGAGTAATGAGTTGTTGCCATAGCAACATGTGTAGTATCCCGTAGATACCAGTCCCTTAATCTTTGTTTCCATGGTGACTAAAAAGTTTGAAGATGTCCCTCAGTAGTATGCATCTGTTTGCTGTTTTCAAATTTTCTGCAAGTTGTAGATGTGAGTCAAAGCTGTTTTACCATGTTTTCCAGGTTCTATGCAACTCCAAACTTAATATGTGAATTACTCATGCAACCATTTAAGTTTGTTGTTCTGTATTTCTCAGTAAATCCCAGTTATTTTAACAAGTTTTGTTGCAAGTGTTTCACGTAATCTTTGAATAACTGCCAACATTGAGAAACTTGACAGAAGCTGAACATTTAATGTATAACCTATTAATCATACAGCAGCTCATAATTTATGCAGCACACCAAAAGTTGCCAGCACGGCTGCCACCAAGCTTCCCCCAAACAGTTGGGGGGGGAGCTGTGGGGAAGGGGTATTCAGTTTATATGTAATTTATGTTATGTGTGACTGTCTTACAGTGTATGTGGCAGCTTTGCAGGTAGTGGGGAGGTCAATCTTCAACATGATTCCTTGAGAGAAACATTTAGGGATTGACAGGCGTGGGTGGAGAATGGGGCAGTTTATTGGAATTAAGTTCTTGAAAGTATAATGAAGGAAGTGTTTTAAGGAAATTTGCAAGTATTAAATCCCTTCACTTGTGCTTCTTTTGGGGTTCCTTACTATAGCACTCATTCAATCTCTTTGAGTTGATGTTTTAAGCAATAAGTGGTTCCTGCTATTAAACTAATCACAGCAGAAACATTATTTCTGTGGTGATGTGACGTAAGGATTGGTTATCAACATGGACTGATCAATTTCTTATTCTGTATCACATAAGTTTCACACAAGCATCACAAAAGTCAGTAACCAATCAACTTCATCATTCAGGTACAATTATAGTTACTTCCCTGCCACTATCAAAGCAACACTTAAGTGAGAAACTTTTTCAAATTGCATCATTCAAGTACGATTGCAGTAACTTTACCTCGACCATCAAAGCATCACTTAAGTTAGGAACCTGTCAACTTGCTTCATTCAAGTACAAATATAGTAACTTCACTGCCACCATCAGATCTATCAGAAAACTTTTTAACATAAATCTGTTTGGGTTCAAATACTTTATGTCATCGCATGTTATGTTATTTGTTTTTTTTTTTGTTTTTTGGGAAGGTGCAGCCAACCATGTTGTCACTGTGCCAACGTCTTACCTTCTGTTCAAATCAAAACTTTCACCCCGTACCAGTGAATGAAAGTGCCATTTGGTCAGGCCAGTTGCCAGTCAGGAAGGGGAAGTGCTGTGAAAAATATTTTTCTGGGGCCTACAATTTGGAAAAATTATTATTGCTTGAATACTTTGTGAAAAGTTTTGCCACACTTCATATATCCATCCCCACCGACAATTATTTGGTCGCAGGAATTCTTTTCCTCCTTCCACCTTGTCTGGCTATGGGCCTGTATTTGGTTACAATATCTGCACAATGCTCAATAAGTGAACTCTACAATACCAACGTGCAATACATACTGGGAATAATTTCATGAAGTAAGACTTCTGTTCTGTTTTCAATCAGGGTTCAGGCAGTCTGGAAAAATCATGAAATTTTATGTTCATTTTCCAGGCCTGGAAAAGTCATGGAATATTTTAAAAATAACAGAAGTTATGGAAAAGTTATGAAACTTAGTCTAGATCAGTCTTTGAATTTTTTACAAGTAAAAATATTTACTCATTCATTTGTCATGGTCGTCATGCCGTATAAGACAAATCAAATCTCAGTTACAATTTGTTCATGAAATATTCATGTTAAGGTCATGAAATAGTCATGGAAAAGTCATGAAATTTTATTTTGCTTAAGGTGCTGGAACACTGTCACTGCATCATATCTTTCTGAATCAAAATTTCATTCCATGTTGAAGAGATTTGTACGCAACATACTGTACTCTCGAGAACCATTACTTATCTCTTGGTTCACCTTCAGAAACCACAAAGATTACGGTCTGAAATGATGGTTCAGGAAAGCCTTTCTCCATCCCAGATTGTATTGCAAGTTTCCATGCCAACATCCCAATAAACTAAATGGAAATTCTATAATCCTTTTACAACATTTTATGACAAAGTGACATTCCCAACATACCATTTTGTAACATTTTGTTTGGTAATTTTAATATAAACTCTACATCAAACATTTTTTAATTGGTTTTTCACTTCATATTCAAATATCTTTTGTATTCAACAGGTGTATATTCACAAAACTAAAAAATGAATTTTTTCTATTTTTGCCAAAAAAAGCTTAAATTTATGTTGCAATATTTTAGGGTTGTTTGCTTTAGAAAGCTTTGATTGCAAGCTTAGAATATCTAGCTTCCAAAAATAGGGGAAAGGGGGGGGATGAAATAAATTGGGGAAGAGGGTCATGCAGGCACTAATACCCTCTCTCTTGCATAGAGAGAAATAACAAAGAAAATTGCTTTTGAAAGAAATAGAAGCTTAATGCTTAGAAACTTCTCAGTAAAAGGCCAAATCGTCTCCTTCTACCCGCCTTTAACAAATTTTTATTTTGAAAACTTGTGACATGGTTAAATAGGATAGGTGGTATACTTATAAGAAATGCCATGCTTAGTGTTGTGTAGTGAAATCATGGGTGTGTTTCCACTGAACTCACAGGTGTAATATATTGAACCCATCAATGTGCTTTTGTGAAAGTATCGATGTGGTTTGGGAAACCGTGGGTGTGGTTTAGTGAAATCATGGGTGTAGCTTCTGAAATCATCAATGTGGTTTAACAGTGAAACTGGTGGTGTAGTTTAGAAAACCCATCAGTGTGATTTACTGGGTAAACAGGGTGGTTTACTGAAACTATCAGTGTGGTTTAGTGAAACCATCTGTGTGGTTAAGTGAAATGACTGATGTGATTTATCATTGTTGCTGTGTTGTAAAATCATAAGTGTGGTTTAGTAAAACCAATGGTGTGGCTTAGTGAAACCATCGATGGGGGATTAGTGAAACAATCCATGTGGTTGAATCCATCTGTGTGGTTTAGTGAAACCATTGGTATGGTTTAGTGAAACCATCTGTGTGGTGTAGTTTACCCATTGATGTAGTTTAGTGAAACTATTGGTGTTGTTAAATGAAACCATCCATGTGGTGTAGTGCAATCATCTGTATGGTTACGCAAATAAGAGATGGCAGCTTTAGGAACCAAGGGCTTGGTTGTATAGTGAGGTGATGGCTGTGGTTTACCAGAATGATGAGCATTTTTTAAACCAAGGGTTTATGAAATTGTTAGCATTAAGAAAAGTCTGGGGGTGTGGGGTGTTCTGAAACCAAAGGTGTGAATCTTTGCACCCATAGGTATATAGTTTGTGAAATGATGAATTTTGTTGAAAGAAGTACCAGGAAATGTACGTGTTGGTAAGATTTCTCTTTCATGTTTGCACACAAACAAATACGCTTTTGTGGTTTTCTCCAAATGGCATCTTTTTTCCAAATTTTTTTGGCTTCTATATCTTTAGAAATTCCAAAAAGACCTTGTTTACCTTTCTTACCATTTGTCCAGTTTGCTAATTTCATTTATTTAATTTTATTTTAGGATCACCCATATTTGATCCATCCTTTGTTGGTGATTCCTACATCGCATACGAGGCCCTCCTCTCCTCACAGCATTCATTGGACATTGCTATGATGTTCAAACCCAACACTCGGGACGATGGGCTTCTACTTTTCAACGGACAGAGGGTCAGAGGAGTCGGGGACTATGTTGCTCTTGTTGTTCAAGATGGCAAGCTCATTTTCCAGTATGACAGTGGCTCAGGTTCGTGACTTCTTCAGTTGTTTAACTTTTGTAATGTTTGTCTTTTAATTACAAAAATTGCCCCTTGAACCCTTTAAGCTGGTTGAGTCATCTTTATAACAACTAAAACTGGGATCTCCCTTGACAACTAACTTAAACTGGGGTCTCCCTTTACAACCAACTGAAACTGGGGTCTCCCTTGACAAACAATTAAAGTTTGGGTCTCCCTTGACAACAAGTCCTTTAGGGACCAACCATAACTGGTCCATTTTGTGTTGAGTGTGAATTTTGATGTTTAAGGTCAGAAAGCCATGGCTCATCAAGGTCTTTGTACCAGAGTGAGCCTGAATGAACTCTTGAGTAAGAATCACCATCTTATTTTGAATGCTGTTCAAAATTTAACGAGGCAGGCAATTACAAACCCCTTCCAGTCCTACACCTGGAACAGTCATTTATAACTGTCCCTTTATGATGGGGGTGAGCGTATCACCAGTCTTTTGCCTTTTTTCTTTGCACAACTGCTCAACTGAACTTAACAAATTGGATGACTTTATATACTCACATGTACAGAAAGACCCATATTCTGACAAATCCATAATGTTCAATAACCCCTCTGTTCTAGACACCCCTATATTTCGACACCCCCACATACACCCCTGTTTTCTGACAACCTGATTGTAGATGTGACATTTAAGGTTTCAGATCATTGAAAGGTCATAATATAAGGGTGTTGAAGTGTTGGAACATAGGTCAGTGCCTCCCTTCCAGGTATGCACATATCAGTACAATTTATGTAGTTTCAGTGAGAAGAAAATCCTTTAAAATTTGTTTCTTTTTTTGCCTTTTGAAGGTCCGGCAGTGTTGGTCAGCAATGAAAACATTACATCAGGCCAGTGGTACACAGTCAACGCCCAACGAGTGGCTAGAGATGGAACCCTAGTTGTCAACGATGGCATTCCAGTCAAGGGGACTTCCCCAGGTAGCAGTAGGGGACTCAACCTTCAGCTACCATTGTACCTTGGAGGTGTAGAGGACTTCCAGGATATCCCACGGGCCCTGGGGATTCAGAAGGGTTTCGTTGGATGCATTACAGAGGTGAGAGCCATGCGAGGAATTGATTGTAGTACAATAGTGAGATGTTTAATTTTGACATTAATGTAGCCAAGGGTGCCTCTGAGAGTTGAAATGAACCAACTGCATAGTGAAGTGGTTAGAGCATCCGATTTGCAGCTGAGAGGTCTCGAGTTTGCCTCCTGACCTGGTCATACCAAAGACTACAAAAATGGAACCTATACTGCCGTTGTGCTTGGTGCTCAGCATAAGAAATGGTGTAGGAAAAACAAGCCATTGAGTCAACAAGGGGAAAAATATTTGTGGCTGTCCTGGCTTTAAACCAATTCATTAGAAACCTGAGAGGTAAAACCTTATCTAACTAACTCTATGAATCAAGAGAATGCTGTTAATGCTTGGAATATCATCATTCATACTCATATAACAACACAACTGAAGAAGACAATTTGTGACATTTCCTATTTTCAATTTTACTGCAAATTTTGGGTTGGTATTAACAATCTATTTTACATTTCAAATAGATGGCCCATTATTTCAAGAGCCATTTTAACCTAGCTGGCTGTATATACAACATGCAAAGTGGGGATGATGACTGTGAAATAGGATTACTTTTGGTCCTGATTAATCAGGATTGTACCCTTTTTGGAAGGCAAAGTGAGGATCTTGGCCAGCAAGGCAAACCGTCCCGATTTTCTCAACTGCATGGCCGAGTGTTTAGAGCATCAGACTTGCAGTCAGGAAGTTGGGAATTCGAGACCTGGCCAGGTCATACGGAAAACTTAAAAACGGAACCTATTGCCATTGTGCTTGGTGCTCAGCAAAAGCAATGGAGTAGGGAAAACAAGCCAGTGAGTCACTTCTGGAAAAAAGGCAGTGGCCGGCTCAACTTGAACCAATCGGTTGCAAACTGGGCCGTAGAACTATCTAACCCACTTCAAGCAAACAGAAATATGGTAACCATACTATGAAAGGAATTAAATGCTTTATCTTCTACCTTACCTCAATGCTTTTTGTGCCAGGAGGCACACAGACTTCATCGTCATCTCTCTAGTTGGCTTTATTACTTGCTGCAACTTTGGCTTCTTTCCAATTCCTCCACCTCACTCCATTTCTCTCTTTTTCAACCACCTGTCTCCATCTTGGTCTTAGAAAGTCTACAGCTCTTGTTCCTTCTGGCCTCCATTCCAGGGCTACAAACGTTTTCTCTTTACAGAGTACATGACCAATTCACTTCTATCTTCTGCTACCATTTAAAAATAAAAACGGAACCTACTGCCATTGCGCTTGGTGCTCAGTAGTAGGGAAAACAAGCCAGTGAGCTACAACTGGAAAAAGGCTGTGGCTGTGGCTGGCTCGACTTGAACCAATTGGTTGGAAACTGGGATGTCAAACTACATCTATCCTAATCTAAATCTACCACTTAATGAATTTACTTTATAAAATTTTTCAAATCCTTATCCATTTCTTATATGACAGGTTGAAATTGATGATGAGCCTTTAGACTTGGTGACATCAGCCATCGGCAGTACCAACGTCCAGGAATGCACAGACATTGCTCCTTGTGAAAAGATGCCCTGTGAAAATGGTGCCACCTGCCTCACCCTCTCTAACTCTCAGTATAAGTGTATATGCAGGGAAGATTATACAGGTGATTTGGACTTTTTAGTGAAAGAATCTTCTGGCAATTGCTTCATTAAACTAGCAAATAAATCCCTATAAATTATCATATTTAAAGCCAGTTTTCCAAATAATCATACTGATCAATGTCTTTTCTATCAAAATCAGACGGTAAGAAGATGCAATTTTGGTAATTTTTGCAAATTTCTAGCTTGTCCTTTTGCCAAAATGTGAAAATCTGACCATTACCAACATTTTTTATCATTATTATTATTGCTAACTATGTTTCAATAGTGTGTGCTCTGTGCTGGGTAAATGTAACAAAAAATCATCTTGTGACAAACCCTTTGTTTTCCAGAACTGATTATCTCAATTTTAGGGTTCAAAAGGTCTGGAAAAAGTCTTGAACTTACGTTTTTACAAAGTGTGGTTGTCTTGAGGAAAGTCATATTTGATCACTATAGAGGGTTTGAAACAGTATGGACTCGGATGGAGAGAATGTTTCAGTTGAAAAAAATTGGAACTTTTTTGTTTTGCCAGGTGTTCATTGTGAGACATTGGTAGGTCCATGCGTTCAAGAATCCCTATGTGTAAATGGTGGATCCTGCCTTCCAATCGGAGGAGATGCCTACCAGTGTATGTGTCCTTTAGGATTTATTGGATTAAGCTGTGAAAAAGGTAAGATGCAAGCAGGGATGGATAGACTAGCTATGTGGGGGTGTGGTAAGGCAGGGTGGTCAATTACCCGGAAAAAATATGAAAATATGGGAAAGTATTTCATGGCCTGGGAAAGTTTTGAAAGTGAGAGAAATTGTGTGAACTGGAAGAGTAATAGGAACTCTTCTTAAATGACATTCTTTTATTCATAATTATGTTATTTAAACCTAAAAGTCATTGAGAGTAAGGTCATGGAAATATTTTTTTTGTGTCCTGGGAATGTTATGAAAATTGATCCTTCAAAAAGTGCATGCAGGAACAATGGTTAGAGTAGGGGGAAGAGAACGGAATTGAGCAAGTCAATTGAATGATTTAAAAGTGTAGATGCATTTATTAGGAATTTTGGAATATTGTGAGGTTCAGATATTATGTTGCAATGTTTGATATCCCTGGGAGAGAGAGATAAGGGGGAAATTTAGGGTGCAGTGTGACTTCACACCTTAATGTAACTGCAGTTTGGGCAAAAGTGAAATTGATTTCAGGAAGAGTCATCTTCAAACCACTAGACTACATAACCTCTTTCAATGACAGGGTCCACATGTCATTAATATGAGGCTTAGTTTTAAATTTTTTTGGATTATTTGAAGGATAAAAAGATAACTTGTTTTACAAGCATTTAGTGAAAGAGTTGGTTTAAGATATCTATGTCAGTTAATTGAATTGATTAAATGAATTACTGAAGAATAAATAAGAATATTTTATAATTTGAGATATCTTGTCTTCTTCTTCCCCTCAGCCGTGACTTTAACAGATGGGGCATACTTTTCTGGTTCAGGTTATCTGAGTTTACCAAAAACAACTATACCAAGGAGTACAGGGTAAGAATAGTTCTAATTTTTATCAAGGGTAAAGGGTAAAATGAATTTTACTTATGTATAAGAGGTACGGTGTTAGTACTAAATTTCTTTATATCCGGTACAAGGAGGGAAGATGAACTTTTGTCTATGTGGGCAGGGGATTCAAGGCAAATTTAAAAATGGCAAATGGTTTTCTTTTGGTAGCAGGAACTGTGAAGGAGGGCAAGTTCATAAGCAATAAAAGGAAAAATGAGAGTAACAAAAATGGTACATGCTGTATTTTAATTTTTTATTCAGATGTTAGTGACATTCTTTTCTCACATTTAATGATTTTTTTTTTCTCAGAACCAGTTCAGAAAAAGAAGTCATATCATTCAGATTTAGAACAACAGATACCGATGGGGTGCTTTTATGGCAAGGAGTGGTAAGTTTCAAAAATGGTTTAAATGCTTAAAGAGAAATTTAGTAAAATACAGATTTGCAGTGACTGAATTTGCCTTTTATTTTAAGTTCAACATGTGAAATGATGTGTTGGAACATCAGGGCATTCCTTTTCAACTGTTGTTTGATCCATGCTTTATTTTTTCTCATTAGGGTTGGTAGCTCTCAAAACCAGTATTTGCAGGCCATGGCAGGTTTTCATTTTGATCAGTTCATTAAGTAGTTCACTTCCTTTCACTTTGCAATCATGCTTTTGAGTTGCCTTTCTGGTTGCCTATGAAAACAACAGTTTGCAGTTGTCTCAGGTTGCACTTAGCCCGTACACAGCAAAAGATGTTGAAAATAAACTCTTACAATTCAGTAAACATGGGATATTTGCAGAAGAGATAAATTTCTGGGCCAAGGGTGTCTGTAAGGAGGCAAGAGAGATAAAGTAACGTGATATAAGGACTAAGAGAGATAAAATTTTTTAAAGTAAGTCAGAATTTGTAACCTCATGGGGCTCACGATTATAGTTAACCCCAGCCCTAACCTAAAATCCTACCCCTAGTGATTACCATTAACCCCTAATCTTTACTCCTTTAATCCTTACTCCAGTCCCTAACCCTAACTGATTTGTTGTTCCTCACTAAACATCACGTAGATTGTTGCCTAAAATTTTGTGCCAAGACAAAGGAATAATTGCAGCTACAATCTTGGACCAGACTTTCTGGGACACTCACTTCCCCTTCCAATGTTGACCACTGTAATGCTGTTCACCGCAAAGAACCATTCTTCTTTACGCAACATTGAAAGGGGGAAAGGGGATTTCATGTTAGCCTACTATAACTGAAATTGACGAATAATATGAAAAATATCCCAACAGTTTTGTCCAAGATTGTCTGAGAATTTTGAGAAGTCAGATAAGTGTGCTTCACACAGTAACAAGTGATGCTTTGCTTAGGCCCTTAGATGGAAGTATTTCCAGTACCAGATTTAGCTTGTGGGGTCCTGGACCCGGATTATTATGGACCCTTTCCACAAATGTTGGGAGGGACCTAAATGAGAGGACCCTGGGACTGGGCCCAGGTAAATGTCGCCAAAACCCAGACCTAAGTACTTTAATTCTTCGGTCACATCCCTTCTTTTGAGCAAAGGAACAACATTAATGATTCATTGTCCCACTTGCTTTGCTTATTTTAATTCTGAGAATGTCGTTGTATGAAGAGATATTGTTGTGCCCTGCCTACAGTGCTACCTTGACGAGACTGGCGGTTAAGGCTTAGTTAACCAAATGGTCTACCATTTGTATTGAAAGCAACTTTCAATGCAAAACATAAAGAAACTGCTTTGGTTAAAAGAAAGCATAACAAATATGTTACCAGCTGTTATACAAAGTAAAGAATACAACCAGAGATGCAAAATTGGCAACAAAATATGTCCCAACCAACTGTACCTAATGATCTACCATCATTATGAAAGCTTGACTTTCAGTTCTGACTCTCAACATTTGTATAGTAGATCATGGCGCTTTTTAAAATAATTTCTCGTCTTCTAACTATCAGTTTAAAAAAGGACAACTCTTCTATCAAGGAAGAGAATTATTCCACCTGTCGCGGTTGTTGATTTGTGCGTCTAAATAATGCATAGTTTCAGTTTGTAATGTGATATATCCCATAGTTGCCCTAAATTTGCTAAAAATACAACTTCAAATTTTACTCTCATTATGGTTAAACCCTCAAAAGTATAGTTAGCTTCCCAAAAGACTCTTAAATAATTAAGGCTCAAAAAATTAAATATTTCTATTGAATTTGGTCTAAAAATGTATCTCTTAAAACCCAGACTATCTTGGACAAAACTTGTTGGGACACCCCGCTCCCACTTCCAATGTTGACCACTGCTATGCTGTTCACAGCAAAGAGCCATTCTTCTTAAGGCAACATTGGGAGGGGGAAAGTGAGTTTAATGTTAGCCTACTATAACTGAAATTGACATATAATATGAAAAGTGTCCCAACGGTTTTGCCGAAGATTGTAACTGAAGCTAACAACCTTCCTGCTCATTGATGGGAAAAAGCAGAAGATAACAGGGGCTTTTGTTTTTATAGTGGTTTTGGGCTAGATATAATCATGGTTTGAAAATTGCAAAGGAGGTGTCTGCTAAATGAATAAACTAGTTTAACATGCTGCTATAGAATTCAATTCAGAATTTTAATTAAATAAATGACCCTTTCTTCAGGTTTCAAGCTGTGCCTTAGTTATGATCAATGGAGAAGTTTATTACTAACATCCATCTATGTCTAGTTGCAATACAACAACAGACCACTTTAATACTGATTTAAAGAGAGCTGAACAGGAAGGTCAATGTTAGGTTCTGAATTAATGGTGGTCAACTAGGGATGACTTGTAGTCTCATGTATATATCACAAATACGTCTATGGAAAATGCCCAGCTGAGCACCATTCATTACAGTATTGATTTAATCTATTTACCAGCACTGAATGCTCTGATGGTTTAAAATATTCTTTTTTCCCCCTATTTTAACAGCCAGAGGGTGAAGATGGCCTCAGACAAGACTACATAGCTCTAGGTCTGAAAGGAGGATACTTAGAATTCAGGTAAGCTTAATATCTTAGGATGTAAAATTTCTTCTGTGACTCTTTGGATTCAAATTGACTGCATGGTCAGTTTTGTCTCGTACGAAAAGACAATTTGAGAGCCTCATGGTATGGGTAAAATCATGTTCTGAAGCCTACATAAGAAAAACTGGGATGTAAGTAGTTTGGGGAATGTGGACCAGTAGAGGGGATTAGATTGTAGGTTAATAATTCACAGGGTAAAGATCATGCAGTCAACTTGAACTGATCTTCGAAATTTGGAGAAGGGGAAAGAAGGAGTGGAGAGAGGAAAGGGCATAAGACGAAATTCAGGTCCCAGCATTCCTCCTCTCCTTTGAATATCGATTATATACATGCCGTATATTTCATAAATGTCATAGTAGTGCCACCACCAAATCTACTTAACCAGAGTTGATAGATGTGGTTGTTGAAATACACTTGTCATGATTAATTTCTCTCCTTTTCATTCTGGGGATAGAGCATTGATCACATTCTTTTTGCTGTTATTGTGGTAGTAAGATACACCTAACCACATACTTTTCTTCATTACCCAGTATGGTAGAATGGACATGAATCTGGTAAAATGCACAGGTGTACAGCGGAGGATATGCACCCCCCTCTCCCCCCCTTCCTCCCATGTTCAAGGAAAACCTATTTATTTGCAGATATCAGGAAAATATTGGGGCAATTTTCTCAAGTAGTAAATGTCATAGACTAGAGGAGATGGTTGGGCAATAAATGAATGGATTATTTTCCAGGTGATATGCGACCATATTTGAACTGATCTTTCTTTCTACTTTTTCAAATTTTGGGAACCTACCCTCAACCTTCCCTGATCCCAATGGCCACAACTGATTAGAGCATGATTAAAGGCCTTATTCTCTCACTCCAATCCCCAAATCTCCTAACCTACTTACTTAAAAGCCCATCCCACAATTGGTCCTCATCCAGACACAGTCTCAGTTTATTGCTCCATGGTGAGAAAAGCTCAATGGCTGTAATCAAAACAATCTCAGTTCAGTTCATGCTGTGTAATATAAGCTATGGTACTCAGCATTGTTTGAATTAGCTGACGATCAAAGAACCGAGCCACTTGGGAATTTCTGTAAACCTCTACAAGAATTGTAGGTTAGGGTGGAGGATTGGCCCTTAAACGTTCTCCATAAAGTGCTTAATATGCAGTCAAATGAATGTTGTGTCACAAAAAATTGAAAGCAAACTGCCTTGTTTTGTAAATGTTATAGTAGTAATCATTAACCTTTTTCTGTCTTTCCCTAATAGCTATAATCTAGGAAGTGGTCATGCAGAGATTCGTTCCAAGTCGAGAGTTAACAATGGCAGAGAACACAGTGTGGTCATTAGCAGGTGAGTAAGCAGTGATTCAAAAGGGTATGACCCTTGGGAGATTACCGCTCTTTACTGCTTTTCGTAGAAAATTTAATTCAAAATGATTGTGTGACCTTTGAAAAATCAATCTTCCCTTGGATGTTAAATTACAGGTATGCATAGATAAAAGGGTTCCTGCAGCCTGCAAAAGTTGTTAAAGGTTATGAGACTTCATATTCATTTTCCAGGCCTGGAAAAGTCATGGAATGTTTTAAAAATGAAAGAAGTAATGGAAAAGTCATGAAATTCAGCCCAGATCAGTCTTTAAGTTTTTTACATGTACATAAATTTACTCATTTATTTTTCATGCTCATCAAGCAACTGAAGTTTTATTGAATCTTAGATGTAAGTTGGTCATGAAATAGTCATGGAATAGTCATGAAATTTTGTTTTTCTTAAGATGCAGGCCTAACCCTGATATAACCATCATCCTGCAATAATATTGTGGTCCATGGTTCCCATCCAGTAGTGAAAATTGGAAAGTCTGGAACATTACTATGGTCTTTAAAGAAAATCCTTGAAGTTTAGGTGAATGTTCCAGAAAATTGCCAGATGGTCTTGAAATTTGAAACCTTACTCTTTCAGACTTTACAATTTTGTTTATAGTGCATCTATGCCAGGTAAAATGGGTCAAAAGGTATTCATGGTTTGTATATTTACACAAGAAGTGAAATGTGCTCTTTTTTTTCCTTTTTAGGAGGAGAAAGGAAGGTATGTTGATGATAGACGATGGAGCTGAGGTCATAGGAGAGTCACCAGGAAAATTGCAGATGTTAAATGTTCAAGGAAACGTTTATTTGGGTAAGTGATTGATAGAGGTTTGCAAAAACATTATCGATCAGTATTTAAAAGCCAAATCTTCCTGACTGCATGGTCAAGTAATAAGAGCATCTGACTTGCAGCCAGTAAACCTGGCGGCGTTGGACTCTTTGCAGGGTCATACCAAAGACTTACTGAAAAATGTAACCTACTGTTACTGTGCTTGGTGCTCAGCATAAACAATGGAGTAGGAAAAATAATCCAGTAAGCCACAACTGGGGAAGTCCATGGCAGGCTTGACTGAGAACAGTTAGAAACTGACCTGTAAGACCTCATCTGACTA
The DNA here is from genome assembly GCA_037179385.1 of Holothuria scabra. Classification (NCBI taxonomy): domain Eukaryota; kingdom Metazoa; phylum Echinodermata; class Holothuroidea; order Aspidochirotida; family Holothuriidae; genus Holothuria; species Holothuria scabra. Next base: position 21,322,938 of record CM074195.1, on the reverse strand, counting down.
TAACTCACTCACCGTAAACATCTAAAAATTCTCCCTCTATACTTACGCCGCGTGTTTGGTCTAAAGGTAAAAGCATCTGCCTCTCACGCAGAAGGCTCAGGCTCCCTTCCTAGGTCAAGTCATACTGAAGACTATAAAAAAGGAACCTACTGCTGTTGTGCTTGATGCTCTGCACAAGCAATGTAGTAGGGAAGACAAACCAGCCACAACTGGAAGAAAGACCGTGGCTGGCTCGACAGGAACCAATAGGTTGGAAACTGGGCTGTTAAACTCTATCTAACTAACTAACCATCTGTACTTACTTCTTGCCCCTACCCAGCTGTCTTTAACTTCTCCTTGTGCACACACTGTTCTAGTTTATGGCTGACAGGCATACTCCAGATGCGGATGCAAGGGGGGCTTTTAGGGCCTCAGCCCTCCCTTTCTTGCAGGCACAAACAATAAAACATACGGGAAATTAGAGATGCAACTCTCTCGCACCACTTGCTTTCTCTTAAGTCAACCCCCCCCCTTTTTGGAATGTCTGGATCCGGGCCTGTATCCCGGGGAGCATTCAAGGCCTTTTACGTGTAATCAGAACATGTGAGCAGCTTTGTATCTTTTGCATTAAAGGTCAACCAAACAGAAGAAACAATTGAGAACTTTGCATACTCCTTATCAAAAAATATAGTCTGGGGTGATGAGTGATTCACTTGAAATGCACAATAGCCAGAATTTAGAATGCAGTATTTAGGGTCTCCTGGTGTTACTGGGGGTATTAATATGTAGAAGCTTGCTTGAAATTTATTATTTCAAATGCAGATATCTGAACAAGGCTGAGATTTCAGTTGCAGAATACATATTGGCAAGAATTAGTCGTCACGTTAGAAATTTTCCCATATGTACTTCTACAATGAAGACATGTAAATTATTGTGAAGTGTGGCAAGTTAGCAACTTCAGATATTAAAGATTTGTCCTGGAAAAGGACATTAGTTATTATACATTAGTTGTGTTTAAATGCTTCGGTAAGTGGAACAGTACTTTGGCATCCATTGCAACCACACCCTATTGATTGATGCTGAAATGATGTTAACTTTCGTTTTGGGTTAAAGGGGAAAAACAGTCATCTGAAATTGAAGTAGTGTGGTATATATACCGTCCTGTTTGATGATTGGCTAGTGATAGTCATGCTATGAAACTGCCCATAAGATTCCATATGCAAATTGTACCTCAGAGCTTGGGGAAAGGAGGATTCATGTTGGCCTAGCAGATAGGTGTGAAGGCAAAACAGCAGATGCTTTATCTGTCATTTTGCCTTAACACGTATCTGCTAGGCCAATATCACAGTAGGTTCTAGTGTATGCAGGGTTTAAAGCCAATACCACTTTTAACACATACAGTGTCAAGTCCCATACATGTTGAGTGCACTCTCTGTGGCTGAAGCAAGAAATGACTTGTTATCAATCTTGAAGAAGAACATGATTTGTAGACACAAAAGTTAAAATGTTTGAACACAAAAGATAGGTTGTGGTCAGTCAGTGACCAAATTTTTTTGAAGTATAGCTAAGAGATGAAAACCCCCATGGTCAATCATGCTTGCTCCACCACACATATGGTGCAGGGTAATGCTAGATCTACAGGACATTTGCTTATGAAAAAAATAGGGAATCTGAGGCAATGTGCCAGCATTTAATAACTTCCTGTGGTTTTCTTTGAGTGGAGGTACGAAGAAAAATTACAAATCTTTCAACCGAGGTATCTTTAGTGGGGAAAGACAGCAGGGTTTGTGGGACATGGTCTTGAATATTTTTGCCTCTCATACAAGACCCTTGTGAAAAACCATTAGAATATGCTTTTAAACCAGCTGAGGCCACAGCCTTTTTCAAGTGGGAAGACATCACACACTTTGGCAGTTAGTTCCATTTACTGAAAATTGCAAGGTTAATTTTTTAAAATCTGCATGTTCAAATTTACGTGTGAAATGACTGCCATTGTGCTTGGTGCTCAGCATAAGCAATAGAGTATGGAAAATGAACAGCTTTATTTAACTAAAAAACCAAATTTTTAAAAATATTTGGCAAGAAATGATCTTAAAATAAATGTCATGTTCATATTTCAGGAGGCACACCAGACATTGAAATATTGACTGGTGGAAGGTTTGTAGAAGGAGCAGAAGTATGCATTAGTGATCTTGTGGTGCAAGTTGGAGATGTCGAACCAGTAGAAATCAACTTTGGAGAAAGTGCCAATGGTGGTGTTAATGTTAATTCTTGTAGTGTCTAAGAAATTTGTCTTGTCTTATGATTAAGTAATATTTATGGAGTCAGTCACATTGATGCAAAGGTTTGTGCAAGGGTCAGCGAAGATGTTTTGCTGACCTCTGAGAAAAACGTGTCAGTCTTGTGGGTCAAGATAGGGGATGGGCTGCGTGATATTGTATGAAGAGCAATTGCAAGGGGTGACCTGTGTCTCGTTTCAGGTTCTCTTTGATATGTGGTCTCCTGTGAAATAAACTCGAGGAATTCACCTCTTTGTCAAAAGATTTCTAGTCTAAGCCTTACGACAACAGAATATGAAGGAATATACAAATGATACGAAAAGGGGAAAAAACTTGTGGTGTGTTGTTACTATTTGAGATACTTTTCTTGCAAATAAGAAGGACCTTTGCCAATTTTGGTGAAAAAAAAGCTAATTTGAAACAAGAAAACATACCTCAGACTTATGTTGCCACTGTGTTGACAAAATTTGTTGTTCAACTATTTGATAATAGCCAGAGGTTCATTATTGTATGGAAGACAGTCGGGTTTCAGTTGGTTTATTTCAAGACCATGGAATGAAGAATGTTGTTTGTCAGGTAGGGAGGAAATATGTTGGGGTAGGGATGAGGGAGGGGGACTGGGGGTGTCGTGACAGACCCAGAAAGTACTTAAACATCATGTAGGTACTAACTCGTGTTCATGTCTTCTTTTGTAATTTTTACCTTTGTACCATGAGAGAAGTAGATGAAGGTTTTAAATTATGGATTTTTTTTTACAATGAAAAAAAAAAAAAAGGAATGGGTTTTACTTATAAGAGTTTTTTTAAGCTTTTGATTGAGGGGAAAATTGTTGGTATTTTACAAGCATACTTTTAAATATTGCCTTTATTCAGTGGTGCTCTCAATTATTCTTTCACATGAGAATAAAAATGTGTTTTTGTCATTTGCTTGCACAAAAGAATGCACATTTGATTGCTTAGCAATTAGAAGTGTTAATTAAGAAAGCTGTTCTAATTTATTCGTTTGTGCATGAAAATTGCCGAATCATTAGTTATGTTTACATATTTCATTCATTCGTTTGTATCGTTTCACAACCCAATTACTTGTTCTCCCTTGACTGAAATAATACCCATTGATTAAAAAAGTTATTTATTTTAGCAATTTGACATTGTGTTATGTTGTGAGATTACAAAAAAAAAGTAAGATTCTTCTATCATGGCCTGTATGTTATCACTTTCTCACTAGTACCTGATTATGAATATTTACAAGGGATACACCAGTAGCTGCCTCTTCCAAGTCATCTATTTGTTCTTTTGTGAAATTAGTCGACATATTTTTGCGGAAGGTGGTTGGTGGGGAAATTTTGTTTGTCATTAAATATGACTTTTCTCCAAGATTAAAAAATTACAGTTAAGTTTATACCATCTGCATTTACTCTTATGCTATATAGCCATTAGTAGCCATTATACATTTACCGTGAAAGTGAACTATGAAAAGATTTGTAACCACTCCCTTCCTAATTTCTTTTCTGTTAAGTATTTCAAAATTACTACAAAGGATGATTAATTTGAAGAAACCAGTGGCACTATAGAAAGAAAAGAAAGAAGTAGAGTTCCTCTTCTTGGATATAAAATACCTTCAATGCCAGAGCTGAAGCAAGAAATGACTTGAGTTACATATTTTTAAAAGAGATATGACTCATAAACTGACTCTAAAAATTTATCATAACTTTCCTCATATAAATTCTACAGTGACTCAAGTCATGTATCGACTCAAGTCGCATTGTAAGTAGTAAATGGCTCCACGGTAAAATTGAGGATGATCCGTTACAACTCTTTTCAATGATAAGTACCTGGCAGAATTTTGCTTTTTCGAATTTTCCTAGGATTGTAAAGTTTTCAACTTTGCTGCCTTCTTTGAATGTTGTATCTTTTAAATCTATGTTTGGGTGAGGCTGCTGTCTCAGCATAGCTTCAGTTTTATATTAACCCTTTTGCTACTGAAGGTCCATCCCAGCATACTGAGCTATACATTATATTATGTATACAGAACAGGTTGGGCGAATACAGAGTTGAGTTTGTACTGCTGCATCCTGAGATAGCTCTTAACAAACCCATGGTGTGAAGTCGTGTTTTGGACAGAGAATAGGCTTGAAGAGGAGATATATTTAGATATGTGCACCCCTTTGGGCTATAGCAATCACAAATATGGCGGTCTCCATACAAACTCAACTCTGTATTTGTGATTGCTATAGCCCAAAGGGGTGCACATATCTAAATATATCTCCTCTTCAAGCCTATTCTCTGTCCAAAACACGACTTCACACCATGGGTTTGTTAAGAGCTATCTCAGGATGCAGCAGTACAATGATTTTGCTGTGAAACAATAAATAGCAATGGTAAATTATGGTTTTGCAGCCAAACCATACAGGGAAGGGGTTAATACCTTGTAATATAGATGTGTATAGGCATCAAGCATAGCTGCAGGGGCTACCGCTATGCTGAGACAGCTGCAGATCTCCAACACCCTGATCAATTAATAGGAACTCCTCTGCTTTAAAATTCAGATCCTATTTTTAGAACCATATATGTTTATCTCTTACCTAATCCAGTTGAGCTTGGTCTTGGACTTTTTGTGATAACCACAAATAAAAGATTTTTAACCGAGCAGTTTGTCTGTTGCATAAGCAACAGAACAAAAGTTCCTCACTGACCAGGGATTAAATCTAACTCTGGAAGTGATAATGGTTTCTTACAACAAAAAATGATGCTGATAAGTAGAATTTTATTACATCTGACCCGCCCTTTGTGAGGTCTGGTCAGAGTGTCCTGATTAAGCAGAGAGTTCCTAATGTGTTTTTGTCTGTACTTATCGTTTTTATTGTAAATGTTATTTGTTCACCTAACCAGGTACAAGCAACCAACACAATATGCTGCATTTTAAAAGTTTTTGTAAAGAGCATTCTTATAGTGGGTATTGCCTACTCTGTTTGCATGCATTCTTACCTTGTAGAAAAGACCTCTTATTTACATTGCTTTTTGGAAAACAATATGTGTATCAAGAACTAGAACCATGAACATTGTAGTAGAAGCTTGCGACCACAAAGACTTTCAAAGAGTTGGCAAGAATGTATTTTGTTGTATTTTTCTTCAACGTGACTTTTTTCTTTCATTTTGTTGCCCTCTGTCTGACTTTGGTTGAAATTTTGAATGGATTCGTAACCGAGATGGAGAGGCAAATTTTCGGTAAATTCAGTCTTCTGGGCATTCACGGTTACACCTGAACAAATTTACATTCAAGATGGATAACAATGCTCCAAAAATAAAAGAAATTGCCTTTTAATGATAGGCTTGAGAGAAAATCTTCTTTATGGAATTTGTTGAAAAACAAACACAGGAAGAAGAGCTTGAGGTGTTGCAAAAATGTGGTAATTTCAATCACACCAGGGCCCGCAAAATGTTTTCTTGGATATTTTAAGGAAGGTTTGAAAAAGCCTTACAAGGTACAACCTTTAGACGTTTATCGATGAGTTGATCTTGTTTTTGATAGGGTTCATGGTTACTTCTTGTGCTATTGCCATTGTGTTTGGTGCTCAGCATAAGCAATGAGTAGGAAAACAAGCCAGTGAGCCACAACTGGAAAAAAGATCATGGCCAGCCTGACTTACATCAGTCAGTTAGTAAGATGGAGTTACTTATTCCTGGTTCCTTGTTTCAGGCTCACAGCTCAGACACTTTGACTTGTTAGTCATGCCTACCATCTAAAGAGCCAGTAGTACACTGTTGAGATGGTAAAATATCATAAACTTGTTGCATCTGTTTAGGTAACAACAGTGAAAAGATCCCTGCTCAATAATTCTGGATGAGGAAAACTCATAACCTGAGAGGGGGCTGGGGTTGGCAGGGCCAGCAGCCATAGTAATTCCAGCTCCAGTAGTATAAATCCAATTTGCTGCTGCTAAAAAACTCGAAGGGGAAGCCGCTCCCTCTCCTGAGATTTCCAACTCTTAAAATACACCACATGTGCTATGTAGACAGTTTTTCAACTGCCAAGCCTCCCCATCCTCCTTCGCATGTAACAGACCTGTTCTTCTCAAGTTCAGTGCTTTTATACACCATTGCCAGCATTTGAGACGAACGATGAGGGAAAACAGCTTATGCAAAAGGATGAAAAATGGCTTATTCTTCTGGCCTACCTGTCATATTACAATACTTGCCAACAGTTGTCATCTTGGAAACAAAACATTTTGCAAATGATACACTGTATGCTCTTTATAGGATGCATGTCAGGTGCTAACCTCAATGAGAAGGGCCCCACCTAAATTTCAATTTTCCAATCTGTTCACAACATGTGCGGTAATCACCAGGGTGTATGCAAGGAATGGTGTCAATGTTCTGTTGCTTCATGATTTTTCTCATCCATCACTTTTAGTGTTACTATATTTTACAACCTAAAATTAGAAAATCACAATGTTATGTTTTTTATGGGCTTTGAAGCTCACAGAGCAAAACATTTGCCTTTAGAACAGTTGGCAAGCATGCATAATAAACTCCAGGTGGAACTTTTCCAAGTTCAGCAGACACAACATTTCTTTGTTCCAGTGTGTAAAACATGGTAGCATTTGTTTGGAGTCGTTCAACAATCATCGATAATTCCTACAAAGCGAGCAGAAGTCTGCATTATTTAAAACAATTTTTCTTTTCTATCTCTTTAATTTTAAGCATGTATTTTATTGAAACAGAGCAATAAATTTAAAAAAAGTCACGTTACAGAGGTGCCTGTAGTATTCATTCTATTCTCAGTTTTTTTTGGTTACAAGTCTGAGTGACAACATTTTAAGATGTTGTGGTCTAGCTTTCAAACAGAAACAACTAACATAACTTGCAATAACTCTTCCTCAAAATAACTACCACCAAAGTCTAAAATCCCAATCTCTGGGTGGAATTTTGAAATTTTACTTGACACTCATACTCATACAGTATAGATATTGTCAGCAGTTTAAATTTTCTGAAATAAATATATTATTAAAAAGGGTGTATGTCAGAGCAACCATGGGTGGAAATACAGCCATTTGGGAGAAAAACAGCAACTTGGGAATCTTTTTGCAAGGAAATCATGGTATTTGGAAAGAAATTTGGGAATTTATATCATGTGGCAGTTGTTGGAAATTTCACTTGCCTCTAGGTATGGCCAATGTGCAAGTTTGAACATCAAGTAACATCCTGAATTCCTGCATAGCTATCATAATCTTAGTAAGTACAAGGGGACTGACAGAGGACAATTTCACATAATGATGACAGAGGACAATTTCACATAATGATGACTTTGTGAACTGTTTTGGGTGCTGACTATCAAACAAATTGTCCAACATACCCAAACCAGATACATAAATTAGTGTAAGATGCTTTGACAACAGAAATAGTGAATTTGTATGCCAGATAAAGATTTCTTAGTTAGATATACCTGCCACAGCTGACAGCTCTGGGGCTGCATTAAAGAATACTCCAGAATCAAATTAAAGGGAAATATTGTGTTTAAAATGCTCAAACAAAGAGTACAAAGAAAATTGCACAGACACAATCCAACAATTAAGTCTTAATCATAAATCCCAGCAATAGCTAGATCTTTTCAAAATACTATGCACAAAAAGAGCCATGGATGTTGCATCATTTGAAATGTTGAAAGTTTGGGTGAACAAATTATTCTTTAGCAACAAACAACTGAATTTCTATCTGTGGGAAACTTATTTCTTGAAAAAAGGGCTACCACACTGCCTTATTTTGGGTAATATATCAACCTTTGTCCATAAATATTAGTTTTAAAATGATGATTTTTTCTTGCAAAACAAATGCAGTATTCCCCTTTAATGCTTGCCATGCCAAAGAAGAACAGATTCTGAGTTTCTGGTATAATTTTCATTAATTTTCCACATTTGGTTCTCGAAATAGTTGCAATTGGTTTTCTACTAAGAGTGAACCTTCAGCAAAAAGGAATGCCAAGATGCAAAATGATGGCCAATGTTTTGTTTTTGAAACTTTAAAATACACACTTTATATATGAATTCCATATGTACTTCCCAAGAAATGGGATTTTGAAAACTTTAGGGGAAAGATAACATTCCCAATTAATCAAAGGTCAAACTAATAGGATGCAAATCTAAAGGCCCAAGTCTCTCACCCCAAACAGGACCCCAAACAGTATCAATTCTCCTAACCTTCTTATTTAAGCCCCTCCCATAATTGTCTGAAATTCACCTTCATCCAGACCCAATCTCAATTTATTTTGCTTCAGGGTAAGTATAGAAAAGCTCAATGTGTGTAATCAAAACACTGTCAGTACAGTTCATGCTGTATAATATAAGCTTTGGTACTCTGCATTGTTTGAATTAGCAGTAGATCAAAAAGCTTAGCCAATTGAGAGTTTCTGCTACCCCATACAAGAAGTGTAGTTTGGGGTTTGAGGATTGGTCCTTTACAAAAAACAAGATTCGGCATAATTGTGCATCCCTGATTGCTTGAAGTTCACCTTCTTATTGGAACTGTGCAGGGAAGGGGGGAGGGGGCCCTGTCAACTAAAATTTGCTAATATCTGTCTCTGTCAACTAAAATTGCTAATATCTCAAGAAACGAACTTGAGAAATGAATCAACAGAATGCTTAGAATATGTTTCTCTATTATATATCAAGCATGAATTGACTCTGGACTATCCTTGCAATACTTGATTTTCTGGTCAATTTTATTACATCTATAACTGTTGTACCTACTAGGAAGTAAATCCTCATCCAATCCCTCAACCATTACTTCTTTTTCTAAAGTCCTCCTGGCTCACCGGCAAAGAGCTGCTCTGCAAAACCAAACTTTTAAACTGATTCCCAAAGAAGCTACGTCCACTGAAGGACAACACTTGACCAACCTCACAGCCCTAGGACCATTTTGGTCTGTCATGTATGGCTCCATTCCAGACTGGATGAAAAGAATAATTAATACACATGATCTAAGCCGAAAGGTTAAAAAGTGATCCATCACTTCCCATTAGAGGGTGAAGCCAGTGTGAAGCACAACTAATTAAAAGGGGTGGCCTGCCCAACGGAAGACCAATTGAAACCTATCCTCTCTATTTAAAGATATGTTTCACCATTAATGAGTAGTACTCATACTTGAGAAGTCCCAGGTAAAGAATCTGGGATGAAATTCCTCTTCTTACTGGAGGATGCATCTTGATAAGTCATTACAAAGGGTTCTCTAGTCAAACCATTCAGTAAAAATTGTGCTCTCAACTTGAGGACTTATCTTGCCTAAAGTCTTGTACCCATTCCATTAAGTACTCTCTGGTATTTGGATAGTCTGGTCAAACCATGAATCTTCACTCTTTGTTTCAGGACACATCTTGTCATTAAACTAACAGCTCATTCCAGATAGTAGTCATTCCAACTAGTACTCCTTCTAAGTACTACTCATGCCATCAAGTTTTCTGGTATAAAGGAAAAGTCTGTGGTCAAACTATGACCCTTCGCTCCCTGTCTGAAGCTATATCTTGCCATAGAACTAGCTACTCATTCCAACCAGTACTCCTTCCAATCAGTATTCAAGCCATTCATATGAAATTCTGCTTTATGCCTGAGAATGTATCTTGCTGTTAATCAACTTCCATGTGTTCTGTTCGAAGTGGTCTGGGTCTTCCGCTGGCACACCCAGGACAGGAATGCAGTGATTCATGAATGAACAGTTCACAATCCAAACAGTAAAGGTTAAAGCACTTTGGGCATTGATAGACCTGGTGGAGATAACAGATGCAAAAGAAATTACTGTTGCCAGACTGATATTATATTTATATTGCAAATTTAACGCAGTTGTTCTTCCTACAGCTCATTTCAGACTTGCACAAGGGTCTAAAGTCAAGTTATGGCTTGTTAGCATGGGTACTTGTTCTGGGTGAGAGTATTCTGGTCAAATTGCTTTGAAATCTTATGTGTGGTTCTCAAGACATGAGCAGATAAGGTTGTCACATTTTTAACACCAACTGAACTGGAAGTTACCTCATATTACATCAAATCTTCACATTAATGAACAGTCCTTTGTTTTTTGTTACACTTTATAACTAATTTCCTCTTCCAAACCTCATTTTATCCGCAATGGTAATTCAATAAAAACCAAGTTCAGTAATTCATTTTGTGTGCTATGCACATGAACACATCATAAAAAACATTGAGATAAGCAAACCAGGCCCTTGGATACAACAGGTGTTCCACAATTTTCAGTTAACATGAAAATTTTGTGAGATCATTCTTTATCCATCCATAACATTAAAATTCATACCTGGGGTTTTGTGTAGTTGATTGTGTCTAATTTGCCTTTTCTGGGTAAAAATTTGCATTTTAATCTGCAGAATTTCAATCTGGAATTTATGTTCAGGTTGGCTAGGACTTAAATTTATGCCAAGCCTGAGCACATACTTCATGAAAACAAGGGAAGATCACACATCATGTGCTGAACTGGGTTTGTGGATCACATGCTGTACCCGACAATCCATGCAGCAACAAATTACCAACTCCCTATTTGCATAAGTAGCTTGAGACCTTTATATCAAACTTCACACTGGGATTCCTTTTTTATGTAAGAGAGTGATATGACCTATAGAGCCATCAAGTTTACATTTGAAGACAAATATATAGGAAATTTATTAGCTAATATCTCGGGAAACATGTTCAATTTGTGAGAAAGTTTCACCAAATTGTGTTGATTCATTTCTCTTTCACAAATGAAAATTTATAAATTCTTGTTTAAACTTTTTCTTTGAAAGAAAATATTTTATATAAAATGTAAAGAAATCAGGGTTAATCATGCATTTAACCAATCAGTTCAAAGATCACGATCACTAACTATTACGATTCGTGTATAGGTGCTAACACCAACTAAAATGCTAATATCCTCCACATATTGGATATATACTGCATCTCTTTGTTGGTAGGTGACAGGAGGGCTATTACACATTACACATTATTGTGTACATCTTATACCTTCAGGCTTCCCACAATGTGTATATGGTACACTGCCAAATACAGTAAAGCCACAACCAGGCACGTAGCCAGGATTCTGTCATTGGGGGTGATTTGTTGCACAACATGAGGGAAAAGTCTATTAAAGGATAGTGAGAAAAAAATGCTCTTTTAGGTGTTTTTTGCATTCCAAGGTTGGGTCATGGGGGGTTCTGACCCCCCAAACCCCCACCTCATGGCTACGCCATTGGCCACAGCTGACTGAGCCAACCTGAAGCTGCAGTATGCCTTTTTATAAAAAAATGTATTAATGCTGTACATAGAAACAAACCAGTACTTCAGCATGGCTGTGACCGTTGCAGCCCGGGGGTCACATGAAAATGCAATGCAATGTAACGAAATATATCTTAACTCCTATCTTTGCTCAATTTTTCAGATATTTAGCAGCTAAAGATACTGCTAGTTACGCATTAATATGATGAGTGATGATGTTCACTGTTACTTAAACAATGAAATCAAAGTTATGATTTTGGATCAATTTGTAAAATAATGAAACCCAACTGTAATCTATACTTACATTTTCAGCTGTTAAATGGGACTGGCAAGCTTGACAAAATCTGCAGATTAGAAGCAGACAATGACAAAAATATCACTTCACAGGCATAAACTGAGTTTTAGATTTTCCAACAAATTTTTCACTACAAATCACACTTAATCGCTATTGGCAACTGAGAATCCCACACCAAAAGATTTGTTTTGCCAGTAAGCCTATTGCCCTAAACTGGAAATAACACAGTTAACAGCCTCATTGAATTTAATGCCATTCTTTAATGTTTAAACTTGTGATAGCCCATCTCTTACTAGGATATTACTTTAATAAGTTTCTTACGGTAACCTCTAGCTGGAAATTTAGAAATGTGGTAATCATGTCTCCGATATCGTCAAATGCCATAAATTTCAGAATTTTGCATGACGGCTGGCAACAAAATATTAACAAGAAGGGTGTAAGGAATCTGTCTCCTCATTGGAATTTCATTGTTTCATTCAATTTAAATACAAGTATCTGAGCTTTCATTCCTCATGTGGGTGAGCGAAAATTCCCAATTCTCAAAGTGATTTGAGGCGATTGGTGGCATGTGATCACAATTACACTTCTCAGGTTTCAAAGCTTAATTTCAGCTGGTTGACAAAATATAGAGCAAGAATAATTTCATGGTATGAATTTGCTTTGTTTGCGATTTTATACTCCTCAGTTTGTCACCTTGTAGTTGAATCAGGGAGTTGCTAGAGATGGAGATACAACATTCTTTAGTCTCGTTGAGACAACGATCATTTCCGACTGTAATCTTGCTTTTATCTGCCAAATTCTTATCTCAATGCTTCGATCAATAAACATCAGTAACCCATTATCGAAATTCCAATCAGGAGACAGATTCCTTACACCCTTCTTGTTAATATTTTGTTGCCAGCCGTCATGCAAAATTCTGAAATTTATGGCATTTGAAGCTATCAGAGACATGATGCATTACTTCATTTGAAGACAGTGGCAATTTTTCTACAATAAAAAAAATTTGTTTCTTAATGATGACAAAATTGTTTGAATGTGAAGAGAATGTATAGACTTGAACAATGCTTCCATTGAGCGAAAAGCAAGGCACAATTGAAGCATTTATTTTACACATTTGTTCCCAGTCGTTCCATAAAAGTTCCTCATACAAGCTTCGAAATTGGCAGAAACAAACCTCCAAATCAAAGGATACACAGACAATGCCTTTGTTTAGGGATTACTTCGAAGAGAATATGGAATAGATAGTGGTTAAAAGAACTTAGTCACAAGGGACTTAACAACAGAAACAAAGGGACCTGTCAATCAAATACCAGCACCTAAAAAGATGTAATCCATTTCAAGAACATGTGGTCTGGAAAAATTTGTTTGTTGTATCTCCTTCTCTAGCAACTCCCTGGTTGAATCGAGCAGCGCTCACAGCAGTTTTTCCAGTTGTGAGTCAATAGATTGTTTACCGTACTTCATTGTTTATGCCCAGCACCAAGCACAATAGCAGCAGATTCCTGTTTGGTATGACTTCGTCTCGGAATCAAACCAAGACCACCCAGATGAGTAATTGATGCTCTCCCACTCACAGCCACGGTTTAGTAGTGATCAATTGAGTATTTGTGAGCTAGTTAGTTAGATGGAGTTTTATGGCCCAGTTTCCAACCTATTGGTTCAAGTAAAGCCAGCCACAGCCTTTTTTCCAGTTGTGGCTCAGTGGCTTGTTTTCCTTACTCCATTGCTTATGCAGAGCATCATGCACAATGGCAGAGGGTTCCAATTTTAGAGTCTTCGGCATGACTGGACCTGGGAATAGAACCGGGGCCGTCCACGGGAAAGGTGGATGCTCTTCCTGTTAGACTAAACATGCTGTCGGGCATTTGTGAGGATTTATATATTTATGCAAGTAACTTTAATGGTTTCAAAATTTACCCAAACGAAAAACAAGAAAGTTACAAACGTCGCAGAAAAACTACTCACAGAGAATCTTCATTCTCAAAGTCTGACCTTTGAACTTCAATGAAATCATCCAAGGGGAATAAATGATGAAATGACCTTGCTAAATGAGGTGCTGAAACAAGAGTTAAACCTGCAAGGAAATCATAGGAAAAGAGTAGAGAGGAGTTGACTTATATGACTTCCTTTCAAAAGATATAAATGATGTTCTCTTTCTGTTAAACATAATGGATTTCTTCAGATTTGTTTAGCATCACAAAAGAAACAATTGTATTACACACCTTGGCATAATTTATCACTAAGTGCAATTTAATACAGATAGATGAACAAGATGCAGTAGGGTGGCAAAGAAAGTTTGACAAAGAGACAAATTAGAAATACCCCTTAATTGAATATAAACTGACCATCTTAATGATGAGTATTCTCCATTACCTACTCTTGGCCGATCTGCCAATGGCAACTTGGGTAAAAGGATCGGGTCACCTTGATTTGTTACATAGTGTGTCATGCATTGGTGGCTTTCAACAATATGATACAAGTTTTCAGGGGTCAAGCAGAGGTTCATGCCTGCCCAGAAATTCAGTTGCACAGAGTTAGGAGGATCAGGGGGCCGTTCCACAAAGAGTTACGCACAATCTTAAGTTTGATTCACCATACTTAAGCCAACAGTAAATCAAACTTACGATCGTGCGTAACTCTTTGTGGAACAGGCCCCAGTTGTGGTTGGAGTTTTTCTAGACTGATGAGCATTTCACCTATAAATGTCCATGTGCAGTTTATTCCCCATCTTACACCCATCCTATCCCCTTCTCACTTCCCCCTCCTATCACCCCAGACACCACTCTCCACAGCTTACTTGGAAGAGGCTGAGATACGTAAATGAGAGTGACGGGTATGGTAGAAAGCATACTTGGTGTTTTATAAGTAAATTTACAACAAGAAAGTTCAGAAAGACTTGCAACAATCAATGATCCATTATTGGATTAACAACACCCATGACCCGTTCCCAAATTAGAAGTACCGAGGTTTTTTGGAGAGCATATAAGTATGCATCATTTATTCCACATTAAAATAGCACTGACCAAAACAATGCATGTACCAAAATACTGCTCTACAGTCCATTCTAACAGCTTTTTGAAAGAGATGTCTTATTTTCCACACCCCAAACTTAATAGACAGCTCTTAATACAAAAAGACCTTCCAATGTATTTCTCGACTTTAAAATGAACACAATAAACAGCGAATAGAAAAAAAGAGTGACACAAATTTAGTCAAAAAATATCAAACGCACTGAAATGACCAACTCACCACAAACTTTACATTCAATAGGTAATTCACAATACTTGCTTCTACACTGAGGGCAGAAATAGCCGACTGCACTTAACTTTTTTTCATCTTTGGAATTCAGGTGACTAGAAAGGATTGAAAGATGAAAGAAAAAAATTAGACAACAAGCTACTATTTTGCTGATAATCTCGCTTTTCTTCATACCACTTGATTTTCAATCTTAAAGGGGAATACTGTGTTTAACATGTACCAGCATAGCCTGGGGTGCAGGTACTTTCTTGTAGCATCTTCATTTTAGTGGTTTAGTTTTCTTCCAAGGGTTGGTTTGTTTTGATGTAAGTCTTTGTTTTTGTGTTATATTTGTACATCATTTGTATTGTAGTTCCAGGGAGTGCATACATTGTTATAATCCGGCAGGGTTTCTTGTGTACATCCCTTCACCTGGTGCATGTTCATTTGGTATTTCTATTCATGTTATTGTTGGTATTTATTTATGAAAAAGTGAAGTGATAAAACAAAAGAATGGCATAGAGACAAATTTATGTATAATATGTTAAAGGGATACATATTCTTAGCATTCCGGTGAAAGTTTCATTCATTTCCCATACTTGGTTCCCCAGATTTAAGCAATTGAAGTTGGCACATTTTCTATAGAAAGTGAACTTGAAGCAAGCAGGTGTGATGTCATGGATTCACATTTTTGGCCAAAATTTTGTTTTTCTTATTTTTCATCCAATTAGTTTGACCATAAATTGATTAGGAATGCTATCTTGCCCCTATGGCATATAATTTTTTCAAAATTCCATTTTTTAGGATGCACCTATGGAATGGCTATATCAAAATTTGGTTGCAATAATTGTTGGAAAATTATTAATAAAAACAAAACCTTGGCCAACAATGTGAATCCATTACATCACAGTCACCTGCTTGCTTCAAGTCAATTTTTGTCACATTTAATCCCTTTTTTCCTGAGAATCTAACATGAGAAATGAATGAAAAGTTCACAGATTGCTTAGAATATGTTCCTCTTTCACATATCAAAAGAAAATTTGGCTCTGGACTATTTTTTTAAATTAAATGAAAAGAAACAAAACCAACAACATTATCAAATCATTCAGCCTCAACAAAATACACCAGCAATAGCTTCATCTCCTCAAAATATTATGTACAAGAAGAGTTATGGGCATCACTTGATATTCTAAAAGTTTGGGTACAAAAAAGTTATTCCTGAGTTACAAATAACTGAATTTCTTTCTGTGAGAAGCTTATTTCCTTAAAAGAGTTGGCTACAAAACTGAGTGACTGTGAATAATCTAACATTGTGTCAATGAAACATGTGAAAAACAAATGAAATATTTCCTTTTAATAGACTTGTTCAGAGTTCATAGAACTGTGAATGCTCCCCTGATATTTCTGTTCAGGTCAACTGGTAACAAAGCATCTGAGCGCTGTGCTGGTCTTGCATAGCACACTGTTTTTACATGTGTTTATGTCCCACCATCAGCTGTAGACATGCCTAACAGTATCAGCCTTTGACCTATTGCGCAATCAATGAAGAAACTTTGGACTGGTCATTGAGAACGTAAAACCAGGGTTTAAGCAGGTGTGAAAGGAGAATTAAATTTATGCATCTGAATGAAATTTTTATTAAAATGGGACAAGTATTCCTCAAGATATCAGCAAAAGAAGTTGTTACCCAAAGTGAAGTTGAGGCAATGGGAGCTATATCACTAGGCAGCTCCCTAATATCACTTCCTCACATTGATAAGGAGTTCTTAGTTTCCTTTGTGTATTCAGGATGTTGTGCAGACCTTGAATATAATACGGATAAAGGACCTCCCTGTGGAGAATGTGAAATTTCTGATTTTCCCATGCCTCTCATGCAATCACATACTCTAATAACATTTGATCCTTGAGGAGAAAATTGGATGGAAAGTTTCAAGAAAAACAAAAGACTGCTCATCATTGTGAGGCTATGACATCATATGTGTTAGCTTCAAGTTCACTTCGTGTTAAAAATGTGACAACTTCAACTGCTAATATCTTAACAACCACACATTGCATTTCAATGGAGGAAATTTCACCAGATTGCTTTGGGAAAGTACCATTCCAGCATATCAAAATTTAATTTGTGCTTTGGCCCTTCTTATAAGAAGCATTCTCAAAGAGTTCACTTTGCCTCAGCAGTGAGAATCAGGCAATTTGAAGATACATAAGGAAACTGCAACATTAAGACAAAGTGTTAGGTGTAAAGCAAGAGTATGAATAAAACTGCCTTTCAAAATTTTGTAGAGGGGTTGAACCCATTGATTTGTCCTACTTATGTACTGTATTTAAAACAAATTTGAAGAGAGTCCGTAGAGAACAGGGGCCTGTTCCACAAAGAGTTACGCATGATCTTAAGTTTGATTTACTGTTGGCTTAAGTATGGTGAATCAAACTTAAAATTGTGTGTAAGTCTTTGTGGAATGGGCCCCAGGGGCTTGTTCCACAAAGAGTTACGCACGATCTTAAGTTTGATTTACTGTTGGCTTAAGTATGGTGAATCAAACTTAAGATTGTGCGTAACTCTTTGTGGAATGGGCCCCAGGGGCTTGTTCCACAAAGAGTTACGCACAATCTTTAGTTTGATTTACTGTTGGCTTAAGTATGGTGAATCAAACTTAAGATTGTGCGTAACTCTTTGTGGAATGGGCCCCAGGGGCTTGTTCCACAAAGAGTTACGCACGATCTTAAGTTTGATTTACTGTTGGCTTAACTGTTAGGGTTAATATTCATTAGTGCATAGGGTTAAGAGTTTTTAATGGCATGGGTAATGTAAGATGCATACCATATATTCTGTAATAAACGCTCCCCCTCTAATAAACGCCCCCCCCCCCTCAAAATTTTTAACAACTGCGTAGGCCAAGGCCTCCCGCACTACAGGCCCAAACCACCGATAAAGCTAGTGTTTGACCGGTTATTCATAATCATTATTTAATTGAACAAACGGCCCGATGCCGATTACCGATTATTAGAAAGAGGGAAGACACGTGTTTGTCCCTAAAGTACGTGCCCCTTGCTTTGTGCATATCGTTCAAGTTGGAAAATATTGGGAATTGTTCCATTTGTTTTGCGAATGGAATATCATTTTTGTAGGCCTAATATTTTCTTTTCAAATGTGGAGATATAAACCAATCGTTAACACAGAAGGATTGTTTTCATTCGATGTCACATACCCTTTGATAATTTAGCTCTTAGGCAAACATCATGCTCTGTTTAGTTTTCATCCCCCAATCATGTCGGAACATTTGCAGAATTTTACTGCACTGGGTTGTAGTTGCGTTAATGTACTGTAGAATCCCGCTTTAATGAGGCCATGTAGAAATACGCAATCATAATAATCTTAGCGGTTCTGGGGCAGCAAAACAATTGCACCCGATTAACGTATCCTATGGTTCCTTACGGATATAAATATCCCCGTAAAGTTTTAGCAGTTCTTGTCCAAAACTTAAGTCTTGTTTGAAAATAATCTGCAATTGAAATGCATGCAAGTGAGGTCCCCGAAAAATCCAAGTATGCAGAGATTTGTGATGTCGTTTCTTGTTGAATTTAGCACGGGGCTCGCCCGGCTGCGCTAGCTTGTTATATCAGCATAGGAAATGTGATCGTCGTAACACATAGAAACTCAACAGAAAAATTCGTCTCGAGGCTTAGTATTTTCGCACACTAAATCACATAGGCGATGGCGCCAGTTGTGATTGGCTGGCTAGAATCATCACATTTGAACCAATCACGATGCAGGGGCAATTTAAATTTTGCAATGGATCGTATGCATATGATGTCACCGAGCAAAACATGATGTCTTGTTTAGCGGAAAAAACGGACACGCACGTAAGTGCGTGGGCAAAGAAGTAGCCTGCATGAGACCACGTGCATCACTGTTTGCGTTGGCGATGACGTTCACATTTCATAAGTCCTACTGCAAATAACATTACGGAAGGAATGTGAGAAATAGCTTAATTTATGCAGGATAATAACCACCGAACTTCCAAAGATTCTAGGTGCTACGTGTACAAAACGTGCACAGATATACATGGTAAGCTTTGGGACTTGGAAATACAGCCAAACTTTTGCTTTTGTACAGAACAAGTTGCAGAGCAACTTACGCGGCACTTTTTCCAGACTGCAAGGAATACAATTCCAGGTTATACTACATTGTTATGGGGAAAATAACCAACGATCGCGCTCATGGCAGGGGTATAATTTATACGTTTGTGCTTATCAGTGCATTCCGTTTTGGCGGGAAGGATTAAGTACGGTATTCACAGGAATTTTAACGAAATTAAGAGCAAGTTTCAAGTATATTTGTGCCCTTTTTTCAGTTTACAAATAATCGGTGGTAATGATGGGTTGAATGGCAGAATTTTACCGATGCCGATTAGTTAATTTTTATTACAATTTACCCTCAAATAAATGCCCCCCTTTTCAAAAATGTAACGCCCCTGGGGGCGTTTATTACAGAATATACAGTAGGTAAGCTTTTGGAATCAACAAATCTTGTTAATTTCTGGATTAATAGGGTTTTCATTTTTTCTTTATTTTCAAGGACATCATAGTCATTGGGAAGGGCATTACACCAAAAAACAAATACAAAAGGATCACCACTATTAGCCAAGGTTACACCTTTCTGTTGAGATGTCTCTACTGTATATTCCAATTTATGGATGACTGTTAGGATTAGGGTTGTTTTAACACTAACCTCAATTCAGTCAACTTTTTGAATCATAGAGACATCATTATATAGAGAGCCATCCTCAGTACCCGAAATTTTGATTTAAAGGAGCATGTTTCAAAAATATCTCTTTATCAAGTTAAAAGACAACATAGTTTACCAGCATCATAACTGTGTGGGAGATTTCTCTTGTTTGTAGAGGTCAAAGGTTGGGGTCACAAAAAGGCAAACCTTGTAGACATGACATTTTTATGTGATATTGAACTGTGGAGGGATCTCATACTCAGTTTGTGAATTGCTCATATTTAGCATGTTGATGGTCTTTTTAGGTAGTTGCTCCCTATTATTTTAAGTGAGGGTGAAAGGTCATTTTGGGTCACATGATCTCAAAAGGTTTTGACCTTACTAGTATACCTCAGTATTTGTGAGGGATCTCATGCTTGTCATGTGGGCATCCATGTTCATTATTACAATATATCATATGGCAAAGAATCACTAAGCCTTTTGGCTTTCTAGTTTGTAAAAGGGATTGACTGATGCAATTATAGAGAAAATCTACCCAGGAAAAGGGCTTTTTCTTGGGTAAAATTGGATAAAATGTCCTATTCAATCCTAGCAGAATGAACAGCCTTTAAAACCCTTCAAAATGCACCTTATAGGGACCTTCAAGTAAGTTTTTGCCCCCTGAACCTACCAGTAACCTTGGCCAAGAGCATCATCAATTTGGACAGAGGGTTTGAAAGTAATTATTAATCTCCTCTTCCTTTTTGGGAGTTTCTGGCAGGATTCTGTGTTGGTCTATTCCTATGGTAAGAGGAGGACTGGAATGTTCTTTTTGCACTGCCACAGCACTGCCAGTTGTGAGGTAAATTAAAGTGAAATTCAGTCTTTCAAAGCTTGGAGACGCATATGAAAAATGTCAACCTGGTCATATGTTGAAATCAGAACAAGAATTTACATCTGGCTATTTCTGGAAATGGACAAATGACTCATCTTGTTATACAATACCCATACAGCTTATCTGCATGTCATGCCTTCTAGAAGGAAGGGCCAGTTGAATTCATTTATTTCAGTTAAACAGTTGTTTTAAGTTTGATTACTGTTGGCGGTACAGACCTACTTATCAAAGTGTTGTTCTGCACGAGTCACTTTTCTAAGGATTAGTTGCGTTGAATGAGATGGTGTTCCAGGAATGATATTGAAGCGGCCCCGCGAGTAAAGGAAGGAATTACCTTTGCCGCAATTATACAGCTTATCTTCATTCCTTTAAGAGGGTTTTAAAATATTAGCATAAATTAAAATTTCCATTGCATCTCCTTCCATGTAACAGCTCCCTGCTCCAGCCAGGTGTGTCATATTCACAACTTGCCTGACCACCACTAATACAACTTTCCCAAGTCGTGCAGGACTATTTGCGATTGTAGGCTTAGAGGCATTTTGACAGCATGTTGCCATTCTTAAGTCTGCAAGTTCAGTTGAGGTGAATTATGCCTGCTATAAGTTACCAAGTGAGTGCGTGGAAAGCATGAAATGCATGTGTATTAGTTAGTCTACAAAACTGAAATTCTTCAAAATAACTATTCTTACCACATGCACAAAGAGGGCTGTTCTGTTTTGTCTTTCTCTGTGTTAAGCACATGTTGTGGAAATCCCATCTTGATTGGTGATGGCTCTGTATTGGCCTGAAGAAGAAAATGTTTCATTAAATTCATTATTGCACAGAAGTGATATAATTATTTGTTCAATGACACATACTGTAGTATCCACACTGCTAATGATTAGGCCTAAGTTTTAAATCCATAGAGGGCAGCACAACATAAGAGACAAGCAAATGAAGTAATTTATCAAATAAGTGCACGTCTTGTTACTCTGGTGTGGGACAGTTCTTGCACAATGACAAACATATGTAAGTCACAGTCACGGTCTCATAGGTAGATGACCCACATTTGACTGACAATGACTGACCACATTTCACTGAACATGCTTGGGTAATAATGGGAAGTGTCATCCAATTGATAAGTTGCATAAGTTAAAGGGAAATATTGTGTTTAAAATGCTCCAACATTGCAATAAAAGTAAATAGCTGTAGTAATAATCAAATCTTTTGGTCTCAACAATAAACTACAACAATAGCTTCATATCCTCAAAATATTATGCACGAGAAGAGTTATGGAAGTTGCATCTTTTGAAATGTTGAAAGTTTGGGTGAACAAATCATTCTTGAGCAACAAACACCTATATTTGAGGGAAACTTATTTCTTGAAAAGAAGGCTACCATACTGCCTAATTTTTAATTACTTATCACTCTATACCAATAAATTTATTGGTTTTAAAAGGATGAAATTTCCTTGTAAAACAAATGCAATATTTCCCTTTAAGTTTAAATGCAAAAACAATGAAGGACCTTGAAATTAAAGCAGGATAAAGCATGATCTGTGGTTAGTGTATCATCCAGCAATACAGTAGTGGTGTTGATCCTGAGAGATCGTTATCTTGTTCAAATGCACAAGTCCAGAGTTTTCAAACCACCTTCATTCATAACAAAATAATAATTTATTTTGAAGATTAAAGCAGAAATAAAATTTTGCTTCTAAATAACAACAATGAAGCAACACAACCCTGGATAAAAATGGTAAGTGCATTTATCCGTTAAAATAAGTTTCTCTAGGGATAAGGCACTGTCACCTGACTGAAAGGAACCAATGCAAGTGGAAGATATATTACAAAGTATGAATGAATTAAAGGTTAAACAATGATTCACCATGCATTGGCCTGAGATAATGCACATTCAAAGCATAAATGGAAGTGATGGCCAAGGGGGCAGCCACGGTGCATACAGTGATAGCAATAACACCTAATGGTGCATAGCCCTTTTCTTATGCACAGGTGCAGACTTATCCAACCTTGTTCATCACACAATATTTTGATTTGAAAGACCAAATGAGAAATCCCATTTCTTTGATAAACAACTGGTGTAATTACCTCAACACTGAGAAAAATAGAATAGCTGGGATTGATGAGTTTATGCCGGGATAATATACAGTCAGCTGACTGTTGTGGACAGTGTTTCCACTTTCCAGCCAAGGGGGAAAAGGGGGGGGGGATTTGTAACCCCCTTTTCCAAGTTTCCCAAAGAAGATGTGTGCCCCTACACATTTTAGCCTATAGCCAGTTAGATGATGAGCCTGAACAAAAGGTACTATTTGTTATCAAACTCTGATTGTCCATGTCCCTTTGATGTCAAATGGATATATTTTACATTTTGTCACCTGGCTGTATGCTTCTATTTCTGTTAATTGCATTTTTTCACTTTAACTGTTCAGAATATGAGAAATTAACGATTGTTTCTGTTATCCAACTCCTAAACGGTTATAAAATTATCAAACTGTGCCTGTAGAAATGAAAGTAAGAAATTGACACTACTTGTAAAAATTGTACATAGTATATAATATCAGAATTGCCATAAAAGAGTTGAAAGTACATGATGGTTGAAAAAAAGAAAAAAAAAAATACATAGCCAGTTAGACTCTTATCAGGCTTTATCATACTGTAGCTTTTATATTGATTTTTCAAAATTTTAGGCTATAAACTCTTGGTACAAACATCAAGTAAAATTGATGTTTATCCTGAATTTTTGGCCACAGGTCTGGTTTTGCAATGTTCAGTGGTAGACGATTTCAGTAAGGACAATGTCACAAAACGATTTAGTGGAAATTCACAAATCCTGATATGAAGGGGTAAATAATGGTAGGAATATATACTTCAACTAAAGAAGATACAAATAAAAAAAAATATAGGGTTCTTGCACTTTCTGGGAATTCCAATTTTCTGGACTGTTCCAAATGGGAATGGTACAACATCACTTTGTGAAAATTCCCATGACTTTGTACAATTTCTCTGAATTTCAAGTTTTTAAAGGTCTTGAAATATTTTTCCAAATTCCCAAGACTTTTTTAAGTTTTCCATGACTGGAGCCCAGAGAATATAAATGATTGATCAAGCACCAATAAACTGTATAAAGGGCACCTAACATCTTACCGTAGCTGGCGGAGGAGTTGTATGTTCCATCAAAAGTTCCTTAAAATGCGTCTCATCAAGGATGACATTGTACGTACCTGAAAGAAAGAATGAAGGGAATAATTTTAAAGTGTTCAAAATTTTCAGAGCAAATTTCACTATTTCTGGATTCCTCTCTCTGGAAATAAGTAAAAACTTATATACTTTATGTACAAAATCTGCTACACAATTTTGCACTTGTACAGTAATTTGTTCATTTTTTGTAGCAAAATGTGATGCAATACTGGATACGTTATTGTATTAGAATGATGAACATATTACAAGATGTATTGCAAATGCTTATTACAGTGGCATGGAATTTGATTTTACAGGTGTGCTATACATAACACTCCTCCTTCAGGAGTGTCATAGGTATGCTGTTTTATTAAACTTAAATGTACTTTCATCTAATTCCCATTCTTTATCTACATGTGCAAAAACACATACTCCTCACAGTGATTTGAGGAGAGTGCCACTTGCGCTCCCACGCCTAAAAATTCAAGGTCTCCATGTCTTGTTTTGCTTGCTATGAAACAAGACCTGCATGTCTGCACCATTATGTTTGTGACATTCTCGTCATTCCTACAGTAACTTGAGATAATCTGTTCACAAGGTTTTTGGTTTCCAACCTCTGTGACCTCAAAATGACCTTTGACCCCCACTACAAACAAAGGGACTCTCTCTCTCTCTCAACAAGATTTATATACTATCTATATACTACATATGAAAAGTGTCATTCCCATCTTGAGATAATTTAAAAGCAGCCTCACAAAATATACATATACACACCTGACACACATTACACGCATTAAATCTACATCCCATAGATGCCTTGCCTCAATTCAACAGGGAATTGAACGGTAGGGGCAAAGAACTTTCTAACCCTTTCACTAAGTTCATGATTTCCTTGACAGCACATTATACTCTTATAAACATATTCACCTTGAAAATTTTCATACTGAGTATAAACAGCCTTTTTCAAAAGTCCCCCGACTTTCTGGCAAAGACCCGGGGGCGAAAACCAAACAATACTCCCGAAGGAGTTCTGAGTATAAGCATGAAGACATAGACTCCTGAATATTCAACATGGTACAGGACAGAACTAGCAACCAGTCCAGCTTACTTATGCACAACCAGTAAATCACCATTAAGCCAAAGTAAACAACATCATTATGTCTCCCTTCCTGACCTTAGCGTAAACCCTCCCCCTCCCTCCCCCCCCCCCAATAAATTACTTCATCTAAAGTATGTTAAAAACAACTTCAACTCCATGCATACTTAAAATGGGACTTTTACTAACATTCACAAATTAAAAGTTTAGTCTTTGCAATTAAAATAAAAATTCAAGATGTTAGCTCATGAATATTAAATACAGGTAACCAATCATATGCCTTTCATGAAAAATGTTTACAAGAATAGGAACTCTTATCCATGTAAGGCTTGTTTTCTGTTTGTGTAATACCAAAATCTCAATGCTACTTCTAATATTAACTAAAACCATAATGATCCACTTAAAAGGCCAATTTTATAGTCCAAAATATCTTCAAGTCTTCATCAAATAAATCCACTGTACCATAATTACGAACAGAGAAATATAAGGTTTTGAGGAACACCTATGACAAGTTGCATGTTTGAAGAAGGACTAGGAGACCTTCTTTTTCCAAATCTCAAGCTGGATAGGGAGCCTCTGGCACCTATCCTCACAAAAGGAATGAAATGTAATGGATTATAAATATACAGGGCTTGTAATTTTAAAGATAATTTATTCAGGCCTGGGAGGAGCAAGGAATTAGGAAGTCAGGGGAAATCAGGTTTATTAAACACCCACAATGCATACTGTCATTGTGACTGGAGTGCCATGCGACTTAAATCTCTCACCAAATTGGCAATGCACATTGATTCAAGAAGGAGAGCCCAGTGTTTCCACTTTGAATGATTTTGGGAACTCCAGAAATTCCAGGTAATTTTGAGGAAATTTGAGATGGAATTGAGTTGTTAAATAAATTGATCAAGGCATATGTTTTTGTCATAATCATTTGGGGAAGGAAAATATCAGTTCCTTGGGTCTAAAAATACATTACAGCCCTACTACCAAAGGCACAAGCACTTACCATGTACCTTCAAGTGGGACAAGTGCAGAGTGTGAATAGCACGACAGTAACGGCAATTCAAATTTACTTATGTAAAATTAATAAAAATAAAAAAGGTAATCCATGCAAAACTTGTCAAGTGAAGTGGGCTAAATCAGAGAATTTTGTCATGGTGGGGGAGTCTACGGTTTCCTTTGAGCCAATTTCAGGAAATAGCATCCAAATTTTGGGTAATTTAAGGGGTCATGAGGGAAATCTAATGTTAGAGTGAAGAAGCACTGTCCCAGCTTGACTGTTGAAAAACTGTGGTATGTTCAAAGCAGCAGTACTACAGTACATGAGCAGAGGAGCTTAATTGTCACGGTGTTCATGTATGTGACCCAGGCAATGTGATGTGTAAATCTCTGATTGGTAAACGAAGTAAAAGTATACTGGAAATTAATCGCGCAAATGAAAAGTCCAGCAGTTCTTGTCAGTAATTGTCAAGTTGTCCCTGTAATTAAACTGTATTTTCACTAACCAGATGAAACAATTCTCCTTTCATTACTTCCATGATTTGGTTTCAAGATATAACTTGAATTGCGAGTTGTGCAATGTCATTCCCCCTACTGATTTTATAAGGGGTCGCAGAGTGTGGAAGAAAAAAAATGTGTAGCTGGATGCTATCATCTCAAGTATGTTTAAGAAAAGCTAAATACACAATTGGGACTCATATTCACAAAGATATAAATTTCAAACTTCAGTTCATGAATGGTAATTTGTGAGTAACTAACCATACAGTTCCAATGAAAAATGTTGGCAAAAATCGGAAGTTTTATCCAAAAACTGCTTGCTTTCTGTGTAGGTCAAAATATTGTCCCCTAGGGTTATTGCACAAGCTACAGCCTTGAACTCACATAAAATTTCATAAACAAACTTATCTGTAAAATCTTTCAAACTGAATGTGGAAATAGATTTATGAATATTCAACATGTTACATTACAGTATGAGAAACCTATTTCCTGAATATTCAATTTCATTCACAAAGATACTAAAGACATAAACTTATCTCTTGAACATTTAATGTAAGCAACCAATCAAGTATCTCCAATGAAAAATGTTCACAAAATTTGAAACTTTTATCAAAAAATGGTTTGTTTTCTGTGCAGGTCACAGCAGTGTCTCCTGGGGTTATTGCACAAGCTATAGCCTAGAACTCACATAAAATTTCATAAACAAATTTATCTAGAAAATCTTTCATACTGAATGTGGACACAGACTTATGAATATTCAACATGTTACATAACAGTATCAGCAAACTTATCTCGTGAATATTCAACATGTTACAGAGTATTAGCAACCTGTCCTTGGTTAGGCACAACCAACACAATCCAAATGAAATTAAGCCCCACTTTAAATACACCAAACAGTAATTGTCCCCCAACCTGAACTTCTCACTCTTGCCCCCCCCCCCCCCCCAAAAAAAATAAATCAAATCATCTTAGGGTGTTAAAGAAAAATTTCATGAATAATTGGGACTCCTAATTCACAAAGATATATATACTTTAGACTTATCTCATGAATATTAATTGTAAGAAACCAATGATGTGTTTGCAATGAAAAATGTTTAAAAACTCAGAACTTTTATCCATGAAAGGCTTGTTTTATGTTTGTGTTAGACCAAAATCTCAACACTACTTCTGGTACAATGTTAAACCATAATATTTCTCTAAAAACAGATTTTTATATTTCAAAATATTTTAAATTTTTCAACAAATACATTCACTCACTGTACCATAATTATCACTAGGGACATATAAGTTCCTGAGGAGCACAAACAACAATTTGCATGTTTGAAGAGAAGGTGGAGACCTTCTTTTTCCAAGTTTCAAGTTGGATAGGGAGCCACAGGCACCTTTCCTCACAAACATTTATGACTGGAACAGACAAAAGGATTACTAGTACAAAGCACAAGTTAAGATACTTTCAATGGCATTTAGCTCATAACAATCTTCACACAGGTAGTAGAATTTATAAGAAATGGGGTATGGGGGATGGATGTTGTCCAATGCCTGCTTGCCACCGTATTGAATCAGTTAAGAACATATTTTGGGAGTGTCCGAAAGTAATACCAATTTTGTCTTGGATTAACCACTTTCTTCGGTTCTTTTTTGGCACCCACTTTTGTTTGATCATTACACAGTTTCTGAACGGATTTCTTGAGATTAATATTTCAAAGGTTCTTTTTATCAAATCTGGTTTGTTTTATGTGTGTCTAAATTTATTATATGGAAAAGCAGATGCATACATGTCTTCCAGTTGGAACTTCAACCAGCTGATGTTATTATCTCAACCATTATAAAACCAATTAAGGACTATATTAAAGCTAACAAGGAAACGTTAAAGAGGATATGGATAAATGGGGATTCATTTGTTTTCTTGAACCAGGGTAAGATTTCCTTCAGTTAATAATTATGACTATGGAATGTTTAACTAATATTATTTATGTACTTTATTCCGGGTTGGCCATTTGTGAGTTCATCCCTACGAATTATGTGTACTCGCCTGCTTATTAGGTCATAATGACTTAACGAACCTTTATGCATCTGTAAATAAATAAAAGTAACTAACGTAGGTAATGTTTTCCATGATTAAGCTGTAGGTTAAGTTAAAAATGTTTGTGTTGTGATGTTCTCTCTTATTTATTTGATTTCATATTTCAAATTTGTAAATAGTTTAAATATGCTCATGATTGGAAATACAGTTTCCCTTCATAAAAAAAAAAAACAGGTTTGGAAATGGTTGAAGGATACTTAATTATTCCAAGATCTTGAAATGTGAAATATGCATTGAAATCCAATGTGTGCCAGATGGGAGCAAGTAATCTTTTGTTGCATCTGATATTGGTCCAACATTAGGTTTTCACCCGATTGTGCCCCCTTACCCAAACTCATAGACTAGACATATCGTAATCTACTACCAACAACCTTATCCTAATCCTGATGAGTTGCTAGGAAGACCGTCAACGAGACCATGCAGGGACCAATATGATATGGTGAACTATATAGAGCAGACCCATGTGATTGAACAAGAGGTAGGTCAGCTATATACACTTCACTTTCCCCATAAAGCGGTCATCACCATTGAGGCGCTGCGGAGCCTAGTCTAGGCATCATGGGCCGCATGCCCCCCATGCACTTCTGGATGTAGGCCTAGTCGGGGAAAACCAGCAAGTCAGGGGAAATCCCAGTCGGAAGTCAGTAGTCTGACTGAGCTTGTCCAAGCAGTAGGAGCTTAATTCCACAACTGACGGCCGTTATGCGTGTTTCAATATGCTTCCACGTTTTCAAATAGCACCATTTTACATCTCATCCCTTCTATAAAGCAAAAATCAAACATTTTCCAAAGGGGCCTCATTCAGGATAGCAAATTAGCCATTGCCAACGTTACATGTTACTAACTTCGATATTTTTTCTTCAATTTGAAGGCCCAACTACAAACAACCAGCAATAGAATTCCTGACATAGGCCTACCCCTAACTCAGTTATATCATCTAGTACCTTCCCATTAGTGGCATTACGGGACATGAATTTTCAATGAGTCAGTTTGATGGGGAAAACTAAGGGTGTCCCAGTATCGGTCCCTGCTCATTTCAGTTGTGTGGAATTCACCATTTGCATCCCCCCACCACCTGGATTCGGCTGCAAAGATAGGTGAAGGGTGCCACAGAATGTTAGGAACAATAGCCCTTATCCCTAACTTACCCCTCATAATTACTTGCCCTAATGCTAAAGTAACCCCAAACCCGGCCCACACTGATCCCAAAACAACTGGCTGGAAAAAACCGAAGGAAACTCTACATTCCATGTCAATGTCAGGAATTAGTGACATAGACGCAGGAGAGGCCTAGCCTCTAGGTGCGTGTCCTCAAACTCTCTTTAATAGAAGAGTTTGCCTCAATTTACATTGCATACAGTATTAAATGCACCAGTGTATAGGCTAGTACTCGATTAAGGGAGATGCAATGGCAGCTCTGGACCCCTACTGGATCAGCGCCATGGTAGGCCAATATAGTATTACGCTCCGAATACAGCAATTGCGTTTGGGGCTCAGGATAAGCAACAAAGCCCAACTATTAAAACCAATTGGATAGCAACTGAGCCGTAAAACTGCATCTACCAAACTGACTAACCGATTTCACAGAACAAATTCCAATTGCACATTGCATGTTCGTTTGACATAGCCTACATGTACACACCTCGCCACGTTATACAATTATCACCAACACACACGTTCATACGGTAGGCATACTGTTTCACACTATAAACAGTACAAGTATCGTACAATTTATGTGTTTACACGAAAGAGGAAATTAAAAGATAATTGAACAGCACTTCCACTTCCAACAACAGTGGTGGGTGAATTTTCAGAAAACAATAATTTGGAGAAAGCAAACTGGATGTTTTGTCATTCTTTACATGTGTTTAAGCCCTGCTGAAGAACAAAAATAGCTGGGATAAGATAAATTTTATATAATCCAAGTATTGAATATGGAAATTAAGGTAATTGGGATGATAATCTTGGAAAAATGTTTTTAAATATGAGAACACTGGAGGAAAAACAGAATCCCCTTTGACTAGGATTTTTGACCACGCCTTTTCCCCCAAGTAGGATAATTCCACTGATTCCACAACACTGAACTTTTGTGCTTGCTTCAAGTTCACCTTTTGTTGAAAATGTGACAACTTTACATGCTCATATTTTGAAAACTGTGAATTGAAATTTCACCAAAATGCTTAGAACAGTACCCCTCTAACATACCAAAGCCTGTTGTGACCTTAAACCCTTTTCTTAAAGGCTTTTTGACACACAAAACTTAACAATTGACACCATTATGCTGTGCCTGAGGGTGACAGTCTGCATTTAGGATTGTTGCTATGTAATTTTGTCCTACAGTACATGTTATAGGCCTTTTGTGGATTTAAGTTCCTATCTTTTAAACATTTCTCAGTTGAGATGTGTGATTGGTTATGTATAATAAATATTCATGAGCTGAGTTCAGCTTTACATGACAGACCAGGGAGTTGCTAGAGAAGGAGAAACAACACACTACAGTCTCTTTGGGACAATGTTCTTTCCGATGGTAATCTTGTTTTTATCTGCCAAATTCTTGTCTCAATGCCTCAATCAACAAGAATTAGTGATGAATTATCAACACTCCGATGAAGAGAGGCATTCTTTACACCCTACTCATTAACATCTTGTTGCCAGACGTCTTCCAAAGTTGTGAAATTTATGCCATTCGACGCTATCGGAGACATGGCGTATCATGTCATTTGTAGACAGCAGCAATTTTCCTACAAATTCGTTTTAAAAATTTGTTTCCCAAAATGATGACAAAATTATACAAATCTGAGAAAAATATAGAGAATTAAACAATGCTTCCATTCCAACCTCTGTGACCTCAAATGACCGTTGACCCCACTACAAACAAAGGGACTCTCTCTCTCTCAACAGGATTTATATACTATCTATATACTACATATGAAAAGTCTGTCATTCCCATCTTGAGATAATTTACAAGCAGCCTCACAAAATATACATATACACACCTGACACACATTACACGCATTAAATCTACATCCCATAGATGCCTTGCCTCAATTCGACAGGGAATTGAACAGTAGGGGCACAGAACTTTCTGACCCTTTCACTAAGTTCATGATTTCCTTGACAGCACATTATACTCTTATAAACACATTCACCTTGAAAATTTTCATACTGAGTATAAACAGCTTTTTTCAAAAGTAAACCAAACAATACTCCCGAAGGAGTTCTGAGTATAAGCATGAAGACATAGACTCCTGAATATTCAACATGGTACAGGACAGAACTAGCAACCAGTCCAGCTTACTTATGCACAACCAGTAAATCACCATTAAGCCAAAGTAAACAACATCATTATGCCTCCCTCCCTGACCTTAACCTTAACCCTCCCCCTCCCTCCCCCCTCCAATAAATTACCTCATCTAAAGTATGTTAAAGAACAACTTCAACTCCATGCATACTGAAATGGGATTTTTACTAGCATTCACAAGTAAAGGGTTTGGTCTGTGCAATTAAAATAAGAATTCAAGATGTTAGCTCATGAATATTAAATACTGGTAACCAATCATATGTCTTTCATGAAAAATGTTTACAAGAATAGGAACTCTTATCCACGTAAGGCTTGTTTTCTGTTTGGGTAATACCAAAATCTCAATGCTACTTCTAATATTAACTAAACCATAATGATCCACTTAAAAGTCCAATTTTATATTTCAAAATATCTTCAAGTCTTCATCAAATAAGTCCACTGTACCATTATTACGAACAGAGAAATATAAGATTTTGAGGAACACCTATGACAAGTTGCATGTTTAAAGGACTAGGAGACCTTCTTTTTCCAAGTCTCAAGCTGGATGGGGAGCCTCTGGCACCTATCCTCACAAATGAAAAGTAATGGATTATTACTAAACCAGACTTGAAATTTTACAGATAATTTATGCAGGGCTAGGGTAGTCTTTACCCAATTTTATGATAATAAGGCTAATGAAACACCCACAATGCATACTGTCATTGTGACTGGAGTGCCATGCGACTTAAATCTCTCACCAAATTGGCAATGCACATTGATTCAAGAAGGAGAGCCCAGTGCTTCCACTTTAAATGATTTGGGGAAATTTTTCGGGAATTCAGATAATTCCAGGTAATTTGAGGAAATTTGAAATGCAATCGAGTTTTTAAATAAATTGATCAAGGCATATATGTTTTGTCATAATCATTTGGGGAAGGAAAATATAGGTTCCTTTGGTTTAAAAATGCATTACAGCCCTACTACGTACCAGAAGGACAAGCACTTACCATGTACCTTCAAGTTGCACAAGTGCAGAGTGTGAATACCACAACAGTAATACAATTAAAATTTACTTATGTAAAATTAATAAAAATAAAAGTAGATAATCCATGCAAAACTTGTCAAGTGAAGTGGGCTAAACCAGAGAATTTTGTCACGGTAGGGGGTCTAGGGTTTGCTCTGAGCCAATTTCAGGAAATAGCATCCAACTTTCAGGTAATTTAAGGGGGTCATTAGGGAAATCTACTGTTAGAGTGAGGAAGCACTGTCCCAGCCTGACTGTTGAAAATTTGAAGTATGTTCAAAGCAGCAGTACGGCAGTACATGAGCAGAGGAGCTTAACTGTCACGGTGTTCACGTATGTGACCTAGGCAATGTGATGTGTAAATCTCTGATTGGTAAACAAAGTAAAAGTATACTGGAAATTAATTGCTCAAATCAAATGTCCAGCAGTTCTTGTTAGCTATTGTCAAGTTGTCCCTGTAAATAAACTGTATTTTCATTAACCAGATGAAACAAATCTCCTTTCATTACTACCATGATCTGTTTTCAAGATTTATAACTTGAATTGCGAGTTGTGAAATGTCATTGCCCGTATTGATTTTGTACCGGTTGCAGAGAGTGGAAAAAGAAAATTAACTGTGTAGCTGGATGCTATCATCTCAAGTATGTTTAAGAAAAGCTAAATACAAAATTGGGACTCATATTCACAAAGATATAAATTTCAAACTTCAGTTCTTCAATGTTAATTTGAGAGTAACCTATCATACAGTTCCAATGAAAAATGTTTGCAAAAATCGGAAGTTTTATCCAAAAATGGCGTGTTTTCTGTGTAGGTCACAACATTGTCCCCTGGGGTTATTGCACAAGCTACAACCTTGAACTCACATAAAATTTTATAAACAAATTTATCTGGAAAATCTTTCAAACTGAATGTGGACACAGAGTTATGAATATTCAACATGTTAAATTATAGTATAAGAAACCTATCTCATGAATATTCAATTTCATTCACACGGATATTCTAGACATAAACTTATCTCTTGAATATTAAATGTAAGCAACCAATCAAATGTCTCAAATGAAAAATGTTCACAAAAATAGAAACTTTTATTAAAAAAATGGCTTGTTTTCTGTGTAGGTCACAGCAATGTCCCCTGGAATTCTTGCACAAGCTACAGCCTTGAACTCACATAAAATTTTAAAAACAAATTTATCTGGAAAATTTTTATACTGAATGTGGACACAGACTTATGAATATTCAACATGTTACATTACAGTATCAGCAAACTTATTCGTGAATATTCAACATGTTAAAGAACAGTATTAGCAACCTGTCCTTGGTTAGGCACAACCAACACAATCCAAATGAAATTAAGCCCCACTTTAAATACACCATAATTGTCCCCCAACCTCACCTTCTCACTCTTCCCCCCCTACCCCCCAAATAAATCAAATCATCTAAGGGTGTTAAAGAAAAATTTCATGAATAATTGAGACTCCTAATTCACAAAGATATATATACTTCAGACTTATCTCGTGAATATTAATTGTAAGAAACCAATGAAGTGTTTGCAATGAAAAATGTATAAAAACTCAGAACTTTTATCCCTGAAAGGCTTGTTTTATGTTTGTGTTAGACCAAAATCTCAACGCTACTTCTGGTACAATGTTAAACCATAATATTTCTCTAAAAACAGATTTTTATATTTCAAAATATTTTAAATTTTTCAACAAATACATTCACTCACTGTACCATAATTATCACCAGGGACATTTATGTTCCTGAGGAGCACAAACAAAAATTTGCATGTTTGAAGAGAAGGTGGAGACCTTCTTTTTCCGAGTTTCAAGTTGGATAGGGAGCCACAGGCACCTTTCCTCACAAACATTTATGACTGGAACAGATAGAAAGATTACTAGTACAAAGCACCTTGAAGGGAAAAGTTAAGCAAAAACTTATTTATAAGTTTTAGCACCATTGATGGTCTCCCTCAACTTTAACAAACAAAAATTTGCATGTTTGAAGAGAAGGTGGAGACCTTCTTTTTCCGAGTTTCAAGTTGGATAGGGAGCCACAGGCACCTTTCCTCACAAACATTTATGACTGGAACAGATAGAAAGATTACTAGTACAAAGCACCTTGAAGGGAAAAGTTAAGCAAAAACTTATTTATAAGTTTTAGCACCATTGATGGTCTCCCTCAACTTTAAGGACTTAAATAGGTAGTGATTTGTTGGCTATGCTCAATAATATTTTTGCTAAGAATACCTGCACCCTCTTTCATCTCAGCAAACTGCCGTCATTTCTTTGATTTTGAAAAAAGGAGACATTTTAAGCCTAAGCAACTGGTGCCCCACACGTTTGTTAAATGGGAATTGTAAGACTTTGGCCAAGGTGTTACAAACTTGATTATCAACTGTTATAGGGAATATTGTGATTGAATTCCAGGCTTGTGCTATTCCTGGACGTAGAATTCATAGTAACATGATCCTGTTAAGAGACATTATTGACTTCACAGAGTTGAATAATGATGGTTGTTGTTTGCTCTCAATTGATCAAGAAAAAGCCTTCGACAAGGTAGACTGGTCCTTTTTATTCAGAGTACTACAAAAAGTGGGCTTTAGAGACCACTTTGTTAGGTGGATTTCTATACTTAATAAGAACATCAAGAGTTGTTTATTGATTGACAGGATACTTTCTTTTCAGTTTGCATCTCTTGTGGTGTCAGACAAGGTTGTCCCTCATCTCCTTTACTATACGTGCTTTTCATTGAGCCAGTTGCAAGATATTAATAGTAACAATATGATCAAAGGTTTTTTATTGCCTGGAGGGAATGGTAAAAGAGTTAAATTTCTGCAATATGCAGATGACGCTACCTGTGTTAAGTCCAGTGTTACGGACATTCCAATTTTTGTAGAGGTCTTTAATCTATATCAGAAAGCTACTGGTGCTTCGAGGTAAAACACTGTGACGTGGGCTAAAGCTTGGTTACCTGGCTACGGAGCCAGCCACTTTTGATATCACGTGGAGTGACTCTTCAATAAAAGTCACGTGTTATTTTCGGTTCAGCCGTCTATGTTCAGCAAAATTGGACTGAGAAAGTTAAAAAAAATTGCTCAACTGGTAAACGCATGGAAAATAAGACATTTGTCCGTTATTGGCAAAGTCATGGTCATTAACACCCTCTTGTATCCCATTCCACCCATATTTCCTACCCCTGGGTCAGTTGTTCATGGGGTTAATAAAATCATCTTTCCATTTATTTTGGGGGAAAAGAAGCCAGATTTAGTGCACCGGAAAGGCATTGTTTGGCCTGGTAATTTGGGTCTAGACAACCTGAAAGATAAAATGAATATTCTGCCAGTCAAGCCAATATTCCCCTTGTTAGACCATGACGTTCCCCCCCTGCCCATCTTTCTCTAGCCAGGTATTTTAATTATTACAGGTATGTTTCCCATATGTTCGGTCTAATTATAGACCTAACTCGGATGTGTGTACCCTCAATTTAAGTTATGCCTGTCAGTTTATGAAAAAGTTGGTTACATTAGGTTTTTCCTTTACTTCTTCCAGTACACGTACCAAACATTTAGGAAAGCTTATCCAGTCTTCTGACGTCAGTATGGCATGTGTCAGGCATAACCCTACTCATCTGTGGTCTAGAATTTGGGAATTAGCATTTAATATCATACAAGATAACAAGTTAAGAGACTTTCAATGGCGTTTAGCTCATAATGTTCTTTACACAGGTAGTAGAATTTATAAGAAATGGGGGATAGGGGATGGATGTTGTTCAATGCCTGCTTGCCACCGTATTGAATCAGTTAAGAACATATTTTGGGAGTGTCCGAAAGTAATACCAATTTTGTCTTGGATTAACCGCTTCCTTCGGTTCTTTTTTGGCACCCACTTTTGTTTGATCATTACGCAGTTTCTGAACAGATTTCTTGAGATTAATATTTCAAAGGTTCTTTTGATCAAATCTGGTTTGTTTTATGTGTGTCTAAATTTATTATATGGAAAAGCAGATGCATACATGTCTTCCAGTTGGAACTTCAACCAGCTGATGTTATTATCTCAACCATTATAAAACCAATTAAGGACTATATTAAAGCTAACAAGGAAACGTTAAAGAGGATATGGATAAATGGGGATTCATTTGTTTTCTTGAACCAGGGTAAGATTTCCTTCAGTTAATAATTATGACTATGGAATGTTTAACTAATATTATTTATGTACTTTATTCCGGGTTGGCCATTTGTGAGTTCATCCCTACGAATTATGTGTACTCGCCTGCTTATTAGGTCATAATGACTTAACGAACCTTTATGCATCTGTAAATAAATAAAAGTAACTAACGTAGGTAATGTTTTCCATGATTAAGCTGTAGGTTAAGTTAAAAATGTTTGTGTTGTGATGTTCTCTCTTATTTATTTGATTTCATATTTCAAATTTGTAAATAGTGTAAATATGCTCATGATTGGAAATACAGTTTCCCTTCATAAAAAAAAAAAATAGGTTTTGAAATGGTTGAAGGATACTTAATTATTCCAAGGTCTTGAAATGTGAAATATGCATTGAAATCCGATGTGTGCCAGATGGGAGCAAGCAATCTTTTGTTGCATCTGATATTGGTCCAACATTAGGTTTTCACCCGATTGTGCCCCCTTACCCGAACTCATAGACTAGACATATCGTAATCTACTACCAACAACCTTATCCTAATCCTGATGAGTTGCTAGGAAGACCGTCAACGAGACCATGCAGGGACCAATATGATATGGTGAACTATATAGAGCAGACCCATGTGATTGAACAAGAGGTAGGTCAGCTATATACACTTCACTTTCCCCATAAAGCGGTCATCACCATTGAGGCGCTGCGGAGCCTAGTCTAGGCATCATGGGCCGCATGCCCCCCATGCACTTCTGGATGTAGGCCTAGTCGGGGAAAACCAGCAAGTCAGGGGAAATCCCAGTCGGAAGTCAGTAGTCTGACTGAGCTTGTCCAAGCAGTAGGCGCTTAATTCCACAACTGACGGCCGTTATGCGTGTTTCAATATGCTTCCACATGTTTTCAAATAGCACCATTTTACATCTCATCCCTTCTATAAAGCAAAAATCAAACATTTTCCAAAGGGGCCTCATTCAGGATAGCAAATTAGCTGAACCATTGCCAATGTTACATGTTACTAACTTCGATATTTTTTCTTCAATTTGAAGGCCCAACTACAAACAACCAGCAATAGAATTCCTGACATAGGCCTACCCCTAACTCAGTTATATCATCTAGTACCTTCCCTTTAGTGGCGTTTCGGGACATGAATTTTCAATGAGTCAGTTTGATGGGGAAAACTGAGGGTGTCCCAGTATCGGTCCCTGATCATTTCAGTTTGTGGAATTCACCATTTGCAGCCCCCCACCACCTGGATTCGGCTGCAAAGATAGGTGAAGGGTGCCACAGAATGTTAGGAACAATAACCCTTATCCCTAACTTACCCCTCATAATGACTTGCCCTAATGCTATAGTAACCTCAACCCTACTCCACACTGATCCCAAAACAACTGGCTGGAAAGACTGAAGGAAACTCTACATTCCATGTCAATGTCAGGAATTAGTGACATAGACGCAGGAGAGACCTAGCCTCTAGGTGCGTGTCCTCAAACTCTCTTAGATTGCATACAGTATTAAATGCACAAGTGTATAGGCTAGTACTCGATTAAGGGAGATGCAATGGCAGCTCTGGACCCCTACTCGATCAGCGCCATGGTAGGCCTATATAGTATTACGCTCCGAATACAGCAATTGCGCTTGGGGCTCAGGATAAGCAACAAAGCCCAACTATTAAAACCAATTGGATAGCAACTGAGCCGTAAAACTGCATCTACCAAACTGACTAACCGATTTCACAGAACAAATTCCAATTGCACATTGCATGTTCATTTGACATAGCCTACATGTACACACCTCGCCACGTTATACAATTATCACCAACACACACGTTCATACAGAAGGCATAATGTTTCACACTAACAGTACAAGTATCGTACAATATATGTGTTTACACGAAAGAGGAAATTAAAAGATAATTGAACAGCACTTCCACTTCCAACAACAGTGGTGGGTGAATTTTCAGAAAAAAATAATTTGGAGAAAGCAAACTGGATGTTTTGTCATTCTTTACATGTGTTTAAGCCCTGCTGAAGAACAAAAATAGCTAGGATAAGATAAATTTTATATAATCCAAGTATTGGATATGGAAATTAAGGTAATTGGGATGATAATCTTGGAAAAATGTTTTTAAATATGAGAACACTGGAGAAAAAACAGAATCCCCTTTGGCTAGGATTTTTGACCACACCTTTTCACCCAAGTAGGATAATTCCACTGATTCCACAACACTGAACTGTCAATTTTCAGGAAAGAATTGTTTGGCAAATATGATTTGGATGTTTTTCATTCTTTTTATGTGCATTAGTCCACTAAAAGAACAGAAGTAGGAAAGATTATTTGCATTTAATCAAGGCAATAAATATGAAATTTAAGGCAATATGAGACAATGATATTGAAAATTTCCTCTGTTCATGGAAACACTGGAAATCAATGTGGTGAAATTGGCCGGTGTAGTTGTCCAATGGCAGGATATGTCTGCATTGATCGCGTGTCAATACATTCCGCAGATAAGAAAATGTACCTGGGAACATGCCACATAAGTAGGTGGAAAAGCACTTAAGCAAGTCTGGAAATCCTACAATGGAAGCCGTGGGCTTCGATTAATGATATGGGATTTTTGAGGAGAAAATAGACTCTAAGTTCAAAGAAAACCAAAGACTGCAAACTATTGTGGGGATATGATGTCTTTTGTGCTTGCTTCAAGTTCACTTTTTGTTGAAAATGTGACAACTTTACATGCTCATATTTTGAAAACTATGCATTGAAATTTCACCAAAATGCTTAGAACAGTACCCCTCTGACATACCAAAGCCTGTTGTGACCTTAAACCCTTCTCTTAAAGGCTTTTTGACACACAAAACTTAACAATTGACACCATTATGCTGTGCCTGAGGGTGACAGTCTGCATTTAGGATTGTTGCTACGTAATTTTGCCCTACAGTACATGTTATAGGCCTTTTGTGGATATAAGTTCCTATGTTTTAAACATTTCTCAGTTGAGATGTGTGATTGGTTATGTAAAATAAATATTCATGAGCTGAGTTCAGCTTTACATGACAGACCAGGGAGTTGCTAGAGAAGGAGAAACAACACACTACAGTCTCTTTGGGACAATGTTCTTTCCGATGGTAATCTTGTTTTTATCTGCCAAATTCTTGTCTCAATGCCTCAATCAACAAGAATTAGTGATGAATTATCAACACTCCGATGAAGAGAGGCATGCTTTACACCCTACTCATTAACATCTTGTTGCCAGACGTCTTCCAAAGTTGTGAAATTTATGCCATTCGACGCTATCGGAGACATGGCGTATCATGTCATTTGTAGACAGCAGCAATTTTTCCTACAAATTCGTTTTAAAAATTTGTTTCCCAAAATGATGACAAAATTATACAAATCTGAGAAAAATATAGATAATTGAACAATGCTTCCATCCAATGAAGAATGGAGAGCACTTGAAGCATATATTTGAAATGTTTGTTTCCAGTCATTCTAGAGAAATTCTCATTGTTAACTTCGCCATTGGGGGAAACAAACCTCCAAACCAAACAATATAGAGACAATGCCTTTGTTTAGGGGTTTCATGGGAAAGAATGAAGAGATGTCATTAATTGGACAGTCAATGTGATTTAACAAAAGAAACAAAGGGACCTGTCAATCAAACAGTGACACCTCAAAGGATATAATTCGTTTAAAGTGCATATTGTCTGAAAACATTTGTTTGTTGTATGTCTTTCTCTGGTAACTCCCTGGACAGACCGATAATGTAAATGGTCCGAGGGCCATGAGGTTGGTCAAGTGTTGTACTTCAGTGGACTTAATAGCTTCTTTGGGAAGCAGTTTAAAAGTCTTGTTTCGCTGAACGGCCCTTTGCCAGAGGGTCCAGAGGACAAGAAAAAGTATTCTCACAAACATAATGTAATGTAGCGAAGAAATGTTCCTAGTGCAAAGTACCTTATTGTTCTGATTTATTGTAATATGAAATTTCACTCATGTATTACAGTATGACACTCAGTCCAGATGAAATTTGTTGTGTTTGCTGCAACTAAAAACAATTAAGTCCTTCCATAGTTTCACATGATATTCCTGAAAATATTGTCCAACTTTCACAAAACTTAGTGGTTATTTCTTTGGTTTACCAATATTTGTTTACATTTTAGCATAACTACATAGTTTGCCTCAGTGCATGCTACCAGACATGAGCTACTCCACATTATTTTAATTTGATGTCACTAGAAGTGCTGTGCAAATTTTGGTTTACTCTGGGAAAAATTGTAATTTGGAGTGACAAACCACTGCATGAAACAACAAGGGAAAGGTGCAAGCCTCTGCAACTTGACTGAGGGCGCTGCACGAAGAGGTTTTGACATATGGCCTTTTTTAAAGGTTATTGGAAGAATCTTACCATTTGTTTCTTCACAAAGTTTTCTACATATTCTAACTTCTGCTGCCAGACCAATCACAGAACAACGTATATTTGCTTCTTTCACTGCCTGGATGTGAGAACAATAGGAAACAAACCAATTTGGCAATTTACTTCTGATTAATTCAAAACATTATTTAAAGTTAAAGGCACTGTGTCAAAATGTTTGGCTGTACTATAGCTGCTTGAGGAGAACTGAAACTTGCTCAGCATTGCTACAGGGGCTGTTTCTACACCCATCACGATTATGGCAGCCCAACCTTATCAATTATGCTTTATCAGTGGCATAGCCACAGGTAGGGGGATTTTTGGGGTCAGAGTTCCCCCATGACCTAACCGTGCAATGCAAAAAGCACCTAAAATAGCGTTTTCTTTTCTATGTATCCTTAGACTTTTTCTGCATGTTGTGCCCTAAAACCCCCCATGACACCAACCCCCCCCCCCTCCATGTGGCTATGCACATGTGCTTTATTAAGGTCCTTTATACAATTTAGCAATTGAGCCTCTGTCAACAAAATTAACAAGAAACATGTGTTGCATGTAAACACAAAAAATGCCAAAACTTAATAAAAGAAAAAAAAAATTTCCATTAACTAACAGCCAATTTCTGCTTTGTGATGCAATTTTGCATGTAACTTCCATTGATATAGTGCAGTACCAAAAACATCACATTCCATTTTGTAGTGATCAAAAATGCAAGACTCTCACCTCTAACTTTCATGAACACCAATTCTAATAAAATGTCTTGGCCACGGTGGCAAAGGATATTCCTACTTCTTCATGGGTTTCAAAGAAATAGGTCATGGGTTGTGGTTTGCATGCCATCTATTCAAACAGGAGTCAACCATTTTGAACATGTCAATTTACAGTTTGCAGGATTTCCTGTCACAATCTTTTTGAGAGGCGGGCACCTCACAGAAACTTGCTGCACTTGCAACATGAACTGTAAGCAGGTATTCCACCAGAAACTCAAAATAGGGGGATTTTTTTACCTTGATGTGGAACCACTGGTAGGGAATGTTTAGCTATGAAAGATGTGACATTTATCTTTCCCTATGGAACAGCAATGGACTTACACTTTGCAGATGAGCTAGCTCCGACCAGTGGTACTTGATTCTGTTATTGAGGGAGGGAGTGAGGGGTATGTAGGGTGGAAATTTAACCCAGAAATTTTGAGATAAAAAGGTTATCCCAACAGTTGCAGCTACTTTCTAAGGCTATTTGTAAAAAACATTTAGACTATATATCACCAGACTGAATGCAGCACCCCCCAAATTCCTTCCCCCACCCTTACGATCCCCTAGACTAGAACACATTCTTACTGTCTCTTCTGTTACTATTAGCCTTTGCACTTTGAGCAATATTTCAGTATTTGGAAGGGGGGTGGTTAGAATTTGGTTTTCACACTTTTAGACACTGAAATTTAAAATTATTAAGACTTTTGGAAGACTAAAATGGAAAAAATTAGTCTTGAAAAATAAAGAATTTGGTACAAAATGGCAAATAATCTCCTACACGCTACACTGTTTTACACATTCACCCAGCATAGACACATATTTTACATGATCAAATCTGATAAAGTGTGCAGCTACTGAAGTGAATGATTTCCAAAATTTCAAGAATATATTTCAAATTTGCCAGAACAAACAACCAACATTCAAGGATTTTCAAGTCCATCATAAAATTCTTGACTTTCCCCCCTCTTTTCCCATTTTTCCTTCAGTGTGGGGATCCTGTGAGATACATGCATGTATACTGATGACTACTACATTAATTTTACATATTAAACATTAATTATATTGCATACTACTTAAAAATGAATAATCAATCTTCAAAATGACTATGGTATTATGACTGACCTTTATGGTATTATGACTCACCTTTATGGTATTATGAATATTCCCAGGGTCACAGGTTGTAAGACTTCCCATAACTATTAATATTTCTCGACTCGCATGGCTTGGCATGTGCCTGTATCAAAATAAATACCCCATCGAAAAATGAAGCTGAGAAAATTTCATATAAAAACTGAAACAAGGTAACAGCCTGTGGCATATAAACTACCCAAAGCAGCTGGCAGGGCTAACACTGAAACAGCACCCCCTTCTCCACACGTCACAGGCCACTACCAGCTAATGAATAACACTTACCCTTGTTGGGAAGGGGGAAGGCAGACACAATGCAACCTGGCAGAAAAGGCCCTTGAAATAGTTTCAGATGAAAAAGGACATATAAATTTATTTCCTTCCCTTAAAAAGCAGCCCTCTATCCTTAAATCAAAATTAAAAAGCACTTCCTCCAGATTTCATTGTTACATAATGTTACAAA
Organism: Holothuria scabra; assembly: GCA_037179385.1. Lineage (NCBI taxonomy): Eukaryota > Metazoa > Echinodermata > Holothuroidea > Aspidochirotida > Holothuriidae > Holothuria > Holothuria scabra. The sequence goes on along the minus strand of CM074195.1, from coordinate 21,279,252 downwards.
TAGTTGGCACAATGCCTTGAATTATTTTGTTCATTCTTTTTCAATGGATTTCCTGTTTGTCCTTGAAATTGGTACCATTGGAATGATTCCATATGCTATATGAAAATCTAACATAAAGGTGCACCATACATAGGGCATAGCAATCAAAGTTACTAAATACTTCATGATGGTGTATTTTGTGAACATATACTGGATGCAATGTCTTATCAATGCATGCCGCTAGAATTCAATAGGGTCGTTTAGCCAAACTTCCCCGGGAAAAGGCCATTTCTCGGGTGAAATATATAGATGTCTTATGTCGCCTGATGGCTAAAACTTCCTATTGAATTCTAGCCTCATGTACAGCGATGGCACCACAGATTTCCCATAATGCATTTCATCTCTACAAGAAATGTTTCTTTGAAAAACGAGCATCTTCCAAATGTTCACTACTATACAGATTTACTTTTCACCTCTTAAACAGAAACATCCCTGCAAATTTGTAAATCATTAAATTTAGCTGCTTGTTTTTGTGTCGGGATGTCTTACCTTAATGTGGACATTGCCAAATCCAGCACATTTTGCAAAGATGGTTCCTTCACACAAGTCTTGTCCTTGCAGGCCTGGAGGGCTGCTATGTGTCTTTTGGGGTTACCTTAAGAGATACAAAATGAAGAGAAAGTGCCATTTTTTAAATGAAAGCTTAAGTTTCACTTCACATCCTGACAAATAACTCAAGATATCACTTTATGGTTTGTATGCATCCAAGAAATTTTGCCTAACCCTAGTTGACACTACTACTTCACCCAACCACGGTTGACAAATAATTTTTGTAAACCATCTCTGTTTGTTCAACATTGAATTATACATCAGAAATGAAATGACACTGCAATATTCTGTATTATATAACACCTTCTTAATTGGTCTTCATCTGATTGGAGGATTGATGGTCACATGCCAGTCATTGGCTCCCCACCATCCACACGATTCGATCCTGTCAAAGTGCAATAGTAGTCTCCATAGTGCAATAGTAGTCCCCATTGTGCAATAGTAGTCCTGAGAGTGCTGATAGTACACTATGCGGTACATAGACCTACGTACGAAGTTCGTACATAGACCCATTTCCAAATAGCAATTACAATGAATTGTGGGATATAGTTTTGAGTGTATGTCAATTTTCACCACAGTAAAATGCCATTGACAAAAATGACAAACACCAAAACTCTATCCCACAATCCTTTGTAACTGCTGTTTGGAAATAGGTCTATCCACATTGAACTACGTCGCTGCGAATTAATAATCACGTTGTGAACCATACATTGCATATAGGCTTTACATACAAGTACGTTGCAGATGGCAGACGTACGTAGCGTAAACAAATCCAGTTACCCCGACAAAAGTTTTCACTTTGGATTACAACTGCTTTTGACAGAGAATGCTGACTGGCATATACGAGAAAGTCAGACTAAGTAGCCCTCTAATCAAATTTTGACCAAAATCTATTTCGGACATTAGGTGTTTAGCCTAGGCCTAAAAGAAAATGAAATATAGGCTAGGCCTACTACTTTATCAGAACGTAAGTCGCGAGTGTGCGGGCTTACAGTGATTGAGAGTTACATACAGTACATACCGTGTTTCGCCTCGTTGAATAGAAGGTGGCAATCTTTCAACTCAAAAAATAATTCAATGCTATCGCACTCATAAATATTCATTATTTGTATAATAATTACTTCACAAATTTACTCTCACAAAAGTAGTCTCAGTAGGTCAACATAATCTTTTGATAATATGACACAATTATGAAAAAGTTGAGGCAACTAGACTAATAGAAAGGATATTAGCCTGTTAGCTACAAGACTTGAATAGGCGTCTGAAAACAAATGTTTTCTCTCACACTTGGTAATAATCCTCAATTTCTATTGGTTCATAACAGTCAGGTGACCATGTATTATCCCATCATAAACTAATCTTGGGCTAAATCATTTTACCCATGGTTGTATTGATTAAAGGTGTTACTTACATACAGAATAATAGTCTGTTTTTTTTTGGTTTTTCCATCAAAAATATTTTGCACAAATGAATAAAATTAAACAACTGGTGACTTTTACATTAGAACAGAATGACAAAATCTCTGGGGTTAATGCTATCACTCACTGTATGTGCCTTCACACATCACTTGTACTAGTACTCCGATTGTGTATTATCATGTACTAATGCACAGTCTATCATTGTTTAACAGTAAACTAACAAACATTTCATGGGACCAAAAACTACACTAAGACTTGTCAAAAAGTCTGACAGCAATCTCTGAAAGCTTTGTTCATGTGCAAGTAAAACTTTTATCCTAAAAAATTAAATTTTTACCCCCAAGTTCTGTCAATTTCTCAGCTCTCATGTTGCTTGTTGTCAGGACACCTATCTGTTAACAAAATGAGAACACAAAATGAGAACGTCAATATTGACCACATTTTCACAAACTTTTAATCTAGCACAAATTGTACTGTGACCACAACCTCTTTAGATGTAATTGTACTTAATATGCTAGTTAAGTAAGCTATTCATGTTTTATAGGCCTTTACATCATTGAAATCACGACCAAGAAGAAGTGGAACCTAGTTTCAGAGTTCAGACTTTTCAACAGCAGTCAACTCTCACTCCAAGCTACAATTTTTGTAGTAGTCCACTGATATTCTCAACTGGCACAGCTCTTTGATTGACAGCCAGTTCAAAAAATGCAGAGTTCTGTAGGTCATATTATTCAGCATGTATTGTACTGAGCATGTTTTGATTACACATTGGGATCTTGTATACTCCCTCGAAGCAATAAATTGAGATTGGGACTGGATGAAGATGGGTTTTAGACAGTTGTGGGAGGGGCTTACGTGAGTAGGTTAGGAGAACTGGAACTGTTTGAGGTAAGAGGACAAGGCCTTTGAGATGGCATGTGCCCCACTCCACAATACTGTTGTTGCCTAAGCCTAATTACTGCCCTATCAATGCTAAAACCAATGCCATTGGAGGTAAAAGAGCTGGGGGAATGGAAGCCTCTCTGCCAACAAAAACTGGCAGACAGTTTCCTATATTAAACAAATTAAGCACAGAGGTCACTTTGAGAATAAGAAACAAGTTACCTGACTGATAGGGTTCTGGTCAAAATATTCATCAATGAACTTCTCCAATAGCTGTAAGAAGAAAAATCATGTCAGCCGTAAGTTAAAAACCTGTTTTTCAGGGTGAGTATAAAGCTTTCACCTTCTAATTGCCAGAATTTTTGATTTTTTGCCATATTTTCTTAAACAAAATTGCTAGTATTTGCCATACTGCTACAGTACGATGAAAAGCAATGCTTAAAGGTAAAGAAAGAGCAGTCCCCCAAACTTATTTTGAACCAAAAGCTAAATAACACAATTTTTGTCTTATTTCTCTTCAAAGTATCTTTCATTACTTTTTATGATTTAACTATTGCATATTCAAGGTAAACCAAGCAGTTATTTCTAGTAAATTTCACATTTGAAGAGAATAACACTGTCATGTGACTCCCAACAGCCAATCATGAAACTGGACAGTCTACTATACTACTTCTATTTGGGATGACTGCTCCTGCCCTTTAAGGCCTGGTAAGTAGTATTTCCAGTGACCTCCGAGGCATTTTTTCCTGTCTCACCCCAGCTTATGCTGAAATTATGCTTAGATAGTCTGTTCATTGCTGTCCAATTGCTTTTAAAAGCATTTAAATCTTTTCTGTTTATTTGAAGTTTTTCTACTTCTCTTTAATCTCCAATTGTTAGGTGCCATTGTCCTTTTGTATGATATACATGTATTGCACCCACAAAGTGTTTACAAACCATTCACAAATACTTCGAATAATAGTAAATGCTGAAAATTATGTAGAACTTTTTATCATAGCAAGATCCCAAGTTAACATGTTTTGTGGAACTTGTGGTAGCAAACCTGCCAATCACAACTCACGAAAAGTTAATACAAATTTTTTATTTATCATCTCATATAGTAAATTAATGGAAGTCCCTGCCCCCACTGACTATGTTATGACCACATCACCACAAGCAACATATTTTCTCATCCCATCTCGTATTCTTCATTTGCAGTAATTTATTTTTTTGAGACAAATTTTACAATCGTTAAATCTAAGTAACAGTTTTTTTCTTGCGTAAAATAACAAACAATTGGTTGTTTGAGGTGATCTTGAAATGTCAAATTTGTAAGATATCTGAAGAAGTGGATTAAAAGGCTTTGTAGCTAGTGTTCACATGGTACTATAAATTCTTGAATGTTACTCTCCTCAATTGTGTGCAGTTAGCAAATGCTACCTGTTCATGGTGTTCAGTTCCAGTATAAGTATGTATGACATTTGACTCCATATGAAGATAAAATGTCCCTTCACTCAGCATGACAAAATATTTGCCTTTAAGAGTTTCTGTCATGGCTACTAGCTACTAGCTGCCTTTAGTGGAAGACTGCAGCTTCCAATTATGTTACCCAGAATGACCTTTGGTTCATTACTCCCATTAGCTACTTCAATGAGCAGCCATTCGATGATTACCATCCTGTTGCAATAGAAGCCCAACAAATGGTTTAAATAACAACTAAAACAAAACCTGAAACAACTGCTGGCAAAAAGTGGTCAAATTCCAGAACATTTCAGTTCCCTTTCAGTTAAACCCTTTTGCTATGGAAGGGGGTCCATCCCGCTATACTGAACTATGTATTATATTACGTATAGACAGTACGTATTTACCGGTTCTGCGAAACACTACGTTTTTGTATGGATGACGCCATATTTGCGCTTGCTATGCCCAAAGAGGATGCACATGTGTTAAATGTCTCCTTTTTGAGCCTATTTCATGTCTAAAACACAATTACACACCATAGATACATAATTCCCTATGCCAGAACACATCTGAGTGCTATGGTTTTGCAGCGAAACCCTACGTATATATATAGGCATGGTAAATTATTGTTCCCCAGCGAAACCATGCGTAGCAAAGGGGTAGATACAGTTCTACAAAATGTCAACCTTCACAGTCTTCTTCAAATCCTTAAATGGACATTAATTGATATTGGTAATGTTTCTTGAGAAGAGAAGACGTAAGATGATTTCTTTCTGGGGACTAAATGGTCCATACCTTAACTGTTGTTGTCAACCTGTCTGGTTTAAGATCCTGAATCTGCATTGCTTGTGACATATCCAAGGCAAGGAACAGATGCCTCATCTAAAATTGAAAAGCAACAATATATACAATGTAGGTATTATTTGCTTCCTACCTTCTTAGTATTCATGAATATTCATGAATAAAAGTAAATATTCATGAATAAAAGTAAATAAATTCTGGTAGCAAACCCTTAAGTTACAGTCATAAAACTCCAAATTACCAATGTTTTCATAAGACTTCAAAATCCAAGTGTCTGGAACATCTGATATTTTTTTAAAGAGTCTGAGGAAAAGTTGATGGGTATTGTAATGACCAAATTTTTTCAAGATTTCTGTTGAAGAAAGTTAAACATACAGGTTCAGAAGTCCAAGAGTAAGATAGGGTAGAGAGTCTCTTAAAGGTTAATTAGGTACAGTAGATGGAGTTTTGTTGTTCATCTTCCAACCAATTTGTTTATGTTATGGCTGCCACCAGGTTGACTGCATCCAGGTTGTGGCTTCTGTTCTATTCAGCCAGTCTAGAGCAGGACCACTCAGTGTTTGCCCTTTGGAGGGCGTACTTGTCCATTTGGGACGTTAAGCTCCTTAAGGGAGCAGAACTCCTCCGGGAGTAATCGTTTGGTTTTCGCCCCTTGGCTCTTCGCCAGAGAGTCGTGGGGACTTTTAGAAAAAAGCTGTTATGGCTGTCACAGCCATTTTCCAGTAGTGACTCACTGGCTTGTTTTCCCTGCTTCATTGCTTATGCTGAATACTGAGCACAATAGCAGTAGGTTCCATTTCAAAGTCTTTGGCATGACCCAGCCAGGAATCAAACTCCAGATCTTCTGACTGCAAGTCACATGCTCTAACCACCTGACCATTCAGCCAGCCAAGAGTTCCACAAAAGCTTAACTAATTATGGTCAGACAGATGTAAGATGTAAATATATCTAGCATAGAAAACCACAAATAAACCAACAGTGTCTCCTAGTTCCTTGATTTAGCTGTTAAGACTTAAGCCATAATTACAGCACAATGAATTTGGATTAGATTCCGATCCAATTTTGTGAGATTCTCCATCTCTGGATGGAAAAATTCCAAAATATGCCAACCTACTGTATGTAAATCAATATACAATCAGTGTAACATGACTTTAAAAATGAAATTCACACTAATTATTTTGTGATGTCACATTGAAAGACAGTTTTTATTGGACTATTAATGTCTGATAAAAACTGGCTATCATGAGACATCATGCAAAATCATTTGCACAGCAAATTTTTGGCTCTTTCCAACCACAGATAGTGAGCTAAGAAAATATCCTGTGGGTTAAGAAATCAATTAGTAATGGATAAGTAACTGGAAAATTAATTTTCCAATAGAAAACTTGGATCTTAGGGATAGGCCCCACAGGATTCTTCCTATTTCCTGAGCAGACAACTAACCATTCCAAGACGAACATTCACTGGCCTGTCTGCCAGTCTCTTCCTTTTAGCCCGATGAATGATGTCATCCACTGTTGCTTGTAGAGATCCTTGCTCATCTTCCTTAATGGCTTCCCTGTGAGGGAAAGGTCAGAAATCTTCAAACATATGCGTAAATTTAAAGGGGCTATTGCATCAACCTTCAGTATATTTAAAATTGTAATTATAACTCTAAATACCATTGGTAACTGCATTTTAATTGACAAAAGTTTTTGAAGTTAATGAAGATTATGTTTATGTTGTTGGAGACAAAAAACCAGAGAATATTTTATCCCTATTTTATCACTAATGCAAAATTGTGTAAAACATTTCATACAAGTATTCTAATTTAAAGACAGGGATGGATTTTATTGACAATTTTAAGTCAGAGATAAAAAGAAATCTTAAAACTTCTATGCAACTTTTGAACACTCATTCCCTACAAAATCAACTTTCTCATTTGCTCTCAAAAGGAATGATTTGAACATTAACACTTTCTATGCATACTGTACTGTACATGTACAGTGTAGTACTTTACTGTACCATAGGAACAACAGCATGTTCTGACCGCTAGCTTTTAAGGGTGTGTGAACCTTCAGTCAAAACTTCAAAAGGCTTATTGTCCCTCATTATTTAAACTGTAATGTTAAGAGGCAGTTCCACCAAACTTACAGTATTTTGAAACAACAGTGAGGTCCAACAGATTTCTTCTTATTTTGCTTCCACATCTTTCAGGAATTTCCAAATTTAAAACATTGCATGTATTTTGCATATGAGTTTATACAGTATTCTCCTTGATTTTAAAATATAGTGAGAACTACAGCATTGTCACATGATCTCAAAAGCCAATCATGAAGAACAACAGGCAAGTACATTAAACCCAAATTGGGGTGACTGCATTACCCTTTAATTAAAGGGCAAGAGCAGTTGCCTAAAACTTACTTTGAAACCACAACTAAATACCACAATTTGCTTCAATTTCTCTTCAAAGTATCTTTAAAAATATTTTAATACTTTAATATTGCACATTCAAGGTAAACTAAGCAGTATTAACTCTTAGTAAATTTCACATTTGAGGACAAAAATATTGTCACCTGACTCTGAAGAGCCAATCATGAAACAGCACAGTCTCCTACCTACTTCAACTTGGGGGGAATGCTCTTTACCTTTAAGTGATTACAGATACCAAGTAAATGAATGATGTGAGGAAGACATCAAGCAAAGATAAAAGAAAATGTATTTACCAAGTCCTTTCATAATCTCCTTCCCAAGTATATGTTTTCTCAGGTTCTTCTTCTGCCATTTTCCACCGAATGATGAAAAACACTGACAACAAGCTACTGTACCTCCTGGTTTCTTTCAACTGCAATGTGAAAAATCAACAAATAGGTAAGCCTACCACATCCTAGCAGAAAATTCCCGTTTATACCCTTTGTCCAACAACCAAAGTGTTTCAATGGGTTCCAAATGATTTCTCAATGGTTTTATTGGGTTTTTAAAAAGATTTGTTTGCAAAGGGGAATTTTGTACTACTGTACAGTACTCTTTGTGAACTCCAATTTCCTTCAGCAGCCCAAGGGAACCCTTTCAAAGCAAATGTATTTTGCAAAGAGTGCCATTCGAAACCTTTTTTTCAAAGAGTTCACCCAAAAGGGTTCCAAAGAGAACTTTTAGCTTGGATTTGTGTCACATTTTAAATTACAGTCAGGAGATTTTTTAAAATGTAGATGTACTCAGGCAGAGTAGGTGAAACATTCAGGAATGTAACCTTCAGGATTTTTTAATATCATATAGAGGACATATCTTTCACCAACAAAATTTTCACAATATTTGAACTTGACAAATATTGACCTTTTTGACCCCAAAGATGCACCATTTTGTGTGAGGACGCAACTTTGCAAAGTGATGAATAAAAAAACAAAAGTACAAACAACTCTTAAGCTTTGTGTCTTGTAAGAACTTTGTAACCCAAATAAACAACCAAAACTACAGTGACTCTCCATGTCTCCATCAGTGATATTTGTGCCTCCAAAAAACTGCACATGCCATAATTCAGTAAATAATGGCATTTTTAAGGCACCCTTTCTTCAAATTGAAACAAATGAAAACCATGAAATTTTCATCCTGTACTGTCTGTATCCCAGACAACTATCTCAAGAAATTACAGGGCCATGGGTATTCCACTTACAGAGATATCATGTGACAAAAGTAGTCAAAAACGGAAATTTGGGGCCTTTCTAAAAAGCCATAACTCAGTAAAACAACATTTGAAAAGCTTCATATTACAGAAACATACAGTATGGGATAGTTTTATTATGTTTCATTACAGGCTGATGGGTTATGTATTTGCTGAGAAATTGGACCTGAAAATTGACAAAGAAAAAAACAAAATGCCATTTTGCTACTGATTTGCCAAATTTCAATGAATTTTAATCCGGTCAAAATTCCGCTAAAGTTTTCAGGATATGCTTTTTTCATCACTTCTTCTTCTTTTTTTCTGGTACTCCAATGCCCACAGGCATTCAATGGAGGATAGTTGGTGTACAGGGGGGTTACTGATGTTGAAACCAGTTGTTTATTGCCCTCTTGAAGGTGGCCTCATTTTCCAGTTGGGCTATATCCAGGGTGAGCTTGGTCCAACTGGACATGGTTTTAGGAAAGTAGGAATTGCTGTCTACACATACAAATATTTTGGGAATTTTTTGAGTTGGTCAAGCAACAACTTTCTCAAAAATTAGGTGATTTGACAAGGAATGACTCTACTGTCAGATTTCATTGATTTTCATTGATTTTTTCAAATTTTTATGGTTACAAAGTTTGTATGAGCCCAGTATACACACTAACAACGAACAGTGGCAGTGTTTTGTCTTACACCGTGCCTGGTCTTGTGTGCTGCATATGACCCATGTCTGCGTAAGTTTGAGTACATTAATGTGCATGAACCTCAGCGACACACAGCTTTTTCCCAGATTGACCAGGGCAGTATCACTCTCTACATTGTTGAAGACCATTCCATCCGACTGACTTGATTTTGAGAAGGCAGGGCACAATTATCCAGGAGCAAAGCTCAAATGTACTTTCAAATCAAGGATGAACTTTTTGATGGAATAACATCTATGAGAGAGTCTGTTTTACCAAAACTGAATGAATGGAATAATCCTTCATCAGATATTTCAATTTGTGGGAGCAGAAATGAAGTACTGAAAACTTTCAGTGCATGTCAAGGCCTAGGCTAGTATGCTAATCTACTCAAACTTGCTGGACTACAGTAATTGAGTGTCTTCCAGGATGCAATGCTTCTCAGACTGTAGAAAGGATGTTCTCCCTAATGAATGATATGTGAAGCTCAGGCAAATACCAGATGAAGGAGGTTGAAACCGTGAAAGCCATGTGCTGACAGTTAGAACACATTTTAACTAGTGTTTGCACAGGTAACCTGGGTACCCGGGTACCCGCCCGCCATCGTACTACCCGGGTCCAAATCTACTACCCGAATCTTAAAAAAGAAAATGCATGCAAAAAGGATCACCCCATTTATGCCATTGCCCACGGTAATGGACTAAAATATTTTGCCAGTTTGGTAAACATTCTCCGAGACTGAGAATGAAGAGAGCCCGTAGAAATTATGTGTAAGTTTGAAAGTTGTCTGTACTTCGTTTCTGAAGTTGAAATTTTTATCAGCGTGCGGCCCGATCGCGCTATCGTCACGTAGTGGGTTGCTTCTCACACATCACATGTATATCGCTTATAAACTTACACGCAAGCATCTGACGACCGATTCAAAACCACATGGTACTGTTTCACACAGACATAGCAAGACATACCTGTACTGTATCACCCCCGCCCAGCTCGCAAAGACACTAGTGCCCGTAACGTTCGACATGCTATAGGTAAACTGAGCCTTGCATGTATATACCATCTTATTATTAATGCAGTATGCCACCTTGAGTATAATCCTCGAATATTTCTTAATGGTTGAAGGTGTCATTTTTACGGAAATCAACACTTTGCCGCAATCTGCAAAGCAAAACGACATAAATGTAATAACACCATTAACATTTAAAATTTTTTTTTAAAACAGGCCAGTACATATTACGTTATTTCGCCCCAAAATGGCTCTCAAGCAGACTATGAAGTTTATGTGTGAAAGCTATGTTACCGTACCTGGATGTCAACATGAGGCTAGCTACGTAAGAACGTACATACCCCATTAGTGATAACTCCAACGCACATTGCAAAGTAGTGTGAGGGAAGTTCACAAACATGACGTCGTTTGTGTACAATCAGTAATTTTTGATGTGCAAGAGAATACCATAATACAAGGCTCTGATTAGTTGATATTTTTTAATCAGTGTTTTAAAAGGAGAAGCTTCGAGCTCTTAGTATGCTGGCTTTTTGAGTAGGCGTCCCAAAATTCAATATCAAATTGATATAGGCCTTGGGTAGTATAATTTTCTTATTTGACTGTTTTCTGTTACGTTTTTTTCCTACTTGTTATTTTGATCTAAAACAAAACGAGACGATTAAACCTGCTAACAAACCAAGTGTTTTTGAACTTGGGAATGTGATCGCTATACCTATTCAATACAGATGTTAATGTTACCACGCATGTCTTATGGGGTATGCTTTACAAAATGCTCGTATCTTTTGGTCACCGTAACACCGGGTAACCAGGGTACCCAACGGGTATGGCGATCGGGTACCCGGGTCCTCATTTTTAGTACCCGTGCAAACACTAATTTTAACATGTCTTGTGTGAATTTAGTAGATAAGGTAAGTAGCACCAAAACTGTTGAAGAAAATATATTCTTCACGAAAATATAACAGTACCAATGTCTAACTTCAGACCTGAAGTAAGAAACAGACAACCTCCTGAAGTATCAAACCCAAGTTAGTACAAAGGGCAAACAATTTTATTCCAACTTAACCCCCACCCCACCCCCCCCCCCCAAAAAAAAAAAAATAGGAAAAGAAAATTGAATTTAAGTTAAGTTATAGTATCACTATTCACATGGCATCCACTACAGTATGTTAATATAAACACTCAGTCTCCAGCCTGAAGGTGAACAAATAATGGGGAGGGGAAATCTGTAGATCACTCCCTCAAACTGTGACAATATTGACAGTGTCCCTGGTTTTAAATCCGCAAAATACCGTCACCTTAAACATTCGTACAAAAATTTTCGTGTGAATAGCCACAACGTAGGCTAGTTTGAGTTCGGCCTGCCTACCAACTTCAGGTGAATCGCGGAACAGGTACCAGCATTAAAGAATTAGTCTATCAAGCTTTCACAGGAGATGGGAAGGTTAACGTTAGACTTCGAATGTTATTGTGGAAGCAAGATGGGGCTATTCTTACTCTCTAAATCAAACTGAAAACCTAAAAAAAGCACTGCTTTACAATCCCAACGAGTGCTTTTTAAAGTTACAACTTACATGTTATCCAACTCCACACGCACAGGTCAAACGCGCTTGTCCCTGACCACTTTGCACAAGTGTAATCTTGCGTGCGCAGCTAGCTAGCTGTCCATGAGAATTGAAGCACAAGAAATTATCGCGTTCGCATTGCAGACTAATACTAATAGAACCAAGTCGCATGATGTCAGAAAACGAAGAGAACGCCCTTCTTTTAGAGGCAAAACAAACTCACAGACAGTGTTGATTGTCATTATTAGTCGAATACGCGCATAGTCTGTAACACATGTTCCATCATTGTTTCCCCCAAGGATGACGTTGGTGTTTCGTGAATGCACTCACAAGGTTCATAACACTGACTAATAAAACAGTGGCGACACCAAGCCATGAAGGGGGCGGAAAAGCCATGTGTTCCCGTGTTCCTTCCAATCAATTGAGATTTATGATTTTCAAAAAAGATAGGCTATGTCTTCTGTAGTCACAGTGTGACTAAGTTTTTTTTAAGATTTGATTCTTCTTTCGAGTACTTAGGAACTTATTTGACAGTAAATTTATGTTCTTCTAAAATTTAAAGGCCCAGTTCTCTCAACCCAAACAGTACCAATTCTCCTAACCTTCTTACTGAATCCTCTCCCACAATTGTCTGAAATTTATCCTCATCCTGACACAATCTCAGTTTATTGCTTCACGGTGAGTATAGTAAAACTCAATTTATATAATCAAAACACTCAGTACCGTCCATGCTGTATATAAGCTTTGGTACCCTGCATTGTCACGATTAGCTGTCAATCAAAGAGCTGAGCCAATTTTGGGAATTCCGGTACCCGGGTACCAAAATTGCAATTTGGGGTGAGAGGATTGGCCCTTTAAGGTAAAAAGCAGCCCCCAAAACTTATTTTGAAGAAAGACCTTTAGGCCTATAACACAATATTCCACTTGTTTCTCTTCAAAGTATCTTTCATTACATTTTATGACTTTCCTTTTGCACATTCAAGGTAAACCAAGTAGTTATTTCTAGTAAATTTCACATTTGAAGAGAAGAAACATTGTCATATGACTCCCATCGGCCAAGGCATGAAACTAGACAGTCTAATACACTACCGTTCATGACTGTTCTTGCCCTTTAAGAGAATCACATTTAACTAAACATAAGATCCTTACACCTTTCATTTGTATGGTATATCATTTTCCTCTCGAGCCATGTAAATCATGCCTGACGTCATGTCTCAAGGTAAGATTAGGTTTTGAGAGACGAGGTTATTTTAGAGTTAGGAATTCTCCAAACGTATAGTTTTACATTATACGCTATGAGGATTGAGCTCTTTACGCTGGAAAAGCGTTTTCTTACATTTGCATAAGGCATGTACTCTACATCAAAAATAATGCATTTAAGAAAATGAAAAAACAAAAATCATTTAATATCATTTAATTTATTTGTTTTATCACAACATTAAATGAATAAAACAGATATGTACAATTGATGGTGGTTGTAAAACAATTAAGTGTTGTGAATGGAAGTACTCTTCAACCCCTTCTGGGCTCGAGAAAAAAACACTCCCAGAGAAAAATGTTGATTGGCCTCCTTCCTTTCGTTAGGTGTAGGTTATTTTAATATAATGTTAAAAAATGTGAAAAGTGGAATGCCCCCGATATGTCGAGTTAATTGAATCAAATATCTGTAAATATATATCCACTGCCCAACTTTTGTTGCGGTATTTTTATGTTTCAAAAATAGTCATGTATATAGACGAACTCGGACATTAAGCCATGGTCTGATTTTAGTCGGCCATAACTGCGGGGTCTATCCAGGGAGTTGCCACTAGTGGCAATTTCCTGGTCTATCACCTTTTGATCTTTCAGTTTCTTTGCTTACCGGTACTGTGGATGATTGTACACTAAATTGTATCTTAATTCCCTCAGTTTCACTGAATATGATGTTTGAAATTCATGTAGACAATATATGAATAGGATTTAAGGCAAATGGACCCCGCTAATGGCTGCCTACAGTAAACAAAAGCAATTGCTGATCGGATCCGTCCATAGATAGTTCTCACGTGATGTCATAGTAGCATTTAACATGGCGTATTACAACCATGTTTTCGAGAAACACCTATAGAGATTATGCACGTGACGTCAGCGCGTTTGACTGGATGGGAATGATCAAAGGCAGTGGCGTTACCGAAACGCGCGTACAACAGCACCTTAATTACAATTAAGGTAAAATGGACTCAGATGCATAGGCGGCAATGATTTTTTTTCATTGGGGGCCACAAGTTTTCGGCAGCCGACATAATACTGATGCCGTGAGGCGTCGGGTTTTGGGCAAAGCGCAATTAGCGCAAAACCCCATCGGCGTGGGGTTCAAGGGCCCGTTTTAGGGCCCCTGGTGGGGTATAGGGGTAAATCCCGGGTAGGGGTCCAGGGGGCGAAACCAGTGGCGTAGCTAGGATTTTTTCCGGGGGGGGGGCAAAATTATGAAATTTCCCCAAAACTTTTCCCGGTCAATGTATATGTATTTCATATAAAATATGCAAATTCACAAGTATAACAACATTACCATGTCATTTTGTAATATTACCTGCATTTTAATCTTAAAGTATAACATAGAGCAATCGGAAATAACAAAGTGTATTATTTTGGTAAACAATATCTGGTTTATTTGTATGTAGTAACGCAGTGGCGTACGCAGGATTTCTCTGAAGGAGGGGGCATGCAGTATGGTCTAATGGAAGGGGTGTCCGGAAATTTTTTGACGTTTGCAAGGAGCCTAGATGCAAAATGGTGCAAGATTTTAGACTTTGACAGGAACAGTGTTAAAAGGTGAATCGTGGTGGTTCATGAGGATGAAACTAAAAGTTTTGTGTCTTTACATGCAATCTTACGCCATTTATGCTACCTTACGAAGTAAAACTTGTCATTAAATTTGCACACTTTTAGGATTCAAAAAAAAAAGAGCATTGATCGGTACAGGATTGTGATTTTTCTTGGCCACAAAACGTTATTTTATCATAAAGATTATTTAAGCGAAGCGCCACCATTGGTTGGCGCGGAGCGTACAGAAAATTTCGAAAAATCAGACCCCTCAGATGGCCGGAAATAGCATTTTCCTGACTTTTACGAAGAATCGAACGAGTCGCTACCTTCTTTTGTCGTTTGCAATATAATGCCCACTTCAAAATATGTTCTCAAACTGCAAAGTGATCAGAGAGTTAAGAGCTAATTTGACCTCAAAAATGTAATTTTGTCCAAAAGACTGAGCAAAGCGCCACCATTGGTTGGCGCGGAGCGTAAAGAAAATTTCGAAAAATTAGACCCCTCAGATGGTCAAAAATTCATAATTTTAAAGAGAATTAAAGCTTGTTGTCTTTATTTTCATCGATGCCACCAGTGGGATACAGAGTCTACCGTTTAAAGTAAAAATTGGAATTTGACAGGAATAATTTGCCTATTTGTAGGAATTAAAATAATTGGCAGCACTTGGCATGACCTCGCAGAGACAATCCTTCCCCTTTGAAAATTTTTGAAAAATTGGGTGTCCTTATATGCAATCTGGTGCCACATATGCTATCTTTTGAAGTACAATCTGTGTTACTACAGTTTGACTCCGTATTTTTAAGAACAAAGAAAAAATAGCATTGGTGGGGGGGGGGGGGGCGGGGACTGAGCATGGTCCAATGGTCCCCCTTCGTACGCCACTGAAAGGAGGCCTAATAATGGCTCGATCACACAGGATATCCTGTTAGAACAGCAGTCTGTTAAGTGTAGAAGGTTGCAAGGTACTCATGGACCCGTTCATTGTTACACCCCAAGTGAGCAGAAAGCTATTTTCCCGAACTAGCCTGTAAGCCTCCAAGGATTAGGCTAAGTAACAAAATATAAGTATGTCTATGGATCCCGTTCATTCTCATTTCTAGACTAACGTTAATTTTTCGTTGGCCATGGATTGTTTCAGCCCCATCCATCGTTATGTACACATAGTAAAATCGGTGTAGTTTAAACCCCTCCCGCTACTAGCTCATTGTAGGACAATATAACATCGGGGGTCTACGTTAGTGACTTGTCAGTTTTCACATTCTTTTACTGAATTCTCAAAGTGTACAACGCAGAGACTGTGTACAAGGGGATAAGTTCGGGTTTACAGCCTTTCAGTGTTAGTTGTACTGTATCAACGGTTGTTAAATTCCTGAATAACAGCTTCATGTGCACTGAAATGCACTGATCATAACACCCGCGCGTATACACGAGAACATTCAATCTGCTACGCGGAGAGGACGTTCCTGTGGAACGCGAGTAGGGCCGGTTCATACGACACTGACGAAATGTTGCATGAAAATACGAATTACGTATGAGAAATGTCTCCCAATTTCTTATTCTAACAAAAATTTTTGTTAGGATAAGAAAATTCATCAAATTTCCCCAAATTATTTTCCAGGGGGCAACTTGCTCCCCCTCCCCCTGCCCCCAGTAACTACGCCACTGGGCGAAACCCCCGAAATTTCAGCGATTTTAGTGATTTGAGAGGCCCCAAAATGGTCGAAACAATATTCAAATTAAGAATTCTAAACTATGAATTTAATTCAAGAGTGGGTGAGGAAGGGACGAGAATGGAATTGGGAAGTACTTTGGCATTTGATTAAGGAGAACTTTACAGTAGTTTTAGGGGGCAAAGCCAAAATGTTGAAGCTACTCAAAATTGAACATGTGATCGATAGTTTGAGACAGGGCATTTTTAAGAAATCCCAAGTGTTTGGGGCGTTTTATCAATAGGGAGTTCTATGTAAAATCCCAAGGCAATATGACAAGGGACCAAGGGGCCCGCAATAAGGCCCCGGAAGCTCCGACATTTTAGGCTTTTCAGGGGACTAAATGGAAGCAACAAGTACCTTTGCTTTGGTATTACTTATAATTCTAAAAGGGACATTACTAATGGGGCAAATGTGTGTCATTGGGGCCATGCCCCTCGCTGAGCTCGCTAACTGTTCTCAGGAATTGAAAACAGTGTTCCTATACGAGTCGAACATGAAAGAACACGTTCGCGAACATGTTCTTGCACCCAAATCCCACACCACCCCGCTTGTGGTGCAGGGAGAACGAACAGTAAATAAGATGGCGGAGATAGCTTCTCATTGAAGGAATTTAAGGACTTGTGAGCAGCACAATGACTGATCTTGAGCAGGACATGTATCCGAGAGGAATAAATCACTAGTCGAGTTCAAGTTCGACAATTTGAGTCATTCTCTGGATTTATATGTAACACAATTCAGAAAATAATACAACGAATCAAAACTAAAGACAGACTCAGGAGGAAACTCAGTAAAACTCCATAAATCTTGTTAAAGAGCCCACCGTAAAAGAAAAAATAATAACAGTCAGTGTAACAGTCTTTAGGACTTATCATGAAAATTAAACGCAGTAAGTAGTGAAAGCAAGACACATTACGGCGGGCGTTAGGCCGACTTGCAAAGAGTGACGTATACCATGGTAACTATCCCTGAATGTGTTCGACACTACAGAAGGGATTCCCATGTTCTCGGCATGTCCAGGAACAGTCAAGAAATGGGTGTCGAATACAGCCTTTGTTTAAAAGGCCCTGATTTGGGAAGAAGAAAGATAATTTGAAAAAAGATAGCTTGCAAAAGGTTTTGTTTTAACTGTTTGAAGGGCGAAAATAAACTATCCTACAGCTTATCGTTAATGTGGGGGTCCTGGGGCGAAGCCCCCAGAAGCTAGCAACTTTTGCACTCTGAAAAGTAATAACTGAGCCAAAGAATAGCCGAAATGTAATGAAACCAACTTAAATTTGTTTAATTACTTTTGAAAAATTTATTTTTAGCGACATTCAGTTATTGGGGGAGACATCTCCCCCCCCCCATCTCATAAAAAATACTGGAGGTGGGGGGCAGGCCCCCTGGACCCCCGGCGCTTCCACCGCCTATGAGATAGAAAAACAAACAGATGGAAAACGCAGTGACGTAGGTTCATAAGCACTATGCACGTACAGGCTTGCCCTCAGATATGGCGGCTGATGCCCATTGAAACCTTGTGTTACGTCACTGAGAACTATCAATAAAGTGCTTCCACTGATGTTACAAGTCCCGCCCATTTGGAGGAGCAAAAACCAGTGAAGTACGCTCGCCAATGCAGCCAGCTGAGATGCAGTTGATGTGTCGTTCACGTGGGTCTATTGCACTAAATACTGTTTATTTTAAGACCGGCAGTGGGCGTGGCTTACCAATTGTGGCGTCACCTGAAGGCACTCTATTAGAACGAAGTGCAGGGCATCATGTATTAAAGTAACTTAGTTAGGTAGACAGGTAGAGTTGAACGGCCCATGTGCTACCCAATTGGCTTAAGTCGAGCCTGCCACGGCCTTCTCACTTGCCTGGAGTGTGTCTTGTTTTCCCTTGCTTATGTTGAGCACCAAGCAATATGGCAGTAGGTTCCCTTTTTAAATTCCTTGGAATAACCCGGTCAGGTAACGAATTCCGAACCTCCCGACTGCAAGTTTGACGCCCTAACCACTTGGCTGATGCAGTCGGGCATCAGATAAGAAAAATATACAATGAAAAAAAATTGCGGTCTTGACGAGAGCACATCTCCGGAAATCACAAAACCAACAGAATTGACTAGGTAGACTGTACGTGCTCGAGTATCTCTTCCATTACTAACTACCAGAAATAAAATTTGAGGACATATAGAGGGCGTGTTCACAATTGTTCGTGTACAAACGTTCGGTAGGGAGCACAAATACTGCAGCTTGAGGAAGACTATCAATACTGAGGCACCAGAACATGTTCAATGATTTTAATTTAATTAAAGTGTACCCCCAGTCTAAAAATTCAAAAATATATATTAAAGACCATGAAAAATGAATTCTAACAGTCCAACACCCATCTTCATAGGACATTCCTGAGCTGAGATATAAAATGTTGAAGTTTATTCACTCCAGTTAAAATGGTACATTGCGCAATAATTTGTGATGTCATTGTTGTACTACTCAAATTACAATCTTTGTATTTCTTTGTTTTTCTAAACGTTACTGCATTTTGTATCAATGTGTGATAGGACTCTTACTCGTATGGGGTGATGTTATCAATTAAGCCCTCTCTGTGAAACATGCTGTGCAAGTACACAGGAAGTGTTCAAGGTCATAAAACATTTTTAATTTTAAAGGGAAACAAAGCATGTAATGTGAGTTGTACAACAAGAAAGTCACAAATTATTGCGCAATGGACAAATTTGTTTTAAGTGAATAAACTTCAACATTTTTTATCTCAGCTCAGGAATGTTCTATGAAGATGGGAGTTAGACTGTTAGAATTTATTTTTCATGGTCCTAAATATATATTTTTGAATGTTTTGACTTGAGGCTTAAGCCTCTCCCGTTGAAGCCATTAAAATGCACAACCAGGTAACCTTCAAAATTTTTATTACTCCCGAACGATGCCCTCACTGGGTTTTGATAACAAACGATTTTCAGTCTTCGATTGGATCGTTGGCCGTTTACTTCCCCCGACTGATGAAAGACGAAATAATTCAAATGCTTCTCACCTTGGACTGATGTCTCAGTGACACGGTACAATTACAACCAACAACAGGTCCAAAGAATTTTGAGGTTCTGGTCCAAAGTTACCAAGGGTGAGGTCAAGATATGCTAGTTGGGAGCCAAGCTCACCGCAGGGGAATAGTAAGCTGAAGCCCCGACGGAGAAGATAAGCCCCCCCGCCCCCCCCCCCCCCCAAAAAAAAGGAAAGAAATGTTTTTGAAAACAAAGGAAAAATTTAAATTTGAATTTTATTAGTGGATTTTATACAAAAGATCGGTTCTCTTCTTTCTTTCTTCTTTTTTTTTGGGGGGGGGGGTGGGGTGGGGAATTTAAAAGTTTGGAGTTTCCATTGAAATTTGTATGTCTTTCTTGAAGATCCTGCCATGAGCCGAATCAAGCATATTTCCTTGGTAACAGAGGGTTAGTCGTTAAATCACTACCTCGGTTTTGAGCTCCCTGACGAGACTTGGAAATTTTATCACAACTGGAAAAAAGGCCATAGTCGGCTCGACTTGAAACCCATAGGTTGGAAACTGGGCCGTAAAACTCCATCTAACTAACTCGAAAATTTCCCTAACTGGGGTCACTCTTCCAAAAGGGGACCGTGCCGCCCGTTGACATGGGATAGGATATGTTTCCACTGTAAGAAAATATATGCCATGTTCCCGAGTAGATTGGCAATATCTATATATCTCTAAGTGAAATGTCGTAACATTATATGTTGTTGGGGACTAATTACAGTAACTTCGATCGTTTATATTCCTTCTACACACTACTACACACTACTTGAATGGTTCGATCAGAGGGACACTGACTAGGATTCGGGTTGAATGTGACTACATTTAACCAATTTACGTTAAGATAGCGGCCAAATCGGATCATTTCTACACCATCTTTAATAAAATAATTGATCGACGTCCTATTGTGCATCCACTTTTTATATTTGTCTCAAATTGACCAGAACTTTAAGATAATGTTGACTTAAAGGCAGTCATTCGTCACCCTAAACTACAGTTTCA
Organism: Holothuria scabra; assembly: GCA_037179385.1. Classification (NCBI taxonomy): domain Eukaryota; kingdom Metazoa; phylum Echinodermata; class Holothuroidea; order Aspidochirotida; family Holothuriidae; genus Holothuria; species Holothuria scabra. The sequence goes on along the minus strand of CM074195.1, from coordinate 21,258,683 downwards.
GTATGCATATATCAAAACTCTCAATTGGTACAGCTCTTTGATTGGCATCACATTCAAACAATGCATCATAGATAAATTACACAGCATGGACACTGAGAGTGTCTTGATTACACATTATGGACTTGTATGGCCACTGGGACAATCCATGAAGCAATTAACTAGGATTGTGTCTGGATAAAGATGAGTTTAAGATAAATGTGGGAGGGGCTAGAAGTAAGTAGGTTGGGAGAATTGGAACTGTTTGGGATGATGAAAATATGCCTTTAAAGGGGAAAGTGCAGTCACCCTAACTTGTATTTGTGTGCAGTAGTTTGTCTTTATTGTGATTGGCTCTTGAATGTCATATGACAATATCTTTCCTTTTCAAATGTGAAATTTACTCTTCGCTCGCCACATGTTGCAACCCCCCCCCCCCCCCCCTCCAATTCAGTAATGTTCACACTGTGGAAAATCAAATTTAAAGATAAGTACTTTCATTGGCTCTGGAAATGTACAGATTGGAAATATGCCCGATGTGACAAGTTGACAACAGGGACCATCAAGTGACACCGGTCAAATACAGTGGTGTTTCCCATAATTTTCTTTGATGAAATTCAAAATCTCCTGTAATATTATCTCTTTTATTTGGCAAAAAAAGACAATATAATTTTGTAAAATTTTTCAACTCCGTCGGAGGCCTGAATCTACAGGTCTATAAGATAACATTATGTTGCAACAACGATCCTCAACTGCAGTGCGATTTAGGATTTGTAAAATAGGAAAGGGAGATTCTTCAATCATCAAAAACTTTTTTCAAATTTTCCAGAAACTAGTGTAGCCTATGAACAAACCTTATCTAATACAACCTACTAAGATATGTCTTTGAAGTAGGTCTTCTAAACTTGACTGATCAACCCCTCAACATTCACACCTCTGCATCATGGGTCTGCCGTTCGAGTTTTCGTTTTCAGCTGATAGAGTGACAGAGATTCTACTGATCTTAGTCAAAGACCCTCCAACTGTAATTAATAAAACTGCTGCACTTTAACGGCCGTATAAGCGATTTTCGTAGATAGTGTATTAAGAACTGTTCTAATTCGGACATGACAGGTCGTTTATGAACTGAATCTGTCATTTGTAGCATTAAGCAATTCAAACAAATTTGACAATCGGACACGTGATACTTTTTAAAACAACAAATGTCCCCATTATAGTTAAATGAAACTGTAGAGTATTTTCACTGACGTCACAAGCCTCGCCCTTTCTTCACTGCCGGACAAAAACCGTGTAGTATTTGAGGACTCATGCACGGTTACGTCACCACTGGTTGGCATAGGGCATGCGCAGAAACATATGCGTACATATTTAATTTGGCGAGCAGCAATCTAGCTATTGCGAACAGAATGTAGATGAATTAGTATTTACATTTCGTCGTTGACGAATAACGCACCTCATCAACTCTGATGTCAAGCAGCCGTGACGTCATTTGGTTGTTATCTTGAATGGATCTATAACTAGCTGAGAAGCTAAGGAGATATAATGAAGACCGACGAAATGAGTGGTAATTTTTTTTGTCCGGCAGTGGGCGTGTCATTAGTCTCCCGTTTCACCCTACCCCCTGACCAACAGCAGTAGCAACTACTAGTTTTACCAATGAGTTGGGGTGCAATGAGACGGGCTAAGAAGTCGAGGAACTTAAGAGATGAATGAAGCAATGGGAGCATTGAGACGATCGATCAAGAAAACGGGGAACCTATGTCCATGGAACGGGGACTACCAGGCCGAAGTCAAGGGTACGAAAGGCTTGGTAAAAAGGATAATAGTTCGCCGCTACAAATTTTGAGGTTTGCCTTCGACTTAAGATAGTTCTACAATCTTGGACAAACCTCGTTGGGACACCCGCTCCCCTTCTCAATGTTGACCACAGTTAGCCTATTCACGGCACACAGTCACTCTTTCAGGGCAACACTGGAAGGGGGAGCGGGGGAGGGGGATTCATGTAAGCCTTTGAACTGAAATTCAAGAATATTATGGCAAAGTGTCCCAACAGTTTTGAACAAGATTGTAGGTTTTGCCCCCTGGAAAATATTTTGCCTTCTCCAGAAGTTTGTTTGACTTCTTACCTTAGGACTACAGAGCGGTGCTTGGTCAAGCTGTTTCGATGTCATCATTTCTAATTTTATGTGTCAAATTTCCCCTTGTGTACTGGGGTTGTAGAATATGCCCACGGTATTCCCCGCCGGTCGTAAGAGGCGACTAAAGGGGATGACTTGAACAGTATTTGAACAGTATGACACTATGATAACACATTCGTGTTTGTGTGTCGTTAAATCGTATCTAACTAACTATTGACGCGTCAAATTTATTTCCTAAATAGAAAGATCAGGTTCTAGAGTTTGTCAAAAAGGAAAAATTGTGCAGAGAACCAAAATAGTAGAAATTGGTTCCAAAAGCGAGTAACTTCTTAAACTGAAAAGAATGTTGGTCGACACTCCTATTTACCTTTCAAGTATTTTGGTGGTCATTTTATTCAGAACGTTAAAGACGATTAGGCCTACTAGTTGGCCTATCCTTAAATGAACGTGGAAATTCACTGACAATTGTTGTATTTGAATGAGAGTTGGAGTGACGTCAGCGGACTTAGGAATAATCCCCCTCCCTTGAAAGTTTTAAGTATATCATTGACTCCGTACTTTTTACACGTTTTCTCCTTCCTGAAAAATTTTGCCCTTTGGAAAATTTTTACCTCCTATACTGCACTGTCATTTTTGCTAAGGTCCATGACTGGAGTATTGTATACAGATTTCGTAAAGGGACAACGAGAGCTTGAAAGAGAGCCTTTTGTTTCAGGCTTCAGCACCTCGATTTCCATTCTCGACAGATTACAAACCATAATGTAAAAATATTGGAGAGGTTTTCCGGTTAGACGAAACGTTAATTTCGTGCTTATTATTGTTGAATGAAGATTTTTGAATTTTTGCTGGGTAAAAAAGTTCCCCTCAGATGAGATCCAAGAGTAGGCAGCCTTCTCTCAAATGTTGCCAATCAGGACGTTTGATCGTCCTTGTTTTGTTTGTTTTAAGTCATTGCACAAATTATGTGGTGCAGAGTTAAAGAAGGATTTGGTAGTAAGTTATTAATATGTAACTTATTCTAAGCACTCTGGTGAAATTTGCATTGAAATCCGATGTGTGGTTCTCAAGATATGGGCACGTAAACTTTTCCCATTTTCAACAAAAAGTTTAAACGAAGCAAGCACATATGACATCATATCCTTCGTTAGTGCACAGTCTTTTGTTTTTCTTTGAGCTTTAGAGTCGTTTTCTCCTCAACAATCCCATGTTATTAAAATGTGATTGCTTAAGTAGCATGAGAACTTTAAAAACATTGCATACCCTATGGGGAGGTCCTGTTCGTATTAACTTCAAGGTCAACACAACAGTCTAATAAAAGAAAGGAAAACGAAGCACTCCTTGTCAATGTGAGGAAGTAATTTAAGCTGTGCTGCCCTCAAAATTACTTTGGAACACAAATCTACTGACTTCATTTGATGATGTCCCGAGAAATACATGTTCGGTTTGAATGGAACTTTCACAACACTGTGTAGATTTGATTCCTCTTTCTCATATGAAAATTTTTTTAGCTTCACTTCCCCTTTAAAGTTGTTATAAAGTAACGCTGATCATGTCGCTTTAAAGGTAAAGAGCAGTCCCCCCAAACTTATTTTGAAAAAAAGCGAAATAACACAATTTTCATCTTATTTCTCTTCAAAGTATCTTTCATTACATTTTATGATTTTACTAATACATATGCAAGGTAAACCAAACAGTTATTTCTGTTTAATTTCACATTTGAACAGAAAAAACATTGTCACATGACTCCCAACAGCCAATCATGAAACTGGACAGTCTACTACACTTCTTCAATTTGGGATGACTGCGCCTGCCCTTCAATATACATAACAACACTGGTAGCTGAGTTCTGAGCACGTTGTTGTTTTAATGTGACCTTGGAATTTTCTGCCATAATCTTATGGATTCGACTTGCTGGCACGGACTTTCTAACAGTGCAGTCGTTGTGCTTGATTCTCCGCATTATGGAGTACGGAAAACAATAAAGTGCACCGCACCTGAAAAAGAGAAATTGAAAAGTGAAGGTGATAAAAACAAAACGAAAAAAAAAAAACATGATGAAAATGAAGACATAAAATAGAACAAAAAACAAAAAGGTAAAAGACAAAAAGTATCAGTGTTAGATACTACTTTTCTCTACAACAAGACTTTTCATTTATTTATTTTTTTTCTAAAGCCTAAAAGGTAAGTAACACGGTTGCATGCATGTCCCCTTGAAAAGGTCTTTTTTGATTTTTGCTGGTAGTGGACTGATAGTAGGGTCAGATCTAATCTATCAAACTTTAGTAGTGCTTTGTACTTGAAAACGCTTCTTGAAGGGTACAGTATATCATATCTTACACAGCAGGTTTCACCTTAATCCGATGGTTCAGATTTAGAGGGTACATAATTTAATTGAAGCGTCATGGACGACTATTCCAACTAAAATGCCTCCAAAATTCGCAATCAGTCTTTAGATCTTACTGACAGATTTGAAGCATTTAGAGACATGAAGCTGTAGGCAAGATAATGCAACCAGACAAAGATTCAAACACTTGGGGAATCCCCTTTGGTTCTCCCTTGTACCCCTTTGTTACGAATCTGTGATAATACTTTTACGGGGCAAGATATGTTCATTTGAGATATATGTTATAGGAAAATTTGTTTTCTTTTCATAACTTCAAATTGCAAGCCATATAGTATGTAGAGCTGCTTGCTTTATTTGTTTTTCTTGTTTTTCATCGAAACTAGTGCACTCTATGATTATTTGAAGTAGAGAGTTAACAGCTCCCTATTCGACTGATGCAACAGCACAGATAGTCTTGGTCAAGTCGTTAGTAACAATTCTCGTTTATTTTATAAAATAGGGGCGCTTGCCAAGTAGATTGTAGGTAATGGTGAACAGTATTAGATATAGGGACGAGTGCGTACTATATGAATGAGCTTTCAGGACAGTACACATATGGTTGTAATAATATGTAGGCTTTTGTTTTTACCCTGTGCGTATAATACCATTACCTGAAGTATTACAACCATGAAGATTCTCTCTACACAATATCCTCTCTGATACACTTGGTTCACGAGAGCACTGCAGCAATATTCAAGTTAAATTTTAACTCAAGTTGGGTCAAATTTAGCCCTATTTGGGTCATCATTTGAAACGACTTTTAAGGTTGGTTCTAGTCTACGATTGGGTTGAAAATTGTGTGCAGTTCAGTACTTTTACGGTCTCTACTCAGTGGTTTTCAGTCACAACACTTCCACGATGATATTTTGTTCGTTTGTTTGTTTGTTTGTTTGTTTGTTTAGCTCAATCTTTCGGTCTATGGGAACTTTGATATTGGAGAGCAGGCAGTTTAGGTACTATATTAATGGGATTTTCCGGAGACAAATTTCATTGATTTCAAAATATGCAAGCAAAATGTTCCCTTCCATTCAACTGCATTCAATTTATTTAAAATTTTAATGACACTGCCCGCAATATTAACCGACATTGTTTTACAGCTAGCTACACGCTACATAAAGAGAAATGCTAAATCAACAGAAAAAGATATTCAAACATTGCAAATGTATCGAATTTCTCAAGGGCAAACAGGACACCCAGTTACAAAGAAACACAAAAGGGCCTGACCACGGACTTCCTATAAATACAAAGTGAGGGCATTTGGCGTGTACGTCCTTTGTGTAAATTGTCGCCACCGGACTGGGGTAAAAAAGCGCACCAAGACGGCCGCCGTAAAGCTATAATTTGTATGATTTAACGACGACTGAGTTATATTTTAAACAAAAAATTAAGTTCCAAGGGAAACAATATCATATTCCTGCAATACGTGAAGTGATTTTTGACCTTTTCTTGCATTAGTTTGAAAATATTTCAACTTTCTTGCAAAATCTGTTGATTTGAACTACTTGAGCAAGTCCAAACTTTCACACACAAACCCGTAGCAGACAGCCAATCTTGCTACGCTTGTACTCACACGTACACGTCGGTCCCATAATCTACGGATAGTATGCTCTGCCCATGTATAGGAAGTCCGTGCAGGTCTGACACAGTGTGCCGGCGCATTACATAACTTTTTATAGCCCAACTAGCTAACTTGTTGAAAAGTAGAGTCGTTTTTTATGTAAAACTAACCGTTTTTAAGGGAGATATCTAGAGCTAAGAAAAAGCATATTGCAACAGGGTTTGTGGACATGGTGTGGAATATTTTTGTCTTTCTTACGAGACCCAAGTCAAAAGCCACTGGAATATGTCTTTAACTATGTAAAATAGCATAAATACAATGGTTTTAGATAGTTTTTTTTTTAAATGATAAGTTCAATTAAAACAAGACAGACATTTTGCGAACCAGAATTAATCATCTTCAGAAACGTATATGTAACGTTCTGTGCAATTAATTATAATCTCGAATTTCGAAGATTTAAACTTAACTAATTCTTTACACTGAATTTGTTAGACGTGTCATTAGTTCCAATCAAGTGCATTAGCAACCAAACACAAAATGAATAATTATGTGTCTAAACACTCAAGTCTGTGATTTTACAACACGATTTAAGAGATATTTTCATGGGCGTAGGGGTGTAACTTTCTCTGAGGGAGCAGGAGCATTTTTTGCCCGAATAATGTCACCGTTTATCATGTTTGCCCATGTCTTGCCCGAATAGACCAACTGCTTTTGCCCGAATTGGGAGGGCGAGTGCCCCCTGCCTATGGATACTTTTGTAATAGTCCTTGTGCATATGCTGTCACAGAGCGGAAAGAACAACTTTCTTTGTGGACAAAACAAAGCGACACAGACGCCACATCGATGGACAGATTTTGTCGGAATACACTGTCCGATAAAAAAATATATATCGATGAGACGTCATAAAAAAAACTAGTTGGCATTTTATTTTCATAGATATCAGATGCAAATCATGTATTCAAACTGGGTTGCAAGTTTTTCGCTCCTTTCAACAAAAGGTGGAGAAAATTTTGACAAAAACCCGAAAAATCGGATCGGAATCCGAACCAAATTCGCTGTAGTGTGATCTCGGCTTTGTATACGAAAGAACTATACGTATACATAATTGTAGTGAAGTTTAATAAGATAAACTGTACGAAACTAGTTCTTATCCTGTTCAACTTTGTTTATTAGTGAATATTCTGTAAAAAGACATGGAAAATTAAAACATTCTTCAAGCTCCAGAATAGGAGAGCAACATAAAATACACACAAATACAGAAATTAAAACCTTTGAAACACACTTAAATATGATTAAACAATTTAACCGCCTCTGAGAAAACTACTCGTAAAACGCTTATCATACTCAAAGTGTATGCCTCAAGTGTAAACTTTTAAAATGTTTATTTTAGAAGTTTAGTAAAAGAATTTCATTGATTCAATTCCCCTTGTCATAGCTCATTCCATTGTTGAAATATTAAATGTTGAAAATTATTCAATTAAATCCAAATAGTCCGTTGCAAAACAATTTGTGAATTCTTGTTGTACATCTCACATTACCAGCTTTGCCACCTTTTAAAATTAAAAATGTTTCGTGACCTTGAGTAATTCCTGTTGTCTTGAATAACATGTTGTACAGAGGACACAAGCCTAGCTACGCTTCTGGCTAAAGGTGTCCTCAATCTAGCGACGTGGGCATGCAAGTGGTACCCAGTGTCAGTGGCGTAACCAGGGGGTTGGGGTTAAAACCCCCACGACCCAATGCAATACAAAAAACACCTAAAATAGCGGGTTTTTCTCTCCACCTTTAGACTTTTCCCTCGTGTCGTGTCCCCATACCCCCCCATGACACCACCCCCATGACACAGCTCTGGCTACGCGCCTGCCCAGTGTAGCAACTGAGAAAGAAGGGGAATACTGTTGAAATGTTGAATAATTTGCGCGGATTTCAGCTTGGAAATGAAGTAGAAGAGTGGTGACGAATGCTGCAGTGAACTCGAGTCACTCTCTAATAGAGTGGAAAGTGTGAAATCACTCCATTTCAGGGTTAATTCACTCCAAGAAGAGTAAAGTTTTACTCTTGATTGAGTGTCTAAAGTGATAACTTTTTAATGAAGGGTCAACATTGCAGGCGCTCGTGAAAGTGTGAATTCCATGGAGAACAGGTCATTAGAAGATCAAATAAGTAAAACTGCACAAACCTCGGCGTCTAAACACGATTCTTCACGGTATCAATGATCCACACTTCTCAAATTTGGTATATAGATTTGCCATGTTGAGAGGACGTAACACTAGCAATGAATCATGACACCAAAAGAAAGCGATATTTCACTCAACGTGTATGAGTTGCAATTCTCCGTTGAGTTTAATGTCACACCAGTATAGTCGACTTTTTTAAGGTCACTGAGAACATTTTAGTTTTAGATGAAGTCGAAATAAACCAAATACTAAGTAAAATGTGTCCCAGGAATAGATTTACCAATACATTTTCACAGTGATGGCTTACAAATGTGTTAAAGCTGACAATTGCATTGGACTCATTGTGACACGTGACCTTCCAATCCATACACAGCTTGATCACTACCGTATTATTTTGGTTACTGTCACCTAATTAAAAGTTAGATGGAGTTTTAAGGCCCAGTTCCCAACCAATTGGTTCAAGTCGAGCCTACCACGGTTTTTTTTTTCAGTTGTGGCTCACTGGTTTGTTTTCCCTGCTCCACTCGTTATGCTGATCACCAAACACAATGACAGAAGGTAAATTCTTCGGTATGACCAGGCCAGGTCTCGATCTCCCGACCTCCCGATTGTAAGCCGGACGTTCTAACCCACTTTGCCATGCAGTCGGTCACACGTTTTACACAGGTGCAACCATTATCCGATATCAAACCACCGAAATGACAGTCTATTACTCATTGTTTTTACGTACCAGCAAAACGGCAGAATATCTGTCCCGCGAACACGACTCGATTTGCTCGGCCCCTCTTTAAAGCTTCACAAACTAATTATGACTGAACAAGGAACATGCCCCATAGTCTGCTACGCAGGCAACAAAACATCCTACTCTCACTCGGAAGGTCCAGCGTTCGATTTCCAGGCCAGGTCATACCAAAGACTTTAAAAAGGAAACCTGGATTAGCGAAAAGAATGCAGGTGCCATTTTAGATTCCATATTTTGTCAAACCAGAAACCCAAATTTTCAGCAGCAACCTTCCCTTATCAAGTCTTGTTAGGCAAGTTCTCCAATGCTGCGTCGCTGTAAAAACTGTACCTGTAAAACAGTGAAAACCGGTTAATCTTTTTGGTGTTTGTCACGTTCATTCACTAAACCGTTACCTTTCTTTTATGTCCAACAAGTGTGACCGCTGATCAGGTCGCCTGCACTCAAGAGGGCGATCCTCATCAAATATTCGAGATATTGGACATTTGTCACAAACAACAGGCGGGTCACCAAGAACTCTGATATGGAGGAGGAGCACCGGCGAAGGGTTACGTTTACATTCAGTAATGACGCTATGTGATAACCGCTATTTGCGAGAATCGCATGATGTCTCAAGTTAAACATGGATAGCCTCGCCGTGTCGATGCGCATTATGGTGTGTCCATGCGCTCGAAGTACGCGACAATTTTTCTCTTCTTGAGATTATTTCCACCTCCTTTAGCCACGCTATGAAGCTTTCCCTTTGAGTAGGACCAGGCGCGTAGCCAGGATTGTGTCATGGGGGGCATAACACGAGGAAAAAGTATAAGGATGAAGAGAACAAAGCTCTATTTTTAGGTGTTTTTTGGCATTGCAAGGTTGGGTCATGGAGAAGGGTTCTGACCCCCATCCCACCCCCGTGGCTACGCTACTGAGCAGGACATTGAACGGCAGAGTCAGTCTTCAGTACAGATGGTAATTATAGTGTTTTAAGTTTGTAGAAGTTTTGTCATGATAGAAAAAAAGGTAAATTTTGAAATAAATTTGTGGTAAGGGTTCAAAAAGTCATCCCAGTCATCATATAAAGCATGTTGGTCCACACTCAAAGAGGTTGCTACAGGAAACTCCAAGTGGTGATACACCCGAACTAACTTTGAGCGCTTCCTTTGCTTTGAATGGAAAAGTTTACTGATAAAAGTTAATCTATAGTATAGCCTATAGTTGGTTCGGCTTCTGCTATGAGTCCTGCAAGCAAAGAATGCCAGCATTTTGCAAGAAATTTATTTGCCATAAAGTACAAGGTGGTCATGAAAGGATATACAATGAGACCGCTCTATTCGTTAAGAATCCAGCAAACCCCAAGCTGCGCCAGATATAACGGTTTACCGAAATTACATCCGGGTCGAAAAAGTCTGGAATTTGGGGGTTTTGCTCTAGAAACATTGAAAATATTTCACTAAGGTTATTGAACTGGGAGAATGTTTCCAATTCTCATACTAGACGATATCAATTTTCCTAACGAACTTTTTCCTGGGCCCCCTTAAACCGTTTTGAGCTCTTCCGTATGCAGATGCAGACACGATTAGATTGTTAACAAAAATATCCTGAGGGATGCAAGTAAAAAATTATGTAACCAGCGATCTCTGCATGTTGAAAATGTCAGCTATCCTGCATTTTTTGACTAACGACAATCAAAGATCATTCAGTGATTAAAAGTTCGCACTCTCCTAAAAAATATAACTGGAATTAAAACAAAGGCACTCGATCTCGGGGAATCGCCTGCCACTTCCCTGAACTAAACATTGAGACAGTTAATATTTTCTACATAATATGATGTTGTGTCTGAATAAATAATCTTCAATATATATATATATATATATGAAAGTATCATTTTTTTATTTCGTTTTTCTATTGCATCTATATATATATACATATATATATATGTATATATATGTATATACATATATACATATATATATATATATATATATATATATATATATATATATATATATATATATATATATATATATATATATATATATATATATATATATATATATATATATATATATATATAGATGCTTTATGGTGTTTCGGTAGAATAACGCCCTCACGAACTAAACTGCTTGCGAAAAGTATACTTTTATTCATTCAATTGATATCTGGAGCTTTCGTTTTACAGTTTAACCCAAATATAACTGTGGAGAAAAACAAAATGCGCAAGATATTATGACTACATGCACCACATCAATCGCAAAATATATTGACTAGTCCACTGATGTAAGCAAAAAAGTAAATTGAATACACAAGTAATCTTCATGCCTCACATGATATTGGGGGGACTTGATATAACTTCCTCCTCAAAACTAATGGGTGAAATATCCCCAGTCCCCTACTCCTCATCGCTGCCCATACCTGCAATTGCTTTCGGTAACATTGTTGAGCTAAACTTTCCAAAAGTCTAGTACTGTGGCCAAAGAAGGTAGGGGTTCGAAACGTTCAATAAGCAATATCTAGTCCGTAAATAATTTGGATTTGGTTTTCGTTCACTTGAACAGTGGTTAACAAAGATGCCTTCACGTTTTTATTTAAGATGTATCGTCACTCCTTAGAATCGAATTTGCGTGAAGTAGGAGAGTAGACCCGATGGTGAAAAAAACTCCCAGAATAGTTTGCCAGGCAACGATACGATTTTCGAAGACGACTTCATAGCAATACGTCAGTGGTATGGATATTGTTAAGGAGGAAGCCACAATAAAAGTGTGTTCCGTTTTCAACGCTCGTAAAAATGAATAAAATCCGTACAGGGATATACCACCTAAGCAAGTAAACATGACGATATCATGCATAGTCTCTGGAAACATCCAGGTATTTGTCACGGAAAGAAAAGTCCCTGACATGACTACTCCGACACAACCGGCCATGAACCCCAACAATGACGGATCTGCGGTATTTCTGGAGGCCAAACTACGTACCACACTGTACAAAAGTGATAAGAAAAACATGGCACAAAAAGCTAAGAATATTCCAAGGCCAGAAGAGGTAACGTCCGATTCTGCCCCATCGACCGAGAGTTTACAAATTAAAACTAAACCTGTGCCATTGATAATGATGAGAATGCCGTCTGTGATGTCTAATGTCTCGCCTATTAATATGCGAGCCAGGATAGCAGCCGGGATTGCTTTATTGTACATAATTGCTGCTACGTCAGCTGTCGAAGTTAACACCATTGCAGCTACCCCCGCACTTGAACCAAGAGTTTCAAAGAATCCATAAAATATGTTGAAAACTAGATCACGCCAGCCATACCTATCGCTATCTTCCCAAGACACGAGTAAAACAAAGCTTAGGAGAAAGGCGCATTTGGTAAATAGGCTTTGCATTGGATTAGTAGCCTGCGCAACTTTGCTGAGAAGAACAACGTGACCCGTATTAGCTATTCCTGAGGACAAGGCCCACATCAATCCCGGTCGTCGAATGAGAGAGTGTAAATTCAACCAATTTTTCTTGTCATCTGATGTCTTTTCCATTTCATTTTTCTCAGATGTCTCTGGTACGAGAGGAATTTGATTGTTATCCTCGTCTCTTGGAACTTGCCCCATGTTTTCTCTGTCGAAAGAAGGAAAGGAATACATGTTTGTGTGGGTTCTTCTTTTTTTGTTGACTCTGTTTTTCAGGTTTACCCACTCCCTCTTCCCCTACACCAGTGCTTCTCAACAGGGGTCTAAGTGCACCCCTAGGGTTGAATTTGAAATGCTCGGGGGTGAAATTTGGAAAATTGGGGAATTGGGGGTGAATTATACACAAAGGGGGAATTTTGTGAATAGGGAAAAATTTGCATGAATTGAGTTTTCACACTCGAAATTGAAAATTCATACCTTCATCTGACCGGTAGCCATCAGTCAGAATATAGCGTGTATAACTGTACATAGTGTTGAGAGCGATATTCTAAAGATCAGCTCCCTAGTTGTATGAATGGACGGTTACTGATGGCAATGATGGTCTACAAATCTAGTTTTTAGCTTTTAGTAATTTGATGTTTTATCGTACTAGGGGTGAATGGTGGGAAAAATTTTCCCAAGTGGGGAAGTGGATCATAAAGGTTGAGAAGCACTGCCCTACACCCACACATTCAAAGAGATGATTAATACAATAAACTTACTGCACAGACAACATCAACACGAACAGTAAACAGTAATGTTTAAAGGTAAAGAGCAGTCCCCAAAAACTTGTTTTGAAGAAAAAGTATCTTTCGTTACATTTTATGATTTAACTATTGCATATTCGAGGTAAACCAAGCAATATTTCCAGTAAATTTCACATTTGAAGAGAAAAACCTTCTCACGTGACTCTCAACAGCCAATCATGAAATTGGACAGTCTACTACACTACTTCAATTTGGGATGACTGCTCCTGCCCTTTAAATGACACTCATGTCATGTCGAAGTCTGCTTAGAAAATTGTAATAATGTAAGACCAGTTATGCGAATATAACAGAGGAGATGAATGGTTTGTCCCACGTGGGGAAGGGGGGGGGGGCAAGTTCCCCGATGAGCTGAAATCTCGAAAAAGACGATGAGTCGTCAAAATAAGAGTAAAGGAAGATTTCCGTTTCAGCTAGTGATAGGCAAAACTGGAAATTTGAGTTTTATAGATGTAAAATAATTAAATAATTTTTCCCTCATTTTTGGAAGAAAATATGAAACTTTGGGTCTTTTTAAGAGAACATGTTCATTGAGAACCTGCTCTTCCTAAAAATCAAGCATATTATCCGGACGATAAAGGGTTGTTTTGGCCTAACAAAAATAATCCTTAAAAATAATTACATTACAATAAAACATTATTACGTAACATCCATCTCTCGTGTAGACTAAATATCATAAAAATGTTCTGGACATTGCTTTACTGATTCAGGTCAACCCATATGGCTGTATGGCAGAAACACAAAATTGTCACCTATGTTAAAATTACATCATAATTAAATAATAATGAAAATAATCCTTAAAATGCATTAAGAGCAGGTGCTCTATATATTCGGCCATACAGATAGTCATTTATTACATTTCAGAACATTTTCGTTCAAGTTCAGAAGGAAAAATGTTTGCAAAGTACAATGTAAAACAATAATTAGAATAAAAATCAAGGCGAAATAGTTTACAATTTTTTTTGTTTTACCAAAAATCTACCCAGAGTAAAATATTGAAATATATTATTCTGGATACTTCATTGCTAATCCACCTTTTAAAATATCCACAGACTAAGGTTTCCGCGCTTATACGTTAGGAGATTAGCACACACTTACAGATCACAAAAAAATAAATGTTCTCTGAACAACAGTTCTATCTCCACCGTGTTCTCCTTTTGCAATATATATTATTTTACGTCAAGTAAAAAACAAAATTCAAATTGTTTCAAACCAGCGTCTCAGCGTCAGGGAGTCTTTCCGAGAGCGTACAACCAAAGATATAATTTTAGCATGTAAAATAAACAATTGATGGGATGAGTGTCATCATCGAGCAGGCTAAAATTTATTTGTTCTTTATTTTAAGTGAAGATCGCGTAATTAGGAACTTACTGTAAATGAAATCTTTCCAAAATGAGAAGTTATGTTACAGGTCTAGAACAAATGATGAATGGATTCAGGGGCATCCTTACAAAATGTAAAAAGTAGCGAATCTTTCTTTCTTATTGAATTGGAATCAAAATTTACTTTAAGCTAAAATTCTACCAATGCACCGAATTTGAAAGAACTGAACCTTGGGATCTCCAGCGGCTTGAATAAACGCGATGCTGAAAATATCTAAATAAGAATACGTACAATTGGTACTGTATAAGATTACCTTTTTTGAGATCGCTTTAGCTTTTGATGCCGTTTGTTTAAAAAATTAATTATATTGCCCCGTGCATGTGAAATATTTTTAAACGCTCTCCGTTTTCGCTGACTTCATTGGTGAAATGTTTTATCAACTTCCACTCCCTCTGAATGGCAGAAATTGTTCCATATTATAATGTCGACGGAAAAAAAACAGTAAAGTAAAACTTGTTACAAAAAATTTTAGTTAAGCACTTTGCCAATCTCATTAAAAAAAAAATTCTTCTTTGTAAGCATTGGTATCCATGAGAGTTGTCGAAAAGATGTTTTTTGGTCGATTTTAATATACGAATTATCCAAAATATCCTGATTATCATAAATATACGGAGGACAGAAATTAAAATAAGACCAAACCCACGGGATATCATAAACCTGTTTTCTATAATAACGTCTTTCTTGGAAAAAATTCAACCAAAAAGAAAATTCCAACCGTAGTTTAAAGCTCCCTCGAACAAGATCTTCAAAGATGAAAAGTCCTGTTAATTATTTATCACCAATTTGCATTTTAAGCGGCCAGCAAGTGATGGTCTGATTCCAGTCGGTCATAAATGGAGTCTATCACCTTTTACTCTTTCAATTTCCTTGCTTACCTGTATCATGGGTGTTTGGACACTGAAATACCTATTGATGTCCCTCAGTCTCACTGTCTGTGAGGGCTTGGAATTACAATTAGACAGTAAATGAAGACGATTTAAGGCTGACGGACCCTAGTAATGGCTGTATACAGCTTATAGGATTCGTCTAAAAGTGGCATTACACAAATTTTACAAATTTTAAACCTGAAATATCTTCTTGTTTAAAAGAAAACTCACCTATCCATTGCAATCCGTTGTTCCAACCCTTGTTGGCTAGGATGGGACCTATAAGCTACTCTTTACGTTGTGTGTGTAGCATTTTTATTGTACCTTGCAATACCTCATCAGCACGTATGCCTTTGCTCATTTATCTGCGAGATGTATATATAACAAATAAGTGATGTGTACCGTAGTCTACACATTGATGCTGCTAGATTTACATACAGTGAAGTTGCAAGGTGTATGAACACCAGCAAAAATTTCACAAAAATCCTTTATTGGAGAGTTATACATACTTTCACTAAACTGACGAGGTGGTACTATCAGATAAGGGTAGATTTATTTATGGACGATTTGGCAGATTTTGTGCTGGTAAATTTTATGGAAACGAAAGGCAGATCTAATTATAAGCTAACTTTAAAGACAAAAACCAATTTCTCTGGCTTACTCCCAAATCCAAATGTTTCTCATAGTCGGTGTAGAATGACTGTTGTGAATATGCAGGACCTTAGCTGGTTTTTAATATGTCTGTCGGGGTTTTTAATTAGTTCGTTTGTTCAACAAGGTTTTACGGCTCAGTTTCTAACAAACTGGTTTACGTTGGGTGGACCAGTTGGAATTTTCTCAGCGTCGCTCTAACACAGGGTCCTTATCGACCATTCAAGTACATCAAGTCGCAGACTTTTCTCACTTAAATAAGCAACATTTAACCCCATTTTTGCAAATTTTTCACAAACTGCCACAACTTTCGCGCGCTTCAGTTTCATCGACTTAGTAACCTGCAGTAGCATCTCAATCATATCTAAATGATAATAAATTATGCGTCAGTCCAATCATCGTCGATTGTTGGTCTGGATGTGGCCCTGCTCTTCCCATTTTAAGTTTTCCACCAGGCGCATTAAAAGCTATATTTCTGTAGAGATATAGGTGAGATGGAGTTAGACGGATTTTTTTACCAAGGATCACTTGTGCACATGTTCTCTCACAAATGGTTTTCAAATTAACAAAACTTCCACGCACTCGGCGAGCTCCAGATACTAAGAGGAGATTTTAAAACTCTTGTTTCTAACCAAATATATTTATACCAATGTTCCTTCTGATTTAACATCTCACGCATGCGTAGCAGCAACAATTAATAGCATTTTACGTATTACTGTATTAGGAAGATGGACCGCCTCGTCTTGTCACCTAGTGATGGGTTTTATTGTGGAATCCAACTGTCCATGAAGATTCTTTCTGGCAGCTTTTTGTTATGGGTGCGCGAGCCTAGATTGGTGGTCATTTGTCATAAAAATTGCTGTAGAATGTAGGAAATTTTGCATTCCATCCCTTTTGTCCAGGGAGAATGTCTCCTTGTTGACTTCTCCCATGACAGCGATCTGTCACTTATTCCGTCCCTCTATTGTAACATACACAGACGGGCGAAACACACACGTGTTGGTCGTCTGACAGGTTTTAAGTTTTTAAGTAACACCTCAGTTTCACTTTTGAGTTTGGACGTAAGAGTACAAACATCAAATTAAATTGAAATTATATCTGGTACACAAAAAGCTAATAAACTTCTGCTGAATTGAACAACCTATAATAATTAATGATAACCTCAAAAAATAAATAAATAAATAAATAAATAAATAAATAAATGTAGAGTTGGTAGAACAGAACATAACATGAAGAGAAATTTAAGTAAATGCCATTTAACAGAGGAAATTACATAAAAAGTATATTAAAACATTTAAAGGCATCTTTCAGTTGGTTTTAGGAAATATGTGTTTTCGCCGTTTTCGAATTTAATTCCTTTTCCACTTACAGTGCAAACTTAAATTTATGTAAAAACCATCTTAGACAGCATAAATTGCCTGGCAAAAATAGTTTGTTCGACGTCTAATATAAAAGAAGACACTATGGGGCACTCCTAAAACAGATGAAGAATAGTCTCGTCAAATCGCCCGCAAAAAGAACAACGTGGGTTGTCTAGAATTTTCATTTTAAAAAAGGAGGTGATTTGTTCCTAAAATGCGATGTAGGAGGCGAAATTGAAAGTATTGGACCTTACTGTCCCTGACAGAAAAGAACGGTGCCTGAAAAATAACATTCCAATCATCTCTAGTGAGGTCAAAGGTTTCATCCCATTTTTTAATTGCAATTGGGCGGACAATAGCAGAAAGTATGAGGGTATTATAAACTTGTCTAGAAAAGAAAGGGGCATGGCGAATACTTTCAAACGGCGTAACACCGTTAGTCAAGGCGGTATCATTTACGTTATTTTTCCAATGAGTAGGTATGGCCAAGATAATTCCATAAAAATATGTGACAGAGAAAACGTCAATCGAATACTTATTTTTGAACATCTCTATCGACAGCGGACGATTCTCCTCATCTAAAAAGTCTTTAACGAACAATACTCCCTTTTGGGCCAAAACATGATTAAAGATTATATTATTATCGATTCTAATAAAGGAATTATTCCATATAATTTGATTATCGAAGTTCGAGGTAGGAGTGTTGAAAGCATATAGTGACCAAACCATACAGACATTATTAATAAAGGAGTTTACAATGTTAATATCGTCGTATTTGTAGTTACACTTGAATAGTAAAGTTTTACCATAAATACGTAAATAATAATCGAGAAATAACTTCCAGTAGGTATCAACGCCCTCTGTATAACGCTTCACCCATGAGCACTTTAAACTATACATGAAAGATGTAATGTGAGTGACCTTAAGTCCTCCGTTACGTATGGGGCTCACCATAGTGTTACGACTAACCTTTTCAGAAGCTCCATTCCAAATGAAGCGAAAAATAATTTTGTCTAACTCCTTAATGAAACTACATGGGGGGTCGGGGAGAACTTGAAAAAGAAAAACTAACTGCGGGATAGGCCAAGGGTTTTTACAATGGTGGTTCTCCCTATGGGAGTTAGGTCTCTTTGCGACCACATACTAAGAAGAATTTTAAGCCTGGAAAGCTTGGGAGTATAATTTAACTTGAAGAGGTCATCCCTATTGGAGGTAAAAGTAACTCCTAACAAAGTCACTGGACCTGTCGTCCAACTATACCAAAGGTGTGGTGTTGGTAAAATGGAAAGCCACTCTCTCCATCGCACCAAGGGGGAAAAGACAAGACTTGCCCTTGTTAACCCTTAACCCAGAGACAGTTTCAAGCATTCTAAAAATACGAACAGCCTCTCTAAGGGAGCTTAAACTACCATCTAGGAAAAGGGTTGTATCATCGGCATATTGAAGGATTTTTTATGTGCTCACCAAAGAGATGGATCCCCTTAACCAAACTGTTTTCAGTTATACATAAGGTAAGTACTTCAGCACAGAAGAGAAAAATATACGGGCTTAAAGGGCAACCCCGGCGAACTCCTCTGGTAATGTCGAAGTCAGGGCAAGAGTAACCATTGTTAAATATTCTGCCCCTACTACAGGGGCGTAGCCAGGATTTTCTTGTGGGGGGGGGGGCAAAGTCGACTCATCGTCCCCAATCTTGACCGACAGGACTATCTAAGCGGAGCGCCACCATCAGTTGGCGCGGAGCGTACAAGAAAATTTTTGGTTTTAGAAATCCCTCAGATGGCAGGAAACGGCACTTCCCGAGTGTTTTATGCTGTATGTTCCCAGCCTGGAAATGTGGATCTCATTTCTGAAATTTCTCAATTAATGCAAAAAAAAAAAAAAAAAACAATATATAAAAAATGTTAATACATGTTTCTAAGCGGAGCTCTACCATCGATTGGCGCGGAGCGTACCAGGAAATTTTTAGCTTTACAAACCCCTCAGATGGCCGGACTAACGGCACTTCCCGAGTGTTCTAAGCAAGAATATGTTCAGCCCAATTTCGAAAATCTTTCCGCTTCTTAATTGGAGCACTTGACAAATATTGAGGAGCTGAACATACCTTTAGCCCCCACTTTTTCATTTTTTTATCACCGCCACTGGGGTGCGGCATTTTCTTGAGGGAGCGAAGCGCCCAAGTGAGGAGCCGAGCGTCCGAACGGGGAGAGGGTGTGGTTCTCCCCCTCCTACCCCAAGGAGATTTTGCAATTTTACATCAAAATTGAGCGATCTGGTGAACACCTAAGCTGGAATTTTTGGACATTTTCAATCTTGTACCAATGTTTTCCTTATTCCCGCGAGAGTTACTGTGTAGCTGTAAGAGGGTTACTGTGCGAGTCAATGGGGCCCTAGGGAATTGTGTTGCACTGAAACAAAACAGCTACTCATAAGGCTTACATTGGCTAAACCAGCGGAATTGACATTTTGCCCTGAAAAACGCCAAAACTCCATTTAAATAAAAAAATAAAAAAATTTAGGTCTGGGCGGGACTAAGTGCGAACCCCCGAACCCCCTGGCTACGGGCCTGTCTCCCTGGGTGTCCTCCTCCCCTTTTGGAATTTTTTGCTGTCTTGAAGAGCTTAGATGCAATATGGTGCTATATTTTGTTCCTTCTATACTAGATTCCAGTGTTCTCCACAGGGTGTTTTAGAGGGGCGACACGCCCTCCTAGTGAAATTGGCCCCCCTTCAAAATAGTTGCCCCTCTCCAAAAAATGCAGCTTCCATTTTTAGTTCATTGCTTCATTACACATATACAAGTCATAACTGGAAAAATGTGTCTTCCCTCCAGGCTTGGCGCCAGGATTTGCCCGACGAAGGGCCACTCTCCGAACGGGGGGGGGGGGGGGGGGGTACGGTGGTCAGCGACCCCAAGCCCCGACAACCAGGATGCCGTCGATAAGTTGGTGAGGGAGATTTGAAGAAAACCTGTGCACTATACCTGTCATTGAGAGTCATATACGACATAAAATTTGTATATGCTAGAGGAAGATATTTCCGCACTGTTTTAACCGTGGAAAGGTGGGCGAAAATTTTTTGGGTTAGCCTACACTTAAAAGAATCTGTTCTTATTTAAAGCTTATATAGGTCAATTGTCACGGCATTTGGGCCCTATCGGGCACAACTTATATTGTACTTCCTTCTTCGAGTCCGTACCGCACGACTGACACAAGAGATTATTAACTAAGTTTAGCGAAATGAGATGAAATTCCCGACATGTACATTAATCTATTTATTCTACTTATTAATTTACTTGAAAAGATGGGAAGGGTTTGTACTTTAATAGCTCTAGGTAACGGAACTGAGGAAGAGTGTGCAAAGCGTAGCGAACATTTTGGGTTTTATCGCAGAAATAACTCTTTTGAAAGCCAAAATAACTAAACCGACCATCAGACCATGGGAAGGCGACATATTATTCCCGACAGGGGGCGGGCCATGCCAGCGACCACAAGTTCCGACAGCCCCTATGTCGAGGGGGTGGTGAGAAGGGGATATGAAGGAGCCTAACTATCCCGTGTCATTGCAGCCTGGGACACATTTTGCACAATATCACTTAATATTTTAAAAGCCGAGTTGTGCACTGATAGTGTTCTTTTGAGTCTTAATCGTGAAATTGCAAGGCGCGCGAAAATTTTTGGTAGGCTTACAAAAATAACATAGCCTATGTAATCATTAAGAACAAAAAGAAAAAAAATAGAAACTGTAGGGGTTGTAGACCGTATGGGGGATAACATACATTGTGTCGAAACCACCTGGAATATACGATAAAATAGCCAAACTATGCTCCGTGAGTCGCTCACCAACTGACCTATCGCATGACACACACAAGAGAACAGCAACTAGGCTTTGTGATATGGGATGAAATTTACGACCTCTACATAACCTGTGTACTCTGCCTACCCGTTACTTGGTAAGGTTGACAGGACTTGCACTCTCTAGATATGTGGAATGGAAGTATTGAAAAAACTGGAGTGAATCTACAGCGCGCGTAGCGCGCCGAAAACTTGGGGTTCTTATTAGGGAAATTGTCCCTTGAAAGCAAAAATCAGGTAAACCATCGGGGAGACTAGTCGCCGTCGGGGACTGCATACTTTATCGTAACGACTAAGAGCCCCCCCCCCCCCCGAAAAACTGTAAAAAAATACCCCCGATTCCCTCCCTCCTCTTGCCGTTTTTCTTCTTTTTTTTTATTTATTTTTTTTGGGCTCTCCTTCATTTTTTCAACATCGCCCATCGCGTCCCCAAAATTTCTGTGGGGGGGGGCACTCCCTGCCCCCCCCCCCCGGCTGGCTACGCTAGTGCCCTACTATTAGAATAGAGAGTTTTAATCCATTTTACAAAACTATTACCAAAGTCAAAAAACTTAAGAGAAGAGTAAATGATATCCCATTCTATCTTGTCAAACGCTTTTTCAAAGTCAACCATATATAACACCCCTTTTATGTTGACTTCGGTACAATAATCAATTAAATCTAAGACAAAACGAATGTTCTCACCTATAAAACGATTTTTAAGAAAACCTGTTTGATTGGGACTAATAATACTGGGGAGAACCTTTTTTAACCGGATGGCTAGAACTTTGGCTCAAATTTTGTAATCTGTGTTGAGTAATGAGATTGGGCGAAAATTACCTATAAGTTCTCTATCTTTTCCAGGTTTTGGAATTAAAGTGATTACTGCTCGGCCTTGCTGACTGGACAAAAATTGATTTAAATAAGCCCAGTTTAACGATTTGACTACACAATTCCCAATAATTGGCCAAAAGTGTTTATAAAAACCGATTGTCCGGTTATTCCGTCACCTCCGTAAAAATCGGTTAGTCCGTCACTTCCTGGGGATTTCCCATTAGTTAGAGACTTGAGAGCATTCACACATTCCTCGTGGGTGAGCGGACCTTCACAACAGAGAGCATTATGTTCATTAAGAACTTTTTTGTTATGGATAGTTGAGGAAATAACGTGAGGAGCTACAGGACTACTTGCGTACAGATTTGTGTAGAATGAATTCAGGTCTGCAAGGATATCCTCACTCTTAACCCTTTACCGTTGTTTGGGTCCTTTTGGACCCATGCGGAGAGCTCGGCTGTCACCCATCTTTACTGTTTCACGCGGAGCTCGAAACTGCCAGTAGCTACCCGAAAATTCGGCCACAACAACGAGAGAGACAATAGTTTAAGGTCACGGGGTCAATGGCCTACGGGAGCCGATGCGGGGCGGGCTACGTCCGCTTTTCCGCCCACTCCCGAGGCGCGCAAATATGCCCCGATCGGAGCACAACGGTAAAGGGTTAATCTAAAATATCTGCACCACTCGGCTAAAGGGTTACGTGCACACACGCAGCGACAGTGGTATCAGCTCTGCAGTAAAGACACTCCACAGGCTTATTTTAATGTGATACGTACCATCAGCATTTTTTAATTTTTGAATGGTGTTGTTCACTCTATTTCTTCTTTCTAAACTTAAAAAGTACTTCGAATTCTTCTCCCCATTTCCACCCATCTAGCCCGCGCACGTATGATTATACCCTGTAGCTTGTAATCATATAATTCGTTGAGTTCTGCTCTTTTTAAGATTATTTAAGTTTTCAGCAGAGCTAGAATCAAAATACTTCCTTTCAAGTAAGGAAATAGTTTTAAGAATTTCCTTTCCGTGTTTACAACGCTCACTAGCTTTTAATTTGGAATACTGAGTTAATTGTAACACTACGAACCTTAAATTTTATAAACTCCCATTTGAAGCTAGGGCTATCACGATTGACACTATGAATCTCGGAATCCAACAGGTTTGTAATTAAATCTAAATAAACGTCATCTTTTAAAAGAGAGTTGTTAAACTTCCAAAACCCAGGGCCTCTTTTTTCAGGAGAAATCCTAATTTCCAAAATAACTACAGAGTGATCAGACTGAAGCTCTGGGCGAAATGAACAATCGGATGTGGACCCCAGAAGATGTCTGGAGAGAATGAAGAAATCAAGACGGCAATGGATGCCAGGAACAGTTTTGGAAGTCCAAGTTAAGTCAATTTTATGAGGATTTCTCTCTCTCCCTCCAAACATCTACTAAATCATAACCAACCATCAAATCCAAACAGTGATCCCTAGCATGGAAATTAGTTTGTGCAATACCACCATTCTTATCACAGTTTAGACCAGGGTTGTCCAACCTTTCGCAGCGGTGGGCCACATGTAATGGTTATGATGGACCCGGGGCCGCATTCTATACGCGTTTTTTTTTTTTTTTCAATTTTTCCGGACGCCCAAGGCAGCAAAATGCAATCTTTGCGCGTAGGAAACACTGATTCATTTTCGTTTTTGATTGAACAAATAAATAAATTTTAGCAAAAATCGATCGTCTTGAGCAGAATATTCGGACAAAGTTTTTTTTTATATTCCTCCTGAATCATTCTCAACCCGCCACTGTGGACAACACTCCAATGTAGCTACATATAGCAGACATTTGAAATGAATTATTTTATTCAAAAGTAAGCATGCCATAGCGGACGGCGATGCCCAAAGTTGTCATCAATTAATAATGCTCATTGAATAATTTTGCAATACAGATTATTTCTGACGGGCCGGACGCAACCTTTCGCGGGCCGGACCGTGGCCCGCGGGCCGTACGTTGGACAACCCTGGTTTAGACTAAAAACGAAGTTAATAACACCACCTGTAATAACATTATTACAAACACAATCCCTTAGTTTATTAGTGAGTAAATCGAAAAACGATGGGCTATCAGTATTAGGGGCGTAGACTCCAACCAGTGTAAAAATATGAGATGAAAACTTTATATCTAACAAAATATATCTACCATGAGTGTCAATGCTTGAGTGAACAATGGAAAAATCCAGCTTAGGGTTAAACAAAATACAAACTCCCCTGCTTCTCGAAGATCCATGAGAATAGACAACCCTCCCTCCCCATTCGTTGCTCCAAAATGTTTCATCCCTAGAAGTACTGTGGGTTTCTTGAATAAAAGCTAAATGATAATTTTGTCTGTAAAGAAAAGCAAAGCCTGCTGCCTGAGCCCTCTAGCATTGTAAGTCGCAATTTTAATAAGATCCTCCATTTAAGTACTTAATAGTAAAAAGACTTACAGAAATAACCAACACCAAAGATGCCATCATGAAGTAAGCAACACAGTAATCCACGAAATAAAACCGAAAGTACGTTGCTATGGCACGCCAAAAGCTCACCAAATATGATGATGTTCTAAAAATACACGTTCATGTACTAAAATTACACGTTCATGTACCAAAAATACACGATGATGTACTAACTTCATACGATCATGATGTAAATTTACACCATCATGTACTGAATCATCAAGGTTTTGATCTTGCCCCTCACTCCAATTTCGAAGAGCACTAGGATTTCTTCCATTAGGACTGGAAATGAGAATCTTCCTTTCATTGTAAATAAAATTGTAAGACATTACCAAGAAACAATTTTATTACAGAATTTGAGGCCAACAATTTATGACCATGTAGAAATGTTTCAAGAGGTTGCTTCGAATATTAAATTGTAGACTCAAGTTAGTGAATATCCCACGTGGTTGGTGACGTAAGGGACGGAGTGTCCCTTGAAAAATTCCCGGATGGGGGACTTCATACCGAGCTCAGAAAGGGGCGAAAGGAAGAATAAGGAAAAGGGGAAAGAAAGAGACGACGGGGTTTAGAGAAAGAAAGGTAAAAAGAGAGAGAGAGTAGAAGACACGTACAGAACACACAGAAATGATTCAGACATGTATGTTTTCGTAACTCTTCATTTCGTAGATCAAATGCATATAAGAGATAAAAGCCGACGAGGTAAAGGGAATTAATAAAAAAAAATTACAGACATATCGTAGCATCTTTTACTAATATGTTAGTTTCTTTTGCAAACGTTGGTCGTGGACACTTTTCAGTCATCTCGTGGCTGTCCTGCCGCTACATGCTCCTCGAATGTCCTTTCTGAGCTCTTCTCATGACAAAGGTGAAAACGACTGGCAAATACGGTCTGAACTACAGGGTACATGATGACAACACTGATCTGTACAGAAATATCCGGGTAGCGCTTGTGGCAACTTTTTCGTTGCAGTCACTAGTCCGCCATCGTGCCACTAACAAAATATGGGTCTTCATTCGATACGACAGTTCGATAGTGTGTATAGATAGAATATGACAAATAGTTTATTTTAAAATTAGAATAAGGTGTCTTCGTGTATTGTAAACAACTGGGTGACTGTGCTCTATGTTCCTGCAGCCCATTGTTGATCATTTTGCCCATTGCTTAATTCACAGTAAAAGAGATAGGAAAGCTTTAGCTCATCATTCTGCCTAGGACCCTGCTTCTCGTCCGTAGTCTACAGAAATTTGCATTAGTACTGTGTGCATACGACATACGACTTCCTTGGTTCCAGGCCCAGAATTTATTTAGGCAATGAAAAATGATCGAGCAAGGTAAACTTATATTCCTCTTTAATGCATCTTCTGTTTACAGTCATAGCATCACCCGGCATGCAGGCTATATGGCAATCAGACGGCGGGACATATTGTGGGTGGCACGCAGGGTAGCTGACCCATATGGACCCCCCTGATTTGTGCACCCAAAATATTAGTGAAGCCAAGTTGGCCAGGTACCTACTTATTTATATTGCAAGGGCTCATGACTCGAATAATGTTGGGGCCCATAAAGAACAATTATGCTATTTGGGTCCATACAGATTTTTCCACAGAACGATGCACTCGACGCGAGCAGCACCTATGGGATAATCATGCAAGCTGGCTATTCAAACTACACGAGTCAATTCGATTTATCCAAGACCATGTGCTCAAACATAATACTGTCATTTGAGCGCAAGTATAACTGTAGATCGTAGCCCGTACCCATGCATGACTGAAATTCCATAATAAATGCAGTTGCAGGGCTGGAATGCCCATTCTGCGATCATGAAAATGGTCAACTAATTTAATTATGCTGATTTGCTATGCTGTCCATGCACTTGTTCCAGTTTTCCGTTCTTTCCTAGGCAACCATCAGATGTATGACTTCACTATTAGACCCTTCCAAGAGTCTCACATATTCCAGGCCTCACCTTTCATGTTTAAGAGAGGGACTCGAGTGAGGCACGAGGATTCCCTTACGCTGTCGTATCCTCGGTCTTCTGAAAGGCCTATGAAGATATCGTGAGCCCACCTCGCCTCTCTTACAGTAATCAATTTCGCGGCGCCCAGGGCAGTTTGGCACCTTCTAATGACAGTTGAATATATAGCAGTTAAATAAGCACTTGTTCCTATGTTAACAATTTTAAAGATACCCTTAACTCATTTTTGCATAATCTTTTTTCTTGCCTTCATTCCAATTTTCCTTCTTACGCGATTGCATTTTATGGCAACCGTCGGCAAACAACAACTGTAACTACACGTTTTTGTATACAATGTTTTCTTATAGACAGTTGGTAAATACGGGGGAGGGAAGCGGGAGTGACACCCCGTGAAAATCAACAGTCGGTCTCTGAGCGCCGGAAAGTCGGTCTGAAATCTTTAGACTCCTAGTTCCTTGCTAATCCACGTTGTATTGCGTGTCGCATTATGGAAAGCCTAAAATATTTAAACACAAATTTTACTTCAACAGGTAGCCTATGTGGCACCAAATTGCATATAAAGATACACAAATTTTGAAAAGAATTCAATTAAGGAGGGGACACTCCGTCCCAAAAGCCGGAGATCACGCAACACACCGCATGATCCCCACCCCTGCCTTCCTGAGAGAAATCCTGGGTACGCCACTATTTGAATGCATATACAATGCATCTGAAGTTATTATAACTATGGTCCTGTAAATTGCATTTATCCATTAAATTTGGATCGTACAACCATTTCAAAGAGTTTGGATCTCCAACAAATGAAGTTTTCCCAAATAATTCATAACCCCGCTCCTCCTCCTCCTCACCGCCGCCGCCGCCGTCTCCGCCACCACCGCCGCCGCCGCAGCCACCACCACCACTACAAATTGATATTAATATTATATACGCCACTGTTAACAGGCCTCGTTAAATGGAAGTGCACGGCTGCGCAGGTGCTTCAACTGGACGGCGGGCTTCTACTATATATGCATTGAAGATTGTAAAGCGCCAAGCTACAATCCTCGACAAAAATGATGGGACAACACAAGCAAAACAAGCAAAGAACGTATCACCATCCCCCCCCCCCCCGTTCAATGTTGTGGCAGCCCAATGCGTCCTGAAACTTCAACATTGATACGGGGAGCGGGGTTTGTCCCATGTATTTTTGTCGAGGATTGTAGGTCACAAGGAAGATCACTCACACCCTATCACGTACAAAAAATAAAATGTATAGTACGTCAAGGTGTGTTATTTCCACCATTTTAGTACGCAAAATCCCCTCGAGCTCAGTACCATGTATTTCCGTTTCGGCACGGTTCTTTGGTTTTACGGGTTGGCTCTGTAAAGTGCCACCAGTAGGCGTGGGAGCTTTTATCAGTTCGAGGAATAAGAGGCAGGAGTGGCGCCAGGATTTCAAGGCCCCGACAAAGGTGGTTAATAAGTCTAGGTGGAACGCAACGTGACAAAATTGGAGGCGCGCCAAGCGCGCCGAAATTTTTGGCTCCCTTTTTAACAATTATGTAAACTGGGAGTTTATTTTGAAGGAAAAATTTAAATTTTGGAAAGAAATTTGGCTTTTGTTAGGACCGTTAAAATGTTGGGGTGTTTATTCGAGAATCCATCCTTCATATGGGCAAGTTCAAAAACGTTTTATACGCGAAAGCTGAAATACTGTTGGGGTTAGGCATTTAATTGTTCTAGGCCTACGTACTAAGGTCCCAAGACGAGACTAGAAGTTTGCCCGAAAAGTTCTTCCCCCATTTTGAAGGTTTAAAAATTAAGAGCTTAATTTACTGCAGAACTTTTGGAATTTAGTATAAGAAAATCTTGTTTTTGGTAAGGTTATAGTTACGGGTTCTTTTTTAAGTGATACGGCTTTTAAGAGCAAAATTAGGTAGAATGTCGGGGTGATTATCAGAGTTGTCTGGTTATTTGTTGTACTGAATATCCATCAAAATTGGACAATTTTGCCACTTTTAACAAACTGGAGCTCTTGCTAGAGAAAAATTGTAATTTTATGACAGATTTGAGGTTTTTATGGGGAATTTTACCTCCCTATCAGAAAAATCAAATAGGGGGTGATTTGTAGTTTTGTTGGGGTTACTGAATATCATCAGGCAGATTTAATGCCCTTGCACCATATTGGAAAATCTTCCCTCGGAAGAAGTTTGGTTTCCCATATATTTGAAGTTTTATATTTTATATATTGGAATAGGCGTACGGGAGCGTTTCATTTTGGAAGGGAACAAAATTTTCATTTTCTTTTTTCCAAAAAATTTGTCACGTTGCAAGGTGGTTTCAAATGAATTTTCAGTTAGACTTACGGGGAGACATACTCACGCTACTGTTTATCATTGCGTGTAGCTCAAAACGGCCTGGCCGATTTTCATTACCGTTGCTAGAATTCTGTTGTCGCGGCGGGCCAGATGGCAGACCATTGTGCACTGAATGCACATTAAAAGCCACTCGTCCGTTTTTGTAAGGAAAATTTCGAATTTTCTTCTAGTAAGCAAAATCAAGAAGGTGGTCCGAGTGACTGAAGTTATCAGGCCCACATCTTTTATCCTGGGCATGTACATGAAGGCTCCCCGACGAAATTGGATTTTCTCAACAACAGGGTTAGGGCAGTCTTCCCGGACGGGGCATGACCTTGCCCACACGGTTTGAAGATGGGATGATGGATAGAAGAGCTAGTATGCAGAGATTTAAAACCGATTCAGATATGCATGAAAATAGGGTTACAAAAGAAAAAAATAATTCATAAAGAAATTTAAAAACAGTTCATTATGACACCCTCAGTAACTTCAGTCCTTTGCGTTTTTCATTTTAGGCCTCCCGCAAATATACCGTCCTTCTCCGACGAGGGATGGGATAGCACAAGGTACATGGAATGAGGTATAACAGAGCTAAGAAGAAGTGATTGAAAATCGATTCTAATATGCATTAAAATATCATTACAAAACAAAAAATATGTTCAAGATCCCCCAGCTAGTAACTTCAGTTCTTTTCGGTTTTTTAAATTATTATTATTTTTTATTATTTTTAGGCCTCCCCGACGAAACCGCCGACCTTCCCTGGCGGGGGGGGGGGCAGTGCTTCCCGACGAGGGCCATGACCCCCCGGCCCCCGCTGGAGCAACCCCTGATAAAAGGGACTGGGGAGGAGGGAGAGCAGATGGGTGGATATTTCAGACCGCCGCCATTGGCACAGATCCCTCCCCTTTGTAATCTGTTTTGGTTATTTGAGGGTCACGCAATTCGGGAGCTTAATTTTCTGTGTATTTTAAAGTAAATTTATTGAAAAAGGGTTTTTCCCATGAAATGAAGAGAGGGGGATGCATACCCTTAATTCGAGTTTTCAAGCCGGTTTTCTTATTTCACTGTTCCTAGCCATACAAGTTTACTCTGATCTACCCCCTCTCCGAACAGCTCGACATGATTATGAGTTGTGGACATTGGCGTAGCCACGGGGGTGATTTTGTGGGTTAGAATCCCACATGACCAACCTTGCAATGCAAAAAATACCAAAAATAGTTTTTTTTCTCTCTATCCTTAGAAATTTCTCTCATTTCGTGGTCCCAACCCCCCCCCCCCCATTACACCAAAAACCCTCCCCGTGACACAATCCTGGTTACGCGCCTGGTGGTGGGTGTAATTTTCTCAAATCATTTTTCTTGCTACGTGCCCCTCTGCTTTACAAAAGTTAATCCTAAATCCCACCCCTATTTAGTAAGCACAGATTTACCTGCGTTACACTTCCCACTGCAACTAAGCCGATGTGTGTGACAAAAGTGGGCAAAATGTGTGTGACAAAAGTCGTGCCCTGTCAAATTGTGACAAATATGGGCAATTGTCGTGACAAAAGTCATGACCTCCCTTGTGACAAAAGTGGGCAATGATTGTGACAAAAGTGGTATTTGTGACAAGTGTGGGCGAAAAATTTTGGCAAAAGTGGTTGGTGAGACAAGAGTGGTATTTGTGACAAAACTTTTTGCTACACATGTCAAAAAATGCTATTTCGGGAGTTCTGAGAATTCGCAATTTTTGAATTTTTTTGTATGCTCTGCGCCAAGTATTTTGGCTCTCTTCTTAGAGTACAATGCAATGATTGCATATTTTGGACAGAGGATCCTATGCCCATAACCTAGAGCGTAGTTCACTGTCGATGTTCTTAACGTTGTGGCTTGGAAATGCAATAAGATGACTATTAGCAATGATTTTCTCGACCAGTGCCCCTAAAAGTATAGTTTTTTTTGTTAAAGCCAATCGTTATTTATATCCCGTTCCTTGAAAAATAAGGTTCATTTTTTTGTTTTCTTCAGGGGTATTATGAGAGAGCAACTATAAAATGAAAAGATGGATATGGCTTTCCTCGCTATTTTTGTTTAGGCACACTACTTTTGTCTTTATTTCAAGCTGACATAAATATTTTACCACAAGCGGTACACCTTAGAAGTTTTAGCACAAGGGGGCTAATAAAAGTCTGGGAAATGCCATTTCTGGCTATCTGAGGGGTCGCAATTTTTCAAAATTTTTCACTACACCCCGCACCATCTGATCCGCTTGGATAGTCCTTTTGTTTTCCTGGTCTTCAAAGGGCTACCCCGATGCTTTTGATCTGTAATGCTTCACTCTAATTTTTTAAACCCTACTAAAAGAGCCTGTAGGCCACTTCATGTAGGCCTTACTTATACCAGCTGGGAAATGCCGTTTCCGACTATCTGAGGGACCGTAACTTTTCAAAATTTTCCGTGCACGCCGCATCAACTAATGGTGGCGCTCCGTTTAGAGAGTCGTAAGCCTCGTCAGCCTCATCCTCTCAGATTTATTCCACCAGGCATTCATGCTTCAGGGATTCATACTCTTTGAAACTGGCCTATTGGCTCCTCCATTCAATTGGAAAACATCCAACCATTCGGGATTTGGGACCATGACACCCCTAAACATGAAAACCAACGACGGCCCTGAGTCTGAGAGCCGTGAGTTTGGTTAAGTGTTGTCCTTAAGTGGACGTATAGCTTCTTCGGGATGCAGTTAATAGTTTGGTTTCGCCGAGGGGCTCTTTTCCAGAGAGTCAGGAGGACCTTAGAAACAATGTTTTGTAATTACGCACTTCCTACTGACATCAATACCGCTTGGATACATATCGCTGTTTGACCGAACGCCGTATAATTGGTAACATCGAAAAACGGAAGAACGCCATTTTTTCCTGGATAGAGGACCAATTAACATCGTCGTGTGAAATAACGCCACCAAAGAACATCGTCATATGCGATGGCGGTTTTGGATTTCCATTCCTCTCATTGCCTCCTCTCTGCCCATACGAAGTCACAGAGGGTACACTCTAAAAAGTGTTGGGTAAAAAGTGTTGGGCAAAATACAAAATGCCCAACATGGGCAAATTATTGCCCAACAAATGGGTACCCATATTGTTGGGGGCAAATAAAGGTTGGGCAAAATCCAGGTGTTGGTAAAAGGTGTTGGGCAAGTTTTGAAGTACCCAACAGTTGGGTAATATGCAATTGACCAATCAGATGATTAGTTAAAGATCAGTTAAGTTTTACAGATAATTATTGTAATATAAGTGGTTCATTATAAGATCTCATGGTTGAATAAGGTTGTATTTGGTAAATAAAAAGCTAACGGTAGAATAGCAGTAAAAATCTGGACGAAAGTACTTAAAGAGCAATGGTCGCATAGAAAAATGAAGTTTTCATTGCTACATATTTAATGGGAGAAGAAATACAAAGTTCGAGATTGAGTTTGATACTTTAAACTACACACTTCACTGTTTACCTATCAAGTTCATCGTCGCTGGTGCCCGGGAAGCAGTATCAAGTTTGGTTTCGCCGAACGGCCCTTTGCCAGAGGGTCGGGAGGACTTTAGAAAAAGTCGCTGGTGCCCCTTGGCTCTTCGCCAGAGAGTCGTGGGGACTTTTAGAAAAAAAAAAACGCTGGTGCCCCAGCTACTCTTGGAGGATAAACGGTGTATGTGTTAGGGTACTTTGTAATTACATATCAGGTTATATTGTAATTATTGAAATCCAAACAAGCACCGAACATACTGGGTAGCTGCATTGCCCAACACCTTTTGCCCAACAGTTTGCCCAACAGTTGGGAGGACACATATATACCCAGTGTTGGTTAAAAAGTTGGTCATTCAGTGTTGCCCAACTACTGGGTAATTGCATTGCCCAACACCATTTGCCCAACCGTTTGCCCAATTGTTGGGAGGACACATATATACCCAGTGTTGGTAAAAAGTTGGGCAAATATTTGCCCAATATTTTTTTGAGTGTATCACCCCTGGATTGTAACCCCGTTACATTTAATGTTTATTGTGGACACTCACAAGATGCGATTTAACTGACCAATCATTTATCACGTCCCTATCATCGGTGAAAAATGTCGCTCGTTCAGTAGCTTCTGCTTGTAACTATGTCCTGATTGGAAATACCGTATCTGGTTCCAATTGGAAGCCCATTGTATTGACAATACAAAAATCGCAATGAAAATTTTATTTTTCTGAATTGCAGTTAAATTCACAAAAATGAGGGTTTCAGAAACACAGTAGTACTTTTGCCAATATGAGGCCCCGTTTTATAGATCGTTTTTAAACGACGTGTCTTCTATGCTGTTGCTTCGAAAAACAAACAGATTGAAGCAAGTGCAGCGCCACCATTTCTATTTACACTTGCTGGCACTTAAACCACGTTTGCAATGCTGTAATACATATGGGTGTTGGTACAAAAATAACTTGTGATATGTAGCACCTATCAAAAAAAGACAGTTAATTTCTTTTTCTTTTAATTTATCTTTATTCTGTCAACTTTGTGCAAAGAGACCTATGTCCATTGTCCATGTTTACGAGTAATAAATATGCAATTATTGTCAATACTAATGTAGACATGATTTTTATCGTAGAAATCAAGCCAGCATAAAATATTTACTTTCATAAAAAATGGAGATACACTCGAGTATACTCCAAAGGGTTGTATCTGAAACTTGGATTTAAAGGCCTGATCGTTTCGCCCCAAACAGTTTCAATGTTCCTAACATCCTTACTTAAGCCCCTCCCACAACTGTCTAAAACTCTTTCTCGTTCAGACACAATCTCAGTTTATTGTTTAAGGATGTGTATGCAAGATCTCAATGTGTAATCAAAACACTTTCAGTACAGTGCATGTTGCGTATTACGAGCCGTAGTACTCGGCATTTTTTAAACTAGCTGTCAATTAAGGAGCTAAGCAAATTGAGAATTTCTGTGGACTACTTCAAAATTTTAGTTTGGGGTGAGAGGCCATTTTTTGGCATCCTACTCCTTTAAAAAGGCGCATTTACTAAAAGCAGACTCATTTTTTCATAAGGAATAAGACATCTTTTTGTTAATCTTATATTAACCTTAAACTTATATTGGCTTTGCCACTTGCATTTTAAATTTGCAGTTGTAAAGAAATTTAGTAAAATTTTGAGTCTCGCTACGAAACTTTGCCTGAAAAAAGTGTCTCCAAGAGATACATCACAAAGTTGTAAGGGTGCGTATGAAGCTGTCTATAAAAAACCAAGAAATTTAAATTCGATACTGTTTACTTGTATGGTCTAATCTAGTTATTAATTATTATTTGACTTGCCAATATCTTCTCAAGCAAACATAAAGTAAGGGTACTAGCATTTTTTACAATTTTCCAAACTCAAGCTTTTATGAGCGATATTATTGTTTTGATTTTATGTATATTCATTTCATTTAATTGCGATTCTCTTCGACTCGATTTAAATATCCTATATTCGAAACAACCTTATTCTAAACTCAACTGAAAAGAAGGTAGAAAATGGTCTTTCATGAATTTAATCTTCTAGTTTCCTGTACTGAGTTCTTAGAATTAAATTTTGGTTAATTTTTCCTCAAGTTGTTGGGCGTGTTTGTATACACCTACAGTTTAAAGGCCTGGTCCTCGCACCCCAACAGGGTTTTCCTCCTAAATTACTTGGGCAACAAATTTCTAAAATTCATCCTTACCCAGACACATTTTCAGTGCATTGTTTCAGGTTGGGTATACAAGACCCAATTTGTAATAAAAACACTCTCAGTACAGTATTATATTCAAAATTAATATGAGCTTAGGTACTATGCATTTTCGAACTAGCCGTGAATCAAAGAGCTGTGTCAATTGAATTCTTGTGGACTGCTACAAGAATTGAAGTTTTGGTGAGAAGATAACCCCTTTAACAGACATAATTTTGTGGAAGAGTGGCAGTTTTTTACTTGTGGAAGTAGCTACAAAAAGCGAAGGAACATATCAAATGCTGCCTCATATGTAGCTATGATATGTATCACATGTAAGAAACCAGCAGTGTTAAGTTTCTTTTGAAGGCAGTTAATTCTCATTCCAAACTACAATTTTTGTGTAGTCTACAGAATTTCTCAATTGTCACAGCTCTTTGATTGACAGCAAATTAAAAAAATCTAGCGTAGTGAATAGCTCATATTACGCAAAATGTAGTCTACTGAGATTATTCCGATAACACTTTGGTGACTTGTTTTCTCGGTCTGAAGAAATACAATAAAATTTTTTCTTGATGTGGATGAGTTCTAGACAATTTTGGAAGGGACTTAAAGGGTCAATCCTCTCATCCCAAACTACACTTCTTGTAGCTTTTTGATTGACAGCTAATTCAAACAATGCAGATTACCAAAGCTTACATTACACAGCATGAACTGTACTGAGAGTGTTTTTATTATACACATAGAACTTCTCTATACTCAACCTGAAGCAATAAACTGAGATTGTGACTGGATAAGGATGAATATCAGACAATTGTGGGAAGGGCTTAAGTAAGAAGGTTAGGAGAATTGGTACTGTTTGGGGTGAGAGAACTGGGCCTTTAAAGGGGAAGTTTAAGCAAAAAATTAATTGTCATAGAGGTTAAAGAGAAACCACATCTACACAGTGTGGTGAAACTTCCAATCAAATCTGACATGTATTTCTCGAGACATCAGTTAATGAAGTTCCTAAATTTGTGTTCCAAATAAGCTTGACAGCAGCAGAGGTTATATCACTTCCATTAAATTTAATCGGAATGCTTTGTTTCTCTTGGTCTTTCATACTGTTTTCTTGACATTGAAGTAAAAAGGAATGGGATCTTCCTGTGGGGAATGCAAAGTTTGAAAAGTTTTCATGTTACTTATGCAGTCACATTCTGATAATACAGGGTTGTAAAGGAATACAAAAGACTGTCCATAAGTCCCCTTCTAACATGAAACTCGATATGACCTAAAACCCTTCTTTCAAGTAAGAAGGTTAAAGGAGCTGAAACCGTCTGGATGAGATTTTAAGCATTCCCACAGTAATGCACGATATTAATAGCGATATTAAGGAAGAATAATGCACTTTTCAAGGGTAGTTAGGATTTTTTCCCTAAATTTATAACATGGATCTTCTACTCTTAAGTAGTGTGACATGCCGTCAGTGACTTTACTTGACAGTTGCAAGGTTTTCTAAGGAAAATCCGTTGGAAGTATGGCCATATCTTTTACCGTTCTCAAGATGCTCACAGCTTATAACAAGGAATTTCATGATTAGGTACCGCCCCATTGTATTGTATCGATCGTATTCCTTGTTCGGTGCTCGGGTTAGGTAATAGGTTAGGGGTCAGGGTTTTCGTTAGCCAGTAAGGAAATTTCTTGTTAAACCAGGAAGGTGTTATTTTAATAACACCTCCCTGGTTAAACAGTGCCCACCTCCCCCAAGACTTACCTCTTCAAAATATGAACATTTTCTGAAGCAACTTGTGGCGTATGAAAAATAATTATGTGGAGTGTTACACAGTGTGGACATTTTTTTGATCACCCTACATTATTTATCCCTTAATCACTCATCAGATATTTTATTGTCTGGTAATTTCTACTAATGATTTTCAAGGGTATAATTAGAACTTTCAAAATTAAACCCTCAGAACATTCTTAAGCTACAATTGTACTTGAAATGAAGATTGGAAAAACAGTATGGTAGTCATATGGTGTGTCCCTCCGAAGACATTACAAGATTTGCTTACTGAGCTCATGTTTATGCATGTTAAGTGCAAAGGAGAAATAACCCTGTAAAATGGTCAATTTGTGACGGATTTTCGTAGTCATACTCTGGTTACGTCTTTAACGTTGGCGCCACTGTACCCGTCAAAGTATTTGCTCGGTCCTTATTATCTTGTGGTTCAATCTATAGCGGTACCCTCTTTCCAGTTGTGGGCCAGTGGTTTGTTTTCCCTATCCCGTTGCTTACTTTGAACATCATACACAACGGCAGTAGATGGTAGCAAGTTTTTGGTATGATTCGACCTTGGAACCAAACCTCGGACCTTCCGAGTGAAAGTAGAATGATCTCATGAATTGAAAGACCCCCTTAAACTGGTGAGTGAACGTAGACGCTATAGCTGAAGGAGATCCTTCGCCTTATCAAGACGCAATGCAAATTCACCGCTTCATAATGTACCCTGGCGTGCGCATAAGTCCTTAAAGTGTTATCAGAACACTCTCGGTACATGGCGTGTTGTATGAGCTACTCTGTAATTTATGAATTTGATGTCAATCAAAGTGTTATGCCATTTGAGAATATCTGTAGACTACTAGTAACATTATAATTTGTGTTACGATTAACTGTCTTTACTTTAAACATGGGATACACTGGCGCCTGTTTTTTAGGGTTATCTTTAATTTCTTATAGACTTTTTAATTTTTGTAATGTAACTCATGGCATTCTGTCAAAGATGAATGTTACAATGAGAAATTAAGGGGAATGGGGAACTCTCGTGGCAATGATGGTTATGTTCATGTAGTCATTTTCTACTTTGAAATCAATCTCATGTTATGAAAATTTTCTAGCGGTATCAAAAAAGATGTTGACGTTATTTTCTCTTAAACATTTTCCAAGTTTTTATTTTCTATGGGGACGCACCATTCCCCCTCCCCTCTGAAATCCAAACGTAACACAGACCAAATATGTTTCAGGGAGGTGTAGCTCTCCGAGTGGTTACCTCACGCTGATGTCCAGTACAAAAGCTCACTACATCATCTTGCTGCACTTGCGCCGTCAATTTTTCATGTTGTAAAAACTGTAAAATTTACAAATCCGGTCAGTGTCACTTTCACTCCTTTGGCAAGGAGTTACAAACATCATAATTATGATACAGGGATTTGTCAAGGTTCTTCAAATGTTTCAACACACTAGGCGCGGAATTGTTCCGTCATATTATACATGATGCGTAGGTCAAAGCAGTGGCGTAGCCACGGGAGGGGGAAGTTGGGGTTGAAACCCCCATGACCCAACCTTGCAATGAAAAAACACCGAAAACAGCGGGTTTCTCTCTATCTTTAGACCTTTCCCTCATTTCGTACCCCAACCCCATGACACAATCCTGGCTCCGCATCCGCATCAGCTTCCGTGGGCTATTGACCCCGTGACCTTAAACTATTGTCTCTCTCGTTGTTGTGGCCGAATTTTCGGGTATCTACTCGAAGTTTCGAGCTCCGCGTGAAACAGCAAAGATGGGTGACAGCCGCGCTCTCCGTCTGGGTCCAAAAGTACCCAAACAACGGTAAAGGGTTGAATTGATATTCAAATTTTCTTAAAAATATGCCAACTCAAGTCACGATGATTACAATCAGACTGGGACGAAATAACTATCGATTTGATGAAACGGGTGAATTGTCAGTGGGAAAGTATAATCTAACCCCCAAGACCATCGACCATTTCATCCAATGAAAGTGGTACATTTTATCTGGTAAGTTTCTGATCACTTAGCAAGTTGCTGATTGTTTCTACTTTTGCAAACGAGAGCTCAAAATAGTGACGGGAAATGCCATTTCCGGCCATCTGAGGTGATTTTTCAAATTTTATGTACGCTCGGAGCCAACTAATGGTTGCACTCAACCGTTAAACAGACTTCTGGGCAGAATTACATGTTTGAGGCAAAAAAATGATAACTTTCTGATTACTTTGCAGTTTGTGAGTCAAGTTTTAAGTGAACATTTTATAGCAAACGAAAGCTCAAAACAGCGAATGCTGAGATTCTAATTATAAGCCTAGGAAAGAACATCTCCAACCATCTGAGGGGCCGGCCGATTTTTCAAAATTTTCTCCACGCTCTTCTCTAACTAATGGTGACGCTCCGCTCAGATAGCCTTCTTGGCAAAATTAGTTTAACGTGAAAATGTTTTTGCAAACGAAAACTCAAAATGGAAACTGCTTAGATCCTCTTATCTGCCCGAGAAATGCCATTCCTGCTTTTCACAAAACTTTCTGTGCGTTCCGCTCCAACTAATAATGGTGGTGATCCGCATAGCTAGTCTTTCGGGAAAAGAATTCCAAGATCTGTCGTTTACTGAAACTCGATTTTATTGACTTCTTAAGGGTCAGGAGCAGTCCCAACTTGTTTTGAACTTCAGCACAATTATTCTCTTATATCTCTTAAAAGTATCGTTTAAAGTATTTAAGGTCTTCAGTATTGCATATTCAAGGAAAACCAAGAAGTTACTCCTTGTAAATTTCACATTTGAGGAGGAAACACATTGTCACGTGACTGTAAAGAGCCACTCATGAAACAAGACAGTCTACTACACTAATTCAAGTAGACTTCTCATGCCCTTAAATAATTGACTGATCGTCCATAACAAATGAGTTTCTTAAGAAACAATGCAACAGTTTTGTTACAATAGACAGATTTTATGGAAACTTTGCACCTGTATTGGTTTGACTTTTGTAAAGTTCGAGTAAAAGAAGAAAAGTAATCAGGAGTTCGCAGAATCATTGCACCTGTTGAAATAGATTTATGACTAAATACATTGTTCTTAGTATCTTTTCATTTTTAATGAGAATGCACGTGGCTTATGTGGGATGAATCTCTCACCGTGTAACTAGCACGGACGTATATGATGGTTTCCTGAGATCTATGGTGAAATTATCGAACGACATGAAACCGAGTCAAGAAAGTAAAAAATTTTAACAATTAATCTGAAAACATAGTTGTTTTTAGGTACAACAAGAACGTTGAAATCATTGTCATACAAACACCTATCACGGTTCCTGCATTGACAATGCGTCCGCCGAAAACAAATTCGTATAGATAAGTTAGTGGGATACTTAATGTTATTGCTGTAGAGACAAACATAGCGTTCTCTGTCTTTAAGGCTCTCGCAAATGCATACACTGTTCCTAAGGAGACTGCACCCAACAACATGCATATATATAATTCGTGTAATGTCTTCGGTTGAATCCAGGAACTCGTCACAGACAAGTAAAGAGAAGATATTGTTATGCCAACAAACCCAACCAAACACAATAACAAGCAAGGGTCCTCTTTCTGCCGGTGGGCCAAATATCGGGCAGCAATATACATCAAAGATAAGGAGAATAGTCCACCGAACGCGCAAATTACTCCAAGTACGGGAGAAAGTAAGTCGTCCTGGTCGGCGGTTTCGACGGACGTTTTGCTAATGACAACCAATCCAATGCCATTAACTATCGAAAGGGCGCCATCTACACAATCGAACGTTTCTCCGAGGAAAATACACGCAAAGATGGTCGTCGGTATGGGTTTATTGAAGGTGATAGCACTCGCATCGGAAACCGATATTAGCCCCATTGCTATTGTCACTAAACTAATACCACATGTATCGAACACAGCAAATAGAATGCCTGCCAGCAGATCTCGCCAATCATAATTTTCCCCTTCTTTCCAAGAAATGCCAAATACGAAGAGGAGAAGAAAACAACTCCGAAAAAAGACTGTTTCCATCGGACTGAACAGGGAAGAAACTTCACCCATGACCACCGATTGACCTGCAGTAAGGATACCACTCGCAACAGCCCAGAATAACCCCTGTCGTTTAAGGATACTCCATCTTTCTCCAGTTACCCCTTTTTTGTCAGAATCGCTGTTATTTTCGTCCATTCTGAGGAGAGGTACGTCTCCATCCTGCATTTGTCCTCCAGCATCAAGATCTCTGTCGAAATACAAAAAAAAAAAAAAAAAGTAAAAGGATATAGATTGTTTTCACGTGACGTCACAATTGAAAAGTCCCCCCAAAGCCGGACAATTATCAACAGTGTTTTAGACTTAGTTAAATAGTCATACGTGTGTCGTCAGCTGTTTCTCAACTAGCTACAATAACTAGCGCACTGCACTAGTTTTTGCCCGTCAAAAGGGGTGGGCTAGTGGCACTAGTGAAAGCACTCTTATACAGACGAATCCGAACAGTCAACTGATTTAGTCGGCCATAACTGGGGTCCATCAGCTTTAATCTTGCAAATTCTTTGCTTAGATATATCATGGATGGCTGCACATTACAATCAGACAATACACGCTCTTGATCTCATTTTTACTTACACTGTTAAGACTGTCTGTACGTTTACAGAAAATATATTAAAAAACACAAAAGAAAACGTTCTAAAATGTCGTAACAAGTGCTGTCAGTTCATTGGCAGCACTTTTTATGTAATATTTTTGTACTTCTCTCTCTTTTTGTTGTTTTGTACAAAAATTTTGTAATATAACAGATATATCTCACAATGTAATATAAGGGTTACTTTAAAATAAAATTAATCTAAAGTATCTGCAGCACGGGTCTGTGCACACACGCAGAGACAGCGGCACCAGCTTTGCAGTAAACACACTCCACAGGCTATATTTTAACCCTTTACCGTTGTTTGGGTCCTTTTGGACCCAGACGAAGAGCGCGGCTGTCACCCATCTTTACTGTTTCAGATGGAGCTCGAAACTTCGAGTAGCTACCCGAAAATTCGGCCACAACAACGAGAGGGACAATAATTTAAGGCCACGGGGTCAATAGCCTACGGAAGCTGATGCGGGGCGTGCTACGTCCGCTTTTCCGCCCACTCCCGAGGCGCGCAAATATGCTCCGATTGGAGCACAACGGTAAAGGGTTAAAGATGGAGTGTCGTCTTGAAACAAATTCTGAAAACGCAAGCCTTCGATAACCTTTTCACGGATTACGTCCCCACTACGTGACTTCATAATTAATATCTGGAATATGAATACTTCAAATATTAATTATGAAGTCAGGTGGTGGTGACGTAATCCGTGAAAAGGTTACCGAAGGCTTGCGTTTTGAGAAATCTATTTCATGACGACACTCCATCTTTAGAGAAATTTAAGGTTGATGGGCCCTACTAATGGCCGACTTCATTCGGATTCGGATTTGTGTTTATTGATTTCTTGCCACGTGACCGTCGCTGCAGTGTGACTCACTGTGTTTTCAAGTTGACAGCACTGGGTGATTCCACGTGGACTCAGTAGCGGGTGGAGTGGACGAGCTTTTTCGTCCAGGCTATCGGTGCGAAAAAAATAAAACTAACTGCAGCTATAAGGGGACGACCGTCACAGAGGCGCCACGCAGACCAGTGGCGTAGCTACTGGGGGGGCAGGGGGGCAAGTTGCCCCCCCCCCTGGAAAATTTTTTGGGGAAATTTGATGAAAATGGGGAAATTTGATGAATCTTCTTATTATTACAAAAATTTTACAAAAATTTCTCAAAATTTTTGTTAGAATAAGAAATTGTGAGACATTTCTAATACATAATTCGTATTTTCATGCAACAAATTAACTCAGATTTCGTCAGTGTTGCATGAACCGGCCCAATTCGCGTTCCACAGAAATATCCTCGTCGCGTAGCAGATTGAATGTTCTTTTGTGCTTGTATAGGCACGGGGGTTATGATCAGTGCATTTCAGTGCACAGGAAGCTGTTATTCAGGTGATACTTTGGGAATTCATCAGTAAAAGGATGTGAAAACTGAAAAGTCACTACCCTAGACCCCCGAGGTTGTTATGTTCTTCTACAAGCTAGCAGTAGCTGTACGATTTTACTCTGTGTACATAACGATGGATCGGGCTGAAACAATCCATGGCCAACGATAAACTTAAAGTTAATCTAGAAATTAGAATTAACGGGATCCGTTGGCACACTTAGATTTTGTTACTTAGCCTAATCCTTTGAGGCTTACAAGCTAGTTCAGGAAAATAGCTTTCTGCTCACTTTGAGTGTAACAATAAATGGGCAATGAGTACCTTGTAGCCTTCTACACATAACAGACTGCTTTTCTCACAGGATATCCTGTGTGATCGAGCCACTATTAGGCATCCTTAGTGGCGTGCGAAGGGGAGACCATTGGGCCATGCCCCCCTCACAGATGCCATTTTTTCTTTGTTCTTAAAAATACGTAGTCTAACTTTATTAACACAGATTTTACTTCAAAAGATAGCATATGTGGCACCAGATTGCTTATAAGGACACCCAATTTTTCAGAAATTTTCAAAGGGGAAGGATTGTCCCTGCAAGGTCTTTCAGTGTTGCCAATTTTTTTTTGAATTCCTACAAATAGACCAAGGCAAATTCTGTCAAATTCCAATTTTTACTTAAAAAGGTAGACTCTGTTTCCCACTGGTGGCATCGATAAAAAAGACTACATGTTTAGATTCTCTTTACAAGCATAAATACGCTATTTTGGCCATCTGAGGGGTCTGATTTTCCGAAATTTTCTTTACGCTCCGCGCCAACCAATGGTGGTGCTTCGCTCGGTCTTTTGGGCAAAATTACAAATTTGGGGTAAAATTAGCTCTTAACTCTCTGATCACTTTGCAGTTTGTGAACATATTTTGAAGTGAGCATTTTATTGCAAACGACAAAAGAAGAAAGCGACTGGCTAGATTCTTTTTTATTAGTCTGAAAAATGCTATTTCCGGCCATCTAAGGGGTCTGATTTTTCCAAATTTTCTCTACGCTCCGCGCCAACCAATGGTGGCGCTCCGCTTTGATAATCTTTATGACTAAATAACATTTTGTGGCCAAGAAAAACCACAAATACCGATCAATGCTCTTTTATTTGGACTTCTAAAAGTGTGCAAATTTAATGACAAGTTTTACTCCGTAAGGTAGCATAACTGGCATAAGAGTGCATGTAAAGACACAAAAGTTTCAGTTTTATCCTCATGAACCACCACGATTCAACTTTTAACACTGTTCCTGTCAAAGTCAAAAATCTTGCACCATTTTGCATGTAGGCTCCTTGAAAACGTCAAAACATTTCCGGACACCCCTCCTCTTAGACCATACTGTATGCCCCTCCCCCTTCAGAGAAATCCTGCGTACGCCACTGCTTTAGTACATACAAATAAACCAGATATTGTTTACCAAAATAATATACTTTGTTATTTCCGATTGCTCTATGTTATACTTTAAGATTAAAATGCAGGTAATATTACAAAATGACATGTTAATGTTGTTATACTTGTTAATTTGCATATTTTATATGAAATACATACACATTGATCGGGAAAAGTTTTGGGGAAATTTCATACCTTTGCCCCCCCTGGAAAAAATCCTAGCTACGCCACTGACGCAGACTACTTGGAAATCAGAAGAAACTTCATAAATTCATTTGTGGACGACGATCGTGCCGCGGCTGCCAAGGCTATGCAGTACGGAACGCCAAAACGGCAAGGCTTGTTGGTGTTCCAAATTATTTCGTTCATTTTTTTGTCGTTGTTCGTTTCTATTTTGTTGCTATTTTTCATTTTGTTCCTCTCTTATTTCGTTTTCTAATTATATTTTGTTTTCAAATTGTAATCCTTTATCCATTCCAAATACAATGCCCATTTCTTTTTCGTTGTCTATTTCTGTTTTGTTGTACTACCGTTGTCAATTTCTAATTCGTTGTCTACTTCTGTTTCTGTGTCAATTTCCAGTCCGTTGCCGGTTCCTATTTCGTTGTCATTTTGTTATCCGTTGTTCATTTTCATTTCGTTGTCTAGTTCTGGCTTGATATGTTCATATAAAACTCTGTTTACATATCTAAGCTGGTATTTCATCAATTATATCTGGCTTGATATGGCCAGATAAAACTTTATTTACATATCTGGACTGGCATCTCATCAAGTTATATCTGGCTTGATGTGACCATATAAAACTTGATATAATTTATTAAGATACCAGGGCCGTGGCATGAGCAAAATCTCTAGGGGGCAGTTCCAACACTGCCTATGTAGAGCGCAACCATCAGTTAGCACGTGGTGTATGT
This sequence comes from Holothuria scabra, assembly GCA_037179385.1. Lineage (NCBI taxonomy): Eukaryota > Metazoa > Echinodermata > Holothuroidea > Aspidochirotida > Holothuriidae > Holothuria > Holothuria scabra. The sequence goes on along the minus strand of CM074195.1, from coordinate 21,214,031 downwards.
ACGATTTGGAAATCTCAAGGGGGGGGGGAAGTTTCCCCATTGCCCCCCCCCCCCCGCCGGCTACGGCCCTGGATACCTATGTAGGGTTTTATATCTGGCTTCACATGACCATATGGGTTCGCTTCCCAGGCCGAGTCATACCAAAGACTCTAAATCAAAACTAAAGAAATGATTGTTTCCCGAAAGGGACAACCAGAAATTAATGTCTTCTGCTTCACTGTACAACTAATATATCGTTACACGTGTTAGGACTAAAACATACGCGGTTGCAAATAGTCACTTCCGACTTTGCAATCCGCGGCCCCCCGCAAGGTTTTGCCTGAAGAGAAACGAGAGCGGCTCCGTAGTTTTCCCTTTCGAGAAACCAAAAAGGAACCTACTGCCGTTGTGCGTAATGCTTCGCATATAAGCAATGGAGTAGGAAAACAAGCCAGTGAGCCACATCTGGAAAAAAAGGCTGTGTCCGGCTCGACTTGAACCAATAGGTTGGAAACTGGGCCCTAAAACTACATCTAACTAATTCATATGACCATATAATAACAGCTAGATATTTCCAGATATAAGCCAGATATAAATTTTGAGTAAGGGAAATCTCTTTCACGATACTTCAGGTCATAGATAATGAATATTCAGGATCATGAGTATCTATGACTAGTAGTGACTTGTTGTGAACTGCACAACTGATTGAGAAAAATACTGTCACATGACTCTTAAGAGCCAATCATAAAACACGACAGAATACTACACTAATCTAAATTAGTGTGCCAGACTGCTCCCCCTCTTTAAAAAAAACTCTGTTCTAGAGTCTTACAGTATTTCACAGAGGTGCTGGGATCTAACTTCATGTCGTCTGTTATATCTTAAAGAGGACTTAATCGAACTTTCCTATCACTTCAGCATTGGTATTAAATGAAAATTAAATTGGTTGATTCGGCGCAACAAGCACGTAGGAGTTGCTTGGTTCCTCTTAAAATGTAGCCAAGCACCTAGTCAGGATTGTGTCATGGGGAGGGGGATGGTGTCATGGAGGGGTTGGGACCCGACATGAGGGAAAAATCTAAGGATAGAGAGAGAAAAAGTCGCTATATTAGGTGCTTTTTGCATTGCAAGGTTGGATCATGTGTGTGTGTGGGGGGGGGGGGGAAGCTAACCCCCAAATACCCTCCCCTCGAGTTCAAACAGTCCAACTCCCATATTCATAGAGAATTCCTGAGCTGAGATGTAAAATACTAAAATTTATTTCGTCCATATGAAATGATAAATTGAGCAAAGTTTTTTGCTGTCTTGATGCATTACTCAAATTACAGTCTTTGTATTTCTTTTTTTTACGGAAACCTACTGGGCCCCGTCTGCAAAAATGTTGTTCAATCTCATAGGCTGCGGAAGCAGCACGAGTGCCAGAGGGCCTAGCCCCTAATACTTTTGATGAGATTTTGGGAGGACATACCCTCCCCCCCCCGTCCCCAATAATTGAATGTCGCAAAATAAATTTTTAGTTGCTTTTATTACATTTCGGTTATTCTTTGGCCCAAACATTACTTTTCAAAGGGCAAAAGTGGCAAATCTTCCGGGGGCTTCGCCCCCTGAAACCCACATTAACGATAACCTGTAGGACAGTTTAATTTCGCTCTTCAAACAGTTAGAACAAAAGCTTTCTTTCTTTTTTCAAATTATTTTTCTTCTTCTCAAACCAGGGCCTTTTAAGCCTACTGGGCGAGGAGCATGTTCCCAGTCCCCTTATTGGCCCCAGTGACATACATTTGCACCAACCTGAGTAATAATGTCCCTTTTAGGATAATTAGTAATACCTATACAAAGATACACTTTTGCTTCCATTAATTCCCCTAAAAGGCGTAAAATGTAAGAGCTTCCAGGGGCCTGTTGCGGTCGCTGGACCCCACGCATACTGTCTCGGGATTTTAAATAGAAATTCCTATTGACAGAATGCCCCAAAACACTTTGGATCTCTGAAAAATGCCCTGTCTCAAATTATCAGTCACATGTTCAATTCTGAGTAGCTTCAGCATTTTGACTTTGCCCCCTTAAATTACTGTAAAGTACGTTTCTCCTTAATCAAATGCCATAGTACTTCACGATTCCATTCTCGTCCTTTACCGCACCCCACTCCTGAAATAAATTCATAGTTGAAAATCCTTAATTTGAACAAGATTTTCTACCATTTTGGAGCCTCTCAAATCACTGAAATCGCTGAGCTTCAGAAGGCTTCGCCCCTGGACCCCTAGCGGGGAATTGCCCTGGACCCCCACCAATGGCCCTTAAGCGGGTCCCTGGACCCCACGCCGATGGGTCTTGCTCTCCGAACGCCTTACAGTGTCACCATTATCTCGGCTGCAGAAACTTGTGGCCCCCAATAAAAAACATCTTTTGCCGCCTATGAATCTTACTATTATAGAGTGACTTGACCCATCAATCCCTCTCTCTACAGCAAGCAAGCAAGCGGGAATCAATCATTGTCATATGGACAGTTTTAACTTCAACCGAAAACAGGAGCAGGTAATGTAAGTTGCACAAAAAATAAGTCAAAATTATTGCGCGATTGAATATTTCGATTTGAGTAAATATAATTCTTTGACCTGCGAGAACCCATTTGCCCATTAGCGTGCACCGTAAGCAGCATGGATTATTCATTATTTAATATTTAAATTTCACCGATTTGTTGACCAATGCTTTTGAACAGAAACTTTTTGTTTCTGGAACTTTTCTAGGCCTCTCCAAGGCATTTGATTGTCTACATCATAAAACACTTCTAAGTAAATTATCCTACTACGGCGTCCGAGGTGTTATACTCAATTGGTTTAGGAATTATTTATCTGATAGAAAACAATTCGTAGTCATTCGTAATGTACATTCAAACTACCTACCTATTAATTGTTGTTTCCACCAGGGCCCCATCCTTGGACCTCTTCTCTTTATTATGTACATTAATGATCTATGTAAGTCCAGTGACAAGTTACACTTTATATTGTACGCCGATGATACTAATATTTTCTGTTCGCATGAAGATTCTAAGACTTTAATGTATATTGTTAGCAATGAATTATTCAAAGTACGTACATGGTTCTGTCCAAATAAGTTATTACTGAATGTAAACAAAACTGCATTCATTCTTTTCAGTACTCCTAATAGGCTGCCAGACCCTTCCATCCGTAGCATTGATTTCTGTGGCACTGAGGGCCTTCTCTGTAATTCGGCTAAGTTTCTTGGTGTCTGCATTGACAGTCACCTCACTTGGAGTGATCACATTCAGGCCATTTCTAAATCCATCTCAAAGAACGTTGGAATTAAAGCTCGACTGTGCCATTATCTTCCTCGTAAATTCCTACCTACTCTGTATAATAGTCTGATTCATCCACATCTATCCTATTGTGCTCTACTATGGGGTGGCACGTATTGCTCCAAGATTTACCCCCTCTTAGTTCTTCAGAAGCCGAATTCTCCGTCTTATAGCTAATTATCATCCGTCTCAAACTTCGTGTGAATTGTTTACAAAATTCAACGTTCTCCATGTCTACGATATTCATCAAATTGGTATTTTTATGTACTCCTGGTGTAACAATATTCTGCTAAATATCTTCAAATCCATGTTTCACTTTCGACATGAGACACACACACACACTTTACACGTCCCATGAATTCTCTTTCTGTTCCCTCATTTAGGTTAACATCTTCGCAGCAAACAATTCGTTTTACTGGACCCAATCTTTGGAACTCCCTCCCACTTAAAATTCAACGGTGTCACTCCTTAAACCTATTTAAGATATCCCTAAAACTTTTTTTTTTCTGAGTAAACGTAGCTGACTCTTCTTCCCAGTCTCCCTTCTTCCCAGTTTCCTCTCTCTGGTTTTCCTGTTGTTGTTTTTTTTTTGTTTTCTCTTTCCTTTTGTTTACTTTGATTTTGTCTTTTTCGGAGGGTTCTTTTACAAGCTCTATGGAGTCTTTCTGAGTTTCCTCCTGAGTCTCTCTTTAATTTTGATTCGTTGTATTATTTTTTGAATTGTGTTGTAAATCCAGAGAAAGACTCAAAAAAAATGTTATCGAACTGTAATTAAAGTGTGCTACTTAAGAATTTTGTACATCACAGCAATGACGTTAGACTTGCATTATCAGGGTCAGGGCGAGTTGTAGACGGTTGAAAGATTTGACGAGAAATACATCCAAATAAAGCTATAAACCGGTAATAGCATAGCGATGTGCAGACATCAACATGAAAGTACTTTTGCCCGGAGATTTATGGGTGATATCCTTATTTATATGTTAATTCCGTACAGTCACGTTCATATAGCCTTTCAAAAAGGCCTATCTACACCACTGGATGCAATATTTTTAGTTATTCTCGCTTCACGCGACGCAATTTATTTCTGTTGAATGAATCATGACACTGGGTCGCCGTCTGAGCCTCAAGATGACAAAGGTGCAAGGTTTCATATGAAAGTTGAGGACGCATTCCGATAGTGATATCCGTGGAAGTACGTGTATTAATGTACATACATGAAAAATCAAGTTTGACAGATTAATCATCTAGTGAAAGTTACGTTCGTGTCATTTTTACTGGCAGTTTATTTTAATGAGATCCACAGATGCACAACAATCCAAGCGTTAATTAGTCCTATCAGATCCCTGCTAGTAGTTTCTCATTGCCGTTTGCTACCAGTACGTCCAATGTCTTAGAATTATACGTATTTGTTCCGATAAGTAACTCGACTTTAATATTGAAATTTCCAATCTTTTACACTTTTTTTCTAATGGTTGTGGGTATAATGAAAAACGGAATTGAGGAAGCCAACAAGTTTAATTGGCGGGACCTTCTTTCGTGTACATAACCTAATCATCTAAAAAGTCGAGTGATCGCATCCCTTTAGTTTTGGAACACCACTCCTTGACCGTTCCCCCTGGCACGCACAATCAAACAGGATTTTATTCTTTTAAAGACGGATTCTTTGGTCACTGTTATTTTTTTTTTAAATTAACAGTAAAATTCTGTAGAATTTTAAGGTTCTCTTTGTATTTCTCATGACCGTATGATTTCCTGTGATTTTTAAAGATTTTTTACGTATATCGAATGGTTAACGGAAAAGTTTACATTTTTATATGAAAATTTACGGATAATATGTGTAAACTTTTGCAGAGCATATCTGTTTAGTTTCACATTCACAACGTTAAACAGGTAAAATTTAGTAGAGATCGTACGCATTTCCAGCATCGTTTCTGAACAAATATCTTTTGCATACTCTAATCAAAAGTAGAAATAATTCGTTTAGGGATAGTATTGTTAAAACTTTGCAGGTATACATATAGTTAATAAGAAATATTGCAATAAGCCATTTGTAATCTTGAGATTAGTGACGACTTGAATGAGTTCTTTTAAGGAAAAGTAAGTTAAGTGGACAAGGCCAAAATTCGAAATAAAATTGTAAATTGGCCCTTGGAACAGGTTTTAACTCATCAGATCTGTTACAAAAGACACTTTTTTGTTAAAAAAACAGGTAGTTTGTCAAATACCGACAAAGAATCTTAAGATGTATGGACTTTTATTGCTGGAAAAATATGTAGTCATGTATGGTTCCATAATAGACTGAATGAAAAGATCAGATACTACACCCATGATCTTATCCAAAAGGCCGAGAAGCGATCGGGTTGGGAGGACTTTGGAAAAAGTTTATTTCCAAGCCTCGGCCTTTTGGCTTAGATCATGTGTAGTATCTGTTCTTTTCATTCAGTCTAGAATGGAGCCATACATGACAGACCAATAATTCAAATGGTATGAGGGCCGTAGGGTTGGTCACGTCTGTCCTTCAGTGGACGCAATAGCTTCTTCGGGAAGCCGTAATAGTTTTGGTTTCGCCGAACATGAACGGAACGTAGCAACATCGGTGATAGATCGTACTCGGATTTTTCCCTGTTCACACAATGTTCAGCTCGTTTTTGAACAGTTCGTTTCACGTTCGCAGAAGGGAAATTCCGTTTCCAGTACGGCAATTTCGTTCGAAGTACGAACTTACCCAGTCTTATTTTTGAACGGGTAGAACGGGATCGAATTTTAAACAAGTTTGGCGTTCTGGACCACTACCCCGTCCTTGCCCGTTCATACCGTTCATACTAAGATTGTATTCGGTGAGCCCTACGTTCGATCAGTGCATGTTTCGTTCTTTCCCGTTCCACCCGTTCTTCCAGAACGTAGTGTTAACTGCCTCAGTGTGAAGGGGATATTAGCCGACGAAGGCTAAAAATTATCAAGTATAAGTAAAGGAATACTTTCATCGTACTCCGTATGTTATTCTTTGGTGGCATTCACTTCCTACCGCACTCTGGATACGTCACAGACCCAGGGGCGGTGCCAGGCTATTTTGATAGGCGGGCAAAGCATGGGTTGAGTGCTCCTTTTCTCCTCTTTCCCGTGTTTCCGCATCTTTTTCACATTTCGTTGTGAATAAAGAAGCGATCGCACCGGTCCCACCCCGACCCCGCCCCACAGTGACCCCCGTCCCTGTACGGAATTACAAATATGTGTATATTCGGTTCAAATTTGATCAGATTTGTTAAGAGCTTGCAAAACCTACTGCTAACATTATATAATGACTTCTGTCACCGAATACTTTTTCTAAAGTCCTCCAAAACCTCTGTCAAAGGGTCGTTCGGCGAAACAAAACTTTCACTGCTTTCCGAAGAAGCTAAATATTACGTCCACTGAAGTACAATAAGTGACCAACCTCACGGTCCTCAGACCATTTACATTATTGGTCTGTCATGTATGGCTCCATTCTAAACTGGATGAAAAACTGACAGATAGTACACATGATCTTAGCCAAAAGGCCGACGGAGAAGCGATCAGTCAGGGAATTGCGAGCTGACAAAGTCCTGGTGCAGTCGTTGGATTTCCTTCAACGAGGGAGTTGTCCTTGCTTCAATATCGGCAATGACATAAATCAGGGAGATTTTAAATAACAGCTTCCTGGACTAATAGCCTCAACCAAATGAATATATATTAGGCATAACATTACAGGCGGTGCCACCATGCCGTATAGTACATCACCATTGCCATGAAAGAACCAAAGAATGTGGCCCGAAGCAAGATAAAATACTTATTCTACATATTGTTTCTTCACATTCAATAGAGAGCGTGTTACATAATCCGAGCAGACTTTGTCCATACCATTGTGTCACATTGAATAACCTTATCTTTTTCTAAAACTCACCTTTTCATCGCGATGTATACGTTCCAACTTCAATGTTTCGGAAGGAAGGTATAGCCCTTTTAAGCACTGCCCAGTTCATTAGCGTATCAAGCAATAGTATATGTACAAATCGTTCTTACGTTTTCTTCACTGCATAGCTACTATACTATCTGATTTATCTGATGTCTACAAGTTAAACTTACGGAAGCGTATCAAGCAATAGTATATGTACAAATTGTTCTTGCCTTTTCTTCACTGCATAGCTACTATACTATCTGATTTATCTGATGTCTACAAGTTAAACTTACTGAAGCTTGACGATGCTGGTAAGTTTTCTCAGAGAGCTCCCTGGTTTTCGGATGGTAAAATATTACCAGTAAAACTCCGAAAACTCCGTTCTTGAAATACTTGTTTTTCACGAAATTAACAAAGTGACACTATCATAATCGGTCAGATTTATTTTGAGGGAAATCACGGATTTTATTTTCCCACGTTATATAACTTGCAAGTTAGCACGACACTGTTTGCGTTCAAACATTGTGAAAGTTTGGTTTTTATTCCCGTTAGGTAATGAACACATTGAATTTTCAGAGTTTCTTAAAATTTGTTTCAAACTAATGGTTTTAGCATTTAATTTCCTAATCCGGTATCAGAATCAAAACATAGTAGGAAAACTAGTACTTTGAAATAAGGGGCGTGGACAATTATCAAGAAGCTGATTGGTTCATTGGCGAGAGGCGCCCAGAGCTTTTGCGTTTCGTAACAATTCGAAAGCCACGCTCACTATCGGTCAAAAGTCAACAGTGGACCAATGCAACACTCACACATGGGTCGTCAGTTCCTCAGCTGCAACACTAAACGCCTATTCCCGTCAAAATTACATTGTACCGGCCCTTCGCTTCTCGGCCTTTTGCTAAGGATCAAGTAGTAGTAAATGTACTTTTCATCCATGGGGTCATACATGACAAACCAATGATGTAAATGGTCTGAGGGCTGTGAGGTTGGTCAAGTGTTGTACTTCGGGAAGCAGTTTAAAGTTTGGTTTCGCCGAACGACCCTTTGTCAGAGGGTCGGGATAACTTTAGAAAATGCTCGGCATTAGCAAAATATGGATTAGGGAAAACAAGCAAATGAACCAAAACTGGAAAAAGACCAGTCCCGCTTTAAACCAATTGGTTAGAAACTTCACCTTAAATCTATCTTACCTGCCCTTTAACCTAGCTTCCTGCCCTTTAGTTCACGCACAAATTGGCACAATACATGATAGAAGTTAAGTACTGCTGGTGAGACTGTGAAGCATACTGACAGACTGGTGCGGGTTGATTGTTTGTCCAATACGTAAAAGCAGTAATATTCGATTCCTCGCCGAATTCCAAGACTAATTGTCCTATGAAGTAACCTAGGTTTTATCCGATTTTTAAAAGTGGAAACGCTGTTTATCATCTTAAAGAGGCCAAGAAAGCATTGAAAGCAGTATACTATAACCCAGTGTTAAGTTTCAACACGCCGTGGCCGATGTTAAATGCCTTTATTCCGATATCGTACGTTTTGTTAATGCTTTATTCGGCAGTATTACAATTGTGATATTCGATCGCTCGATAGTGAGATATTACACACGGTCTTGTGCTCAGTTGGTTTCGTCGAACCGTCAAGGGTTCCATGGGGGAGTGGAATGTCACTAGAAACAAATGGTTGTCACTATGTTCAAAATCTCTATGGCACAGGTTTATTCTTTTACATTAAGAGAATAGTGCTGTCCTTCAAACTTGAAAACTTACTTTCTGTTCGTGCTAGGAAGACGTAACGATTCATAGAGGCTTCCAAACTATTTTATAGAACGCGCTGGGACGGACGGGAAGCTTTCCAGCAGGGGTGAAGGAACTATTCCAAAGCCTTCTCGACTCTCTGGCAAAGAGTCGATTTGCGAAGCCAAACAAGTACAACCACGGGATTTCTGCTTTCCAAAGAGATAAAAGTAGTAGTTGTCTCAGCTATTGCAATTCGAGATAAAGGACACTGAACTTGTTGAGTTGTTACCTGCCACACGGTCTGACTCGACATTTAAAATATGGGACGGTTTTCTAAAGCTTGAAACAGGACTACAAAGCAACAAAGGAAAAGCTCAATGAAGTATTCGGAAGGGACATGCCTTAAACCTTAAAAACGTTACCTTTGTATATTGATGCAAGGGTCGAACACCAGGTGAACCCTTAAAAGTTTTCGCAGTTGATTTAACACGGTTGGTTGGTTGGTTGGTTGGTTGGTTGAGGAATCCTTCCCTGAGAACGACCGTGTCTCAAGGGAAAGGGGGAAAAGATAATACGACTTTTGCCAAGTTTAGACCCACACTTACAATGACTCTCACGCGGAAGGCCCGGGTTAAGGTTCGATTCCCAGGTCGAGTGATACCAAAGACTCATCACGCTGTTGTGCGTGATGCTCCGTACAAGCAATGTAGTATATGGCAAACAAGCCAGTGAGATACAACTGGAAAAAAGGCCGTGACCGGTTCGACTTGAACCAATAGGTTCGAAACTGGGCCGTAAAATCTTATCTAACTAACTAGCTCTCCAGCAAGAAAATAAAGCTCAACGAAACTCTTTAAGGAGAAAGTGAAGCCACTCCAATTTGAAAATAGTATAGAAGACTGTCCTGTTTCATGATTGGCTAGTAAGGATCAGGTGACAATGTTATAGTTGGGAACCATGATTTACAAGGAGCAACCGCTTGGTTATCAATGTGCAATATCGAAGTCTAATATATTATGAAATATTCTTTGTAGAGAAATAAGAAGAAAATTATGAGATTTAGCTGTTGCTTTCAAAAAAGTTTTAAGGACTTTTCATCCCCTTTAAGATGCGGGGCAGATTGAGCAAACACACACAAATTAATAGCAGAACAGGTTCTCCTTCACAAATGTGGATAAATCGCGAGTGAATTATTATCCATATTGTCCGATGTTAACATAAACGAACCTTCTTGTTCTGTGGAAGAAGCTTGCCAACCATAATTTCATTTTTTTAAAACATTAAAAATTTCTTCATTTACTTACCGTATCTAACTTGAGTAGAAAAATCCTTGCACGTGAAAGCCATTGCGAAATGAAGTTGGTAGTATAGCCTTATATTAACTTGGATTTATTTTTTCTGTGTCATTTACCATCTTAAAATTTATTTAAATTTAAAGATGAAAAATGGATCTGTCAAAAAGAGAAATAGCCCAGACAGTGCAAGAATAGAACCATTACGCATATTTTCCAAAGTCCTCCAGAGCCCCCCCCCCCGCATAGAAACGTTTGGCAATAAAACTGCTTCCCAAAGAAGCTATACGTCCACTTACGAACAACCCTCGACCAAACTCACGGCTCTGAGAGTCTCAAACCATTTACATTATTGTTCTGTCATGTATGGCTCCATTCTAGACTGGATGAACATTACATTCACAATATATATATATATATACATATACAGAGGTGCTACAAAGTTGTGAGAAGGAAAAAAGTATTGGAGGAAGACAAATCATTAAAAAAATACCGACAACTTTCATACAATTAACAGGAAAATTTCCAATAACGGCAGATTAATTATTAAAACATTATCTACAGTCCTGACAAAGGACTTTCTCGAAACCCAAATTTGATCTTACCGAAGAGCTATCTTTTTCGTAAGTCCTCCCAACCCTTTGGCAAAGGGTCCTTCGGCGAAACCAAAACTTTCACTGCTTCCCGGCCGAAGAAGCTATTACGTCCACTGAAGCCCAAAACGTAACCAACCTCAAGGCCTTCAGAACATTTACATTATTGGTCTGTCATGTATGGTCCCATCATCAGACTGGATGAAAAGAACAGATACTACACATGATCTTAGCCAAAAGGCCGAGAAGCGAAGAGCAATCTTTTTCTAAAACCCTCCCGACCCTCTGGCAAAGGGCCGTTCGGGGAAACAAAAACTTTCACTGCTTCCCAAAGAAGCTATTACGTCACTGAAGGACAATACGTGACTAACCTCACGGCCTTCAGACCATTTACGAAGAGCAATCAGACAAAGGTTGAGTGGTAATGTTTCGCATGTTTTGAGACTACTAGTGAGGAGTGGATACAGCTTTTATATTTTAAACATCAACCATACCGGTTCTATGAAATAAATTACTGCACTGTAACTTTGGAATGCAATTAAATTTTGGTTGGGATCAATAATGAAAGCTTGTGCATTTAACAATCACATTGCAGGGAAATATTAAGCGAAAGGATTACGTTAAAATCTAAACACTCGATGATTAACTCTTTCACTTAAATAAAACTGAATATTCATTAACACTAAATATTCTTCGCGCCAAAATGTATACATGAACCTATAAACAAATCCGATTAGTCCTTTTTTTTAGTGACTGTGGGCAGCCATTAGTGGGGTCCATCAGCCTTTAATCGTCTTCATTTATTGTCTACTTGAATTTCAAATCCTCATATTCAGTGAAGTTGAGAAAATCAAGATACACCTTAGTGTGCAACCATCCATGGAACAGGTAAGGAAGGAAATTTAAAGATTAAAGGTGATGGACCCAGTAATGGCCGACTAAAATCAGACCATCACAACCTGTCCGGAACCAACTTGTAAAAATCCAAGAGAAAAGGGTTCTATGGATAAAAGAACGTCGAAAGCTCGTAGAATATAGGCTAGTAGAATATTTAAGGTTGAAGTGCACTTAAGCGGCCTAATGAGTTGTTTCATGAAATTCAACAAAATTTTCCAAACTATTAATACCAATGAGAAATGGTCAAACTTAGACAATACTCCTATCCTACATACAATTTTAACTGTTTCATGAGTGGAAACGTAACGGTTCAATTCGGTTTTCAAAAACTCGTGATCAGTCACTTTGTGAAATTATGGACAAAACCGTTGCAAGCCAGAACACCACAAAATTCAAAAATTTAACTTTTTCTGTTACTATTGGATACGCTGATTGGATATGCTAATTATTACGTTGAACTATTAGGATTGTTATGCGGTAGTGAAGGGGGGGGGTAAGGGGAGTGGCATCCCTCTCAAAAACTGGGTGTGTTAATATGTGATCTGGTGACCAAATATGCTATCTTTTGTCGAAACATTGTACTCGAGTCTTTGAAATCATGACTCGAGTCACGTCATTGACTCGATTCATTTCATTACTACTACTTTTCAAATGGTTTGAGTACTTCAACTTTGGTAGACTAGACAGGTTTAAAATCACAGTCATGTAGATTGAAATATGACGGAATGATTTTGCGGTTGTTTGTCAAAGACGAAAGCTGCAGGCAATAAAATCTCATTTATTAGTTTACGCAGTAACCTGGTTAATTATGGAACTCCACTAAATTAAATTAAGACGCACGCGTGCAATTTTGGTATCCTGGGATAAAGTCACCTGATTCCATTTAATGCATGTTGTATTAAAATGAGAACGCTTTTCAATCACCTACGAACATGATACAGTTTTGGCTCTATTAGAGAGTGACGAAGTATGGTGATCTGGTTTAGTAAAGGTGAAAATACTTCTATTTTAATTGAAATTTCTGGTTGACTTTGCAGTTTGTTTGATTAGGAAGTTTTCATAAACAAAGAGGCTTCCAAGTCAACATTTTGAGGGTTTATGCAGAGCAGAAAAAACAAACATTGAGACTCAAAAGAGCTTTGAAATAACTTAAGTGCCTAATCCTCTCACCCACAAAAGTTCCAATTTTCCTAACCTACTTAACCTTCCGACAACTCATTCCAAATTTTATCCTCATCCAGACACAATCTCAGGTTATTGCTTCGGTATGAGAATACAAGACCACAATGTTTAATCAAACTGTTCACAGTAAAGTAAATATTGTGTAATATGAGCTAAAGAACTGTGCATTCAGCATTTTTAACTTGTTGTTAATCAAAGAGCGGTGACATTTGAGAATTTTCTGTGGACTTGCCACAAAAATGTAGTTTTGGGTGAGAGGTTTAGCCCTTTAATATGGAGCTGACGTGTATTCCAATCGTTTCCTACCACCAACATGAACTACAGTAATTGCAGACTGCGTACAAAGTGCTTAGAACAGACCAGCAGGAAAAAGAGGCTGTGCGCTCTCTGTCACAGAGCACCTGGTCTCCACGGTGCTATTAAAGGCTCGTCAGGGACTTACTGGGGACAAGAAAGGAATAAGGCGCGTATCCAGAAATTTCGAAGGGGGGCGGGGGGGGGGGCTGAACATCCGAAATATTATTCAGGTGGAGCGCTATATTTATTTCAATAGATGGCGTAGAGCGTACAGAAGTCTTTGAAAAAAATGCGACCCTTCAGAGAGCCGGAAATAGCATTTCTCAGACTTGTAAGTAAATTCTGTCCAGTTGATATTTTGAGCAATTTGAAAAAGAAAATTACTCTTCTTTAAAAAAAAAGAGAGTGAACAAATTGCACAACGATCAGAAAATTACCAGATAAAACGTATCACTGTCATTTCATGAAATGTAATGTGAAAAAAACACCATTAGAAAATGAGTTTTCTAGCGTATTCTACAAAGAGAGTTACTTACTTGCAACATGAAATCGTGATAATTGTAACTATTCAGTTACCCGGCAAAAGTGTTTCAACTTCATAGGAGGATGGCAATCAGGCAATGCTATTGGCTACTTATACTATACATAAGTTTTATCGAACTTAACAGGGTCCAATGTGTTTGAGCAGCCCCCCAAAAAGTTAAAGCCCGAATTTAACCGAGGGGGGAATTTAATTGGTTTACACAAAATAGCCTGTGTATACATAATTGACTAAGTGCATCACAAACAAACAAGAGCGCAAAATATTTTATTGTCAACAAACGACTTTGTAGCCCATATTAACTGTTTCGACAAAGCTGATCCCCACGAAAAGTACACATCAAATAGAGACTGCAATTGCTTCAATCCTTGCCATTCGCATCATAATACAAGGGTCCACCACTGGCTCTAATTTTCCAAGTTAGGTTAGCAAATGCAGAACGAGTGCTACATAGCATGAAAACCCGTATATTGTAGCATGTTTTTGAAGCACAACAGGGTTGTCCCAACTGGCTCAAGGCTGCAACTGGAAAAAAGGTGGTGACCACTTGGTTAGAACAGGAAGCTGTTAAATAGTCTAACAACTTCTGGCTGTTAGAAACTAGACCTTAAATTTCCCATCATAACAAAGAGATAAATTCGTCGTTTTACTTCTGGAAAGGCATGGGAGGTTCAGTATTCATGATTATAAAAGAACCTATTACCACTTTGCTTCTAAATGTTTGCGTCTCGGTACTGTGCACTTTCATGAACGGTGATCTGGGAAGGAAGGAGGGGGGGGGGGGACACTTGAGAAATAGTCGATTGAGTTTTAAAGGGAAAGCAAAGTCGCCCCAAACTTTCTTGGAAACAACAGCTAAATCTCACAATTTCCTTTTTATTTCTCCTCAAAGTATCTTTCAAAATATTTTAGGACTTCAGTATTACATATTCAATGTAAACCAAGCAGTTATCCCTTGTAAATTTCACATCTGAGGAAAAAAATGTCACATGACGCTCAAGAGCCAATCATGGAACAATATAGTCTACTACATTACCTCAAGTTGGAGGGACTTCTCTCGCCCTTTAATTTTTCAAACAGTACCTTTTTTAAACCGAGGTAATGTCCCCAATATTGAGAACACATGGCCGCCCTTGCACACAATTTTCCTTTGTTCACCTTTGAAGTTTACTTTGCTTACACTGTGAACATTTACTGCTCATGTTACCACTTGATGGCAAGTTGTTCTGCTTACCTTAATATTTCTTTTTTCCTTTTGTTTTTATCAAGTTAGAGCTCCAAATAATTTCATTACGTTTGATTTTGGGACCGGATAGAGGGGGAGTGGCGGGAGGGGGAAGGGGATACGCAACATCGGCAGATGAGGATTAAGACATTTCGAAAAGGGGGAGGGTAGGCTGAACTTCCAAAAGATATAACCGGAGCGCCACCATTGGTTGGCCTGGAATGAACGAAAAATTTTGAAAAATGTCGACCGACCCAGACAGTCGAAAAAAAAAATTCCAGGCCTGAAAATAGAATCAAACAGTCCAAACCAGGGTTTTGGCAGCCTTTTTGATGGAACGGGCAAAAATTGAGGAATGAAAAATTGATCGGGTCGAAATAAGACAACGAAATGCTGTTGATATCAAAATTTTAATTATGAGGACTTTGAAGCAATATAAATCTTTAGTCACAAAGAAAAAAAATCAGTATAGTAATGTTGTTTAGTAAGGTTGATCTTGGATTAAGATGTCATTTCAAGATCAACAATAGTCAGTCGGGCGTACCTGTTTTTTCTGCTGTTTCGTGCAACACAAAATGGGATTACTGGGGAACAACCCAGAAAGGAAGATTATAGTTTTCTCATCACGAAATGACTTTTCCCCACGTTCAAAAAGTGCGCAGCAACGAAAAAAGAGGCAAAAACAATACCAAAGTTTCATCTTAAATCTACTACGATCGTTTGGTCACCAGCCAATCACTTATCAGGAGAGGAGGAGACTGACCAATGACAAGGCAGTAGCATCCAAGTTACACAGAAGGAGCAGACGACAAAATGGCAGCCCCCATGCCAAACGCTGAACCCGGTGAAAATCCGGAGTTTTGTGCCATGCACATTGTTTCCAGTGCAACAACCAACTTTAAAACACTCACAAAAGCATCTTAGGAAATGTCTGTTAGTTATGGGGCACAATGGAAACACTTCAACTGCCCTGAAGCCGAAATTGTCGACAGTACGGCTACGAGTCTTGGTTTAGACTTCGACAACATCGAAGAACGCCTCCAGTTGTTTTCACACGTACCCGTTGCACGAAACATCGGGTACCACCGAGATTGTTATCGGCGGTTTTGTGACAAAGGTAAAATTGAGCGGAAAAAACGTTCATCACAGAATCAGACTAGCGAAGATACGTATATCTATTCCTCTATAAAATTTTTAATTTGTAAACTAATCGGCTAGCCGGATGAAAATAAACATGCTAGCCTAGCCATAGAGTGTGCAATCAATGCATTGTGTGGCGACCATAGTAGCCCCACAATGGTGCAGCAATACTTGAAGTCAGTGCTCTACGCTGCCTCACAGGGTGGCCCACCTTGCCCCTATTCTCAGAATTTAAAATTCTTCATGTGGTTCCTGGGGTTGTCTAAATTATC
Source organism: Holothuria scabra (assembly GCA_037179385.1). Classification (NCBI taxonomy): domain Eukaryota; kingdom Metazoa; phylum Echinodermata; class Holothuroidea; order Aspidochirotida; family Holothuriidae; genus Holothuria; species Holothuria scabra. Next base: position 21,197,651 of record CM074195.1, on the reverse strand, counting down.
AAAAGTGCACTGTGTGAATAATGGATTGGGTGACTGCTAACTTGAACTGAACCAACACACAGTTACATGCGGTCATTAAAGAATTGAAGTCAGGCATGTTTGCTGTGCATGGGCTTCAAAACATAGGAGTGCAGCATTTTACATGTGAACGTGTGTCCTTTAATTCAATATCCTCCCTCTTTTCAATGAAGCTAGGGGTCTTATCTGTGCAGTATTAGCTCTCAATCAGTGCCTATACTAATATGATACTGCTCCATTATACTACGTTCTGAATACTACACGGAGCAAGTGACAATGGAGGTTAGTGTGTAGGGACTGAGTGAGGACTAGTGTAGTATATGCTACATTGTGTATTTTACTATATTCCAGTCGTGTGGTGGTGATGTAAGTTGATATACTGACTAACCAGGGAGTTGTCAGGGTTAACCCTTTACCGTTGTGCTCCGATCGGGGCATATTTGCGCGGATCGGGAGTGGGCGGAAAAGCGGACGTAGCCCGCCCCGCATCGGCTTCCGTAGGCCATTGACCCCGTGACCTTAAACTATTGTCTCTCTCGCTGTTGTGGCCGAATTTTCGGGTAGCTACTCGCAGTTTCGAGCTCCGCGTGAAACAGTAAAGATGTGTGACAGCCGAGCTCTCCGCATGGGTCCAAAAGGACCCAAACAACGGTAAAGTGTTAAGTGACAATTCAGTGTTCTCCACAGGTTGAAATTTTGTCCGGGTGCTCCAAAGGTTGAAGGTAAACAGTGATCACTGTCTTGACAAGAAGTCTAAAGAGAGGGAGCATCTCTCTTTGGAAAATGGTTAAAATCAGTGATGCTTGTAATTATACTTTTCTCTGATGACTAGGAACATTTGTGATTATAATTGCTCAATGTCCACATTGAGATTGCTGTTTTCTCTGTCTCAAGATTTCAAATAGATAATTTTTGTCTGGGTGGCTGAACTTTTTGTCCGGGTGGCACATTTTTTGTCCGTGGGCTAAAAAACCTCTGCACATTTTGTCCGGGTGGGTCACCCTAACAAAACAGCTAGTAGAGAACACGTTATGCCTTTTTAATATCCCTTTCCTGTTGTAGCTGCTGAATTGTAACGGGGGTGGAAATATACTAACGCCTATCTTGTGCATTTGGCAGGAGCCTAAACAGCAACTCTCTTGTCAGAGTGTGTGACTGCGGGCAGAAATCTTGAATATAAAAGACTTATGGGATGTATCCACATTCCTTGGTACCTGTAAGAACATTCTTTCTGTTACTTTCCACCATATAGGTGTACTAGGCCACTTTTATTTGGAGGGGGTAGAGCCCTTTTAGGCTTTTACCCAAAATTTTAATTATCCATGCCTGAAAAATACAACTGTTTTGTCTGAAAACAGTAATTTCCCAGCAGGAACAGGGCTGCAGCCCCCAGTCCCCCCCCCCTCCGCCCTATACACCTATGTTTACAACATTGCTAGTATTCCATTCTACTTTGACCCACTAACCTGAAACTAAGACATCTCATTTGAATATGAATTTTAGTAGTTTTGAGCTTCCCTTCAAAACTGCAGGAATTACAGTACGTAAGTATTGTGCATTTGAGTTGGGGGAGGGGGAAAGATGTTAAAACAAAGGTTGGTCAACTGTGGTTTCTATTAAAGTTCTTTTTGTTTTAGTAAGCGACTAACATTACCATTTTCCTAGCAACAACCCATGGTTTGTGGGAAGGGGGGGGGGGGGGCTCATGCTCATATATACTTATTGTACAGACGGGTAGACCCCATAATTTCCATTATTGCCTCATGATAAAAAAGCACTGTTTTCTTTGATTGATAGTTGAAAAAAAGCGAGAAGTATTTGTTGAGTTTCTTTCCCTGCTTATAACCTTTAAATCTAAACCTTCCTTCTAGAAGAAAAAAGTGTTTTAACAGAATGTAGCCCAACCCTTTCATGTAAAAATCTTTGGTGAATTACAAAATGAAAAGTTCCCTGTGTAACTGTAAACCCATCAGAGCATAAAAATATTGCAATTTTCCTCTGCAAAGTTGTCATTCTGTAAAATTAGCACCGCCTTGCATGAGAACCCCTGATTCTATGTCAGTTTGCAAATTCGGGGAGGGGTTCTGGGCCCTAACCCCCTTGAACCCTTTACAGTAACACCCCTTACCAGTAGCAAAAATAATAAGTTTACCCATATTAGTGAACATATTTTAATGAAATTATCATATTTTCACCCCAATTACTTGAGGTGTCTAGTTGTATGTTATACACAAATGTTGGAAGGGGCTTCTCACAGGACCCCTCTCCAAGACACCTTAGGTTTTGCATGTCCCGAGGAAACCAACTTAAAATCTAAAAAGAAAATAAATGTGCAAATGCCAGAACAAAGACTTGACAAAATATTGCACAGTTTTCACATAAGATTCTTTTGTTACACACAAATTTTGCAAAGGAGAGGGGGATCTGACCCCAGGAGACCATTGACTAACATGCATAGTTCTACTGAATTTGTTTAAACCCTTCTGTAGTGGTTCCACGGACCTGCCTGGTAAAGGTCAGAATGAAAACATAGTTTACACTGGAGCTATTGTGTACATTATTCTGTGTATTGCTTTAATTTGGATAGCGCACTCTATTTATGTTTATGCCTTTTCCCTGACCCTGGGAGTGGTCAGTGTTTGCAGAAATAGGTCATGTGTGAGTGAGAAAAGATTGCGAGGTACTCTGGACCAAAATCTGCTTGTTTGTAGCTTGAATGTGTTCCTAACATATATTTTTCCTTCAGTACAGTAGTCTATGGGACTATGGCGGCCATTTTGTCCATAAAGTCAACAGTGTGCAACTTTTAAACGTGGGGAAAATCAAAATATGAAAATTTATGTTGTAAAGTACAACTGGGCGGATTTTGAGGTAATCCCCGTTTGTGTTGCACGGAATCCCATTTTTAAAGCCTTTTTTGAGGTATGCCCTACTGACTACAAGGAGTGCTTAGCCTACTTAATTTGTAGTGTCCAATATTTGCACCTCAATAACAAAACCACTTTAAAGAGTAGCTGTTATAGTAGGCCCACTTATTAGGAATGTTAAAGACAGAGCATTTCTGCCCAAACTTCGTTGCAGCTCAGGTGCATAAAATAGACCTCCAAAAACTGATGCACTCAAAGCGTGTGAAAAGTTTTGCACATTTTTCGAGAATTTGATAAAAAGAATTCCGGAACTCGTCAGAAAATTTTGCAATGTTTTCACTTATATTTCATCTCTGCCGGGAAAACTCCTATTCTGTGAGCATTTTTTTGTCGTTTCCTACCCGAATTTTCGACCTCAGAAAGTTTTGGGGTAGCCTTCCCCTGCCCCGTGTCGTACGCCAATGATTCCAGTTTGCGACTAGGCTCTACTGCTCAGTTCAAGTAAATTCACTGGAAAATTCGCAATTTCACAACCAAATTTGTGTTTTAGTTAATGGAAGAGACCCATAAAAAAAAAATCATTTCGATTCATTTCACGGCAACCCTGGTACCATGGTAGCTTAATAATTTCTATCAACACCACGAGTTTTGCAAAATAGGCGGATATCATCACCCCATGATAATATTGTCAGACGCAAAGCTTGTCACTATGCGTATCGCAAAAAGAGGGAATAGACCGCTCGTTCCATGGTTACACTGACAGACGAACTGTACTAGCTATACTAACCGCGTTTAGCCCTAAATGTCGACGTCAGATCAAAATCGAAGTTGTGCAGTTATGTTGCGTCAAGGAAGGTCATACCAATCATGGTGGTAACTCCATGCACCAATGTGCAAAATCGAATTGTGAGTAGCTGATCATAAGCATGGAGTTAACCCCTCCGAGTCGGTTACTCCATGTCACAAGTTGATAGTGATGATACGCATGATGGGAAACGTCGTTAGTAAAATTGAAAGCAATTCTTCAGCTCGTTTGCTATGATGTAAAATAGACTGATATTTTTCTTTTCCTTGAGAAATCTCGTGGGCCGGTAAGAAAATCACTGGCGGGCCCTATGCGGCCGTAGGTTGCCCACCCCTGGTCTAACCAGTCGTTATGCTCTGCAATTTTGCAACAAATTAATAATTCAATAAAAATTAGCAAATTACACAATGATGAGTTCCAGGCCTGTAAATAGAATGTAACAGTCTAAGCAGTCGTTATTTTCGGCAATTTTGCAATAAATTTATACAGTAATTCAATAAAAACAAGAGGGCAATCCACGGAGTTGCATATCTCATCGCTAACATGTGCGCAAGTTGGTTACAGAACTTGAACTATTTATGTGCTAGAAGTTTTATCTGTGCTGTTTTTATGCTACAGTAGAATTTCATTGAGAAAAATTACCATACTAAAGCTGCATGCCACAATCCTTTGAAATTACTATTTGAAGTCCATTTGGGAATCGATTTTTTTTTTCGTTCCAAGGGACGAAAGTTTTTTTTTCGTAAGATGGCGAGGGGAGAGAATATGGCACAGACCAATCAAGTTCTTAGAACTATAGGCGCACCCCTTATTCAAAAACAAAAAACATCATTTGGATATTTAAATTCTGACACCAGATTATAAAAGAACTGGAGAAGGGCTACCCAATCTTTGTAACGGTTGCCCTTTTAATCCAGTAGGTCTATCTAAGATTTTGGAACAAATTTATTTTTAAAATGTTGGTATCCCCTTGCAACAGTCTAAAGAAAACTAGCTTGACTTTTACACTTAACTGATAAGGATATGAACGCAACGATTAAAAACCTAAGACGCTTTCGCGGACGCTTCAGGCAAGTGCGTAATTGTTATTATTCAGGCACTAGCTGTATGAGCGTATTCTCCATTTTGACGCGACGGCAAACTTCACGTGTGCCCCGGATCGCTGATATGCGCATCATGTGCGTCTCAATTAAAAAACTGGGTGTGTGCGCCATGTTGAACGCGTGGCGTTAGAAGATTTCCGGCCGACGCACAAACTTTTTCTGCGCACTGGCCTGTGGCGAATCCTAGCCCGTGGCAAGGAAATTGTCACGTACCTTTTTTGGCGATGCTTCAAAACCGCCAAGTTTTCAGGGCACTAATATGTAAGATAGGTAGGCCCTATGCCTAACCTAATGTTAGTCACCCACAGTTTCATATCTTGGGTTATTCCTTGCTACGGGTTGGATTTGCCACAGGCCAGTACGCAGAAAAGATTAATGCGTCGGCCGAAAATCTTCTAAAGTAAGTAACTGTTCTTTGGGTACACCTTGACATAAAGTGAATGATTTCCCTACTAACTTATGTCCATAAATACCGACATACGACGTTTTGAATTCCCAATTACAGGCCAGGCTCAGCCCATTTGAAATTCGAACAAATGCGAAAAAACGTATGTGAACGCGTCTCAAAAATGGGTACCAGGGAGCTCCCAATCATTGAATCATGTGCATGGTAATGCATGTTAGCGCATACATAATAGCAAACACCGGTGCTACAATAGCAGTGAGCGTGGCCACTGACTACATTGTGAATTGCGCATTGCGCGGTGACTGCTTAGTATTCGCAATAGCATCTTCATCAAACAGCTCATACGGTAAAGACGCGCTCGTAGTGGGGACGCGCTTGTTTTGGTCTGCCCAAACATACTCATTGCTGTTCTTTATAACGACCGAACCGCGTCTTTCTTGCAATAAAACAGAACTATTTTTACCCGCGCGCATAAACACACGAACATATTGGCCAATGATTTGCTCCGAATCCCCACCATGGTCTGCGCCTTCCACTCTGTATGTTGGACTCTGTATAGAGGCTTTGCAATAACGTCACGGAACCGCCATGCTGGAGGACATTTATGCCAAATACATGTGGTTTTGTGCCGAACGCACTACACAGTGTGCACTGTGATATGCACGGTGGGTACAAATTCAATGAGCAAGCGCGTCCCGTATGGTTTACTACGTAGTTACATGTACACCAACATGGCCACCGGAGAATATTATGACGTCACGTGAAAAGCCTCGATTGTGATGCAATCGTTTTCATGAGGTTGCTAAGATAAGATAACTTTACCCAGCGTTACATTAGTTCCACATCTAGATGCGCGCCGTAGGGTGGGTTTTGTGCCGCCAATTGCGTCATAAAAGTCAGGCGAGGTGTTGCGGCATTTTTCGAAATTGTATTTTGAACGCAGTTTTCTTTCGAATATCATTTATGCCGAATTGTACGGGTTTTTTAATCGTGTGTGAGATGATATTTGTAAAATACTGTATCTAATCTTGCAATACACAAAAATTTTTATGGCCGTGTCATGCCCACTTTAACCGTTGACAATCTGTAACGTGAACTAGTCCTTGGTTGCCATGACAACCTCACATATCGGTACAACTTACAGTATCATACCTAGGCTATTACTGTACACTTAAACTTTCAGATTTGTGGGATGCGTCTGTTAAGAGTTAAAGTGAATACAATAAAAAGTATGTGACCCCCTGTCACGTGACCTTTGACATTGGTTGCCATGGAAACACATATTTTGGTAGAACTAGTCTACCCTATTATACTTGTGAATTTTCATGTAAAATGAAGGTTTTCTTTTGAAGTTTTGGTACAAAATAGGGGGGAAAAGTGTTTTTTGCAAAATGTGACCTTTGACCTTTTTTTCCGAGGGTCTGGGAGACACAAGTTCCCACCCTGGGGTACCCACCTACCAATTTTGAAAAGAATCGGTCCAGCCCACTAGGAGGAGTTTGAGGGACAAAAACGTTGTTTTACGAACAAATTATCACTTGAAAATTTTTTGTTCCATTCTACCACTTGACCTTTGACATCTGTTGCTATGGCAACCACATATTTTGGTAGGTCTAGATGCAATCATCATATGTGTAGAGTTTCATGTCAGGAGAACGTTTCATTTTTGAAATATAGCAGAAAATGTGATTTTCACCGAATTTGACCTTTGGCCTGTAACCTTTGACCTTCACTTCCGTTTGTGTATCAAAATGCAATTGTTCCACCTGAGGTACCATCCTACCAAGTTTGAAGAAAATCGGCCCAGCCGTTTACAAGATATTAAGAAAACAAAATTGGACACATACACACACACTCTCTCAGCCCTGGACCTTCAGTCACCCCGGGGTACCTCACCATGGGTTAGACCTCGAGACTAGTAACCTGGGAAAATTTACCGATGCCATGGCAACCATTGCGATTTGAGCTGGCATTGCCATATATAGCCCAATAGGCAAAGTGACCACAATATCTCATCCTCCTCACGGAGCGATGAGATAATTAGCAAATTACACAATGGTGAGAAAATTGCCAGTAAAATGTATCACCGTACTATTGGATGAAATGGAAATTTATGCGAAGTAATTTGGAAATGACCCTCATATGCACATTCTACAAACTAGACTCACTTAATATGAGATAATGATGAATAAAATTGTTATCGGCAAATTCAGTAACCGACGAAAACACTCTTTTAACTTCAAGGAAGGTCGAAAAGCGGGAAAAGCATCTCATACTGTCATGCCGGCTACCTACAGTGTATGTAAGTTTCATCGAACTTATTTACAGCATTCCATTTGTTTGGGCAACGCGCTTAACTGAGACTCGGAAGCTTAAATGTCTGAATTTACCATAGAGTGGAATATTGCATGAGACTGATTTGCTCTTAAAACTACTAACTCAAGTTTAGGGTGTTTCAGTGGCGTAGCTAGGATTTTTTCCAGGTGGGCAAAGCTATGTAATTTCCCCAAAATTTTTCCCGGTCAATGTGTATGTATTTCATATGAAATATGCAAATGTACAAGTATAACAACATTACCATGTAATTTTGAAATATTACCTGCATTTTAATCTTAAAGTTCAACATAGAGCAATCGGAAATAACAAAGTATATTATTTTGGTAAACAATACCTGGTTTATTCGTATGTAGTAACGCAGTGGCGTAAGCAGGATTTCCCTGAAGGCCGGGGGGGGGGGGGGGCATGTAGTTTGGTCTAAGGGGACGAGTGTCAGAAATTTTTTTTTGATTGTCAGGAAAAAATTCCTGACACTCGTCCCCTTAGACCAAACTACATGCCCCCCACCCCCGGCCTTCAGAGAAATCTTGCTTACGCCACTGCGTTACTACATACGAACAAACCAGGTATTATTTACCAAAATAATATACTTTGTTATTTCCGATTGCTCTATGTTGAACTTTAAGATTAAAATGCAGGTAATATTTCAAAATTACATGGTAATGTTGTTATACTTGTACATTTGCATATTTCATATGAAATACATACACATTGACCGGGGAAAATTTTAGGGAAATTTCATACCTTTACCCCCCCCCCCCCTGAAAAAAATCCTAGCTACGCCACTGTATAAAAATGACTTCCAGGGCAACCCCAAGCAAGATTTTATTGGTAACAAATCTAGTGGAACTACTACCAAGAGCTGATCTGGCTGAAATTTTGAAGAATTGGTGGAGCTGAACTAGAAAGAACAAGAGAAAGCAGTTGATGGGCGGTTAAATATGATCCTCCAGCGAAAAGATGTAGACCTAATCCTGCCTGAACGGTATAATAAACTGTGCGACATTTAATTGGCGTAGTCGACAGCGTTCAGAAAATTTTGAAAAAAAAAAAACCGCAACCCCTCAGACAACCAGAAATGGCATTTCCCAGGCGTTGTTGCGGTGTTTTCATTTGAAGGACATGAAAATTACTGCACTGTCTGGACAAAAGAAGGATCGAATCTTGAAATATTCATAGTCTCACTCTGACCACCGAAGACATATCTTTTTTGAGGCGACACACAGGGGGCACAAGATTTTCCAGGGAGCACGTGCACCTCCTGGCCCCCTTGTGGACGCCACTGGGTGCCGCCACTGTTTACTAATTATGTGCATCCCAAAGAAACAATAAGCAAATTATTTTCAAGGCAACAAACGACAAAAGTCCATAGCAACGGTTCTTCATTCTAGATTCCCACAAAAGCATGCTCATCAAATAAAAACATGGATGGCGAAATGAGAATTCAAAATCAACATCGGACTATAGCTTGTTCTCCGTTATCAATATCAATGTCCCGATTCTTCTAACGTATTGCATCATAAATTAACACCAAGAACGCATTTTTCCTTTCTTCCTCGAAAATTGACTGCGTTTTATGCTTCTTTAAGTCCTGGGTGGGGACCGGATGCTTGGCCCCGGAATCCTGGAGCTTTTAGCATATCTCTGGATGAAAAATTAAGTGTCTGAAAAGGTTTATTAATTTTTTTTTTCGGTTAACCCAATATCCGACAGAACTAAGTTGGGGGAAAGGGGAGGAGGGGAGGGGGCGGGGGAAGTCAAAAATCTGGTGCGGGAATGCTCCCTCTTGCTTTTTGTTTCTGATCGTTGTCCCTCCTAACCAGTATGCGCAGTGGGGCATATGCGATCCATGGCCTCCTTCTGTGCGATGCGCGTTGCAATTTCTTTAAGCTCCATCTTCGGCTCTAACTTGAATATTTTACATTTTGGAGATGTAATGAAAGACGTAATCTGAATTGACTTTTTATCCGCAAAACACAGGTGTAACCAAAAGACTAAAATTTTCGACAGCGTGAGGCAATAGATTCATAAAAACAATAGGATTTGAGGGCATTTCATTCAGCCTACAAGGGCAAATTGATTAATCTAACAGGGGAAGGATAGTCGAGGGATGAAGGTGAAATACTATCCTCATGTACACCTCTCGGTTTCACCTTCTGACTCTCATTTCCATTAAGTTCATCATGTCCAGAGACCGAAGATACATTTAAACTTATTACTCCTAGACGGTTTACAAAGAGTAAGCATTTACAAAAATGATAAGAAGCTTAAAGGAATATAGTTGGATACTAACCCTTCCATAGTTAAAATGAGTCCTGTCCTTAGACCGTTTATACGAGATAAAGTTTCACACCACAACCGACCCTTCAAATACGTGTAGCACATGCAGGGGGGTAGAAATCACCACCAACTTTCCAGGAGTTTCATTTCGTTTTGTGTGTGGACTGTTTCTGTGGGCGCCGTGAATGTACATAATTATGCATACCAGGTAGACACTTTTTGCTATATTTAACTGTATAGACGTAAAAATTATAGATCCTAATAGCCTATGGTAAAATACAAACCAGCAGATCTATTTGGAATAAATTGCAAATTCCGAATATGTAGGCTGGCTTGATAATATTTCATTAGGTTTGTGAAAACACTTAAGCAATCTGCAGAGCGTGCTAACAAAAGATTGGTTGAGCCCGGTTGGTAATCAAACTTGTTTTTATTAGAGCCATTTATTACGCAGAATGCGGCACGATCTGCAGTTGAGGCAAACATGATTCAAAATTAATGTCTGGTTTTAGTTTGCTTGTTTTCATTGTCAAGAGAAAAAAACCCTACGGGTCGGTAGTGCGATTACATACGCCCTACACAGACCAGGGAGGTGTGATTAGACCTCCCTGCGCAGACTAGTTAGTGAAGCTCTCGCTATAGATCCCCAAAATTTGAAGGCATTCTATTTCAACTCTCTTCAAATGTAGAAAACTCTGCCTCATGGTCTTGGTGAAGACCCTTATACTAGTAACAATACTGTACAACTATTACTACTGTTTTTAGTACACCCTCTATTACCTTCAGAAATTCTCAGCTCTGTATTAGGGTCTTAGAGATTTTGACAAGGTGGTCTTGGTCAAGACCCTAATACTAGTTAATAATGCTTGCACAACTATTACTACTGTTTTGAGTACGCCCTCTATTACCTTCAGAAATTCTCAGCTCTGTATTAGGGTCTTGGAAATTTTGGCAATGTAGTCTTGGTCAGCACCCTAATACTATATAGTTAAAGGCATATTCTGGAGGCAAAATTCATTAACTTCAAAAAAAAAAGCAGAAAAATGTCTCTTTCAGAAGGTGAAAACTGCATTTCAATAGCTTATAGCATTTGGAAGATACAAATTGTTAAAAAATTGTAAGTTTTTCTTGGGATTTGATGCATCATGGGAAATCTGTGATGTCATCGTGGCACATTAATTTGACATTGCATTCAATTTATTAATAATTATGATGCTGCTGCAGACAATATTAAGCAACATTGTTGGTTGTGCTCTACATATGATGAAGGGTAATGCTAGATGTGCAGGAAGAGATCTTCCAACATTCCAACAGTATCAAATTTCAAGGACAAACAGGACATTCAATTATAAAGAAAAACAAAAGGAATTTGAAACAATGTGCCCACATTACATAACTTTCTGTTGCTTTGTTGAAAAGCAGAGGTATTTTTTAACAGAAATAATCAATCTTAAAAGTGAGATATCTTGAGTTAGGAAAACAGTATTGTGATAGGGTTTGAAGGACATGGTGTGGAATATTTTTGTTTTTCTTGCAAGACAGGCAAAAAGCCACCAGAACATGCCTTTAATAATACATTGGTGCACAGCAGTTAGAACGGACCACTCTCCCACTAAAAGGTGATATGGAGGATCCAAAGTGCCCTAATACAATGGAAACAACTGCTGCATCTCAAATGCAGGATGGGTAAATTTATGACCGTCGCATCTGCAAACAATTTTTACGGACTTTCACTCCATGGACAGCATTTTGCACTAACGTCGTGTGGGTAGATTGTCGCCACCGTCGGGTAGGACATGCATGCGGCATCAAAATTGGCCACATCAATATGAAAACCTGCTTTGGAAGGTCTTCTATATAAAATTTTGGTTCTGAACTCAAATTTCAAATAGACGCGAAGTTGTTGGGAACAAACAAACAAATGGAAGAACGAGGATTTGGTATTGTTATTAAATATATACATGTTTGTATTTTGTTTACCTTAAGTAAGGTTGTAGTTGAGTCCGGATTCGGACTCGTGATTTCAGAATGTACAGGGACTCGAATCAATTCCAGAATGTACAGGGACTCGAATCAGAGTCCGGACTTAAGTCCTTGAAAGTTAAATATTGCCTGACTCGTGACTTGGACTCTCCAGACTAGCCTACAGTCCTTGCCCTAAGGTGTCGAAATAGTAGTGTTCATACATTCTCTTTCGGCAGCCAATGTAGATCGCAGGAGAACTATATACCGGCTGAGTGGGCTAGTATTTTGTATGAAATATGGCCGCTAGTTCATGATCAAAAAAAGAGGGCCGGAGTAAACGCTAAACGTGGTCAGAAGGTGGAGAGTCATGGTCACGTGATCCTCTATCTGTGTGTATAAAATGTCTGTGACATTTTGTCACATTTAACAATTGATTTCAAGTTTGCATCAAGCATTTTTCAATCTATTGTCCTTACTACTACATAAAAAAGTCGTAATCACTACTTACAAAAAAGAAATCTTGGGTCATGCATCTTTGCACAGAACGCAGAACCAAATGTAAATCACAATTTTCTTTGGACAACGAAATAAAATTTCAACTTTTATTCCTTTTTTTTTGAAAGAATAAATACTGTAAAAACGTACAAATATGAAAAAAGTGTTATCATCATATTCTACAACTGGTGGAGATGATATCTGATGGTTGCCAGGCACGATGTACGATTCTTTTCATGACTAAACCAAATGCTGTCATGATAACATGTAGGATAACTGTATCTCGAGACTAAATCCCTTAGCTTCCCTCTCGTCTCTAACCCTAACCTACCTTTTTGACATGATGCAATTCTCGAGACATGAATGTGAATGCAACTTCACAAAGCAACATTATAGGATTTGGTGACGTTTCCTTAATTCCAATGAATATTTATAACATCATACTAATGCATATTCCCCAAAACTTACCTGGTTTGGGAATCTATAAACCCTACTTACCTCATCTCTTACACATATGAACAGCTCCATCTATCGCGGAAGATGTACTGACGAAATAAGTCCTACAGAGGGCGTGCGCTAGTTACATCGTTCCGCTGACGATAAAGCAAGGACGGGTCAAGGGTTAACTAGCGCACGCCCTCTGTAGGACTTATTTCGTCAGTACATCTTCCGCGATAGATGGAGCTGTTCATATGTGTAAGAGATGAGGTAAGTAGGAGTGAAATAGATTCATATTTTCTATTCACATTCACACACACCATGGCACATTGATGTGCATAGACAATGCGAAATGGCATAACACCATGTAACTGAGAAGCTGGATATGTTGTTCAAAAAGAAATGCAGCAGATTGGTCCTGACTCCAACATATGTCAGAATATCCTATTACTGATACTACTACAAGAATTGGAAGTAGCAAAACATACTGCCCAAATGACAAAACATGACAACCACACTATCCTTTCATTCTAGTCATTAGATTCCAATTTCATATAGGCTGGAAATAATAAGCTTCTCCGCCCATTAACCCCACCCTCCCACCCCATCAACCCCACCCATCCACCCACAGCTACGTCAAAGTAGTTTGGCAACCCTGCCAAACCACACATAACTTTGAGACTCAATTATGCAAAAAGATGTAATGTCTGAGAATTATGAATACAGTTGAATGCAGCAAAATTACCATCATTCCTTTGCATAGGTTACATAATTTGTAAGAATTCTGAATGTAAGATGTTATTAAAAGTTGAAGTGCTACAACAAAAAGTAATAACCTGATTTGTAAACTTTATCATTAGTGGAAAACAGATGACTGTTCTTTTTTCTAAAAGTCCCCACCACTCTCTGGCGAAGAGCCAAGGGGTGAAAACCAAACGATTACTCCCGGAGGAGTTCTGCTCCCTTAAGGAGCTTAACGTCCCAAATGGACAAGTACACCCTCCAAAGGGCAAACACTGAGTGGTCCTGCTCTAGATGATTGTTCTATTTTACATTACTGTTTCAGAGCTTGAAATATGAGTGGACATTAACTATCCCAATGTTCACATTTTAAAAGAAGGCCCAACAGCTAAGGGGCCCAAGTAAGTGCCCTGATATGGAAGATCTTAACTCACAGCTGTTGACACTGCAGGGGAGGCCCACAATTATGCAATCGGTGTACTTTAAATGTTGACCTGATGATCTCTATGTAAAATCATCTATGTTTCTGGACGTATTTTACCAATATCTTTTACCAAGGGTGCTACACAAAATACATTACAGGAAATGCCCCATTAGCCAGAAAAAGAAAAAGTCCAAAACAACTGATCCTCTTAACTCTGTTTAGCCCAACTTCCTGGCAGACATGAACCTCATCTTGACTTCTGAGACCTTACAAATTGAAAGTCACCTATTCCTGACACACTGAAAAGGTATGCAGGGCCAATAGGATGTGCTCCCTCAACAAATCAATAAGGTGGCCTAATCCTTACCCAAGTTGCCATTGGCAAGTCAAGTAAGAGTAGGAAATGGGGAATTCCTGTCATGTAATACATCTTGGTGTTCCCTCACCAAGGTTCTAACTGCTGAAAGAAGTGCTTTGTAACAAGCTAGAGGCAGAATTGACACATTTTCAACCTAAGTCTAAAACCAGCAAGGCTTTTGGCCTAACCAGGAAACAAACCAACTGAGTTACAAATGAATCTGCTATGTATACCGAGTTTAAGTAAGCTTACTGGTCAATATCACCAGTTTTGTCAAAGGCAACTGTTTGTGAATCAAGTCCATAAACACAAAAGGGAAAACAAAAAGCACTAAACCTACAAATATGTAATGAAAACTACAAAACAAAACAAAAGAGAAACTCTTGCAGATACAATAGAAAAGTTAACATAGTAACATGTGACAAATAAAGGCAAGAAAATAAAAATATATGAATCACTGATTTTGATCAAATTGATTCCTGAGGAAGCTTTGTCAGGATTGGAAATAAAGAAATCTGTGATTTAGGCTTGTCCCACACTACAGAAGTTTCCAAGGCCAAACACCACTGTTATCAACCCAGTACTTTCTTGAAGTTGGGGTTTCATGACTAACAGTGACAAATGCACACTGGCTAGCCGATTTCAAAGGGGTAGCACTATATTAAATACTCCTCTTCCTCATTCTTGCAAAATCTCTGGAACCTGATTGGTCAAGCTGCTTCATCCTTCCCACTTATCCTGACTCCAGCCAGGATTAACTGGTCGCCGGGTACCAATGTGTAATCATCGTTCAAAGTGGCGTAGTGTGGGACTATAGTTTTATACTTTTCATCTCATATATAAAGAAGAATTTATGATGTTTTTTTTATGATGTTCTGTGGTATGATACAATTTGAAGCCATTTGCATTCTAAAAGCTGATTTTCAAGCACTGCTATTCACCTCTTTGTGAACATGACTCACGAATATTTGAGGTGACTACAAAAGATATCTTTCAAAAAAAGTTATCATTTTTAACTTAATTTTACATACAGAGTAAAGTTTATAAAAAAAAAAAAAAATGGGACTATAAAACAAAACAGTAATAACAAAATCTTCAGTTTAAAAAGCTCTGAAAAATATGGGCTTATTGTCCAAGACTAAGTTTGAATGCTACCCAACAATGAACAATCAGATTCACTTAAGATCATTAAAGATTTCCAAGCTTGGGTATATTTGCATGTCAGATAACTTTGAATAATTCATAAAGTATTGTTTATGTCATGAATATGCATTGAACAACTCATAGAGGATTGTTTAACTAATGAATATGCAGTCAGTGTTTCTAACCCTGTCTCTTTTACTCATGTGTGATTACTGAATATAAAAACTTACTCCTCTATCTTAAGCCACAAACAAACTACTCCCTCAGAAAACCAAATTCCCAGAAAAAATAAGACAATGATATGACCAAACTGCTAAGTCGTCAGACAACTACTCCATGTGTCTCTTCAAGAAGGCATTTTTTTAATGTTGACAAAAACAGATACCGAATCAAATCATACAGACTTTATGCATTACAGACCTTAGGCATCGATGTCACAATAACATGTATTTTTTTGCAAAAATGAGCATGTGGAAGCATGCTGTGGAATCACGCTGTGTAATCACTTTGACCATGTACATTTAAAGATTCCCCCTCTTTCTAATTGCAGGGTTGGTACATTCAAAATGACAAAATTCCATGACTATTCCATGATTTTCAAGGACCTTGACTGATATTTCCAGATCCCATACTTCCATCATTTTCCCTCAGAGTAATATATCTTGACACAAAGAATATCAAAGCAATAAGTCCACTTCCTAAAATTCCCTAATTTTTCCATGAACTTTTTGAAAAATTGCTCACTTTCCCAGACTTTCCAAGTCTGGAAATTCAAATTCCAGTTTTCCCTGGCTTTCCATGATTTCTAGGACCTGTATGAACCCTGAATTTGTTGACAAATCGGCCATCTTCATTTTGCTGGTGAAACTTGCAGTGATACATGTGTTCCTCTAAAGGAAAGCATACCATTTTCTGTCTTTGACATCACATGCTTAAGGTCTATCGTCTGCTAAAACTCTTGTCTGACCCATGCTATTTCAAACATAGATTTCAAAACTTAGTCACTTGAGACCAAAAAAACAGGTTCTCAATTTTGAATATGAATATTTCACTGCTGCTAGAGACAATTAAAGCAAAAACACTTCTTTTTTTTAAAAAAAAAGTAAAAACAGATACTGTGAAATACAAGAATGTTACAACCTATTAAGGAGCTCACATAAGCAATTGTTAAATATACTGCCAAGACAGTTTAGCCACAGGTGCTTTTATTAGAGTTTACTAAAGTTCAACCATCACAGAACCATACTGAATATGGATTGCAATGTTATCACTAATACCAGTCTTCATATTTTTCAAGAATTTACTTTCCCACAAAACTCTGAGAGCTAAATACAAAGTTTTGTTCAAAATTGAGAAATCTCCTTTTTGATGACTAAATACATGGTGTATTTCCTACCTTTCACACCCTAGGAACAAAAGCAAGCCTAGGCCGAAACCCTTCAAGCAACAGGCTATGTTGAGCAAATGTGCATTCACTGTGCTTGTTGCATGTTGGTTAGGCCTAGCCTAGTTCCAGTGTGCAATTTCTTGGTAGCTTCAATAGCACCACACTATGTATTATCTAAAAGCCTAGGTTTTATTATGCTGTATGCCATAAATGCAGCTTTGAATGTGCTGACACTACATGTATAAATTCACTTTCTATGAAGAAAAACATCAAGTGTTGTTGTTGCCAAACAACCCAAGTATTTTGTCCAATTATGTGGCTGTTCCTTAGAGGGTAAAGGATCTCCTACTGTCAGACTTTTGGCACATACTAAAATCACTGACTGACTGTGACTTTACAAAAGTTTCAAGAAAATAAAAATATTACAAATCTTCTTTGGTGTTAAAACTACTTTTTTTATCTACAAAATGCGGTTGTAACATCAGTCTGATACAGTTGGTGACACATTGTACAAGGAAGTGAAATAAATATGAAAAAATTATTAAAGGCAAATTGAAGGAATGTACATTCTGATTGATGGAATAATTATTAATATACACTGGTGAAAGGAGGGGGATATAACACTAGGTGAAAAATAGTCAAGAAACTAGGAAGCTCCTTCCTGGGAGATTTGGCCATGCGGAGGGAAATTAAGGCAATTGGAGGACAGTTTCCCTTTGCTGCATGTACATGAGAATATAGGGAAAACTGTGGGAAAGTTTACTTCCTTCCAAGTAACTAATTTTACTCTCTTCCTGGGAGATAAACATTTTTTCCAGCACTGGGAATATATTACACCTACCACTATTCGTTTATTTGGTAATTTACATCAATGCTACTTTGGATGAATATTTTTAATAAATATTGATATATCTACAAGTGAATATTTAAAGGGAAAATGCTGTAATCCCAATTTAAATTAGTGTAGTAGACTATCCTATTTCCTGAATGGTTCTTGAGAATTCATGTCAAAAAAATTTTGTTCCACAATTGTTAAAATTTACAAGGAGTAACTGCTTGTTACTGTGAATATGCAATGACCATTTAGTCAGGTATGCTGAGGGTGCTACTGTACCAAGCAAGGGGGTATCAATGAAGATGTTGTAGCCTAATTATTGCAAGGAAAGATACCTGGAAGAAAAGAAAATTTTGAGATTAAGCTAATTTTTACAAGTCTGGGGTGACTGCTTAACTAAGGCACAGGAGGCTGCCCAATTCCACAAGGTTTTGGCCAATTGTGGGGCTGTTACTCCCCTCCCCCCACTTTTCTGTCCCATGCAGCAATTCCCCTATCAGACCCCCCCCTCCCCTTGTACTTCCCAACTTTAAAATCACTTTTTCACTTCTTCTCCATCATTAATTTTTGGCAACTATAAGTTGGAAGGCTGGACACTAATTTTACAGTGAAATTTATACAGCTTAAGATATATCAAAACATCATTTCACCATATCATACATAGGTCACATCCTAGAGCTATCAGACAAGCATTGCCAGGATGAAACTTTCCTCCTTCACAGAACGATACAAAAGACAAAATTTACTGCCAGTTTCAAGTGAAAGGCTGAGATTTAATCAAATACTGCTTGACAACATTTGTCTTACTGTTTTAGTACTGGACTGCTTTGGAAGCAAGGCAACTGACTTTACGTGACTTTTACAGCCTCTATGATTACTTAAAATAAAACTATATTTCATATCTTCAGTCTGAAAAACACGGCCAAGAAAAATATTGCGGCAAGTCTTCTTTGCCTGTTCCTTAATGCTTCCCCACAGCATTGCATAATATCGTAGAGTCAGTCACTGATGTCACACCAGGTCATCAGAGAGTGCAGCATTTCTCTTTCATCAACTCAAAAGGGTTTTTGATCCTTCATCAATGTCTATGATTTCAAACACTTTGGATTTGATTTGAACTTTCTTGCGAGGTTTTTTGTCAGAGCTTTCTCCTTCAAGGTCACTCCTGTCTAGTAACATCTTCAGGTCAGCGTCACTAATGACCTTTCCTTTGCAATTGTTGACCACATCGCTGTAGTCATGTGACCGTAGCAGTTCCAACAGATCCGTGGGGTTCATAACAGATTTGAAATCTTTCTTCAAGTTTTTAGCTCCACCTTTGAATTTTCCTGAAATGCAAAGAAATGGAGGAAAAGATATGTAAGCAGGAGTTATGCTAAAAACACAAAAACAGGGGTGGGGGCGGGGGTGGTTGATTACCCTTACACCAAGTCCAAATTGATTCTTTCCTTGATTTAAGTTTCAAGTGCAAATTAATGGGTTTTCAAGGATATTTATTTGTGTAGGCGTAAATACTGCTGAAAAGTGTCCTTTTCTTAAAACAAAAACCAAGATATTTACAATTTTTAATTTTTTTCAATTTTATGGAAATGTAAAGAGGGCATTTAACCCACTTTGTTTTGGAAACTTTTGGAAAGGGGGAGGGGAGACAAACCCCCTGCCCCCGTTGAAAACACTGGTCTCAGTGATAAAAAAGAACCTTTTAGTATACATATATCAGTGATGTCAGTGTTTTTTTTTTTTTTGTTTTTTGTTTGTTTGTTTGTTTTTTGAATAGGAATACTCTATATGCACCCTATATATGTAATATTTAAATACCAATATTCCCTGTGTTTTGTGGATCTTGTTTCAGCTCCAGGTTTAGAGTTCTTTCCAAGTGTACTACAAATCTAAGTCCTCAGGATATTAAGGAGTGTGGTAGTTGCGGGATGGTAAGAAAAGCCCTTTAGCTACTTTTCAAATTTGGTACCCGCCGTAGCAGGCACATGGCAGGAAAGATGGATTAAGTCAATTTCAATGGAGTATTGTTTGTGTGCATTGATCAATGACGCTACTCAGGAAATATCCCGTGTCCAGCACAACAGAGGCATTGTGACTGTATTCTTCTGTGACACTGTACACAAAAGCAGTGAAGTCTCTCATGTTTTATCTTTTTTCTGCTTGGGTACTTCAAATTTTTCAAATGAACTAAGGGGAGTTTCCTCTCATGAGTGTTTTATTAAACTTTAATAGATTTTTATAAGCTCCAAATATTCATCTAGGTGTGCAAAAAAACCTACTCCTCAGAGTGATTTGAAGCAAGTGTTGGTGCGAAATCTGTCCACAAGCCTTAAAAATTCAAAGTCTGTTTTGAAGATAAATCCAACTGATATATTCAACCTGAAAAAAAATTCTTGAACTGAGGTATAAAACATTGGAACTCATTCAATACAAGGAAACTTGGGTACACGACACAGCCGCATGAAAATTACATTTGATGCACTCACAATTTTGGGTTGTCACAGAACAACCTTCTTGTAATTGTTGGTACACCAACGGGAAACTTTCTCAAATGCCCTGACACCCGCTAAAACCCTAAACTGGGAGTGCAATCACATTCAGTATATTTCCAATAAGTTGTGCAGTGCGCATTTTCTGTAGTATTAGATGCAGAACTAGATGTACTGGTTTTGAAATCAGTAGTACCAGTTGTTCCAGAAGTAGTATGAAATTAGATTTAAAAGGATCACTTTGCTTTTAGCAGAATTGTGTGTATTTTCCGTAGAATTAAGATAATAAGATTAGATACACTCCTGTCTTTGAATTTACATATTGTTATGAGAGCTTCTGTACTTTTGTGAGCAGGTGTTCCATTGTTATGATTGTTTGGTGGTTTATATAATTTGCGATTTAGAATTCGTTATGCAGGACAGCAATTTATTATCAGGGTCATATTCTTGCTTCAAAATTATAAATAAAAGCAGGTAGGCAAGTTGCTCAATGTTCAAAAATCATCCTTTATCACAACTGAGCATTTAAAATGAAATGAACTAATTTCAATATTTTATACACAGCAATGAAGTTTACTGTGGAAATGGGAGTTGGATGAACACAATTCACTTTGCAACATACAAGATAGTCTGGTCCACTTAAAACTGACAAAATGAAACTGCCTTAAAGGAATGGTTTGAGCAAAAATTTAATTGTAAAAGGGGAACTTAACCTACACAATTTGGTGGAACTTCCATTCAAATTGACATGTATTTCTCTAGATCAGCAAAAGAAGTTTGCAATTTGTATGAATAAAAGTGAGCTGGAGGATAGCGGAGGTTATATCATTTCCTCACTTTGGCAAGGAATGGTTTGTTTCTTTTTCTTTTTCAATCTGTTGTGCTGACTTTGAAATTAATAGAATAGAACCTCCCCATAGTGAATGTGAAGTTTGCTAAGTTGTCATGCCACTTATGCAATCACATTCTAATAATATGGGACTGTTGTGGAATAAAGTGGTTGCAAATTTTTACTTAAAAGAAACATAAAAGACTCTTCATTATAAAATGCAAGGCTATGATATCATTTAGGCTTGTTTTGAATTCACTTTTTTGTTGCAAATGTGAAAACTTTACTGATTATCTGAAGATCACACATCCCTAATACAATCAAAATTTTACTACAATATTTAGATTAATTACCTCTCTAACACATCAAGATTGATTTGCAAATGTGAAGGGGGGAGTGTGTGTGTGTGTAAACCTATAAACGAAAAACTTGCCGGGTACACGCCACTCACGAGAGCTCAAGCATGTCTTTCCTCGCTCATGCAGAGCTCGTAACTGGCATAGGATTGGGTAGAATTTTCTATCTTCAATTTCTTGTGAAGAAACCTATCATGCTGTCTTACTTTGAATCAGTCTATCCTTCTGTGTCAATGAATATTGGTTTCAAAATATGATTAGGAGTTTAGTACGGCCTAACCAACAAACACCTGAACACAACGTACCAAAAGAAGATAAGAGTTATCACAAATTTTGAACGAACAGTTTTCCAATTCTTCACAAACTTGTTCAAGCACTTTCAAGAGCTTCAATATTACCCTATCTGGTGGAGCACTTCCAAATATTTTCAAGACTATATCAAAGTCCTAATTTACAACTTAAAAATGAAATCATTAAGATATTTACCTTGGTGAATTACCATCTTTTCAAGCTTTCTCTTGGCAGCAGCTCTTTCAACTATTTTCTGGTCAACCGTACCAGCAGTTACCAGGCGGTACACCACCACTGGTTTTTCCTGACCAATCCTATGACATCTATCCATAGCCTGGAGATCACTTTGTGGATTCTGTAAATATCAAAATAAAATGTCTGGTCATGAGGAACTTGTTTGCACTTATAATTTACAACACTTTCCACTTTTGTCAATATTGAAAACGAATAATTTCTTTCCACTGAGAAAATTAGTTTCTAATATTCATATTGTAAGGGCACTTTTAGTCTTGAAAATTTGCAAATATTTGTCTTACCCAATCACTGTCAAAGATGATCACGGTATCAGCTGTAGTCAGGTTTATTCCAAGACCACCAGCCCTGGTGCTCAATAAAAATAAAAATGACTTTGGGTCTGTTCTAAACCTCTCCATCTGAAAATAGAACAAAGGATCAATCTTATATATGGCAGCATATTTCTTGTGGTGAAGTACAACAAAGAACAGTCATAATTATTAACAACGTGAAAGCTGGTCTTTTCTTATGAAAAAATCAGTTAGATGAAGTTCATGACCCACATCCCAAATGTGTTATTAGATGTTCAACCAGATAAAAAGGTTTAGGTTAAATACTGTTTCTCATACAAGTCCAAGTTGACTTACAAATGAAGTTCAAACACAGTGTAAGGTCCCTTTCTTTAATTTGTTTCTTTAAAGACCATCAGGGTTGTCACCAGACTGGGTGGCAGCGAGCTGTCCCAACTCCCAATCCACTCAACCAATTTCAACATCACCGTCGGGCACAAATTTTTTATCCTAACTAAAATATTTTAGATTTCTTTCGAACTGCTTTTTCTTTACAAGCACTCTCCAACTTGCAAAAACTTTCCAAAAGAGAAAGACGCACCACCCCCTCACCTTAGACCACTCCCCCAGGCCGGTGATCACAAATTACCTGGCTCTCAAAATGGCCTGATGACAACCCTGTAGACCATATTAACAAAAGCAATTCATTTTTTTTTTGCTGTTCATATGTACCTGTTCCATCCTTTCCTGGAAACCCATTGTTCCATCCAGGCGACAATAATCATAATTTCTATAAACACAGTAGTCATGAAGAATGTCCAGTAATGAAGTCATCTGAGAAAAGAGAAGTACCTGTAGAAAGACCAAAAAGAACCATTTAAAGAGGCACATTGAGTTGGTTCATTAATTTCAGCAATTTTTTTTTCAAACTTGTCAACTTTTTCTCACATACCAATGACAAATGTTCAAACTTAGACAATCCCTATACCCAACATAAAATAAATGTTTTATGAGTGAGTACTTAACGTTTGAATGGGGTTTTCAAAATTTGTGACCACTTTTTCAAATTATGCACAAAACTGTTACAAGTCAGGACATCACAAAACTCAAAATTTTACCTATTTTCCCCAACTATTGAATATTAAACTTGACCAACAATGCTATAAACATTGTCATGTGGTAGTGACTCTTTAACTCCCTTATAAAGTTATCAATGTTAACTCAATGAGCCCCTTTAAGATATAATCTCCTTTTATTCAAGGAGCTTGCATTCTAGCAAAAAAGATTTTTATGTTGTTTTATGTGTTAGCAAAGTTAACAACTAAACAATATGCACTTAGGTTTCTTCCCCTTTAAGAAATAGCCAACCTGCACCAACATCACTGTATTACATGTCTCTCTATTTTGCCACTAAGGCATCCGTTGCTACTAAGGTGCTGCTGGGTGCATGAATCCAAAACACACCTACTGCTTACTTGCCGACTTTTTTTTATCTCAGAAAAGGAAACATGTTGAACATGATCTGCTGTGTGCACAAAGAGCACACTGTGAGCACACTGCAAACCACCAAAATGAGTGTGGTCCAGAGGTGCAGAACTCACTTTTTTCTTTGTAAATATTTGCAATGTACATGGAAATTACTTTGATATAAGCAAAAATTGATGTCATTTTTCCCGGTCCATTGCTTTGTGATTTTCCTGATCATTTTAATTAGGATGTGTCTAAGACAGAAGACAGAAAAATGGAACATTTTGACTTTTACAGGTTAAAGAGGTGATAAAACAGAACTGTACTACTTAAAATAAAATGGTTGGCAAATAGGCACAGTGCATGGTCAGTGTTGTCCAATGAGCCAAATTTAAAAGCTCTGAGACTGTGTATAACAATCCCTCCTCCCACTAATAAACCTGACGAGATAAATTTTCCCCTCAGAAAATTTTCTATTGGGATGATCCATTGAAATTCCTATCCTAGATAATTCTCCTTATTCTGAAAGAGTGAGTTGTCTTAGGAACTGATCCCTGGAAAGAGTCGCATGGAAATCATCCTGGGGAGGAGGTCAGTTGCTTATGAAGAAACCATCTGACAGAAGGTCTGACAGAAGGGAAGGTAAATTGAGATAAGGGTAACCAGGGAAGGAAACAGCTGTACACAAGCTAGGTTTATAAGGATGTCCTGTCATGTAAGTAAATGGAAATCAACCGTTAACACTGGATCTTTTTCATTTTTGATGCCCCACCCTAAACCTTCCTTAATTTAGAGGACCTTCATTATTGTAATGTTCGAAGTCCCCCTCCCCCTTCACCTCACACCATTCTAAAAAGCAGCTCACTGAGTTGGTTCATGAAATCCAACCAATTTTTTTTTTAAGCTGGTAAGTTTTCTTCACATACAAATGACAAATGGTCAAACTTAGGCAATCCCCACATCCTAAACACAAATGACTTTTTTTGAATGAGTACTTACTTAACCCTTTCGCTAAGGAAGGGGGTAGCCATACTGCACTATGTATTATACTACGTACACACAGTATCTGTGTGACAGTTCTGTGAAATAATGTTTTTTGTATGGATGCAGCCATATTTGGGCTCGCTATGCCCTGAGAGGATGCATATATGTTAAACGTCTCCCCTTCAAGCCTATTTCATGTCGAAAACACGATTGTATGCTATAAAACTATAATTAGCTATACCAAAACAAGGCTAAGTGCTATGGTTTCGCGGGAAACCATGCGTAGCAAAGGGGTTAACGGTTGAACAGCGTTTCAAAAAATTTGTGACCATGACACTTTTTCAAATTAGGCACAAAACAGTCACAAGTCAGGACACCACAAAATTTAGAATTCTAAATTTTTCCGTAACAACTGGATATGAAACTTTATACAAATCGTGCTAGTAAAAAGAATTTTCATGTGGTGGTAATATAAAACCCTTGCATTAAGCTATCAACTCAAAGAACCCCTTTTTAGCACTATATCAGTACCTAGTAAATCCATAATTTGTTATTTTAGACTGAGGCAAACTTCCGATTCTTCTCAATCTAAACCTCACCTTGTGACCCCGCTTTTTCAGTGCTGGTAGAAGTCTTTCCAATACCATCAACTTGCCACTGCTTGTGATCAGTTCTTCATCTATTCTGTACTCCTGGGTGACAGGGTCCAAGGGGTAGGACAAGAGATATGGATGATTGCAGCATTTCCTAAGTTGCATTGCGACGTTAAGAAGTTTGATGTTGGTTTCGTTCTTCTTCTTCTTCTCTACTTTCTTTGAGGTACCAGCGCTGAAACGTTTAAGACAGATTTTGGTTTAAAAAAATTGCTTTAATTTTTTGCTTAAATCATGCATATATTGACATGATTGGGTACTATTCCTGAAAAATAATGTATTTCACCAACCATAAAGGTAACATCAGATGCTGAACCACTTACCCCTAACTTCACTTACCTGCATGGTCAAGTGGTTAGAGCAACAGACTTGCAGTCAGGGGGCCAGGGGTTCCAGTCCTGGCCGGGTCTTACGGAGGACTTTACAAGCAGAACTTATGCCATTGTGCTTGGTGCTCAGCACAAACAGTGAAGTAAGGAAAACAAGCCAGTGAGACATAACTGGTAAAAAAGCCGTCACCAGCTTGACTTGAACCAATCTGTTGGAAACTGGGCCAAAAACTCCATCGTACCAAACGTTACCTAACCTATTTCACTCAACTGCAATTTGCACCAGTTTCAAGCATAGCTAGCACTTTGCACATGACAGGTCGTGAACGTAGGAAGGAGGGGGGGGGTGCGAAAAGATGAGTAACATGTACAAACTGAAAACTGTCTTGTAAGATTGCCTTTTTCATAACCCATTGTATAAAGGTTGAGTTTATGTTTCCACCATTTTCTGCCCTTCAGAGCCCTGGAAACGTCAGGTAACGGCACAACTAACCTGACACAATCACACTCTTTTAGATTAGTCAGATAGAGTTTTACTGCCCAGTTTTCAACCTACTGGTTCAAGTCGAGCTGGCCACAGTCTTTTTTCCAGTTGTGGCTCATTGGCTTGTTTTCCCTACTCCACTGCTTATGCAGAGCACTAGGCACAACGGCATTAGGTTCCATTTTTAGAATCTCTGGTACGTTCCTGAGCCCAGGTCTTCCCCGTGAAAGGCGGATGCTCTACCGTTAGACCTAACACGCAGCTACAATCACACTCTTATCACAAATATTGTTAATGTGTAATGGCAGTGTATGATCTGAAGTGATAATGCTAGATTCTGTGCACTGCAATCAATGCTGCCATGGTTATTGTATACAAATTGTTATTGTTGCTTGGTGTGACTGAGAATTAGTTGGTTAGATGACATAGTTTCTAACCAAGAGGTTTAAGTTGAGCCACTGCCTTTTTGTCAGTTGTGGCTCACTGGCTTGTTTTTCCGTTCTCCATAGCTTATGCTGAGCACCAAACACAATGGCATTAGACTCAGTTTATAAAGTTTTTGGTATCTTCTGGCCAAAAGTGACCCATTAACAAGTCAAAAGCTCTTACCACTTGACCATGCAGTGTGGGCAACCAAAGCAAAAAAAAGTTTGGACCACTGTGGCATGTTTCTTAACAGCATTTCAGCAAAAGCACTTTGAGGTTTGAGGCCATACACACTTTTGTATTAACACAGCTCATTGAGAATGAAAGTCAACAAATTTTTCCAAGCCTTTTTAGGTTTTCTTCCCATACAATGGAAAATGGTCAAACTTAGACAATCCCCATATCCTACGTACAAATAACTGTATTATGAGTGAGTGCTTGACGGTTCAATTCAGTTTTCAAAAATTCGGGACCAGACACGTTTTCAAATTGTGCACAAAATCGTTTTGATGCAGAACAACTCAAAATTCAAAATTTTAACTTTTTCTATAATTAATGAATATGAAGCTTGACTCATTAAGCTAACTATAGGCATAGTCATGTGGTAGTGACCCCTTAACACTCCCATTACTTATCAATTTCAACTCAATGAGCCCTTTAAAATTCATTTTGAGTTATTCACGGAATAATTCATTCAAAAATATGAAATCTAAAAACAGAGGTGTAACATCAAATTCAGTGTGGTGAACACACAAATTAAGTGAATTACTGTGTTAAAACAATTGTTAGGTATTAAACAGGGGCAATGAGAGTTTGTTTTCACATACCCCTGGAGACCCAACTTTCTACATAACCTAACTCTCTGTGTATAAGTACATTCATTGTATGGCACCCTTCTATTTGTTTGATAATCTGACTTTTCAGATCCATACTCACAATACCTTAAATACACTCAGCCCCACTTTTCTCAGAACTTAATTGACACCTTCAAAGATCATGCTTTTCCTACAACTACATCTAAGCTCTGAAATATTCTGCAACTCTCCTTCTCTTACACAGTTTACATTAGTCACTTTTGAAAGCCCAACATAGCTTTACTGTTGCCTGAATAAAGAAAATAACAAAAGATAAAGGAAATAAGGAAATCATGAAAATGCCTTCTCATTTAATAACTTTGTTTGCCCACGGCATTACAGTAACAATCACTGTAGCAAGCATTGAGAGATACAGTACATTGATTAGTAGTTTTATTACAATAGTTAATGGGAAACTTCCAGCACAGTGATGATCTCTCTGCACAGTGACTTGAGGTGCCCAGTCGGGCATGTTCTGCTATGCAATTCATGAATTTTTGTTGCCCAAACCTCGTTAAATCTCTTTATAACACTCATATATCAGAGTAAAACTATTGTTATGGTTGTACATTGCTATTGAATACTCAGTAGATTTTTAGAACTGTGCGAGTTCCTTTACTATTTATATTTATTACCAATCAGCACAAGACATTTCTCACCTCTTTAATTCATCCTGGGTAAAAGTCTCAGCCCATTTCAAGATATCCTCCTCGGTTTCTTTGTCATCATCTCTAAACATGCAACTATAGTCTACCTTGGACCTATTACTTCTCTTAGGTTTACCAGCTGTTGTATATTCTAGAGGTTGTTCACGTTCTGTCTCATCCTAAAAACAGAAAAGAGAAAATCTTTCCCAATAAGCCAATAATTCAGTGTTCACAGACAAAGCGTTCTTGACCAAAATCTATAACGTGGGCAAAGAAAGTAAATAGAGGGCAGTCTTTAGGTAGAGGTGTTAGTAGCTTTCATTTTTTTGTTTTGAGGCACCCTTTTAGGTAGCATATGTCACCAGTAGTATGATATGGATAAAAGAAAGCATTGTATAAGAATCTCCCTAGTTCACTCACACTCACACAGACCGGGTGTTTGGTTGAACGGTCAGAGCATCCGCCTCTCATGTGGTAGGCCTGGGTTCTATTCCCAGGTCGAGTCATACCAAAGACTTTAAAAATGGAACCTACTGCTGTTGTGGGTGATGCTCCGCATAAACAATGGAGTAGGAAAAACAAGCCAGTGAGCCACAACTGGAAAAAAGTTCCTGACTGGCTTGACTGGAACCAGTAGGTTGGAAACTGGGCCATTAAACTCTAGCTAACTAACTACACTGAGCTTATCATGTCTGAGAAAAAAATCCTTTTTGTGTTTGTCTTTGGAGAACAGTAGAATCACTTTCAAGAAAAGAGTGTTTTTTTTTGGGGGGGCTTGGAATTGTTCATGTATTTTTTGTATAGGTCTCAAGTTTTGAGTACACCTTACCCAACCAGGTAATGAGAATTGGTACCAGCATGCCTGTGCCTATGTGCATAGCCAACAAAAAAAATTACCAAACTCACCAATTGGATAGACACTGAGCCATAGAACCAAATCTAACTTGGAATTGTTCATGTATTTTTTGTATAGGTCTCAAGTTTTGAGTACACCTTACCCAACCAGGTAATGAGAATTGGTACCAGCATGCCTGTGCCTATGTGCATAGCCAACAAAAAAAATTTCCAAACTCACCAATTGGATAGACACTGAGCCATAGAACCAAATCTAACTAACCATAGAAAAAGGAAAGTTATTCCATACAGCAATTCCTAAATTTAAGTAGTTGCCTCCTCACAGTCTGGGGCTGTCAGTTTCCTTTTAATTGCCTAAACGTTTAAACGGTCAAAATAAAAGTTCGTTTACCGTTTAAACGATGTCCAAATGTAACTGCCCTTTATTTCCCCTAGAATCTACTGTAAACACGATGATATGTACAAGTAATAGCTTTGAGACAATAATTTTGGCATGCCGCCCTCTATTAGTCACAAAACATCCGGGACGTGCGTTGCTGGCTGTTTGGGTACCTGCATACCTGATATGTATTATGTAGTACAGGAAATGCAAGGCTGAACACGGCGGCTTTTCCGCTATACCACAGGCAGCTAACTGCTGCTCTGCCGCACAGGCTTCTTCACTAAACAGATTACATACCTTGCCGAGCTAAACTGTAGCTCGCGCAACGTTAAGTGATCGATATCACGGCATTAAAATTATACATACATTAACGGGCATATTGTTACAGAAAGTTCGGCGTTGTAATTGTAGACTTTAGGAATTAGTTTTAAGGAAGATTGAAAGTAAAATCAACGTCGCAGGTCCCACTTGTAGGCCTAGGCCTATGCATTAGTTAGGCATTAGGCCTAACGTTAGTTATTGTGCAGTGTGCTACACTGACTCGTTACACTAACGTTATAGTGTTAGAACTTGTTGTTTATACGTTTTAACGTGACAGCCTTAACACAGTCTATGTTCATTTTAGTTGCTTACATTCTGACATACTTGTGCAAGGGTTGGTATCATGCAGGGGGGAGAGATCAAGATCGTGGGGTTTGCTCGGTAGAATGTCTACAGTTACTAAGCACCCTTATCCGTATTGATCTGATTGGTACAGTATGAACCCCTTCACTAAACATGGTTTATCTGTGAAAGCATAATTTATCATTTCTATTTATGTATAGTTTCCCAATAAACCATTGCACTGTTGTGTCCTGGAATAACTCCTTATAAACCTACTGTAAGTAATTGTATTATGGACACAGAATAGCACTGAACACAAGATATTTTTACTTGTACGTACCCTCTTGGGCTAAAGGGAAGGAAGATATAACAGCCTCCATGCAAAATCTTAGTACATGAAGAACCCTTACATATGAACTGAGTATATGTTATAAAATGTATAGCTCAGTATGGAGGGATGGATCCCTTCAGTAGCTAAAGGGTTTAAAAACCCATGATTCATTTTCTCAACTTGGTAGTCATTAAACCAATGTTTTGTGTCCAAAGTTTCCTACATAAGTTTGTACATGATTGTTGACTGAAGGAGTCACATATGTAACATGGATGACAAAACTGTTTGGTGCATCGCAATGGTAAAACCATGCAGTGTGGGGCAAGTTTCTGATTGAGTCTTCCACAAAGTATGGGAATTTCCAGCTTTAAAACGCTTGCTTTGTGTGATCCAGTCGGTGGGAATGTCATTGTCATGTGTTGAAATGAAAATATCTGGTTGGTATGTTTCTTTTGTTTAAGACCCTTTGCTTTAGTGGGCAGAATCCTTGAATGAACATCAGTCATTCAGTCCTTGTATAAAATGGGTCATAACCTTCAGAGCTTCGCAAGTCAAAATGGAAGTGACCTTACTCTTTCAATCTTCATTATTCCAAAGAAGCATTGTGGGTGATATGTTTGTGTATGAAATACACAAAAATCTAGAAAGTAAGCTATCTTAAGCAAAAAATTGAATGACTCATGCAATTTTGTAAGTTACTGTGTGTAACACACAATCTAGGCTATGCACACAAAAGCGCTGAGTCAGGTAGCGAGCAGCCAGATGAGGGCAGGTATGTAGCTAACAGTTGGTGGTACCTGGCATGGTGACACCCAGCACTCCATATTCCGAGCCAGCACTCCAGGCAAATACACCTCTCCCCACCCAGCACAAATCTTCCTAATTAGACTTAAAACTAGCCCCAAATTCACTCTCTAAACTTAAACGAGGGAAAAATAAAAAAATTGGTGGCTATAAAATGGGGTAGATGCCATGGAATGAGGTGCTTTTCCCAATTCAGACAATTACCCCACACTCAAATTTGGCTAGCAACATCACTGCCCTCCAAATCATTGGGATAAACAAACTAATCCCGCCCTTACAACACATATTCCAAAATTCTGGTTTACATGAAAATTTTGTGAATCGTTCTTTCTTAATCCATCCATAACATAAGGAGGGATCTTTAGTGTTGGTAAGTGCAGTGATTTGTGACTAAATTGTCTTTTTGGTCTTTTTTAACAACTTGCATTTTAATCTGCAGTTAAAGCGTACCTCAAGTCAAAAAATTCAAAAATATATATTGAAGACCATGAAAAATGAATTCTAACAGTCCAACTCCCATCTTCATAGGACATTCCTGAGCTGAGATATAAAATGTTGAAGTTTACTCACTCAAATTAAAATCTTTGTATTTCTTTGTTTTTTCAAATGTTACTGCACCTTGTACCAAGGTGTGATAGCACTCCTACCCTTATGTGGTTATGTAATTAATTAAGCCCTCTCTATGAAACATGCTATGCAAGCAAACAGGAAGTGTTCAAGTTCATAAAAACATTTTTAATTTTAAAGGGAAACAAAACATGTTATGTGAGTTGTACAACAAGAAAGTCACAAATTATTACACAATCAATCAATTTGTGTTAAGTGAATAAATTTTAACATTTTATACCTCAGCTCAGGAATGTCATAGGAAAATGGGAGTTGGACATTTAGAATTCATTTTTCATTCTCTTAAATACATATGTTTTTGAATTTTTTGACTTTCGGTACACTTTAAACACTTTAAGTAGAACTTAGACCCCTATATTCATTCCGTTTGCTGGACACTTAGAGAGTGTTGTATGCATGTACTACCGAAAACCAGGAAATGCCTTACACTATTTGGGGAGGTCAGTTAGTATATCCCATGCTGTGCCCCACAATTCCATGCTACAACCAATTACCCAGATTACTTATTAGTTCAAGTCAGGCAAGCCACAGCCTTTTTTCCAGTTGTGGCTCAGTGGCATGCTTTCCGTAGTATTCCATTGCTTATGCTGAGCTACAAGCGTAATGGCAGCAAGTTCCACTTTTATGAATAGACAGACATTCCATCAGAAACTCAAAAGGCGGCATTTATTACTGCCAAACCCAAAGTCCAAATTGATGGTGCCCTTGGCCAAAGTTATATTTTTGCAAATTTTGTCCAAGTGCAGCAGACTGACTACCAAGTAGTGAAGTTAGTTATATGAAGCTTTATGCCCTACTTTCGAACAAACTGGTTTTATATTGGGCCAAGCATGGTCCTTTTTCTAGTCATGGCCCACTGGCTTGTTTTCTCTCTTGAATTGTTTATGCTGAGCACCAAGCACAATGGTAATAGATTCAATTTTTAAACTCTTTGGTATGACCTGGTCAGGAGTCAAACTCCAGACCTCACAGCTGCAAGTCAGTTATTTTTTTTAACTTGACCATGCAGCTAGTGGAAGACATTGCTAGTATTGGTTACCCTGGTTGGAACTAGAGTCTTATTTGTATAGGGAAACATTCAAACCTCTTTCATCTTGGCTAAGATTGTTTTGTTGACAGTATCCCTGTAAAACTCCTCCTGCATCGCAGACAGAGGTGCATGCACCAGGATTTCTTTCTTCTTTGGTATGGTTAGCTCTACATCTGTCTTGAGTCTTCTCAGTAAGAACGGAGATAAAATCTGAGAAAAAAACCAACCAAAATATACATTCTTCACCATTCTTACATTTCAAGAAACCGTTTCTTCAATTTTTATTGTCAGTTATCCCACCATCATGCATGTCTTGAAGGCTAGGAACCTTCCCCAATGAAAAGTTCAATTACATAGTACTTGCCGACATTGAGGTGGTGTCCTTCGGGTTTCTAGATATCCATCCTGTCACACTGTTTACTTGCCAAAGTATTACAGCAGATAGGTAGGGTTACATATTGTAAATAGGAGGTGACGAGCGGCAAGGTAGATCAGAAGAGTGTGCCCTGCAAGCACACAAGCCCAAACCTTAACCCTTTGGCTACAAAGGAGGTCCTCCCTGCCACACTGAGCTATGTACTGAGTTCACCAAAATACAAAGTTTTTGTATGGATGCCGCCTTATTTGCACTCGCTATGCCCCCAGAGGATGCATATGTTTAAAATATCTTCTCTCCAAGCCTATTCCATGTCAAAAACAGGGTTACACACCATAGATTTACAATGAGCTATGCCAGGAAGCAGCTGTGTCCTATGGTTTTGCAGCAAAACCATGTATATATAGTAATGGTAAGTTATGGTTACAGGGAGGGGTTAATGGGTCATTGGTATGGGAAAGTAAATCCTGTTTTCATCTCTAATTGTTCACCATTACTGTCAAAATAACTTTGGTGTATACAAAGATAGCTGTTATATTTGCCAAGCTCTTGCCTGCTATTTTTGATCACCTTTAGAGCGCTGCCAACATTTAGGTCTTGAAATCACGAAGATTTACCTCATAAATCAGGAAGACTCAGGGAGTTGTGTGTATTTCAATGGGGAAAATTCTGTTCTACATCAGGAAGATTGTATATTTTGCATGTTTAAAGGTGAAATTTTCAGGAAGTCTTCTGCAGAATCAGGAAGACTTGGCAGCTCTGCCTTTTTAATTTACTATTTTCAATAAACAATGACAAAAAATTTGCATGTTTTGATTTTTATGGGTTGAAAGCTTGAAAAATATCTGTTGAAATGGAACATAAAATATTTTGCCTTATGAGATCCTACATGTGGGGTGATATGCCATGTGCATTTCAAAACAGACCTGTCTCCAGTAGTTACACTTCTGCCAACATCTGCAAAGAGGAACTCAAAACTTTTCCTTCAAAGCATAAACCAAGAGCTACCATCTACCCATTCTATCTTAAAAGATGTGTTGAGGGGGCAGGAATAGCAAAATTATGTTTGAGACACTTTTCAAATTATGCTTCAATCAGTTTTAAAGATGTAAAACACTATACTGAAAAGGACAATGGGATGCTCAGAGCAATTTCAAGGTCTAAAATGAATCATTCAAATTCAAGCACTGCCATATTGTCAAACCTCATCATGGATGTTCCAGTATGAAATCAACAAATTTTTAGAGCATTCTGGTTGGTACGTCACCTCCTAGATTTGGCAAAGATTTGGTTTATTTGTAGCAGTACATGACGTAGGAAGAAATTTTGAATGTGGGCCATCTCTGCCATTTACTGTTCCGTTATCAAAATTTCAATGAAGTACCCTCTATCAAAGTCTTCTGTTTATGTAAGACCATTTTGAGGGAGGCAGAGGATCCTTAATTACCTGTATCATGGATGGGTTCTGCACTGAAATACCTCTTGGTTCCATCAATTTCACTGATTATGAGAGCTAGGAATTGCATGTTTGTGATGGCATTTAGAAGATTTACAGCTGATGGACCCCACTAATGGTTGCTTTCACCAGCTGCTCGAATTTGTCCATCCACATAATGTTACTCACCTGATGAAGCATCGACAAGACATTCTTCTCTCTTTCTTTGCGGATGATTTCTTCATCTCCTCCTTCTTTCGAGATGGAAGTAAAGTCAAACCAAGACTCAAATCTGAAAAAAGTCAAAAGATGTAAGGTCTCCCTGTTCCAACTTTTTAAAAATGCTCCTATACCAACCAATTCATATGATAGGAAATGCATTCTTTCTAGCTTAGAATCATCAAATATGACACATTCCCAAAGGTACTAAGCTTGAATGGTACATATACAGATATAGAAATATAATCTACCATTCTTAGGAATTGAAGAAAAATGCATCCATATACATAAAGTGCCTAAACATTGAATAGCATGACTATACCATTGGAAGAAAATTAAGAGAACTCACGTTCTTAGGTCATCAAAGACCTCAGGAAGAAGGAAATTCAACATGGACCATAGCTCTGATAGGTTATTCTGCAAAGGAGTACCCGTCAACAAAAGGCGATTGGCAGTCTTGTACATTTTCAATTCTCTGTTAGAGGAAATGCCCAAAGTCATGTTTAACAAACTAATTTTCAAAATTATTTACATCTCGATAAGTCTTTACATAATAAAGTTAAAGGAAAGCTACAATTGACCAGCATCAGTAAGATTGGGTTTACACTGAGTCAGCAAGATGGATAGAAAGGTTAGTAGGCAGTAAGTAGTGTGCATTCCAAGTTCAAACATGGAGCAAATCATCAAGTCTTCTACTTAAAGGGCAGGAGCAGTCATCCTAAACTGAAGAAGTGTAGTAGACTGTCCAGTTTCATGATTGGCTGTTGGGGGTCATGTGACAATGTTCTTTTCTCTTCAAATGTGAAATTTACCAGAAATAACTGCTTGGTTTACCTTGAATATGCAATAGTAAAGTCATAAAATGTAATAAAAAATACTTTAAAGAGAAACAAGATGAAAATTGAGTTATTTAGCTTTTTATTCAAAATAAGTTTGGGGGAACTGCTCTTTACCTTTAAGTCGCCACTTACAAAAGGGAATGCCATGGGCATGGGCATATTCTTCAACCCTGGCCCACAGTTTCGAACACATACCTTAATTATCATCCTTGTTTCAAATTCTTATTTGCCATAGTATTATGCCATACAAATCAAGGTATAGATAACGAAGGAGTTAGTTGACATGGTTTTAAAAGATTTAAACAAAAGTATTGCCACAATATAAAAAAGTATCATAATAAAAATTTAAGAGATGCCAAATTTCTCCAAATATTTTTAAGTCCAGTGCTATGGCCAAGTGGAGACAGACAATGACATTTGAAACGATGAAGCTCAGCAAACACTAGGTTGGGAGTTCAATTACTGACTGGGTCGAAGTAAGGTGGGATTGCCCATCTGTGTTGCGCAACAGGGCCCATCAGCCAATTGCAGGACCCTGCAGCTCTCTCCACCTATCTGTGGAGTTGTTATCTCTACTTAATGAATTGGGCAAAAATCTCCAAATTAGTCCTCATTGAGCACAACTTCTTTATCAACAAGTTGCCACAGCCACTTTCTGCTAAACATCAATTGAGTCTTTTGTTTGAAAGATGAGATATGCAACACTGCACATGCTTTCAGAATGAACATTTTAAATGAACTTATTTGAAAAACCTGACAAGACAGTCACAAGATGAGATCTGGAGTTTCCAGAAGGTGCTGCATTTCAGTAATGGGCATTGTAGTAGCATGCAATCCTGGCCCATCAAAAGAGATACCAAATTTAATTTAAATGATTAAATTGGTTGCCTTCAAGTTTTTATTTACAAGCCACAGGCTTCTTCCAAGTTCATTGTCACTTAATGTCCTTAAACAACCACCCTTCTGTACATGGTAAGGACTCAGCACTATATGTAACATTTTCCTAAGATAACATTTTTCAAAGGCTCCTTCCATCTACTTCCGCAAGATCAAAGGACAAGGCCTAACATATCAAAATACTCACTGGATCAGCCTACAATTGAGGTTCTTGATGCGATGTCCCTCGTCGACCACAACATACTTCCAGAGATACCGATCCAAAAATTTACGATCCCTCATAACTATTTCATAAGAAGTGATAACAACAGGCTGGACCTTAAATTTGCCATGGTGCTTCCTTATCTTCTGTCTGAGTTGTTTTCGTTCCTCGATAGAACCATGGTAAAGCATTGCCGGAATCTAGAAAGAAAAGCAAACTTGAAAGTTTTGTACTAGAAGACTCTATAGCAGCAACAACAGCATGGGAAAAACTTACATTTTCAAAGTTCCTTTCTTGTAACTTTTAAACATATAGAGTTCATTCATACTTGATAACCATTTTCAAATTCTATCAGTACAACTGCTATTGATCCATTGGTCAGGTGACCTTGCATAGCTTTTTTTTTCAAACTGTTGTTCAGGAACCTGAGATAATACACAGAAAAATATGCCACACCTTTCTGTTCGATATCTCCATGAGAGGGTTCTCAACCTTTTAGAAAACTGAAATTTCAGACTTTTTCAAGACTTTGCCAAAACTAAAATGGAAGTAATTAGGACTGAAAATCAAATGATTTTGAACAAAATTGCCTTTACTTGTAAGTGCTTAGCCAGAAAGCATGCATACATTCTAAACATAATCACAACTTCAGAAAGTATGAGGGTTCAAATTCAAGACCATGTAGCAATTTCTCAACACCAACTTTTCAATAATTTAAGATGATGATTTAATTCTCAACATTTTCAAGGCTTTTCCCATTTTCTGTACCGCAAGAAAACTCTGAAAGAACTGATGGGCTAAAAGAAGTTGAAAACTAGCTGTGCTCTTTCCTTAACTATATCTATCACATCCAAACCCAATTAAAAGTCTGAAAGACTTACCTCTGGTGAGAAGCGAGCAAACTCTGATGTCCAGTTCGGTAATGTGGAGAGAGGTGCACAGACAAGGAAGGGTCCAGGTACACCCATCTCAATAATGTGGGAAAATAGTGCAATGACCTGAATGGTTTTGCCAAGGCCCATCTCATCAGCAAGAATGCCATTCACTCCATTCTCGTACAAAACCTAATGAGCAACATAAGACACAATTTAGCTTTTCTTTTTGTGTGTGTGAGAAATGGTTTGCGAACCAATTTCCAATCCAGACATTTTCAAGAGAATGGGGGGGGGGGGGTTGAGAATCTCCTTAAATATTCTCAGATATATTTTCCCTGGATGTTCTTTCAAGTATTTTATTTTGTTGATGGGGTAAAAAAGGGGAAAGGGCTGAGCCAGAAGAGTGATCCACCCTCTGGGATAAAGTAACTGTCAACTGTTTTGAGAAAAATTTTTGTGAGGGGCAAAATATCCTGATTCCACTTCTGTATGGAACAAACTCCAAAGTTCCCACCTGGTATGGCTCCCAGAATTTGTGAAGATTTGAAGATGACGACCTGACGACCAGTAGACTTGGTTTACAGATACGTCAATGTGGTTAGACTTAATAGTTTTTGCAAAACTCTAGGTCAGGGATTTGGAAAATTGTCAGATGAACACACACAACAGAAAATAAGACATGTTCTTTTGTCTCTTTGCAAAGAAGATCTCAAAGCACACTTTTTTTCTCAGATTTCAGAAAAGCTTGACGTAACAGAATTTGAAGATTGTAATTTCAGAGCTGTAAGCGAAGTAATGATCCACTAATCCAGGATTGTCAGCCTGGGGAGCTTTGGATTCTCTGCCTGATCCTCTCACCCCAAACAGTTCCAGTTCTCCTAATCTACACTGCTAAGCCCCTCCCACTTCTGTCTAAGAGTCATCCTCTTCCAGACACAATCTCAGTTTTATTGCTTCGTGGTGAGTATACAAGAACCCACTGTGCAACGAAAGCAATATCAGTACAGTACATTTTGTGGAACATGAGCTTTGTTACTCTGCATTATTTGAACTAGCCATTAATCAAAGAGCTGTGCCAGTTGAGAATTTCTGCAGATTACAACAAAAATTGTACACAGTATGGGGGGAGAGGATTAGCCAATCAGGCCAACTTTTCACATCAGGAGATGGCGGGGTGCAAAATGGTGCAACATCTTGTTCGGATTTTCAAGTATGTTTATTCAGTGAAATGCAAACCATAAAGGATTCCACATGACCTACACTCTCTCCCTTCCTTTTTTGCCATTCCAGACTTGTGAGGTGACAATGGCATATCTTTCTGTCTTGCAAAATGAATTTCCTGAGAATTTCACTCAAAGAGTTCTAATTTCCTGCAATGAGGAAATTTCCTGAACTCTTACACCTTTGTAATTTGTAAATTGGGATAGCTATCCAAGTTTAAAGTCAAGCAATGTCTCAATTTGGTGTAAAAACCTCTCCCTTAACCCAAATGACGTGTCAGGTGTCGGTAAAATTCTCTTGTTTATGAACATTAGACATATCCATCTTATATACATGGTGCACAATGCTATGGTTTTTATGAAGGTAATTTGAACACATTAGAATGGGAAATTAAAAATTAGAGATCCAAAACACTCAAACTCACTTTCAGCCACTCAAATCCTTCTAGCTGATAGGGACGCAGTACACCTCCAGAAAATGACATTGGTTGTTTGTCAGAAACTCTCTCTCCGTTAATAATACGACTGTAACTATCTTCCACTTCATCTTTACTTGGCTCCTATTGGACAAATGTAATGAGGGAGAAAATAAAAATATTATTAATTTGTAAGAATCAAAATCCTGAAGTAAAGAAAAGATCTTGGCCAAGATTCACAATTTTAACTTGCTTCTTGGAACACGTTTGTGATGCTGGCTTGGTCTCCAACTGGGGAAACAAAACTGACCCTCAATTCATAGGGTTTCACTTCAAAATTTCTGCATGCTAGAGGCTGTATGAACTGTAACATTTCTTTTTTATTTATTTTTATTCGTTATTGTTGGTTTATCAGAGACAAACCTCTTACCAGCTGGACAGACATCTATTACTGATGAGCACTCTGAATACCAACATTTGCAAACTTTCACAAGAATCCTTTAAAATCTGTTTAACCCTATTAACTATTCATATATACCTTCACAACCACGACAAATTGTGACTACTCAGCACTAATCAAGCAACACAAATCCAAGTATGATAGAATTTGACAAACACATTCAAAGGGATTTAATGCGTGATTTTGTCTCACTTCAAGCTCTTGCATTGTAGATATCCTACTGACTTTATACTATGTAACAGCACTGTCGCAGA
This sequence comes from Holothuria scabra, assembly GCA_037179385.1. Classification (NCBI taxonomy): domain Eukaryota; kingdom Metazoa; phylum Echinodermata; class Holothuroidea; order Aspidochirotida; family Holothuriidae; genus Holothuria; species Holothuria scabra. The sequence continues at coordinate 21,157,891 of CM074195.1, read as the reverse complement.
GCAACTTCAATGTAGGAGATTCAAACCTAAAAATGGTCATGAGTCAATTTCAATTTGGACTAATGAATATTGCGACATTGGCACACTTGATCCCTGTTCCCAGGTTAGTAAGTATGCATGTCAAAATAGAGTACATATTCAACACACTATTGAGGCTACCAATGTTCAGAATTTGAAAGTAAACAAATTTCATGTCATTACAGAACCATGCTTGAATAAGAATAGGACTCAAAACTTTAGTCTTGCTGGCCAGCTTACCTTTACTTCAGGTTTAATGTTTTGAGAGGTTGAGGTGGTAGCCATCTCTACTAATGACCCATCAGTCTTGATTTTCTTTGCTGCCAATGTCTAAGGATAATGAAATGAGTTAAAAGGACATAATATATTTCTTCAGAAACAATATATATAAAGTCTGCAAGACTGCTACATGCCATACAAACCTGTTACATGCCAAACAAGCCTGTTACGTGCCAAAAAAGCCTGCTACATGCCAAACAAGACAAAAACAACAAAAGTGAGACATACGTCTTGCACAGAAAAGTTAATCCAGGGCAAGGACTACACTTACGATTAACATTTCTTGGATTACTTCATTATAAAGGCATCTAATGGATCATTTTCTAACCCATTGTTATCACCCTTTTCAAAATACTAAACAGCAAGATATTTCTAAGATTTAAACAAATTCAAGGTAGTCATTTCATGCTTATAGATTAAAACACTTGGTTGTAAGAAATGAGTATCCAATTGCTTTTTAATTTGTGCAATAGACAATAATCACGGTAAATCCTACATGAACTCTTGAAGGCTTTATTTTGTTGAAGGAGTCAAAATATTTGATACATAGCTAAACTGAATATCATTCAATTGTAGCAATTATCCACTTAAATATGGTTCAGTGCGAGAGGCAGGAGAGAGTGCATATATATGGGGTATATGAAACGCCCTCTTGTTTCAGTGATTTAGCCAGAAGTGACATTACTCCAATTTCTGGTATAAACTGTATACATAGGGTGATAGGAGGTAGGTGAGGACTGAAATTGACACAACATTCTGAATTAACATCATTGGGAAAGTGTCCCCCAGTTTGAAATTAACATCACTGGGAAAGTGTCCCCCAGTTTGGAATATTTTTTTTACATTAAAGGTAGACTTATTTCAATGGGGCAATAACTGACCCTAATGGACCTTGTAAATAAGATCAGAAGATTTAATTGTAATGACTGATTCTTTCAAAACTCTTTTAAGTCAGTTAGATGAGGTTTTACGCCTCAGTTTCTAACCAAATGTGTTAAACTGGGCCAACTATGTCCTTCTTTCCAGTTGTGGCTCACTGGCTTGTTTTCCCTACTCAACTGCTTTATATGTTGAACACAAAGCATACCTAGCAGTATCTACCATTTTTAAAGTCTTCTGAAACACCCAACCAGGAGCTGAACTCCAGAAGTCGATTGTCCGACCACTTGACTATGCGCTCCAAAACTCTGTAAGAAGGTACCTTTTTGAAATCAACACCTGTGCAGAAATTGACCTTCAAATTTTTTATTTTTTTTTTTTTTTTGGTGGGGGGGGGGGGGGGAGAGGGTGACCTTTCTTTAAGTTGGTGTGACATTCATTGCACAGGCGTCTGCTAAATCACTGCTCGACGGCTGCAGTGAAAGCCTATGACACATATGCCAAGCAAATTTTTCAAACACGTTTTATACCTCTTTAGTCACATATTTTTCAATAGAGTATGATTCTGTAGCCAGTCTCTTCCTCTTTATGGTCTTGTTCACTTTAGGTGTCTGTTTTGGAGCTGTTATGGTGAAAAATAAGTCGTAACTTTTAGCATTCAAATAAATACAAAAAATTATAAAAATATATAAAAATATATTTAAAAAAAATAATATTGAGTTGAAGTAGTGAAGATTCTTGCTCATTACATCTTTCATTTAAGTGGGGACACCTCACGCCCCAAAAGAACATTTCAAGTTGGGACAAAGCAAAACAGGAAAGGGGTCCAATAGGCTCCAACATAACTAAAGCCTATTTGTACAGTCTGTACGTACACAAGCCTCTCCATGCACCACACAGCCTTTGTATTTGGTATAGACCTTATGCATGTGATGTCACAGAGCAAAAATTATGGGCAAAACAACCAACAGTAACAAACGCAGACAGCTGATTTGTCAACCAGTCAAAAACACATAGTCTGCTACACGTGCAGGGTGAATTCTTATGCTATGGCCAAGTGTTCCTATGTTTTGCCCCCAAGGATGACATCAGCAGTCAATGCATTCGGTATATACAGAGCGTTATACCAGAGTTACCAAAAAATTCATAGTAAATTTTCTCTGTCATCAAAATATACACTGTTTGTATAATGTACAGTTGTTAAGAATTGGTTTAAGAATGGGTGGAAATAGAGGAAGGTATAGGTCTCCTTTATCAGTCTCTTTTCATCAATTTTTGGGGACATTGATTTCTCATTAGGCCCCCTTCATTTCATGGGTCAAGGGTCCAGTTAGCCCCCAAAATTGAAGGCTTATTTTGACTCATGCAGCTGTTGTTGTTCTTTCTGCAGACCACTTCTTTACATGACATGAACTTCTTCACTTGACATGAACTAATTATATCAGTAAAATACCTGCTTTGGGTGACCCTTTTCCTTGTCTGGTCCTGCGTGAGGCTGACGACGTCCCAGCAGTTTCCTCGTCTAGAATAAAAAAAAGCAAAAGCGTAAATTCCATCTGAAACCTGTTAACAGCACTGAGAAAGGAAAAAATTGCACCATACTAAATGAGACAGAACATGCATCACAAATTTTTATTTACAATTTTTAGTTACTCTAATTTGCTGCAGTTCTCTCGAAACCACTGCAGAAGACGGATAATCTTGATCCCTCACTCCAGAAGAGCGAGTCAAGACCCAGAATTGGGTGGAAAAATATGAAACTGATGGTCCCAAGACCATTTGGGGAACACAAGGGTCATAGAGCCTTGAATGGGTTTGCAAGATGCATTCATAAAATGTTAGAATAACAAATATTGCCAATGTTTTCAAGTGACTTTTACATTTTAAAGTCTCTTGATTGAAATAAAAGAGCAAAACTAAGGTCCCTCTGCAGGACAGTTATAACTACACTTACCTCTCCCAGGAGACATTTGAGTTACTGAAGAATACAAAATAGTGAAATTTGTTCATTTGAATAAAAATGGTAGAAATCACTTAAAAAAAGAGTGATGCAAAGTCAAAATCCAATCCTCAAAGGTGAGCAATTTTTCAATTGAAAAGTACCTGTACAAAGGATTGTGGGATAGAATCTGGTGATTGTTTTTACGTATGGCATCTTACTGTCGCAAAAAATGCTACATACCAAAACCGTCCCGCAACGCTTTCAAATTGTTACTTGGAAAAGGGTCTATCCCCAAATTGCTCTGGATTAGCAATGGAAAAAATAACACCTCCTTCGTATATAATCCTATTTAAACAGTTAGGTTATCTCTGGATAACTCATGAACACCTGATAGTAATGGACCAATGGAAGTTGAGGGTTCAGGGACTCTTGGGTTTGAGGGCCTAATGAGAACACTGAGCACAACCTATCCCAAAGTAAAATAAGGCAGTTCAAGATGCTGTTATCCATTACAGTTAGGTTATCTCTGGATAACCCATGATCACCTGACAGTAATGGACCAATGGAAGTTGAGGGTATTAAAAGTATGAATAAGTTTACCTTGACTTCCTTGACTTTGAGCTGATTCTTCTTCAGACTGAGGTTTGGAAGTTTCTAATACTTTCTATTTCAAAAAGAATGAAAACAAATATCACAGTGAAGTTAAGAGAACAGAAGGGTTTTAAAAGCAAACAAACAAATTATTTTGCATTAATGTTGATCAGTAAGAGCATACTTTCTGAACATGGCAAAATAATAGCACATGAGCTTGAGATTGAACAGTACATTTGCAGTTTAAGTGGAAAAGCTGTGCTGAGGAGTACATTTGACTGCAAGTGCCAGGGAAAAAAATAGAAATCCTTCCCCCCTCCCACACAGTATTGGGCTGTGAATATTTTGTTTAGTGATGAACAGCGATAACCTCATCACAAAAAAAAAATAATTTCAGTATGTAGTAATTGATACTGAACGTAAAACAGAAATGATAATAGTTGTTATCTTGCATGGTAAAATCAAAATTATTCTGAGACTTTTAAGCCTACAAGGTTCAAATACTGTATGCCTAGAATGTTCCATTAACACAAAACAAGGATCATCAGAGTACACAAATGGATAAAAAACTGTCAAAAACAGCTTTTGTGATCAATCACTAGAAGCTTTGTGCTAAACGCTTATTCTACACAAGATCATTTAGCGATTAATAGCTACATGTTCACAGCCCTACCACTGTACGTACCTACAATGCTGATGATCATTTTAATTTGGTACCTAACCAGTAATGGATTGCATTTAAACAATAATGCGAGACGACTCAATGTACAGTATTAGAACATCTGAGCTCACATTATATAATTATAAGGGGCGGAGAGAGAATGTTAATTAGATGAGGTTTTTAAGTTCAGTTCCTAACCAATTATTTAAGTCGGGCCTTTTTTCCCAGTTGTGGCTCACTGGCTCGTTTTCCTTGCTCAATTGCTTATGCTGAGCACCAAGCACAATGGCAGAAGGGTCCACACTTAAAGTCTTCAGTATGACATGGCCACTGACCAGGAATTGAACTCCAGACCTCCTAGAAGGCTATAGCATGATAGTATGATCGTACCTTGAAAAAAGTGTGCTTTTTAAATTACTTCACAAATCACATACACCCACTCTAGTTAGCCCAAGTTAAGTTGCCATGGTCTGCATGAGTGAAAACAAATTTTGACAGGAAACCAACAACTTTACTGTTCATCAGGCTTCGATAAATTCATTTTTTATTACTTGTCCATTGGGCTAGGAATTCCCAAAGTCTACTTGTCCGCATGAATATGCACTGAGTCCATATCTAATTATCTAGTACTAGCCATTGAATTCCTATGTGAAGAAGAATATTGTGCTGCTTGCCCGGCAGGCTACATTATTGAACAGTTCACTTGTCCCAGTCATTTTTTACTTGTCCCGGACTGTCGGGCGGGGGATTTGTCGAAGCCTGCTGTTCATAATGTAAACTAGGTAATTTGTAAGAAGGTAATATGACTGAAAACTCTTCAGGACAACATGTAGTTTACTTGAAAATACTTAATACTTTTCAGGTGCCACTACTTGACTAAAAGATCTTTTTGCTTAATGATGACTTTTTAATTCTTTGTATTTTAGGTCACTTTGTTCTTTTGTTACATCTCTTTTGAATACTGCAAACCTTTCTCACAATGATTTTTCCATACTTTTTCCAATTTTTTCTTTTGACAACTGGCAACAAAAAGTTCATAGATGAAATGTTAAGGTGTGTCTTCTAGCTGTCATTTCAACTGTGCATCAATTTAAACGACCAAAGCAAGATTACCTATAAACTGTCAAAAATGAATCTTGTTTCGAAAACAAATGAGAGTGTTGGATCAAGTTACAGCAAAATTTTAGTTTTCATAGGTAAAAGAGAGTGAAAAAGGAGAAAAGTCTACACAGTGTGATGAAACTTCCTTTTAAATCAGGAATGAATATTTATAGATATTAGTTAATGAAGTACTAGATTTCGATTCCAAAGTAAGCTTGAGGGGAACTTCAAGCTTCCTCACATTGACAAGGAATGCATTTTTCTCTTTGTTTTTTTTTTTCAGACTGTTGTGTAACTTGTTTTGACCTTGCAGTTAAGATTAATAGGACCTCGCCATGGCAACTGCAAATTTTTTTCAAGTGCACGCCAATTATGCAATCACATTCTGATAACACGGGATTGTTGAGGAGAAACTTGGTTGTGAAGTTAAAAGAAAAACAAAAGACTGTCAATTAACATGAGGACATGATGTCATATGAGCTTGTTTTAAGTTCACTTTTTGTTGAAAATAAGACAACTTTACCTGCTCATAATCTTAGGAACCACACGTCAGATTTCGATGCAAATTTCACCAAAATGCTTAGAATAAGAACCCCTCTATCGTATCAAAACTTGATGTGACCTTTCTCCCTTCTTTAAACCTCCTCCACCCCCTGGATACACTAGTATATCAAGGAAGCACTGGTAGCACACTTTGTGTTGCAGAAGTTTACAATATTTTGATCTATAACCTATCAGCTTTTGCTTAAAAGGGTACTTTCTTTTTCAAACAATACAGAATGCTGGCTAAAGGATTTACTCTTGACAGTTCATGAATGACCAAGATGACAAAGACGTAAAGGAAGAAGCTACAACTCAGTCTTTTATCACCATCAAGTTCATTGATCTGGCAGAACAAAGAGAGTTGCACATCAGGAGGTTTCATTAATTAAAACAAAAGATGCATTGAATTTTGAAAGGTCAATGAAGCAGATAGAAAAAATTACAAATATTCACAGTGAACATATTTGTAAATTTTATAAGACAACAACCCATTAATGAGAAAATGGCAACCACATTTTTTTTTTCGTCACTTCCTGGAAGTAACTTGGTGAAATTTGCCAAAGGGAAACTAAGTGCATACAGAATAAAATGTTGATGAAAACTCCAACTCCCATGTATGAGGTTACGAAGGATAGTTAGGTTAGTAAGTTAATTAACTATATAGTGACACCTCAACAAGGATGTGTTACATAGCATCAGAAGGTTGGTAGGTCACCCCTACACTGGGGTGGGAGGATTGGTAAGGAAGTCTGATGGAGTGGGTTGAGATTGCTACCAGTCTTTTACTTTGAAATGGAGTCACAGGACCACACATTTATATACAGAATTGTTTTTATAGAGAGGGGAAGGCAATGGTCCCTATTTTTAGCAATCACGTGACATCTGTTTCATGTCAAAGTGAAAGATGACCCTTTTCTTGCGATAACATCACAGCAAAGGTGAGAAGCTCCCCCCCCCCCTCATAAACAGCACGTCAAATGCAAAAATCTTGCCTCAATAAACATGATTTGTGTCTATTTAGCTTTTTGTTTTGTTATTGGCACTCTTTGACTGCCTGTCCCTGTCAAAGCCAACGACAGTAAAATGTATCCAGAGGCGGAGAAAATGTTTATTTTGCAGGAAGAGAGTAAAATTATTTCCAAGGAAGGAAATAAAGGAATTTCTCAGGAAGGGAGTAAAGTTATTTTCCAGGGAGGGAGGAAAATTATTTTCCAGGAAGGGTGCAAAATTATCCCACAAATTTTCCTTGTTTTTAATGTGTACCAAAGGGGAATTTCTTTTCAACTGCTCAAATATCTCTAGAAGGAGTCTCCCAGCTTCCCAACTTTTTCCCACTAATGAACTGTATCACCTCCTCAGAGCCTGTCCATGGCCTGCCTCTTTCTATCTGACCAAGCTCATTAAAATGTCCTACAATCTCACCTTTTCTTCCTCCTTGGCAGCATTTTTGCTTTTTCTCTCCTGTTTCTTCTCCTCCTTCTTCTGTTGTTGCTCCATCTTCATCAGGAGGAAGTTGGCATAGATGCTGCTCTTCTCAAGAAGATGCTGCAACCTCTTGTATCTCTGTTCCAACAATTCTTGTTCAAAGTTCTCTTTAGACTGAAGGAAGGAAAAATAGATGGATGCAGGGTTGCTACAAACAAAACAAACACACACAAAACAAGAGCCCAATGGGCACTGTGGTTCCTTGCTGGATACTATAAGAATGTACAGCCAGTCTCCAAAATAGAGCTAAGCAAAAGCTCATACTCAATGTTTGTAACATCTTCACAAGGGATATTTTATTACTTATATTACATGATATCAAAGATCAAATTTTTGTGGCCTTACTTACCTTCAACTTTTATAATGCTTGGTGATCCTTCAAAAACATTTCCTCATTTCCATATGTATTTATGCTTGTAATCAAACTTGATATTATCACCAATAAACAATACACAATGTGGTCGGAGAGAAAAACACCCCTTGTATTTCTCTCACAATTTATTTTTACCTGCTCTCAAATAATACTTGCTATTACTTTAAAAAAAATCTACCATTTGTCCTGTTTGCTACCTCTACACAGAAAACAGGGTTTATTCAGCAGTTAAGCAGAAAGCAAGTGAATAATGGGGTGTGATAATAGAATGAGGATTAGGTTACCCCCACAGAGCAAAGAGGTATTAAAGAGACATACTGTATAATCCATGCATTGCTTCCACTGGCAGAGAGACCAGTTTAATGCAGAGAGACCTGTACTCAGTGAAATCTACAGATTTCAGTTATTGCCCTCTTAAAACTTTGAATGATCCAAAATATGTGTACAACCCGAAGGAATCATTAATGACCGAATGTAAAGGCCAAATTTCTAAGGTGTTTAGGTGTATAAGCATGAAAACCAGGTGAGATGAAAAATCTATTAAACAGCTATCTTTATCTAGCTTACAACTTTTTCTAAATAACATATCCAGCGGTTGACCTCCAGTGACCTTGATGACCTTTGACCTCAACCAAACACAGATCGATTTGAAATCTGTCCTTTCTACCTTAAAATACTGTGTTAAAATGTTTTTCAGTGTTTGACCCCTGGTGACCCCAGATGACCCCTAGACCTTCACCAAACATATCCATTTTCATCCTTACACCATAACACATCCACACACCAAGTATGACATCTATCCAAGTTCCCTACCTTGAAATATTGTGTTGAGAAGGTTTTTAGTTTTTGACCTCTGGTGACCCCAAATGACCTTTGACCTCCACCAAAAACAATAGGGCACACCTTCTCCCTATGACGAATCTATGTACCAAATCCAAGTTTCATCCAACCTTCTCTTGTTGAGTAAGAGCGTACCAAAGCAAGTGTCACACACACACACACACATACACACACGCCAACCTGACTACATAGGTTCCTTTGCTACCGCAAGGAACCAAAAATCCACTAACCACACCTCATTGGTAGGTGTACACAGGAGGGACTAGGCTGCTGTAGCAGCATGCTGCTTTACACTCAGCCCTGCCCCTCAGGGAACAACAAGTTAATCAGGGGACATGAGGGTGTGGTGTTAAAACTTCTCTGCATAGTAAGACATGTCAGAGTTGCATAGAATTTAGATTTGTCAAACGGGCAAGTATATGTCTGCTTTTCAAGAATTTGTCCTTCTTTTCCATCATTGCTTGCATTTTGTTGTGCATAATGTCCTCCACATAAGCAATGGAGTGCTGAAAAATAATCCAATATCCCACGAATAGCAAAAAAGGGAATAGACTGCACTAGGTTTAAAAACTACAAGTTTACAAGTTGAGGTACATAAATGCTTATCCATCCCTAACCTCCCACCATTACAAGTATGAACCCCCTTACAAATGAGATTAGGACAGGAAGAACCAAATGAGGGGGCTGTTCGTTGTTGATCACATTGAGTAACCCACCTCCTCTTCCAATTTCTTCTCTTCTAACTTGGACTGCTGCCTCAACTCTTCCTCTTCTCTTAGCATCGTCTCTGTGATTACATCTCCTCCTAACACAGGAGTAGTTCTTCCTGAACTGCCAGGTGTATTTGGTGAGTCCACAGGCTTAGCTAAAAGATCTTCAGTTTCCATTTGAGAGGCTAACTTTTCCACAACTTCATCTGACTTGTCTGTTAAAATCAAATGTCAACTATGATGATGAGGTCAAATAAAATAAGTCAATCATTCCCTTACTTTGAACAGCTGCCATCATTTTATCACAGGATTTAAGGCCTAATCCTCTCACCCCAAACAGTTCCAAATTCTCCTAATCTGCTACCTGATGTCCCTCCCACAAAAGTCTTAAAGTAATCCCCATCCTGACACAATATCACTTTATCGCTGAAGGGGGAGTATACAATGCAAGACAACAATGTATTGCTAGTTCCAGTTTCTAACCTTTTGGTTTAAGTAGGGCTGGCCACTTCCTTTTTCTAGTTGTGGCTAAATGGCTCATTTCGCCTAATCCATCAAAACACTCAGTGCAGTACTGAGAGAGAACTGATTTGCAAAGGCATTCAAATTTATTAAAACTATGAAATCTGTAAGTTTAATTTGCAATTTTTCATAATTTTAAGGAGCAAGGCTGCAAAAATGCTCAATTCCCAGGAATGGAGTAAACCTTCCCACAACTTGCCATACAGTATTTTCATGGACAAAAGAAATTTCCTCTAAATTACTCTTTGAAATGTACAGTATAAATGAACTGCATTATGGGCAATTGTGAGTGTGATGTAATTGCTCCAAACTCTCTGGGCAAAGAACTGCATACTCTACAGTATTAAGAGATTCCGCCAAAAACACATGGGGGGGGGGGGGGGGGTTATGCTGCTTAACCCCAAGTCCAAACTCATGCAATTAATGAGTGTGATGGGTGTGTTGTTTTGTAAAACTTCAATAGCTTTATCTAAGTTCCAGGTGCGCAGAAAATGGCACTCCTCACAGTGATTTGAGGTGAGTGATAAGGTGCAATCGCACTAGCACCCCTCAAAATTTAAGGCCTGAGGAGTGTACAAAAGCTTGCTACAAGGTTCCTGTTCGGTGCAATTTGAAGGGTTTCACAGGTAGTTTATGTGTGCCATTTCATACAGTATTGCAAAAGTTTCTTCTTTTTCAATGAGAGTCCAACACACACTTTTTTTAATTTTAAAGGAAATGAAAAAAAAGGGGGGGGTTACCCACCTTCTTCTGGAAAGGGGACAAGGAATTTCCCCTTCCCCAATCTGATGGAAACATTGAGCATTCTAATGGAGTTGTTCTTGATGATACATGGGAAAATGAACACACAGACTGAGTTTAGAAGACAAGCATAACATTCATTCATTATTTAAAGACTAACTCAATTTACCAAAACAAATCTCAGACAACTAGCCCAACTTAAATGTTGGCCCACAGAATATGGATAACTTTTTTTAAAAACTAATGAAAATTGATGTTAAAGTTTAAACAACACAGAGACTGTAACTGAACATTTAAATTAGGCAATGCCTGGTACCACAGCAACATGTGATATGTAGGATACTACCTACAGTAAGGATGGTCTCAGGCCACACAGTGCTCCTTATTAGCACCCAGCACTCAAGAGCTACTGAAATTGTGCCAACCTTCTGTACCTGGCACAAATTCTGTGAGCACTTTAATTAAACTGAAATGGCACTCACAAATTGCCCTACCAAGCACATGTAAAAAAAAACTTGCCAATGGAAAAAACACTGAAATAAAAAATATAGTTTAACAGAAACTTTAAAGGGGAAGTTTGAGCAAAAATTTAATTTTCATATGTGAAAGAGGAACAAAATCTACACAGTGTGGTGAAAGTTCCATTCAAATCGAACATGTATTTGTTAAGATATCAGTAAAAAAAAGTCAGTAGATTTGTGTTCACAAGTGATTTCAAGGGCAGCAGAGCTCATATCACTTCCTCACATTGGCAAGGAATACTTTGTTCCCCTTTGTTTTATCAGGCTGTTGTGTAGACTTGGCCAAGTCTCTCGTGAGTGTTCCCCGGGGAGCTGACGACACCAACTCTACAAAAATCCAGTACTTCAGCACAGTACAGCATACCGTATTTACCTCTTTTCTAATACGCCCTCTATCGGTCTGTAAAGGTATCGCTTCTCAACGAGAGACTTGGGACAATTGGTTTCTATGACGTCATAATTTTTATGTTATTCCTTTACTTTAATCATCCCTCATTAAGATGAATAATATGTAGTAGTTTCTCAATATCTAGTACAATCAAATTTGGCAGTCTGTAAATCATCATATGAATAAACATATATGAGGTCACATGACCTTGTCATTTCTGTCAGCCAGCAGTGCTAGCAGTCGACAAATGTAGAGCCCTTACCGTAACGATGAAGGGACTATTTTCTTTGCAATAACATCTGAAATTATTCCCAAAGACATTCGCAGGGGTTTAGAAAGAGTCATTATTAATACATGGGACACCAAGAAGACGGATTTAAGAAGTAAATTTATCGATCGACCACCTTTAGCGGTGGAGTTACACGAAGCGCAGAGATGGCAATGACCCTTACAGTATAAGTATATACTACGAGATTTAACAATAACGTTACTTCGTAAACACTGCATAGACAATGTGTGAGTTATAATATTCTATCAAGTGGGCTGTTGATATGTGTAACATTAGTGCTTTACAATAACAATGAAGTTTGACCATGTTGGACATATGCAAGTGTAGCAGAGGAATTTCACAACTTTATAACTTATGATTAATGAATATGATGAGGCACTGTTCAGCATAGAGGACGGCAAGGGGAACTACTGGGAGTCTGCAAATTGAAGAAGACATATCTGGCATGCTGGTATAATTGAGGTAAACTAATGCTCTTTGGCTACTTACCAATTGCAACCTCGACCCCCGCCTAGTCTCCTAAACCCAGGGGTGGGATTTGACGGGACGGATTTCACAGTCATTCTGTCCCCACCCGGCCGAGACTTGAGTGTGCTAGGATTTCACTCCATCAGTCTGGATCCCAAGGCCGGGGTAATCTGGCAGGTCTTTTTCTGGTGATATGCATAGTGCCTAGCTGACAGTGGGGACTTGGCAGGGTATTTACCCTCGATCAGTGTATACCCAACCCAGCTTGAATATGGCCAGGCTCTGTGTGGGGATTTAACAATTTCAAAAATAAAGTTCCCGGGCAAGACCCAACCATCCCCAGGTCTAGGAAGTGTCAGTGTTGCAATTGATAAGTGCATAAATCTTCATGACATTGCAAGATTATTGCAGCCAGGCCCTTTTAGTTGACAGCTATAGGCACCACAACATACAGGACTACTTGGGGCATTGGTAGCTGCATAGGTCAAAATCAATTGTCCCAGACTCATGAATAAGGTAAAAGGCATTTTCTACTTGGCCTTGCATAATTCAGGTTGCCCCAATTCTACCCAGGGGTTTCATTATAACAATTCTTCAAACTTGCTTACAACTTTGTTCAGGCTTTTACTTAGTCAGACAGTTGCATACACACATTTTAGAGGAACCCTGCAGAAGGGACTAGTTTTGCTTCCTAACAAAATAATTGCTTTATACAAGCTAGGTGTGACACTGTGCTACTGTACAAGGGATTGTCAATCCTGTAGAAAACCTGTAGGAAATTAAAGGGACAATCCTCTCACCCCAATTAAACTACACTTCTAGTATAGGGTAACAGAAACTCTCAATTGGTTCAGCTTTTTGATTGACTGCTAATTCAAAAAATGCAGAGTACCAAAACTTATATTACACAGCACGAACCGTTCTGATAGTGTTTTGATTATACACATCGAGCTTTCTTTTCCCCCTGAAGCAATAAAATGAGATTGTGTCTGGATGAGGGTGAATTTTAGACAATTGTGGGAGGGGCTTAATTAAGAAGGTTACAGTAAAAGAATTGGTACTGTTTGGGATGAGAAAATTGGGCCTTTAATTACCCAGGCACTGAAAGATCACTTGACAAGTTTTATGAAATGTACAACTGCTAATTTTTAGCCCTAGCATAATTTACAATAAATGAGCATTCATATGTAGACCTACTGCCTATATTTTGTAACTTCAGGAACAGCTACAGTAGAGTAAATTGCACTGATTGTGTTTTTTATGAATGTGAATATCTACACAAAGAATATGGTACAACTTGGAAGACTATATAAGATTTTGATACCATAAATTCGAGGTAGCCCAGGCTAAATGTCTGAGAAAAAAATTAGGTCATCAGACGTGATAGCCCGCTAGTGCTGTAGCACTGCATGTTTCATCGTGCAGTGTTTCCATCAAGTCTCCTTGGTGGAATATTTGCTTCAAGTGTGAATGGTATGAATTTTTTATAAAGTGTACTTAATTCTCCTTCATTTTTCTTTTACACAGAACTTGAGCCATTGGAGTAAGTGGGACTGTACATACTGCAAAGCCACCATCTTTGGCAGAGTCAGCAGGCAACCAGGCTATGCATTACATTAAACATTTAACACCAAGCTTAGCACGGTACATGGAGTATATTAGGCATGGAATGTATAGTGTATGTGTTGAAAACCTACAGTATCTTGACTCCAATTTTACATGGAATGAGTGGTTACATGAACTATGTAAATAAAATCTTTGGACTGGAAAATATTTCACTGCAATTTTTGAAAAGAGAGAGAGACTGCACTTGACAATCATCTGAGATACCAGTACCAGTACAACCAGTTGGTGCAACTGTGGTGTTTAATTAGAGAACAGTCTGAAATTATTATTGAGTGTCGTGAATGGTACATGCACTTGTCCTCCAAAGCAATAACTGGTACATATAGAGTTACATTTTAAACAGGAACCTACCAATTAAACATTGAAGAAAATGTTTTTCAACTGCTGTAGTAGAAAAACAAGGACTACTGTAGCTGTTCACAGAAGTGATGCTTTCAACAATCAGTATGATTTAGTTAATAGCATGTGCAGGAATTTTGTTGGTTTTTTTCATTTTGCTTAATAAAGTACGCTGCTCCCATGGGTACAATGAGTACAAATTCTTTATTAATAGAGGTAGTGTGATGTAATGCATGATGATTTCAACAACTGTAGAAGTCTTATAGTAGTATACAGCTTCCTGAGATTGAGAAAGTGAGAAATGTTCCCAGTTTTACTCAGCTTATTGAGACCTGCACTGTTTACATACAAATGTGGTATGATGGTAGCAACTCACTGGTTTTAGGAGCATTTTTGTGGAGGGTTGGGGGAGAAAGTATAGGGGGAGCTAAGTGCAAATTATGGGATATTTTCTCAGCACCCTTGTATGATGTATACACAGCATGTCCTTACCACTACTAGCCTCTGCAATATTTTTGTGTACTTGGATTTTTGTGTGTTTGTGGGTAGGGTGCTGGAAAAGAATCTGGCAAGTGTTGCACAAATGTGACAAGTGGAGAGACACTTTGTACATTACCATCTGTAACTGAGCATCATTCTGACATGCGTCTGGGTGATCACTTCGGATTAGCAATAATCCCATCATCACAGGTAAGTTAATTGAAGGATTACAACTACTGTAATGCATAGCACATGCAGCCTTGTTACAAATCATTGCAGGTAAGTACCTGTAGAACTTGCATTACTACAGTCTAGTTCTACATTCCATAACCTCTTGAGACAGTGTAAACTAAGCCAAAGCCTTACAAGTGGCAGGCTTATGCAAATGGTTTCAGGGACAACTTAGTTTTTTAAGGGGTGAGGTGGGGGAGGGGGGTGGGTAGAGACTTAGGTCTCCATAAAACTGCAACCAGACAGGCCATGCAGATAGAGTGTTTAATTTAAGTAATGTAAGGTTACAGGTGGGATTTAAAATTATGAATTGCTTCTCTGAGACAAGATATTTTTGTCCTTCATGGTCCTGGGAAGGTAAAGGCCTACCTTCAGGCCTCGATTTTCAGAAAAATTTGTGGTTGTCCTTGGGCAACCAATTCCATATTTTTAGTTGTCTGAAAGAAAATTTGGCTGTCCAAAACACTTTTTGACCAATTACAGCACAAAACAGTAATTGCGTTTACGTATAAATGGTCTGGAAGAATGAAATGATAAAATTTTTGCAAGACAAAGGCACTTGAAGTGTGAAACTATGATGGAAAATTTTGCAACGAGTTGATCAGTCAGCATGTACAACATACTTCTTCATTCAGAAAAAAGGAAGCTGCTGGAATATAATTCTTCCACCTTTTGGTTGTCCCTATGGAACTTTAGTTGTCCCGGACAATCGCACAACCAAGAAAATCGAGCCGTGCCTCCCACATGTTACATAATCTGAGAGATTTGCAAAATACCCATGTTAATCTCTCTCTTTCTCTCTGAGCTTGGATCACTGTTTCAGTAGGCTATGCATGTCTAATTGTCTTATGCTACTTATCATTGTTTGAGACTGGCAGCAATCAGTAGGAGGAGGAATAAAAATTATCACATTCAAATTAAAATACATGTTTATGTTGAATTAAGTGTCATACCTAGTTAGTGCTGCTGGCTGTATGAAAGAATCACTGTGGTCAATACTCTACAAGATGGCTGGCTATTTCTACCTTATCACATAGGGTATATTGTTCCCATGTCTCATAAATCCCACTTTCATATATTCCATCTTGTTTTGGTCCGTCTCAAAAGTCCCATGTTTCACTCACTGCTCCCCAACCAATGAACTCATTGGGATTATAGGGGTTTGGGTCAGAGATATGGTTATTGGGCATGCACTTAAAAATATGAGGGGAACAATATGCCACAGGGAACCAATGCATATTACAGGTAACAAAACTATACTAGATTAACAAGGCCACCATGTGGGTAGCTCACAGGTAGGGATATTAATTGGGCAGCTGACCCATATTCTCCCCACGTATCAGTTGTTTGCCCCAGAGCTCTCTCATATCAGTGAAGTGGGCTATCATAAAAAGGCCTCTTATTAATCCCAGCTGAAATTGGCCCACATGAAAAGAGTTAACACCCATTGGTGCAGCTGCAGAGGAGCCAACCCAGGCATACATTATTTGTCCCCCTTCCCAAGATTTTGGCCTGTGTCCCTCCCCAACTTAGGTCAGTTAAGAATTGAGTAGACAGAAAAAAATTAATAATATGCCTCTCCAGATCTAATTTTTCGTACTGAGAAATATCCTTGCAAGCTTTTGGGTTTTCGCCCCCTGAACATGCCTACCTCCAGCCTAAATGGGAATGAATGCTTTGGGATCTGTACTCTGGAGCTGCGTCCAAAATTTTTGCCCCCAACATTATCCCGTGCCCTTTATTTGTCCCCACCCCATCCAGTTTTGACAGTCTAGCACCACCGCTGCCAGTGCATGGCACAGCCCCCCCCCCCCAGGGGAGGGTCAGAACCTTGCAATGCAAAAAACACCTAAAATAGCGGTTTTTTCTCCCTATTCTTCCCTCATTGAGTGCCCCATGACACCAACCCCCTCCCCCGATGACACAATCCTGGCTATGTGCCTGACTGCTACTACAGTAGTATCAAGGATGGGGGACCATTGACGGGGAAGTAAAGAGATGAGACTACAGACATATCCCCTTAGGTTTGACAGCAAAATTGTCCTTCATCCATCAAATAACGGCATATTCTTCTCCTACCCGTTTGACTTATCTGTCTGTAATCTCGAAATCTCAGTAGAGTACTTTTTTGGATTCAGACGGTTTTGTTCGTTACGGTTACTGTTCATTTTTTGTGGGCTACAATCTGACAATAACAGTTCAATGGTTAGTGTCTGTAATCAATTCACATAATTGCTTCAAGTACTAATTCAATGTGTTACATCGCTGTAAACTTCGATTTCGTGCCCGCTGGATAGATCGAATTGTCACATACATTGTATCACTTATTTTACATCATGCGAATTTATTCCACTATGGTACGGGCTCAAAAACATTACGTTTTCTGCTACGCCTCAATGGAAGACGATACTACTTTTCAAGGTTATAAAGAGCATCGTATTTTTGTTTTACCACGAGAGATATCAATTTCATTACCCCTTATACACTTAAATATTTAAGAAAGGATAATTTGAGATATATTTAAATATTTAATTATTATGGGTATGATCAGGGTCTTTAATATTATTCACTCATGTTTCTATACAAACCTTCAATTGGGCGATACTAAAGTTTATGTTTGAGAATGCTAATTGGTTGGTAGTGCTGATACAGTTTAAAGATGAATAATAAATAGCCTCATTAGTATGACGTCATAGAAACCAATTGTCCCAAGTCTCTCCTTGAGAAACAATAGCATTAATTGACCGATAGAGGGCGTATTAGATAAAAGGGAAATACGATATTCTGTACTATGCTGCAGTAGGGGGATTTTGAAGAGAAAGTTGTCAACTCCCCGCGGAACACTCACGAGAGACTTGGCCAAGTCTAGCTGTTGTGCTGACCTTGAAGTTAATAGGAGTATGACCTCCCTGTGGGGGATGCAAAGTTTGCAAAATTCTCATGCGACTTATGCAATCACATTTTCATAATATGGGATTGTTGAGGAGAAAATCCAGTATAAAGTTTTAAGAAAAACAAAAGACTCTCCATTAATGTGGGGATGTGATGTCATATGTGCTTGCTTCAAGTTCACTTTTTTGTTGAAAATGTGAAAACTTTGGGTGCTCGTATCTTGAGAACCGCACGTCGGATTTCAATACAAATTTCACCAAAATGCTCAGAATAAGTACCCCTCTAGAGTCTAACATCCCAAATCCTGTTTTGACTTTGAACCCTTCTTTTAAGGTCCGATTCTCTCATGCCAAACAGTATCAATTCTCCTAACCTTCTTACTTCAACCCCTCCTACAACTGCCTGAAATTCATCCTAATCCAGACACAATCTCAGTTTATTGCTTCAGGATGAGCATAGAAAAGCTCAAGTGTATAATTAAAACACTTTCAGTACAGTTCATGCTGGATAGTACAGTATAAGTTTTGGAACTCTACATTGTTTGAATTAGCTGTCAATTAAAGAGCCGAGCCAATTGAGAGTTTCTGTTGACCCCTGCAAGAATTGTGGTTTGGGGTGACAGGACTGGCCTTCCTTCCAAAAACAGGATGTGTGTAATTTATAGGTCAAAATTCCAAATGGCACCACCAAAATAACTTTTCATAAAAAAAGGAAAAAAAAAAACTGCCAGACAATTGCTCAGAACAAAATAATGCAAATCTATAAGTGTACCATAATTACCTGGTTCATTTTTCCTCTGCAAGTGAGCATCTTCTATGGGAGTGCCTGCTTCTACTAGGGGTTTCTCAGGAGTTCCCATCTCAGCAGTATTCTTCCATACCATCTGTAAAGAAACGTTTGCATTTTTGCCAATGGCATTTTACTGTGGTTAAAATTGACATACACCCAAAACTCTATCCCACAATTCATTGTAATTGCTTTTTGGAAATAGGTCTATTGTTCGATGGCAGTGCTTATTACAGTTCGGCAGTTCAACCAGAGCACCTGCGAATGCATCGCATGATCACCAACAAAGCAAGCCTACAGTATGCTTCCAGATCAGAAGAGATGCAACTTAGCTATCGTCTCGGCCAAGGAGGTTTAAGGGTAGAGAGAGATAACTTCGCAGTCTTTTATTTTCCTACTCCTCATCAGAGATCTCTCTTCCCCTTCCTACTGTAATTGTCAACAACAAAAAACAGTAGGGCCTATAGAATTTCTCACCGGACTCCTCTTTCTTTGGTTGGATAAGTGCGCAGCTCGTGGTCTTTACCCTTGCAGTATGGTTGCTCAAAGGAACCGTTTTAAATTTGTCTTACAAGATTGCTAAATCTAATTATACCATGCTCCCAAGTGCAGCCACCAATGAAAAATCTAATGTGAGAATATTTACAAAATGCAGAACAAAAAACTTGGGTTGATGTTAACTAAGTTTATTTAGGCCTAGATATGGTTAAGCATACAGGTATATAGGTCCTGTGCATGGCACATTCGACTTTCAACTGAAACACATCAAAATCTGGAAATGGCTTTTTCAAGCCACGGTAGCAATTGATATCATCAACTGTATCATATATCGTTCCGCTGATCATGTGGTCACCGGCAAAGCAAGCACCTATTCGTAGGGGCAATTCATGTTTAAGTTGAAACATCTAGGGCAGAAGAAAGCTACGTAGTAATGATATTGCGCAATTTTCGCATCTGGGAGACTACGTATTCTTATCTGTTCTCTATTCCTATCCCTCTGTGACGGTCTCAAGTTCTAACAAATTAAAACAACTTTAGTTTGTTGCTCTTTTTACAGTTTCATAAGTTGCTTCAATACGAAAAGAGATCCCCGTGCAATGTTTTTCTTAAAACAACGCCTAAATGCCGCATGTTTCAAACTGTAAGAAAAGGGTAATGACCACGTCATAAAGAACGGCAGTTGACAAAAACTATAGAAAGGGCTTCTGAGAACCCCATACAGTTGTTCCAAGAACCATGTGATTGAAATATCTCTCAAGTAATATGCCTCCAAGAGTAATGAAACCAGAGACATCCTTAAATAAATTAATTGCTTTCATGGTTAACGCCTTTTAATTTACAAACACTTACAAAGTAACAAAATCAACAAGGTACAGATTGAAAACACTGCAACAATTCCATATTAAGGGACTGCTATACTTCGCATTCGCTCGTAAAAAGCATAAACTCCCCACTTGTTGTGAAAACTCCCAAGCGTACTTCATTCCTAGCTCTACTAGGGACTAGGCTATTATAAGATGTCATTTTTCCTCTAGGCTAAACCGTATGTGAATGGAACTGTTTACCTGAGGATATGGTTAAGGCTCCCTCATTGAGTGTATTTAAGAAGAAAATCCAAGTAGGATAGTCGTGCTCACATAGCCAGGCTTGGGGTAATCGTAATCAGTAATTGATTGCAATCAATTACACATTTTGAAGTAGTTGTAATCGCAATCGATTACTTTTATGAAAATCGCAAAGTAATTGCAATCGTAATCGATTACAATGGCAAAGTAATCGCAATTGTGGTTTCATTCCTGATTACATTGAATTACACAAAGAGTAAAGTTGCTAAACAATTTTTTCAGTTCTCGGTTCTCCTGTTGGAATGACAAAATTTAATTGTCCCTCTGTCTTGGATGTTCCACCTTAAAATGATGGAGAAGTGCATGGGTTCAATAATCTCTAGCCTACTTTGGGAGGACTTGGTTCTATCCGGGCTTATCTAGAGCAATGTCTATGGCCTCTTTTCCAGTTGTGGCCCAGGGCACTGGTTTGTTTTGCCTACTACATGGTTTATGTGGAAAGAAATGTAATCATGATTGCAATCATGATTACATCGCAATGTAATCGCAATAGTAATCGATTACTTTCAATTTTAACTGTAATCGTAATAATAATCGCAATCGTAAAATATGAAGTAATCGCAATTGTAATCGATTACATTGAGATGTAATCGCCCCAAGCCTGCACATAGCCAATATGCCTCTCCAGTGCAGGAGTCTTCACCATTACAATTGAAGTTGGCACTAGCCTAGGGCCTAGGCCTAAGTTAGGCCTATACCGGATGATGATGATGAGGGACTCAAAGTATTTTTCGGTAATACTAGGGTGGCCAACACTATAGCCTACATAGGCCTATATATAACCGTGTTATTATATAGGCCCTAGGCTATATATAGTGTTGGCCAGCCTACCGAGCGCCTGTGGCTTTGGCTGGCCAGTGAAGCAAATTGGATTTCTCAAATTAAACTGTGTAACTTAACAAATTAGGCTATAGCCTAGGCCTAGGCCTAGGCTAGGCCTAGCCTAGGTCTTGCCTAGCCTACCTTGCTTTTCCACCACAATCTTCTTACAAAGCAAGTACGAAACTGGCAGAAATGTCGGAAAATTTCCTTCAAACAGTAAGAACTGTGGAATAACAGCTGAAGCCTGACCGATCTCTCTTCAGTTCAGTGAATTAACAAAAACTGTTCTTCTTCGGAGTTCACTTCTGTTCCTATCGCACCAATTGTTCACCGTTACTTGTTATTATTGGCCGCGCCGAACGTTGGACTCGTGGATCAATATCGGATGCGGCGTTAGGGTATTGGTATTTGTGTTATGATAACACTATGGCTGTATATAATGCGATTAGGTAACAGAAACTCATCGCGAGGTTTACATAACGAAGTTGGCGGGAAATTAAAGAGCCTGAGGGAAAGCATGCATAAAAAGGTCAAAGTTTATCAACGGTGTAGTATAACAACCATTTACCTCAAAGAAAGTGGTCTGAAAGTACAGTTATATGATACCACAGATACAGTCCAGTGAGTACACATGGGTAAACCCATGTGAGATTCTTCAAATCAGTTTGCAACAAAGATTTGAGCAAAAGCTAGCCCACATGTATGCGGAATGCCACTGACGCACCAAAGGCTTTATTTTACAGGCTGACATTGGCCTATAAGTCTCGAATTTTCATATCCAGGTAGCATTCCCATATGGGCCCCATATACGTCAGGCCATATGGGTCCAATATTATTTTGCACCCAAGACCCATATGGGGCCATATGGGCCAACCCAGTATGCCCTTGTGCCCATATGGGATAGTACTGGGGCCCATATGGGGCAATTGCCCAAATGGGTCCCAGCACTATCCCATATGCATCATATGGGTTTTCTGGGCTGGCCCATATGGGTCCCGTATGGGTCTTGGGTGCAAAGGTACATGGGCCCCATATGTTTGTCAACATGGGGCCCATATGGGAATGCTACCAGGGATAAAGCCTAATTATAACTATGAAAACTTGTGCCCCCCCCCCCAAAAAAAAAAAAAAAATGCGCGGCTGTCTGAATCAACGTGCAACTGGCTCAGGCTGCAGTCGGGATTTCCTTGCATAATACGCATTCCTTGCATAATACCTTGCATAATACTGTGAAACTCTTTAACATTGAGGTTGATGACATAATTTCAGGTGACCGACGGGCCAATTTTAGTGAGAGGGCTAAACGGCCAAGCTCCCCAATAAGCTCAAGAAAATAAATGGACACAAACCGCGCAATTGCCAAGATGCTCAAGCTAGAAGAGAACGCCTATGCTGCGTCACTAAGTTGCTCATCTCTCTGTTTTTCCACTCCAGGGGTCCATTTTACAACAATTGTTACTAAGGTGCTGTTGTGCGCGCGTTCCGGCGGTAAAACAACGACTGCATTTGATTAGTTTCATGCATCCAGTGAAACGCGCTGACGTCAGGTGCATCATCAGACTTATCTGGGAGTTGAAATCAGAGTAATGATCTTTCCTAGACCCCCATATTAAGCAAATAATGAACAAGGCAAGAAAAATACTTGGTTTACTGCAAAGAATTATCTACTCCTGCAGTAAAGGAAATTGTGACAAAACACTGGTCCGATCTAAACTGGAGTATTGTGGAGCCATGTGGGATCCTTATATTAAAAGTGACAAGATGATGCTTGAAAATGCTTGTAATAACTACAACTACTGAGACGGCGTCACAAACATGTTAGCAGATCTCAAATGGGAACCTCTGGAAGTACGACGCACTAGCTCATTTCTATATATAAAGAGGTTCATATAATATTACCCCCTCTAACATCCAGCTCCAGAGCAATCCCAACAGGACACGGGACGTAATCAGGGCCAGGGGTGGCGCCATCGGAGGGACATCCCCCCCTCCCCCCGTCGGGGAACACTGGCCCCCTGTCGGGAAGGTCGCTGGTTTTGTCGGGGAGCCCTAAAAATAAAAAAAATAATGAAAAACCTACAAGAACTGAAGTTACTGGATGGGCGATCTTGAACGTATTTTTTGTTTTAATGCTATTTCTCTCATAGGATTGTTAGTGAGTGGAATAGCCTGCCTGAGTGGGTTGTTAACTCCACATCAGTGCACCGTTTTAAGATTAATATTGACAAGTTTTTCCATGACTGTGGTAGAATCTAATCTTTCTGGGCTCTTTAGGTGTTGGTGGTTTGCTTTGTTAATTTTTTTTTTTTGGAGGGGGGGGGGGTTGGATTACAGGGCATCTTATGGGACCTTTACAGCCCTCCTTTGCCCTTTAACCTGTTATGTTATGTTATGTTATGTTATGTTATGTTATGTTATGTTATGTTATGTTATGTTATGTTATGTTATGTTATGTTATGTTATGTTATGTTATGTTATGTTATGTTATGTTATGTTATGTTATGTGAATACATATCGGAATTGGCACTCCTTCTTGGCTTTGTTAAGTTACCTAATTCCATGTATCTTTTTTTATCTCCTGGAAGGATGGATGATCATGAACTGTTTTTTTTCTTCTTCTTCATGAACTTTTTCTTTTGTAACGATATTTTAATACGTATCTGAATCGGTGTTAATCACTTCTCACTAGCTCTACCATGAAGGTGTTATTGGACACCTCCCTGGCTCTACCATCCCATCTTCAATCCATGCGCGCAAGTTCATGCCCCCGTCGGCTAAGATTGCCTTCCCCTGTTGATGAGGAAATCCAATTTCTTCGCCGGGAGTCTTCATCAACAGGTCCACGATAAAATATGTGGGCCTGATAAACTTAATCGCCCGGACGATCTTCTTTATTTTGCCTATACTGGAAGACCAGATTCTTCACAATTCTGACTGTTCCTTACAAAAACGTAAGAGATGTTGTTCATGTTCATGCAGTGCCTAATGGTCTGTCGTGAAGCCTGCCTCTACTACAGCCGAATTCTAGCAATGGTAATGAAAATCAGTCATGTTTTCAGCTACACATAATGATAAACAGCAGTTTGAAAATGTCTCCCCGTGCACAAGTCTGATTGAAAATTCTTTTGAAGCCACTTTGTAAGGTAACATATTTTCAATACGTTGAAACTTAAACCATTGTCAGGAGTTCGGGCAGTCACGTAAAAAATTTCATCAAGTGGACCTTGTAATTGAATACAACGAATGAGATTCTTAACAGAGTCAAAAACACTAGTATGTTTTCAATTCCGTTGCATAGGGCTCCCGAAAAGAGGCAAGACCATTTACCTCTAATTGTAGCAGTACCTTTTACACTGTTAGAAATTTCTCTGTAAATTTACATAATTTTTATGGCAAATTTTTTTCCAACCAAATAATGTTTTTTTTTACAGCCAGACTGTAATCATGAAAAAACATTAAGTGTTTGTTTTTTCTTTACAGTTTTTGCATGTAAATTAGTTTACAAATGTCTACTGTAAAATCGAATTACAGAATTGTTCTGTTTTTTTTTTTTTACCTTAATTTTATGTGAATTTACAGCCTACTGTTTTCATTCTCGGCGTTTTAATGTTTATTATAATATCGCTTTTTTTTCCTTTCATATGTTATTACGTAACATACACTTCACCATTACGTAGATCAGGTATTTGCTTATCAACGTAATGTGTCGTTACGAAGTTGTTTTCAATCACAACACAATGAGGATGCTTTGTTGTCATATTGTTGTCAAGGAGACTGTTATCTCTAGGAACTTTGTAATTGGAAAGTCACATTTTTTGTACAATATAATAATTGTTTTTAAAATAAATATGACAAAGAATGCAAATACATTGGTTGCAAACATTTCCAGACAAGGTAAACAATAAGTTTATCACTTCCTGGTTAAAAAACGCCAAAAAAGATATTGTTCAAAGCAACAGCAATCCTTTTGTTAGGAAAATGCCTACAAAATAAGCTCCACCCATTTATGCAAAATGAGATATACGTCATAAAGTGGTAAATTTACAGACTCTTTCAAGTAAATTTGTGAAACGTTTTTAATTCGATCAAGTGCATGAGCGCCTGTGGCGATGAGTTGACATCTGACAATTGTCAGTATAATAAATGTAAGTTAATTTTCAAATAGGGCCATAAATTTGCCAAAAATGTTTTCTTTTTTAATTGAAACGTCGCAGAACGATGCATGTTATATATTGAAAATTTTCTGGCTATTTCTTATTTGTTTGTTTGTTTGGGCTTATTTTTGTTTCTTTTTCAGCTTAAAAACAAAATGAATTTTTGTTAAATGACAGTATATTTATGTGAAATCAGAAAAATACAACATACTGTTAAAATTTCTGTAAATTTACAGAAAAAGTTTTACAAAGCAGTAAAATTTGGTTAAAAAAGCAGACAGAAATGGCTTTTCAAATAAACAGAAAATACATGTTAAACAACCTTTTTTTATTGTAGCAATACAAAGTGTCTGTAAAGATACAGAAAATCTCTATTAAAAGTAAAATACAAAAAGTTTAAGTTAAAAAAAGTCTGTAAATTTACAGAAATTTTTATCAGTGTATCTGGTAATTTTCTGATCACTTAGCAAGTTGGTTTTTTTCTTTTGAAGTGAAACTTTCATTTTAAAGGAAAGCTCAAGATAACGGCTACTTCATTTTTAGTTACAAGTCTGGGAAATGTCGCCATTTCCGGCTGTCTGAGGGGTCAGATTTTTTAACAATTTCTTTTACGCTCCGCGCGAACTGATGGTGGCGCTTCGCTTAGAAAGTGTGTTGGTCGAACAGATTGATTACTGAACAGAACAATGCATGCCTGCAAATAATTCTTCGTTTTGGGGTAGTATAAGTATTATGAAGTGAAAATTTTATTGCGAAAGAAAGCTCAAAATGACGACTACTTTGTTTCTAGTTACGAGCCCGAGAAATGTTATTCCCTGCTGTTTCGAGGTTCTCAATTTTAAAAAAAATTCTGTACGCCCCACTTAGACTTTCGAGCAGGACTACATTTTCGGACAAAAAATACACAATTCTGCCCCTGCCAAACTGAAGCGCCCCCGTACGCAATATGCCAATATATGAAATATAAAACTTCAAACATATGCGAAGTCAAACTTTTTCCGCGGGAATATTTTCCAATATGGTCCGAGGGCCTTAATCTGCATGATGATATTCGATAAACCTCCATAAAACTACAGATCACCCCTTCCCGATTTTTTCTCACAAGAAGGTAAGATTCTTCCATAAACCCCCCAGTCTATTATAAAATTACAATTTTCTCCAGTACAAGCTTCAGATTGTTAAAAGAAGGGTTTAAGGTCACCACAGGATTTGGTATGTTAGAGGGGTACTTACTCTGAACATTTGGGTGAAATTTGCATTGAAATCCGATGTGTGGTTCCCAAGATACGAGCACGTAAAGTTTTCACATTTTCAACAAAAAAGTGAACTTGAAGCAAGCACATATGACATCACATCCCTACATTAATGGGCAGTCTTTTGTTTTTCTTTAAACTTTATACTGGATTTTCTCCTCAACAATCCCATATTATTAAAATGTGGTTGCATAAGTGGCATGAGAATTTTACAAACTTTGCATCCATCAGGGAGGTCATACTCCTATTAACTTCAAGGTTAACACAACAGTCTGATAAAACAAAGGGGAACAAAGCTTTCCTTGTCAATGTGAGGAAGTGATATAAGCTCTGCTGCCCTCAAAATCACTTTTGAACACAAATCTATTTACTTCATTTACTGATATCTCAAGAAATACATGTTCGATTTGAATGGAACTTTCACCACACTGTGTAGATTTTGTTCCTCTTTCACATATGAAAATTTAATTTTTGCTTAAACTTCCCCTTTAAAATTGGCAAAATTTTCCAATTTCGATGGAGAGTCCGTACAACAAGTATTCAAACCCTGTTAATCACCCCAACATTCAACCTAATTTGCTCTTGAAAGCAGTGGCGTATCCAGGATGCGATTTTTTTTGGGGGGGGGGGGCCTAGGTAACAAGTGGGGGGGGGGCCTGGTACCTCCGAGGGTCAGACAAGCCAAGACTATCTAAGCGGAGCGCCACCATCGGTTGGCGCGGAGCGTACAAGAAAATTTTGGACTTTAAAACCCCTCCAGATGGCCGGAAACGGCACTTCCCACGTGTTTTAAACTGGATGTGCCCAGCCGCAAATTCGCCAATATTAGAATGGATTTCAGCTTACCTCAGGCAGTACCTTACCCTTTAAGAGGAAAACCAAAAGTAGTTGTGTCCCCCTCTGAGAAACTTTCTTTATAGATGCAAAATGGTGCTACGTTTGGCAAAACTTTGAACTGATTACAGGCCTAAGTTTTAGGATTTTCCCTTTTTGGGAAGCATGAAAAATATCAAAATATTTTTCGTTTTTGTAGAGATTTTACAAGAGACATACATACTGCCAAAGAAACAATTTGCAAAATGGTGCAGTATTTGTTCATCGGTACATTACATAGTCAAAATTAAAATACTACGAATAAATCTCTCAGAATAATTGGAACCGCAAAGCAGAAGGAAACACATGAAATCCGGACCTGGTGGACATTTTACAAATCCCCCGGACGGCAGTGCCAACTAGTAAAAAGAGGACTTGTCGAAAAAATCGTCCTACAGTGGCACTTGTCATGGGCAGGAGTGAGGCACGACGTAGGCCTACATGTTAAGGATGGAAGGGAAGAATTTTCCGAAGGCAGTACCGTACCCTTACCTGCTTACGGCATATTTTGTGTATGATTAAGTATAGGAATGGTCGTGTAAGAGGGGTCTCCAGTGTACGATTGCCTTATTTTCAGTAAATCAATCATCAATCCGAAAGGCAGAAAGGGTCTTAACCTAACAAAGTCACATTAAAGTTTATCGTCGAGACTTTCGTTTTATCTTCGAAGTGAAATGCAATAAACGACAGTGCAGATCACAAACGGTATCCAATTTAGTGAAAGTAGGCATTTTGAAGTTATTACTTGATTTCATACGTGCGCACAAAATGTGTTTTACACACATTCATCCATGTTTTTTTTTTTTTTTAAATTTTTACACATTTTATTTATTTACTGTTTTGAAGGATATACTTCAAAGTTTATTTCCGTTCAAACATTTTATTTTTTTTCAATTACTTTATCAGGACGCAAAAAATCTGGGGGGGCCTGAAGAAAATCTGGGGGGCCTAGGCCCCCCAGGCCCCCCGTGGCTACGCCACTGCTTGAAAGGCATATCACTTAATAAAAACCCCAATTTTTTTGTTATAATTCTTACAGAAAAACCAAATTTTCTTTCAGTAAATTGCAAAATTTCTCCAATAAAATAAGCTTTTAATTTTCAAATCTTCGTTCAAAAAAGGGAAAAATCTTTCCGAGCGAACTTATAGTCTCGTCTTGAAGCCTTAGTACGTAGACCTAGTAGGATTAAATAATATGTAACCACAAGAGAATTTCAGCTGTCGCCTATGTAAAGTTTTGATTTTGCCCATATGAAGGGCAGATTCTTCAATAAACGCCCCAACTTTTTACTGGTCTTTACAAAAACCAAAATTCTTTTAAAAATTTTTAAACTTGTTCTTCAAAAAAGCTCCAGATTTTTAAGTATTAAAAATTTGGAGTTTTTTTTTAAGAAAAAGTTTTAAAAATTTTTGAAAGAATTTTGGTTTTACTTAACTAAGTATTTGTTAAAAAGAAAGCCAAAAATTTCGGCGGGCTACGCGCGCCTCACATTCTGCCAAGTCACGTCCGACCGGGACTAACTCATCACTTTTGTAGGGGCCTTGAAAAGCTGGCCCCCCTGTCGGGGAGCTTGGCCCCCCTGTAGGGCAAATCCTGTCGCCACCCCTGATCAGGGCGCACACATAATCTCTACT
Organism: Holothuria scabra; assembly: GCA_037179385.1. Classification (NCBI taxonomy): domain Eukaryota; kingdom Metazoa; phylum Echinodermata; class Holothuroidea; order Aspidochirotida; family Holothuriidae; genus Holothuria; species Holothuria scabra. Next base: position 21,128,824 of record CM074195.1, on the reverse strand, counting down.
CCAACATTTAGTAACCGGTGTTGTCAGTACTCGATGTACCCAAGAAGTTCCCGAGAATGGAATCTCATACCTCCATCTGTATACGTGCTTCACCGGACATTTGTTCCTTCAAATCGAGTCTTGCTGATGTCAATCTCCAGAATCTTGTTTCTAGGGCACACTTTTAGATTTAGGTATATCCCCTTCCACACTGACCTGTGCGTGATAACCAGCCTATGGTGTTTGCACAGTATCAAGCAGAAGCAGGAGCATAATCTCTATAGCCACCTTCTAGTGGCCCCGCTTTGCCGCGGTCCCTGAAACTGTGTGACATTAGATTTGAGGGCAACTGACTGTTGGGGTCTGGAACCGGGGCAGTTGTTTAACGACTCTAGCGACCTTGAATAAAAGAACATGATCAAAATAACTCATGATTTGGTCGAAGCTCACCTCTCCCTATACCCATACACCAATAAAGCATTTAAACCTTTAGGGAACTTGATGGGGGCGTGTGGCACTGCCGCCCGATATCCCTAAGTCGGTGGCCGCTGACAGTATCTGATCGGTTGTAAACTGTGGCAATTGCTAGGCTTTGAAAAGAGCCAAACATGGCTTAACCCACTTCATTGTACCGTTGAACAATCTGAATGCAATTTAAATGCAGTTACTAAAGGTACATAGAACTGGAGGTAAAAGTGTACTAAGCGCCTGTAAATGTTTGGCATAATTTGAGAAAAATTTGGGGGTAAAACAATACTTAAATAAATCCTCAATTCAAATAGAACGACACACAGGCTTTAAAAAAATTCTAGTTTAACTGTAAGAATTCATTTTTCATGCTGTTTAGTATATATTTTTGAACGTTTTGCCTTGAGGTACTGTTTCAGTGACCATGCAGAAAATTTTCTCTATTTCTACCCTAAAGAATGTAACCAAAGCACCACTACCGGTGGGCGCGCAGCGCCCAGAAAGTGTAAATTGTGAGCTAAGTTAAGCATGACGTACTCTTGAGCTTTCTCTTTGCAATGGAATGCTGAAATCAATAGAAAATGGAAAATACAAAATGATAATAAATTAGCTTACAATAAATTCAAAGGGCAGCCTTATTAACTGGTTTAAAGAAGGGACGAAGTCGAGGGATAAGGGAAGGAGTGTCATAAAGCACAATGACACATCACAGAGGTGATCTATTTTAGTTGGCAAGGGCCTTACCATTGTTTAATGAAGCAAGATAAAATTTACTGAAAAAGGTCACACTATTGTCCTCAACCCCTACATTTGCTATACATTTTCCCAAAATAGAGTATTTTTGTACTTTTTTCTGAAGAATCAAATTTATGAGAGGTGGAGTTACCCGACATGCAGCAAATTTTCCCGACAAACGTCACTTTGAAATTTTCTGGGGTGTGTAGCACCCCCTGCACACCCCCGGCCGTGACGCCGTGGATGGAGATGCAGTACCTCTAGTTTTCGGACAATTGTCTTATCAGGAAGCTTCCTGTCGCTACTTTTATTTCCCAATCAGCCAGTTGTAAAATATGAAAGACCGCGTGTTTGGTCTAATGGTAAGAGCATCCACCTCTCAAGCGGAAGGCCTAGGTTCTAATCCCAGAGTCACAGCAAAGACTCTTAAAACGGAACCTACTGCCGTTGTGCATGATGCTCCGCATAAGGAGGGAAAACAAGCCAGTGAGCCACAACTGGAAAAAATTCGTGTCCGGCTCGACTTGAACCAAAAGGTTGGAATCTTGGCCGTAAAGCTTTATCTATAACTGAAAAACTATGAATGATCTAGGCGCGGATCCAATGGAGGTGGGGCGGCTTTTAGCATCAGCCCTCCCCTTTTCGCCACATCAACAAAAAACATGCAGAAAACTAGCAGGGCAACTCCCTCACATCCCTGTTTTCTCTTAGGTCACCCCCCCCCCCCTTTAGAATGTGTGGATCCGCTCCTGAATTGATAAAGTGCAAGCCGTGACGAATACGCGACAGAAGTGTCGCAATTTAGCATTATAGAAATCATTTATTTCGATCTCAAAAGTTGCATGCAGACTGCACCGATACATCCATTCCCTAAAGATGCCGCGTTTGCCAATAAAAAGGGGGAGCCTGCTCTCTGATCATCAGGTAAGGCGTTCAAAATTTCATTAAAACATGACTAACAAATTAAAGGGAAGGCGTTCAAATTTCCCTATTTTGGCCTCTTATAAATTCTGCACTTTTCAATCTCACGCTGTAGCAACGAACAGTTACAATCAGACCATGAACAAGGTGAATCCGTGTGAGACGCTACGATATAAACTGATAAAGATATCAAGCAGACTGGAAGCGCACCGAGGGCGAAAAATGTGAGAGTTCGTAAGAGGCCCGTGAAAGTGATGGTCACGGTGCTTTAACTCGGCAGATCAGAGATATAGGCATTAAAAGACTTTTTTGTTCAATTACTTACACACATGCACACACAAGCACACACACACACACCCAAAATCAGAGCACAGTTGGGACTCGTGCCCCTCATGGCTACGCCAATTGTCAGATCCGGACCAGATCCACCCATCGAGATTAACCTTTTCGCCTGCACATTCGACCCCCTCCCCCTCCAGTGGTGCCGGAATCAAAGCCACAATCAAGCTATCAACAGATCAAAAGACAGAAAGTTAACTGGTTAATGACACGTTCCAACGGATATCCATGTACCGTTCCGCACTTTGTGTGTTTTGTATTTTGGCGGGAAGAAAAGAAATGGTGCGTTACATGTGGTCATCTTGATGTTGGGTTACGTTGATCCTTCCCAGGTTTCACTCTTGGTATTTTGATCTGATCTGCCCCTGCTGCCGGATCAAAATCTCCAGATCTGATCCTGAGTGTGAGAGCTTTCTCTCTACAAACTTGATCTCGAGAGGCGGATCAGATCCGGATCTGATACACTGCTCAAGTGTTAAAGCACTCTTAGGCAGGTAGACCAGTTATGATAGGAAAACTGTAGATTACGCTTAGAAGAAAAGCACATTGAGCCGGTCGAGGAATCAAGCATCCAACCTCCCGGTTGCTTTGACCCGATGACCATCAATCGTTTTAAAATTGTATCCAGAGCCAAATTTGATTTTGATATGTTGGTTAAAGAGCAACATATTCTAAACATTATATGGTGAAATTTTCATTAATTTCTTACGTTTTGTTCTCAAGATAGCACCTGAATGAGGCAAATTTTCTACAAAGTATGAACTTTACACAAGCAGGAATGATGTCTAAGATCAACATTATTGGCTATAATGTTTTGTTTTTATTTATAATTTACCACCACTTTTATGCAACTAAATTCTGATGTATTGATACCATTGGTGCATCATGAGCAATGGAATTTAAAAATTACATGCTTTAGGGTAAAAATAGCACCCTAATCGAATCAAAGTCAAACTATTATGTACGGATAAATAAGGAAGAAAAACAAAAAGTTGGCAAGCAATACGGTATATGTGAATTCATGACATCACACATGCTTGCTTCAAGTTCACTTTTTGCAGAACGTGTGTCCATATCAATTGCTAGTATCTCGAGAATCAAACATGAGAAATGAATGAAACTTTCACCTAAATGCTTAGAATATGTAATTCCTCTTTAATATCAAACATAAATTTTGTCCTGGATTATACATCCACTCGGGCACTAAGTTGAGGTAATGAGCTGTGCTTAAGTGTACCTCATGTCAAAAATTTTCAAAAATGTTTATTGAAAAACATGAAAAATGAATTCTAACAGGTCAACCCCATCTTCATAGGACATTGTTGGGCCGAGATATAAAACGTTGAAATCTATTCCCGTAAAACAAATTAGTCCATTGCGCAACAATTTGTGACTTTCTTGTTGTACAACTCACATTACCTGCTATGTTTTCCTTTAAAATTAAAAATGTTGTTATTTAGGTCGTAGCTACGGGGGGAGGGGGCATGGGGACACGTGTCCCCAAAAATATCAGAGTAGGGATCTGTTTATAATTCTTCAATTTACCTCCCCTATAGGCCTACCTCCCAACCCCCAGAAAGGCTATCAATATATCCGGTGCCCCCCCCCCCCCGCCAAAGAAAACAATCCTGGCTACGGGCCTGGTTTTTTATGACTTTATACACTTCCTGTTTGCTTGCATAGCATGATGCACAGAAAGGGTTTAATTAATTACATCACCCCATAAAGGTAATAGTGCTATCACACCTTGGTACAAGTTGCATTAAACAACATGAAAAATGAGTTCTACCAGTCCAACTTCCATCTTCATAGGATGTTCTTGAGCCGAGATATAAAATGTTGAAGTTTATTCACTCAAATTAAAATGTTACATTGGCATTGCGCAATTATTTGTGATGTCATTGCTGTACTACTCAAATATAGTCAGTAGGGCATACCTCAAAAAAGGCTTTAAAAATGGGATTCCGTGCAACACAAACGGGGATTACCTCAAAATCCGCACAGTTGTACTTTACAACATAAATTTTCATATTTTGATTTTCCCCACGTTTAAAAGTTGCACACTGTTGACTTTATGGACAAAATGGCCGCCATAGTCCCATAGACTACTGTACTGAAGGAAAAATATATGTTACGAACACATTCGAGCTACAAACAAGCAGATTTTGGTCCAGAGTACCTCGCAATCTTTTCTCACTCACACATGACCTATTTCTGCAAACACTGACCACTCCCAGGGTCAGGGAAAAGGCATAAACATAAATAGAGGGCGCTATCCAAACTAAAGCAATACACAGAATAATGTACACAATAGCTCCAGTGTAAACTATGTTTTCATTCTGACCTTTACCTGGCAGGTCCATGGAACCACTACAGAAGGGTTTAAACGAATTCAGTAGAACTATGCATGTTGGTCAATGGTCTCCTGGGGTCAGACCCCCCTCTCCTTTGCAAAATTTGTGTGTAACAAAAGAATCTTATGTGAAAACTGTGCAACATTTTGTCAAGTCTTTGTTCTGGCATTTGCACATTCATTTTCTTTTTAGATTTTAAGTTGGTTTCCTCGGGACATGCAAAACCTAATGTGTCTTGGAGAGGGGTCCTGTGAGAAGCCCCCTCCCAACATTTGTGTATAACATACAACTAGACACCTCAAGTAATTGGGGTGCAAATATGATAATTTCATTAAAATATGTTCACTAATATGGGTAAACTTATTTTTGCTACTGGTAAGGGGTGTTACTGTAAAGGGTTCAAGGGGGTTAGGGCCCAGAACCCCTCCCCAAATTTGCAAACTGACATAGAATCAGGGGTTCTCATGCAAGGCAGTGCTAATTTTACAGAATGACAACTTTGCAGAGGAAAATTGCAATATTTTTATGCTCTGATGGGTTTATAGTTACACAGGGAACTTCATTTTGTAATTCACCAAAGATTTTTACATGAAAGGGTTGGGCTACATTCTGTTAAAACACTTTTTTCTTCTAGAAGGAAGGTTTAGATTTAAAGGTTATAGGCACGGAAAGGAACTCAACAAATACTTCTCGCTTTCTTTCAACTATCAATCAAAGAAAACAGTGCTTTTTTATCATGAGGCAATGATGGAAATTATGGGGTCTACCTGTCTGTACAATAAGTACATATGAGCACGAGCCCCCCCCCCCCCTTCCCACAAACCGTGGCTTGTTGCTAGGAAAATGGTAATGTTAGTCTCTGACTAAAACAAAAAGAACTTTAATAGAAACCACAGTTGACCAACCTTTGTTTTAACATCTTCCCCCCTCCCCCAACTCAAATGTACAATACTTACGTACTGTAATTCCTTCAGTTTTGAAGGGAAGCTCAAAACTACGAAAATTCATATTTAAACGAGATGTCTTAGTTTCAGGTTAGTGGGTCAAAGTAGAATGGAATGCTAGCACTGTTGAAAACATAGGTGTATAGGGCGGAGGGGGGGGGGGGGGCTGGGGGCTGTAGCCCTGTTCCTGCTGGGAAATTACTATTTTCAGACAAAACAGTTGTATTTTTCAGGCATGGGTGATTAAAATTTTGGGTAAAAGCCTTAAAGGGCTCTACCCCCTCCAAATAAAAGTGGCCTAGTACACCTATATGGTGGAAAGTAATGGAAAGAATGTTCTTACAGTACCAAGGAATGTGGATACATCCCATAAGTCTTTTATATTCAAGATATCTGCCCGCAGTCACACACTCTGACAAGAGAGTTGCTGTTTAGGCTCCTGCCAAATGCACAAGATAGGCGTAGTAGTATATTTCCACCCCGGTTACAATTCAGCAGCTACAACAGGAAAGGGATATTAAAAAGGCATAATGACAGTGTTATCTACTAGCTGGTTTGATAGGGTGACCCACCCGGACAAAATCTGCAGAGGTTTTTTAGCCCAAGGACAAAAAATGTGCCACCCGGACAAAAAGTTCAGCCACCCAGACAAAAATTATCTATTTGAAATCTCGAAACAGAGAAAACAGCAATCTCAATGTGGACATTGAGCAATGATAATCACAAATGTTCCTAGTCATCAGAGAAAAGTATGATAACAAGCATCACTGATTTTAACCAACATTTTCCAAAGAGAGATGCTCCCTCTCTTTAGACTTCTTGTCAAGACAGTGATCACTGTTTACCTTCAACCTTTGGAGCACCCGGAAAAAATTTCAACCTGTGGAGAACACTGAATTGTCACTCAACCCTGACAACTCCCTGGTTAGTCAGTATATCAACTTACATCAGGGAGTTGCTTACACCACCACCACACGACTGGAATTTAGTAAAATACACAATGTAGCATATACTACGTCACTCAGTCCCTACACACTAACCTCCATTGTCACTTGCTCCGTGTAGTATTCAGAACGTAGTATAATGGAGCATTATCATACTAGGCACTGGTTGAGAGCTAATACTACACAGATAAGACCCCTAGCTTCATTGAAAAGAGGGAGGAGATTGAATTTAAGGACACACGTTCACATGTAAAATGCTGCACTCCTATGTTTTGAAGCCCATGCACAGCAAACATGCCTGACTTCAATTCTTTAATGACCGCATGTAACTCTGTGTGTTGGTTCAGTTCAAGTTAGCAGTCACCCAATCCATTATTCACACAGTGCACTTTTAATAATTTAGACAACCCCAGGAACCACATGAAGAATTTTAAATTCTGAGAATAGGGGCAAGGTGGGCCACCCTGTGAGGCAGCTTAGAGCACTGACTTCAAGTATTGCTGCACCATTGTGGGAATACTACGGTCGCCACACAATGCATTGAATGCACACTCTATGGCTAGGCTAGCATGTTTATTTTCATCCGGCTAGCCGATTAGTTTACAAATTGAAAATTTTATAGAGGAACAGATATACGTATCTTCGCTAGTCTGATTCTGTGATGAACGTTTCTTCCGCTCAATTTTACCTTTGTCACAAAACCGCCGATAACAATCTCGGTGGTACCCAATGTTTCGTGCAACGGGTACGTGTGAAAACAACTGGAGGCATTCTTCGATATTGTCGAAGTCTAAACCAAGACTCGTAGCCGTACTGTCGACAATTTCGGCTTCAGGGCAGTTGAAGTGTTTCCATTGTGCCCCATAACTAACAAACGTTTCCTAAAATATTTTTGTGAATGTTTTAAAGTTGGTTGTTGCACTGGAAACAATGTGCATGGCACAAAACTCCGGATTTTCACCGGGTTCAGCGTTTGGCATGGGGCTGCCATTTTGTCGTCTGCTTCTTCTATGTAACTAGGATGCTACTGCCTTGTCATTGGTCAGTCTCCTCCTCTCCTGATATGTGATTGGCTGGTGACCAAACGATCGTATTAGATTTAAGATGAAACTTTGGCATTGTTTTTGCCTCTTTTTGCGTTGCTGCGCACTTTTTGAACGTGGGGAAAAGTCATTTCGTGATGAGGAAACTATAATCTTCCTTTCTGGGTTGTTCCCCAGTAATCCCCTTTTGTGTTGCACGAAACAGCAGAAAAAACAGGTACGCCCGACTGACTAATAACAATCTTTGTATTTATTTGTTTTTCTTTAAGTAAGAAAATATATTTTTTTACCTGAGGTACACTTCAAGTAACTTCCCCTCCAGCGTCAAGAATGAAGGATATTTATAGGCTATAGCACATGCTCTTCCAATATCCTGATTTTAAGTTGAAGTACCCTTGAACATTGCGATCACAGCCGAAGATTTGGAGCGCTGTTTCGAACTATTTGGCAGTTGTGATTTCTCGGTCATATGGACAGTGGTTTAACTTTGGTTTAATACATACCAGGAGCAGGAATGAGTTGGGTTCCCAGTCTGAGCAAAGCCAGTCAAGAATAGAGCCATACATGACAGACCAATGATGAAAATGGTCTGAAGGCCGCGAGGTTGGTCGTTAAGTGTTGTCCTTCAGTGGACGTAATAGCTTCTTCGGGAAGCAGTATCAAGTTTGGTTTCGCCGAACAGCCCTTTGCCAGAGGGTCGGGAGGACTTTAGAAAAAGTGAGCAAAGCCATTTGCTCATGATGCCGCATGCAGGGCTAATTAAGTTTTAAAGCTAGGTGCATTTGAACCATGTGCACTGACCGAAGTCAAATCGAATTGCAATGCACGAAGCCCGCAATCAAACCGCATCATGCGCGTAGCCAGGATTGTGTCATGGGGAGGTTTTGGTGTCACGGGGGTGGGGCACGATATGAGGGAGAAGTCTAAGGATAGAGAGAAAATACCGCTATTTTAAGAGTTTTTTGCACCGTAAGGTTGGGTGGGGGGTGTTCTAACCCCCAAAACTCTTCCCGTGGCTACGCCACTGGACCAAATACCCAAGCCGCGCCCAAGGCAAAACCTCTGGCAGTCTGAGGAGGGGGGGGGGGGGTTCGAATACCTACGAAGAGCGCTATCATCATTTAACCCGTAGTGTATTAACCATTTGGGAATCTGATGGGAAATCTGCCCCACCCCTCCGCACGCTACGGCCCTTCTTGAAGTCATTGTTACAGTAGTGGCTTACTTTCAGTTACATTTTTCTTCTTTATCCTTTAGTGCAAATATTTCTATAACCGAATTAATTTTAGGCATAGCATTGCATTAGACTTCAAAACATGTAAGGTTAGACAAATCCCTGTTTTTCTATAGCACTTGACGAAACTGTTCATGTTCTTCAGATACCGTGTCGATGGTACCGAAGGGACATATGGGGAGCGTTTTCCCCTCAAATTATCTCCCAGTTGTTCCTGCAAGTTAGGTCATTGGGAGGTAGGTCCACCCCCTCAAAATGATAATAATATCCCTCTCCCGAGACTTAATTTTACTCTCAGAGATGCCCTAAAACTTCAAAACTTAGTGGCGCTTCACCTTTGGACCAGAACCGGGGTTTCACGCCGGTCACCACCCGTAGTAGCCTGCACTTTACTTTCGGTTGGGTTCTGCTAGCGAACATTTTTCCCCCATCATTTTCCCGTGCCGATGGTTTCCGCCTTCCCCAGTTTTGACATTCTGGAGCCGCCACGGATAATGGGCAATTTTCCACATGGAAACGTCCCCCAGGTTCCAAAAACGATGATCCCAATGTACGTGCTCCTTTCAGGATATGATACGTGCTTGGGAATTTTTCGAACTAAACCTACTATACATATTTTATCAAGCGGGATATTGGTGCTCCTCAAATTCGCACTTATCATTCCTACTTTCCCCGCCACGAGTTGAAAAGAGGTGTAACATCTGAAAATGGCTCTCTGGTGACGTTATAGCCCTAATCGGGGAGACAACTCCCTGCCGTAATGTATTTCATATTTTAATTGAACATGGTTGTTTGGGGCTACCGTTATTCACATGCGCTTCCTCTGGCTCAATGTACGACGTAGTATGCTGTACGATATGGCCCTGCTCAGACATGTTTGGGAAGACATAAGGGGTGAATAGGGCAGAGTTCGCTCCGCAGGATGAGCCAACTTCAGTTGGCTGGTACAACCATTGAGCTACGAGCTCCATGGTTCAACTAAATGTCATGATCATAGGGTAAGTTCAACTGAAAACGTCTGGCAGCTGCGTGATTTACTTTTCAGTGTAAGGGAGGAATGACAGATATTTGAGCCCGAAGTATGTGGGTGTAATATCATGGAAGTACTACCTAGTACTTCCATGGTAATATGCAGCTCATTATAATGAGCGCGGATATGAGTAAGTTTTCGTTTTTTATGCATTTATTTATTTATTTTTTGCGAATGTTTTCCTTATAAAGGAGTTCTGTTTTACCCAATGACCATAGCAAATCCTGCTGACTTGCGGCGAGTCATGATGTTGTCCAGAGGATGAAAGCAGATCTATACTGATGTGAAACCGTGCTGAACGAACTCCCAACCGTAATTATTTATACCAATTACCGGTACGCAATTTAAGAAAACCGGTATGTTAGGTTACAAAATAGTTAATATTTTTGATGAAGTTCAAGCAGAATTTTGAGAAGATGACCCCACACTCAACTGATATATGAGTTTTTTGAGCAACAATAGCTATCCGAAGTTTTTCCCCTTTTTTATCCCGTAGACCCCAAAAATTGCTATTGGCCAAGTAAGGCTAAGTAATTTGTACACTGAAATTTCGCAGTGGATCATAACTAAAAACTTGTCAGACCACAGAGAGGCAGACTACTGCTTGAATACGTCCCGGATACCAGTCATTACTGTAGCACTGCTATCGGGAAAAATGAAATGTCACAAAATGGCTTTTGATTTTTTGGGCAAACTTTATTTCACTGTCCCCGTCACGGTTATCCGGTAATTGCAAACATCTTAGGATTTGTTTGCAAAATTTCGTCGGTGAACAGGCTTATTCTTTCCACAACTTCAATAGCTGTCTGGAATGTGTCGCAAAGTTTTGATGTGTGAAAATTTTACTTTATATGATGCTTGTTCATTTTTTCGGGCCAATCTTCAAAAGAATTAAGATATTCTCCATTTCGAGCAGTGTTGAAGAAGAGACCATAACCAACGACGGATTTAAAGAGGGGCACACCCGACGCAGCCCCTTAAATTTCACAAAGCTTATATCTGCTCTGCTGTTTATTATAAGTCAGTTTTGCATTCTTGTTTGTTCATCATATTTCATTTCCTTAAAGGGCTCATTGAGTTGATGTTGTGTTTAAGGTTCAGTTCCACTCAAATTTTTATAATTATTTCATATTCAATAGTTACGGAAAAGTTAAAATTTCGAAATCTGTGGTATGCCCTGACTGGTAACGGTTTTGCATGGGCGTCCGCAAGGGGGGGGGGGGGCAAGGGGGCACTTCCCCCCCCGGAAAATCGAACTTGTGAAAAAATTAATTCAAAATTAAAAAGAAAATTAAAAATAAATCATCAAAATATCTTCACTCACAGCGTCAGTTTCTACTCGTGAAATATGCGGACATTTGACCAGGAATAGCAAAAGAGAAGATGGTATGCTGAATAGTGAAATTGTAATTTGGGGACCATCATTCGTGATATTTACTGGAAATTTGTAATTGTAAAATCTATGCCAAAATTGTACTAGTTGTCAGGTATGTAGTGTGCATATGGCATCCGACTTTTGATGAATGCGTTGGTCTTGGTTTGCATGGTCCCGTGCTGATCTCAAGTGGCGACGCGCGGATGTAACTGGGATATACAAGGCGAATACGGGGAGGGGGGGGGTATGATTCAAAATTGGGTAACGGATATAGGCCTATATAGGTTTAATCGAGGCCGTGACCGAGAGGCAGATTTCCCTTCAACAATTTTTTACATTGAAAATTCTAAAATCTAAAAATTACAGACATGAAATTCCTGTTTCAGTGCTGGGTACATGCAGCTTATAACACTCACCAAGTGTCGTTTCCGGCCATCTGGAAGATTTGTAAGACCCAAAATTTTCTTGTACGCTCCGCGCCAACTGATGGTGGCGTTCCGCTTAGATAGTGTTCACAATTCAATCATCCATGAATGACCTTGCCCCCCCCCCCTTGTAAAAATTTTTGCCGACGCGCATGCGGTTTTGTGCATATTTTGAAAAAGTGTTTTGTGACGAATTTTAGAAAACCGAATTTAGCCGTTACTAGTAAGCACTCACTCATAAAGCAGTAATTTGTTTTGTAGGATATTGGGTTTGTCTTACATGGACCATTACGGTTATCGGTATGTAAAGAAAACTTAACAGCTTTGGAAAAATTTGTTGAATTTCATAAACCAACTTGATGGGTCGCTTTAGCATTTTCAAAGTAGGCCTACAGAGGTTTATATTTCAGGTCCGATGGCGACATTGGGTGGTATCATTTATCTAATGGCATATGCGTACAAAGCAGGGAAGGGGAAGACTGCTCCTCAAACTTCCGCGCGACCCGATTTTGGGGCATGGCCAGGAAAAATTCCACAATCATTTCTATCTCAATGAATTAAGAAAAACTCGAAATATCTAAAAACAAAATCATATTCAAAGTAAAAATTCGATGAAAATATTCGGTACGCATTCTGACAGCTCAGTGATGCATGATTTTACTCAGCCTCATTCTAGAGTCACTTGCACAACACTTTGCCGAACACAATCATGGGCAGAATATCAGGGTGAAAAAGGCAAAGTCGACAAGTTAACTGGTCCACCCCAAGGTGCTTTTCTCCGAGTACAACCGAATTCGTTCAACAATATGTATTCTTTATCAGAATACATAATATGTAATAAATGAATATTTAGGCCTACCTTCTATTCAGGCAGAGCAATCCAGTAGCGCGTTTGAAGGGGGGGGGGGGCACAGTCCCCTGCCCCCACCACAGAAGCTGGAAAATCACTCAGTCGTGTGATTTACTGGTTAGTTGAATAGGAAAAGTCTGAAGACTCGGACACTCTGAGTATTCAAACCTTTAGTATTGACATTGTTTTTCACTTCTTAAGACACCCGGCATAAACTAACACAGTGTACACATGGAGCTATTAAAAGAAGGGTTGAAGGTCATTACAGGGTTTGGTATGTCAGAGGGGTACTTATTCTAAGCATTTTGGTGAAATTTGCATTGAAATCCGATGTGCAGTTCTCAAGATATGAGTGAGCACGTAAAGTTTTCACATTTTCAACAAAAAGTAAACTTGAAGCAAGCACATATGACATCATATCCCCACATTAGTGCACAGTCTTTTGTTTTTCTTTAAACTTTAGAATTGATTTTCTCCTAAAAAAAAACCCAACATTATTAAAATGGGATTGCCTAAGTGGCATGAGTTTTACAAACTTTGCATCCCCCACAGAGAGGTCCTATTCCAGTTAACCCCAAGGTCAACACGACAGTCTATAAAAACAAAGGGAAACAAAGCATTCCTTGTCAATGTGAGGAAGTGATATAAGCTCTGCTGCTCTCAAACTCACTTTGGAACACATATCTACTGACTTCATTTACTGATATCTCGAGAACTACATGTCAGATTTGAATGGAACTTTCACCACACTGTGTAGTTTTGGTTTCTCTTTCACATATGAAAATTAATTTTTGCTTAAACCTCCTCTTTAACAATGAGCATCAACTCAACAGCTTAACTAGTACAAAATCGGGAAATCTCTATGCTATTTGCCCCCGGACAGTCAGGTCTGGTTACGCCACTGCCCATGTTGGGCCTGCAATGGCAGTTCGGGTTCATATATACTGCCCATTCTGACTACTAAAGTTTTATATTCACCACTCAAAAGTGCGACGTTTATAACCGAAATTATTGAGGCTGAGCCTGGGAAGCGATGCAAACGACCTGTGCGTCGACAAGTTAAGTTTACAGAGTACTTTCTCGGTCTCTACTATTTATAACATTTTTGTAGGACACAATGACAAAGTCTTTGTCTTCACTCGCGCTGCTGAGTCAGTTTCTTTGTGTTTCATGATGGTTATTCCAATTCTCGTTTATCAGATGCAGTCCCTGCAGTCACTGCAGTCTTGAAGCCAGACTTTTTTTAAACAGAAAGTTACACTTGCTTCAAAACTAACAAGCCCTATCCGTTTACTTTAAATGTGGCGGCAAAAATTAGGAAATTTTGTCAATGATACCGACGATATTATTACCTTTATAATACAAAGCAAAGTAAAATGTACGTTATCGTGCAAACCGCAAGCACAAGTCAAGGCAAGAAAAGCTTGTGACGTCAATATGAATTATTCAGCCCCTTTTATCCAATCAAACTTGTTCACTAATTACCTATTGCCCAATGATATTGCAACAGGCCAACGCGCGTCAAAAATTAACATAAGCCAAACTTAAAGGACAAAGCAGAATACTTCCTCTTTGTACGGCAGTCCTAAGACTTCAGTTTAACACTCCATTTTACTCTATTTTAGGTGTAATATATCAATAAACATGTCTGAAACCGCACCAGAACTCAAGAGAGACTCTACCATGAAGGCAACTGCCGAGGTAAGTGGCTATTCATGTCATATTAGGCAAAATAATTAGACCGATGTTCTTTGTCTCTATCAACATTTTTAGACGGGATTTTGTTAGGCTATGTTACACATGCAGTTACTCTACGCACAACGTGAGCCTATCCTCATGACAGACGACAACATCACACAATGACACATGCGTGTTGTGTGTTCAGATCAGCACGAGTATCGTGAGTAGGTTCTGTCCGGCTGTGCATCATGCCATGAGACCCGGTAGTAGCGCTTGTGACATGAGTTGAACAGGACAGATTTAGCTAGCCGATGTTGTACCAGGCCCAGTCGTACCAAAGTAAAAGAAAAGAAATACAAAAGGGATTGATGATATATTTTGGAATTCTGTCAGCCTATGAAAAGACTTAACAACAGACAGTAACGTTAGGTAGGCCTAACGTTAGGCCTAGCCCCACACAGGTTGTCATAGCGTTATCATTAGCTAGTCCTAACGTTAGGCTTGGCCTAGACTACAGCCTGGTTTAGGCTAAGATTAGGAACCGGCCTTGCAGATGCAGCATAGCCTAGGCTAACATTAGGGGATGTTAAAGGGGTACTTTCTTTTATAACCATTGTGTTGAAATCCCATAGTAAGTGGATGTGTTGTGTGGTTCTCAAGGTAGGGTTGTCGCACGCACACAGAATTTTTCTCCAAAATTCTCGCGGAACTACTCACACCCAAACACGAAGTCGCTAAAACAGTGTGTTTAAAAACTGAATTTACGACACTCAAAATTGTCAAAATTTTGCCTGCACTGTAAAATTAGTACACTAAAGACATATTTCTACTATAATATTTCACCAAATAAGCTTAAAAATAAAAAGAAGAAAAAATATGTTACAGTTTCTAACGACCTCTTTGAAGCATCGTTGCAACGGTGACAGTCAAAAGTGCGTTTTGGTCACACGTAAAATGCCACACACAGCCATCTTTGACTTGATCGTGCATTGGGGCGAAACCTTTGACCCCTACAACCCATATATCATTAGAAAGAAGAAAAGGAACTCTACATTTTAATGGAGGGAAGCGATCGCCAAAAATAATATTTCTTTACCATTTTTTGGCTTAAAACATTGGTGACATGGTTACAATGGGTTCCAGAAAAATCTGCAATTGCTTCCAGGTATCATTTTGTAGCGTTTTTTATGATCTTTCCATTTCTGAAGAAAAAAAAATGAATTTTTGCTCAGCCCCGATGCACGCTCGATTTAAATGAAACAGCCCAATGATCTCCGCCTACATCTTTTGTACTGAGCCGACATTGATATGTTTATGTATGAATCCATTGTTCAACTTAGCAACAAGGGATTTCCCGCCAATATGCTTACGTACAGTACTGCATTGTATATACCTGTACGTGCAATACCGAAGTACGGTTAGTAAATTACGTACTTGTGTACGTGTGCGTAAGCACATGTACGGATTGCTATAGCATAGACTGTGTGTAAGCAGGCTATGTGCGACTTGTTAATGCATGTTACGTACACAGAACGCAAGCTATCATGACACAGACGCGTGATCACTGAGTGTCTTGCCCAGTAACGTTGCATATTCACGCCGGCACATCTGGTGTACGTAACACAGTGATGAATAATCAAAGCGTCTGAGTGAGCAGTTACGATGCTGTTTTTGACCAACTTCTGCAGGCAGATCGTAACACTGAAGCATACGGCGATTTGGAGAAATCGTAAGGATTATGGAGACATAAAATCGGCTATATTTTGAAAAGTACTGGTCGGATTTTGATAAAATTTGGCATGGTTGCTAAGAAAAGGGTACCTAACAATGTAAATCAGTCAAATTCTTCAAGTTTGATATTTTTCGTGTAGTCGTATTTTTAGTGCGACAACCCTACTCAAGGTGTGTTAAGTTTTCACAATTTCAACAAAAGGTAACCTAGGCCTAGGGCCTAAACATGAAGCAAGCAGGTATGACATAGGCCTAGGCCTATTCCAATATAAGCGCACAGCCTTTTTTTCTTTGAGCTTTTGAGTCTTATTTCTCCATAAGAGTCCCATATTATTAAAATGTGATTGCATAGGCCTAGGCTAGGCCTAGCCTAGGTGGCATGAAGACTTTACAAACAGGGTCGCATGCGCACAGAATTTTTCTCCAAAATTCTTGCAGAACTACTCACACCCAAACATGCAGTCGCTAAAACAGTGTGTATAAAAACTGAATTTACGACACTCAAAATTGTCCAAATTTTGCCAACACTTGAAAATTTGTACACCTTAGACATATTTCTACATAACTATTTCACCAAATAAGCTTTAAAACAAAAAGAAGAAAAAATATGTTACAGTTTCTAACGATCCCTTCAAAGCATCGTTGCAACGGTGACAGTCAAAAGTTTGTTTTGGTCACACATAAAATGCCACACTGTTTAGTATATAGGTATATATAAAGAATTTTGTACTTGATGTAGCCTAGGCTACACTTTAATGTGAACATAGTCCTTTATTCAACTAGGCTAATTCCAGAAGAATAAATGGGAGATAGCCTAACTTTATTGTTTAGACTTCAGAGCAGTCATAATTAGCAACATGGTGGTCTAGTCAAAAACAACAAGCAGTTGTAATTATTTAATAAGCAACAATTTGACCAAATTTAAACAAAATTGAATTAAATTTTTATGAAATGAAGATCGATAATTGGAAGTAAAATGGCTTTTATTTTGGGGCAAACTTGCATGGGGGAGAAACAACCAGGGCGAAGAGTTTGGGGGAAAACTGACAGCTACTGAGGAAAGAGAAATTCAGAAATATGCTAAGATTGGCTGAATGATTACCTTCAATCAGTTCTTGTTTAAATGCTAGGTAAAATGTACAGGTACTGAGAAATTTTACTAAATAATAAAGGACAGTGTGCATGCAAATTCCATATTAAACAGGCTTTAAAACCTTTCAGGTGCACCTCTTAGGGCCTTTAAGGTTTAAGTTACCTTTTTCCCCCTGGACCCATCTCTAACTTTGGCCAAGGGCAGCACCAATTTGGACTTGGAGTTTGGCAGTTAAGAAATCTCCCCTTCTTGTGAGTTTATGGCCAAATCCTCAAATGGCCACTTAATTCAACAAAGAGGTAGATGGCCAAGAGGACTCTTTGGCAAGCATTCCATGTAACTGGTCACTGGTGAAAGAGAATGGTTGTGTAGGCCTTTTTGCTTTGTCAAAATTATCAACCTTCATTACAAGGTTAACCTTGGAAAGTTCATGTTTTGTGCACAGTGTTTCCATTGTGTTTTCCTGCTATTGTTGCATGACTTTGGTTGAGTTAACTTGCTTCTGCAGCTACTGCTAGAATGATGTAGGCTTGCACTGAATAAGCAAGGAAGACAAAGGCTTACACTGAACAGTTGCTGAATTACTGTAGATTCTTTTACAACATTATTAATGCATGTATGTTACCTATTGCCAGCTTGACTTGAACCGATTGGTTAGAAACTGGGCAATAAAGCATCTTTTAACATAACCTAACCTTCAAGGCAATGTGCTTCTTGCTTGCTATACACAATCAGCAATGTGCCCCCTCAATCAGCTGCAGACAATGTCCAGAAGTGTCATTGTTAACTATCATGGAAAAGGTGTTTGCAAACATTTTAGGCTATTACCAGTAGCCACCCAAGGCATTGTCAACAGTTCTTAGAACATTGTATCACTGAAAACAGAAACTTGATTGCAGTATGTCAAAGGAGGTAAATTTGCTCTTCAAGTACCTGTATATTAGTACTTAGCAATTTATGTCAACAGATTCAGTACCAAGTGGAAGCAATCAGAGATAAACTGCGAAGATACAGTGTTTCTAGTTTCATATCATTTTGTTTGCTGTGGCACTGCATTACCTTATCTGTATCATTTCTATCAATTTGTGAGCAAATTCAAAAGGGAGCAAAGGTTTTGATATTTATTAAGTTAATCAAATGTCATACACTGGGGATAAATTAACACTATAGCAGGGAATAGGGAATAATTTATCAAGTATTGCATTGCAATTTGCTACACAAACAGTTCCAGTTGCTACACAAATGAAAAATTGTGTACCAATTTTTTGTGTGCATAACCCTTGCATTTTCACAAACAATGTGTGAAAGACCTCAAAAATCTTCAAAACTGCTATGCAAAGTTCGAATGATTAACTATTCCCTGTATAGAAGTGTACAGTGTGTACAATGTTTGTACCATCCTCAAGGTAGATACCTGTGCCTGTTGTTCAAATCATGCTACAAATTATCCTTGCTGTATGAATGGTAGTCTACAAAATATACTGTAAAACTTGAAAGGGGTAGGACCTAAGGTCGTTCATGAATACATCACTGTGTTGCCTGTCTTTTCCATTTTGCCACCTAGGTGTCCATTGTACAACAGTTGTTACAGATGTGCAGTATCAGTAACACACACACAGTACTGCTGCCAATCCGTTCTCTTCAGTATTCCAAATTGAAATGCTCTATCACTGATGTTGTATGCATAACCTCTATAGCCCCATAAAATGTCTTCGAGTCAACACTAATGAGTGGAATACAGTGTACTGTAACTTAGATTATATGCTGTTTGGGTAGCATGTTGTACTACAGCATTAGGCTTGGACTTTTTCTTAATGTTAGCTGGTTCTCTAATGGTACTTTTCAATAATTTCTACTTTTCCCTCATTAAATATGCCTGTAAACTGTTTTGTGGAGGAGAGCTTGGTGAGATTTTTGCCCTTGCCCTGTGAGCTATGATACTGAGCAAGCACATTTCGGAGTAACATTTTACATGTCCTTGCGTATTGGATGGGAAATTTCAAGCAAAACTGCACAAATTGTGTTTCCTAAAAATGGCATGGGAAGGTCCAAAGCCAACAGTTTAGTACATCTGCTGCATCAATGTAACTGCAATGGGTGGGGCTTCTCACAACTTTTTTTGAAATTGACTTGGCAATAACATGCAAAACATTTGCCCAAACCCTCTCTGAACCATGTGCAATGTTATACTCAACACTGAAAAAATTTGGAATTACAGAGCATCCAAACCCCCATAAAATTTCAAGTGTACCTCAAGTCAATAAATTACAAAAATATATTAAACAACTTGTAAATGTATTGTTCCAATAGAGGCTTTGCAATTGCGTCACAGAACCGCCATGCTGGAGGACATTCATGCCGAATACACGTGGCTTTGTGCCGAACGCACTGCACAGTGTGCACTGTGATACGCACGGTGTGTACAATACAACGAGCAAGCGCGTCCCTTATGGTTTGCTACGTAGGTACATGTACTCCAACATGGCCGCCGGAGATTATTATGACGTCATGTGAAAAGCCTCTATTCTAACAGTCAACTCTCATTTTTCACAGGAAATTTTTGAGCAGATATAAAAGTTAAAGTTCCTTTAGTTTAAAATGATACATTTTGCAATAATTTGTTATGACATTGTTGTGCTACTCAAATTATAATCAGGTTGTATTTCTTCTTTTTTTTCTGAAAGTTACTGGATTAATATCAAGGTTTGATAGCACTCGAAGGCCTTTATACACGAGCAACATTTGTAAAACAATTCTCAAAACACTTCACCTGCAACAAACCCAAAACATGCTTGTTTTTAGTTTGTTGCACAGTGTAGACAGAGTGAAAACAATTTGAAAACATTTTGAAAATGTTTTCAGAATGTTTTGAAAAGAATTGACAGAACATTTCTTTTGCAACATTTCCAAAACATTTTCAAAACATGCTGTATACCCTGTCTTCACTGTGCAACAAACCAAAAACAAGCATGTTTTGGATTTATTGCCAGTGGATGTTTTGAAAATGTTTTTGGGAATGTTTTGCAAATGTTGCTCGTGTATACAGGCCTTTACTCTTATGAGGTGATGTAATTAATTAAATCCTCTCTGTGCAACATGCTATGCAAGCATACTTACAAGGTCATAAAAACATTTTTAATTTTAAAAGGAAACAATGCAGGTAATGTGAGTTGTATGACAAAGTCACAAATTATTGCACAATGGACCAATTTGTTTTCAAGTGAATAAACTTTAACATTATGTACCCCAGCTCAAGAATTTCCTATGCAGATGGGAGGTGGACTGGTAAAATTCAATTTTTCATGCTTTTTAATATTGATTTTTGAATTTTTTGACTTGAGGTACACGTTAAAGGAGTGAACATGAGGCTTTGGTAAAAGTATGTTGTATAGTACATACCTATAGTATGTGGTATATATATGCATGTTCATGAACTCCTACCTGTATAAATTGAGGTTTATTGTACATACCTAAGTACCATATGGCATTACTTCTTTCGGGCGTAGTTGTTTTATGTTTTTTTTTACATAGGACAAGTTTGTCTTTCCCTTCATTTTCTGAAAGTCGTATTATTTTTACCTTTGAACAGCTCAGAAGACCTGAAGTGGTAAAGAACTATGTGAGACAAAGTTCAGTTTTTAAGACTGAAGGACATTGTCACTGACAAACACATGTTTAGTAAAATGCACCCTGCAGTTTGCTTTTTTGTTTTTCTTTTTATCAGGAAGGAGCAGAGTTCCTTAAGCGAGAAGGCAATGAAGACCTAGTATACAAGGAGGGCGATGACAAACCTAAGATGCCCAAAGATACCACAATTCAGGCCACAGTTAAAGTATGCATTTTCAAGGATCTAACTTTTGTCTTTCATAAATACAGTAGGTCATTCCATGCCAATCCACTGGTGTGTCATCTGTAACCTACTCAAAACATTTAAAATTTTTCAGTGGGAAGGTGGCCATGGAAATTGCAAACTGTGAAATTTTTAGTCAGTTTGATCAAATTGTGCCAATTTACAGCATTTTGAAATTTCACAAATCCACAGTAATATGGCATTTTGGTATTTGGTACTTTTCTCATCTATGAGATGATTAAAAATAGAAATAATGAGAGATCAACCATGGCAACATCAATGGTAACCTATCTTCAACTGTGCCATGTGCTATATCACTGGCTCACAGCATACATTTAAATGGCATTTTTGAGGCAGCATTTTTTACAGACCAAACATGGGAAGTGCAATTTTTTTTGCACATTATTTATGTATCATTGTACAACATTAACAGAAAATAGACGGTCTCTTCTTGGAGGAATTTCTCTCCAAACTTATCAAATTGCTTGATGAATATGTTGGAAAAATGCATATTTTAGTCATTTTAACCTGCTTTTTACTACAACTTTGCAAAGTAACACTAAAAGGGTATCATGTTACATCTGTGTCCATTTTATGCAGTAATATCTATGTGCAGTAATATCTATGTGTTTGTATTATGACAGGGTGGTGTAATGTATACTTACTGATGAAATGCACCTCAAAACTGAGAAAAGTACAGAAAGGTCAAAATTTCTACTTTGGATTCATAGACATCCAGAATGCTGTAAATCAGTTGAAATTCGAAAAATTCAGTTTGCGCTTTTGTGGCAGCCTTCACATAGCAAACCTTTGAAAATAATTTTGTTAGTCTGTTGATCAACAACTTCCTGCACATAAATTTGACATGGAATGACCAACACAGATTCCTCAGATGTCCAGGCCTTGAATTTTTAGATTTAGGTTTAGATTTTTAGGTTGCTCACCTTTGGACACTCACCTCAAATCACAGCGAGAAGTGTGATTTATTTGCACACTTTGATAAAGAGGGTAAAATCTAGTCAAATCACAGTTTTGTAAAATAGCACACCTGAAAATTCTAACACTCAAGGTTGTCACATTTCTAGGCTCTTTGCATGGATGTCAAGTTTTCCCCCTTGGTATCTAAACTTGCAGATTATAGCAAAGTGTGTTTGGTTCATTAAACCTACCAAGGCATCCTTCCAGAATCCATACACAATGTAATTGCAAAATTTGCAAGTGCATCCAATGGACAGAATAGCTGGATTTGCATAGCAGTTTGCCACCCAAGAATGGCCAGTCGCTAATCAATTATAATTTTGATGAGAAAAAGTTAAGTACTTGCCAATATTTATGACTCATCAAAGATTGTTTTTTTGCTAATCAATTCACTGACACTATTTTGTCCTTTGTGCATCATAATTACATTTATTTCAATTATAATCATGTGCACCTCTGAGAACCATGCATGAATAGTTTGCAGTCCAGTGAGAGCCCTTTGGCATAGCCTCCCTTACAGTATCCATTACTTTACCACTATTATTGTGTTAAATCGAAATATTTTGTTCTAGTCTACACTAGGGCTGTCACGTTTAAACGTATAAACGAACGATCGGCCGTTTAAACGGCCGATTCATAGCCCAAACGTTTAAACGATATGAACGAAGTTTGCTCCCAAACTTCTTCGAGCTAACACTATAACATTAGTGTGACTAGTCAGTGTAGCACACTGCACAATAACTAACGTTAGGCCTAATGCCTAACTACATGCATAGGCCTAGGCCTACAAGTCGAATCTGCGACGTTGATTTTACTTTCAATCTTCATTAAAACTAAATCCTTAAGTCTACAATTACAACACCGAACTTTCGGTAATAATATGCCCGTTAGTGTACGTATAATTTTAATGCCATGATATCGATCACTTAACGTTGCGCGAGCTCAGTTTAGCTCGGCCAGGTATGTAGTCTGTTTAGTGAAGAAGCCTGCGCGGCAGCAGTTAGCTGCCCGTGGACGGCAAAGCCGCCGTGTTCAGACATGCATTTCCTGTACTACATACATAATACATATCGGGTACGCAGGTACCCAAAGAGCCAGCAACGCATGTCCCGGATGTTTTGTGATAATAGAGGGCGGCATGCCAAAAATATTGTCTCAAAGCCAGTACTAGTACATATCATCGTGTTTACGGTAGATTCTAAGGGAAATCAAGGGCGGTTATATTTGGACATCGTTTGAACGGTAAACGAACGTTTATTTTGACCGTTTAAACGTTTAGGCAATTAAACGGAAACTGACAGCCCTAGTCTACACTGACAAAAATTAAAAGGAGAAAAAAGAAATGTTTTTGTGTAGAACTTTTGCAAACTATAATTTTTTATCAAACCCTTCTTTGTTTATATTAGGAGGCAGAAAAAATTCTTGAAAATGAAAATATTGATGAGGATGCGAAGACACGTGGAGATCAAGAACGTATAGATGCAGCAAAGGCAGAGAGTGAACCTCCAAAGGTGCCTAGGGATAACACTATGGTGACAACAGCAGCAGTAAGTCTCCCTGTCTATCTATTCCCCTTAAATAGTTTTATGAAAGGTGTATTCTGGTGTCAATTTCATAAGGTGTTAAATATAAGAGAAAAATTATTAAAAGCACACCCTTCAAACCCCACACCTTGAGCTTGTTAATAACTGAAGATATTTCTGTTTAAAGATGGGTTATCTTTGTCAAAAACAGACTCTTAGTTTCTTCGGCATTACTAGCAGATTAATCATTAACACCCAAAATCTTTTCTTTAAAATTGAAGTAATTTACTTGATCTTGAAACTTCATACCAGTGAAACATTGAATAATGTTTGTTTGAGGTTGAGCTGAAAATTTTGTGAGCACAAAGGTTACAGATTTAAAAGTGGCTGCTTATTTCATGCGCCTGTGTAAACATTATTAAAAAATTATTAAAAAAAAATCAAAAGACGCTCAATAATTACTCTGCGGTATGACATCCCAGATTTCCCACAATGCAATATGTTACAGTGATTTGAACATTTTCTTAAAAAAGTCATAACCTTTGAATGCAACATGCTACTGAGGTGGAATTTTCACCAGGAAAGGGAAAAAAGTGCATTGCTTTTTTGAAACTCTTGAAATATGTCATCAGAATGTCCCTTTAAAAAAAAATTTAAAACAATGAATTGTCAAAAGTAAAGATCCACATGGTGGTTCTTGGAAACATTAGTATGAGTGATTCATAGATGTACCTGAATCCATGGTCAGTTTGAAGAGTCTTCCTTTGATGCATTTGCTCAGTAAAATTTATTACTATTGGATTTGTTACCATTGGATGCCTGGTGCAACATCAGAGAAACTGCTTTCCTGCTAATGTGGGGTTTCGAAACATTATCTGCTCTTTTGTAGGGAAAAAAAAGAAAAAAAAAACTTGTTTAATTAGACCTATGTCTCTCCTGAACTGGTTATATGTCCATGCAGACCTTGTCCATTCAGTTTGTACAGATCAAAGTTTAAACTAATTAAGAAATGCTGAATAGAGATTAGGGCTGTGCATTTTCGGTTAATTCACTATCCGTTTAACCGATTTTATTAACCGGCGGTTAACCGTTTTACCGAAAATGACGTAATGTTCACACAAAAACAAAAGGTCAACATTTCCAATGAGCGCCATCACTTTTGTACAGGAAAGCACAAGTCTAAAAATGGCGCCGTAAGTCATGTTCGCCCATGTAAGTATGTGGCAAAAATGTTGGTATTTTGCGCTGAGTTTATATCATCTTTTCACAGTAAAAACCCATCCCGCATTTACTGAAGCTTTCTTCAGACCATGTGCACTTTTTAACATCCCCCCAACAGTTGTATTCCCGTCTGACCCTATGTTACATTGTCAGTTACTTCATGAAACACTCCCACACCGCTGTTTTGATGCAGCTTGCTTGCGATGCAGTGTTCAATACATGTACAGCGCTCACGTGTTTGTCATAGTAGCGATCTGTACAATTGCACTGTAAACGGCCCACCAGCCGCAAACAGCACAACCAAGCCCTATTATCCTGCATAAATTAAGGAATTCCCAGCATTCCTACCGTAAAGTTATTTACAATAGGACTTATGGAATGTTAACATATGACGAACGAAAACAGTTACGCACGTGGTCCCATGCATGCAGTAGACTTGCATGCGTATCTGTTTTTACCACTAAACAAGGGACCATGTTTTGCTCGATAACATCATATGCACACGATCTATTGCAAAATTTGAATTGCCTCTACATTGTGGTTGGTTCAAATACATTGATTCGGAACCAGCCAATCACAACTCGTGCCATCGCCTATGGGATTTAGTGTGTGAAAATACCAGACCTCCGAACGAATTTCCCCATTGAGTTTGGGTTATGACGATCGCACTTCCCAGGCTAACATAGCTGGACCTGTGCAGCCAGCCAAGCCCCATGCTAAATTCTCCAAGAAACGGCATCACAAATCTCTGCGTACTTGGATTTTTCGGGGGTCTGACTTCAGTGCATTTCATTTGCTGATTATTTTAAAACAGGACCGTAAGGTTTGGACAAAAGGTGGCAAAAATATGGGGATATTTATATCAGAAGGGAACCATAAGATAACGTTAATCGAGTCCATTTTTGCTCTCCAAGACCGCTAAAAATTAGATCATTATTTTTACGTGCATCGTAGGGTTGACTTCTACAGTACAGTATATTATCGCAACTACAACCCAGTCGGTGCAACGAACTGCGTATGATTATTCATTAAAGTCAACATGGAATGTTCCATTTTACTAATATGATATTGGGCAAAGAACAAAATGGCGGGAATTATCTGGTGCTTACGATCGTATTTTACGGGTTAAATTTTTTTCCAAATACTGCTACTAACAATGAAAAATAATGAAATTTACGGAGGTGTAGCATGATAAAATATTTCGATTAGCTACAGTGCGAAGACTTATTCAAATATACTTTTGTGCCCCAATCATGGTCTCGCGGAGGTTTTATTGCCATAGAAATACAGGGCTTGGTAACTTTTGTTACAGCTCCCTGCTTGTCTTGTGGCTTTCTTTTCGCTTGGTAATCTCTCAAACATGCCGCTAATTTCTAAAGTTGTGCTTGGGTGTTCCTATTGAAGGGATTAGGAGACAAGCACACGAAGTTCTGCCCAAAGAAAGTAACAATGGGTGCACCACTTGTCACTCATCATAATGTACTTAATTCGGGGAGCTGCCGGGGAATTAATCCGTTCAATTGAACGGCCGATTTTAAATCTCTTTTTACAGTTATTGTTTGAGCAATAATTTGTGAGAAACTGACACTGTTTGTTGGGCGATGTTTGTGTAACAGTTTACTAACAAAGCCACGCCGCGGCGACTGAGTTATCGGCAATACAAAAACGGTTAATCTATGAAGAGGAATGACGCACGAGTAACCGACGAGTCGGTCGGTTAACCGGTTAACCGATTAACCGTCACAGCCCTAATAGAGATACAGGCAGTGTTCGTTTCATGCACTTAATACCAAATGAATGAATAATTCATGATGAGATTCATGAAATGAAGGGAATCGTCTGGCAAAGAGTCGCTGAACTTGGTATACAACTCGCCTGTTGACTATGTGTATTTGGTACTGCAAAACTAGCTCAAAGGACTTCAGAACTGGTGCATTGTGTTTCTACTGCATTTACATTGAATCTCACACAATCTACTTCGCTCCTACTTACCTCACCTGTTTCACAAACAATGGGAATGAAACAAGGGTGTGTTCAGGGAAAGTTCCTATTAGGGCATAGCGCCACCTACAGAAGACATTGCCAGTGAGTATTCTGCGGTAAATGGAACAATCCATTTGTGAAACAGGTAAGTATGGCTCGTAGATTCACAAACCATAGGTAAGTTTTGTTGAATTTGTTGGTTTGTGAGACCAACACCCGACATAATATTTTAGGGCTGTCAGCGATTAGCGATTATTTGCCAGCCAAGTAATCATTTGGTAAAATGATACATGCGGTTAATCGCATCTCATGCCCTTGGGTCGTAGTCTTGCGTTAAGCAAACAATGTAACATCTTTCTTCACAAGTTCAGCTGCATTGACAAAGCATACAATGTTTACAGTATGAGCAAGAAGCTCAAAATTTGCGCAGAGCTATGATATGCACCTTTTCTCCACCCAACGCCCCCCAGTTTACATGTGAATGTGTGCGGTGTCATGGGGGACGTTTAAATCTGTGAACCCCAATTACAAAACCTGTTGTGACAGGCTTTACTTTAACACCACCATTACATTAATAATGGACACAATTATTTCTTTAATTTACAATGAAATTTGAAAGCACCAAAAGTACACATACACTGTAGTGTCTTTTAAGTATCTTGTGGGCCACTTTGCCGTAATAGATACTACCATGCCATCACGGCTGCAAAACTTGCAAAATTTCAAGGGCGCACATACTTTCAAGACCCAAATTTTTTAGCTTAATAGTCCAGAGGTTTTGTACACATTAACCTGTCCGTGAATGGTATTTGAAAGGATGTTAGGTGTAAATAAATCCCTCTCCCCCACCCCTTTCGCCAATCCTAGGAAAACCTGTAACGGTACTCAGGTAGTGTTCGACCGATCATCTGATAAGTAATCGGCATCGGGCCGATTATTCCGTTATCGGTAAATAATCGGCATCGGTAAAATTCTGCCATTCGACCGATCACTACCACCAATTATTTGCAAACTGGAAAAAGTGGCTAAATATACTTGCAACTTTCTCTTAATTTCGTTAAGATTCCCGTAAATACTCCATCATTCAACTTCCCGCCAAAACGGGATGCATTGATAATCACAAACGTATAAATTTTACCCCTGCCATGGGAATGATCGTTTCATATTTTCTGCTATAGCCCGGTAGTATTACCTGGAATTAGATTTAGAAGTGCATTCAAGGTGTATTCCTTGCTGTCTCGCAGAAAGTTGCACGCAAGTTGCTCTACAAACTGTTCTGCACAAAACACATTGTACAGATTATCTAGCTGCATTGTTTCGCCTTTTTTTTTTTAAATCCCCAAGCTTTGCACACACATCTGTGTACGTTTTGTACATTAAGCACCTAGAATCTTGAGAAGTTCGGTGGTTATTATCTTGCATAAATTAAGTCATTCCCAGCATTCTGTCCGTAATGTTATTCACAGGAGGACTTATGCAATGTTGTCATACAACGTCATTGCAAACAAAAACAATGATGCACGTGGTCTCGTTCATCAAACTTCTTGGCCCACGCACGCACTAGACTTTCGTGTGTGTGCGTTTTCACCGCCAAACAAGGCATGTTTTGCTCGGTGACAACATATGCATACGATCCATTGCAAAATTTAAATTGGTCCCTGCATTGTGATTGGTTCAATTACGTTTATTATAGCCAGCCAATCACAACTTGCGCCTTTGCCTTTGTGATTTAGTGTGTGAAAATACTCGGTCTCGAGACAAGTTTTCCCATTGAGTTTGTGTTACGACGATCGCACTTGTAATGCCGGCTAGCGAAGCAGGGCGTGCCCCGTAAATTCACCTAGAAACAGCATCACAAATCTCTGCTTACGTGGGTTTTTCGGGGATTGAACTTATGTGCATTTCAGTTGCAAATTCTTTTTAAACAAGACGTAAGTTTTGGATGAGAACTGCTAAATCAGGGATATTTATATCGGAAAGGAACCATAAGATACGTGATACAAGTGCCCAGAACTGCTAAGATTATCATGATTGCTTTGCATGGGGATTGTTAAAGCAGGAGAGGAGCTACAGTACATTACCGCAGCTACAACCCAGTACAGTAAAAGAGTGCAATGTTCCAACATGATTGGGGGATGAAAACTAGACAGATGTTGGCCTTAGAACTAAATTATCAAAGGGCATGTGACATTGACTGCAAGCAATTGTACTGTATTAAGGGTTGATTTGTAACTCCACTTTTGAAGTGAAAATATTTCGCCTACAAAAATGACATTCCGTTCGTGAAACGAACAGAACTATTCCCAGTATTTTCCAGCCTGAACTGGTTATGGTAATGCAATATGCATGAAACAAGGGGCTCATACTAAAGGGACAAATATGTGATTTCCCTCTTTCTAATAATCGGTAAGCGGCATCGGGCCGATTGTTAAATTAAATAATCGGGCAGTACCGATTATTGCATAATCGGTCAAACAAGGATGGGTTGCTTGAAAATTTATCATATATGGGGAGGCTGGAGCTTTTCGATACTTGTACTGTACTTGGAAAGAAAATAATTACAGGTGACAAGCATGTACTCCTTCTTTAAAACTTGAAATAATTACAAAGCAAATCTTTGGAAGTTTTCAAGATTTTATTTTTCCTTTCACAATCGGATCGTCTGCAACTGCTAGCTATGAACGTTAACTAATGACACCGACACCGACTGGCAAGACGCATATTACAGTATATGATATGATATGCAAACGTGGCACACAGCTCGCCTGTGAACTACTACAGTATGTAGATATACAGTACAGATAACATTCCTTTGGTATGGAATGAGGTGGCTTAGAAACTAGCTGCATGATTTTAGCGAGAATGACAAAAACTGAGTTAACAAACACACACGAGTCTGTTGTACACTGAAAAACATCCAATATTTGAAGTTTGGCTAGCAATAGATATTTTCGTGATTTGACAATAAAGAATGGACTTTATAGCTGGTCTGTTTAATTTGGGACTAGGATTGAAAACTTTTTAGCTGCAACATAATTTTCGCGGACGCAATGCGTCTTTGCGTCCAGCTTTTTGCAGTAGTGCTTGCCATGGTCATTTGGTCCTGTCAAATGTATAAATATTGCATAAAAAAGGGGTGGGAATCAGAAAGACATGATTTGTGTTTAGGATTTTAAATTGCTGTCATATTTTATTCTCTTTCATAGTGTTAGCATAGGAGCCATGAGTTTGTAAGATGCAAAGCTACCTAAAATTTTGATCCTCCTTGTGACAGTTATTTTTGTCCCTTTTTATTGTAGGAAGGGAAAGAAATAATAGGTGATGAAGAAGTAGGAGAAACAAGAGCACAAACACAAGCTATCAGAGATACAGCTGAAGAAGGTACAGTAAGCTCTTCCTTGAAGTTTTTGTTGTGACAAACAATTTTTTCTGAAACATAATAAATCCTGTTCACATGCATTTCCTTTGCATAAATCATGGCCAGCAGGTATGGGTGATCATCCATTATGCCACAGATATTTTATGATTCAGCTAAGGGTCTAGCTAGCATGATAACATGGGAACAGCAGTGTGAACTGTGAAAGTCTACTCATATTTCTCTTCTGTATTGTAGTATAAAGCTATAAAAGTTCAACACTTTCCAACTTTTATCTGTGTTCATGAATGAAGAAGGATTCTTGAAGAGAGGAAGCATAAACTGACCTCAAAGTTTGGCAACTTTGGTAGCCACTCCAGAGGTTCAACTTTTGAAAGCAAAAAAGGGCGAAAATTGTTTCCAGACCAAATATCTTAAAATTTTAAGCATCAAGTATGGTAGTCTTCCAGTTGTGTGAAGGGGAATACCACACACTGAATAAAAAATAGAATGTAAGGACTTGAAACCTTATCTGAAATGGAAGGGGAAGGATCTACTATGCGTGATTCATGGGAGTTGTGTTCAAATTTGCAAGATAACTTGTGCAGGGAGTGGTGTACGAAATATTAAGGTCTGAAAAATTTGGAAAACTGCCCTCTTCATGTCTTGCATATTTTTCAAATTAGTACTGCATACAAAACATTGCAAAAAGTCTTCCTTCCTCTATTTGCAAGAAAGATTTTTTTGCAGCAGACAGGTTCCATCCAGAAATGTATAGTTTGTAGCAGGTTTATGTAAAGACAGGGAGTACAGCTTTCTATGGAAAATGGGAAAAAACTCAAGGAATCTGAAGTAGAAGACAAAAAAGGTGAAAATCACCCAAGAAGAAGAAGCCTTAAAAAAAAAAAAAATGTACCAATTAGGCTATAGTGCAATATGTGAATGCTAAGTGCTCACTGTGCACTGTTAAGCTTGTTGATTTTGAGTTAATATGAGGGGTCACATACACTGTGTAATCCAAAGTTCAAAATTTCAATCATAAATATATCTCCAATAAAGAGTACAAAGGTGGACTTGTTAAGCTCCTTGCATTTATCTCAAACTTCCACAGTGTTATTTGTTTAATATTACTAGGAAAGGGGGAAATTTTCATAAAATGCAAATGCATACAAATTCGTAACTCAGATGGCAACGTGAAACAGGACATTTTATAATGGCAAATTCCCATCCGTTAGTTTATATATCCCTCCCCATGTGACAAACTTTTGTATGAAATGGAACAAGGCTTACTTAAAAATGAAGGAATTGCATTGAGAATGCACGATTTGGGTTTTTGGGACATTCTGGTTTCAGAAACCTTTTAATCCACAACAATAGTGACATCCTATGGTTGTAAATTTTAGGAATAAATCTTGGTATGTTTTTCAAAA
This sequence comes from Holothuria scabra, assembly GCA_037179385.1. NCBI lineage: Eukaryota > Metazoa > Echinodermata > Holothuroidea > Aspidochirotida > Holothuriidae > Holothuria > Holothuria scabra. The sequence continues at coordinate 21,097,339 of CM074195.1, read as the reverse complement.
AGTCTGCAAATGTTGCCATAAAGATGCTCATTTTATAAGTTTCTGTTGAAAATGTCGAGAATTCCTTCCCACTTTCGCACCTAGACTTTGATTATTCTGACATTTTTGGATGATGGGCAGGTGTTTCTTCTGTTATTTTAAACCACAAAATTTAGATATCTGCCAAAAACAAATTTATTTTCAAGGAGTGTTCACAGACTTCTCATTGGCATGCCCCTGTTGTCATAATGTGTACTGGAAGGTACTGAAAAATTATTCCTCTCAAATGTGAGAGGTTTCATTCATTTAACTGCACTGTCTTAAAGTAGCTTGTTTCATTGTTGAGATTTTAAATGTTTTGAAATTTATTCACCAGCTGTAAAACAAAATTCTATTGCTCTCGCTTATTTGTGAGACTGTCTTGTTGTACAACTCTTCTTTTCCCTTTGAAGTTAAGAATGTTATTATGACCTTGATTGCTTTGTTGTAATGCCTGCATAGCATGTTGAACAGAGAGACCTTAGTTGCATCATCCCATAAAAGTAACAGTAACATAAATTATTGTGCAATGTACCATTTTAACTTGAGTGAATAAACTGCAACATTATATGTGTAAGTTGAGGCATGTTCTATGAAGATGGGAGTTAGATTCTTTTAATTCCCTTTTCATGCTTTCAAATATATATTTTTGAAATTGTAGACTTGAGTTAAAGAATGGTATGCACAGTTGTATTATCTTGCAATGCAGCAGAATACATGTTGAAATTGAAATGTAGCATTGTCATAGGGCAGGTTCAAATTAATGTCTTTTCCACATGAGACACTATTCCAGTCTGTTTTAGGTACTAACCAATTATTTGCTGTCATCATTTTCATGTTGTTTCTTAAACTAATTTGTCACTTCATCTAATAATTATTCCATAAAGCCAAGTGATTAAACTAGTAACGATTTAAAAACTGTCTGATCTCTGCCAAGATATTTCTATAGTGAGAGGTAACACTGGCAATTTCTGGCTTCTGCAAGTCTATGTTAGTTTTTATTGGCCAAATATACCATGACTTGAAACTTACCCTGTCAAGTTGGTTCTTCAGTTACTGCAGGTGGTGATGCTAAAGAAGACAATGAAGCCAGTCTGAAGCGAACTTCAACAATGGCAGAAACTATTCAGGTAAGGAGGTGTCTCATAAAGATTTTGAAATTTGCAGTTGTGTTAGAAAATTGATGCACTTTATACTGCATTCCATTGAGCCTGTGAAGTGGTGAAAAGGAGCATTGCACCACTTCAACATTATATGAGAAGTGTTCCATTGCTCTGAGGTGGTCAAACAAATGACTTCATAAACTTTTGAACAGTAGCAATGGCAAACAGCTAGTATGTTTGAAGCACGGACGTATATACATGGACATAGCATGTAACGTGTACGTCCTGTCTGTAGCTGGTCGCTACAGACTGGAACAAAAAAGGTGCATGAAGATGGCCACCGTGAACCTATAAATTTTCTGATTTGACAATGACTGTAATACATAAAACAAAAGTTAAACTTGAATGGGTAAAAATATCATATTCCTGCAATAGGTGAAGGGATTTTGACCTTACCTTGCCATAATTCAAAAATATTACAACTTTCTTGCAAAATATGGCAATCTGCCTGAGCAAGTCCAAACACTACACGAAACCATAGAGACAGCCATTTTGGTGCACTTTTTCTCACACGTACGGTAGTGACATTTTAACGTGCAGTATGCCCTGTCCATTTATAGGAAGTCCGTGGTTTGAGGTAAAGGTAAAGTGAGCGTATGATGTGCAGGCAAATTGATTTCAAATCAGTGACAAAACAGTCTTATAGTATTCAACAACAACAATCATTGAAATGAGTTTAGCATTTTGACAATTTAAAACTTACATGGGCTGAGTATGCTTTATGCAGGCTGAGAGGTCAGATATGGAGATAACTTGTTTGTTTACCCTCTTTCAAATTTGAACTCCAGTTGATTAATAAAAAGAATCCCTGTTAACTTAATGAGATTACAACTTCATACATTGCAACAGAATGCACATAGCACCTTTTGAAAAGCTTAATGGAACATCCTTTATGCCCTAGTCATTTTGAAATGTTTTACCAAGTGTGGACAAGCTTCCACCCACCCAGCCAATGTTCATCAGTTTTCCACCCAGCTTATATTTGTCTGGTCTTGATGAATACAGGTCACGCATCGCTGTATTAGTAACCAGCAGCAATAGTAACTTTCAGTGTTCAAAAAGTTAAGTGGAGTTAAAGGGTAAGTGTAAGCAAAAATTTAATTTTCATTTGTGAAAGAGGAACCAAATCTACACAGTGTGGTGTAAGTTTCATTCAAATCGGACATGAATTTCTTGACATATCAGAAAATGAAGTCCGTAGATTTGTGTTCCAAAGTGAGTTAGAGAGCAGAAGAGCTTTTATCACTTCCTCACATTGACAAGGAATGCTTTGTTTCCCTTTGTTTTAACAAACTGTTGTGTTGACCTTGAAGTTAATAGGAATAGGACCTCCCAGTGGGGGAAGCAAAGTTTGTAAAGTTCTTGTGCCACTTATGCAATCACATTTTAATAATATGTGATTATTGAGGAGGAAATTGAGGCTGAAGTTTAAAGAGAAAGAAAAGACTGTGCACAAATGTGGGGATGTGATGTCCTGTATTCTTGCTTCAAGTTCACTTTTTGTTGAAAATGTGACAACTTCACATGCTCATATCTTGAGAACCGTACATCGGATTTCAATGCAAATTTCACCAAAATGCTTAGATGAGTACCCCTTTAATATACCAAATCCTGTTGTGAGTAAACATCAGTCGCCAGTGTTGTAGCTTTTATTGTGTGTTCAGCACATTGTTCTGCCTAAAATTGGCTGTTTCAGGGCACTCTTCCAATTTTCTGAGATAAGTGACAACTCAATCAAATAACCACGTTTTCTTTTGGAGCTCTCTCAGATGGAAAAGATTTCACTTCGTAACTGAAATGTTATCTACATGAGTAAGACATTTTATCTCTGAAGTGTCTTTACCTCTTATTATGGCAAAATATTTTATTGAAAGGGTCCTTTAAAAAATTTTTTTGGCTATATTTATACCAGAAGAGTTTTTCTATCTGCTCTCTTGACCCATACTGTGCCAGCTGTGGGTTGTTGTGGCACTTAACTAGAATGGCAGCAATTCTGTTGGGGGGAGCAAAATATACTGAAACTGCCTTGAAGCAAAATTAGAGAACACCTTAAATTTGATTCACCTTGATAACGGTTGTGAGACAAATGTATGAATTGTCTTTCATGGATCAAACATGTTCAAATGAGAAATAATGATTGGAAAAACATGTTTGTTAACTTTTTTATTTGTTCACTGACTGCATGGTCAAGTGGTCAGAGCATCTGACTTGCATTCTGGAGGTCTAGAGTTGGAATCCTGGCTGGTTCATACTGAAGACTTAGAAATGTAACCTACTGCCATCCTGCTTGGTGCTAAGCATAAGCCATGAGTACAACTGGAGAAAAGGTCTTGGCTGGCCTGACTTAAATCAGTTGGTTAGAAACTCGGCTGTAAGACTCCATCCAACTAACCAATTTTTTAACTGAGGAAGGTGACATGAAGTGCAATTGTTAATCTGTCAATTGTCATTTTCAATGAGGCAATTTTCAAAACATTTTGAATATCCAAAGTTTCAACTTCAGGTGATTGGAAGGAAAAATAAAAAAATTTCCAAGGAGTCAGGCTGGCTTTGTATCATTTCCTTACAGTATTTATTTTCTCTTTGGTTCATTTAGGAAGGGGAAGAATTCCTCAAGAAACAGAAGACCAGCAATGGAGATTCTGAAACTGAAAAAGCTCAGGAAGCCTCTTGAAGATAGATAATGCGATTCATTCACTGGTCGTCCTCATCTGCTGCACTGCATCTTCAAGTTGTTGTTATCTCAATTTTGTTTTTTTTTCTGAATATTTTTTATATTACAATGGATTGATAGCAAAGTGCCTGAGTTTATAAAAACAGACAAATTTTACAGAGCCAAGTTCTGGTGCAGTATGGCATCCAAACATATGTTCTTTGTGCACAGACCCCCATACAGGTAGTAGTGTGTGTGTGTGTGTCGGCTTCATTTTTGATGCCCACAATCTTGTAGATACTTATCAGGTCACAGGCAAAGATTTTTACTCTCTTCTCTGTTTTGTAGCTTTAACTGAAGATAGTTTATTGTGTGATCAGATTTTTTGAATTTTTCTTTTTCTTACTCCATTTTCTTGTTTTGTACTTTTACACAAGTCCCTGTAGAGTCCCTTTACACTGAAATTGTAACAATAGTCGCAATGCAATTTTGAATTAATTTCTTGTACATGTTCCATTGCTAAGTAATTTGTGTGAGTAAAAGTTGTGTGTAGATGTGGTTTTGGTGGAAAAGCTTTGAAAATGACAAACACCAGAATAAAGAAAGTGATCCTTTTAAGTTTTGTAAATAGTTTGCATAGTGTTAGCAGTTTCTTCTTTCCGAACCCATAGCAGTGACAGAGGTTTTAAAATGTAGATCAAATGTGTTGTACAGTGTAGTAAATAACCACAGGAATGGAAGCTGGATGTTTTACTGTTATATTTTTGAAGCACCTTTCTGTAATGCAATTCATGGAGCTGTACTAACATGTGGATGTGACATGCATTTTGTAACACTTTCAGAATTTCTTGGAGACTAAGTTTTTCTGGAAATAGCCTTTCCTTTCAAAGGCAAGTGAGATCAACTCCTGCAGAACAACTCTGGAAATTTTGCATACCTTTCTGTGTGTGACACATTAACACTGTTCCTTTGTCCGCAGTAATGTCTAAGCTACTACCATGTCCATATGCTTGGAACTTTACCCGTATCGGGTAATTATTAAAAATCCTCAATAGTATATACCAAGTAGTAACCTAGTTTTCTGAGGAATACCTGTTAACCACTGGTGGTAATACTAGGGATATGCAAGCTGGATTAATAATCTTCTGTTATATTGGCCATGTTAGACCAGTGTGAATGTTTTAAGCCAAAACAACTACCTGAGCTCTAATTATGATGGAATGATTCATGGAACAGATTTGAGTTAACATAATGATTTTATCAAATGTGGTGCCTTCCTTTGCAGTAACCTTGACATCTTGAACATCTGTTGCATGATGGGAAGGACCTCCGCTCGACAAGATAACAAAGACCAATTGTATAGTGTGGCTAGTCAATACTTTGTACTTGATTTAGTAAGTGCTCCGTACATTAGGAAATTCTACAGTCAATGAGTAGGCTTCCCCATTTAAAATAAATGCTGACAAACCACTCGCTTCTTCAACTGAAAAATTATTGTGCATTGACTTCACGTTACCAGCAGAATTATTGAGCCAAACTTACCCTTTTAGAGGTCTTTAGAGGTCTTATTTCTGTACTAGACTTGTATGGAAGGGGAATGCGATGACAAAGATTTCTGAGGAAAGTCTGGTGAGAAATGGTAACTTTTTGGGGATGTTAGGGATGATGACTTATGCCCCAGTTTGCAAATTAGCTGTGTTGTTGTGCATACTGGGCAAGGGCCCAGAAGTGAAGTGTTTAGTATAGGAACATAATGCTGGGTCCTGTTCGAGGACTAGTACTGACCATAATATAATCTCACAGGTCGGGCATAGAGGTCAAATGGCCTCGATTGTCATTAATCCTTATATGGCAACAAGGCCATTGCCAAAAATAGGAAGACCATGGACTTACTCCTTCGATTAATCCCAGCCCTGTACTTGGTTGGGTCTTATATTACCCACTTAATAAACCATTTATGACTAGAACTTGAAGGTGAAGCCAATAAATTGTAGCTGTTTTTGTAGTCTTTCATAGTATAGAACTGTAGTCATTCCATTTGCAGTGCATTCCCCCATTATCAAATTTAAGTGTATTGCAAACAAAACCTTTAATAAGGTCTTCAATACCAGATCCAGTAAAATACACAACTTGCCATAAACTTTGTGACATTAAAAATTGAAGACAACTTAGGTGGCCTTTTAACTTCAGAGAGGAAAAGGGTGGGAACATTTTGCAATTACTTCTCTCCAACTCAAGTAGATAACACCCAGAGAAAGGGAATAACTTGTACATCATTTGTTATAAATGTGTTTTTCACTTTTGGTTGCACCCGTCAGGTTGACTTTGAGGATGGACAAAACTTGCTCTGCATGTATATGAAGTTGCTTTTCATGATATTCTGATAATTACTGAACTCCCATCTTTATAACATTTTTAAATGAATTGAATAGTTTCAAAATGTTCTGACCTCATCTTGGTATCTTTCTGAAATCACACCTTGCCAAGTGAGCAAAATGTTATTTTATTTGCATATTTTCATGTAAACAACATTTTTATCAGTTTGTGAGTAGTATCAAAGCTTTTTAACATGGCTTTTTGTTTTAACTCTGGGAGAAGCCATATGTATAGGAAGGGAAGATTTTTTTTGTTCTGCTATTATAACACAGATTGTTGCTATTTCTTTAATGGAATTGTAAAATGGGTATTTCTGTATCATAAATAGTAGCTTTTTCTGTCTATGCCATACCTTATAGTTACCAGATTCAGGAGGTACTACAAGAAAGTGAACTAAACTTGCCACTTTGTCATAATCTGAGCAAGAAGGCGATTTGTAAGATTGTCACCAATACTGTGTCATTTTTATTGTGAGTCTGTTTAACATTTTGTTGTCTCAAAATACATTCTGTATGTTCCAATGACATATATGATCACTTTAAACATCTGTCATGAGGTAATAAAAGTTTGAAGAAACGCAGACATTTTTTGCAGAAAATGCAGAAACGTTTTTTTCTTGTCGTTCACACTTTGTTTTGTCTGCATTTATTGACTTGTACACTTTAGGGGCAATTTAACCAAAGGGGTGGTGTTATGTTTTCTTTTAACATGGCAATTATTGGTGTTGGTATTCAACACCCAACAAAATATTCCTTTAATTTCCATTCCCTCACTTCAATGATACAGTTAAGGGTTGAAACCCATCTTATTTCTTCTGAAATTTATGTGGATGACCTTCTGACTGATAAACTGTTTGTGAAATTCGCCAGAAAGGTAGAATATCTTCAAATTTGCAGAAGAGGGTGTTCACACCACTCCAGTAAGCTATTTCTTCGCCGAAATGACAATCAGCTGGCCCCCCGAATCATCTAGGTAGACTTTGCAGCCCTGTTGGATGTTGCCCAAAAAAGCAGTATGCAGTGGCGTAGCAACGGTCCCACCGGTGATCTTTATATACTTGGGGTACTATATTCCAAAGATTTATGTCCACCCTCCTAGGCGAACCTCTGCCGTTTTGCTTGATGCTCCGTATAAGCAATGGAGTAGGGAAACAAGCAAGTGAGCCGCAAATGGAAAAGTGGCCGTGGCCGGGTCGACTTGAACCAAAGAAAGAAATGCACTAAAAAAGCCGCAGTTCATGTTTTCTGAAAACACTTCGCAATTCATACGGGCAGCGCAAAAGCCCTAAACAGTAGAATATCCAATTTTTCCAAACACACGCACACAAACTGACAAAAGCAATCTCAATAGAGTAAACACAGCATGTTTTCAATTCCGTTGTCTATCCCCTCCCTCCTCATCCGAACAGATGCAAGACCATTTCGACATTTTCTGATCACTTGGCAATTTCTTTTTTTAATTGTTTGTTTTCTGTTATTGCAACTGAATGCTCGAAATTGCTACTCCCATCTCTTGTTACAAGACTGGGTAATGACATATCCGGCTGCCTAGTTGGTCAAATGTTCAAAATTTTCTGTTTGGTGGTGGTGAACCGCTTGAACAGTGTTTCGGTTGAACAGGTTACTGAACAGAGCGTGGCAGGTTTGCACATTTTACTTCGTTTGTTGTCAATGTAAGGAATTTTTATTTTTCGATAGCATGATATAAGTGACCTTCGACAACATGAATCGAGCAAAAGGAAGAACGAAAAAAAAAAACACGAGGTCATTTTGCATGATAGCCCTTCGAGACAGCAAAGCATTTCATTATAGGCCCCCCACCCCTTCCCGGAAGGTGGCCAGGACTTTGTCCCTCCCACACCAAGAATTGACTGCGCTCCTGCGTTATTATTTCCAGGAACCTTCTGACCACCTTGCAGATTGCTAATGTATTTAAAGTGAACAGTATATTGCAATCGGAAACTTAAGCAGTTATACTAAGTTTCTACTATCAAGCCTGGAAAATGCCATTTCAGGACTTAACTGATGCTGCTTTGATTTCTAATTCCAAAAAATACGACCTAAATGGGCTAATAAGTAATAAAAAAAATGGTGCGTCACGAATTGGCCTTATCATTTCCAGTTACGACAGTTGTTATTTTGGCAAACTTCAAAGAGTATTGGGGGTCGCTCGGCGAAACCAAACTTAAAATAAAACTGTTTCCTAAAGAAGCTGTACGTCTACTGAGAGACAACACTTGACCAACCTCATACCGCGGCGATCAGACCATTTACGTCATTGGTGTGTCACGTATGGCTCCATTCTAGACCGGATGAATAGAACCGAGATATACTACACATGTTCTAGCTGTCTAACCCAATGGAATATCGTAAGTTAATGCGTGTTTTGCTGATTTTTGCCTTTTTCTGATAATTTACTTGGCTATTGCATGTAACAGTGTATTTAAATGTTCTGCTTTCGTTAAGGATTTGTTACCTTTGTCTTAATTTTAACCTTTCTTTTATTTCTGATGTGAATAGCAATGAAACAGAATGTTATTGTTTAATTTAATATGTTCAAATATTAAATAAATTTTGAAAGAAAGCCAAAAGGCTACTTTTTCTAAAGTCCTGCTGACCCTTTGGCAAAGGGCCGTTCGGAAAAACTAAAAGTTTCACTGCTTCCAGAAGAAGCTAGAAAGCCAATACTTTTTCTAAAGTCCTACCGACCCTCTGGCAAAGGGCCTTTCGGCGAAACCAAACCTTTCACTGCTTTCCGAAGAAGCTAGAAAGCCAACTAGGCCGAGAGGCTGAATGCATGCACAATCGTTATGCTCGATCTTCAATGAGCCAAGTTACGTGCGACAGGAAATGGACCTTGTCCCAGACTTTGCAGGCCTGAACAAAATGAACTGATCTATTACACTAATAGGGGTGATTATTTTAATTCTAGTTATTTTAATTGTAGATGATATGTCGCTCCCAAAATATCCCCATTTAGAATTACATTTCAGCATTTATTAATCAAGTTGGTAACACTTTTTGAGAACGACCCTCTTTCTATCATTACAAAGATTATTAAAAAGTAAGATATACCCTAATGAATAATGAGACAAACTCCTTAATGCAAATCAGCCAGATATGAGTCGACAAGATTCCAGAAAAGTTTTCATCGATAAAATGAAATAAACCTCGCCGACATATGTATGAAATAAACATTGAGTACAGTTACAGTTACCTCATTGGGTTTAACTGTCCTCCATGTACATTATCCTACAGAAGGTACCGTACAATAAACTTCCAGATTTCCTACGAACGAGAAATATTGCGGCGTTTTAGTGACGTTTCTGTGACATAAGCCTCCATTTGGAGCGGAAATGAGAAATATTAAGAAGAAACATCAATCGTAGAGGAAAATCTTGTAAAAAAAGACATGCAAAAATAATTAAAAACTTTTCAATGAATATCTGATAAACATAATTCCTTTCTGCTAACACTACATCTTGCTGAAATTTGTACTTTGAAAATTCCACTCTAAGGTGTGATAGATGAAGATGCCCAAGCTATATAAGACATCCTCTACTATACCCTGTGCGGCAAGTTGACGTTAAACCGGACGGTAGTGTTCACACATGGTCCTACTCTGATTGCACTGGGAGGCGAGTAGTGTTCCTCCCCAATGTATCGCCGGTCCTTGAGGGGAGTCCCGAGGAAAGATTGCTGTCGTATACAAAGCACGCTGAGCGTCACTGTATGCAGAAGGGTACTAGAGAGGCGCCTGAGTTGGTTCTCTGTTGTAGTTGACAGGATACATAACCGGCCAGAGACCTTGAACGCTTGGCTTCAATCTTTTGGGTTTTTTTTTTTTTTTTTTTTTTTTCATTTATTCATTTTTCTTTCCCTTTTTTTCTTTTTATGGTGAGGCGCCACCTTTTATAAAATCTGAAAACTCAAGAAGCACAGCAAGGTAGCATACCCACATTAATTCCTCCATCATGACTTACACACTAAATCCAAAAAGTAAACGGGTCTCTAAAAGCTTGTCGAAGTTTTGGCCAGGAGCAAGCTACCACTCATATGAAGGCTGACAAGTTGGCCATTCATGGCATTTTCAATATTCTATATCATGACGGTGACGATTTTTTGCCTTTTCAGCTCAAAGTTCAATCACCCTTTTCCGAGCCTTGTTTTTTCACTAAAAGCTTGGTATGCCTCCGCCAGCTTCTAAAGCCCATAATTTCAAAAATGCTTCAATTGAGCCATTTTCACCAGTGGTAATTCATATAATATATTTTCATAAAATAATTACAAAACACCCCATCCTATTCTATATCATATCACAAAACGGCACCCTTTAGGGACTCTATCTGCTCCCATAAGAGAAAAAGACAACACCCCCAGTAGTTAAAATGAAATTTTTTTAAGAAAACCTTTATTTTTCGCCTACCTGACAGCCTGAGGGATCGCGATTAGTCCTGTATTCTTTCGCAGAGAGGCCTTTTCCGAGCGAAAAAGGTTTTCTAGTAATTTTAACAGGTATTTACAGTTCTATTAATTATAATACAGTAATTTTTCAAATTGTTTGTACGCTCCACGTCCACACTGGTGGGGCTCCGTTCTGATAATCTTTCGGCGGAATTCCATTTTTGGGCAAAAGATTTTCAGCCCCTTATTGAAATCCTCCCATCCACCTATGTTGATGGAACGATGCCGAGGGCTTAATTGTGCGTGATACTGCTACTCGCAGTTTGTTGGAGAAGTGTCAATGGCAGCTCCCTTGTTGGGGAATCAAGCCAAAGGATTGAAAAGAATAATATTCATGGACCTCAGTTTTGGCCTACTAAATTAGAGCATTGTTTGACCGTTCGGATTCGTTTATCTCGGACAGTCGCGTAGTCAAGGCTTTTTCATAGAGAGGGTGTTAAGAAGGAGTGTGTCCCCATCCTTTTTGAAGAACAAAAATATTTTTCGGTATCAGTATGGGAAATGATGCAATATGTGTGCCTAAAACAGTACTAGGATCATATATAGTGACGGCACTGGCGTAGCCAGTATTTTTTTTATTGGGGGGGGGGGGGGGGGCCCACTTCAGAAACTGATCACAAGTCTGAGGTAGGATGTAAGGAGAGGGGACAGTGCCCCCCTCCCCCATGTGAATTTTTTGAATATTTAAGCGTAGACGTAGAAGCCTGAGTCGAATAAGATGAGCTGTACGACTTGCCCGAAAAACGTGACCAAAATTTTTCACCCTTTTCGATAATTCCTTAAAGACTGGAAGTATATAACTTTGTAAACTGATAAAGGCGTGTAAATTAAATAACGGCTATTGCAACGCATACCTTGGTAATGCCATTTCTTCCGTACTGGATATGATTTGGGGGAAATAGACAATGGCAACACTATTTTATTTGACGAGGAAGGGGCGAGGAAACTTGAGGAGGCAGGTATAGTATTTGCCAAAACTCCTCTCCCTTTTAAAATTTTAATTACTTTTTTTCCTGCATGAGAAATGGGTGCCGTCCTCAGAAAAGAAATGAAATGTATTATTTCAATAATTATAGTCAAGAGACGGGGTAGTAACCATGATGAATGCGCTTGAGGCGTGCTGAAATTTTGCGTTCCATATCATTCCATATCGCTAATCAAAACATGCATCGAGAGTGGCTTGCTGCCGTTCTTCTATCTACAAGAGTTGTTACCAGAAGATAGTGATAAAATAATAACATTGAGGAAAAGTATGAAGCTCGAGGAGAGAGCGAAATGTTTGATAGGCTGAGAACCATTTGTGAAAGAACATGATCAAAATATAGACCCATGACACAATCGAAAACACACGTCACTCCACACCTCTACATGTATAAAAGTTAAACCCTGGAAATTGATAGGGCATGTGCCCCATTCAACTCACACCGGTGTCACTGAGATATGAGTGTAAACCGAGAAAATTATCAGAATTTGCATTTGAGCAGTTGTGGAACCCGCTATACCGTTGAACAATTTGAATGTGATTTAGATGGTATTAAAATTGGATAAAACAACAGAACCGAATATATAAGTGTACCAAGCTCACGAAATTGTTTCGTAATTTCAGAAAGAGAATACATCCATAATTCGTTTGAACGACACCACACCGTTGAATCTTGTCAGAGGGTGGGTATGCACCTGGACTTTTCTGATAAATGTTTGGCCAGAAACTTCTGTGTGATTTTGTTTCAATATTACATAACGAACATAAGTTAAAAACTGCGAATCGTGACGAATCCGCGACAGACTTGTCGAAATTTTGTATTAGAAATCATGTATTTCCATCAATAAAGTTGCATGTCGACCGCGACATCTTAACTAGTTCCCTAAAAATGAGTTTGCAAATTACAAGGGGAACCACCTCCCTGGTTATCCGATAGAACATTAAAACTTCATGAAACATGACTAAAACTGAAGAAAAAGGTAGAAAAATTCTTAGCATTCTTGAATGCTGTGCCCTTGCATAATCTCACCCATTAGCCTATGCACACGAACTGACGAACAATTGACCAAAATCGGGCGGTGAATAATGTGAATTCGTTTTAGACACTGTAATAAATAGGTCGACATTGAACAGACTGAAAGTACGAGGAGCGCTCCAAATTTTTATAATTTGCGAAAGATTAAAAAAAAGTGTTGCCATATTGGGCCTACATACACACTAAAAAAAAAGAAACGTCTAAGACAGATTTGAAATAAGCATGCAGCCCCATCTGTGTAAGATAAATTTTTGTTCCATTAACATAAAAAATAAAAATTCTCTAGGAGGGGCACGTGCCCCTTTTCATTGTCATTTGAAAGGGGGGGGGGGGTCCATCCCTCTCCTTGGCTACGCGCTTGGTCTATAGCCGACATCAAGAAACTACGCGCAACATTGTTAATTCCAACATAGCGCCGCCTCCATTTCGAAAACTGTTGAATGAATTTTCTACGAGACAGTTTTTTAAGATGGCAGGATCATGAAATCCTGAAAAAAAGCTTGACGTTCCTAGCACTGCAATTAATGGTTTGCGCTTCAAAATTTCCCATGCCAATGTTCACGCTACTACCACCCAGGCTCACAATGTTAGAGTGCTTGTGGTGATTTCACCAGGGAGGACATTTGCGGTTACATACACCGTCGTAAAAAAAAGTGTCAATACAGAATAAATGTGTTTTTGTTATAAAGTACTGCAGTCTTATCATAATTTGAAACCTTGTAAGACATAACCCAACTTATATTGTTCCGGTTTCTTGCACATCTGTTTGTAAAATTTTTAAGGCCTGATCCTCTCACCCAAAGAGTTCCCAATCTTCTAACCTACTTTTTAGGCCCCTCCCACAACTGTCTAAAACTCATCCTCATCCAGACACAATCTCAGTTTACTGCTTCAGTGTGAATATGTAAGACCTATTGTATAATCAGAACACATTCAGTTAATCGGCCCAAATGCTGTGTAATATGAGCTACAGTACTCTGCTTTTTTGAACTTGCTGTCAATCAAAAAGATGTGCCAACTGGGAATTTCTTTGGACTACTAGAAAATATGTAGTGTGGGTGAGATTTGACTGACTTAAGGTATGACTCATGATTCGGAACATCGCAACTTTGTAGGTTTGTAGGTGATAAGTTTTTGCCTTCCACTCTATAGATATCGCATTTTTCCCAACCTCCCATGTTAGGGCCGGATCCAGGATTGTGGTTAAGGGAGGGGAATGGGCCTGGCTGGCAATAATTGTCGTCCTGTTAGAGGGTTGAACTTTGAAAGATAAGGTTTTACGGCTCGGTTTTTATAACCAATTGGTTAAAGTCGGGCCGGTCAATGTCTTTTTCCGGCCTGTGGCTCCCTACTTTTTCCTCACTCCATTGTTTGTACTGAGAGCCACAATGACAGTAGATTCCATTTTTAAAGTCTTTGGTATGACCCGGCCAAGAGTTGAACTCCAAATCTTCCGGCTGCAAGTCGGATGCTCTAACCAGGGAGATGTTATGTGGACCAGGTCCCTGGGCTAACGAACTTAGAGGTCTTGAGAGAAATATCATTTCAAAATATTTATTGCTTTGCAAAAACTAAAGGACATCTGCTCCTACTTCACCCACTTTACCCCTTGATCCAGAACTGGGCATCTTGAACAGATTTAGAGATGGGTCATGGCTGCAACACCCGACACTCTCTCTCATGTCCGTACAAATCCGTTTCTCCGATAGAGTTTTGAAGAAAAAAATCAGTCATATTTCTCATGCAGTTCACAGTTTACTCGAAAAAAAAACTTATTCAGTCTCAGATATTATCATATGTAGTGTGTTAACGGTGTTTGGTTCCCGCCTGGAAGGTTTGAGCATTTTCCCTACAGGGGTCCACGTGAACTTAACACACAGAGAGCACCGAATTAAAGCGGCTCATTGAATTTGAATTTTTCCAAACCTGTTAAGTTTTTCACGTTCCACTGACAAAACCGGGTCCCTGCGATTATGAATTATAGAACAGGCTAGAAATTAACCAACTGCGCTGAGTTTTTGAAAGAAGCGTAGTATATACATTCACACAAAGTGCGAATCTCGGGGAGGGACATCGCCCAGACCTTGTTCTCCCTTTTCGTCACAGAAAGGATAAAAAACTACGCGAATATCGAAATGATGCTAATCTAGGAGAATATTCAAGATGGTTTTCAGCCCCTTTTCGAATGAATCATTGCCTATACAGGATACCGAAAGTCAGACGTATTGAAGTTCAGATTGCGTGGGCTCAGTGGCGGCGCTAAGGTGGGGCAAGAGCGGGCATTTGCCACCTCCCGATTTTGTCTTTTCCCCCACTCCCCTCCCCAGAAATAGGTCTGTTAGGAGTTGAGTTAACCGAAAAATAAATCCCTCCTCAGAGACTTCATTTTCCATCCAGCTGTCCAGTGATGTGGTACACCCGATAAACCACCCACCCCCAGGAATGGGCAATTTGGGCTCGGTTTCTTGCCGCGCTCGAAAGTTTTTGCCCTCGACATCATCCTTGCCCCTAGTTTGCAATGAGCCGCCTCACTGTAAAAGTAACGCGTAACACTTAACACTTGAATGTGTTAATGGTTAATCTTTGTACAGGAAAGGGTATAAGGCTTGTTGCCTTAATAACGCATTAACGCGTTATCGGTGAGGAAATTAACATGTTTAGGTGTTATTGATGTGAGCCCATGAAGGTGTTAATCCCATGCACTAACACTACCTGACGCTAAAAACATCTGCACTTCAACGTGTTAATTGCCTCACCGATAACGTGTTAGCATGGTTAGGGTGTTAACAAATTAACTAACCCTGCTTTCACTGTAAAAAAATTAGCTACAAACATGTTTAAGTGAGCAGCTGCTTTTTGTAGACATTACATTTCTTATTTTGACAATTAAACAATAAAATTAGTCTATTATCATGGTCATAGTTTCATGGGCGTCCGCAGAAATTTTTACAAGGGGCGGGCAAGGTCATTCATGGATGATTGAATTGTGTACACTATCTAAGCGGAGCGCCACCATCAGTTGGCGCGGAGCGTAGTAGAACATTTTAGGCCTTACAAACCCTCCAGGTGGCCGGAAACGACACTTGGTGAGTGTTCTAAGCTGCATGTACCCAGCCCTGAAACAGGAATTTCATGTCTGTAATTATTAGATTTTTAGAATTTGCAATGTAAAAAATTGTTGAAGGGAAATCTGCCTCTCGGTCACGGTCTCGCTCGCCTATGCACGATAAAACTTACAAATGTCAAATAGCCTACATAGGCCTATGTCCGTTAGCCAATTATGAATCATCTCCCCCCTATTCACCTTGTATATCCCAGTTACATCCTCGCGTCGCCACTTGAGATCAGCACGGGACCAAACCAAGACCAACGCATTCACCAATAGTCAGATGCCATATGCGCACTATTTACCTGACAACTAGTACAATTTTGGCATAGTTTTTACAATTACAAATTTCCAATAGATATCACGAATGATGGTCCCCAAATAACGATTTCACTATTAAGCATACCTTCTTCTCTTTTGCTATTCCTGGTCAAATGTCCGCATATTTCATGAGTAGAAACTGACGCTGTGAGTGAAGATATTTTGATGATTTATTTTTATTTTTTTTCTTTTAGTTTTTAATTAATTTTTTTCGGGGGGGGGGGTGGCAAGTTTCCCCTTTGCCCCCCTTGCGGACGCCCATGCATAGTTTGCAGTCATTCCAAACGGAGAACTCTAAAAGTAGAAGTGAATTTCACTACAAAAAGAGTCCCTTCAGGGATAACCCTAAGGAAGAATGAATTTGTTGAGTAGAAATTCACTCCAAAACCTAGTGATCCTTCAAACACTCTTTTTGGAGTAAATTTCACTCTTTTGTCAGAGTGTAAACATCGAGCAGGCGCGTAGCCAGGATTGTGTCATGGGGGGTGGGGTGTCATGGGGGGTTTGAGGCACGACATAAGGGGAAAACCTAGGGATAGAAAAAAACGCTAACTTAGGTGTTTTTTGCATTGCAAGGTTGGGTCATGGGGAGGGTTCTAACCTCCAACCCCCGTGGCGACGCCACCGACATCTAGGATTCACCATGATATACGATTAACCCCCTTCTCCCCGTTTTCTCCAGTACTTGTATTGAACTGTAATCGAGAAAATTCTAAATATAACAAAGTCCAATGAAGGGATCATTTTGATTATCACTTACACCTTTGAAAAGGCAACGACGGCGGAGAAACTCGTCAAAAAGCTGTTGGGAGGAGAAACACGTATTTTGGAATGAAACAGAAAATCTAAGCCCAAAATACTCTCCAGATCGTTGGAAAAAACACATCCAGGGCACATTTACAGCATGTAAGAGGGGAATAATTAGCTTGGTCGGGAAAAACAATAGAAACCCCCTTAAATATACCCAAGGAGAGACCACTGTGCAATTCTTTCCCCAACCCTAGGTGACGCGTTTGCTCAAAATGTTCCAAAATATAAATGGGTCCTAATAGATCACAAAATGAAATTAAACAAAAGTTGAAAAGAAGATGGGCAGAACACTGTGAGTAAATTTTAACTTCAGTCATATAATGCATTTGTAAACAATTTAATTTACACATTAAAAATGTAGTACCAAGTAGTGCACTTAATAAAATCCAAAATAAAGATTACATTGCTATGCAAATCATATTCATTTTCTGGTTAACCAATCATCGCTCTGACTTGAACTCGTACGCCATTTTCGTACAGATATTGGTGAGCGCACACAGGCTTATTCATGAAAATATTATGTATATAATGCCAACTTCCACAACTTTGACACAATGAAAATAATAATCTCTTTAGATTGTAACTTATCATATTGAAAAAGTATCGTAGCCTGCACAGTTGGCTACCCGATTTCTACCTAAGGATGAGATAGCATTAAGGAGAGAGCTTTAATGTATGGAAAATTTTTATAAAATTACAGTCTCAAAATAATCCTAGTAAACAGTCATACTTTGAAGGTATACAACAACCTGTAGCTCGTTAACAATCTCACCGATTGCCACAGCAGCGGTGTGACATTTTGAACGAATATAAAAACTTTTATCTAAGGAATCGGGATTGCATGGTTACATAGGTCAATTTTTTCTTGACTTTAAGAAATGTTTAATATACAATGGAACATGGTACATGCAAATCATATGATAATTAGATATACTATAATTTGATTAATCGTGAGATCCCAGTCACGTGAGGCCGCCACTTCCAAGGATTACCAGGCCAGAGCACCTCGTAAGTGAAGCAGACGTTATAGCCTCATCCCCTGTTTGTTACAGCTCCCTCATTCTTTTTCTAAAGTCCTCCCTACCCTCTGGCAAAGGGCCGTTCGGCGAATCCAAAACTTTCACTGCAGCTTTCCGAAGAAGCTATTACGTCAACTGAAGGACAATACGTGACCAACCTTACGGCCCTCAGATCATTTACAGCATGGGTCTGTCATGTACGGCTCCATCCTACTCATCTGCTAAACCAACATCCTTTCCGAGTAGTTCGATCGCATGCCAGTCCCTGTACCGCTCTTTTAAAACACCCTAGCCCATTCAAATGTACGCAACCCCTAGTATGTTAACACTAACCGATTCTTCTCCACTCTGACGCATGAGCACTGGTCTGCGATTATGGTCGATCATTTTTCAACGAAGTAAACATTTAATGAAATTTATGAAAAACGTACGCCTTGCCGCCGGCGGCTATTGCAATAAAAAAATGGACGCATTTATTCTTACGGTACTAAAGGTCGTCTACCAGCTGTTTAACAGAAAAGCACAAAGGTAGCATATCTTAGTAAAAACTTGGCACGAACACGAATATAAGTTTGTTAGGAGAAACACATGTACAAGATCAACATATTCGTATATCAAAACCATCAATGTGCTTATAATTGTTTTTTTTTTTTTTCAAGAACCCGTACGGAAGCCCAGAAAACCAGTTTTGTAAGAGATATGACGTATTGATGAAGTTCTGTTGATGGTATCGCCCGAATCATGGCGATCGATATTTACATTTTAAGTCAATTGAATGATCATCTTTGAACAAAACTCATATAGAAAGGTACTGATTATACCGGGTAAAATAGTCAATTTAAATCTCATGTGGCAATATCTTCCGCATAATCAATCAGCCATTGAAAATATCCAGATCTCCCGTACCCCGCGGAGCGGCCGCTGGTTTTCTCAGCTTCTCAGCTTCCAAAACCAGGGATATGACTGAAAAGGAATATGCCGTATAGCCTGCTACGCAGGTTAAATCTCCCGTTGATAATTTAATACTCAGAAACAAAGATATATGTCTTATTGCACTTATTTTGTGCTACTTTTCGCCATGAAATATATTCATGAGGTCAGTTTTTCATCATTTCGCTAAGATAAAAAAGTAGGCCTACGTTGGATTGGACGAGGAAGGACTTTTCTATGAGTGAATGACTTTGATTTCGTTCGCCGGAAAAAATAACGAATCCTGCTTCGCTCAACATCTTGTGGGGTTATTTTGCAAAAAGGAACTTTTGATGTATAAAAAATCCGATTAGTTTATTTGACACAAGCTTTACCTTTCTAACGTTTTTTTTTTAAAGAATTTAGCGAGAAAAGCCTATTGCATTTAATGGGAACCAGGTTTCTCCATGCATCAGTTCTTATATTAGAAAATGCAGTGTACGTCGTGATATACTGAGATGGAGAAGGGAAAACAAGCCAGTGAGCCATAACTGGAAAAAGGGCCGTGGCCCACTCGACTTTAACCAGTTGGTTAGAACTGGGCTGTAAAACATCGTCTAACTTTACTGAGATGCACTGATCACTTTGGTTCATACTGCCATCTAAAGCATGTATGGCATGCTTTAGATACAAAAAACTCATTTACCAAAGAGCATCAATCAACTCTCTGTTGTGCCAGTAGAAATGACCTTTTCCAGGAAAATAATAAAAATATACATTGCAAACATGAAAAATTCAGGAAAACTAATTTGATAATTTTTACCACTACTTGAACAGCAGAAAATTGGCAATACTTCTCTCCGAAAAAATATATATTTCGCATTACTAGAGATAATGCGTTATTTGAATAATAATTTGTGTAATTTATGAGAACAAATTATTAACGAGCTAAAAATAATGAAACAGTGAATTCTTTGCCATGAGAAACTTATTTAAAGTTAAATTTACCCACCTACTCTCTCTCAACTTAAAAGTGTAAAATAGGTGACGAATTTAATATTGAGACAGAATACTCACTATTAAATATTTTTTCACTCGAAATTTCGATTGTTCACTAATTTCACTCTAAAGATTTGGAGATTACTTTGCATTGCCTATCATTCTGTTTCTTCAAGTCAAGACTTGAGAAATATAAAAAATCATTTCTGTACAACAAACGCCAGATTTCCTTTTAACTTCCTTTGGAAATATTTGATTTATTGCAAATCAATTCGAACGAACACATATATAGATACATATAAATTAAAGACGAGGCCGTGCCAGACTGAAGGGGATAATCGTTCTTTTGGACCTTATTCACTGACGTCGTACAACGTCATTCTCGAGGGCAAACAATGAACACGCTGTTCCAAGAGGTACAGAGTGCGCTCGCTTGACGTCACATTTGGAAAGTTATGCCTACTGCCGGGCAAAAATCAACAGTGTGGTAGGGCAACAGTCACATGTGCGTCCGTCAGCTGCTTCTCAGTGCTCAGTTAGCTACATATAGCTGGCGTACTACACTAGTTTTGCCAGTTAAAAAGGACAGGGCTTGTGGCAACAACGGAAGCACTATAAAGGCTTCCAAGTAGTCTACGCAAAGTAGAATTACGCACGCATACTGCTTCTATCCATAATACTATTCAGCTGTTTGTATTTACGTTTGTATAGCCGTAGGTTATGAACCTATCTAAACGAAAGCGTGCTTTCTGTTCTGTGACGTCACATGCATAAGGTCTATTACTATACGAGTCTGGCCTGCAGAACATTTCTGAGCAACGGATTAAAAGAAGCCTACAAAGTTTTCAATTTGGTATAAGTTACTAAATGTTTGGCGTTGGGACACATAATAGATTGTTTTTAGTAATTATATAATTCAATGGAATATCCGAACCAGATCCATTATAAAAATCCGAAATCATGAAGATAACATCAACAAAGAACGCAGCGTTTACACAACGTTCTCTACAAGAACTTTAAAATAACGTCGACTTAGTGTTTTATATGTTGATATCATGAAACACTTCCCCATTGCGGTCACCGACTGCGGGGCAGGTCAGTTCGTTTGTAAGTGTTCATGAAAGTCAATTATAAAGGCGCCTTCTTTCACTTTTTTCTTACTGTTTTACATCTCGGGTATCAAAAAGAAATGAGCTGCATCTTTCTCCAACAGTCACGTGACGTCCACCACGTTCATCTTGACAAAGATGTTTGGTCGATCCACCTTTACCGGAAATGACGCAATACCAGCTGGTGAAAGATTAAGATTGTTGAGTTTCTACGTATTTTAAGTTTCTATTCCGTCGACTTCAACAGTTTTCCCTCCTAAATCCCTTTTGCCGGAGGCAACTTCGTTACATCATCTTATTATTTTCTTTGGCATAATAAAAATTTCTGTCAAGTTCATCCGATAACATCCTGCTAACTCCCAACAAGACTATGGAATCGACTGCGACATCAAGCTCATTTCGGCATATGCTTTCTGCGCATGCTCATTAAAGAAGCTTTCGTTTTTAAATCTAGTCACTTCAAGGTAAGCGAAGTTCCATTTGTGTCTTAAGTTCGACAGAATTTGTGAAATCACACACATATTCACGGTCAAATTTAACATTTGGTGCACACTGAGCGACGTACGTAGTCTCTGGACTATAAAAAATTGCTCGCAAAGTATGAAAGCTGCGCTGGTACTGATAAAACGAATAAATAACAACATTTAGAGTCGGCTGTCTACGACTTTGGTTTAAGCCTTGTTGATGATGATATGGACGGATCTATTGCAACTGATTCTTCCTCGCTTTCTGTTTCCACTTCTCCAGACTCATCTGTACAAACAAAAAATACAAAAATATGAAGAGTGGGATTCAAATATTTATTCCATTTCGTTAGGGCTAGAAAACTGATGCGTTGGAGAAAAACAGGACGAATTCCACAAATTAGAGTAGGACAGGTAGATCTTAAGCTAGCCGCACATTTCACGACTTTGCACACCGCAACTCAACTCGATCGTCGGATCTCCAACAGTCGTGTAATTTGCGTGAGTGAACGACTGCTACCTGGCTACTGGCAGTTGCAAAGCCAGTCTTAAGTCGCGCCCAACTTCAGTCGGGAAGTTGAGTCGGTGCGACCTAAAACCGTTCTCAACATTTGCAATCACAGTCGTAGCGGCGATCGAGTTGAGTTGCGGTGTGCAAAGTCGTGTAGTGTGCGGCTACCTTAATATGATATTAGAAAAGCAAAATGTTTGTCCTGTTTTGGAGGAATAAGTTTGTCATTGCTCGTTTCACCAACCAATCGGATTCGCCCCACATCCATTGACCAAGAAATGCACACATTTGATTTACAAATGAAATACGCGAGAAGTCTACTACACCTACGTATGCTTGGTTAATTTTACTGCACACGATCACTTGTCCATTGTTTTTCCTCTAAACACGACCCCATGCATCACGACGTCAATACATTGGGTCCAGTCAGTCTTTGTAATACGTCTTACATGGGTGAAGTTTTGGCGCATGCGTAAATGAGTCTCACCAGCTGAGGCAGTAAAAATGAAATATGGCATAGGCTGCTGATGTGACATGAGTCTCATAAAGCTACCGTGTTTAAAGGTTAAAATTCACTTACAGGTTCATATATACTTCAGTATAGCGTTTTAAAGCTATAGACTAATCCGAAAAGTCAATGATGGTCTGATTTAGTCAGATACAACTAGGGTCTATCAGCCCATCAGCTTTAATCTTTCAAATCCATAGCCTATACCAATATCATGGATGGATGTACGTATTCTGAAATATCTCTTGAGATTCCCTTAATCACTCTGAATATAATGGTTAAGAATTGCATGGAGACAATAAAATTTTGACGATTTAAGGCTGGTGGACTCCAGTAATTGCCGGCATTACTACCGGATTCGTTTATACTGTGTCAGGTCCATATCCGATAGCGGATTACGAACAAAGGATTTTTACGTGGTTGTGATGGGAACGAACGAAACAAAGTCCCCATCAAAAGCAGGAACTGACGTTAAACAAAAGGACAAAGCTATTTCCACTGACAAATTACAATCAACTATTTACACGAGAGACAATGACACCCCTTGCACAAGGCCGTCTCCGTGGTCACGACTAGGTTAATTCTGCGCTAGTTAAGTCAGATTTACAGCAAGGAATTTTAGATCAATATTAGCCGCCTTTTTGTACTACTGAGGGAAACATTGGCTTATATAAAGTCTATGATCTTACCTGCGCATATCTCGCAACACTCGCCTTTTCTTCTTATTTTATTTGTACACGTTAGTTCTGGACATGTTATACTAACACAACTGGCCTTTCCGTCCTGTTAAACAAGTAAAAGATTTTATTTAAATGAACTTATTGTACAGAAAATATCTTATTTTCAGAACCATAGTTAAATGGACACAGAATGATAAATTACAAAGCACTAAAATGAGAATGCAGGGTTGTATTTACTAATTACCGAGTGCGAATCGGCTAAATATACCGAAACCCATGTGTTGAAAATGTACAAATTTACGATATCCAGCCTTCATCTCAGAAAATGTGACTTTAAAGGCTTATCGTTTTAAAAACATAATTCTCCCGCATATATGAGCTCCAATGAACGGTGTGGGAGGTATGTCCTCCCCACTTTTACATACACGCACTGACTTGAGATTTTTACACAGTAAACGTTTGACGGAAGAGGCCACCCACCCCCCCCCCCACACACACACACACGCGCGCACACACACACTTTGGGGTACAGCTTGGAGGCCATGCTTTCATGAGAATTTGATAGATTTTGCTGTGATCTGTGACTTTTTGTAATCAATTTCAACATTCAAACAATTCTTCCCTATTCCATATTCTCAGATTGTAAGTGATAATTTATTTGCAATTATTACTGAGTAAAACTTACATTACAACTACACGTGATACAGGGCATAATTCCAAACGGATTGATGTACGGATGCCATTGTCTGCCATGCATGAAAAAATCTCCATTAAAAGTACAGCCTTTCTCTACTTCATCGGCTTGCAATATTGTATCAGGTTCTTGAACTGGTTGCTCGGGCTCTGAAGGGAAAATATTGCACCATAATGCATTATCTATCGAAATATTAATATACAAAAATAGAGGCATGGCGTATAGAACATTAAAGGGCATGTGAAGCTATTCCAAACTTATTTTTGAAACAACATCTGTAGTCTCAAAACTTTCTTCTCATGTCGCTTCTGATCTGAGTACATATGATGTTTATTCAAAATATGAATGCTGCATATTGAAGGAAACCAAGCAGCCATTCATCAAATAGGGTAGTGTACTACACGAGCTCTCAATTGGAGTGACTGAAATTTCCCTTTAAAATTTATGACATTTATTTATTTGAATTGTAACCCGAAAAATTAAATTTAATTTTGATGTTGAGAAATCAAGAAAATGTCAACACTATCATTCAGCCGGGACACATGTCTCCTCCAAGGGGGAGGGGGGCAAAATCCCTTCGCTCCCACGAAGAGTTTGAAATTGTTAAAGACTTAATACTATCTAACACATTTGCCCCCTGGGAAAATTTCCGCCCCAGCAGGACCTTGTCTGGCTACGGGCCCGTCGTGAAATGCGATAACGACGAGTACGAAAACAGGCATTAGAACGGGAGCAAAATGTTAGTTAGGTCGTCAGATGGAGTTTAACGGCCCAGTTTCCAGCCAAATGGTTCAAGTCGAGCCGGCAAAGGTCTTTTTCCAGTTGTGGTTCTCTGACTTGTGTTCCCTACTCCATTGTTTATGCCGAGCACCACTGTACAACGTTAGTAAGTTTCATTTTTAATGGGAACCAAGTAGAATGGTGGTGTAAAAACACTGCGTCGTTAAAGTAATTAAGTATCATTTCTTGTTGTCTGTGCCTTGTTTAATCGCAGGTAAAGGGCACCCCATTGATATGACATCCCGTCCACACTTCCTAAAGAGCACGTTATTTCCTATTTTATATCAACGAAGTACAAGCTTACCCTCTGGACACGAAAAGCAGCAATCGTCCGGTCGTAGTCTCACAGGGTTGTCACAAGTAACCGGAGGACAGATCACGCGTGTGCAATTTGTTACACCGCCAGGCTGTTAAATAAAAAAATAAAATGCTTTTTATGTTTGCAGACTCGTTTCCTCTGACGTACTTAATGGGGAAGGGCTGGGGACATTGCCCAACCTCCATGGGCGTCTATCTTTACTCGAATGCGGGTAGGGGAATTGGCCTCTTCCTTCAAAAAGTTACTGTGTAAAAATTTTAAGTTTTAAGTAAACGAGTGTATTTCCAAAAAATGTAAGGCATTCCCCGTCTCCCAAATAGACTTCTATGCTCACCTCCTGAAAGTAGTCGGTTTATATAAGTTTTAAAATGTTTGAAATATAGCATTTTTTGCATCTCAGCCCTCTTTCATGTCAGTCGTGGAACTGATCTCCTAGCCCCTTCCGTACATCTCAGTTCCTCCTCGTGCCACTTCTTCCTGTGCCAAATTTCTTTTAAGACATTGTGACATCAGAGAGCTGCCACTATAACAGAGTGGCAGTTCCTGGTGACATTACATTGTAAACCGTAAGTGTTCCTTTCCTGCCTAAATCCACAGACCCATCTCCCTCCAGTGCCGCCTCGTGACGTCACCTATTGAAAGTATTACTTTCGCTTTCAAGCAACACTGAAAGTTATGCTCATAAGGTAACATTTCAGTTGCAAGGACGCTCTCCCTTATACCGCTTGATTTTCGCCACATAGATTACCACGAGGTGGTACTTCCATGATTTGCCTTAACTCACCCAGGTAACATGCCTTAACTTTTTGGTGACGTCACTTACGTGTGGCACATGGACTTACCTCGCATACACAGATGGCGCATGGTACATATCCGTTAAAAACGGCAACAAATGGATGCCACTTGCTTCCAACACGGTGGTATCTTCCATCACCCTGAGAGTAACATTCTGAAAAAGATTGTCGAAATAATTATAGCTCTACTCCGTATAATTGGGAGTAACATTTGAGCAAAAACTCTCAAAAAGATGAATTAATTCTAGCAAAAGGGCGGTGGTTTCATTTTGATACAGGTTAAGCTATGCGTTAAATGTTTTTGTGACTTGTACATTATAATACTACATGAAATTTAGAGTGGATTGGAGAAGAGGTAGATTATAAAACCGGATAACTAGTTGAGATATTGCTGTGTAAAAAATTCGTTCCACTCAAGTTTATTTCATTTTTATTTCTTTTATTTAGTTCACACAAATAGGCCTACAGGAAAAATATGAACACATACTAGAACAAAACAGCCAGAAAAAAGAAGAAGAAGAAAAAAAAAATCAAACAAACAAAAAAACACAAAGCTAAAATTTTTTTAGATAAAATCTAGTCACTTAGCAAACAAAAGAAAAGCAAACAGGGGAAAGGAGAGTGAGAGAACAAAAGAGGAAAATTATACTTAAGCTACCGCATCAACCAACCTTTCCAAAGTAAAAGTTTACTGGGTTACATTGCTTAAAAGTGCCACGTGTTTCCCACTTGGACGAAGTGTCATGTGAAGGGAAGAACGAGCGTAAAACCAGTAGTCCAAATGAACAATAACCCACAGACAACATTCTATTCACATAAAACTGTATGCTAAATCTTCTCAACTTTTGTTTGATACAAGAAGGAAAATAGACATGTCACTTAAGAGAAAACTGATCTTGTTTAAAACGACAAAAACTTTTGTTGTTTTTGCTATTTTTTTTATGAAGCTCTTACTTTATCGAGCTGTCAAGAGCATAGCTTAGATGGGGACGGGTTAGACTGAGGGAGATATCACTAGAGTCAATAACACTGTACTACGACGACCATAACTACATTTTATCAAACTTGGAGTGTCATGTTTTATCAACAATAAAGTTTTCCCCCCAATTCTCATACTATCGTTTTTACAGAAGCTACTGCATGTGTAAGTACTCAAAAACAAGTTTTTTGTCAAAAAATGACAACTTTACTCACCTGCGTCTTGTGGATCTGTTTAAAGAAAAAGAAAATATACATGAAAGATCAACAAACTCCATGGCAACGATTTCAAATGAAAACTAAAAAGAAAACAAGACGATATGGCGACTGTACACACTTGCTGTCAATGTTAAAAACCGCTTTCGTCTTTGTTGCATTTTTAAGTGTTTCCGATCGTAAGTGCTTACTTTTTTCTTTAAAAAGTTAATGTTACTCTTAAAATAACATGTTTCAACTGGCTTTACATCTGCTTCTTAGATTAAGCTACCATAGTCACCCTTTAATAGGTGAAAAGTGTGAAATCACTCCATTAGAGCGTTGTTTCACTCCAAGAAGAGTAAAATTCATCCCAAGAAGAGTGAAAAAATCATTCTTTATCGCGTGCCTGAAGGGATCACTCCTAAAAAAAATAAAAGGACCCTGCAGATACTACTTCAAGAGTGAACGAATCTTTGCTCTTTTGGAGTGATTTTCACTCTTCGTGGAATGAATTACTGCTTCTTTGGAGTGAACTTTTTAACTTTCACTCTTCTGACGAGTAAAATTTAACCCCTCCTTTTTATTTTAGAGGGTAAACTTTAACACCTCAACTACAAACCTCCTGGTTTAATTGAGCAGCGTCCATTGTCTTCTTGCTGTTGCGGATCTCTAGAGCTACCCTTTACATGTCGTCGCAAATTGTCGCGAATTGATTGACGGAACTTGGAAAAATATTCTGTTGGGAATATTCTCCACCTAAAATAATGTATGCCGTGCATTTACCCAGAAAACCATTATCTAAAGATTTCTTCAGAGGAAGGTTCTCCCTACATTCAAATGTTTTGTAAGTCCTTGTCCTACTCACCCCCCCCCCCCTACTGCCATTGGCTTGGTGCTCAGCATAAATAATGGATTGAGGAAAACAAGTCAGTGAGCCACAACTGGAAGAAGGCCGTGACGGGCTCGACTTCAACCAATTCGTTGGAAACTGGGTCGTAATACTCCATCTAACTAACAAACTAACTTTACTCACCCCCCCCCCCCCACCACCCATTCAAGATGTTCATTAAGAAGTCTCCAGCTTATGTTTTACAGTCAGAAGTACGGTCACAAAACGGTTACACCTACACGCCCTCACTTTGATTGCAAAAGGAAAACACATATACTCACCCTGTACAACGGGGCATGAAGGACAACACTCTCCTGGTAGAGTGATGGCGTCGTCACAATCGACTGCGGGACACAATATGGGGTCACAAATAACTGCTCCTTTCTGTGTAGGTGAAACAATGAATTTTGTAATAAAGAATTTACAATTTTAACAGAAAACTTCAGATCACAATAACAAATTATTCTTCGTCACGTTACATCAAAACCATAAGTTTAGTGTCTCTATTTGTGTGTTTATCAACGGAGAACGTATTTCGTCTCATTTAAGCGCCACCTTTTGCTTGAAATAAGTTTTTAATAAGAAAAAAAATATTGGCAATCGTTTATTGACATATTATTTTAACTTTTCCATACATTCATTTGAGGTGTGTTCACAAGAATGAAAAGTACACTGCATTTTTACAAATAAAGTACTTTTAAAGAATCCTCTCCACCGATTAACTTATCTATTGTGTACACTTTGCATTCTTGAATATTCAACCCGACTTCTTTTTTTCAACGCCTGCAGCCGTCATCCGTGTACCTCAAAGCTAGGTGACCTACTTTCTTGTGCCACGCAGACCTGCATTCGTTTTGACATACTCTACGTCACCATTGATTTAACCCAGTCCAGCTTACAAAAATCAAATGTTTCAAGTTTCTGTAAAGATATTCCCAAGGTGATATTTTTCTAATCACTAAAATTTAATTACCTGTTAAGAGCACCATATACATGGTTTGCATACCACGAACAATCGCTTCCTTTAGAAACTGTCCCCATTTTACTACGTCACAAATGGTAACCTATGACCTCTCGTCGTAAACTTCTCTACCACTCCCCTCCTGTCGGTCGCATGTCCCCATTGTAACAAATATTTCCCTTTTCCACATCAACACGATTTCAGAAAAGTTGTCTTACCGTATTGGTAGCATTAAGTTGTGCATTCAGAAACTTTAATATCAGACTACACGTTAGAAAAACAGTCCCTTCGAAAGTTGGGTCAGAAAGGCCTTATTTAGGTTAAATTACCAGCACTAACCATAATCAATTTTTCTCCGCAAATTTGAAATCCTCAAATTGTCACGTAGTAAAGTTTTCTTTTTTACTTAGGAGGCTATTTTATCGTATGCTTTATGGTAATATTGTAATGAAAACATGACCTTGTATACAATATCGCGAAAAGAATGTAGAAAACGTGTTTTCCATACAGTGCCAATAAGAGTTTAAAATGTCCATCTGTGGCCTCTTTCAGAACATTTTGCATCATAAACCTCAACCAGAGAATGACCGGGATAAGACGATTTAAAAAAGGAAATTGTAGACAGCATGTTTTAAAAAAAAAACATTAGAAAATGGTTGATTTGCAAACAGGCTCACTTTGATAAGTCCAATGAAGAAGAATATGTACGGAAAATATTTGACAATGCAATGTGAATATTTATAGTGAAATCACTTTTTGACATGTATAGGGTATTTCAAACAACCAGTCAGAAATTGTCATTTAAAATTATGTTAACGATTAGTACCACTTAAATGGGACAAATAAATAATTATTTTATGTTGCCTGTTTATGCCTAATCCCCTTAACATTTGGAAGAAGTGATCGGTTACGGTCCGCGAGACCGAAGGTTCGCCAGTCCGAAAAGAAATTAGGGTGCGCAAGAACGAAAACGGGGAAAAGCTCGCTAGACCGACATAGAAGAACCCGCTGACTTATATATTCATTTTCAGGCTCGGGGACCTTTTTGCATTTTCGGTCATTTTTGGTAGTCTCGCGAACCTCCTCACCCTTTTGGTCTCGCGATCCCTTCACTCACATTTTCGGTCTCTTGGGATGCCCCGAAGTGGACATCGTGTTTTACATGTCTTTACTTCTGTGTGAAACAAAGTGAAACAAATTTTTGAGGGAATGTCAATTCTCATGTCTTCCCTGAACCCGTATTACCTACCTCACAGACACACGTTGTACACCCGGATTGGTCATATTCAGCTCGCCATTTCGACCCGGACGGGCGGTAAAGTCCTTCAAAGAAGCAAGCGTCAGGATCGGTCCCTGGTACGACTGGGTTCTGCTCACATGCCGTGGGGAAAATGACCTGCCATGAGAAAATCACATAAGTTAGGAATCTTGCCCAATTACACGTTCGAAGGGAGAATTTTCTAAAGCATTTTCCAAAATTACAGGAACGAAACTAACTCATTGTTTACTATACGGTAGAGCCTGTACGAAGTTTTCTTTTAGCTCTTCGCCGCGAAAAAACGATGTCCGTCCTGGTGAGCAGGTCGTAATACGTAGTCAAAAACTCTATGTGAATGCTATGTGACGTGAGCTTCTCTGCTGTGCCTTTTGAATTTGATGTTCAACAAGGAGTGTGAACCAATTCAGAATGTTGTTCCCCCAACCCAGAATGTACTCTGGTAAAAAGGTCGTGGTCGGACCCGTTGGTTTGAAACTGGGTCAAAAGTATTCATCTAGGTAACCGACCCCACCTCTTCTCGGCCTCTAGTTAGACTCCATAGAAAGCTATCGTGGTCATGAGGACAGAATGATCAGATTTCGTAATTTTTTTTAAGAGAGAATGACCTTCAAACTCACGAGGAAAAATCCCAGGGGTACACCTTTTTTTTTTTCTTCTCTAAACAATCATCACAGGTGTGCTGCTACAACCCGTTTGTAAACTTTATGTCGATTTAATGTAAACAATGCTTGCAAGCACGTATTTGAATCGATGTATTAAAATATTTATGTTATCTTCACACGCATTATCCTTTCAAATAAAACACCAAAAATGTTAACTATGGGATAAAAATGTAATATTTTTTTTTCACAAGTTGTTATTATCGGATGTAAGAAAGCGGATTGGATTTCCTACGTATGAATTCGGAGAAGAAACTAGCTTGGTAAACGGGGTTATGGGATGCAACATCCGTCCCAGAATAAAATTGTGGTTGAGACCTGTTGAAATTCCAACAAGTTTGAACAGGTACGAACAGCAATGTTCCAATTACCTTTCGGGAGTGACAAAACAGGTATCAACAGGTATCACAGAAGAAGCTAACAGATTCCTGTTGGTATCTGTTAAAATCCTGTTTAAACCTGTAAATTTTGTTTCCAATTAGGTTTTTTGCCTGTTCAACAGGTTCAACTGGAATTTTCTCCTGGGATATAAATCAAATAACTGAGAAGGATTTGGGTAATATCCCCTTCTCCCCCCCCCCCCCCTCAACAGCTAGACAGACCCGTAGTAAGACGGCGTACCGTACTAAAGGCGCAAGATTCCCGGGAGACGTGTTTCCAGAAGAGCAAAGTTTGTTGTTAAGGTCACAATGAAAGTTAGCAATTTTGAACATCCACGTAAATATTTATTAAAGTTTGAGTGAAATAAGGATTCCAGACCTATACGTAAAACCTTTTCCACATGATAAATATATAAAATGTGTCTCAACTGAACTAAAGGCATAAAAAAAATGATAAATTCTACAATTATCTGTAGGCCTATGTGTAATTTTACTATAATGCACAACATATGTACGCTCTTTACAGGAATTTCGAATTACTTTTTACTTAAAAATTAGTGCAGAGTGCTAATTTAATTTAAACTTTGAAGAGTGTTTCTGTGAGTTGTAAGGGACGAAAATGAAATGAAACAAACCAACCCAAATTGTGAATTATCTGCGACCATGGAGCTATTACATAATAACTTCATGATGCGATTAACACCAATCAAAATCAATCTTGGAAGGTATTGAGGGCGGTGTTTTTCAAAGTCCAAAGTCCTCCCTTGATGGTTAGCACATACATCCAATTTATATTCGTTACTATGTATATTTTTCTTTACTTTGTTGTCTTAACTCAGACGGGAGCTACATGTAATGGGCATTGACAGGAAATCTATTTCGGTGATAGTATTGCAATGACAAGTTTATTTTAGCTTGCCTAACTGTTCCCTGCCCACGTGGAAATTCCACGATGGTTAAAATATTAACTCGAACCATATTATCCAGCAGTGCACGCAACTTTACTGGCATATCTTGTGCCGATATACGAACAGAGACATTGGCTACCTCAAGACAAGATAATTACATGTTGCAAATTTTCTGTTGGCTATTATAGGAATGGCTGTCTAATTACACCATGGATTTACAACCTTGTTTCGTTAGTTTCACGATTTTGGATTTCCCGGAGAAGAGGAGGCACAATTGTTTCGTCAGCGGTTTGGTGCCTTTGGGATAATGTTTGCAAGATTTGGGGGGGGGGGGGGGTTCTTAGTATTTTAGGGGAACTGCAGAAGAACAATGCCTCCCTGTTCCGCCTCAAACCCACAAGATAAAATGAAATTTATATAAACTATACAACACATACATTTCATCTCGCACATATCCTAGTGATAGGTTTTTACCCTATACAATACGTTTTGATCTCCGAACCATTGCCTTGCCTAGGTGTTACAACTTAATCGCATTGTTGAATTTTTCACTTTTGCATTTCATGATAAACAAGGCCGCCGGATGGAAATAGGAGGCTAGCAGAATTTTATGCGCAAAAAACGATAAATTACTAACATTTATCGCAATGATGTGGAGAATATTGGGTACTATTTCTTGCAGAAGTCAGTAGGTTTGTGTGTCACACGATAAGTAACATTAAATCCACTCTTGAACGGCATTCTCTGTGGAAAGTTCAAGTAGAACGTACATAAAGATATATAAAGAGACAGCTGCAAAACTAATGGGCACACAAATTGAGACGCATATTTGCGCCCTGCATTCCACCAATTAAATCACATTACTATAAATACTTCTGCCAGAGCTGTGTTATAACCCACCTGTCCTCGAATCTCGCCATTCAGGTGGGACTTAGTACTGATTTGAACGTAAGCCAACCCTTCCTGCATCTTTTCAATGAAAGTTTCGTCCAAATCCTGTATAACTCCAGAGGTCTGGAACAAGAACGGAAAAAACACAAAATTTCACAAGAAAGGTCCCACGAGTTCAAGTTCACAAGTAAAATGTAGGTCGACATTTTACTGGGGTTTTTATGCGTCTGGTAGTACGATATCTGTGAAACTGGCAACCTCTTGTTTTAATTCACACAGGGGCATGATGATACAGCCATGTGCATTAATCAAAGATTTTACACTAAACATGTCACCCCACGACTGCTTCTGATCTATTTTTAACACTGTGGTACTGTTAATACAACAGTTGTAAAAGTAAGACCACAGTGACATACCAGGCCTCTCGCCAAAGTACTTCACTGAAATATCATAAGACAGTCCCTTTTTACGACAAACGGTCAACTGGTGGAGACTTTCGGTACCTGCTTTTTACTTATTTTTCCTTCTGTAATTGTTCAACAAAAATTAAAATATTTCAGAAATATTTTTACACTGTATGTGAATAGGCATATTTCGTATTGACAACCTAAAAATATTTGTACTTGGAAATTTTTAACTTGTTGTAAAACTTACCAAATCGCCTAGAAAAGGATTAAGATTACGGCCCATATGAGCTTCACCGGACTCATAGTACCCCATCTGTGCAAATGCATGTGATGCTTCGTTGTCCAGTCCACGCACAGCGATTTCGTAATGTAACCGACAGCTTTGGTCGAATGCCATCCACGCATGCCCAGCAGCAGCTGTAGCCACTGGTGGATCGAAGGCGTCGCCAGACAACTGTATTGGAAGTTCTTAAAAGTAGGAATGAGAAAGAAACCTGCGTGAACAACCATCAATTGAAACTGATGTAACACTAAGACCAATATATTTGCAACTACGTACGAGACCATATACACTGAGCAGGAAGCTGTCTGTTGCAGTGCCATATTAACAGATAAGTAGCCTACGTAAGCGATTTAAAAAATAAAACTATACATTTGCAAAAAACCCACATCCAACATTTTTAACGTGTATATGTGATAGATAAGTTCATTAATCCTTTGGTAGTAGTCCGCAGAGCGGACGAAGTCCTTTCGTTCAACTCATCGCTCCTAAGGGGCGGCAGCCTGAGGTGGCTGAAGCCACAGAGGCGCTACGAAGGCTACTTGGATACATGCAAAGGGTAGACAACATGACCGAAATAATAACTGTCCATTTTAAATGCCCTTTATATATTTAATCCATAATACCTACCTGTTTCACGGTCAAGTACGGCGTTGTATGGCAGCTGTGTAATCCGTCCACGGAGTTCCGATATCATATATTGATCAGTTGCTACATTTACGAATACTTTTCCTTGATAAATCATCTGGATCTCTTTAGGCTTCGGTTTCGTATATTCTCCAATAGCCTGTTTTGAAATAATCAAATAAAAGAATATTGAATACGTTAATGTAATAAATGACATACATCTAGGATGCAGAAACCACATGAATCAACCGTATGACTATTACATTTCAATTTTGGAAATTAGAGGGCGTCCTTATTTTAAGCTGAAAAACAATTCCCATAGTGTTGTGTAGCAATTGAGAGTATACAAGAAATTATCTTTAACTTACAAATCCAGTACCATCCTGGTTGTCTTCGTATCCGTCAAATATATCAGCGATTATTCTTCTCCTGTTTGGATTTCTTGTTGCCGCTTCTAAGGTAATAGCTACGACTCTGCGCGCACGTAATCCACTCAAAAGAACCTAGAAGGAAAAGGTTTGAACTTGAAATAAGTCGACAAGTTGGTATCTTACGAAGAAAGATTTCATGTGGATTGGGACTGAAGTTCCCAACAAGTTAAATATTAAGTCAAACGTTCTCAAAATTGACGTTTGAATTGGCTGGGTGTGTCGCCAACATGCAGTTTTAAATGGGCTGATTGAGTTGGTTCACGAAGTTGAAAAAACTTTCCAAACCTTTTAAATTTTCTTCACATACCAATGAAAAATTAAATTAAGATAATCCCCGTATCCTACGTGAAAATAACTGTTTTATGAGTGAGTACTGATCGGTTCATTTCAGTTTCAAATATTCGTGACCGGACACTTTTTCAAATTATGCACAAAACCGTTACAAGTCAGGACACGAAAAAATTCAAAGTTTAAAAAACATATATTTGAATATATAGAATATGAAACTTGACTTGTGCCAAATATAAGAAATATCACTTGGTAGTGACCCTTTAACACTGTCATTAAGTTATCGAAATCAACTCAATTGGCCCTTTGAGCAAGTTTAAACAGTTTACAAAGCTGGATATGGGCATTTAATGAGATTAATATAAATTGTGAAGGCGCTATTTAACTAATAATTTCATGTCTATCAAAAGTGTAGACATTAAATATCATACTGTTCTGTACACTCTACAAAATGGGTTTAGCAAAGAAACACTTATTTTTCCCACTTTGTTAACACGTGTAAATTCTAAACATGTTTAGCTTTTTAAATACTAAATGTTTAGCAGTTAAACGCATTTAAAAACGAAATGCTTAGGAAGTAGATACTTGTATTGAGAGTGTAAGCGTGTTAACAAAGTGTGGTCAAAGAAGGGTTTAGAAAAACGTTTGATTGTTAAACACATTTTTTAGAGTTTATAATTCCAAGAAGTTGGTAAAAAAACGTCACTGTATGAATATTCAAAATAACTAACCTTGTATCCCACTACACCATTACTGTCGATGGTGATAATAGCTGAACCGGAAGCGCTAAGGACCTTTGGCCTCCCGAGTGCTTCACTTCCTGACAGAACGGCGTGAAGAGCTACGGAAAATAATCACATTAAAATGTAAAGGGTTATACACTGGTAGGTAAAGAATTCAGACCTACTCTTGACAGGTTCGTCCAGCGACCTGCCTTGATCTGTTTGAAACAAAGCAAGGCAACTACACTTGCCCTCTCCAACTTTCGGTCATTCTCAAATCCGAAATCGGATTTTGCCGATTCTAAGTTCCTTTGAATCAAAATAAAAATGAAAAAAAAAAAAAAAAAAAAAAAAACAAGAAAAAAAAAAAAAAAACACGGCATCCCCTCGAAAGATTGTTTCAAATCAGTGGAAGGGGGAATGAACTATTTTAAGGTGGCAAGAGGTATTTGAATAAAGGCCCTATACAGTTTATGGGTCGAAATTTATATAAGGCCCACCTCCTCCTCGCCTATACCGGACCGATGAAAATGCAGAAAATGAAACAAAACTGATTTAAATAACCATGCATTGAGTGACATCCATATTTGCACTATTTGCACCAAGACAAGACAAAGTATGTTACAAGTAACAAACTTACTATTGCAAGTTGTAAAAGGTGTGATGACACCCGTCAAAAAGGCTCGTTGTCCAGGGATTTCTATTCTAAAATTTAGTTGACCTCGGCTAAACCACTTTCTGACAGACTTTGGAAGTCTCTCTAGTACTGCAACTAATTCCCGAGACTGAAATTTGGAAAAGGAAACAAAGAAAGTATGAACTATAAGATATGTGATCATTGTAATTTTGTATTCTTGAAAAGTTTTTCTGGAACCCTCTTATCCGGCTGTGATCATGCTCAGGAATATTTTCTAACCTGATTAGGATTATGGGATAGATTTTGGGTTATCATTACGTTTAGGTCGCACTAAAATGTCATTTACGAATAGGACGCCACCAAATTATCAATCTAACAACCCTTTGCAAATGCTGCATTGGATTGCAAGTGACATTCGGATCAACCTTGAAATCTCCATGTTAGATACCAATGCCGACATTGGAATACAATTTTGGAAATGCTCACATCGGCTCTTTAATTTTGAAAAAAAAATTTCTTTTTCTATAGGTCACTTCAAACCCTTCTTGTACTCCCGCCCAATACTCTTCAAAGAAATCCTCTACCCTGAATGTTGACTAACTTGCGTTTGATTCAGTGTAGTAATGACGGAGACAATGTCATGTTGGCCGAAAAAACATGTTACTTGTATTTAAACGATGTCATCAACACCTGACCTGTTTCAACACATCTGAATAGAGACTTGGCCGTTCAATCGTTTAGTAAAAGAAGCAAAAATCCACAAATCTTGATAGGAATATAATGTTGTAATTACAAACAATAAAAGTCAGCACTTACTCCGTTGTGTATCGTGGAAGTCGTTGAAAACAAGATTTCCGATTTTTTCCTGAGATACAAGGTAACATTAAAATCCTCGTGACGATCTGAAAGAAAAATAATGCGACGAATAATGTTGCAGGTACTGTAAAGAGGAAGCACTCTAAAAGTTTTCAAATACTAGAAATTTCCGAAGGAATTTTTAATTGATTAATGGCGAAGTACGACCGGTTAATTAGAGTATTAATGAATGGTTTAATGGAATAATGATAATTTTTGTAATCGGTCTTTCAGTAACATTTTTCTTTTAATTCTTCACGCCAGTGTGTACCTAAATCACGTAGGAATGCTTTCTTTTCTTGTACGAACGACAATAAGCAATTATCTTAATAGATACTCTGTAGGCTTATGCGCTCTTTTTAAATTAATGGTAAATAAATCCAGATTGGTGACATGTAATTTGCAGTGCTGTAGTCGAGTCCCTAAAGTCCGAGTTACGAGTCCGGCAATTTTCAATTTCAACGACTCCAGTCCCTGTACTTTCTCAATGGCGAAAAATCAACCTCTCTGGTCGAGTCCTTCAAATTTTGAAATCACGAGTCCGAGTCCGAACTTGACTACAGCCCTAGTAATCTACTACCATTTCCAACATTTTGATGAGAACATCGCGTTGAATGTTTGTATTGAGTGCTTTCACTGACGTCACAAGCCCCGCCCCTTATGACGTTTCTTTAATACTCCAAACAAGTGTCCTAGGTTTCCGATCTCCTTTTTTATTTTATTTGTGTAATTTTCCGCGTAAAATACGTCATTTATACATAATTTTAAGTACTTATTGTTGTTGTAGCCGAAGAACGAGGTAAATTTTTGAAAGTTTTTGATAACCTCGTGATTTCTGTTTTAAGCAGCGGTATTATGAATAGCCACTGAAACTGAATTATAATTTGTTGTTGATATTGTTGTAGAAACAGGTCATGTGATTTTTCTTGCAGATTGGAAAAATTAGTCGGAGAGTTTGATACTTACCTGAGTTACTTTCCACAAGTCCATCCAAAAGGGCGACCAGGACCACATTAGAGTCATCGTTCGACACGGACATACTAACTATTCCTCCGTTGCCTAGCAACGGATTTATTGGAGACTTTTTGCGAGGCGTCGTCAGTAGCGTGCTGAAAGATTCTGTGGAAAATGATTTTTTTTCGCTTTGAATTTGTTCTGTGATATCAAAGACCATTCTTTAATTACTCACGCGTTGAGGCGATTTTTCTTTTTTCAAGCAAAAACTGTGATTTTTATTTATAATGAAAGAAAAGTATGATTTCAATAGATGACAAGTTTATGTGAAGTTCAATTTATTTCCAAGTGACCAATGCAAAGGTAAATGGAATGTTAATGTTTGCAGACCAGCAATGAAAAGTTCATGGAACTTATAAAAATCACTATATTAACGAAGGTCGTGGCATTGGTATAGGCCTGGAAAAAGGATGTTATTCGTTGGGATAAAAGTAATTTCCGGCAGTAAAATATGTTAACATTTTTAATTTACCGGTCGAACTTCTATAAAAAATAAAAGTCAAGCATTCTGAGTAAAACCAACTTGCTGAAAATCCTAAGTGAGAATGAGGTTGTCCACGATTGAAACCAAGGCCTTAGCCGGACCCAAAGCCATAGGGGCGTGGGAACTAGAGAAAATTCCATCACAACCTCAATGCCCCTAGCTCCTAATTCAGTTTCACAGCCATGGCCCCAATTGAAGATATTGGCAATTGCTTTTGCAAGTGTCCCTATAGGCCTACTGATACACTAACGATGACCGTCCGACTGAAATCCTTCGACTCGCTGTAGGGATGTATGTGATAGTGACGAGTTTCATGTTATTGGAAGTAAGAGAGGGATCCCATGGAATTCCGATGAAAAGGCTAATTGAATACA
Source organism: Holothuria scabra (assembly GCA_037179385.1). Lineage (NCBI taxonomy): Eukaryota > Metazoa > Echinodermata > Holothuroidea > Aspidochirotida > Holothuriidae > Holothuria > Holothuria scabra. The sequence continues at coordinate 21,058,363 of CM074195.1, read as the reverse complement.
AATTTAATCGAGGAATTCTCGCTCAATTTTGGCTCCTATAGTACGTGGCATGGAAACCAGGGTATTGAAGGTGTTCTTTGCACTTAACATATAGTTTAAAGAAAGCAATGAAGGACGTGCTTACTTCAAACCACCTCCCCCTTGGCCATGAATAAATGACGGGAAATAATGGATCTCGCACTAGGTAACGTGACAATGAGAGTCAACGTGTTTCATAAGGCCATGACAATTAAATGATAGCATGTAAGCTATATATATAGCTGTGGTACTTGGGAGACAGATTTCATTTGTTCTCTTGGACTCTTTTGCATAAGAGGAGGAAAATGAAGATGAAGATAAACTTTCATGCTCGCTGGAATGGGAAAATAAATTTTATCGTTCTGTTTATTGATTGACGAATTAAACATTAGCCTTCTCAGCTATAGGTTAACAGTCGTGAGTGTGACGGCAGTGTTTTGAGTTCGACATGATGAAATAAACACTAACCTGATGCAAAAGCGCGATGGTAGACAATGCGACCTTTGACCTCTCCCGAGTTTCTTTGCTTTGTCGTAATGGTCACGAACATCTGGCTCGTCCGAAGCTTTTGTAAATGTTCTCCGCGTAAATCAGCCCATACACCACATATCTTTATGGGAGAGGAAGCAAACGGTTGTTCAAAATATTAGACGCAATTTAATTATGTTACCATGGCAACTGAACTGAACGAAGTTACTAAGGAGCAAGAAGAGAAACCTCGTAACTACTGTATTAAATTATTAAGCCACAAATGTAAAATAAGAAGTTTTTGGCAGGATTTTTTCAGTGTGCATCTTGCCTACGAGTTTATTGTCTTAAAAGAACTGGAAAATGGGAGAAAAGCATCGTGGATAGAAGTTCGTTAAAGGGGTTTACAGTTAAACCGAGATTTGCTCTTAACATTTAGAAACAAAATTACTTTATAACGATTTATATTACCTTTCCAGGTGTACTCTCAATGTCGTGTCTGTGCAACGTTGTGTTGAGAATATCCATGAAAATAACAGCAACTGGATTTCTTATTCTGTGGGGAAAGTAAATCACCTTTGATGAATAAGGGAAATGTTTTTTTCTTTTCATTTTGTTCCAGAGTTCTAAACCTAATTCGCGCAATTTGGAATGAAGAAAAAAATTGAGTTCTAACAGAAAACTTGCAACAAACAACTTCCTGTTCAATGTGAAGGAATAAAATTTTGGGGGGAAATCAATACCAATCGATCTGCTCAAAATTTTTGAAAAGGATAACGATTAATATGATCCGGAAATGATTGACAAATTAAGCAGTTAAATGAGATAAATATTAGACAAAGGGCAATTATTTTCCTTTGGATGGGAAAGGTCACTGTCGTTTTCGCATTTCGCTTTTGTCAGTCCCCAACGCAAAGCATGATGAATCTGCAAAATTTTCAAAAATACTGCATGGTTTTGTTTAAACGAGTCCTAAAAAACAATTTTCAGACACCGTGTTTAAGAATTGATGACGGTCTTGTGTAGATTTGCAGCCTTATTATTCCAGTGTGCAATTTTAGTCTGACATGTGTTTGAGTTGAAGGCAGGGGTGTAGAGTGCTTTCACTGACTTCAAAAGTCCCCCCTTGAAAACCAAAACTAGTGAAGTACGCCAGCTGATGTAGCTATATCTAAGAAACAGCTCACGACTCACAGTGTAGGCCTCACTGTTGAACTTAAATATTGATGATTATTTTCCCTGGGAGTGGGTAGCCTGCGTAGCGTCTCTGTGGCTGCAGACCCCTTTAGACTGCCACCCCTCAGATTGTTGACTATTTCGTAGCGATGAGCTGGACGAAAAAAAATTGTCCGACCCCCGGGTTAGCAGTCGGGTGGCTTACAAATTGTGACGTCATGTGAAAGTACTTCTAAAGATAAATGGTTGTATCCATAATGCATTTGATAGAGGAAGACAAGATTCGCAACATGCAGACAGAGTCTGCATTGTGCGACTGTGGTGACGTGCCAGCTGCACTCCTTGCATGCTATAGACAAACCAGTTCCCCTTTTCTTGATAATTGCATCATTGCCTTACATAATTATTTTTATATGCATGCATGAAAATTCATCCTAAATATTTAAATTTTTTAGTTGAATATGTAGCACGCAAAAGCCTACGATGTATAAAAAGAAGTCTCCTTTTCCTCTTTGAACAAGAGTAGTGGCCCTAAAAAATCTCGAAGCAGTTGGGTCAAGGTTTAACTGATCCAAGATCTTGGATCACATTGTAACCCAATCTGAGTCAATTGCAGTCTCATTTGGGTCATTATTTAACCCAAATATTTAAATTATTTTCCTTCTGTCCTGGTCGCTTTGGGGTCAAATTGACTCAACCGTTTTTACATTGTACGTTAGTTTGTACGAGTGAATAAATTTCATTCATGGAACCTTTCATTTGACAAATGTGAAATGGTCTGAGGACCGCGAGGTTGATCAAGTAGTGTCCTTCAGTAGACGTAATAGCTTCTCCGGGAAGCAGTTTAAAGTTTGGTTTTGCCGAACGGGAGTCAGGACGACTATAAAAAAGAAAACGTGAAATGAAGTTTTCTCACCTTGAGTAAGTAATAGTAAAATATAACTTGTCATCTAGAAGTGTAAATGATATTCTGGCCACACCCGGTGATTTTGAAGCCAGGAGCCTTTGTGTTAATAACGAGGAATACACTGTAGGAAATAAACAAAAAGGTCCAGTTGAGTCAAGTTGTAGAATTAACCTCTTTTCTTTTCTGTTGAGTGGAACAATCTCATTCTGAGGCAAAGTTTCCAACTTTTTGCAGGAAAGATAGGATGAGAGGAAAAGTTTTCCAACATTACAGAAATCTGTTTGAAACTCAGGTTAAGGTTTGACATTAGTGTTGCGTGCAAGTGAAAAATCTACATCAATCTGTCATAATTCGAGTCAAAACTAATACTGAAGAGAACCCAGAACTTTATTTCGAAAAATTTTAAAATTAAGGAATGTCCACCTTGTACTTGTTGGTGTTGATGACCTTTACTGGGAAAAGTTTTGTCGAACTTGTTGCCTTATCTAAACGGATTCATTAAATGTAACGATATTTTGGCTTCTCGGTACATGGTTATTCGACAATAATGTCACTCGGTGCACCTTATAGTGGGCGTACACATGGTACTAACACAAGTCATAGAACTTGGAATGCAATGGATCAGCGACGGAGCATAAGGGAAATACTTCAGTTCTACATAGATGATACTGGATACCAGGTGACCATTATAGTGACATCTGTCCCATTTCCGTCAAATTTTTGTCAAGATTTTTACTTTTAAGCTGTATTCAAGAAGAAATCTACTGTCACAGAATAAGCTGGAGAAGTCAATTTCCTTACTTTCATCGCCATTATCGTCAATGGTTATTGTACTCCCTTGGTCCTCTGGTTTCCTGGGATCTCCGACTCTGCTAGCGGACGGTGAGGGCTCAGCAACTCGCGTTGGTCCTAAATCAGAATTAAAAAAAAAAGAATAGATGAGCACTGTTATAAGGTGAAAGGACCGCGCGGAGGGGACGCACATTACACACGCCCTCCGACCATGGTTTTACTTACAGGCAAGTGTCACAAGATAATAACACACATAACATACACGTTACGAAGGAGGACTGAACGATTTGCAGTTTGAGTGACTTTACTGTGAGCACACTGCATTTTTATGATACGAATATATTGTGGAAAAGGAGACTAGAAACTAGAAGAATATAATTTAACCACAAAATTTAAGAAAAAAAAGTCTCATAGCAATTTCCGTCTTCATATTCTACAGACTAATTTATGATTTGTCCAACCTTATACACTACGCAATCATTTTCTTAAATCATAAAAATGCACTGTTGAATATGAAACTTAAACTTAGACCTATATGTTAAAGATGCTTTACGAAACTACTACCAAAGATCTCCAGTAAATACACTAATCCTCTGCCCTGAATCGGGTTGTACGAAGCCATACCCCACCGTTGTGTCATGCCCATACTCATGAACGAACTCATGAGGGTTGGTAGTTTGCAAACGAGAGCACCAGCAAAGGGCGAAAAATATAGTTCTTCTTAACTTCATAAAATGTAGATGGGCACAGTTTCTTTCACTGGGGCTCAGGCAACTCCCCAGTCCCCCATGGTCCGCCTTTGCCCTTAACCATCTGTTGTACCCATGTGACTCCCTCATTGTTGTTTTACAGTAAGGAAGTGACCTACCCCCTTTTCCAGGACAGTATTTGCAGCACTGATCCGGTGATGAGATGGGTTCATCACAATCTGGTTCTTCGCATTGATCTTTGATATTTGCACAATCAACATCGCCTATCACGTTTCCTTCGTCTGTCATAATCTTAAGAGAGAAAACAAAACCAGACATCAAAATTAGGCTTCTTTCTATATAAAAAATGAGTGTTAAAGAGTCATCTAATATGCAATCAAAGTTTTATGGATGTTGCAAGAGCACAAGAACGTTTATCGAAAAGCCTTCTGAGTATACCAACTGTAACAAAAACATATATGGGGAGCGGGGGGGGGGGGGGCTGTTATACGAGGTGCAATTCGGAATTTAGGCTACCAGCTTACGAAAGCCGGTTAGTCACCATCTAACAACCGACCGTTGCCAGTTTTTGAGGTTCCTTGCAACGTCCTGCAACCTCGCAAGTGTTTTTTAAGTTGCAACTGCTTGGCAGAGAGAACACATATAGTTGTAGCTCGCAAGCCATGATTGCAAGCAACCAGTCGCGATCCAAGACTTTCTCACTAAGTGACATTCTCGAGGTCACAAGAGGTGATGGCAATAATCGGCAAGAGTTGGTCGTTAAAGCTGGAAAACCTTCTTCCATAGTTTTCTGTCGTAGGACAGCAAGGAAATTTCAAAAAGAAATTTCAAAGAAATCTCAATGTTTTAAAATCATGATTAGGTTTAGGAATATTGTTAGGGTTAAGCATAGAAAAGTAATATTTGACCTGATATTCACAACCAGGGGTAAAAATTACAAAAACTTTGATTGATCTGTAGCTGTCCTACGAAAAGAGCAACCGGCTTAATCTCAACAGGAGAGTGCAATGCCAGGAAATCCGTCAAATGTCATCGTTACACACCGAACCGAGCAAAACCCGGTAACGGTATGGACGGTATTACCATTAAAGCCGGTTTACAGTAGGCTATAACTGCACATGAAACTCATTCATAGATGTATGAGCTTTTACATCAAAGAAAAATAGCGTAGCAAAACTATTTAATCTCACAGAAGACAGACATAAAAATTCCAGTCTCTTATGAATAGCATTTTGTGTTTATTTATTCGAGTTTTTGCAATACCAGTGCAGTTCTCGTCATGGAAACCCTTGTCACTTGTTGAATGTTGGTGTCAACGTATACTTGCTTCCAGGCAGAAGCAAGTGACCGCGACATCATTTGAGTTCAATGTTGCGACGAAAACTATACCAGACGTGTCATGTATGATTCGAAGCAGTTGCCATTTAGGGACCTGGCACTTGCTCTAGCGGGCGTTGCTTGAATGACGTTATACCTTTCTATCAACAGATCAAGCCGATTAAAGCAAGTTATTTTACAGAAAATTTGCGCGCACTTTCTACGGATTGTTAAGCTAAATGGGCATGTTACTGTACCAGTTCAACCAATTGTCCTAAATTTTCATGTCTCCTTGCCCGCCTTCTCAAAGTCAAAATTACTAGGAATGGGAAGAAATCTTCACTCGTTTTCAGTTTTTAGAGTCTGAGTAGTCAGTTTCCAACTGCTTTAAATGTAAAACGAGCGGCCACACAGGACATTAAAATTTGAACTGCGTCACCAACACTGTTCCAGAATTACTAATCATGAGTTGTTCTGAGCATCAAGATTTGTGGTTAGCTACAAAGTGTATACGAACAATGCTCGCGTAAACCCGAATCGTGACTAAAGCCTTTCCTACAGTCCTATCGACGTGATTAAACACTATCGTGAATCAGACAAGGGATTTTATTAGTTAAATAATACTAATTCAACCATCCTCGTGTGGTTACTTTCCATAATTGATTCTGTGTTTTGCAACCGAAATAAAATTGTCTTCAAAGTGTCGAATGTTTTCAGATTCCTTTTCAGAATGACATTACTCACATCTCTTAGTCATTTTTTATTTTCATGTTAGCTTCTTTTCACTCCTTTATCGGGTAACTTTCCGGAACCCCCACGAGATGACAAAATTTGTTAGTTTGTGGAGAAACTGATAAAAAATTGTGTGCGCTTTTCCTCATATTGAAGTAATTAACCGTTCAATGGTACTCCTTATACGGCAGCTAATCAATCAAACCGCCTTCGATCGGGTGTCAATCGATGTGAAATGTCTTCTTGTTAACAGACAAACTTCCTGAAAAGTTCGGACAAATCATTATCGGTCTCGAAAAACTTCCGATTTGTTAAAATCAACATAAACGTCAAAACTAGTTATTGAAGTTTTCTGGTATGTGTGTTTCAGTCATCCAATTTAAATGCCACAGAGAGGGAAAAACCAACTTCTGAGAGACAACGTTTCCTCACAGGTGACTTGGCACTTACCAGTATAATGTCGGGCTAACATGTGCAGAGATTATCGAAAGTGCTGGTGATTGGGAGCGCTCTTCAAAACGCGAGGTACAATAATCAACAGTGCAGTGGTTTGTAAGTGAGCGATTGCCTAGTTGGCGTGGGTGGTTAGCATGGCTTACGTCTTTGGTCAAAAGCAAGATAAGGTAATGAAAAATAAATCATCTTCGAACGTCCATTTTGTCAAAATGCCTTATCCTGGGGGCATATTCAAAAAGACACCCGTTTGACACGCGCACTTTTTTAAATCAAGAGTTACAGTAAAGTTGAAAGGATTCCGTAAATATTAATGCAGTTTAAGTTTAAGAAAAATGAGTAAAGATCAATTCACCAAGACTTAGGAGCTGTTAAAGGGATATTTAAACAGAGGCGTGACCCAAACCAGATGTTACCTGCACGGCCCATTAGTAGGATTTAAAAAAGCCTGATGTTCTCGAAGCAACCACCAGTCGTAGACACTATTATGCGACTGGAAAGGTCTGTCTATTACGCAGGCTACCCTACATTGCTTTCCGTAAACTTCGTGCCTATTTTATAACTTTTTGACCTTTTCTGATCCGGGGCAAGTGACCTGGTAGCTCCCAGTTACTTTGATTTACCGTGGAATATCTCGAAAAAAGTGTAAAGTACTCCGTCAGACTACCATCATGTGCTGAATCAACAGTAGTAGGGGAAGCCACTGCGATTGTAAATCATCACATAATAGTTATTTCCTATTTGGTTTGTCTTCCTATCTGCGAGTCTCTCTGCATGGACCGCCTGTACGTGACAATTGCACCACAACTGGCCCTATTAAAGTGTGACGTGATCACCACCATACAAAAATAAAATCTGCACAGAATTACAGACAACCACATTTTTGACGTATTCGGCCTAGAACACAGATATAAAGACATATATTTGTGTTGTATTTTGACTTCAGTGTGCGTTATAAGGGTGGGTTGAATTTTAGGGCTGGACCACGTTTACCGGAAAGGGCGCGGCTCTGGGCGGGGAAAGGGTGATTTCTTCTTGTTTGGAAGGGAAACAAAATTCCTCTCCCTGTCGATTGTTCGGAAAGATGGATTGGTCAAAATATGGTGTTAATTATAAACTCATTTAATTGCCTTTCTTCAATTTCTACCCCCACTATTTCACGCAAGTTGCGTCGTTGGCCTGGGGAGGGGTCTAGGTAAAAGGGATTCCCCTCCTTTGGCTGCCTCGCCTTGGAAAATTTTCGAAATATCAATGCCCTTAGATGGAATATGTTGCAACATTTAGCATCATTTAGAGTCAAACATTTGGTTCAAGTAGAAAACCACATTTTTCTACGCCAGTGCTGTCTCTCCTGTCTAGGCCAATGCCCCCTATGGCTACGACTATGTTTTACGACTCTCAGTAACCTTCTGGAAATATAAATCATCCCTTTAAGTGAGAAGTGCTAGTATTTGTAACTGATGTTTTTGGTATCATTAGCTGAGGTCAGTAGATGTCACTCACTCATTTGCAAATTTCTATGTGACAAAATGAAAAAGAATATTGCGTTTTCGCGACAGAAAAAAATCCCTTATTTTAAAAACCTTGTTGTCACAGAATTATGAAACATTCAAAACAATACAGTAAGGTGGCATTTTTAAGCAACATTTTTCATACAGATACAAAATTCTGTTACTTCTAGCTCAAGAATAATTTGTTCATCTACACTTTCAAAAATTCAAATGATTCAACTTTGGTCACCCTTCTAATGCATAACATTTTTCTGTTTTAGGGAAGATGAAGCTATTGCTAGTATATTTCTTGATCCTGCATTATTTAAAGGGCCAAACCTCTCACCCCAAACTGCAATTTTGGTACACGGGTACGGAAATTCCCAATTGGCTCAGCTCTTTGATTGACAGCTAATTCAAACAATGCAAAGTGCCAAAGTTGAGAGTGTTTTGATTATATGAAATAAGTTTTTCTTTACTCACCTTGAAGCAATAAACCGAAATTTTGTCTGGATGAAGATGAATTTCAGACAATTGTGGGAGGGGCTTCAGTAAGAAGGTTAGGAGAATTGGTACTGTTTGGGGTGAGAGAACTGGGCCTTTAAACGCCCAATTCTCTCACTCCAAACAGTCCCAATTTTCCATACTTTCTCACTCAAGCCACTCCCACAATTGTCTGAAATTCAGACACAGTCTCAGTTTACTGATTCATGGTATTCTCGATGGCTATAGACAAAACACTCGCAGTACTGTTCATGCTGTGTAATATAAGCCTAGACATTCTGTATTGTTTGAATTAGCTCTCAATCAAAGAGCTGAGCCAATTGAGAATTTCTAAAACCCCTACAAGATTTATAGTTTGGGGTGAGAGGACTGGCCCTTTATTGATAAATAGAATTTTTTCCCTTTCTGTAACATGTAGTGGATTTGAAATGAAATAATGATTGAGATTTTTTGTTACGAATGTCGAAATATTTCGTCCACAAAAACTTGCTTATGGTAGTATATTTTAATAAGAGTTGTTTTGTATAAGATGCTCTGACCTGGGCCCACATTAAGCTATTTACTCTTGTGACTTGGCTAAGGGTTGGATTAGGGGTTAAAACAATGGTTAAACTCTTTGGTTAGTTAGATGGAGTTTTGCGGCCCAGTTTCCAGCCTACTGGACTCAAGTCAAGCCGCATTAATTTTTTTGGGAAAATATTACACTACTCGTACTGCAGACCGAAACATTCTCGTTTGTAACACTTCATCTGTTCATATGGGCACCCAAAAGATAAAGTCGGTGCCTGGAATCTAAATACAAACTGATCATTTTTGTCAAATGATTTCCGTACTTGAATTTGTAATAAAATCGTAAGGAACATTCCTTTGCGTCAGATCTCGTGTCCACCACGTTTTATAGTGCCGTGACTATAGATTGATTCATACACAACGAGATCACAGGGTCCCAAGTCACTTTTCGTTGACTTTCTTTTGTCAGAATATGTTTCCCTGAACGGAAGAGTAAAAAGTTGGGTTCAAGTTGCACCAAAGGTAACCCGTAATGTCGTAAAGAGGGTTTATGTGTTCAAAGTGAGGAGAGAGGGTATGATTTATGTCTTATCCGTTACCGGGGTTGCTATCAGCTAAGACAACACATTCGCAAGCACTGTTTACAGTAGGGCCTGCTAAAGCAGCCTAAGATTCGGTGAGTTTTAAGGAAAGCTATACTGTACCGAACTTGTATCAAGTTTTTTTAGGTTTTTTTTTTTGGGAGGGGGGGGGGGGGCACCACGACTGATATAACACCCCGAGCGACAGATACTGGGAAGCAGTGGTGTGCGGCAAATATGGCGTTTGTTGAAGTAGGAGACATGCCGTTCACTGGGGCAGAACTGGGGTTGCACAGGCTGTAAAGTGGCGGGCATATAAGTCAGGGTGTGGGGACAGGGGACTATTCCTTTTCAAATAGGACAAAAGTAATAGATCCCTCCGAATGCAAATGACAGAAAGGAAAGAAAAGGAAATGTCCAATCTTAATTATCCCCATCCCCAGAAAAATTGACGTATTGTGTGGTAACGAAAGTTAGTCTGTATGACGCAATCTGTAAGAAGTGGTGGGGGCTGGAGGGAGAAATATCTCTATCTATATCGGCTAAGAAAGGTTTCAGTGTTCCTATGACAAACAAGTCGGTCGCTGATTGTAAATGCTTGACATATTTCCCAAATGACGGAGCAGTTGTAGGTTACCCTTTAAAAGACTGAGGCATTTACAAGGGGGAACCGTGCACTTAAGCACCTTCTCGCGTAATTAAGGAATGTAAATAAAAACGGAATCGTCATTTAAGTTTGAATAATGAAGGTTAGCATGTTCATGGCATTAGCCTTATTAACACGTTGAGTTATGCCAGCATGCAGCTAATATGTTGTCAAATAAAAAACAATTGCCACCTTGTGCGATCTAATCTTGTGCATGGGTAAACCAGCTGTAAACACTTCCTTTTGCGCTCATCATGAAAAGATGGCTCCATTCCATCGGAACCGATACATCCCACTTAACAAGGAATACATCCGTACGACCTGCCACGCAGGCAAATATCTCACCCGAAGGTAACGTGACTTGCTAGGTAAGTTCATAGGCCAACATTTTCCTGTGATAAGATACTATATTAATTAGACTAACGGTGACATGCCTACCAGAAATAAGCCTAGTGGTAATGGTCATTGAGTCATAGTAAATTCTTTCGAAGAATGGAGTTCCAACATTGGGTTATGGTAGCAGATTCAAAACAGATTAAAACATTGAAACTGCCTGATTTTGCGAACCAATTTTTAGACAAATGGCGGTTCAATGCTTAGAATGGTTTCAATAAAGGCGGAGATAGAACGGAAAATTGATGAAGCTTTGTCCGTATCTTGAACACTTAAGATTGACCTTGCTTCGCATCTAGTGTAAAGATTATAGTATAAAAGGGCATGATGAGTGGGGAGGGGGGGGGGGTTAAAAGCTAATGATCTAAATATCATAGGTAAGTCCCATTGCAAAAGCAATGGGGTAGGAAAACAAGGTAGTAAGCCACTACTGGAAAAAGACCGTGGCCGGCTCAACTTGAACCGATTGGTTGGAACTGGGCGGTAAAATACTCCATCGAACCTAACCTAACCTAAAATTGCAAGAAAATATCCCAAGTCGCCGTAGCCTATTACTTATTTTATAAGTTTCAAATGAGGTTCCTAACTGGAGTTACTTAAAAGGTATTCGGAAAAATACTTCCTACTCCAAACAACTTAAGAAAATTTTAGTTTCTACGCAAGGACGATTTGTTCCCATTGTTGAAGGAAGCATGGGGGCGGGGTCATTACCTCGTTTTTCAAAAGATAGTTGTGTGAAAGACTTTACGTCCTTAACGATTTTTCAAATATTGGGGGACAAGGGGACATGTCCCCGGGATGGACGCCAGTGGTTGTACTACAGATATAAATAGAACTTAGTAGGAAAGTTGACAGTACTTGAAAACAGATTTAATTGTTACAAAATACACACATGTGTATGCGACAATTATGGATGTTCCAGCAGAACGACCGCACGTCCAATTTTTAATGACTGTGTGTGTATTCTTCCTCCTGTAACCGCGGGAGACAATTTGGTTTTGACATCTCATGAAGCCTTTTGACACCATCGTCTCACTCTACTGTGACGAAAAAGCATCAGCTGCATGTGGAGGACCATTGGCATTCCACTAAGTCGACACGTCCAGAAAATTAATCTGTCGTTACCCGATTCGAACCCTGCTGTCAACCATCCTGACATTTGGGTGGTTCTCTCATTCTTAGGGGCGAGAGAAACTTGGCATACGACTTGAAGTTGCCCGAGGATCTTGGTGAAACTTTACTCTTAAACTTACCGCAGGTTTCATACCAAACATTTACGTAAGGTCATGGCTTCTATAGCACTTGGGACATGTCGCCTATGTGGTTTTGTTTCTCACTTTGGAGGAAAGTATGTCAATGAGAAATGAGAATAGATTCTCTCTTTCCAACTGATGTTCGATTTTGATAAATCTTGAAAGAGGAAGACATCAAAAGGTAGTAGCGGCTGATATCACAGTACTTGATAGCCGACAGAATTGAGGTGTATAATCTATGAACATGCTCTCGACAACTAAGTATTAGAGAAATTAGACCACGTTCCAGAAAAAAAGGGAACGACAACGTGCGTCCATTTGTGACTTGCTTATTTTATGCACAGCATCTTCTATATTTTCCGTATTAAAGGGAAAGTCACCTAAGCGTGGTTAAGCGTAGTAGTCTACACTGTTGCGGGATTGGCTCTTAGGGTTCAATTGACAATATTTTCCTCATTTTATTACGGAATTCAAATAATGATGCGAAGTTTAAGACCTGTAATAATTACCATTAAATATTGTTAAAAAGCTAACTGAAAATGAAGATTTCTGTGGGAGGCTATGGCAATGTTTCAAAGTAAGTCTTAGTTTTTGCCCCAAATTTTACCCTTTCGACTTATAGAATGTATGTAAATTTACTGAACATCCCGAAAATGTGTTTAGTCCATTACATTAGTCTAAGAAATCCAAAATCCATGCGCCATAAAAATGCACTCACACAACGAATTTAACTTTAGAGGTGAACTGGGCAAAATGGCGGCGTCCATCCATCTCTCCTTCCGATCGAAGTAAAGTTCATTCACCCTCGCAAAAAGGAAATCTCTCGAACTGTTTACTATGTCGCGACTGTGAGGTAAGAGTGAGGACGAGGGAAACACCTGCAGTTTTCATCTTTTTAGATAGACTACATATTTAATGACATTAGATTTCTACCAACCATGGAGGGAAGAGTATCCAATGCAAATGTAGGCTGTAGAAGCAGACCTAAGTGCAAATTGCCGACGTTTTCTGTTCAGTTTAATGTTTCCTATTTGCCAGTACTGAGAAGAGCGGATGGGAACACTAACGAGATAAATTCTTAATTATAAGTGACCTGTTGAGGTCGTACACTTTTTTGACCCACTGTACATTATTAAGCCGTCCGACGAAATGTCTACATCTATGATAGCCTCGGGCCATATACCTAATTCATGTTTCTGTTTTGAAGGCTAGGCTCTGCAGCCTATCGAAATATTCATAAAGTTCGTTTGATTGAATAAGTAGTATATCATCTCTTCTCACACAGGGAAAACAAAGTTACCCTGCACGACATTATATGTACGTGACAGTCACTGAACTTTTTCTCAAATTGACACAAACGAAGGCAATTTGGTTGTCAAAGGATCTCTCTTGGGACGCTGGTAATGGGAACACTTTACTTACATTTATATAACACGCACTTTTGCTCATAAGAGGATCGTAACATTATCCCCCGAATATGCAGTTTGACATACGTTTTTCGATCAAACGTTGTGGCATCTGGAAATACCTCCATATTCAAGAGGTGCAGAGATGAATGTGTATGATATGATTCTTTTAAAGCGTCAAAGATGATCCATTAATAAACATTGCAGAAACATGTAGGTTAAGTTACGTCTATTGTAAAACAACTTTCTCTCATAAAATATAGATGGTAATCTAATATTTTTACTTTGGAAACGAGTGTTTGGTAAGCCTAGACATAAATAGGTTCATGTTATCGATGATTATCTTTTTATTGCTACCCTATAGTGTTCATTTCACAATGGTTGAGACACAGTCACAGGGCATACAGACCCCTATAACGCCACAAACTTATTTTGAAACATCAGCTACATTTCACTTATGTCTTCTCATAGCCTCAAGTATCATTCATCATAGTTTAGAACATAGTATTATATATTCAAGGTAACCCAAGAAGTTATTTCTCGTAAATTTGGTAATTCAGTGAGAAAAATTTTGCCACATTTATGTAGATTGTCGAAAGTTAATGTTGAAAGCCATTTATGAAATAGGATATTCTATTGTATTCTTTTCTATTTTTCCTCGTCCAATATCCTAGTCCTTCAATCCGTTTGTCAGATTTGACCCGAAACTGCATTTTTCAAACAAAACGTTTCAAGTTTCACGCAAACTCTATCGATTCAACCACTTGGGCAAGTCCAAGCTTTTACTAACAAGACATAGCAACCGGCCTATAATCCCGTGTTCGCTCAAGTATTTAGTGGCAGTAATATACGTTAAGAGTAATACTGCAGAATTTTCTGTCCATAGGAAGTCCATAGATCTGCCGTTTATAGTATCAGCTTAATAGGAGTCCAACTGTTTTACTAACTAGCCTTGACTTTGAGATACCTCCACGAAACAGCAACATTAGGTCAAAAACGTGATAGCCTTTGATAAGGTAGCCTGCGTAACGGCTCTAGCTGGGGTCGTGCTTTTTGACAGGGACTAGCTAAACCATTCGATGGGGACTACGGTAAATACGAGGAGGATGGTAATGTATTAGGACAGCTTCTCCCTGGTACCTGGAATGGCACCATATCCAGATTACAGAGACATTATTACACTTATTCACACTTCCTTTTTTCGGTTGGGGTGGATCGGGGTGGGTTGGGCGAGATGTTCTGGCTTACCTCAGTACACTTGAATTAAAGGTATATTCTTTTCATGATTTTTAATCCAATCTTAAATTAAAGGTATCTTCTTTTCATGACTTTTGCAACATAATATTAATACCTTGAGAATCAGCATCACTCCCATCTGTTCCAATATGGCGCATGCACAAATGTTAACAAGACTGCTGCATGTCGTCCGCAAGAGTGTTCATGGACATGTCTTTATTTGTAAAAAGTCTGTGAATTTAATTTTAAGACGGACCAGGAGGTACAAAGTGCAAAGTTTCATCAATTTTCTTCCAACTGCGCAAGCTTTTAGCGACGGACACCACGTTCAACAGTCTGGCTGGTGTCCACCCTAGTCGTATATCAATCCCAGTGAAGTGACGACCCTTGCAACCTCTTCATAATATTTTCCGTTTACTCCAATTTTGTAACTCAAGTACCACAGAGAGATATTAAGGAACATGTATAAAATTTCACTTTAATACTGCAGCCTACTCAGAGAATTGTAATGGAGTCTGATTCGCTTTCATTGACTTAACCAAAAGTGCAAGTTTAAAAAGTACTTTTTTGCGACACAAAATATTAAGAAGGAAAGTGGCAAGGCTTAGTTGCAAATGAAACTGAAAGATTCTCAATTAAGAAAATATACTCTTGACAGACATCGTGAGGTTTATAACTTCCGGAGAATCCTTTCAATTCCAACGATGAATTTTCATTTTCACTGTTAATTAATAATTTTAACCAGATTGTGATATTTCAAGGGTGTTGTGGTCTGAGGGCCATGAGTTGGTCACGTGCTGTCCTTCAGTAGACGTATACGCCTACTGAAGGACAGCATAGCTTCTTCGGGAAGCAGGGAAAATTTTGGTTTCGCCGAACTGCCCTTTGCCAAAGAGTTGGGAGGACTTTAGAAAACGTTTGAGAATGTTTACGGGGATTATTGTCCAAACATGCAATTGATTGGGGTGCACTCTCTACATTTACACCTTTCACCATAAACGTCAATAACCCATATGCTTCCAGTCTTTATTTTATTAGCAAGCTTTCTTACATAACATTCTTCGACTGGATGCCAAAGGACAAATATCAAACGTCACACCCAAGCGTTTTGGTAATATTCTTCAATTAAGTGAAAACACGTAAACGGCTGACAGTTTTTACATCAGCATCTCACGTAAAGCGCCCCTATATTGATCTTACGATCACTGTTTAGCATTGTGTCATTGTTCGTGTGATGGGCCTAGATTCTATGGTCAAGTTATACTTTTGATTGCCATCTTATCATACGACACCATATTATTACTGTCCTATATCCCCCAGCGATTGCTGCATGAGACATGAAAACACATGTTAAAAGTACACATTTAGACACGATCTAGTCATTTGAGTTGTTTTGACTACTCCACATAGTAGGTAATATTGCTCGCGGTCAGGAAAAAGAGAAAAAGGTAGATAAATTACATTCAAGACATTTTGATGTTTCAATTACCCTTCACGAATCATCTGCAAGCTTCCTCAATCGAAAAAAGTCATACTACATTACGTGACTAAGCTTCTGAAATAGCAACTTAAACCTAGTCACCTAGCATGCTTTAACGGTTAAACCAACTTCTAAGCTCTGTTAGATTTATTCGCATTGCAAGAAATTTGCATGTACGGTATGAGAACTGGGGATATGTTGTAGTGGAAGCTGTAACCGATCCTTTGACTTAGTGCAGTGATTACTGGCTGTGGTTGCTTGCTCGCTACGACAGAAGTAAAATACCATGAGACAGATGAACCACACATCTGAAATTTATTGACAGCCATATAGTCGCAATCAACGTTTGTGACTAAAATGTGTACTCAAAGCGTGATGGCATAATTTACAGTTACCTGTAATTAACATCAATTCCCGAACATCAATTCCTTGAGGTCAACGGTGTCCCATGAAACGATCAACAACACGACCATTAAAAGTTTTAAACCAAAATGTGCGCCTAGAGTTGAATAGGTTTCTAGCCTACCGTATCGTTCACCTTCAAGCTAGAATCCATGTGCTAAAGTTCTGAAAATTATTTATTAACCTAATGGGATATCGTTGCTCACTTTTGCTGAGTTTATTTGTGTATACATGTTTGGAAGTTACACCTAGTAACAACAACATCAGTCACACCTGAATGGTGAAAATTGCTTCAGTAACCCAACGCTCTACTAGCCTATGGCTGTGGGTGCCATTATGGGATGACATGTAGGTCTTTATCCGCTCGGGAACTACACCAATTTCTGGATCGCCTGCACAGCTTGTCTTATGTTCTCTCATTGTACGTATGGGATCATATACTAAGTGTAACGATACGAAGACGTTAACAATAACCTTTGCATCGCAGGATATTCCCCGTATGGCCTTTTATTAACACTATCCAGATACGTACGGAATTTGTCATTTATGTGTTAGTGATGGCATATCGTAAATACATAGATTCATTTATGACAATAAGCAAAACCTGTGAGCATTTTATTGCTTGTCAAAACATTGCCATAGATACGAGTCGGGAGTACCGTATTAAAAATATGACCACCATGGATCAGGTAAACATGCTTCGAAGGGGAGTAGGTAACTGTCCCGGACGACCTGGAAAATTTGGTTCAATTGACTGTTCACGTGCCAAATGTCTTCAATATGTAAAAGCAAAAAAGGAAAAAAATGGAGAGAGCAAGCAAATTTACACCAAAAGAAACACTTTCATTGTCTCATAACAGAATTTTACCACTAACACGTACGTCCCCCAAATCTTGTTTATGCATACGGTACAAGAATTCCACGTAATGCCGCTTGATCCAGAGTATTGTATATTGAAAACCTCAAGAGGAGCCACTAGGCTTGCTCTTGACTGGGTTGTTTAGAACATGACCAGTTTTGTAAAGTTAGGCAAAATCTTCCGGACACTTGAAATGTTTTTCACGAAAGGAAATATTTTCTCGTGATTTGTTGACACCTAACCAATGGACTCAAACAGGCGGTTAAGTGACCTGGCCTTTAATTACATGTTACTGGAAGCAGAAAGCTATATAATTACTTCACACGGGAGAATTGTCCTTGTATCCATTCTGCGAAACCTTTTTTATCTGAAAACCTCACTCTCAAACAAGGAATCACTGGAGAGTGCTCAAAGGCTTCGCTTAGATGATTAGCAAAGCTTACTTGAAATAACAATTGCTTTATCTAATACTTCCAGTTAATTTAAGTACCTGCCACCTCTAAGCCATATACGATTGCCTTTGTAAGGTTTCGTTAGTCAATTGTAAGGTACCCCAAGGCTACATAAAGTAGACTATAGTCTCCTGATGCTATGGAAACACTTAGCACCCTGTCAGGATTTATCATCTTTTTCACTTCAAATGTCCTGTTTGGCCCGCCTTAGTTGTGTTCCTGTCCAGTTTACTTCAACGAAGCTCTAGCCCTCTTTTTGACGAAAGCGAAAACGCGCTGTACATCTAAGCTTTGTTGGAAGCCTTATAACTTGTTCGGTGGGTGATTCCTATAAAGTTGAGACTTACAACGAGATTTTTGTGTCAAATTCAGCGAAGCAATTCCAACATTTAAAACTTTCAGACAAAATTAGCTCAACTGTTCCCAGTTCACACGAGATTAAAGCTGTTGCACTAAGCAAGAGAATTCATATGAAGTCTGCGATAATCCGATTTGAAGGGAATTTGTTTATGTACAAATGACGACAAATGAGGAGAGCACTTTTTACTAAGCTCAGCATGATGCCCATGGGACCCTGATTACACAGTTTTCTTTTGAAAAAGAAATATACCTTTAAAATGAGCTGTTTTCCTTAAAACAGTTAAAAAGTTCTCATCAATCCATACTATTCACGGATGCATTTTCAAAAAGAACACCGACGACATGGTACGTTATATGAATAAATCCGAATTCACTGGTGCAATGTTGGCCAAGGCATTTCTATTATCCGGTTAACCGGTTATACCGGTAGCAAGGACGATCCCCGCGTTATATCTTACAACAGTGATGATAAGTCGGTGTGTTCAATATATGTGTGTGTGTATGCGTGTGTGTGTATGCGTGTGTGTGTATGCGTGTGTGTGTATGCGTGTGTGTGTCCGTGTTTAATCAATCATTTGGTTTTGAATAAGTGCGATAAAACAATGACCTTAATTTCTTGAATTACCCAATTTCTATAATGTGTAGCCTATGGACTAAAGGTTGAAACGCGCAGCCATCGTTTGAGATTTGACAGTACTTTCCAACTTTTCTACTGAACGAGTCTATTTAATACCTCTTTACAGGTACATCTAATACGTAGGGACCGAGGAACCAATTTTGAAGTGGGTGTGGGGGTAATCATCGGAGAGGCCAAAGCATGTTCAAGAAAATGAATGCCCTGGTTCCTAGGTGAATGATGTCAAAAGGCAGGTACTTAAGCCCGGTGGCCCTTCTTCTGATGTTCCTGATACAGATATACTAGTCTTTCCTGTCACGGGCTACCAGGTTTACGTCCAATTAGTTCATCATTTTTAAACATACAATTTGCCGTCTGAACAAACCATCCGCAAAGACTGTTAATTTTCAACAGACAGTGATAAAAATCATGATCTCAATCTTGAATTATGTTTGGCCCCATGATTGCTCACTCGTTTCCATTTTGACACAAATCCTAAAAGGAGGTAAGCAGTCTTTGTTTTGCAGACAAATCGCCACACGGTTAACAATTAAACATCGCCCCGACGAATTTACAACTAATGAGAACTCGTAACTCCTCACCACACCTGTAGGAAAACTAGTTAAACTGAAAGTTATAGCCTGATATTCGTTTTACGTCAACACTCTGAAGTGTTTGTGGGATGGACAACGTCTGTGAAACGTCTTCGGGTTATCTCGGGTCTTGGCAGTTTTACATCTCTTCCTACGTTATTATCCTCTTTTACAAGCTAATGTTGCACAAACTCTCGCTTCCTTTCCCGTGGCTTAAGAATAATAAGTGTCAATTTCGACAGATTACGGTCACGGACTTCCTATACATGGACTGAGCATACTACACGGTACATTGTCGCTACCGTACGTGTGAGAAAAAGCGGACCAAGATGGCCGTCTGCTGTGGTTTTGTGTGAAAGTTTGGACTTGCTCAAGTATATCACCATATTTTGCAAGAAAGTTGAAATATTTTTGAAATTTGGCAAGGTGAGGTCAAAATCACTTCACGTATTGCAGAAATATGATATAGTTTCCCACTCAAGTTTAACTTTTGTTTAAAATATAACAGAGTCGTTGTAAAATAAGACGATTTATAGGTTCACGGCGGCCATCTTGGTGCGCCTTTTTTGTCCCAGACAATGGCGACCATCTACGGATAGGACGTACGTGTTGCATGCTCTGTCCATGTATATAAGTCCATGATTACGGTAGATATTTGACAACTTATTTTCTCTAAGGAAGTGTGTGTACACGTGGAAGTGGAAATATTCCCAATTTCCCAATGCAAAGTTTGCCTGAAATTGGACTTTGAACCTTTCGAAAAATGGGGGTCACGGTCCAGTTAGTCTGAAGCATTTCTGTGCTTACCTTATTTTAATGTTGTGAACTTTTCTAATACACCATGCGTGGGCCCATAAATGTGTTTTTTGCGTTGAAATCGGGGACATGTACATCCCCCGGTCAAATGTAGATGCACCCCTAGTGTGGAATATCCACCTTTTCGTTTTAAAAAGCGTACGTCCCCCTCTTGCCTTCTAAAACATGTATGTGTTTGAGCATCGCGTCACCCTCACGTACACTAATTCGTTCTTCTTCTTATGTGTTGATCGACTGCATGGCCAAGTGGATAGAGCATCCGGCTTGCAGTCAAGAGATCGGGAGTTCAGCTTGTCCTGTACTATATGTATGTTCAAGATGTAAATAAATTTCTTCCTTTCGGGGAAAAAAAAAAAAAAAGAGATCGGGAGTTCGAGTCGTAGACCGGGTCGTACCGAAGAATTTAAAAATGGAACCTTCTGCCATTGTGCTGTAAACAATGGAGCAGGGAACGAACCAATGAGCCACAGCTGAGGAAAAGGCCGGCTTGACTTGAACCAATTGCTTGGAAACTGGGCCGTAAAATCCCTAACCTTACCTAACCTAATGTGTTTATTCACTTCGAGAAGCTAAAGTATTATTCTTTATGTCCTTTCTTTTGCAAAAGAAGGTCTATTATACATCAAACTTTTGACACCATGCATAGGCTACTGGAATAGGCGGAGTCCGTATCTTGCTTATACCATATTTCTCTCGCGATCTGTCTATGCACCCATCGAATGCTCTTCACCATTCAAACCTATCATATTACTGACCGACGATCTACCATACATATAAACATCAATTTCCACCAAGGTAAGGGACATATAGCCTACTTAGGCCTATCTAAAGTAGATGAAACATTTCATTTAGAGGATAGTGGCAAAAACAACAATGAAAAATTAATTTTAGTGGCTGATACTTTTAACATGAAGAACCTCATTAACAAGACTCTAAAGATCACCAGTTCTCAACTTATGCATGCACATACTTTTCCAATAGGTGATATTATATAACTACTCGATTGACAACCGCTTTTGTGCCACTGGCAATTCGATCGACTGACCGTTGCTGTCAGGTAGGCCTTCAGATATTCTATAGACGAGACGCTATGTATGACATTGATAATCCCTTTGTGTGCATTGGCATGAGAATGAATTTCAATCGGAAATCCATTTTCCTTTTTTGTGACGTCACCAAAAGATCCGGTCCTCACTGGATATCGTTTATACATAGCTTCATACAGATTACGGGACAAATCTCCATTCAGGCTGTTCCCTAACACCTTCGCGACCACCCACATCCTCAAAATCCGTAGTTAAATGAGAAGAACGTTAAGGTTCTTTCTTTCTGACCAATTCATCTGACATAAGATTGGAAGCTTTCCGGAATTTCGCTTGTAGAATGTGATATTGTTCGGAGGATATAGTCCGAATTATTGCCCTCTTAAATGCATGCTTGAGATTGCCTAGGGTGTCCTTTTAAGAACAAATACTTTGCCGAGTTCTGAACACGACCGGGGAGATGCAGCTCTTTTGTGAATTTATCGTCTTTCTTTAAAAGGCATTGTACGGACCCCATCTACGCCAAAACGGTGTTTCGTGAACGGACATTCTAATTTGCTACTTAACATCCATCCCATTGTCCGAGAATTGTATTTCGCGGTTGGGTAAATTATTCCGGTCGATCAAAGAAAAGTTTTGGGTAGCATGGAAATACAATAACTACCACACTGTTTGGACGTAGAAACCGATTAGTCGTAATGAGCATCAGGAGCTCAGTGTGGGAGGATAGAGGCTTGAGTGACGTGAACACTTCACCTGCTGTATGAGATAAACTGGCGCTAGTTGAAGGGGTTAGACAAATCCCTCTTCAGGAAAAATGTAAAAGGCCTCATCAGCTTTATCCTTATAAACATCTTGGGGAAATTGGCTGGTAGAAACCGTTGAATAACGTTTGGAATTTAAAGCTAAACTGTTGATGTTTAGACGGTGACTTGCGGTCTAAGATGTGGTCTATGACTGACCCACCGTAAAGCAGGGACGGTGGTTATAGCAATCTTGGTACTTGAAAGCATGTTGATGTCAACTTCAAAAAGAGGAACCATGAGGTGGTCAAACCACCTCTGGTAAATCCCTTTTTGCTGTCGCTATTTGCTTAACAAACATTTCACATTGACTTTTCAAGGCCGCCTCAGGTACTTTTGCCACAAATTGTTGACAACAAGAGATCAGGATGATGTACCTAAGGCAATATGGGTCTGGGGCCTCTGGAGACGGGGACTACCGGTTAAGACAACCTCGGCCTGAAGAACTACCCCCTCTCATTTCTTTCAATGTTACACCCGTTAGCTCCTTGGTCACCACAGTGCCCCAAACTTTCTAACTTGGTAAACCTTTGCGGTAGAAAATCAAACACTCAGTGTACCTCTCCCAAGTTTTAAATAACGAAATCAGGCAAATTTTAACTGCAAACGTGAGACAGAATAGAAAGGTATGGGG
This sequence comes from Holothuria scabra, assembly GCA_037179385.1. Classification (NCBI taxonomy): domain Eukaryota; kingdom Metazoa; phylum Echinodermata; class Holothuroidea; order Aspidochirotida; family Holothuriidae; genus Holothuria; species Holothuria scabra. The sequence goes on along the minus strand of CM074195.1, from coordinate 21,035,713 downwards.
ATTAGGCTTAACCCGTTTTTATTCTCACTCCCACAGGGTGAGAGTTGAACTTGATTTGGTCAGCTTCACTCTCGATTTCACAACCTGACATATCTCATTGAACTTGCACGACCCAGCTACACAGGTCGCATGTCGAGTAACTTGCTAGGCTGTAGAAACCAGAAATATGACGATACTTCTTTAAAAGAATGGAACTCGTCATATTTCGTCTTCGAAGTCCTACGGGCTAGAAAGAGTTCATATTGTCTGAAAGTAAACTTCACCCAGATGAAAACGTTATCAAATTATTTCCGAAGAACCCGAGAATTGCCGTTTAATTGGCAAGAAGAATTCCCACGAGAGTACGACAATGACTCTTATATTATCTGCTTGCAGATAATAACGGGTCGTGCCAACCTGCCGGCGAAGCACGGCCCGCCCGGTGGGCTCGCAGCAGGACGATGCATCTTCATAGCAAAGTGTCGTCAGGAATTTACCGAAATAAAAAGGCCATACAAGTCATGATACCCCCCTTCCGATAAAATTATCGTCAAATACCTAAGACCGATTTTTTTTCTTTTCTTTTTTTAAAGTTTAGCCCCAAACTTACTTTAAAGTGTACCTCAAGTCAGAAAATTCAAAAAATATGCATTACACAGCACGAAAAATGAATTCTAACAGTCCAACTCTCATATTCATAGGACGTTCTTGAGACGAGATAAAAAATGTTGAAGTTTATTCACCCAAATTAAAATGGTACATTGCGCAATAATTCGTTATGTTGTTGTTGTACTACTCAAATTACAATCTTTGCATGTTGTTTTTTCTGAAAGTTATTGCACCTTGTACCAAGGTGTGTTAGCGTCCTTACTCTTCTGGGGTTATGTAATTGATTAAACCCTCTCTATGAAACATGCTATGCAAGCAAAGAGAAAGTGTTCCAAGTCACAAAAACATGTTTTATTTTGAAGGGAAAAAAGCAGGTAATGTGAGTTGTACCGTACAACAAGAAAGTCAAAAATTATTGCACAATAGACTAATTTGTTCTAAGTTAATAAATTTCAACATTTTATATCTCGGTTCAAAAATGTCCTTTGAAGATGCTTGGGTAGTTGGGCTGCTAGAATTCATTTTTCATGTTTTTTTATATAAATTTTTGAATTTTTTGACTTGAGGTACACTTTAAAGGTGACACTTGTTGCTGAATTTTAGAATTTTTTAAGAAACCATAAACCATCGCACACTATTTTGCCGTTTGATACCACAAATTGTTTCCACTAAATAAATTTAAGTCCTAAGCTTTAAGAAAGGTTGGTTTTGGGATTGAGGTTCGTTTTACAAATTTGGTGCATGCGTAAGAGAAGTTAATGGAACTATAACCTAGATTCAGCTAAAGGACTTTATCGAAAATTGAGACAAATCAAAAGTAACGGGTTTGCAAATTTCAAAAGCAAAACAGCTTCCTTATTTTGTATTATGTATAAAATACATATTTTACAGACCTATCGGGAATCGCGAGAATCTAATTCGTGTAACTCCATTTCCCGCTAACGCTGTATTTTTGAAACGATAGACTTCAGGAAAGCTTTCAATTCCCACTGCGAAACGTAGAAAACTCAATCATACATGTTAACTTACCGGGTTGCAAACGCAGACAACGCAGACCATCTCACCAAAAGGCTCGAGAATCGGATGCCATGTTTTCTCTAATGGATAAAACTCCTCACTAAAAGTGCAACCTAGAACGAAAGGAAATAGTCACATTAGTTAAAATGGACACTAGTGGACGGCACAAATAGTAGGGTACTGGTTACACTTCGATCTATTTTCGCTTACTATATCTGCAGTAGTTGCCTTGGATACCAACATGCGTATTTTAGTATCCACACTTAAAAAAATAAGTGGGAACAATTCTGCTGGGTTAAATTCATTGTATTTTTCTCCTCGGATCAGTCAAGATCACGGACCGTGTAAAATGTCAGCATTTTCCAATTAGTTTCTATGAAGCATTAACTTTCAGCCTGCAATTGCAACTGTCTTTAAGCATCGATGGACGTCAACCGGCCGTCGGCTTTCCCTAGTGGTTATCATTCATATCCTATGCCAGTTTCCATTTGTAATTCGTAATTTGATATTTCGTTTGAGTAGGCGTAGATGCAGCCGCGGTAAAGACAAGTCGACGTACTAAACTCAATTCCCTTATTCAATGAAAATCAAAAAAAGTACTAATCGTTTTTGTGATGATTTACGTTTACAATTTTTAAGAAAATGCCGTTTCTAAAAATTGGTTACTGTATAAATGGTAGAGTATTTCGCATAACTAGTTTGGTCGTGCTCGATAGGTGAGTTTGCTAGATTGTCACGCTAAACTCCCAATAGGGAGGTTCATTGACAGGATGAAACGATCAATCAGTTTCGTCAAATATGTTCTAAATCACATAGGGGTACTTGATGTCAAAATTGGTCAGACTGAAGTCTCTATAGTCTTGCTGTTGTTTAATATGAACTCCATTGAGTTCTGTGTAGTTTAAAATATACGGAAGTTTTCTATTAGAACAAGATAAATGACTTTGACGTACCGTATTGTGTGAAATCAGACATTGTCACGGTTTATTTGCAGATCATCATAATCATGGATACGCACTGGCCTACTTGCAGTTTGTCTGCCATAGTGGTAGAGAATTAGCTTTTCAAGCAGGAGGCCAGGCTTCTAGTTCTAAGTCGAGCCAGAATGCAAGTAACAAGGAAACAAGTAACCTATAGAAGAATTCGGACAGTCAAGCGATGGTCTGATTTTAGTCGGACATAATTGGGGTCCGTTACTTTTAGTCTTTTAATTTCTTTGCTTGCTTGTATCATGGATGCTTGAACATTTAATTAAATTTAGTATACAAGCATCCATGATACAAGCAAGCAAAGAATTGTGTCTTGATTACCTCAATTTTACTGAATATGAGGGATTAGAATTCATGTAGACAATAAATGAAGACGATTTAAGGCTGATGGACCCCACTAATGGCTGCATACAGTCACTAAACACAAACAGTGATCGAATTCGTCTAGTACTGTCCATTGTGCGTGATGCTACGTTTTAAATAATAAAACAGGGTGAGAAGCTAGTGTCCCACAACTGAGGATGGTCGTGGTTGCCGCTCGATTAAATCAGAAGGTTTTAAACAAGTTCCATTTTCAAAATTGGATTTTCCAATTCTGTCTGGACAGCTCCTTTTGCATAACTTATTGCCTTTCATGACAACATAAAAAAAACCAATACAAACTCCCCACATACGCTATTCCATGCGAAAAGGACTGACTCCTTGTCACACGTGCGACAAGGAGTCGGGGTTTATTTTTAAAAAACAGTATCCTGTCAGACAAGGACAGACGCATTGTCGCAGGTGCGACAAGTACGGTAGTTGGGACGACCGGACTGCCTACTTGTCGAACATGTAACGAGTAGTCACAATTTATTTCCCAAAGTAGCACTCAATGTACTTTCAACATGAATCCCAAACAAAACAGACATATTTGATAAAAACGGTGAGATGGATTTTGGAAATCCATTTTGAAATAAAAAATCGCTTTTAGATTGAGGTGTTTTAATTACACACATTGGACTTTTCTATACTCACACTGAAGCAATAAAATGAGATTGTGTCAGGATGAGGATGAATTTCAGACAATTGTGGGAGGGGCTTAAGTTAGAAGGTTAGGAGAATTGGTACCGTACTGTTTGGGGTGACTGTATTGGGCCTTTTAGTCTCGCCGGCTACTACTGCCATTTTTCCAGTTATGACTCATTGCTTACTCCATTACTTTACGCTGATCACCAAGCACAATAGCAGTAGGTCCCATTTTTAAAATCTTCGGTATGACAAGGTGGGGAGTGTAAAACATCAAGTAGCCTTACTTACTTACACAGTGTGGTACATTGTATTATGAATAAATGTTGGTCGAGGATGCAATTGAACAAGCTACAGCTAGGGCTTAATTCTGCATAAAGTAGCGCACGAATTATATTTCCATTGACTTGTAGCATACACCTAATTTTGGCTCGTCAGCTACATGCTTCTCGAACCATTGGAGTTTGAGAGTGACCTAAATAATCATTACTTAAGTTTAGAAAAATTGAAAATGGGAAAAAAAGTTGTGATGTGAGAGGGAGTTAAAAGTTTTCCAACTTTCAATCACCAAAACTTAACCAGATATTAGAAAGTTTAAAAACCCTTCCAATTCTAAATTTGAGTTATCACCTCCTTTCATCGCTTCCGAATACTAAACTCATGTCCTTGTTCGCTCAATCAACTGTTCGCCTATTTTATCTTCAACTTCAACTCAGAAACACTCTTAAATTGAATCGGTGTACTTGTACCCCGCACAAAATAGTATTTAAACCCAATTGTGGTGTTTATTTACAAAAATTAGTACAAAAATATGTTTATTCGCCTATATACATACGTTTTTGTGTGATAAGTTGTGTAAAGGCACCCCATTCTGAGGGGTTAAAATACCCCAGTGGCAATGTAAAGGGAAAATGTAACGCCCGCACAGCAACACGTTTGCTAGCCTGCGTAGCGCCTCTGCCGTCCCCTTAAGATTTTTTCGTAGCAATTAGCTGAACGAAAAGACTTCGTCCGCTCCGCAGGCTACACGTTTGTGGGTAATTAAACCCAATTATTCTTTAGTGGGAGAAATTAAGAAAAAAAATTAGAATCTTGTCTTTCGGGAGAAAGGAACTAGTGTTATTTATAGCAGTTACAGCAAAACCCATTGATGATACACTGACGTCATACTTCGCCGGCAAAACAATGGAAAACGTGGAAGCACGCATAAGAATTTGCCCTGCAAGCGTAGCAGACTATAATCAGATAATGAGCGTATTCGACTGGTTTACAAACCAGCTGTCTGCAGTTGTCGGTGTTGGTTTGTTTTGTCCCCATAGGAGGGCGTACATTTTGTTCTATGACATCATATGTACATGGTTTATATCGGTCAAAACTTCACATTGAATCAAAAAAGTGTTTAGTCTCTTCAATTGACGACTCGATTGATTATGCCCTGATCAGATTTTTCCTAGACGAAGTGTATTGAAAACCTATAACGAAAGCAATGACGACGACTGGGATTAATTTTAATTTCATAAAGTTTTTTTTCGCAGTGAACATTTACGGCGGGAACTTGCTAACGAGAAGTCCCCTTAGAGAACCATAAAGTTACTAAAAATGATAAACGACCAACTTATGAAAGATTTTTAGTCTTACGAATGAAACTCGAGAGGACAGGATCACGTGATGGTTGGAACCGAAAAGTAATAACAAATTTTTAGCCAAAAGATCTGTTATGCTGTTAATGGTAGGCCTATGTGAGTGAGTGCCAGCAGTGCTGACAGTACCTCGTGGAACGAAAGAAGCCTTTCGTTTAGCTGATGGCTTCTAAAGACGGCAGTCTGGGAGGGGGCAGTGATATGGTCCCTAAGCCATCAGACATAGGTGATCTTGTTTGCTCAGGTCCTCTGTACAGATAACGGAGCTATGAATATGACCCATAGAATTTAGGAATACGCTGCACAGCCAGACAGCCTACTACGTATACAAAGGAGTTTGCATCCGTGCACTACCGAAATTTGATCGGGTCAATGTTATATGATGTAAACTCAAAATGACGCCCTGTATGCAGGAAACAGGAATAGTCAGTCACAAGGGGAATCGCTGTGACGTCACAACAGCTATTGTCGCAGAATGTGCTCTTTTTTACATTTTGTCGTATTCTTTCATATATTGATGGCTGCAAACTGCATCCGTGTGTGTGGTCTCGTCGAGACAAAGGGGTTCTTGGATTAAAGAGATATGCTCCCCAATTATATATCCGTCTTCGCCATGAATAATATCACGATCGATCACGTGACTTATTCCCGGTTCTCCAAAAATAAAAATGAAATTGACAAAAAGGTAACTGAAAAACATGAAGTTGAAGATTAAACGGAATCAGTGCAGAATAAAGTCACTCGACCAAATGACTGAGAGGTCGCCTGTAACTTTGTCGACAACTCTTTCGCATGTAGGTGATTTTACTCAGACTGACTTGGGGAGTATGTTATTACACGTGAATACGTCTAGCTGCTGTTCAGTTTTCTATGAAATACTGTGGCCATGTATTTTGTCATTAATACATCCTCACACTGCTGTGAACATGCAGTGTGAGGATGTAATAATGATTTCAATCGAGACAGAAATACACTAGCTGGAGAGGGGAGTATTAACCTTTTATTTTCCGGGATTATATTTTCTAATATCGTCGTGGCCAATGGATGTCGCAAATATTGCAATTTATACGAGTTATTGCACAAATGTGCACGTGGAAATGGTCTCATTCATTATCGCTTTTGCAAATAGTACACACTAGTGGGATTCCTTGGATGCGTTTCATGTGGTATTGATAACCCTAAACCTACGTGTAATTTGAAGTTCAAAAGAGCAGTCCATCATCGCAACCTGCTTGATACATTCCGATAACCTTTGACCTTCACAAACACTCACTCTGTAAGAACATTTCTGACAAAGTTAGATTGTCTGGTAACATAAGCTAGATGTGGGAAAGTTTTGATCGATCTACTCTTTCGTTAACTTTTCGACACCAATTATTGAAACAGAGCGAATTCTTTTTGACTTGGATGGGCCTACGTGTTAAACTGCCAGACATTTTTATATGTTCCGGTATGTGTTCATGTTTTTGCGAAGTTGGTCTCCCAAGTGGAACCCAGCGAAGCGGACGAAGTTTTTTTGTTCAGCTTATCCATACGAGAAACAACCAGTTCGGAAGCCTACTTAGGCACTAGTCACAGAGTCTCTTCCCCTACCATGCGCAGACTATTAAGCAGCAGCTTCCCTATATCCCTATGAAGTCAGTGGCGGATTTAGGGGGTGACTAGGATGGCTATCCACCCCCCTTTTTGACCAAAAATAATAATAATAAAAGGTAGGCATTGCTATCGTCCTCCTATTATTATTTCCTATAGAACGCGAACAACAATGTTTAAAGTACATATTTAAAAGTGGATTGATTAAAATGTTAAATGCAGCAACACCAAAGACTAATGAACATAGAATAGCTTGAGGTGCAACCGTATAACATGCGAAATACTTATTTTTTCTGAAATATTCAAAACCCAAATCCTAGCCACCCCCCTTTTTAAGACCCTAGATCCGCCACTGGAAGTAACATTGCTACCTCTCTATAAACAGCCTGTATTGTGCGCTTTGGTATCTGACGTGACGCGAGGCTACGTTTTTTTAAGAATGGGATATGAAGGGCTGAATACAATGCAGATCCTCCATTTCAACCACGTGGGCCGATTCACCAACGTCACTTGCTTGCGCATGTCTGGCACACCAACCGGGACACGATTAGGGACACCCAGCAACATCATTAAGTTAAACGCTGAAGTCACGCTTGAAAAAATCTATACACGCGTCGATATCATGCCGTAATTTCAAAATATCGTCACCTGCCAGCGTGCCGAATGAGTTAGGGATAGCCTATTTTGTATGGTTTTGTTTTAAGGTATAATCCATGGTTTTGGGGTATGCACAAGCGCACATCCTCTAAATCGTCGGGAAAAACAAACCAGTCCCGCACCTACAACACCTATACCAAAATTTTAGTTTAAATGAAAATTTGGTGAAATCATTCTTTCTTAATTTATCCATAACATAAGAAACGACCTCAAGGGTGGTTTTGTGCAAAGTTCTGTGTCTAAATTGTCTGCTTGGTGTAAAAATTTGCATTTTAATTTGCCGTAAAGTAGCACTAAGACCCCTGTTTCGTTCGACTTGGCTAGACAGGTAGTGTTGGTCGCTTTGACGACAACAAGGGAACTCTGTACGCTAGATGCTGAGCTCGGTTTTGTATATCCCACGCTTTACCTCACAATTCTATGAGGCAACGAGTTACCAGATTCGCTTATTGAGGTAGCTAGTTGAGAAGAATGAATAATTCATTTATGTTGCAATATCATATTGCGTGTTTTGTGCAACTAAATAATGGAAAAGGCTTACACCAATAAACATTTATTTACGTACCGAATATTACTTCGAAATTGAGTTTTCCATTACGATTGCTGGTATCCTAAAGAAACCCCAAATTTATTGCAGTGCGCAGCAGTACATGGAACTTCCTAAACTCTGAAAGAGGTTAGTGAAGGTTGTACGACAATCTTGCAAATAATAGTGTAGGATACCATAGGCTTCTCCTTGTGTGTTCGCACTAGAAATATGTATAAGCTGTTTTCACTTACCGGGCAAAACAACTCTTTGTAATTGATGGTCAAATGGCGAGACTCTGAAAGTGAATCCGTCACACGTACGCATGAAACAGTTTGTCAGGAAAATCAAAAGCCACAAGACGGGCTTGAACATGCCCGGTGTCTCCATTATAATTATTCTCTGTGTATGCTGGCAGTTGTTGACGAAGTACCGGGAGAATCTCAACTACCGTGTTTTTAAAACTACGGATTCTCTGCCGAGATCCGTTGTATCTTGGAGAGACAAATTTTGGAGAGTTTCCGCCCACAATTCCCCAATATATGATGAGGTGTTACACTGTTGGTATCTGTCATATTCGATGTGTATCATTGTCCCGTTACATCGGCATGTGCGCCGCCGCGATTGCGGCTTCCAACTGAGACTAGGTCGAGGTCCCACCACATGCCAGCCAGGAATATCGCGGAAAAGGGCCCAACGGAAGGATTAATATTAATCAGTGGAGAGGATATTGCTTCCGCGGGAGGTATTTCGTTCCCAAACTATTTGAACGATAGTCGACATGGATATTTCACCAGGTGAACTGTAAGTGACCAAGACAGTTGGGGTCGGTACAAGCAGGTCATGGCGTCGTTACCCTGGATGCCTAAAACGACGCACGACCTAGCCCTATAAAATGGGTGCAATCGGTATGACCCTGGCCTACAATATTCTATATTGCACAAAACATGCTAGAAGAAAAGCCAGACCAGCTGCGTAGATTATTCCCAAATAGCAATTTCAAAGATCTGTGGGATATAATTGTTGTATAGTCCATTTAATGCGCTCAAAAATTACTGTTGACAATAACGACTCGTTCTAAAAGCCTATCACACAATCCATTGTAACTGAATCAAAGTGCAGTTGCAGTCAAGTAATAGAAAACTTTTTAGGGGAGACCCAAATTTGTTTGGACACAGATTTACTGAAACTATTTTAGTCCATTTTTGTAGGTGGGCGTGGGATGGGTACTTTATAAGAAAAACTCTCGATGTCAAACTCTACACCATGAAAGTACGTTCGAATAGTCCTCGGAGCGGACGTTTTTTGTCGCTCAGCTCATCGCTACGATAAACCAACTGAGGGGAGGCAGCCGGGGGGGGGGGGCAGCCACAGAGGAACTAAGCAGGCTAATGTTTAAATTACACCTTTCATAAGGTAGAATTCTATGGTATCCAATAACTAGAAACTATCAAGGTCAAAGTTCATTGGCTACTTTTGAGTAAAGACAAAGAAAAATAAAACAGAAAAAGGAAAAGAAAAAGAAAAGGAGAGTTCAAAAATGAATGACCATTTTCGTCCCTTGTTGAGTCATGTCCATTTTTGTCCCTAGTCACAACTAATTAGAAAATAAAAATAAATTGAAGAGAAAAAAATTGTTGCACCTGTCTGCGTTGCTACTTCCTGGTAAAACATTCCTTTGCATTTATGTTCTTATTCGCAGTCGAAATATTGCCCTAAAATGCGATACAAATAAACACGAGTTGTTATTTATGTATCAGCTGACCTGTTTAAGTCAATCGTTTATTTGGTACTTCGGGTAGCCCATGTTTAATTTATGACAAACCTCTCTATGACATTTTGGAGAGTTCGCCACAAGTCAATATTCCCGTCTCACTCATATTTCGTCAACAACATATAGTCCCACTTCGTTCACCGAGTTGCCGTTAAAAAAGACACTCAGTACCCTACAACTACTAGGCCTTTCGCAGTGGTAATTTATATCATAGCAATAAAAGCAATACACCTGATGATTCTGCGACCGCGCGTACAGCTTAAAATTGTTTTATGTGATGACGCAGTAGCCAGAATTTATCTACATTTATTCGGAATAGATAAAGTGCCATAAAATGCAAGGTACGCGAAAAATGTTGCATTGAAAAAGCACCTTACAGGACACAAAGTCACCGGTTTATAGCTCGTCTTACCAGCTTACTATGACCTTTGATTTTAAAACAATGTTTCCCATATATTCGGACCAAATAAGCTAAATTCAAATAAAAATGTAGAAATGGTATCCAAATTTAGAGAAAATAAAATAAAGAAAAACAAAAGAGTACAGAAAAGTGTTGTCAAATCATTGACAACACTTTTTATGTTTCCTTTGTGTATTTCTTGATTTCTTCTTCAATCTGTAATTATACATTTTTTTTGTAATATTACAGACACTTCTTACAGTGTATATTCTACGGTGAAGATGAACAGGTTCAGAACAGCTGCGCAGTGAAAATTAACCATAATTTGCATCAAGATAAATCGAGAAAGTGCTAGCGACATTTTCACAAGTTAAGTTTGGAACTTTAAAGACAATAAATTCTCACCCTAACGTACAGTTTTTGTAATAGTCTACATTTGGAACAGTTTTTGATGGACAACATTTTTAAAAAAATGCAGAGCACTGTGTTTCATAGTACTCAGCAAGAACTGTGCTGAGAGTGTTCTGATTTCGGGTCTTGTATTCCCACCCTGAGGCAATGAACGGGAATTGTGTCTGAATGAGGATGAATTTTAGTTGTTCTTTATATTTACTATGTAGGTTAAGAAAATAGGAACTGTCCAGGGAGAGAAGATTTGGCCTTTGAAGACCCAGTACTCCCACCCCAAACAGGACCCGTAGTTCTCCATATCTTCTTACTTAAGCCCCTCCCACAATTGTCTGAAATTCATGCTCATCCAGATACAATCTCAGTTTATTGCTTCAAGTTGAGTATAGAAAAACTCAATTCATAAAATCAAAATACTCTCAGTACCGTTCATGCTGTGTAACATAAGCTTTGGTACTCTGCATTGTTTGAATTAGCTGCCAATCAAAGAGCTGAGCTATTTGAGAATTTCGGTTCCCCAAAATGTAGTTTGGGGTGAGAGGTTTGGCCCTTTAAGATGCTGTATTCTCCCTCCTTCAATAAGCTGGAGTCTGTCCAAATGCATTTTGCTCATTCTAAGAAGTCTTACAAAGGTCTTTTTCGAGGGAAGAGGGTGGTTATGTGGATCTTAAATCTTGAAGTACGGTAACTACCTGTTAAACCTCTTGTAATATTATTCCTGAGCACGCAAATTCCTCATGCATCACGTCAACCATGTATACATTTGGGAGGAGAATGGGACAAACCAAAACGCGGAAGCATCGCAAAAGAACGGCCGAAAAATGAAACCTAAAATCATTCCAAAGAGTAAGCAAACTTATGACCGATATCCTACAATATACTGTACCCATATATAAGTGACTCTGCATTGTAACGCTATATCCGACACTCGCGCAAAATGCTCGTTTGTAAATCGTAGTGCCAAACGTCACCCCTAATTGATATTTACACTCCAGTAAATATGGTTAAATTAACTCACTTGTGATGCGCATTTTGTAATACTTTGCTTGCAAGAATGAATTACCATATATATGTATATATATATATATATATATATATATATATATATATATATATATATATATATATATATATATATATAAACCAAATGGAAAAGCACCACACCAGTAAAAACATAAAACAAATAGTAAAAACTGGTAAAACAAGAGCATATATTTAGCTTTCAGGACCACCGGCCCCTTCCTCAGAAACGTGTTTAGACAACTAAAAGGCAAAACGAAAAACAGACACTATAAAACGGATGAAAGGCAAAAAGCACTTACTAGAAATTTAAAAACAGACCCAACCCAACACAAAAGATAAAATGTAAAAACTAGGACCCTAACAAAGGAGATAAAAGCTAAGTAGAAGCAGTTTTTTCAGTAATTTATCTTTTCAGGAACGTTCCGTTATTACAGAATTACAAAATAACTTTGAACTTGTTATTAAGGAAGCTGACAAAGGTTCAGGGGTTGTCGTTATGGACAAAGAAAGGTATGTTAAAGAAGGCTATCGTCATTATATATATATATATATATATATATATATATATATATATATATATATATATATATATATATATATATATATATATATATTATACTGTGTATTCGTGTACATTACATTTAAAGGCAACAGCAGTCTTAAACTTATTTTGAAACAAAAGCTAAATTTGACAATTTTCTTCTTATTTTTCTTTAAAGCACCTTTTATAAAACGTTAGGATTTCAATATTGCATATTTAAGGTAAGCCGAGCGGTAAGTTTCACATTTGAGGAGGAGAATTAATGACATGCATGACACTCAAGAGCCAACATAAAACAGGAGTCTACTACACTACTTTAAGTCAGGGTGACTGAACTTCCCCTTTAATTGTACACTGTAAAAATGGTTCAAAATCGCTGTAAATTTACAGAACAAAATTTAAAGAGAAACATAAAGATTACAGAAAAGTTCTGGTAATAAGTTTCCAGAACTTTTCTGTAATCTTTATCTCTTTATTTTGGTGCTCTGTAAATCTACCTCATTTTCACAGTGTATCGTGTGTAAAGAAAGTGTGTCGTCTTGCGGGATTTATATTTTTATTAAAGGCAATGGAGGCGCTACAAGGGAGGGGAGAGGGAGAACTTCCCACCAGATTTTTTCCGTACCCCCACTTGCCCCCAAGAGAGGTCAGTTAGTTAGGAGTTGGATTAGCTGAAAAAATAAAGAATATATCTGTCTAGAGACTTATTTTTCATCCAGACTCATGCTAAACCTCTGAGATTCCGGAACTCCGCCCTCTGGACCACACCCCCTAAAACGGGAGTTTGGGCTCGGTTTCGCGCTGCACCAGATTTTGTTTTTGCGCCCAACTTTATCCTTTGCACTTAGTTTGCTCCCCAATTTTGACATTCTGGTGCCGCTACTGATTATGCGTGTAAATAGATATATTTATTTTTGGGGAGTTCCGGGGCAACAGGAAGGAGTAAACTCATTAGATCTTACACGGCGTAGGCCTAAATTGTAATATAAAAAGAATTTTCGATGATGGTAAACGCTTGCTTATTTTATCCCAATCGACATTCTGGCGAAGCTACTGATTATTCGTGTAAAAACACGTATTTTTTGAGGTTTTCTTGGCAATAGGAAGGGGTAAACGCATGGGATCTTACTCGGCGTGGGCCTTAATTGTAACATAAAAAGAATATTCGATGATGATAAGCGCTTGCTTATTTTAGCCCAACCGATCTTCTTTACTCGTCCTAAACAAGAAATGTTTTTTTCTTTAAATTTTTTAATGTTTTTGTTTTTAACTTTTATTGTTCATTTATATGTGCAGACTAAATATCGTTATGTAAGTGTTACACTCAACGTTCAAATATCTAATTCATCAGACTTTTTATTAGCTATTTATCTGTTTATATAACCAGATAATCTGTTTTCTCCCTTCTGGGAACTTTCTACGATAATCTTCTTGAATAGGTTGCAAAGTCATTAAGGTACGACTGGGCTCCATAGCCTAAGATACTATTGTTTCCGTTAGTCGCAGTTCAACTGTTTTAAATGACTGAGTACGACCCTAGTAGTATAAAATGTATTGCACAGCAGGTAGAATATGTGCCGATCGACATACCTTCATACTGACTGTCTGTGGAGTGCGGTTAGGGCACGGCTAGATTACTCTGGCCGGCAATGGAGGGGGGGGGGGGGAAGGGGAGGGGTTGGGTATGTCATATTTCTGGGTGAACAAATGAAGTCAATGGGACGTTTCTAACAAAATAACAAAATAACTTGTACCTGGTCAGTGGTCTTAGTGCCTTATTTTAGCGAAGAGGAAGCACAGGGAAGCGTAAAATGGAGCCTGACGAATACTGAGGGTGGTGGGGGAGGGATGGTAGCAGAAGTCAATTCTTTCTTCCAAGAATATTACTATAGCAACACTTTGCATGGAATTCCCATTTGCTGTGTTTGACGGTACCTTAACAGTCTTACAGAAAAGCCTTCAATTTTTCTTGTACCACATGTGGTTGCAAGGCAAATTGAACTGATCAGCGCCCCCCCTCCCCCCCCCCCCCCACTGGACAAAACACTTTTTAGTAACAGGGACCAATCTTTTTGCATATAACAGGTTAGAAAAACATTAAAAAGTGGACAGCTTTCATGGAATGTTGGCCACTGCCTGTTTTCATACAGGCCGATGTAGCTTACATAATTAATATATAACTTTATTGAACGTTTCCTCCTGTAGCTTGGTAGGAGGTCTCTTTCACAAGATTAAAATAACTGCTTGTCGCATATCAGTCGATCGAGCTAGTTCAGCTCATTGGATGAGATGCCAAACGATAGATAGTGCATACTTTTCAGACAGTATAATGTACGCAAGGCGCAGATAAGCCACAGTACGTTCAACCTTTAAGTTATGAAAGCTATATGAAATAATTTACGGAACTGAGATGTGCATGAATTGCTTAGACCACCACAGCACAATAATATAATTAATACGCGAACTTCATAACTGAATTAATTCCTTTTAATTTCCTGATTGAAGGATTGGCGCCCCTTAGTTGATGAGAAACAGTAAAGGGAAACTCATTTCTCACACATACTAATTAATCTTGTCATGCAAAATACCACAGAGAATATACAACTCGACAATGAACCTATAAATAGACAAGGCTACTTAAACATTCACAGCAATTTGATAACCTCACGCTCATTATTTTTAGAAATATTTTCATTAAGACATATGAAAGATTGCACACTTTCATATTCTAATGTTATGCACATACAAAGCAGTCATCATTTCAGTGGTCGGGCTGTCGAGAAGATTGTAATATTCAAGGGGCGATTTTTACAAACTCATTAAATGGATACTTCAGAGAAATGAATAGGAGTAAGGTCAATGTGCTTTTTGTGCAGTCGTTATATATTCTGTTTTGTTGAATTGCAAGCAGTTTGGTAATGGGTCAAGATGACAAAAATATTGATGAAAGTGCAAACATGGAAAAGTCTAGCCTGATAGGTAGGCTGATAAATATGCAACAAAGACTATAGTTTTAAATTTGAACTCTATTTATTCTACCCAAAATTTTAATGGCTTATAAAAGCGAAGCATATAATGTTTACCTTTCCCAGATCCCGGGGAGGGTTTCAGAAGGGCCTAAATATTAATAAAATTAAATTACAGATCAGAACGCATTTTGAAACTTACCTGGCAATACAGAGTGGCGTTCATCTTCGACAGCTCGTATTGGTATTGTCTCAGAAGACCTCGCCTTGTTCTTCGAAGAAGCTGTTGACCGCGGGCCATTTCGTCTGGCGAGTACCACGGTTAGAAGGCTCCCAACGGCAATGCACAGAATAAATGATGGCTTCATCGCTTCGGCTAAATGAACCCGCTCTGATCCTTAGAACACTAACCGCCCACGAAAAAATAAACTTGGAATTATGAGTTTAAACGGCAGGTCAAACTTACTTTTTTCCTTTCTCCCCTTGATTTTCCAATAATAACATATCCAGGGTATCCCTTTTCCTTGAACTAAGTTCGATAACCGGGATCTATCTTACCAGCTCGCTAATCAATACTCCGTCCTTATATTTTCCACTTTTTTTCTCTCAAACAGTAAAAAATATTGATCCAAAGTAAGAAAGGAATTTCCTTCAGGTTTTGTTCTTGCGGTATCGAAAAACGAGTCAGCGTTTGTTAATTTTTCGCTCTCCTTAGTAATGCAAAAACACACATCGTGGCAAGAAATTTACTGCTAGTGACAGGGTCATGCACGCCAAGTGGCCGAGGTATCCTGTTAAAACTGATTTGAATTTGGAATAAACTACCAACTGTAGACGAAGTGTTGCAAATGCGAGCAGCCCCCAGAATTACGTTTACTCTCGATTAACTGGCTCTGCGGTTAAATAAATCGCCAAAAATCGCTTCTAACTTTTCGCTTTTTTAATAGACTATTGGGACTTGCCCAGAGACACACGACTGCACTTTAACTGCTAAACTTCCGACAAAAATGTATGTATACTTTTGTTGGTTCAAAAGTACAAGTCAAACAGCTGGTTAGAGGCAGACAAGTGACGTGAACTAATGGTAAGGTTAACTTGAAGGAACTAATTCTCTTCAGAAATGCTTGTTTATCCTCAACTGGTTGAGTGCAGTTATGTCGAATGCAAAGACGGTACTCACGTTTTTATAGTGTCGGGGAAATGAAGAGGTCACGGGTCTTTTGTACGGGAGGGGCTTAACTCTCAATTGTCGAGACGCACACTGCTAAATTGATTGACTTGAAAATTGTCAAATTGGATTAATTAACAAGTACAAGAGAGACCACTTAAGGTGCTAACTACTTTATACCTTTATGACAATGTTTATTGCTAAATAAGGAGTAGACTACAAGGCTGTACCAACCCGTGAATCTGTTATGAGAGAGTTCAACTTGTGTTTTATTAGTGTACTGCCTTGTTCGTCTGGAAAATCTATTTTCAGTTTAGGCATGTGCATAATGTATATTTGACCGTCGCTGGTGTTTGACAGCCACCTTTTAAGGTTGAAATTGATGGTTCTGGGGAGGGAACAAAGCTGGGGGTGGGGTTACTAAATATATCTATAAACTACAGTGGTGGGTTGAAACATTTTATAAGGTTAGGTAGTTCGATACCCAAACACGTCCTGCATGTTATATATCACACATGAAATAAACTTCTAAATGGAATGCCATTTCCATAGACCACAGTAGTGTGAATCCTACACGGCATGTTTAGAGAGTTGCTATAACTAAAAATAATCATGAGCAACTCCAAAGGACTTCTCGCTATTTGATTCATTTACGATGTAGGGTGCGCAAATTGGATATAATTGAGCGGTAATGAGTAGAAGAAATGATTTTAAGATTGCTACAATAGAACGTTTTCTGCAACAGGTTGGTCTGAGCAGTTCAAGGGGAGCAGTTTGTAGTTTAAAGTTTGGTTTCGCCGAACGGCCCTTTGCCAGAAGGTTGGGAGGACTTTAGAAAAAGGTTGGTCTGAGTGAGTCGCGTCAGACTTATTCAAAATAGCAGCTAAATATCAATGTCAAATTTTCTGCCATTTTTTTCAATTCTTCATGATATTTTAATGAATAAAAAGTACGTCTATGCGGGGTGGTCCAAGCAATCACCTCAACTCGGAGCAGTGCAGTAGACTGTCCTGATTGGCTTTGAGAGTCATGTGACAACATTTTTTCTCTCTTCAAGTGTGAAATTAACTAAAGGTAAGTGCTTCGTTTACCTTCGATATGCAATACTGAAGTCATAAAATATGGTGGAAGATACTTTGAAGAGAAATAAGAAGAAAATTGTGATGTTTCGCTGTTGCTTCAAAATAATTTTGGGACAACTGCTCTTGCCATTTACAAAATGTCTGGAACCTACTGCCGCTGTTCTTGGTGCTCATCATTAACAATGCAGTAAGAAAAACAATCCAGTGAGCCACAACTTGAAAAGGGACCTAGGCCCTCCCGATTCAAAGCAAGAAGCTAGAATCGGAGCCCAAAACCTAAAATCTTTAGCGTAAAACTTGGCTAACAATGATATTCACAATGGGACAATATGTTTCGATGTCTTTATTCCGAGTCTACAATCAGGTCCATGATAGGATAAAGGTTCGGTTAGAACACATCATATCAACTCATTGACCTCAACTAAGTTGAAAGAAAAGCGCTTACAGTAGTCAAAAGAAAGAAATGTCGCTAAATTGGGTTCATAGAGGTGTTAGCCATTAGAAACTACCGTATGTTTTTAAGGGCAATTGCAGTAGCCCAGACTTTTTTCAAAACAACGACTAAATTATTCAGGGCCCTATACGTGTCAAAATTGAATTACAAAAATACTGTCACATGGTTTTCAAGAGCCATTCATAAAATCATTTATAGTCCAATAATACAGTTATGTTCAAAGAAATTGATATCTTTGAATTGTGTTGTTAAGACAGATTTAAAGTCGGAGGTAAAAACAGATATGAAGCTGAAGATTTAAATTTGTTGATCTGTTTCTATAATGTTAATTTGTGCTTAACTAATAATTGCTCCAAAAACCGAAATCATTTTGCACTTTTTCTGACAAGCATATGCCCGTAGTGTCCCGTGGTTTGACCCTAGTAACTTTAAAAAAATGGCGGCGCGCTCTGATATATACATACACGATACCTGAACTACCGTGCCATCCTGGACTTTCTTGTTCGCAAAATGAAGACCTCTCCACGCTTGCGAAAAATCGAATGAGAACATACATGATAGGTGGTTGAAACTTGTGGCTTTCTTCATGAAATCGTGTAAATTGGATGAAAGTGTTAGTTACCGGTAATGTGACATTATCTCAACAATCTTCCACATTGATTGGGAATGACTTACATGCGCGGCGTTTTCTTAGAATCCAAGACTCCAGACCAATTGGAGCCATGCTTTTCATTGAATTGGGGATTTTGTGGATTCTGAGGACTCCATTTGATTTAGAGTTGGTTTAAAATTTGATTTAAAAGTGACTCTGTTTATGGTCCTCGGAGGAATAACCATACATTCGACGCAGTTTCACATAGGTAATGATAGCGTTTTGACATGTACTATGTGATCGTAAGTTTATGCAACGAATGTTCCAAGTGAACGATTTAATTGTAATAAACTTTCCCGACAGGTGTGAATATATTTTCTCTGAAGCATCCAGCCAATATTGGCGTATTAGTAATACACACCCGAAAACTGCCAGTTTTATTATAAACTTTAAGTATACAAATATTTCAGTATCGGGTGTATGTGACGACACCACTGTGATCACGATATCATCACTAATTTGTTGAAGTTTTAGTAAAAGATATAGTTAGCCCACGATCTGACTCAGAGGAGTGAAAATTTCCCAACATTTACTCTCTGAGACATTAAAAACGAAAACCACCCTTTAAGAGAAGAAGTAGCGAAAAATCCAGATATGGAGGGAAAAATTTCCATCGAAAATTGTAATTTTCCTCGTTTCCTATAGAATATTCAGTCTTAATGTTAGATTCTTCCCTAATGTAAGTCTTATATTTAGAAAGCAGGTCTCATTCACAGACACTCTTGGAAGATCTATTAGCTTTTCAACTTTAAAGGTACCGAATTTTAATTGCTGATGTTAATATCGACAAGCTACTGTAGTAAGAGCAACTAGGATTACAAGTCATTATTATCAGATTATTGGGCAACAAAATCGAAATGAAATTCTTTGAACTAACTCAGTATGTCAAATCAAGGTGCAGTGACCAATTGTATTTAGAGATAGGCTATTAACACATTCCTACATATGCTTGTGTGAGACTAAAGGACCTTTAAAAAATAGAGTCATTTAATTTAAAAAAAAAAACGATTGTCATTTGCACGTTCATGCAGAATAAGACAAGTCCGTCCAAATGATCACGTGTTTGGTCTAACGGTGAGCATCTGTCTCTACATTTATGTTATTTCAAGTAGAAATCTCCAACAGCTGATTTGAATATCCAACCCCCCCCCCCCAAAAAAAAAAACAAAAAAACAAAAAAACAAAAAAACAAAAAAAAAACTACGTGCACAGATTAACAGTCCTTAGCTCATTTGATCATCTGAGCCTCCCACCAAATCACCAGCATATATCCAGCATATAGATGAATAAGCGTTTTTTGTAAGAGCACACGCTATTTATAAACGCTATATGACTCACACGACACCCCATAACAACTGTGAACCGTAGACCCATTACCCCACTTTCACTGGTATCCTTTTTAATTGGATTTTTCGGATGACAATGTCAGGGCATAATTAATGTTCCCGTGTTGGCGTTGTTAATCCTTCGTCGTGTAATATTTTTACGATCATCGATATACCATATAAATGTTTTGTACTGCTCTCAATCACAATCGAATCTGATTTTTTTCTAGCAATTAATAAATTATGCTTGTCACAAGTAGAGGTCATTCAAACCGGTGTGAAATGCGAAACATCTAGGTTGCAGAAATGTCACGAAAGGTCCTTTCCCATTTTAATCCTTTGCTCGTTTCAGTCGTTCATCTTTCCGATTAAATTAACTGAAACGACTGTTTAACGACTACGGTTACAGTTCAATTATTTAATGTAGTCTATGACTAGCCTATCCATCAGCAGATTCTCAGCATAGCGGCTGTTATACTATATAGAACTGAAATGAACAACCTGTGCCTCTCTCCGTGGATATTGTAAGGAATCTCTGGACCAGGCAAGTGATTGGTCGACAGGTATGATTGTATGTCCAATAAATGGTATATAAATATTTAGGAGCAACTGTTAGAAACCATCAGGCGGAGTGTGACGTCAAACTTTTTGCGATATCTTACTACCTGTGACCGACTTGTTTTCAATTTTATTGAATATCTCATACAAAGCTTTATCCTAGACAAAGTCAAGGCCAATTTCGATTCCAATGGCCCATTTTGAGTCATGTCACCAGACCATTAAGGTGCCACCATTTGAGTCACTGATTCACTGCATGTTTTCATGGTCAGAATGGAACTACCCATGGTCATGATAAAGTTAAAGCATATTATCTGAGATCACATGTGTATAGCTTCTTCGAGTAGCAGCCCTTTGCCAGAGGGTCGGAAGGACTTTAGAAAAAGCATGTGTAAGAAGGAACGTTTATTTAATGTGAAGAGTATTAACTACCCAGAACGCAGCCATAATTCCTATCAGAGTTCATTGAAAATTGATCATTTTACAAGTTAATTTCTGACTTGCAGTTATGCAAAAAATTATGAATAAACATGAGCTAAACACGCAAATCTGGTGATATCTAGAGAGGGACATGTTACGTGGTTAAAATTTCGTGATGTGCTATTGTGATATTTCTATTCTATAACAGTTGCAACATCAGTATATCCCTGCCAGCACACCATATTGGGTCCCGATTTGGGCCAAGTTGGGCTCCCGATTGGGGCCCAATCAGTTTTGTCAGTGGGCTTTCATTAGGCCCCAATTGGGATAACTTAGCCCAATAAGCCCCACTGGGTCTTAACTTGGCCCCAAAGAGTTTACAGCATCCCTCCCATCTTTCTGGCAAGCACAGTTGGGCCCAATTGGGACCTGATGACAAAACCAACCTCAACAGCCCAAGCCCAACTTAGCCCAAGCTTCCCAAGTAAAACCCACTTGGGGCCCAACCGGGCTTGCTTGCTGGGATATTGGAGGTTTTACTCTCTAAGTTTAAATTGTGTAATTGACAACCATCGGTATCAATATCCAAACTGCTAATTATCTGATGAGTAATTAAAATG
Source organism: Holothuria scabra (assembly GCA_037179385.1). Taxonomy (NCBI): domain Eukaryota; kingdom Metazoa; phylum Echinodermata; class Holothuroidea; order Aspidochirotida; family Holothuriidae; genus Holothuria; species Holothuria scabra. The sequence continues at coordinate 21,014,304 of CM074195.1, read as the reverse complement.
TAATTTATAAGAGGTTAGTAAAAGAAATGCCGTTACTGTGCAACACTACCAGACTCCACATCATTATTTTTGCATATGCCATAACAATTTGCTTCAGACACATTCAAACTTTGAAGAGGTGTGTAGCTCGAAAACCGGAAAACCGTAAAAGGTAATGACATAATTCCAACAAATTTTTCCTTATGATGGTGTACAGGATTTTTTTGCTGACATGTCACACTACCTTTACTGTTTACGGTGGAAAAGTTAAACCGGATTTGGGCGAAAAGTCACCTTTTCCCCCTTAGGCTGCCGCCCCTGGAGCTGAACGAAAAGACTTCGTCCGCTCCGGGGCTACCTTTTCCGCGTAATCGAAATAATGGAGTAGATCGCTATACCAAGGTATCACGTAAGTTTGAATTCGGGGAACACATTTTTCAAAATTTTCGGGTAGATGCGCACTGTTTAACAAGGTGTTTCTTGATTGGTTGTTGCCATTGTATCGAATCGACTGTATTCTTTGCTAAGGTTATGGATTAGGTTCAGGATTAGGCTATCGTTAGTCAGTAAGGAAATTTCTTGTTAAACAGTGCGCATCGCCCCAGATTTTCTAGCTGTTTTGATTCCAAGTTTTTTTCACATGACATATCATCAGGATGATGTGCCACTAGTGTGATCTTCATCGCACAGGATTGGTGGCAGCGCCATGCAGAATGTCAAAATTAGGGAGGGGCAAATTATAGGATAAAGGAATCTTTTTAGGAGGCAAAAAAATTTCACGCAGAGCGAAGAGAACGCAAGGTGAGCGCTTCTGCAGGTGGAATGATCCAGTGGCATAGCCCTGGTGGGGTCCAGGGGGCTTCAGAAGTTTTGAAGGTTTAGCATGTCTCTTGATTAAGACTAACTGACAGGAATAGTTAAGTATGTATTTTCGGTCGACCCAAATCCTAAATAGACTAACTTAAGGGTGGGGGTGGAGAATACTGAGGGCAGGAGAAATATCTTTGGGGCAAATGCCCTCCGTAGCGGAGCCATTGTATAGGACGGACTGGAATATATATTAGCTCATTCCAATACTTGTTAACCCCGCACCTCCCGCTATCAACTTTCCCTTTCCGCTCACATCTTTCTTCTGAGATTCGTTAGCTACAGGCGCAACAATCAATTGTAACGGTTGAACTGCGTAGCCTCTGTGGCTGTCGTCTCCTTCTGAGGCTTTCATCCCCAGACGGTTTTTCGTAGTGATGGGTTAGACGAAAAACGCCATCCGTTCCGAAAGATATGAAACGGTATGTTCCACGAAATTTGGTCTTAAAAAGTCATCAGTCTTTTGTTCTGCTTGATTCGGCGATATGTCTCCACTCTCGGGAGGTTGTCGGTGGGGTTACCAGCTATCCAGGCAGATAGATGCTAAATTGCAATTCCTCATAGCACTGCATAGGCTTGCTGTTGATGCACCATGGCATGTATTTCTCAAAAAGCATATGCTGCCCCTGAACTTGCAGGTGGTCAAGTTGCTCAACTATTCTTAGACATATTTTTTTTTACAAATGCCTACCCATGCAGTATGCACTGCAGCCTCGATTGAGACCAACAGATCAGGGAGCTGTTATTTGGAAATCCAAATAACAGCTCCCTGAACAGATCATTCAATGATCAAATCTTATTTTGACTTCTCACTCAATGAACTACTATTGAACCTCCTGAACTTAATGCTTATTTCTCGCCCGGTAATGTAGTCATCCTTCTAGGAGAAGGTCTGGTCCATTTATTAGCAAATTCGTGGCTTGAGAGAAGTATTAACGTAATGTTGTATAAGGAAGGGGTAAATTTTACTTTTTCTAAAGGGATTTCCAAGGGCCCAATGCTATTATGGGAGGCAGGGACTTAACCACCCAGGCCTGTAGCAAAGGAAGAATGGGCAAAGCCACTGAAGATGATTCGACTGAAAAGTTTAAAGCTGCCATTGACTTAACAAATTTGATCTTGGGAAATTTCGCAGCGGAAGCAATTTCGTCCCTTCAGTGCCGCGATTGTGATATGAGTTATAACTTACCCCAACGATTTTGCATAAGCCTTGGAGAATCCGCAAAGACTTCACGCATGTAAAATTTGAGGCACTTTGAACAAAGTTTGAAAAAGTTGTAATCGGGATGGTCTAAGTTCTTACCCATTCATTTAAAGGGTGAGAGTGAGCAGTTGGGTAACGAGGATGGAATTTTTAGGGGCCTAGGTAACCAGTGGGGGTGGGGGGCTGGTACTCCCTAGGGTCAGGTGCGGCAAGACTATATAAGCGGAGCGTTACCATCAGTTGGCGCGAAGCGTACAAGAGAATTTTGGGCTTTACAAACCCTCCAGATGGCCGGAAACGGCACTTCCCACGTGTTTTGAACTGGATGTACCCAGCCTTGAAATAAGAATTTCATGTCTACCACTTCTCAAATAATGAGAATAAAAAATCAATCTATGAAAAATGGTAAAACATGAACTTTTTAGGGACCCCAAAACTGGGCATTTCTGATCTGTGGACTGGGGGATGAGACTAAAGGGAACCGGTATCTCCCTTTTCCTTGGGAAAAATTGTAAACTTCAGGAGGACGTAGATCGCAAATGCGGCAATATTTGAATAAATTTCATCTTTAATAGGAAAACGAAAAGTAGTTGTGTTTCCCTCTGAGAAATTTTCTTTGCATTAGATTTCCTAGATGCAAAATGGTGCTCTGTTTGGCAAAACTTTTAACTGATTATAGGCCTACGTTTTAGGATTTTCCTTTTTGGGAGCATGACAAATTTCAAAATACTCATTTTTAGTCTTTTTTCAGATTTTACAAGTGACATACATATTGCCGAAGAAAAAATGTTTTCCGGGTTTCAGTGGTGTCTGCATGCAACATAGTGCAATATTTGTTCAGTCATCGGCAGATTGTTACATTACGAGGTCAAATTTAAAATACTACGAGTAAATCTCTAAAATAATTAAACCGCAAAGCAGAAGTATGGATCATGTCAGAAACATATAAAATCCGGACCTTGTGGACATGTTACAAATCCGTCTAGTAGTAAAAAGAGGACTTGCCGAAAAAATCGTTCTACAATGGCACTTGTCATAGGCAGGAGTGGGCACGACATAGGCCTTCTTGTTAAGGATGGAAGGGAAGAATTATTCGAAGGCAGTACCTTATCTTATCCTTATACATATTTTGTGTATGATAAAGTATTGGAATGGTCGAGTAAGAATGGTCTCCAGTGTATGATTGCCCTTTTTTAGTAAATCGACAAGCCATCCAAAAGGCAGAAAGGGTCTTAACCTAACATAACTAAGTCACATTCGAGTTTGTCGCGAGACGCTGGTTTTATCTTCGAAGTGAAATGTAATAAACGACAGTGCAGATTATAGTAGATATCTAATTCAGTGAAAGTAGGTATTTTGAAGTTATTACTTGATTTCATACGTGCGCACAAAATGTTTATGACACACATTCATGCATGTTTTCTTAATTGTTGTACATTTTATTTATTTACTGTTTTTTTTTTTTTTTTGAAGGAAATACTTCAAAGTTTATTACCGTTCAAATATTTTATTTTTCTCAATTACTTTATCAGGACCCAAAAAATTTCGGAGGGGGGATACTGAAGGAAATCTGGGAGGCATAGGCCCCAGCCCCCCCCCCCCCCCCAGTGCTACGCCACTGAAAGTGAGTATACCCCAACTTAAAGAAGTGCAGTACACTCCTTTTTCAGGATTGGCTATTTAGAGTCATGTGACAATATTTTTCTCTCAATTGTGAAGGTTGCTAGGAGTAACTGCAGGTTTCACCTTGAATATGCATATCGAAATCCTAAAATATTATTGAGAATACTTTGCAGCGATAAAAGGGGAACATTGTTGCCTTTAGCGACTGATTTAAAACAAGTTTGGGGGACTTCTCTTGCCCTTTAAGGGAAACCAGTCAAATGAAATAAACTGATCTTTACTCTGCCAAAAATGACAAAAATACGTTTGTACAAAAACACACAAATGAAATTAACAAAAAATAGGTTTCTAGGTTTACAGCATTGCCATCAAACATTAAAGGGCTCGGGTTTAACCACTGATGCATTTTCCACTTGTACGACGCAAGACAGAAAAACGATTTATTCGAAAATCTTCTCAATCATATTTGTAACATGATATCGAGTCTGTCCTGTCGCCCGGAGATACATGAATGTTCCTTTGCTGTCAAAATATATCTCTCGGATCGCTGTCATGACTACTCGACCCCTTTGCCAAAGACTTGACTCGAAGAAGCACTGGAAAGGAGAAACTCATTTGACAAGTGTGTTTTCTTTCGTTTAGCCTATAAAGATACATCTCCAATAAAAGTCAAGACGTGGGATGAACTTGTATAATTTACATCAAATTCCAAAACGGCGGGCCCGAATACCAGATATAAGTTCCTCGATCGTGCTAGGTCTGAGGAGCTAGCTGCCATCCTCCCCCATGTGCATCGGACCTCCCACACATATGTGAGGTCACCATCTGACCTTTGAACCATGTGCCCTGTCGAAACATGATATACAACATCACATCTAATTGGTTTGTTGGTTTGTCAAAGACTCACAGTGCCAATTTGATTTAGAGCAAGAGTTTCTTTGTCTCTCTGACAATATTACGTGCCCCCGTGCAACAAGGGGCATACGACTTTCAAATCGAATTGCGCTCATGCATAAACTTTACTATTTTGATTACGCTCCGTGCGACTCCCAAACCAACACATTTACTATATGAAATATAATAGTCACTGAAACTTTTAGTATATCAAGTGCAAACACATGGGGTGAGTCTCTGGATACAGCGTAAGTACATAAACGCTAGTTTACAGTAGATGTAGCCTACGTGAAATCATGTCTGTTGGTAATATGCATACGTTTATGCTTTAGTCTATACGAATTACTTGCATATATTGGCAGTTCACGTCAAGTATCCCTTACGGGTTCCCACGCCTGATGCGGAAACAATCGTAATAAAAAGACATGCATATACGCCACTGCTTGTCACATAGGCGAAACTTTTTCAAAATGACTTAGACTGCAGTTAGAGAACGAAGTCGGCATTCATTTGAAGACGATGGTACCACCTTTGACCATGGAAATACTACCTCCGAGGTAATACTTCCATGATTTAACCACTTGAGATGGAAATAGAAACAAAAACATGAAAAAACAAGGTGGATAAAAATACAGACAAAAATAACGAAAATATGAGCAGGTCCTCGTATTACCTCATTCATGTTTACAAACAAGTGACGTCACGACTGCCTGGCAACAGAGTTGATGAGGTACGCGTACATTTCGTCACAATGACACGTAGATTTTAACTCGTCTACCTTCTGCGTGCAATCGCGAGGTTACTGGAGCGCTCAGAACCGAAAGTGCACACATATGTTCATGCGCAGTGCCATATGCCAACCAGTGACGTAAACGTGAATGAGTCTATTGCGTATTTTCCGGACATTCAGATGGTTTCTGGCGGTAGGACGGTAATCTACATTTAACACCATGATTTTGGCATTTCCTAAGGTTACTTTGTTCATTCCAAGGACTGATGTCATGATACCCATTCTGCAAAATAATTTATCTAAAGGCTTAAAAAGGCCCAGTTCTCTCACCCCAAACAGTACCGATTTTCATAGCCTTCTTACTTAGTCCCCTCCAACGGTTATCTGAAATTCATCCTTATCCAGACACAATCTCAGTTTATTGCCTCTGGGTGAGTATATAAAAGCTCAATGCGTATAATCAAAACACTCTCAGTACACTTCATGTTGTGTAATATAAGCTTTAATACTCTGCATTTTTGAATAAGCTGTGAATCAAAAAGCTGAGCCAATTCAGAATTTCTGTATACGTATAGAGGGATGCGGGAATTATTGGGGGACGTTTTGTTCTATAATTACCCAATCTTTTTTTTGAAAAGTTGCAAGTATTAGGAGAAAAATAGTTTCGTTTTACTTCGTTTTCGTTTATTTTTCCAATTGCAATACATGCACTAGCTCACACAAAAAGAATAACAGATACATAATTGACGTACGTATCAAAAGGAAAAAAATGAACCAGATGAAGCTAAACCCCTTTCTAATCCGGTCCAGTCCAGAGGTTTTGTTTGAAAATGTAGCATTACATCATGACGCTATGTACGTATATAGAAAGTGCATCAGTGATTCAAAGGAAAATTAAGGCCCACATGCCTAACACATAGAAACAGATGTGAGGAAAACATGTTTGTTGAAGTACTTCTTAACCAAATAAATACTAGGGAAATTTCACAGAGCCAAAAATCAGGAAGGTTTCGTGTTTAAAAACAATTGATGTTCTGTTTTAAACGAAGGAGTTCTTAGAAACTAGCAACTCCTGATTAAATATTCATTCTAATAGTCCAATGAAAAACAACCAGTCTCATTCCATGTGTTTTGTGCACAAACGCGGTTTAAAGAGGCTCACTGAGTTGGTTCATGAAATCAAAGAACATTTTCCCAAACCTGTTAAGTTTTCTTCACATTCCAATGACAAATGGTCAAACTTAGACAATTCCCATATCCTACATATAAATAACTGTTTTATGAGTGAGTACTAAATGGTTTAATTTGTTAATCAAAAAGTTGTGACCAGACACTTTTTCAAATTATGCACAAGATCGTTACAAGTCAGGAAACCAAAAATTCAAAATTTTAACCTTTTTCTTAACTATTGGATATGAAACTTGACTTATTATGCTAACTATAAGTATAACAAGGCGTTAAGGACCCTTCAGCACTCTCATTAAGTTATAGAAAAACTCAATGAGCCCCTTTAATATGTGTACCTTTCCTCATAGCGGCGAGACGGTGCCTTTGTCACCTATGTAAATGCTGACCAAATATAGGTTAGTTAGTTTGTTGGTTAGTTAGTTAGATGGAGTTTTACGGCCCAGTTTTCAACCTATTGGTTTAAGTCGAGCCGGCAAAGGCCTTTTTCCAGTTTTGGCTCACTGACTTCGTTCCCTACTCCATTGCCTATAAGGAGCATCACACACAACGGTAGTAGGTTCCATTTTATAGTCTTTGGTATGCCTCGACTTGGGAATCGAACCCGGGCCTTCCGCATGAGAGGCGGATGCTCTACCGTTAGACCAAACACGCGGACCAATTATGGGCTGGGTGTTTTTGGCAGCGATGAGCTGAACAGAAAGGTTTGTTTGTTTTGCGAGGTAGACAGTACGATGCCTGCAGAAAGGTACATAAACGTTTTGCTCAGTTTTTGACACTAAAAATCGTTGATGTAATGAATTTTAATAGATAACATTTTCGTTAAACTATTCTATGTGATAATTTGTTTGACCCATTAAGGTCAACATTTCTGTGTCCTCATCTTCATTGTCCACAACTTCATTGACCACATCTTAAAACGGAGAAACTACGGTAACTTCATAATTTTGTTTTGTTTAATTATGATCATCACGATATTTTTGTCTATCGGTGTATAAACGTTAACTGTAAATACCTAAAAATATCTGTAAATACTTGTAAATATATTTTTTCTTCTACTGTTTATGTATACTTTCAGGATGAAAATAAAATTTAATAGGAAAGGTACTAATCGATACCAATGTTACACCTAATACACCCAAAAAGGTTTTCTTTTTTTTTTTTTTGGAAGAACTTTATTTCCATCCTCAACATATGTACATACAAAACAGCAAATTAAATGATAAAAATAATAATATATACAAGTATTTACAGCTGAACAATTTATCACACATCACTCTTTCAATAATACCCTGACTCATTATGCAATTACGGTAAATTAACATTTCTTTTATTTTTAAAAGAACTTTATTCCCATCCTTGGAAAGTAACTTTAATATTTACAAGTATTTACAGCTTAATTAATTAATTTTTACAGAGCTAAAATATTTACATGTTTATACAATTTTACACACATTTCACAGTACCAATCAAATCCCACAGAGTATCAAGGAAGAATAACTTAACACAAATAATCACAAATCACAAACAAAATGTTACAGACGAAATTCCAGCTTTTTGTCTCTCCTGATGACGAAAGAGTTATTACCCACCCAAACCTTATCGAACTTAGTTTTAATGAAACGTTTGTAATCAGCTGCGACCCTTGTCTTGATCTCTGTAATAATTATAGAAAGAATTGTTGGAGTAGATTGACACTTAGATTCAAACACCTGAAGACACCTAGATTTCCATAGAATAAACTTTGTAGTACAAAACACATTCCAAACTTTGCTAAACACTGATTTTTCAATACTGTTGCGGGGGAAGCCATATAAAAAGAAGTTTTCCACGAGGCGCGGATGAGGGAGCCCGTTGGTCACATCATCATAGACTCTCTTAACCCATTCTAAGATAGGTTGTATCTTTGGACATTCCCAAAGTAAGTGGGAAACCGTTTCAATTTCGGTGCAACCTTCAAAGGGGCAAACACCGTCACCCATGCCCCACTTGTTAATCCGTTGCCCCGTGTATAGAATACCATGGGCTAAACGCCACTGGAAATTTTTAAGCTTTTCAAAAAAGAAAAGAAGAAGAAGAAGAAGAAGAAGAAGAAGAAGAAGAAGAAGAAGAAGAAGAAGAAGAAGAAGAAGAAGAAGAAGAAGAAGAAGAAGAAGAAGAAGAAGAAGAAGAAGAAGAAGAAGAAGAAGAAGAAGAAGAAGAAGAAGAAGAAGAAGAAGAAGAAGAAGAAGAAGAAGAAGAAGAAGAAGAAGAAGAAGAAGAAGAAGAAGAAGAAGAAGAAGAAGAAGAAGAAGAAGAAGAAGAAGAAGAAGAAGAAGAAGAAGAAGAAGAAGAAGAAGAAGAAGAAGAAGAAGAAGAAGAAGAAGAAGAAGAAGAAGAAGAAGAAGAAGAAGAAGAAGAAGAAGAAGAAGAAGAAGAAGAAGAAGAAGAAGAAGAAGAAGAAGAAGAAGAAGAAGAAGAAGAAGAAGAAGAAGAAGAAGAAGAAGAAGAAGAAGAAGAAGAAGAAGAAGAAGAAGAAGAAGAAGAAGAAGAAGAAGAAGAAGAAGAAGAAGAAGAAGAAGAAGAAGAAGAAGAAGAAGAAGAAGAAGAAGAAGAAGAAGAAGAAGAAGAAGAAGAAGAAGAAGAAGAAGAAGAAGAAGAAGAAGAAGAAGAAGAAGAAGAAGAAGAAGAAGAAGAAGAAGAAGAAGAAGAAGAAGAAGAAGAAGAAGAAGAAGAAGAAGAAGAAGAAGAAGAAGAAGAAGAAGAAGAAGAAGAAGAAGAAGAAGAAGAAGAAGAAGAAGAAGAAGAAGAAGAAGAAGAAGAAGAAGAAGAAGAAGAAGAAGAAGAAGAAGAAGAAGAAGATGAGAAAAAAAATCAAATTTGTTCCATTCATCAACTCGGTTCTTCTTCCAGACTCTCCTTAACGGTAGCACTACCAGACTACAACCCGTGTGATAAACTTATATAAAAGAGTATCTTTCAAACCATTTTAATCTAATTACTTGCAATTTGTCCAGGTACTTGCCCTCCCCTGCCTCTTTATAAAGCTTAATAAATCCGTTGAGAAGAATAGATTCTGAAAGGATGCAAGCAGAGTCGAGGAAATTGGTATTTAATTGCAGATCGATATCAAACGGGTTTATGTCTGGACTGGGATCTCGAGGGTCTGTGCATTAGAGCACATTAGAGTAATTGGTTTATTGCTCACATTGTACACATGAAATAGAAGAGGTGTGAGACGTCACTTTAACCGTCTAGCTGGGGATCAAATGAATGATTTAACTGGACCTGATTTGATCTTGACCGTCCAAATGTCACAATAGAATGGTCAGGATTCATTGTCCTTTTAAACGTTGTTTAGTATAAAATATTGATTGGCAATTAGTTCCACATGACGTGGTATAGGATTTGACGATGCTGCAACTATTCCGACGGCAACGAGAACTTCCCAAACTTAAACTGGAGCAGTTTGCTTTTGTCTTCCAATTTTTGAAAGGGCTGTAAGGCAGTGGCGGAGCTACCATATAGACAGAGGTGGCGGTCGCCCCCTTGACGGACTCAAATTGCCTGTCAGCGCCCTTTTTACTCTTTTTACCGCATTGAAGCATATGCATATACCGACATAATGCGCCCCTACAGCCCATTTTCGCCCCTCTGACCAAATATTCTTGTCCTACAAACTTTGAAGCCCCATACAGGCCATTCTTGCCCCCTATGACTTAACCACCTTCCTCCGCCACTGCAGTGTAAGGGGTTTTAGCATGTTACGACTCATAATTTCCTTCCTTACTATAAGCAGATAAGTGTTGCTATTTGCCAAATAGCATCTCCCTGCAGGGCTGCAGGGTCGCAGCATCCGGCGAGTAAACGGGCAAACTAGATCAAACTGGTAATTGTTGAGCACTACCCAGCAATTCTTTGGATTTGACGATTCTTTTGACTTTGAAAGTATAGCCTAAAAATTCGACTTACCATGCAAGTAAATTCTAGCCGAAAGTTACGGATTGGTCGGGCTAATGCTAATTTTAATCTTTTAGGTTAAAGGAGTACCGGTATCAAACATTTTGTGAAATTCTAAACATTTTGGGGAAAATATGATCAGCTTTTTCAGCTGGGATAATGTGATAGTGACCAACCCCCTTCTCTTCTCTAATGTGAAAATCACGGTAAGGCATATGGAGTATGTGCAGGGTCTTTACCCTGTTATGTTCCTAGGTTCTATTCCCAGGTCGACTCATACCCGGCAAAGACTCTAAAAATGGAACCTACTGCCGTTGTGCGTGATGCTCTGCATAAGCAATGGACTAGGTAAAACAAGTCAGTGAGCCACAACTGGAAAAAGGCAGTGGCCGGCTCGATTTGAACCAATAGGTTGGAAACTGGGCCGTAAACCATGCATCTAACTAACTGTGCCCTGCTATGTGGCTATTTCTAACGTTTAGACCCTTTATAAAGTAAAGTTTGCACACAAACTCATGTGGATCTCCGTTTTAGATGGAAACTCACTTTGGTTGCGTTCCGTGCAGTCGCGTATCCATGAGGGGGGGGGGGGTCGAATCCCCCCTCCATGAACCAACCTTGCAATGCAAAAAGCACCTAAAATATCGGTTTTTCTCTCTATCCTTAGACTTTTCCCTCATGTCGTGCCCCCAACCCCCCATGACACAATCCTGGCTATGCGCCTGGTCCCGTGTAATACATGTGCGTTCATTTCCAAAGCATGGCTATCTCAGATTAAAAGGTAGTTACTTTTAACACGAGACAGTTCGATTTTTTCCGACCTTTTCACTTCTAGTCCCTCCCACATACAGTTGTCTCATAGTCATCCTTATTTAGACACAATCCTAGTGTGTGTTTCAGGACATAAATGGTGAACCATGTGAAATCAAAACACCCTCAACGCATTATTAGTAATGTGAGCTACTCTGCATTTGTTAATTTGATGTAAATCAAAAAATTATGCCAATTGAGAAAATCTGTAGAAAACAGCGAATGTTGTAGTTTGGGGTGACGAATGACGCCTGTCTTTAAAACTTTGTACCGGGATAATGAGCTTCAATATGATGATGGCAACACCACAGAGCTGGCGACTCTTTTTCGGTCCCAGTGAGAAAGGTGATGACAGGAATCGCCTAATATAATATACCGCATCACTAAAATTAAATGGGGCGAGTCAACTGCATACGTGAAACATGAGACCATTAAAGGCAAAGTTAAACACATGACTGTCTTCTTAATTCAACAATCAGCTCGAACAGTTTAAGTTGAAAGACACTTAGGTGAATGACTTCGTGCCAGCGACCAGGGATGCGAGTGGTGTTTACATCTCCGTCAATGTTCGAGATCGTCAACACATTTTATTAGTTACATTAAAGTGCATATAGGGTACGTAACATCCAGTTTTTTTGTTCCATCCGTGACCTGTAGCTGATTGACGTACAACAGTCGCTATAGGTGGTATACGCTTTATAGTTGTAACTGCTCTCCAAACCCTTTCGAGTGAAAAATCACTCTACTGGAGTTAAATCAGTAAATTGGGGACCAATATAAATTTGAAGAGAAAATTTCCCATAAAAAAGAGTTATTTCTACTCATTTAGAGTGAATTTTCAGTCTTATTTTATTATCTCTCCGTATAATTCCGAAAGCATTCCAAATAAACAGTTTCCGAGAAATTTCCTTGAAAGTTGAAACTCTTCTTACCGGCACCCTGAACCAACTTTGTTCCGCCACCTCGCATATATTCTCCTCCCAGTGAATTGTCTGGTGATAAAAGGGATGTAAGTCATATAAAAAACAACAGGATATGAGGTATATACGGATCCGGTCCCAGTGCACTGTCCTCGGTCTCCTCAGGGAGTAGTCAGGACAACTCCCTGCTCTCCTTAGTTATCACGTGCAATTGGAGCAGGGAGTTGCCCTGACAACTCCATGATTGGAGCGGTCTTCGACCGATTCCACTTTCAGTTTTTTTTATATTTTATTATTTACGATCTACGTAAAAGCTCTAAAAATACGACACCATTTGAAAATCAACCAAATTTCGAACCAATACACGTGAAAATTAATTTTGAAATTGGTTAATTTGTTAGTGCCACTGCTTACGAATACATTACAGTGTATTACCAAAGAAATGTTGATCTTTTGATCTGAACCAGGCCTATGAATAGTAATGGGCCTCGTTTTATAACAATTATGTAACAATTTCGACTGATTAAAAGAACACAAGAAGGCAAAAGCGCAAGAAGTGGGAGGTGGCGTAGGGCATATGAACTCCCTATTCGGAAGAAATAGTGAATCCATTGAGCAGTTGAGACAAACGTTGTGCCCTTTTAGTTGGCAATGCTCAATCTCTCGAAGGCCATGGGGTGGCGAAATTTGGGCAAAAATTAATATCCCTTACATAGGGGTAAGTTGACCCCCTTGCACCGTCTTTATTCAAATTTGCAATAGTTTTCTAGTTATGTCCTCTACAGATGATTATATGTTAATTCTTAAATGGGCCAGTGGTTTATATGTGATAAAAAGAAAACTGAGTGTGCAGTGATCGAGGTTGAGTCGAGTTTGAGTTGATTTCCACAGTTTAAATACACAAAGATACAACATTATAACAAGGTGGTGGTTCGAGGACTGAGAAAGCAAAGTTTATGCGAGCAGTACCCCTTAAAAAAAATAAAACAAATCATGACAAAATAGGACAACAAAAGAAACAAAGACAGTCAAAACTTCCTAAGAAGAATAATCGCTAAGCAAATGGGATTTTAATTTAGTCTTGGAAGGAAATAGATTTAGCATATTTTAAGGTTCTGTGTAGTGAGTTCCATATGCGGACCCCGGAAATCCGGATTAAACCATTAATGATTCCAAAGAAAGAAAAAAAAAAACATACGATATTTGGCAAACCTGTACTTTCAGAACTACGACAGTGTTCAAAATTACCCAGAATTAGTAAGATTTCGGTATTCGTAGAGTGTTTTTGAGATCACGACTTTTAAGGCCTAATCCTTTCACCCCAAACAGTTCTTAAGCCCCTCTCATAACTGTCGAAAACTCATCAACGTCCACACACCATCTCGGTTTATTTCTTCCAGGTGAGTATACAAGGGCCCAATATGTAGCCAATACCTTCTCGTGAATTCGATTCGTGGAACACTTTTGGAGTCTAAGATCCATTTACTTATTAGGGACTACAAGGTTTTTTTTGAGCGATAGAAAGTGCCTACATGTTAGGAACTATACTGGTGTAAGTACCTATCTAATCAAATTAGTGCACATACAATCACGGACAAAAATACATGGGACAGCCCCCCCCCCCCCCGCTCCCTCGTTTTTTGTTAAAATTCTTGAAATTTGGAGTATAAATTTCTCGAGGACAACATTGGCAGTTAGAAAGGGTTGGAGAATTTTGAAAGACCAGTGAATCTGTGCATACGGTGCGTGTTACTACATTTGGGCAAACGTGTCCCATCATTTTTGTCTAGGATTGTATATGACATACATAGTTATACTGTTGTATGATTCCAAAGTCAAGATTGAAAATGACCCCATTTGAAAGTAAACGATGAAACAGTAAATTAACCAGGCAACACACATTCAACGTGACGTAATTTCTCGTAATCATAGTTAGCCGTTTGAATAACCAGGGAGGTGTTTATGGCCAAGAGGTTTTCCCAGTAATACATCTTCGCAGGTAAATCAAATTCGTTGTAGAACTTGTCCTTACAAGTAGGGAGAAAATCAATTAACACCTTGTAGCTTTTTAACTCTTCTTGATCGATTCCCTTTGTCATGATCGACTTAAGTCGCCCCGAATCATCGTCTTAGGGAGTTTCTTTTGAGCTAAGTGATACATGTCCGGTAGTCACCAGGGATAAGGATTGTACACGTACAGGTGAAAGACGGCTAATTGGTTCCTCTAAGTAACTTGCTGAGGATCATCACTACGCCATAACAAAACATCACAAATGCTTCTATTAGGCTAGGAGGATTTAACTGACAAGGTCAGGGCGAGATGTTATTACCAATAATTCGAAGGTTGGAAACACAGGTGTAACATTAACACTACTTTATCACACAGGTGTGTTTGTTGGTATGGCTTACAGGTGCTTTTAAAATGTCTTTTAGGATAAGCTTGGGAGGGTAAAGGGTAGGGGAAAGCAAGATCAAAGTCATAGCAAAGCACCTTTATTGAAAAGGAAAGGTAAAGTAGGTCTTTATTTTGTTCGTTCAACACATTTTTGGAATAGTTCCCTTTGAAAAAACAAAAAAACAACCGCAGATAGTACCTATAAGCTTGAAAGGCGGGTCGGATTTTCGTTGAATGGGAGGGATGACTGGTTTTGAATATACATTTGAACTTCACCCTAAGGAAATCTAGAACTCTGGGCTGCAAAGTGTGTTTAAAGAATTATCTCCAGGTATTCAGGCTCTCTTGCATGTTCAAATTCTCTTTGACACGCAATCCATGTCACATTAAATTCCGAGCTGGTCAAGGTCCCCATCATGCCGAAGTGGCGTGTAGCCAGATCTTTTTAGACGGAGTGGCTGGAACCCGAATTGACCACAATAATATAACAGTACATTCCAAATTTATCCACAAGCACATTAAGGCTTACTGTTGAACGCTTAAACGTCATTATTTCGAAAATTAAAAAGCATTCGTCTTTCTGGAAGGTCTCATTGACAGGGGACGGTGTAACTTGTTCAACGGTTAAAGCTGCACTAATGTTCTGTCTTCAACTTAACTAAAATGCAGTCTGGAGTGAAACTCACCCTTAAAAGAGGTTTTTCAGGACCACTCCTGGCAACTGAAAGTGAATTTCAACAGTCGGATTTAATTGAAAATGCACTCTATCAAAAGCGAAATTTCATTTTATGGAGGTATCGCTCAGGTTTGGAGTGAATTTTCATCCCATTCAAGGTGAAATTCGATCAAACTATAGGAGTGACCCATCAGCGCACTCTTTTGGAGCGAACTTATTAGAGTTTGATGAATCATTTGCATTAGCAAACACGTGCCCACGAGGGCATGGCCCCATTGTAAAAGAATCCACCTGGACTGATCCCGATTCAAAGTTTCTGGAATTTCAATGGTCACAGTTTCAGCGGCACCCATGTACCCCTGAGTCCAAATCGAGTCCAAGTTTATTCCAAGTCAAGGCCGTCAAGTCGCGTCTATAACGACCCTGGACCGATGAGACAGAAATTGGTCATGACCGTAGCCTGAGGCAAGATTACTTTAAAATAAGTTCTAGCATATGCCTTTGCAGGGTTTCCAATGGAACAGTTTTAATATAGAAATTGAACAATATGTAGTTATATATACGACAGAGTAGTCATAAAACTGAAACCCGTATCTTATTATCATTTAAGTCGGTTCGACTTGGCTCGGCTACAAAGATGCAGCGTCTACTTGCAACCCAATCTATATCTATTCCAATGTCAGGATCGCCCATCCTTTCCAAAGTACTCCCGACTCTCTGGCAAAGAGCCGTTCGGCGAAACCATACTATAAAACTGTTTTCCAAGGAAACTGTATCCTCTATGAAGGACAACTCTTAACTGACCAACCTCACGGCCCTCAGACCATGTAGATCATCGGTCCTTCATAAATGGCTCCATTCTGCTGGATGAAGGGACTGAACGATTCCATTCATTCCAGAATCGCACATTCGGGGCAAATTCCGAGTCTATAGAAAACCAGACCCTAGTCCGAGCCTAAGACTCGGACGTTACCTCACTGCAAGTATAAGCCTACCACATTGCAGTGATAAAAGACTTCCCAACAAAGCTGCACTTTCATCACTATATAAGTTTGTATTTTAACAATATCCCAACCCCAACCTGTAATACGTTATATTGGTAACCCTAAGCTTTCCGTCTGACTCTCGGAAAATACAAAAATACGACTGTAAATTTCAACTGTAAATATTCATATCTATTTCCTCAATTTCTAAATCTTTTTGACAAATATACGACCGTTGTAATTTTAAAGTAAGTACCTTAAATCAAGAACGAAACTGGGGATTTGGCTTAAATAAACAAACGAAAGAGTACTTTTAGGATATTTACGATGCAAAGGTGGAATGACCCTTGTCTGCACTTGATAGTAATGTAAAACCAAGTCAAATCCCTCGACAAAGTGACCACACGTGTCAGTTACCCGTAATAATTTTATAAAATAAATGTATGGAACAAGAAAAAATGGAAATGAGACCAGTCCATTCCTGTAAGGGTTATTGGCAGTGTCGTGTTTAGGGAAGCCTGGCCTTTGATGGCAGGGAAAACTTAGCAGTTACCGTATTCCTCGTAAATTTAACAAATTTGTTAGAAAAGCATCGTCACATGATTCTCAAAAGCCATTCATGCAATAGGACAGTCTACTACTTTCCATTCGCACCACTTCTCTAGGCACTTTCCCTTTTATTTAATAACCAAAATAATATTTTTTTTTAAACTTTTACTTCAAGGCACATAATTCGCAGTGCCAGATATAAGGGCCACTGATGTTTTAAAGAATTTCAAAGGGGTCATGGACTGGTTTGGCTTGTCGGAGACTAGTTTCATGTCTGAAATATTAAAAAAAGTAAATTGTCTTTTGAAAGCTAAGTTGTCGAGGTTTTCGCCAGATGCAAGCTACCACTTATATGAAAGCTGACAAGTTGCCCATACATGGCACTTTCAATTGTTATATCATGGCTGGGAAGATTTTTTTTGCTATTTTAGCTTAAACTTCAATCACCCTTACCAAGGTCCCTTTTCACTTAAAGCTGACCATACCTCATTAAAAACTGCTTCAATTGAGCGAATTTTTCCCCACCGGTACTTGATTTATTACACCTTCATAATGGTTACAAAAGAACCCATCTTATTCCATAAAATATCAAAAAGTGTATCCTGTAGGGACTCTAGGGGTTGTATTCGACTCCCTGTTCTGAACCTGTTCGGGAACAGAGAACAGTGTTCCTGAACGAGGAAAGGAAAGAACACGTTCGCGAACTAAGTCTTGCACCCAAATCTCACACTATCTCGCCATTGAGGCAGCGAGAATGAGCAGTAAACAAGATGGCGGAGATGTCTTTTCATATCACGGAACCGAAGTTATCAGCAAAAAGACTAAGCTTAAGCAGAACATTTACAAGAAGAATAAATCACCAGGTCAACAATTTTTTTATGGCCTAGGCCTATTATGAAAATTAAGCGAAGTAAGGGTCGAAAGTATGACCAGTTGCTGCGACACGTTGGACCGACTTGCATAGAGTGACGTGTATTCATGATAACTATGCCGCAAACGTGTTCAACACTGCGGAAGGGGTTCCCATGTTATCAGCATGTTCCAGAACAGTCAATAACAGGGTGTAGAATACAGCCTATCTGACGAACAAATGAACGGGATATGCTAACAAACAGTGAGCTTCCAGCTCCCTGCTTCAAAGGAGATTTAGAACGTACGGATGTCTATAAAAAGTTTACAGAACGAAGGCATACGTATTCCAGTCCCTGGTTTGGGGGAAGACATTTCTTTAGCAGTTATCCAACTATCAGTTCGGGGAAAAGTTTCAGAAATCAGTTTTGATTCCAGTTAAGATGACTACTCCATTGATTAGGCGGAACGCCACGCTTAACGAGGTGTGGACAAGACCAGAAAGGGTGCGTGTGTGTGTGTGTGGGTGGGGGGTTATAAGACTCGCCATGGATCGAGAATTCATAATCTCGGTCGTACTACATCAACCTTTGAGACGTTCTAGAAGAAGAAACGACTTTACAAACAAGTGAAACTCTGGTCCGATGTTTTATAGTATGTTAATCTTTAAAGATTTGTTTCTTAAACCGTAGCGTATTGATCAATGTATTCGCAAGGTCACACGACAGTGGTAATATCAGTATTGGTCGTAAAACGTTAAATTATGAGAAGAAACACGATAGGTAAATTTAATTGCCACTGGGATTTCAAAAGTGTAAAATCAATACATCATTTTTAACTGTAATTTTGTTCTGGTCAAATCAGCTCTCAGGTGATCAAAATTCTACGAGCAGGGAATGGTAACGTACTTCTTGAAATTGAGGGGAAAACTCTAACTGTCCCAATGGATGCTTTAATTTACAACTTCGCTTCGTCCAAAATTATCGATTAAATTCGGTTGAAGAGGTTTGAAAGTTATGCGAGAGTGAAAGGGTTTACCATAGCCTTTAATGATGGCGATGTTTTCGAAGGACCCCTTCAGTCACCCACGTATATCTTTAAGCGTTGAAACTTTAGAGGAATGTTGAGGAGACATGATTCCCACACTTCAAAATGTTTCAACGGACGTGTGATTTTTTTCAGGACGTATGGGGTAAATACTGTTAATAGAAGAATCAGGTCGATCCTTGAAATTAGGCCACGCCCCCTTTTCAAACGGACAGCTTTTGGACCCTTTTCTTGTATTTCGGATCATTATGAAGGACCAGACCAGACATCCCAGGTCAACTTCGGCCTTACCCAAACCTTCATTTTGAAACAAATTCAAAAATATTTGAAACACCTACCCCCATTCGTCCTGGAAAAAAAAAAAACACCAGAATGGCGCGTGACGCATCACCTTGTGATGTACGGTACACAATAGTACTTTAAATTAATCCGTAACAAGCACTGAGATTTTCAGTTACAGTGACAGGCGATCTAGCTAGAACGGAACGAACTAACCTTGGGCTGATGATGAGAATCAAAGCTTCCAGTGGAGAGGGGTCAAGTAGATTGTCGAGAATATTTGTAGACGCGTAGCCAAGTTGTAGGAGAAGGGGGAATACGCACATATACATATTTTCAATATTTTGTAGTATTTACTTCTACCACATTGCAAGTGCTTCTGTTATTTATATGTATGTCATAAATAGGTTTGGGAGGTGCCAATTCTAGCCTGAACTGCATGGGATGCATTTTGGATCAAAATTTTCTTAAGCCCGGTGCAACTTACCTAAGGTGAATCGCTAGGTGTCTGTCACGTAAACGGGTTCCGTTCCCAAATACTCAGTTATTTTCCCCGGCAATCAATTTCATGGGTAATTGGTCACATTGGTCACTGGACAGACCTTAACGGTAGTCATGAGTGAGTGAGTGAGTGTGTGTGTGTGGGGAGGGGGGGGGGGAGTGGTTAAGCGAACATGGTCCAAAAAATGAAAGGCTTACCAGCGTGTGTATTGGCTTCTGTCAAAATCGTAACCCTGACCATAATCTTGAACCAACCCGCATACTTACTGAGACCAGTCCCCCACATCCCATCACTTATTCAAGCTCAAAATAGATTTTTAGTCGGTCTAATGATAGCTTGATCTAATGCATCCATGTAAAAAGGGGGTCGGATCCTTTAGAACATTTTTCTCTTAAAAGTCAACAATTAACCATTGCCACAATGCATTTTATTATGTTTTGCTCACGTAAAAGATTTGGCCAACTTCTGCCCTCCCTTGGTACCTTCAAAAGATTCATCTAGTGGATATAGACTGTTTTAACGTGACCTCACAATTGGTAAGCCCTTCCCATTTCCAACGCCCCCCAAAAGATCAACAGTTATCACATCGGCTCGTCGCAACTTCCAAATGTTCATGCATAAAATTATAATCCCGTATACGGTTTTCATGAAGGCTTATATGAAACGTATGAGTAAATTTGGCGAATGAGGAATTTCGCAAGGGAGGGGACTGGGGATTTTCTGTAAAATGGTGGAAAAAAGGGGCACCTTACACCAAGCGGAAACATTGGAATGTATGAGAGAGTTATTTATCGTAGTTAATTAAAAAGCCTAACTACTGGCCAAATGTACCAACCGCAAGAAGTTCGTTACACCAGGTTGAAAAAGTTCTGGCTACGCAACGCGTCCCCATGACCGCAGGACGGGCACCCCCGCACTAAATCTTAAAATGATAGCTACAGATGATGGAAAAATTATTTCATTCATATTAAACACTTAGTACAATAGATTTTTGAATTTATATGATGCCCCAATGCCACAAGAAGTGCAAAAGTGCAGTTATCTGGCAAACCTATATCAATTATTTAACTCGTTCGGAGACTACATGTGTTGGTAGTATTTTTTATTTTGTTAAGTTGCATTTGAAATAAGGTTTAAATTTTTCCACGAATGATTGGCAGCACAAATTTTGTCATATATTTGTGTATGTACGCGGGCCACTCTGTTTATCACTGGCCTGCAAACTACGTGTAGTGTACCAGTATATCTTCTGTGTGTATTCGGCCATGATTCGGCATAGACAAGCTGTTGGCAATCGAGCAGAAATAGTGGCGCTAGTCACTGAATAACAACACCCGTTACAATATATATAGTTCACCGTCAAGAGCAGTCACCTCAACTTGAAATAGTGTAGTAGACTGTCCTGTTTCATGATTGGCTCCTGGGAGTCATGTGACAAAACTTTTTCTCCTCAAATGTGGAATTTATTAAGATCAACTGCTCGGTTTACCTTGAATAAGCAATAACGAAGTCCTAAAAATATTGCGACAGATACTTTGAAGAGAAATAAGAAAATTGTGAGATTTAGGTAATGCTTTGAAGTAAGTTTAAGACAACTGCTCCCGCCCTTTAATTAGGTTGCTACATTAAGTAACACTTATCTGCTCTAATTACCTAAGTATACTATAGTGGGCAGTTTCTGAGCAACTCCAGTAATTACCACCGGGTCATTTCCCCCGGAAAATTTCTCCTTAAAATCCCCATCCCGGGTAATCCCAAATTGTATGGTGTGGAAAAGTTGTTCAAGGAGACCATGCCTTAGGTGACAATTGTCCGGAGGGGAGTGGGCAAAGTCAAATTGTTAAAAATTTGGTCGAGAAATGCCTGAACGTCACGGCAGTGACCTATTGTGTGGTTCCTTAAACCATTTGTGTGTTTCAATTGACAAGTTCGAAGTCTCTTCATGGACAAGTTTTGCGCAATACGTAAAAGGTCAAAGGGTAACACTTGTACGTGTGTCTCCAGCTGATGCCGGGATGCAATCACACGAAAAACGGTATGATATGTTGCTCGGCCGGCTCAGCGCTCAGATGTTTTGTTACCAGTTGACCTGAACATGGACGCACGTGCAGATGTAATGACTTTGAAATCGTCTGTTATATAATAGAATAAAATTGTAAGAGAACAAAACTACTGCCTGCTTCGAACTTCAAATTTATCATTACCCCACTTTATCTTAGAGTAGCAATTGTCGAATGTGTTCTACTTTCTGACGTATCGCACATCGTAAGAAGTTGAAGCATACGAATGCAAAAATATGTAGCCTAAAGATGCAGGAGTAACACGTACGTACATGTCCGCCAAGCGGACAAGGTCGCACTTACATGGCAAACCCCAGGTCTTCTGGAGGATAAATTTATAAATCCGTCGATTTCACATGAGGATTGGAAGTGACGTTACGAGACCCTCCAGAAAGTTCCTCAAAGCAAATAACATTTTATATCAAATGTGTCAACAACAGCTTCCTTCGAAGGCAAAGTTTCTACAAATTGTTTTTAGCCTTGGGAATGGAAATTCAAAAGGTCAGAGAAGGAACACGTACGGACTCAATGTAGTTGCAAGATAAAATATTGAGTTGATGGAGACAGACTACAAAGGTGACCTGATCGGATAAACTTGATCAAGAAGCCCTGAGCAGGAGAACGTGAAATAAAGTTTGATTAAATTTAGGATCATTTAGCCGCCCTAAAGTAATTGTCAATATTATGGAGCATGTTTGCTGTTGTGTTGCGTGGGGACTATTAGGATACACTTATAATCTCGGTGCTATAGGAAGATTAATTCTTGAAATGTCGTACGAGGCAAACTCGATAAGGTATACTTGAACAAAATGAAGAAGAATGTTAGAATAATTGCGTTACTAATGTATGAAATTTTTAAAATTATGAGTGAAATTGCTCAAACTTGCGGTAGACCAGGTTTAAATTAACTTTGCTGAAAGAATGGAGTTTTTTTTAGGAGACAATTAGAGCTCGTTTTCACATTTTTTCACAACGTTAATTCTTCACCACGTTTGTACATTGCCTTTAAACTAATGAAAATTATCCGCGATTACGTTTTACGTTTAAGGCTTAATTGGTTCAGTGTAGCGAACGCTGTCTAGCCTTTCATCCGTGTGGAATATTTTTACCCGAAAAATATTCAGAAATTTCTATTCAACATGAATTACCACAAATTAACGTTCCCTGGGACCTGGAAGACCTCTTCAATCTCTCTATTTCATTCCGGTAAACAATCAGTTCAGAAGAGAAAACGAAGGTGCTGTAACAAAAGGTTTATAGGCTGTCAAACTCTGATTGCCCCTTTTAAGGGATTTCAACAACAACAACAACAACAACAACAACAACAACAACAACAACAACAGCAGCAGCAGCAACAACAACAAAACCACAAACACTTTGCAAGGTTATGATTGAGAGAAATCCTTTTCTCTTGCTGCTTAATAATCAAATGAATAAATTATAGAAATAATTACAAGGTAAAAAAAAATAAAATTTTCATGAGTATCAAAATAGAACTCAAATAAAATCAACGGTGAACATTAACAATATCCAAATTTCTGCATTCCTCTAAACAAAATTCGCTTTAGAAAAGTCGATTATTATTCTTATGGGGACAGTATTGTTCAACTTTTCATGGGTAAAAGCAGATTACTACATTTCAAATCGGGTTACTATTTTAAGCAAGGCAGATTGCCATCTAAAGGTAAAAGAAACTGTCCATCAGCATTCACACAAAATACAATACACTCGTACGGTACGAGAAATGTCCCACCTCCCTTTTGAATGCGAGGAGTGGGTGCACCAAATAAAATATGATTTGTAATCTTTATCAAACTACCAAGGTAACCTATTTATGTGCCGAATTGTAGTAGGTGTCTATTATTTTTGCTGTCATGTCACGTGACTTCATATTACATGACAAACTATGAGACTCGCTGGATAAGGTACTTATGCGTAACACGTAACCAAAAAGGTTGGAAACTGGGCCGTAAAACTCTAACTGACTGACTGACTGACTGACTGACTGACTGACAGACTAACTGACTGACTGACTGACAAACTAACCAACCACGTTATCATCGTAAGTTATAAGATGGGCTCACTTCTGTCGAGGGCGCAATTTCTGTTCCGTGACATATAAAAACTCTACGCGAGTCGCCAATGACGTCACGATTGTATATTTGACTCCGCGAGGCAAAACATTGTCAGATTTCATGCAGGTTACATAGGCCTATACTGAATGAACACGTTCATGTCAATTATGAGGATAAAGTGTTTACTTATTGTAAGTATTAAATCTATTTGGGACCCATATGGGTTTACCCATAGCGGGCCATTTAATTTTGCACACAACATTCATAAGGAGCTCTTATGGTCAGCAATCAGGCAATGGATGTGGAACTCGGCCTTTTGGCCAAGATCATGTATAGTATCTGTTCTTTTCATCCGGTCTAGAATGGAGCCATACATGACGGACCAATAATGTTAATGGTCTGAACATGGAAGAAGGCAGTACTTCCAGGGTCACGTATTGTCCTTTAGTGGATGAAATAGCTTCTTCGGGAAGCAGTGGAAGTTTTGGTTTCGCCTAACGGCCCTTTGCCAAAGGATCGGGAGGACTTTAAAAAATATTTTAAAAAAAATATATATTTTAAAAAAATGTGTGATATTATACACCTTTTCCAAGTACCTACCAACAAATCAGGCACACCCTCTGGCCATAGGCATAGAGGTCATATGATCATACGGGTTGGCCCATTTCGCACCTATGAATAACGGGTGCAAAATCATATGGGTCTCATTTATATAGCCACATGGCTCCTACAGGACTTCCATATGGGGATTGTACCTCCGTATTTTGTCTGCGATGTGACCTAACAAGGCTGCTACCACGGCATAGCAAAATACCGGTGACGCCTGGTCTCTGAAGACCTTGCACATTTCGAGAAAAATCTTACCGAGACTATAACTCCTCACCTAAGTGGCACAGCATACCTTTTATATCTGTCAGTTATCCCCCCCCCCCCCACACACACACGAATTCGTTCCCCCTTTCTCTTCCCACGCACTGCCAAACTTACCAATTTCTGCTTTGTCCATGATCTTAAAATTTCATTCTGTCATTTATCGAATTTATTTTTCTTTCTAATTCATTTTTTTTCCATTCCTCGGTGTAATGAAAACGTGTCATTCGGGTGTATGCACTATCTTGTCTTTAACACATGGGGTAAACTTTCTCCTATCTGTATTGTCAATTGCTTTATCATGGACTCGCAAATATCAAACAAATTTTAACGTTTGCCTTTTATCGGGAGGTGGGAACTAACCTTCGGCGAAAAAGGGAAATTGAATTTGTAGCAGACTTCGTGGCAACGGAAAGCAAATACCGTATAATAGGGTATGAATCTACGACATTCGCTCTTTGCATGAAGTAGGAGACCTGAATAAACTAGGGTGTTCATCCGACCTTTAAATCAAAGAGAAGCGCATGCATGCTGTGTGGGGTTAGTATCACCCGAGGAATATTATTTTGCCGTCAAAGAAGGCGTCACAAAATTGTACACATAAAAACCAAAGAGTGAACTTAAAGTCACTTCATTTCATGGAGTAAAAAAGTGTGATTTCACTCCATTAGTGTTATTTCACACCAAGAATAGTGAAACTCACTCCAAGGAGAGTGAAATCTACTCCAAGAAGAGAGAAAACTTACTTAGTGCTCTCAGCAGTCACTCTTTTTTAAGAGTGGTCGCTGAAACTTTGCTCTTTTAGATTTACTTGCATTCTTCTTGGAATGAACTTCCTCTCTTTAAGTATAACTTTCACTCATCTAACTAGTGAAATTTTACTCTTCTTATTTCTAGATTTTGGTTGAGGTAGCTCTTTTCCCCCCTAATATACCAGATTGGGCCCTTTCAGTCATAGGCGTACGGGAGCATTTCAGTTTTTTTTTTTGGGGGGGGGGGGGGCAGATGATTCTCTGCCCGAAAAATGTAATTCTGCCCAAAAGACTATCTAAGTGGAGCGCCACCATCAGTTGGCGCGGAGCGTACAGAAAATTTTGAAAAATCGCAACCCCTCAGACAGCCGGAAATGGCCTTTCCCAGGCTTATAAGCAGAATCAAAGCCGTCGATATTTTGAACTTTCGTTTGCGATAAAATTTTCACCAAAAATGAGCAAATCTACAAAAAGGTCAGAAAACTCCCAGATGAAATGTACCCATTGCCATTGGATTACTACATTAAGCTATAATCATTGGAAAATGAGTTTGTTTGCGCGTTCTACAAACTATTTTACGTCATGCAGCATGAGATTATCATCAATATAATGTTGAAAATTGAAAAACTTCAGAAACCCTCTAAAATCCCAAGGCTTCTCAACTTCGAGGGGGCATGGCATTGCATCGCATTCCGGCTGCCTATTAAATATAAGATTCGTCGAACTTTACAAGGATCCCGTGTGTTTTAGAAGCCTGTTTAGCTCAGATTCAGGGGCCCGAATTACCTGAGTGGGGATGCCATGCAACGAATTGGCCCTTAAAAACCGATTAACTCAATTTTTGCGCGATTCCTAAGCAAGGTAGCAGCCTGTCTATATGCATTAAAACAAACAAGGGCGCAAAATATTTTCTATAGAGCAAACGACCTAAGTCCATATCAACGGTTTTGGCACACTTGATCCCCACAAACCTTACCCATTAAATAAAAACAAACGTGGCCAAATCATCGGCATAGTCGCATAAACTCCTTTTGCCTCAGGCAAGGGAATACAAAATCAACAAGAGCCCAATGGGCACTGTGGTTCCTTGCTGGATACTATAAGAACTGTACAGCCAGTCTATGAAATAGAGCTATTAGCAAAAGTTCATAATCAATGTTTGTTACATCTTCACCAGGGGTATTTTAGTACTAGTAATATTACATGAAATCAAAGATTAAATTTCTGTGGCTTACTGACATTCAACTTTTGTAATGCTTGGTGATCCTTCAAAAACACTACCTCATTTCCATATGTATTTATGCTTGTAATCAAACTTGATATTATCACCAATAAACAGTACACAATGTGGTCAGAGAGAGAGAAAAACATCCATTGCAGTTTTTTCACAAGTTATTTTTACCTGGTCTCAAATAAAACTTGCTATTACTTTAAAACAATCTACCATTTGTCCTGTTTGCTGCCTCTACACAGAAAACAGGGTTTATTCAGCAGTTAAGCAGAAAGCAAGTGATTAATGAAGTGTGATAATAGAATGAGGATTAGGTTACCCCACAGAGCACAGCAGTATTAAAGAGACATACTGTATAATCCATGCATTGCTTCCACTGGCAGAGAGACCAGTTTAATGCAGAGTAACCTGTGCTCAGTTTAAATCTACAGATTTCAGTTATTGCCTTCTTAAAACTTTGAATGATCCAAAATATGTGTACAACCCGAAGAAATCATTACTGAACGAACATAAAGGACAAATTTCTAAGGTGTTTGGGTGCGTAAGCATGCAAAACCAGGTGAGATAAAAAATCTATTGAAACTATCTTTATCTAGCTTACAAGATTTTCTAAATAACATTTCCAGGAGTTGACCTCCAGTGACCTTGATAACCTTTGACCTTAACCAAACACAGATTGATTTGAAATCTGTCCTTTCTACCTTAAAATACTGTGTTAAAACGTTTTTCAGTGTTTGATCCCTGGTGACCTCAGATGACCCCTTGACCTTCACCGAACATATCCAATTTCATCCTTACACCATAACACATCCACACACCAAGTATGACATCTATCCAAGTTTCCTAACTAGAAATATCGTGTTGAGAAGGTTTTTAGTTTTTGACCTCTGGTGACCCCAAATGACCTTTCACCTCCACCAGAAACGATAGGGCACACCTTCTCCCTATGACGAATCTATGTACCAAATCCAAATTCCATCCGACCTTCCCTTGTTGAGTTAGAGCGTACCGAAGCAAGTGTCACACACACACACACACACACACACACACACACACACACACACACACACACACCAACCTGACTACATAGGTTCCTTTGCTACCGCAAGGAACCAAAAACGAAACGAAATCATCACGATACCTTTACATTTTATTCATAACGGGATAGTTTAGTTGCATGACATTTACGATGTTTTCTACTGGTAATCAATCGACAAAAGAAATCATGATTGCAGACTCATGACAAACAAAAAGTTGTAACAAATACAAATTGGAGTGTTTTGTGAACAAAAATTGTGCTGTGGCGAAAACGTATGCTTAAAAGGCAAAAACATATTATACCCTGTATTCGCTGGCTTAAGTGCCCACTGCAGACAATGACAACCATGGTGGGCAGACTTACTTGCAGATTTGTTCACACTAAATTCGTATGTGTGGGCAAACAAGCTACGCTGATTTGTTTACCATTGCCCGAATTTAGGTTCCACCACACTGCAGGTTAAAAAGTTTCGCACAATTTTAAGAGGATCATTTTGAAAAGTGCAAAATCGTCATCTCATTCATATGCTGCCCAAATACCTCTCGACCAAGTACGTTTCAGCCTTCTGGTGACTATTGGTGATTGTCATTTAGTAATATGGTGCGTCACAAGAAAGCTTTTGATTGATTTGTGCGGGCAAAATTTTGGGGACTGTATACATCCTCTCTCCCCTTGTAATCTGGCGATTAAAAATATCCCAGAACTTTTTTGCAACTTTTGCCCGAATATTGTGTCATTTCGGGCAAAGGTTTGCGCAAGAATATGAAGTGAGGCTGACGAAAAATTGTTTTTTCATAAGCTGCCCGAATGTGTCACGAATTTTGGTATCTTTTAAAGTTTTCATGAAAATTGTACCGTGACTATGATGCTTTTTTATTATTTTCTCGGTCAAGTGTTTGAAGGAATTCGGGAGTGCCTAGGAGTTTTCTGTGTAAGTAGAAACAAACCAGGTTTTAAGACCCAAACGGCTGCCCGAATTTTTCCAGATCCCTGCCCGAATTTTAGGTCTTGAGAATTTTTTTTTTTTTTTTTTTGGGGGGGGGGGGGCAGTCTGCCACCTTCCTCGAACGCCTATGCTTTCAGTGCGGAGAATGGGAAGGGGTGAGGGAGGGAATCCTTTGAGCATGGTAGAAAGTTTTGGAGAACAAACTTATTTTTTTTTGTTTTGCTTCTTTCTGGAACATATTTCGCTCACACTTCAACTCCTTTCCTTTTTTGCCTCAGTACGCACCAGCATTAAAATTCGATTTCTATGAAATAACACTGGGACTAATTTTTAAAGAAGCTGCAAACGGCATTTCTACCTGCGGGAAAACTGAAAACGTGACATTTTAGTTGGCTGAAAATCCGAAGAATTTATTTCCACGAGTCATATAGAGTGCAAGAAGCCCAAATTTCGATTCTGGGCGTCTCATATTTTACTATTGATAAACTAGCAATCTACCCCAAAGCCTGAGAAGAAGCCCCACAGACAGTGTTGTGCATGGGAAATTTGCGGTGGGGACCGAAGTTTTCTGGGACCCAAGCCATATACCATGCACAATCGCAAGTTAGCCTATATAATATGCTATATAATTGAGTAATACATTTTATTTCGAAATTTTCCCGATCTTTGTGAAATTTACTCCATTTTAATGAAGTATAAATTTTATCCCAAATCACTCATGAAACGACGGATTAGATTCTGCATACTTGCAAGCCTGAGAAATGTGATTTCCGGCTGTCTGAGGGGGTTTTAATTTCTCAAAATATTCTGTACGTTCCAGGAAAGTAGTGGCGCTCCACTTAAATAATGTTTCCAAAGTTCAGTCCCCCTTTTTGAAATTTCTGGATACGCGCCCGGTATTTTGTGTAGCCTACATGGATGTTATAGAGCTTCGCTTTGTTATATGTTTCGTTTGGCCGGACTTTTATGTACCTTTGTCTTTTGCTATCTTTGAGAGTCCCCGCTTGTAATATTTGGCAGTTTGCATTTCGTCTGTGACGTCTCGAAGGCAGGTGAGACGTTTAGCTGGCTAAAGGCTTGGGGTGCAACTGAATGTGTGTTTTACCGTAACTGCAGGATGGGGATTCCGGGGAATACAACCTTGGTTTAAAACGAAATTGACTTCACCGGGATTTGAACCCGGGACCTCCCGCCTTCTGGCGTGGACGTTCTTACCACTGAGCTATAAAAGCCAAGTTGGTTTTGGCCTTCGTTCAAATGACAGTTGGAGCAACTCGGAAATTTACCTCCTGAGCAGGCGCCTATTTCTTGGAACAGCAGTAGTTCTCCACACTGACGCAAGCCCTACTACAGACCACGAATGATGCAATCCAGCTGAACACAATTGTTCGACTGCCATTGGATCTCCGAAGAGATACAGAAACCCCGAGAGCAGAAATTAAATGTGAATTAACGCTGACGACAACTGAGATATATATATAAATGGAAATCGGAAAAGCTGGAAAATCTAGATGAGGTGTAAAACGAAGTTGACTCCACCGGGATTTGAACTCGGGACCTCCCTTTGTATCGTGTAATGCATTATGTCACATCACCTGTGTAATACCCTGTCACTCAAAAGCAGCTATAACTCACCATCCCCGGCCTACTGGCCTAAACCTGACCGCCGCATACTTAATGAGCAAATCACGGATAAGATCTACTGCATTACGTTGCACACGCTGTAATACCCATTTGAACGCGGTCACAGGCGCCGTTGTCGATATTTCCCGGTCCACCTTCTCCACTAGCGGAACCGAACTGCTCAATCTGCAAAACACACATTTCACCATAAAAGAATTGTGCCAAGGTCCCAGCACGCCTGAAGTTAAATCTGCGAGTTACGGCGGGGAAAAAAAACTTGCACTTGTAAAAATCACTGTCCAAATCGTTCGATGCGGAAAATGTGGATTTGAAAATCATCATGCCAATTGACAAATAAAAGAATGAAAAGAAAATAAAACAATACGAACATTGATTCACATTCTGCGGCTGTTAGAAGAATAAATTGGATAATTACTACAAATAAGTAACACAAATAAACGTGGAAGTCCGGTTGACATACGAGAGTGCCTGTCAAAATATTCCTTCATTAGACATGAATCAAGATCTGTTTAGTCCTTTTCAAGATCCTCAGCGGGACTGAATTACAGTTCAGTCAATTGCAATTTATAACTTCCGAATAGCAAATCGCACTGAATTATGTTGATTCTGTTGTAACCGGACTGCTTGTCATCAAGTGTAAGAGGGTTACGTCTTATTTGTTGACGACGTCAGTTGTGGTAAATATAAAAAAGCTTTTTCAGTTCAAGGCGGATTTTCTTCAAACGCTTGGTACAAAAAACAAATGCTAACTTTTAAATAGACAATGTGGGATATCTTATGAT
This sequence comes from Holothuria scabra, assembly GCA_037179385.1. Classification (NCBI taxonomy): domain Eukaryota; kingdom Metazoa; phylum Echinodermata; class Holothuroidea; order Aspidochirotida; family Holothuriidae; genus Holothuria; species Holothuria scabra. Next base: position 20,983,474 of record CM074195.1, on the reverse strand, counting down.
TTGATTTTAGCTAACAGGTGCTTATGTTCTTATGAAAAGGATGAACTTCATTATCATTCATTTTTGACTTTAGGACACTTTTCAGGAATGCGCGGAATCTGGTGAAGAGTGCGCTGCTGGCAAAATTACAAGCTGCTCTTACACCAATCGCTAACATAGTTGCCAATAGTGGGTCAGACAGGGTGCACTGACGTTGCCACAATTTCGGTTTTGGGGCGGCCAGCGGCAGGGTCTGATTCACTGTCTACAGGTCTATGGAAACGACTGATAGGAGGGGTTGTCCCTTTCCCTTTGAGGTTTTCCATACTTTAAAGAAAAGCCCAGAACAAAATTTCTGTTTGATTTGTTAAAGAGGAACGCATTCTTAACATTCTAGTGAAAGTTTCACTCATTTTTCATGTTCGGTTCTCAAGATATTGGCAATTGAACTTGACACTTTTTCTATGAAATTTGAATATGAAGCAAGCAGATCTGATGTCATGGATTCACATTGTTGGCAAATGATTTGTTTTTGTTTAGTTTTCATCCTGTTAAATTGACCTTGAATTGATTAAGAATGATATCCCGCCCGTAAGGCATACGAGGTTCTTAAAATTCGTTTTTAAATTCCTTTCATCAGGACGCACTTAAGGTGTCAATACATCACAGTTTGGTCGCATAAAATTGGTGGCAGGCGTAAATTAAAAATAAAACAAAACATCGTCAAACAATGTGAACCCGTGACATCATTCCTGCTTGTTCCAAGTTCATTCCAGGTAGGATATTTGCCACATTCAACACGGGAAATGAACAAACGGCAATTTCATAAGAGTGCTGGGAATATGTTCCGCGTTAAGACATCAAAAATAAATTTGGCTACGGACTATTCTTTTTAATACCGTACGATACTATCCGATGCAACATTAAACATTTATCTGAAGGCAAGCGTGTTTGCAAAGATATATTTCAGAACGAAATGCTCGGAGGGCGAAGGCAGCTGTTTGTTTCCAATGTTTTCAGAATACAATGGGGAGGAGTCGCTCCGCCAGTGATTAAGTGTTAGTTTACAGACAACAGCCAACTTCCTCTTTTCTGTTGGTATGTAAAAAAACAAGAAGCACTGTTTCTTTTTCTGGACAAAATATTTTTAAAATTACGTTACAATGAATATTATCATTTCTGCAGGTCACAAAAATTTGCTCTGATGCATGAGTATTCAAAGAGGTGGGAAGGGGGAGAGGAAAACCCCCACCCTTTTAGGGTCACGGGCAAAATCCATGTAGTTTTGTTTTTACTTTTTTCACAATTGTTGTAACTGTTCTTTCCCCAGCTCCTACATTGTCATCTAGTTCAGGCCAATGTTCTGAAGGACAACCATCTTTAAAACAGATGATCTCCCCCTCATTGAAAGGAGGGTTCAAGGGGACATCAGGATTTGGTATGTTAGAGGGGTACTTATTATTAGCATTTTGGTGAACTTGAACTTGAAGCAAGCACATATGACATCATAGCCCCATATTAGTGTACTGTGTTTTGTTTTCTTTAGAGTCGATGTTCTCCCCAACAATCCCACATTATTAAATTGTGGTTGCATAAGTGGCATGAGAACTTAACAAATTTGGATTCCCGCACAGGGAGGACCTTTCCCAATTAACTTCAAGGTCAACAAAACAGTCTGCTAAAACAAAGCATTCCTTGTCAATGTGAGGAAGTGATATAAGCTCTGCTGCCCTCAAACTCACTTTGGAACACAAATCTACTGACTTCATTTACTGATATCTCTAGAAAGATATGTCCGATTTGAATGAAACTTTCACCACACTGTGTAAATTTGGTTCCCCTTTCACATATGAAACTAAAGTTTTGCTTAAAACTTCCTCTTTAAGTATCCAGTGCCCCGCAAATGGAAAAATGGCTGCAAGATTAAACCAGACCGTTCTTAGTTGAGGTGTAAAACCATATCTCACTCTAACCCCTTCCCATAAACTGGTTTCTAAACTGGTTCCTTATGGGTTGACCTCAACCTGTCAGTTATTTGATAAATATTTGATAGAAGTGTGGGCATTCAAGTGGACATTCAACCAAGTCTCCTTTTGATTTCATGATTCCCTCAGAAGAGAGGAAGAAGAACAGCAAAAGCAAGAACCAATTGGTGCACTCCGTCGATGCTATACCATTGGTGCAGCTATTTTGGCTGGTGGCGCCCTAATGGACCTATTTCCAAATAGCAATTACAATGAATTGTGGAATAGAGTTTTGGGTGCGTCAATTTTAACCACAGTAAAATGCCATTGACAAAAATGACAAACACCAAAACTCTATCCCACAATCCTATGTAATTGCTATATGGAAATAGGTCTATCGGTGAGTTGTCTTAAAATCTCATTTGCAACATTTCAACTGAGAAAATAAGGAACAAACAAATATTGGTACCAAAGTATTTCTCAAATGTTCCATTCCTTTCGATTGAACTTGCTAACCATGTAGACTACAACTTTCTTCCAAACACAACATATTTTCAAAAATATTATTCATTTCAACCCGACATTTCATGGCAATTAATTTTTTTTATTGTAATACTCTTTGCTAAATCCATAGAATCATCAGTGTATAACAACACCCCTTTTCCTGGTGCATCAAATATCTCCTACTGCTAAGACAGAATCAGCTGATTGTTTTGCAAAGCATAGTAGCATAATGTTTTTTTTTGTGGCAAAATTGGAAGTTTGTGCAGTAATTACCTTCTTTCTTTGTGCCACAGTAATTATCTTCTTTCCTTAAAGGGCAAGAGCAGTTGCCCAAACCTTATTTTGAAGCCACAGCTACATTACACATTTGTCTTCTTTATTCTCTTCAAAATACTTTCATAATATTTTAGAATTTCAGTATCACATTTTCATGAAAAACCAAGAATTGACTCCTAGCAAATTTCACCTTAGAGGAAAAAGAACAATGTCACATGACTCTGAAGAGCCAATAATGAAAAAGGACAGTCTACTACACAATTTCAAGCTGGGCGACTGCTCTTGCCTTTTAACCCAGTTAGTCAGTAGTTACACGGAATAGAATGACACACCATCACGAATGTGGTTTAGTATCATCCATCATTAGTTCCTTCCAAGACTGCTTCAAATACATTTTAGGGAAACACTGCTGCCATTTATATACAGGAAAATTCATCCTTCTGAAACTAATATATATTGAAACAGAGTGAGAGATCATTAAAATAATGTTGTATGGTAGCATTCTTTTCAAGAAATAAGTTTCCTTCTTACAGTGATTCAGTCATTTGTTCCTCAAGGATAATTTGTCTACCAAAACTGTCAAAATGTTAAATTATGCAACTTTCAACTCTTCTTTGCATGATAATTGGAGAAAATGAAACTTTTTCTGGGGTTCGTTGTTTAGACTGAGTGGTTTAACCAGAAAGCCAAAAGGCTTAGTGATTCCTTGCTGCTGAAATGTAAGGCCTTTTTTCACATTGACATTGCTTAAAGAGCCCATGAAATGACTTAGTAACAATGATTTAGGGTCATTCTCTGACACTATCTATCAACAAAAATAGCATTTATTTTAAAAAATCCCACCCACGAAAGAGACATGGTCAAGTGAAATGGAATCCCTTCCAGCACAACAACTGAAAAATGTAAAAGTGCGTTGAACCAAGAATGACATCATCTCAGGAACCCAACTTGACAGTGTGTGTACCACAGTGTACTTGGAGTATACCCTGCTCTGTTGATGTTACAGAATCTTGAGTGTATAGATGGCCTAAAATGATTGATATAGTCAACAATACAAAACCTAAACCTATGTTTGCTTCACAAAACTAGTGAAAAAGGAGGTTTCAACACCTAGGAATACCCCTGTTCAACAGATGGAGTTTTGTGACCTCAATATTCCTTGAGCCAACTAGCAGGGAAAATTGTTTGGTATATATCATTAAAAATGGTTGGAAGTTCCCTGGTAAGAGGTTATACACACAGAAAAATACCTCAGGATCCTGGTGTAACTAAATCCATTTGTCCTCCAGTGTTATGTAACTATTATTTTTATTGGGAAGGAAGCAGTGATTCTCTCATTACACAGGCGCATATGCAATACTGTATACCATTCTGCACAGTGGCTTAAATACTATACCGACAAGTTCTGTGTTGTTTTGGATGCATGTGCTAATGCTGAAATCTGACTTAGTTCTAAGAAAAGGAACAGTGATTACAGTGAGAAAGGAGACTAGCTGACATTTTGGTCAGGAAGTATTCTGTATTTTTATCAAAAGTTGGCATGCAGTTACTATTTCAACTTCATGCATTTTGAAGTCTATGCTAGTTCAAGATCCATTGTATGATTTCCACATTAATGTTTGTGACAAATTTACTTGGAAGGGATGCCTTTCAAAGGAATCTGAGTGAGATATCAGTCTTCTTATTCAACAATCTGATTGAATGTGAGTTGAAATATTTTCTTTTTCTGGTTGAAAGAATTACTGTCTAGTCATAAATCGACTAGATTGCTGGAACCAAAAATTCAAACTGATAGGCCTAACATGAATGGGACAGCTTGAGTAAATAATGACAAAATTCCTCTTTTGAGGAGTTGGGAGTGAGAAGTTCAAATTTTTGAGTGATATATTTTTGGCTTAAATACTGGGACATTCTTCAGATATAATTCAGAAACTATTTGGCCAGTACCGGTGTCATGCTACGCAATCTGTGAGCAAAATGTTACTTAAACATAGCATTATTATACACACACTGTGAGGTTGGCTTCCTGTGATGATGTCATTTTTGGTTCAATGCACTTTTATATCTTTCACATTTTTCAGCTGTTGTGCTGAAAGGGGTACCATTTTACTTGAGCATTTCTCTTTTGTGGGGCAAAATTTTTAAGAATAAATGCTTTTTTTTGTTGATAGATAGTGTCAGAGAATGACTCCAATCGTTGTTATTGAGTCATTTCATGGGCTCTTTAACAATGTTTTTCAATTAACAGGGCTCCATAATGTGCCCACAAAATATGTATGCAAGACATCCAATCTTCCTACATTGAGATCTCCCTTGCCCGTTGTGAACCCAAATGACATTTGACCTCCACCAAAAACTTCTGGGACCATGTATTCACTATGTGCTATCTACATGACAAGTTACAGCACCCTACAAGTGACATTTCTTGAAAGACTGTGCAGGAAAGCTTGTCAGGCTTCGAACATGCTGACTTCAAATGACCTTTGACCTTTGGGAAAATCAATAGGGATCATCTACTCAATATGAACAATCCACACACTAAATATGAGCACAGTCACATGTACCGTTCTTGAGATATTGTGTTTAAGAAGTTTAGACCCTTCGACCTCTCATGACCCCAAATGACCTTTGACCTCCAGCAAAAACAAAAGGGACCATCTACTCAATATGGCCAATGCACACACCGAATTTGAGATAAGTCACACTTACTCTTCTTGAGATACCGTGTTTAAAAGCAATTTCTATGGAATTTACCTAATGACCTCTCGTGACCCCAAATGACCTTTGACCTCCACGAAAATGGATAGGGATCATCTACTTAATATGACCAACCCACACACCCAAAAATGAGCACAGTCACATGTACCGTTCTTGAGATATCATGTTTACGACGTTTTGACCTTTTGACCTCTCATGACCCCAAATGACCTTTGATCTCCACCAAAAACAAAAGGGACCATCTACTCAATAAGGCCAATGCACACACCAAATATGAGATTCGTCACACTTACTCTTCTTGAGTTACCGTGTTTACAAGCAATTTCCAAGGAATTTACCTATTGACCTCTCGTGCCCCAAATGACCTTTGACCTCCACGAAAATGGATAGGGATCATCTACTCAATATGACCAACCCACACATCAAATATGAGGTAAGTCACACTTACCCTTCTTGAGATATCATGTTTACAAGCCAAAGCATCACATACGCACGCACACACCCACACACATACACACAACATCACCATCGCATAGATTCCTTGCCTGCCTCTGGCAAGGAATCAATAATGACTGGAGATAATTCCTTTCTAAGCAAGGTAAGAGCTTTTAAAAGACAATTATTCCCTTTCGGTACAAGTTTGGTTTCAAATACAGTGCAAATAGGTTCAGGTCCTTCCCTTCAGTTGTCTCTTACAACAGGTGTAGAATACCAAGGACATATTCTAAAAACCCCTCCCTAACAGGGGATACTGAAAACTACTTGGGTAACAAAGCTTACACTTAAAAATCAAAATGACACTTCATACCATTCAAAGCATGACACAGTTGTTGAGATATTCTTTGATCAATATGGCATCTTAACATTCAAGCAAGATTTTCAAAATGCAACATGAACTTTGACCTGTATCAGGGCAAAACTGTTTATTCTAATTTTTTCTGTTCTGTAGGCCTAAAAGACTAGTACAGGTATGCCAGTAGTCTTTGACTGCTACATCAACACATATACATACCATAAAATGGAAGCGACATGTAGTGTATTCCATGACAAATGTGAATATTTAGTTAACAAAAGGGATTTTCAATGTCTGTTTTGTCTTTTTTTCCAGAGACACAAACAAAAATGATTGTAAATTGCTTTATATGAGGTAACCTGTTCTGTGGCAGAGTGGATAAAGGCAGCCATATTGGAAGCTGTAGATTGCTTTCATATGGTTTTCACAAAAGCCACATCCACTGCTTGGCAAAAATCAACAGTGTTTCAGTACTACAGTCACATGTGGGCTACCAGCTGCCTCTCCGCTTAACTACATAGCTAGCCTACTACACCAGTCTTTGCCTGTCAAACAAGGTGGAGCTTGTGTCATCAGTGAAAGCACTCTAAAGAGCTTAGCAACTGGGAGATCTGGCATTTGATTCCTGACTGGGTCAAAGAAAGGTCCATCTTTTATTCAGAAACAACCTACAGTTTTCCCATCTGAATTGGCCTTTCAAAAGATGCCAAATTTGACACAAATTGTTCAGATGGTTGCCATCGGATTTGAATTTGTAATTTATAAGCCACATGTTTCTCCAGCATTTGTGGATGCTTACTGTCATAAAACAACTGCCCTTTCAGGTATGATTATTACACCTTTAGTCTTGCAGGCTCATCTTAAAATTTCTCCTTTCAGAGAAAATCACAACCATTAGAGTATTCCCCAAAAGGTGTAAAATTAAGTTAGAGGAATTAAACTACTCCAAACCATTTAACACATTTTTGCACTTACATAAATAGTAAGCAAATGTGTAGCCAATTCTGAAGTGGGGTTCCACAATTTAAGCAAACCGATACCATACTGCCAGATTAAAATGTTTGAAAGACAGACCCCGAAAGGCATCGATAACTTAGCCCTGATACAAATGGACAGTTGTCAGATAACAACAACAACTGGACATAATAAATCTTGAGAACTGGCGGTGTTCCATCAAAGTCTGTGACTGTACATATGGAATAGAATGCAACTCCTGAAGATGTCACAAAAGAGGAATAAATTGCTGAGCTGTCCTCAACTACTTAAGTTCTCCATTGACAAACACATAATGTTCGTTACAAAGGAGCAAATGCCTTCTGTTTCAAAAACTAAAAGAAGATTTCATCTCCCAGCAACATGTGTAGATTAAATTAGTTGTAAGTCATGTATCTCGGTGTTGAGCTGAACTTAGCATAGGCTTTAATAACTTTATTTATAGCTTCTCTAAAATCCTTCTCAGTTGCAATCTTCCTCCTAGCTCTGATGGCAAACATTCCCGCCTCTGTGCATACACTTCGAATCTCAGCTCCTGCAGGGGAAAACAATGAAATGCAGATGGGATTAATGTAAATACAGAAGAGGGACAAAGCAACCAGAAACCCAAAGGCTTAGTGATTTCTTGCTAAAAGGAAATAAAAGGTATCGATTTCTAAATCCTGCTAAATAGCACTGACAGTAATTTTTGTAATTTTCAAGGTTTGATCTGTTTCATCCATGTCCTCTTGGACCCTTTGGCTTTGATCCACAATCAGAACGCAAAAATGTTATAAGGTATTGAAGATACAATGCATGATCTATTCAGCCCTTGCAAACAAAATATTGGCTACGGCCAAAAAAATTGCTGAAGTAAAAAAGACTGACTTCGGCAAAAATACACTTTACCTTGGCATTATTATTATTAGATAACTTATCAATGCAAACGACAGTAAAAGTTGTGCAGTTACATGTGTGTGGCAAGTTAACGATAATTGTTTAAACACTGGGTATGGCACCGTACTGTACATAAATGTAATTTGTTTTAGAAGTTCTGGAATTCCCTTGATAAAACCAACACAGCCGCTTTGGGAATTTTTCCTATATAATAATGTATCAAAATGTTAAAATGGCTGTTTCTTTAAAGGTCATTCTCTGCTGTGTCATGTTCATGAGTTGTGTTCAGCACTACTGTGTGCAGTTTTCACTTAATGACAGTGGTGAGTTAAGAACATTCCATAAATACTGATCATAGTGAACTTTTTCAATCAAGAATTTCTGATAAAACTTGAAAAATTGCAGCTTTGTTTTGTTTGTAAAGAAATAATACTGAATACATTTGCTCAAATTTCTATCTTGGTGGATATTTTTATCATAAAATAACTTCTCTTCAAATCATTACTCAAAGCTAAGGCCTAATTTTGAGCTGTGAAATTTGCAACTTTTGTACCGTTACTTTTCCGTACAATGTCGGACAATCTATTGCCTATGCAAAATTTTTGCCGATGTTGAATTGATTTGCCTCGGCATTTACTTCTGCACTGCCAAATGCCAAGGGTACTTGCGAGGGTTGATCTATTCCAGTTAGTTATTAGATGAGATCTAATGACAAATGTTTTACAAAGTGTCAACTGGATAAAAAGTTATGGTGAAAATATGGTTTCAAATACTCACCAGTACAGTTAGGACAGAGCCTAGCAAGCAGTTCATATCGGATATCTCTCTCGACACTCATTGACCTGGCATGAATCTTGAAAATGTGACTTCGGCCCTGGAAATAAGAGGGGTGGCAACAGTAAATCACAATGAAAAACCAGCCAAAAAAAAGGTTAGGAGAGATACAATATTAATTTTATCTTCTGTTGGTTGTTCAAGAGAGAAGGAAGGATGGGAGGGGGGAGGGGATCATTATCCACCGGACAGTCAGTAAGTTCAAACAAACCAATTTTCCCCAGGAGGTGAGGACTATTTCCTCAAGCAATGTGGAAACTTGCCAATTTTTTTGGAAAAGTGCTGGAATGAAGCAACCATGCTGCCCATTGGTTTCATTGCAGTTTTCTATACCAATTGGTTGGCAAGTACCTTTGTCAACAAGGAGATTTCAATCTTGGTCTTTAAAGTAATTTTTTGGCAACAGCATTCCTTGACTACAAAGTACATTAACAAATGCGCCCTTCCAAAAGGCAAACACTGCATCTCAATAGCATATAGTGTTTGAAAGATACTAACCGTCAAAGTTATGCAGTTTATCTTGAGATATAGTTCATACTTGTTATGCTATCAGCACAATAAGATGACATAGCCATCAATTTATTTATAATTATGATGCCGTTGAGGGCAATGTTATTGACCCCGGTTTACTATACCCTACATATGCTGCAGGGTAATGCTTGAACTACAGGAAAAGATATTCAAACGTTCCAACAATATCAAATTTCAAGGACAAACATTTCTCTCATAAAGAAAACCAAATGGAATCTGTGGCAATCTGCCCACCTTACATAACACTCTACAAAAGTGGAGGTATTTTTAATAAAAATATGGAGGTAATTTTTTTATAAAAATAAACAATCTTTGATAGTGAGATAGTTATACCTATATAGTTAAGAATTTTAGTGTATTGAGACAAGGTTTGGAGAACATGGTCTGGAATATTTTGGTCTTTCTTACCTAGTAAAAAGCCACTATAACACACCTTTAAGTATTTACCAATTTTTTGGTATATTGCTAATCATACCAAAGGCAATAGAATATTTTCAAAAGAAGTCTTTTTGCTCAAGCATACGAGCAGACTTTTACTGACATTGAAGAAAGTTTTAGAGTGAAACTCAATAAACAGAAAGTGTTATCTCACCTCCAGATCAGGCAGGCCAAATTCAACTTTCCTGTCTAAACGACCTGGTCTAACTAAAGCAGGATCCAGAGTGTCCGGTCTGTTGGTAGCCATGAGTACTTTAATGTTGCCTCTGGGATCGAACCCATCAAGCTGGTTGATCAACTCCAACATGGTCCTTTGGACTTCATTGTCACCCCCAGCTCCATCATCAAATCTTGCTCCTGTTTGAGAGGGATGAAATAGGAGCATTTTACAACAGCACTTAAAGCGGAACTACAAGATTGTTATAAAGAAATACTTAAACCTCCAAATTTGTGATCCAACGACATTCAGATTGCTGAAACTGGAAACAGTTAAACAGGTTCTAACATGCTTAGAAGGACAGTCTTAGCTTCTTTTGGGAGTGATCTTTGTCCGAAGCGAAGTTGTTGGATGTGATTTTGCCAAATGAAATTAGAGGTTGTTTCCACTGTAATGAGCCTATCAGTCAGAAGCATGAACCAATGAAACAATGTTTGTTTATGGTTATTCATATATAAACAACTATGGGTGCACATGCGTAGTTGTGTACATGCACAACTGAAAGTAAAATGAGTACAACATGTACGTAAACAGTGCATAGCATAGATTCGTATCTTCAACGGATGGCCTATACACAAACAACCTAGGACTATACTCATGTTAGTACAAAGATAGGCATAGGCCTCACGGTGCATTCCATGTAAATACCACGCCGAAGGTACGTGGAGCTCTTCCTGATCATACGCCAGGATTTTCTGTGCACATATATAGTGCATACAATCTGTATGCATGCATACATATGTACAGTATACATGTACCTAATGAATGCTCCATTCAGTGGCAATATAAGTACAGGTATAAAGCACAGTACTGTTCGTGATCATACAGCGGAAATTGAGCGATTCTGAGTGCTGGTATGCCGGGAGTACTGTTTGTCCTCCGCTACGCTGAGAAGGAATCGGTGCTCACGCTGAAGATCTTTGTGTTGTAATGTATGAAATGCAAACTGGCATAGGCCTATAATTGAAGTAAGAAACGTTACCCACGCCATTAAAATTGTTGCACAATAAAATGAAAAAGGAGGAAAATCTCTCCATAAAATCCTAACTGGAACAGGGGTAGAACGTTGCCTGGCACAGCCAGGCAGCATAGGCTTAGACTACAGTTATGAACATATTCATTAAGTGCCAATGACTGCCTTCACAGAAAATGAATTGCATACTCTACAGTCATTTGAATAACTGTAACTGTTTTTAATTTTTTCTGTTTCATACCCTTATAATAGTTCTTTTTCACCAGAAAGCTTACTCATTGTTATATTTTTGTGTGAAGAACATGAAGCAAAGCTTTTTCTTTGCGCTTGGGAGTTGTTACTGCAGGGCTGGAAAAAATGTTAATTTCTCTGCAAGCAAATCAAATTTCCCAGCCAGCAAATCCAAATTTCTCAAAGACTTCACATGTTTACATACAAAAGTAGTCAAATTTCCCTCCTAATACCAAAATTTCCCTGCAATGACATTCCCAAATTGCTGCTTTTTTCCAGCCATGGTTGTTAGAGATCTTGTAGTTCCGCTTTAAAGGTATGGTAACATGATCTAGTGCGGATTCAGACATTCAAAAATGGGAGGGCTGAAGTTGGGAGAAAATAGGATTGTAAGGGAGCTGCACTGCTAATTTTCCGTATGATTTATTGCTAATGTGGCAAAAAAGGGAGAGCTAAGGCCGCAAAAGCCCTCCTCCGGATCAGCCCCCGACGATACCAGAATGCCCTTTCTTTTCTCCTTCCATTTCTTTCTTTCTTTCATTTTCTCTCCTCTTTATTTTATAGTGTTTGGGTACAACTTCTCTATCACATATATGTAGTAATTGTAGGTTAAGTGTTATTTTTGTTTGTTTTTACTAGTACAAGGAAGCCCAGCCTGGATAAGCTTCACTTCTGTTGGGTCTACCTCCACATTTTCTTCTATAATTTATGTGATGTTATTATATTTAGCATCAGATTATGTTACAGTAGAAAAAAAAAGAACTTCAAACTTCTTGACTGTTAAGGGTAAGATTTCTGATGGAAAAATCTGTTGAAACTATATTAATATCTTTTACTGGTCTAAGAAATAAATCTCTCCAAAGTCTGGAAGTTTCTGAAAGTAAAAATTAATGATGTGAAATGTTTCTTTCGTTAACCCTTGGAAAATAACCTCTTATCTTGGTAAGTAATACTGATAATTTTCAAGGAAACAATTTAAACTTACAAAATAAACCCATCAAGACACACTCCTATCACAACTGTCCTTAAAAGGAAAAAAAATACCTCACCTCCAATTGCATCAATTTCATCAAAGAAAATTAAACATGCTTTTTTACTTCTGGCCATTTCAAACAATTCTCTGACCATTCTTGCACCCTGAAAAACAAACAAAAAAGTTTATCTGTAGTGATCAAGCAAACCTTTATTTGTTTGTCTAATGTGGAGAGCAATATCCAGCACAGATGGTCATTCCAAAGAAATCACCCTTAACTTTAGGGTTCTTGTGTAAAATCAAATAATTTCACATTTGAAGATAAGGCACATCTTTCAGAGAATTTTTTTTTTCCAAAAGAGATGGGGGATCCATCATCTTTTAGTTTCTGATCCCCATTTTCATTCAGAATGTTGAACCATAAAAATTAAAAGATGCCTGGCCTCTATGCTACAGGATTTTGCCAGAAAATCAAAAAGGGGGGGGGGATTTATTACTGCCAAATCCAAGGTCAAAACTGATGTTGCCCAAGGCCAAAGTTACAGGAGAGTATGGGGGGGGGGGCAAGAGATTGCTTTAAGACACTTATAAGATGCAATCTCAAGGGTTTTAATAACTTTTTATTCATGTAAGTTCCAACATCGCTGTACTGTGCCTTCCTAAACAAGAAACCAAGGTACCGACAATTTTTTTTTTAATTTTATGAAAATGAAGGGGGTGAAGGGGGGGGGGGTGGGAAAGATTTTACTCTCCTTCTGAAAAAGGGAATGGAGGAAAATCCCCCCCTCCCCTTCCTCCACTTGACAGAAACACTGCTCATTTAGAAAATAATCAACGTCATGGTGGATAGCTTTCCAGTTCAACATTTACACTCAAATTTAAAGTTTCATATGTCAACTCTAATGCAAAGAGAACACCAAACAATCTAACTGAACAGGTTATGACAATGTGCCACAGCAATCAAAACAAATGTTGTACATCCTTCCACTAGGTTACAAACATGTCCACACAGCCGACATTTATATGTTAATCCTGCAGCTATATTGCCTGCACTTGTAGTACAAACATTTACAAACTTAGCAAGAATTCATCATCAAAGTGCTTAAAATCTGTACGCTATAAGCTACTATAATTTGTTTTTTTTAATCTTTTTTATAAACTTAAAGGATCATAAAATCTTTAACATGCTTACCTCTCCAACATATTTCTGAACCAACTCTGACCCAATAACACGAATAAAACAAGCATCAGTTCTATTTGCCACAGCCCTTGCACAGAGAGTTTTTCCCGTTCCTGGAGGGCCATAGAGTAACACACCTTTTGGTGGTTCAATACCAAGGCTCACAAACCTTTCAGGCTGTCAACAAAAAGGAGCAACTGTCAGCAGCTGATAGATTACAATCATGAATTTGTTACTTTTATCTATACAAAATTTGGGAAATGTTGGGGAAAGGAAACTACTGTACACTCTAAAATCAAAAGAGTGAACTTAATACCTGGGTGAAAAGCACGAATTTACTCCATCAGTGGCAACTCAATCCAATTCACTTAAAGAAAAGTGAAATTTACTCCAATTAGCAAAGTTGATGGAGTGCCAACAGTGATTACCCTTAAAACAAGAGTGATCATTGCAGGCACTTGTGGAAGAGTGAATTTTACACATGAGCTTTTCTATACTCACCGTGAAGCAATATAAACTGAGACTGTATCTGGATAAGGATGAATTTCAGACAATTGTGGGAGGGGCTTAAGTAAGAAGGTTAGGAAAATGGGTACTGTTTGGGGTGAGAGAACTCGGCCATTAAAGCCTTTAAATGAATTATTTTGACCAAAGGGTACCATTACGTCAGTCCTTGGAATAGGAAATACGAAAATCATCGGTACTGTTTGGGGTGAGAGAATTGGACGTTAAAGGTGTACAAATTATTCTTGAGCACCAACTAACTGATTTTCTATCTAAGGGAAACACACTTCTTGAAATAAAAGGCTACCATATGGCCTTATTTTTAATCATTCATCCCTCTGTGTCAATAAAATTAGTTTTTAAAGGATGAATTTTTCTTTTAAAACAAAAGCAATATTTCCCTTTAAACCACATCATGTTTACTAGAACTGAAGAGAACTTTAAGGATTCACAGTAACTGTAAAGACTACTAAAAATTGTTAACTATAACCAATACTTACAAGGCCATGGCCACTTATGACAGTCTTGGATCATGTAACAATTTGTGACTGACTACATAATTGTAACCCAAATTATAAAAATGCTCTAAGCATATTAAATGAAATAATCCTCTTCACCATGAGGCAAGTTTTATATTGCAGGTTCTTCAAGTGGAATCAAAGGCAAAAAGTAGGATCAAAATTCTCAAAAAGACAATGACAAAAGTGTTATTTTGTACACCAAAAGAAGAACAAATAAAATAATTATTCCAGGATTCCTTACATATTAACTTACATCCATGCAAACTCATGATGATGTTGTGTCTCTCGTTTAGAAAGTATGTCCACCCTCATAGTGCCAGTAATGTAATAACTTTTGCTTTTCAGTCTAGATCACACTGCCATGACTACAACAACCCTATCATTGACAAGACATTGTGCTGACTGGAGTCATTGTGAAGTGGGCTGTTCCAGGACTACAGTTCCGTAACTGATGGCCAATTGCACATCTTCAATTGTATTTGGATGCAGTCAGTGAACCAGAAATACCATTAATATGCAAGTTGTCTATGATCGAGTGGCTGGAAGTCCCAGTAGTACAATCCATTCTTAAAGATTTCTAAATGGTGGCAAATATGATGAGGTATGATTTTCAAGGAATAGATGTATACAGAATGCAAGGAACTCAAATCGGAGTCATTTGGAAGCCTGGCACTGGTTTTGATACAAAGAGCTTGTCATGGTACTCACATGAAGTAAAGGCGTTTCCACTACTTCTCGTAATTTTTCAATTTGTTCCTTGCAGCCTCCTATGTCTGAGTATGTTACATCTGGCTTTTCTTCAACCTGCGAATTAAATATAGTGTAAATTTGACAGAGTGCAAAGAAAAACTTTATGTTGCACTGAACAAAATGATGATTATGCACTAATAAGTTGTAAGACACACCTGATAACCACTGGACAAAATCAATCACTGTTTGTGGGAACATGATTCTTTTGAATTGATGCACCCCTCAGTTACACAGCTGACCGAACAATTCAGAGGCTATGGCTCAACGTTCTTGTAGATGTGACCCACCAATGCTGCACCAATCAGGTTTGTTTAATGCAATACTTGGAGAACCTTGACATACCCCTCCATAACAACCTGGGCACACATGACACAGATTTGACTCACCACTGCTCAGGCATCCAAGGGTGCCTCTTTCAACTTATAAGTGCATTACCATCATTTCTGTGGAAAGATTGATGGCATCTCTGTGCTGTCATTAAATCTGACTGGACATCAACTTGACTTGACATTGAGCATTCAGTTAAAATAAATTATAGAATAACAATATTTCTATGAACCTCACATGTAAGTGTTTCATGGGAAAGCAGCAGTATGAAGACAATGACTACAATTGTGATAGGTTGGTTCATTCTTCCAACAGAGAGTTACCTACTTGTAGTATATAGGCAATGCCTGGAAGTGACCCTTGTCCTGTTTAAGGCAACTCTGAAATGACATCGATGACATAACAAAGGTGTAGTTTCACATGACAATGCTATTATTAGCAAAATTTGTCAAGTATCAGATGCAAAAGCCTGGCAAAAAGTTGAAATTTTGAATTAGATTGTATCATTGTTTGTAACAATTTTGTGCAAAATTTAAACAAGGGAATAGTCACAAATTTTGAAAAACTATTTTGAATTGATTTTACTCATTCAAGAAAAGTTTGTTTGTAAAGTTTTACCATTTGTCATTAGTTAGTGAAGAAAACTTTCCTCCTTGTGAAAAATTTGGGGAATTTTGCAAACCAGCTCAATGTAATGCTGATGGGAAGCCCTAGCATAGTGTAACAATCAAGTTCTAACTCATTTGGAAGGTTAAATATTCCTATCCAACACCCACATGATATAACAATACAAGGCTCACTTGAATGGTGGCTTAGGGCATGAACACATCCTGAAGAATATACTTGACAAGGAGTTATTTTTTTTACTTACAGTAGTTAGAAGATTTTCATGGCATGGTTTCTAACTTAGGTTCAACTTGAGACTAACTTAATTCGGGACTGGCCACGGCCTCTTTTTAGTTGTGACTCACCACGCTTTTTCCCCCACTCCATTGCTTCTAGTGAGCACCAAGCACAATGGCACTAGGTTCCATATATAGAGCCATTGGTATATCAAGGCCACTGACTTCCTATACATGGACAGAGCATACTGCACGGTACATTGTCACTACCTTACGTGTGAGACAAAGAGCACCGAGATGGCCGTCTGCTATGATTTTGTGTGAGAGTTCGAACTTGCTCAAGTCAATGACCAGATGTTACAAAAAAGTTGAAATATTTTTGAAATATGGCAAGATAAGGTCAAAATCACTTCACATATTACAGGAATATGATATTGTGTCCCATTTTAGTTGAAATTTTGTTTAAAATATTACAGAGTCGTCATCAAATCACACAAATTGTAGCTTTACGGAGGCCATCTTTGTGCGCCTTTTTTGTCCCAGTTGGTGATGATGACATACGGATAGGACGTACACATTGCATGCTCTGTCCATGTATATAGATTCCGTGATCAAGGCCAGAAGTTAAACTCCTGTGACCCACATGGTTTTTTCACACTTACAGCTGGGAATTGAACTCCTCTTCTCCTGGCTAACCACTTGACCATGTAGTCAGTCGCATTTTTTTAATACATTCTTAACTTGAGGGAAAGATGACAATGTTCATTTTGAGAAGATGAAAAGGTTCATTTTGAAAACTTGAAATACATCCAACAGTGAGGTGGACAATAGTTCATATTTAACTGCCATACAGCATTATGGAAGTCTGAAAGTTGTATGTGAAAAATGATCAAATAGAAGAACGCACTTTCTTTGACATGTAACCATGGCAACTTTTGATGAAACTATTGCCTAGAACTACTGCACAATAAATCACATGTGCAGAGTCCTTCATAATGAATGCATGAAAAATGCTTGATCCTTGAGGCTCTATTACACAAAATGTCTAGGTTTTCACACTGACTCTAATGATGAACTTCACACATTTTTTGCCCCTCCCCCAAATCTGCTTTAAACCCTGCAGAGTACCTAAAGAAACTAGTATCCATATAGCCATTTTAATAACCCCCTATCATTCTATCATAGATGAGTCTCTCAAGGAAATTTTACATTTGTCCAAGTTTCAGAAACGAGGAATTCACCAATCAGCAGAAGCAATAAATTACTCTCTGAAAAGAATCGTTCATCATCAACATGGACAATTTTCTGAAAAAGTCATTTCTCAATGACAACCAACCAGGCAAAATAGCTTTGACTTTAGACTAATCCTGCAGTGCACAGTACATGTGTAACAGTGGGTGTATTATAATTTCTCAATATCCATGTTGGGTGGGGGGTGCTTGCAAGACTCGGAATCTATTCATATCTGCGGTGTGTTTGGGGGGAATGATTTGCGATCAAAAATAAAGTGTTTTAAAGAAGATTTATTCTGAACCTAGCAGGAGGCAGCACTGTGGTTGGGTTAGTTAGATAGTTAGTAAGTAAGATGGAGTTTTATGGCCCAGTTTGCTACTTATTGGTTTAAGTTGAGCCGGCCATGGCCTTGGGGTAGTTAGATAGTTAGTAAGATGGAGTTTTATGGCCCAGTTTGCTACTTATTGGTTTAAGTTGAGCCGGCCATTGCCTTTTTTCCAGTTGTGGCTCACTGGCTTGTTTTTCCTACTATATTGCTTATGAGGAGCATCATCCACAATGGCAGTAGGTTCCATTTTTATGGTCTTTAGTATGACTCCACCTGGGAATACAGTCAGGGCCTTCTGCATGAAAGGTGGATGCTCTACAGCTGGACCAAACACGGGGATGAGATCTCTCAATCCTGGTCAAAGTTGTATTGTGAATGTATAAATGGCTTATAGATGAAACTAATGAAACTACAGGGACAATAAAGGTCATTCACAAAAGCAAGAAAAGATTGATATCTTTTGTGGCATATTTCTCAAGTTCATGCTGATTATATTTGAAGATTCACCCATAAACCTTTATGTCTTGAACTGGTGGGGAATCATCGATCTTCAACCACTTGATTCTTTATTACAACATGAAAGAGTTAAAGATTCCTCGTTTAAAATGATGTGGCATTAAGATGCACTCAGATGACAATTGTTTGTGAACATGAGTAGAAGAAATGTGTATTTCCCTGAAAGTAACATTTTCACAATCCTTTTTTGTATTTCCAAGGAAAATATCCTTCTAGTTACCCAAATGTCCTTCTGAATGCTTAAACTGCCTTACACCAAGCCTTTCAACTTTTTCCACACATAGTTGGTACATAAACCATTGGAATGCCAAGTTTGGCAATAGAATGGTTAACATGAGGCAGAGCTGTGCCCATTATTTTGGCAAAATTGGAGTTGAGACGGTTTATGAGCAAACAACAGTCAGACAAATGCATTCAATCCCATTCTACCACCAAACACATGTGAGAAAACATTATTTTCATCTGTCTGATGAGAATTAACATCAGTGTGTTTGAAAAAAAAACAGTCAAATGCTGGTTGTAAATGTTTCTTACCTGCATCATAGTCACTGTTGGATCTATCTTTGGTGGAAGTGGAATATGAATCTGATATTTATTTCTGTCAACCCTGAAATGAAATATTGAACGCAAGACACCATCAATATTAATATCCACATATTACTAAGAATTTTTAAAGTGTTATTCTTTACTTTTTCAAAGCAAAGCACAAATCAGTTTACACTTCTGTAGTTCCAATGATGCGTTGCCATTGTTGAGGAGTACTTTGAGATGTTCCAGGTTCCAGCAAGTTTAATAAACAATGCAGAGAGTCTTTTGTTAATGCAAGAATTCATGCCATTGAGCTTAAAGAGTGACTGGTACAAGAACCAGAAAGCCAAAAGGCTTAGTGATTCCTTGCTGCTGAAATGTAAGGCCTTTTTTCACATTGACATTGCTTAACAATATTTTTCAATTAACAGGGCTCCATAATCTGCCCACAAAGTACACATGCAAGACATCCAATCTTCCTACATTGAGATCCCCCTTGCCCGTTGTGAACCCAAATGACATTTGACCTCCACCATAAACTTCTGGGACCATGTATTCACTATGTGCCATCTACATGACAAGTTACAGCACCCTACAAGTGACCTTTCTTGAAAGACTGTGCAGGAAAGCTTGTCAGGCTTTGAAAATGCTGACTTCAAATGATCTTTGACATTTGGGAAAATCAATAGGGATCATCTACTCAATATGAACAATCCACACACTAAATATGAGCACAGTCACATGTACCGTTCTTGAGATATCGTGTTTAAGAAGTTTTGACCTTTTGACCTCTCATGACCCCAAATGACCTTTCACCTCCACCAAAAACAATAGGATCATCTACTCCATACGGCCAATGCACACACCGAATATGAGATAAGTCTCACTTACTCTTTTTGAGATACCATGTTTAAAGTCAATTTCTAGGGAATTTACCTACTGACCTCTCGTGACCCCAAATGACCTTTGACCTCCACGAAAATCAATAGGGATTATCTAATCAATTCGACCAACCCACACACCAAATATGAGCACAGTCACATGTACCGTTCTTGAGATATCATGTTTACGAAGTTTTGACCTTTTGACCTCTCATGACCCCAAATGAACTTTGACCTACACCAAAAACAATAGGGATCATCTACTCAATATGGCCAACACACTCACCAAATATGAGCAGAGTCACATGTACCGTTCTTGAGATATCATGTTTATGAAGTTTTGACCTTTTGACCTCTCATGACCCCAAATGAACTTTGACCTCCACCAAAAACAATAGGGATCATCTACTCAATATGGCCAACACACTCATCAAATATGAGCAGAGTCACATGTACCGATCTTGAGATATCATGTTTACGAAGTTTTGACCTTTTGACCTCTCTTGACCCCAAATGACCTTTGATCTCTGCCAAAAACAATAGGGATCATCTACTCAATATGGCCAATGCACACATTAAAAATGAGATTGGTCAAACTTACTCTTCTTGAGATACCGTGTTTACAAGCAATTTCCAAGGAATTTACCTATTGACCTCTTGTGACCCCAAATGACCTTTGACCTCCACGAAAATAGATAGGGATCATCTACACATATGACCAACCCACACACCAAATATGAGCATACTCACATGTACCATTCTGGAGATATCTTGTTTAAGAAGTTTTGACATTTTGACCTTTCGTGACCCCAAATGACCTTTGATATCCACCAAAAACAATAGGGATCATCTACTTAATATGGGTATTTTCTTGAGATACTGTGTTTAAAAGAAATTTCTAGGGAATTTACCTATTGACCTCTCCTGACCCCAAATGACCTTTGACCTCCACGAAAATCGATATGGATCATCTACTCAATATGACCAACCCACACACCAAATATGAGCACAGTCACATGTACCATTCTCCAGGTATCTTGTTTACAAAGTTTTGACCTTTTGCGACTCCTGACCCCAAATGACCTTCGATCTCCACCAAAAACAATAGGGATCATCTACTCAATATGACCAACCTACACACCAAATATGAGGTTGGTCACACTTACCCTTCTTGAGATATCGTGTTTACAAGCAAAGCGTCACATACACACACACACACACATACACACACACATCACGCACGACATCACCATCGCATAGGTTCCTTGGCCTACGGCAACGAATCAAAAAGCTCAGTCAACCACAGTCTAATTGTCATGTATGCTTCAAGTCCTCACTAACACGTTACTAATTGTGGAAGTCCCATAACAGACGTGTTATTTCAAATTCTGGATTCTTCCCTTTGGCCATCAGTTCTTCATGTAATGAAAGTAGTAACAACTGGTTGGTCAGGCCTCCATTTATGGAAAAGTTTATGGTTGTCCTTCGGGCAACCAATTCAGTATTTTTAGGTTGTCCTAAAGAAAATTTGGTGGTCCGAAACATTTTGTACACAATTTCACAACAGTACAAAACTGTAATTGTGTTAACCTATAATTGCTCTTTAAGAATAAAAAGATACAATTTTTGCAAAACAAAAACACTTGAAGTCTGAAATTGTATGATGGAAAAAGTTGAAAGAGTTGTTCAGTCAGCAGTATATACTTCTTCCAGCTGCTTGAATGTATGTCATTGTGAGAGAAAAATGGTATTCCATTGGACAACCAACTTTCAACTTTTGGTTGTCCGTATTTAATTTCAGTTGTCCTGGACAATTGGACAACCACGAAAATCGAGCCCTGTTGGTGTACCAAATATTTTTGGTGGAATTTCAGATTTGGGGCTCATTTTGTATACCAATATGGAAACTGCCACTTACCCTACTCTCATGCCTTCTTCAATATCTGTAGGTGCAACTGTGTCATGGAGATCAACAACAAACTTTGCAAACTGCTTGACGTTGATGATATACTTTGCATCTTCTGTGTCGGCATTTAGAATTTTGGTACACCTGGCAACTTGTAGAGGTTGTTCCTGTGTGAGGGCCTGCTTGTCTGCCTGGAGATCCCAGAGTGCAGGGTTTGCTAAACCAGTGTCTGATTCCTTGATTCCTGCATCAGAAAATTATTTCACTGATATTGGACATGGAAGTTAAGTATCCTTTAAAGATCTTTCAAATTGTACTGAATCAAACAAATAAATTTTCTTTTGTATATACAACCTTCATGCAAGATTATTATGTCAACTCAAATTCTGCCATGTTGTATTTTGTTTAAGTATACAAGGAGCATTTAATTTTAACAGAGATTACAAGAAACAAAAACCAATGTTAAAATTTGTGATGAAGTATTCAATAAATTGTTTCTGATGTATTGTAGTGTACATTTGGGTGTAAAAACATTATTTTATTTATAATATGCAAACTAAAAGGTGGGGCATGTTGATCCAGACCTCTGGCTCTGTCATTGGGTTCTGAGATTCTAAGATTAATTGACCTAGACGTAACTTTGAACTTAGGACAAGCGCCCTCACTTCTTCTGACTTCTTGAACATTCTCTGTTCGACGACAAACAGAACACTGACCTTGTGCTTTGACCCAACACTTATGTCGTCCTTTGGGCAGAATAATTGGACACATGGCCACATGCTTACGAATTCACACCTGTAGCAGACTATGCACATATTCAACAGATAAACAAATCAGCTGTCTGCATTGTCAGCATTGTAGGTTTGTTTTGCCCTCAAGGAGGGCGTACTTTCCTGCTCTGTGACACCATATGCACAAAGTGTATTTGCAGCACCATTTTAATCTTTGACATATACAATGTTGCTTTCTTTTTGAGTACTCATTTACTGCTTCATTCAATTCAATTCAGTTATAATAATAATTTGGTGCATAATAGACTGTTGTTGGTTTGGCTTTTGTGCGCGCACTGTTCAAGTTTGCATGCGACTGTGTAGAATTTATTACTGTATTATTTGTCCCATGGCAGTGCACATTCCATACATATCAGCCTATGTGAACTTCTCACATACAACCTACAATAGCCAACACTCTACATCTGGGAGAATATTACTTGGCAATGGAGACGGATGTGTCCGGGTTAATAGCCATTACCATAAGTAAGAGTGTGCTAGAAAATTATATTTGAATTATATGTGAAACAATCTACTCTAGTCATTAAACATTGCTAACAACACGGCATGAAATAAACTTAACAAGGGCACAGCCAAAGTGAAAATTTGGCTGCAGGTCTATGGCTGTCATTGCTGTCACTTAATTTCCAGCCCGGTAAACAACAATAAATAGTCTGGAGCAATCAACAGCTTGAATATTTTCGGTCCCACTTTTAATGACCCTTGGGTTATGAAATTCTTAGCAGACGTCATCTACAGTAAAATATTTTCACTTTCCAGACAGACATTAAGAATCTCTTCTGTTACTGCTTGCTGTGCTCCATTTGGTGGGGTTTGTCCACAAGAATGAAATTCTTCCAGTAAAGTATGAATAAGCCTTTAAAAAATAGCAGTATGTACTATGAATTCTTCCTTCTTACTGTTGATAAAATCCTTCCCCTATGCACAATAACATTGTATCAGTGGAGGGAAGATATTAATCACATCACATGGCACCTGAGACAGTCAGCTTTCAAATCTGATTAACTGATTGCCAGAGCCAGCTATGCCAAAATACACAGAAAGTTTCCAAATGGGGTGAAGCTATGTAGCAGGCTAGTCAAATACATGTAAGATGGTTTTTTTATGCAGGGTGAGCTGAAATAATGTACTTTATAGATTGCTTGAGCATGCCTTAAAAGAGTACTTGATGGCAGATCATGCAACCAGGTCTGATACAAGTTACAGTGTATACCTCATACTGCCTTTGATCTAATGAGATCTCCTTGAATATTTTTAAAAGGAGCATTGTGGCAATGGCAAAAATGCACTGAAACTTACTGCACCCAGCATCCTTAAACAGTTGAGAATCCCTAGAATTGAAGAATTTCTCACTGATAGCAACTACATGGGAAAAGTCTATAGAGGTTAACTGATTTTGCTTTAAGTATTAAATGAAAATAGGAGTGAAAGGTGGATGCTGGGTTGGAACAACCAGTTCCACCCTGTGTGGGTACGAACAGAATTTTTCAACCAATCACCAAGCTTAATATACCTGTCAACTCGTTAACTCTTTTAAACACATTCTGTATGTCAGTTTCAGCTTCTTTAATGGATGCTGAGTAAGGTCCTGCTCCCTGTGGGAAGAAGATATATGTACAGCATTATAGAACAGGCCACTTAAGACTGAAATGCTATCAATATATGAATGCCCAAGTGTACCTTGTTAATTATGGCTTGGAGGAATGTGAATTTTTTTTATTTTTTCAAAAATAAAAAATAATATTTAAAGTATGACATTGATTGTGATTTTCATCAATGGGATTTATACTGTATCAAACAACCCTCAATAGGCTTGGACAACAAAAACTTATTAATTGCTAAGCAGAACATGCCCAAATGGGTACCCAGTCACAGTCCATCCCCTGTACTTGCAATGCAGGCAGAAATATTAACAGTATTGAAAGTCTCCTGTAACCGATGCCACTACAACGGTATTTCCTGACTAATGCATGTTTTTTCTTCTCTTCACAAGGAACTCTTACTATGTGCTGCAATGTTTGCCATTACAGAGGAACAGCAGAAACATTATGTGCAGCCACATATGATCTGTGATCCCTTTCATACTTCCAATTTTGGGCAGCAATTAGCCTGCATACCTTGAACTTTGAGGGCTGCTAGTGCGGTCACACACCGTCACCCACCTCAAGTCACATGGGGAGTGTTATTTCTTGCATACCTAGAGGAAGATCTGGGGCTCATATAAATTTATTTAAGTTTACTAAAATGGCACACTTACCACACTCAGGGAATAATTTAATGTTCCAAATTTGCATAGCAATATTGCATTTGCAATATATGACTAATTTTAAAACATAGATTGCCTGAAACTTGAATGAAAAGGCATCACATTGTTTTTTAAGCCCTGCAAATGGAAACCCTCTTTTGGGTTCAGTAAAAAATTCAAAGGATGGTCAGGGATTCTGTCAGCAACTCAAAAAAAGTGGTATTTATAAACAAATCCCATATCCAAATTGATGCTGCCCTTGACCAAAGTTACAGATTAGTTCAGAAGAGCAAGATCTCCAAGGTCTCCATAAGGTGCAATTTTAGGCTAGGCTATCTTAATTGCAATCTTACGTTTAAAGACTATTTATGTAATATCAAACACTGAGCTGCAAAAGGTGTCATCTTCCTAAATAAGTAACCAAGATACTCAAATTCTAGAGAGATTATTAAAAAGGAGGGTGGGGAGGACTTTAACTAGCTTCTTCTGGAAAGGGTGGGTGACCAAATTCATCACTGACCCAGATGGGACAAGCAAAAAAATTTCTGTTCCTGTGATATCCTATGATGACAAAATGCTCTTCATTCCCTCCACATTTCTAGTATGTTCATTACATTTGATAACTTCACTGAAAGAAAGTATAACCCTGTAGGCTTAAAATATGGTACTCACATAGGACTTTAAAAGTGCAATGTCACCTTCATCCAATGCTGAAAATCAATTGAAAAGAATTTTTAAACAAATTAGTCAAATGTGTTACAAAATTTTTAGAACAATTAGTCAAATGAGTTCTACCGTTTCATAAAAGATGGTGTTAATGCCATACTCCTCTATCCTCTGAAAATGAGTTTGCAATCTGAAACACTTGGACCTGACTGGGGATGAATCCAAGCAGAAAGGAAATTAAAAAAAATTTGGCCATTCAGTGGGGTCTATCTGCCAATCAGCCTTACATCATTCGAGGATGATGCATACAGTACAGTATCCTGCAGTGTAAGTCAAAAGTGAATTGGCTGATTATCTTGCTGTAGATACATAAGAGGAAAGGTGTAATGAAGGTACAATATGTGTAAACTTTCCTACGATTATTCCAGAAAACTTTCATTGATTTCCTAACATCCAGGTCTACGATTACAACTTTCTTTACCTGTTTAAACTTGAATGAACTATTCAGTATTCCTTAATTTGTCCTTAACTTAGGCCTAAGTTAGGCCTATGCCAGATGTTAGGACTGCATTTCCAACTGGAACTTGAAAGTTTTAGTCAGATTTCCAAAATCAGAATTTAGGCTGAAGTTTCAGCCACTGATTCTAAATTAGAGCCAAGTTTTCCTTCTCCTATCCAAGGATATTGTAACTGACTACATTTAAGCCTTGGCCTAAGGCTATGCTAAGAAAGTGCTCATTGCAACAGATCCATTGCAACACTGTACTGCTGTAGTCTGCAGGTCGTAGTTAGCAGCCATTACAGTAGGCCATCTGCTAAGGGCTAACGTTAGGCCTAGCCTAAATTAATTCTCGCAGTAGGCCTAACGTAAATGTTGGTTAATACAGAATGAATGTAACACTGGCGCATAGTCAGGATTGTGTCATGGGGAGGGTTTTGGTGTCTTTTTTTGGGGGGGGGGGGGCACAGGCGCCCTCTACATTGGTTCGTATATACCACACGCTATATATATAACACGGAAAGGTAAGTCACGCCACTCCAGGCTCCAAAAATGAAATTGAAATTTTTTACATTATTACTCCCACTTTTATGAACAAATGTTTATCCAGTAAAACTTGTCGTCATAAGTTACCTCAAGGTAGTCCTCTTACCCAAAGTTCTTCACAAATTGGTGAAAAATCTGCACATTTCTACTTCTGTAACAAGTTGCTGTTGCTGGTTGATGAATGCTGCTGAGAGTCACAATTCAGCACTGCCACACTTTTCAGTAAATATCCTTCTAATAGTCACTGCAGTTCACCAAAATATCAATTTCACCTCTGAAATTGTTATTATTTATTTAAAATTTGCAGAATTTTTATTTATAGTCATAGACAATTACGATATTGACAAATTTTGAATATTAATTACCAATAAAAATTGATCAACTCCCAAAGAAGTGGAAGTGTTACATCAACAGCCCCAGCTGCTGATGAAAACGATAACACTTCCACTTCTTTGGGGGTTGATCAATCTTTATTGGTAATTAATATTCAACTTGTTCAACTTGTTACAGAAGAAGAAATGTGCAGATTTTTCAGCAATTTGTGAAGAAATTCGGGTGAGAGGACTACCTTGAGGTACCTAATGACGGAAAGTTTTACTGGATAAACATTTGCTCATAAAAGTGGGAGTAATTATGTCAAAAATTTCATTTTCGTTTTTGGAGCCTGGTGTGGCGTAACTTACCTTTCCGTGTTATATATATATAGTGTGGTATATACGAACCAACATAGAGGGCGCCTGTGGGGGGGGGGGCAAAGATATTATAAACATAGATACCAAACTCCTATCCCTACACTGTTAGACGTGCTGACTCCTCATGGAGGCCCGATCGGAGGGGCAGAAGTGTTCATTTGACATGTGCACAGTTCTATTCGGTGATCTACGTGCATAATTATGGAAACATGACAGCAAATTCCATTGTGACAATACATCAGCATGTGTGCATAATTTTCAAAACGATTTATATACGCGCAAACTACTTTTCTCTGTGTATACTGTAGTTCGGAGTAAAAGAGACGCCCACTTCTGTGTGCTGGGAAAATGAATGCAGTGGCTGGTTTTTCATTTTAAGCGCACAAGGATTTAAACGCGTGTATAGATGTGCGCTTGTAAAGATACCATAGAAACTGACCAATCAGTAAGCCAATGAACTTCAAACCAATTGTTGTGCGTTAATGTTCAAATGTTCTTACTAGGTAGAAAGCCGGCGAAGAAGTTTAAAACAGTTTCATGTAAGTGTAATTTATTAGAGAGCTGTGTTTGCAGGAGTTGCAATGTTTTAAAATCACACATATTTATACCACCGGAAGATATCAATTTACTATTAGCTTTCAAAACAACTGAGCACTGATCAGCACTTCCACCCCTCCGAATCGGCCTCCGTGAGGAGTCACCGCGCCATTTTAAAGGCATATTTTCATCATCCCAAACAGTTTCAATTCTCTCAACCTACTTACTTCTAGCCCCTCCCACATTTATCTAAAACTCATCTTTATCCAGACACAATCCTAGTTTTTTTGCTTCATGACTTGTTTCATGTGGGCATACAAGTCCATAATGTGTAATCAAGACACTCTCAGTGCCCATGCTGTGTAATTTAGCTATGATGCATTGTCTGAATTTGATGCCAATCACAGAGCTGTACCAATTGAGAGTTTTGATGTATGCATACTGAAACTGTAGTTTGGGGTGACAAATGACTGCCTTTAAGTTTGGTATCTAGCCTAGGCCTATGTTTATAATATCTTTGGGGGGGGGGGGAGGTTGGGGCACGACACGAGGGAAAAGGGTTACAGTTAGTTTCCGCCCTCGCTACTTTCCGCCCCTCAAAAACGGTGTTTTCCACCCCGTTAATTTCTAGTAGAAAACATCTTTTTGGGAGGCAAAAAGTAATGGTATGGAATATGTTTTCAGTGGTACTTTCGTCAAATGAAGATTCCATCAACTTTTTCTTAGAACTTCAAACTTCATCGATGTCTTTTACTATTCAATGCGACGCCTGTTACTGCCATGTTGACGTCTCTCCAAGGAACGTTCTCACTGTAGACTTCAGTATACTACTAATACGTACTTACGTACTGGTATACGGTATTCCGTGCTGGGAACAATTGTTAACACAATCAACATAAGCCTACCTATAGACAAGTGGACTACTTATACGTAAAAAAATACGAGTCTGTGACTGGACTTGCCGTTTAGAAAAAAGGTCATACAACTCATTCTTTTCGATGAGGATGCTGAAAAATTTTTAGACCTATCCACAAATTTCATTGTTTTCTTGTTCTTGGATTTGAAATTTGAAGTTAACAGTTATTTTTAACACATGTAAGTTCAAACGTTACTTTCCGCCCTAAGATTTTTAGGCCTAGGCCTAGGCTAGGGTCGGAAAGTAACGGGCGGAAAATAGCGAGGGCGGAAACTAACGGACCCCAGGGAAAAGTCTAAGGATAGAGGATAGAGAGAAAAACCGCTATTTTAGCTTTTTGCATTGCAAGGTTGTGTCATGGAGGGGGGGGGGTTTATCCCCAACCCCGCGCCCCTCCCCACTGTGGCTAGGCCACTGGCGTAACAACTCAATGCATGGACTTACAATAACGATATCGCAGCCTAACATATACGAAACACGCTAGTTTTAACACTAGGCTACATGATTCAGCGCATTGACTGAGTTTCGGACAACAGCCCAGTAAAGGCTGAGCTCTAAACATGCATAGAAACAGAAAATACCTTGAATTGGTTTTTCATCTTTATCTTCATCTGCCTTCCCCTTCCTCATATCTTTCCCTAAATGATCAGGCATGGTGAATATGAATATACTTCTTTGATCAAATTAGTGCAAGTTTTCACCTAACGTTGATAAAGCTGAATAGCATACGAACGTACCACACTAGCACTAGCACTGTGCACAGCAAGTCAACATACAAGTCCAAAAAGGCACACATGCTACATTCACAATACAATTTCCTAAAAATGAACGAATTTTTCAAAATTTAAACCAAGTTTTCAAAAATTTAAATGTAAAAGAAATTATAATATTTTTATTTTTATTTCATTAACGAATTTTTATCTGTGATTTCTTGCATAAAAACAGCAATTCCTGGAACTGTGGATAACACTACGGTTCGTTCAAAGTGGAAACGCTGCTTCAAGCTTTCATAAACAATAAAATGAAATCTAAGTGGATTTGCGTCCTCTATCCTGTTTCAGCTTCTTTGAGGCCCGGAGCCACCGGTTTGAAGGTTCGTAGGCTGGCTAACTTTTAAAGTATTTATCACTTTTGGTGGCGGGGGAGGGGGGAAGTGTTGTGAAAGATTCACTTGACATCGAGTCTCAAGTCACCTCGAGCTACAAGGCGTCGGGTCTCGAGTCATGTTGAGTCTTTAGTAGGTGGCGACAGCATTTTGAAGCCCCGACAACTCGGAAGGTCATGAGTTCCCGATGGAACGTGACTGACAGAATTTGAGTCGCGGCGAACACGCGTAGGGTGGCGGCGAAATGTTTGGCTATCTTACTAACAATTATTTAAATATTCTGAATTTCTTCTGAAGAAAAATCGAAGGTTTTGAGAGAAATTTGGCTTTTTGTTTAGGCAATTAAAGGGTAAGTTTAAACAAAACTTTGATTTTCGTATGTTAAAGGAGAATTAAATTTGCACATCGGAGTAATGAAATTTCCATTCAAATCCGACCTGTATTTCTCATGATATCAGTAAATGCATGGGCGTCACCACAGGGGAGGGGGGGGGGGGGGCGGGCGGTGCGAACGACTCCCTTTGAGATTTTTTTACAGAAACGTTTGAAGGATGTACCAAATATCGAAAAAGGATTTCTTCTGCCATTGCAAAGTATAAATTTCTTTTAAGATGTTGAATGCTTAATCTCGCTGCAATTACAGATCGAGTCCCCCAAATAACTATTTCATCCCTTACTTTTTGTAAAGTGCCGTCCGCTAGCCGTCCTATTGGCTACATGTAGCTGCACCTTTCCATAGTATCATAATCAAAGGCCCTATATCTAATAGTACTTTTCATGAAATTCCTATCAATGATATCTTTTTAATGGAACAATCATTTTTATTGAAAATATATAACATAACATAACAGGTTGAAGGGCAAAGGAGGGCCAAGGCCCCATAAGATACCCTGAAGACCAAGCCCTAATCAAAAGTCAAACCACCAAAGCTTGACTACAGCCCCAAACAATCAGATTCTACCACAGCCATGGAAAAACCTGTCAATGTTAACCTTAAAGCAGTGAACTGACGGGGAGTTAACTACCCAATCTGGTAGACAATTCCACTCATTGACAACTCTATGGGAGAAACTAAACTTCCTAATGTCAAGCCTTGCAAAAGGCTTTTCAAGCTTTTTACAATGCCCACGCACCCGAGAATTACCTTGAACCCTTAAATAACTACAAGTCAGCAGGGGATTTCTTTCACAAAGGAACTTGAAAACCTGGAGCATGTCTCCCCTAATCCTTCTCAGCTCCAAGGTGGTAAGCCCAAGATGTTTAAGCCTAGCATGATAGGGCAAATTTCTCACCTCAGGAATGAGGCGAGTGGCTCTCCTCTGAACCTGCTCTAAAACAAACTTGTCCTTTTCATAGAAGGGACTCCAAGCCTGAGCTGCATAGTCAAGATGGGGTCTTACCAACTGCTTATACAAATTAAGTACAATATCCTTACTAAAATTGATGAAATTCCTCTTGATCAATCCAAGCACTCTATTAGCCTTTACAGCAGTGGCTGCACACTGCTTTGATGACTTTAAGTCCCCAGTAATTACAACACCCAGATCTTTCTCAGAGGTGACATTACTTAAAACACAACCATTCATGTTATAATCATAGCTAAAACTTTTGGGACCAAAATGAAGGACCTTACACTTATCTGCATTAAAAGACATTTGCCAGGTCTGAGACCAAGAAAATAACCTATCCAGATCTTTCTGCAGCAGTAAGGCATCATCCAAAATGCTAATTTTCCTATAAACGATAGGTTTATCTCTTGAATTCTGTTCATTCCGGATGGGTAAAATGGGTTCACGTCAGTATAAGCTCAGTGTACCTCAATATCGATCGCCACCATCGGTTGGCGCAGATCGTACAAGAAAATTTTGGGCCTTATAAACCCTCCAGATGACCGGAAACGACTCTTGGCGAGTGTTCTAAGCTGCATGTACCCAGCCCTGAAACAGGAATTTCATGTGTGTAATTTTTAGATTTGTAGAATTTTCAATGCAAAAAATTGTTGAAGGGAAATCTGCCTCTCGATCACGAACTCGAACGCCTATGCACGATAAAACTTACTCAGTGGCGGCGGAAACGGGAATGGGAGGGGGGGGGGGACACGTCCCCCTTAAATTTCTTAGCGAGGGGACGTCCCCCTAAAATTCTTAGCGAGGGAACGTCCCCCCAAAAATCAGAAAAGAAGTAAAAGAAACTTGGGAGCCTTGAACCAATTCAAAGTAGGGACTATAGTTAATCCACCACCGAACAGAGCAGCCGAAATTGACTTAGCCTAGGTTCTGCCTGATTGTTTGGCTGATTCTTGTCGCGGTCCCCTGCGACCATGCTCTATGCCTGTGACCTAGTATTTGGCTACAAATCATTACAAGCATCTGACATTTTATTTTATTTTGAAGAAATAATAATAAACAGCCTAAACGTTGGAACAAACAACGATCTAGATTCTAGACTATGCTATTGCAATAAAAGGTCACAAACAGTTGAAACCTACAGAAACCTGCCACCTAACTTTGAAATGTGATAGCCAAGAACCTCAATCATAAACCAGTTATTTCAACAGACTGGGATCCGGAATCCGCCAAAAATGAGCGAAACGTATCAACTATGGAAAAATCGCTGAATGGTAGCTCCGTTCGCACGACGTGTGCGTACGTACATAACCGTCCGGTTGGAACTTTGGAAGAGTAAGCTACCTCGGTATTATACCGAGGTAGCCTACACCTTGTACAGAAGTTCGGATTCATCCTGATCAGATAGGTCTGCATAGGCAGATTCAGACTGATTCCAAGGTAAATATTAATGAATTTACACCAGACTGAATGTTGAAATGAATCCCGGTGAAAGTACAAGAATTTCAAGAAATAGACCTTCAATTAAAATACAAAATCAAAACAAACTTACAGGTGCAGTACCAAACCAAGGGCGAGTACAGGGGGGCAACTGTAGAGTAGTTAGGTAACTGCGCCTCTTTTCCTTTGGATTTGAAAAATGATTTTAACAAAACCAAAATTACAAACATAACAACGCAACTGTTGATGTCCAAGAAACAGCCTATAGGCTATTTGTGAACGCAAATATTTCGCACATTTTTGTTCATTGAATTCACCGTAAAATGTTCAAAAAACGGCTTAGATTGCACGAGAGAGCTTGTAGAATCTCAGAGCTTGACCCACGCCAGTGGGACTTCGCGCTTCGCGCTCGTGATGTGCGCTACGCGCACATATGGTTCGTTTCACGAGTCCAACCATTCCATCTTGTTCACTGATTGTCCCCCTAAATTTTTATGCTTCCGCCGCCACTGAAACTTATAACTGTCAAACAGCCTATATAGGCATATGTCCGTTACCTAATTATGAATCATACCCCCCCTTTTCACCTTGTACATCCCAGTTTCACCCGCGCGTCGCCCCTTGAGATCAGCACGGGACCAAACCAAGACCAACACATTTATCAATAGTCGCATGCCATATGCACACTACATACCTGACAACTAGGCTAGTACAATTTTGGCATAGTTTTTACAATTACAAATTTCCAATAGATACCACGAATGATGGTCCCCAAATTACAATTTCACTATTCAGCATACCATTTTCTCTTTTGCTATTCCTGGTCAAATGTCCGCATCAAGGGCGGATGTAAGGAAATTTGTTTGGGGGAGGGGGAAAAAACTCAGCTTGCGACTAAAACGTCTCACATAGTGTCATGTAGTATGGTGCACTCTCCATGACCTTTACCAGACGCCATCTTGTTGCTTACGAGCAACTCGCCCTTCCTTTTGTTCTAGATTCCCAGGGCCCTTCCTGTTTCCCATCACGTGTTACCGGTGGACGTGACATATTACATTGCCGTAGTTCCACGTGCACACTGTAACCCATATTTTTGAGGTGTGGCCAATTTCCCCCGTTGCAGCCTCCTCATTGGTCATCGATATCATTATACTTATTTACATTGGTGCGTCATAACTTTTGACCAATCAGGGGACCGCAGGTGTTCGGAGATCGCACGATTCACAAGACCGAGCCTGCGAGCTGGGCACTCGTGCGGTAGATACAGAAGGATAAACATGTAGTCAGCTTTGCATATTATATCTCAGTAATCGTATTAGGCTGGCCGAATTAATTAAAACTTGATCATCTTTTTTGGGAACTCAAATCATCGAATAAAATCATTTAAAAATCAACTGGAACCCTCTCTCCTTTTTTTTGTCTGGAGCTACACCTCAAGATCCCGTACCAACTACCATTAACTCATTATCTAACAATAGTATCAGGGGATGTCGAGCACAAATATTTTTTTTGGGGGGGGGGAAGGGGCATGAGAAGTGGTGACTGACTGCCCGAAAGACTATCTAAGCGAAGCGCCACCATCGGTTGGCGCGGAACGTACAGAAAATTTTGAAAAATCGCGACCTCTCAGATAGCCGGAAATTGCATCTGCCAGGCTTGTAAGTAGATTTTAAGCAGTTGTTATTCTGAGCTTAACTTCCCAATGAAATCTTCATTTTAATAAGGAGAAAATGATCAAATTGCAAAATGATCAGAAAATTACCTCATTAAATGCACTGGCTCATTTACAGGACGATGTGACATTCTATCATTTTCTTTGTCGCAAACGAGAATCTCCATTTATAGAATAGACCAGAACCAAATTTTTGTTTAACATGTTAAAGACGAACATAATCTAAGCACTCTGGTGAAATTTTCATTCATTTCCGGATATTAGCAATTGAAGTTGACACATTTTCTACAAAAAGTAAACTTGAACCAAGCAGATGCGATGTCATGTATTCATGTTGATGGTCAATGTTTTGCTTTGTTTTTTATTTATTTTTGATCCTGCTGTTTGACTCTGAATTGATTAGGGATGCTATCTTGCCCTTAAGGCAAATTAAGTTTTTAAAATTCCATTGCTCGGGATGCACTTATGGCTACATGTCACTAAATTGTATAAATATGGTGTTCATTTTAGAGAAAAACAACAGAACATTGTCCATCAATGCGAACAAATGACATCACGCCTACTTGTTGCAAGTTCACTCTTTGTAGAAAATATGTCAACTTTAATTCTAATGATATGTCGAGAACCAAACGTGGGAAATGAGTAAAATTTCACCGGTAAGCTATTTATTCCTAGAATATGTTCCTCTTCAAAATATCAAACATAAATTTGGTTCAAAACATTTTTGTTTCAAGGAGCTGCACACCCCCTGAAAATTAATTGAAATCATGACTTTTCGAATCACATTAACTCATATGACCAGTGGTCGAATGAGCCTGTAAACCTGAACCGGCCGCACAGAAGCTAATACAGCGCTACCAGCATAACAGTACTGATTCAGTACTGCTATTGGTGCTGGTAGCGCTTTCAGAGCTTCTGTGCGGCCGGTACTGGGCTAAAATTTTGATACAATTACGAACCATATCCTTGACAATTACGCATTAGTTTATACTTTATAAATAATATATGGCATTTGTATGAGATAGAAGGCTGGGATAGTTTGCTCAAATTAAGGAAAAGGCTACTTTTTATTCATGTCTAATTCACGAATTCACGAATAACTGACGCTGTGAGTGAAAATATTTTGATGATTTATTTAAATTTTTTTATTTTAATTTTTAATTAATTTTTTCACAAGTTTGATTTTCCGGGGCGGGAGACAAGTGTCCCCCTTTCCCCCTCCCCTTGCGGACGCCCATGATGGTAAATAAACCGTCGAGACTCCAAATTGGCAAAGTAACGGACGAGACGAAGTCGAGTCCGTTATGTTGCTAATTTGGAGTCGAGACGGTTTATGAGACGGTAATGGTCAGACAAATTTGGTTTATTCCTACTCTACCATCGAAAATATGTGAAAACTACATCTTTATCACTGTTTTTTACGTATATTGGCCGTGTGTTGTGAAAGAACAGGCAAGTGTTCAACCAATCAGAATGCAGGATTAAAAAGAAAAACGGATGGTCTGATGGTAGAGGTAGTAGAATTGAAAATAAACTTCCTTTTATCTATGCATACGTATCAAACTGAGCGATTAATCGTCAATCATTATTTTAAATCTCAACTAACTTCTTCTGTTCTTCCTCCTTTTTTGCTCGGCGCTTTCAATTTTTACCTTTCCATTACTTTTTTAATGGAATAAATGTAACTATTTTCTAGGTCTTGAAGGAGAAAGGTTGAAATTAAAAAGCAAAGTACATTGGTAAAACTACATTGTACACAAATTACCGTACTGTTTGTGCTATAGAGCCTGGTATCTTATGTAGTTTAATAGACGGTGTTCATTGCAGATTTGAATGATTTTCTGTAGATTTCTTTCCATTGCAGAGTTCAATTTGCTCAAAATTTTTCAATGATTTGTTATTTGAAATTCGCTATTTTTACCTCCTTAATCTTGAATACATCATTATATTCCACGAGCTTCAAAGGAATTTGTCCTGGGAATCCTTTGTCTATGGATGCTACCACTCCAGTTGGTTCCCTTAACCGAGCCAGTGGATCCCACGATAGTCCCCCAACTTTAAAAGAAAAACGTTCTGGTGTCATTGCCATTTTAAGCTTTAAAGCGGCTCATTGAGTTGCTTCAACAAATTTTTCACACCAGTTAAGTTTTCTTCACACACCAATGACAAATGGTCAATCTTAGACAATCCCCATACCCTACACACAAATAACTGTTTTATCAGTGAGTATTGAACGGTTAAAGTCAGTTTTCAAAAATTTGTGACCAGACACTTTTTCAAATTATGTACAAAACAGTTACAAGTCAGGACACTAGAAAATTAAAAATTTTAACGTTTTCTGTGACTTTTGGACTTGAAACTTGACTTTGTATGCTAACTATAAGCCTTGTTATGTGGTGGTGACCCTTTGAGACTCTCATTAAGTTATCAATATCAACTCAATGAGCCTCTTTAAAGCTTTCTCTTTAATCCCATCCATGGGTTCCAGTTTTACTCTGTCTGAACCTTTATGAAATAAAATCATAAGTTTTGCATTACCAAACTAGCAATATTGACGATAATTTCACCGCATTTATAGGCGTTTGAAATGTCTAACTCCTCAGAGCTTCCGGGGGCTTCGACCCCTGGACCCCACCAGGGGTCGTTAAGCGGGCCCCTGCACCCCACGCCGTAATGCTCGCGCTTTTGCGCGAGCATTGCCGCTACGCGGCAATAACTTCCTCCTTTGCCTAAAATACGACCCTCTTTAAAAATGTCTGGCGACGCCCATGAAATAAAGTTACTAGATTTGTGTTCAAAGTGAGTTTGGGGCAGCCGAGGTTATACCACTTCTTCACATTGTCAAGGAATGCTTTGTTCACCATTGTTTTTTCAGATTGTTGTGATGACCGTGACCTTAAAGTTAGTACGAATGTGACCTCATTTGGGGGATGCAAAATTTGTTTAGGTCTCATGCAACTTATGCAATCACATTCTGATTACGTGTGATTGTTGAGGATGCTGTAAAATTTAAAGAAAAACAAAAGAATGGCCATAGCTGTGTAGATATGATGTCATACGTGCTTGCTTCAAGTTCACTTTTTTGTTGAAAATATGACAACTTACTTGCTCATATCGTGAGAATCACACATTGAATTTTAATGCAAATTTCACCAAAATGCAAGGAATAAGTAGCCCTCTTAATCTCTTATATATAGAAACTTAATATGACCTTCAACCCTTCTTTTAAAATAATCGGGATGTTTGTTGAAGGATCTGCCTTGATAAGATCAAAATCCGAAAAATTCGTTTGGGGCAACGCATTTTATTATAGGCCTAGACACTATATGCTCACAGGCGAAACTAGAACTTAAATTTGCTCGAAAACGTTTTACATTGAACAAAAGTTTGGTGATTAAGAGCTATTGGAGAAATTTTGAAATTTATGAAATAAAGTGTGGCCTTTTTGGTAGGTGAAATTGAAAAAATTTTGGGTTTTATTTAGTGATCTGCCTTTAAAGAGTAACACTAAGTAGAATGTCGGGTGACTGAAGTTTGCTTCCCGTGGCCTTTTCATTGTAAGAATTATGCACCAAAATTGGGAAAGTATTTTGCCTTTTTTAAGAAATATTGGAAAACCTGAAGCTTATATTGGAGAAAAAATTATAAGTTCATGACTAATTTCTTAGTTTTTATTGAAGAATCTGACCTTCTTGTCAGAGGGTATCATGTAAATCGCCCGGGTGATTTGTGGTTTGTTGGGGTTACTGAATCATTATGTAGATTAAGACCCTCGGACGGTACCGACAATTCTCCCGAAGGATTTTGCCTCCTTGAGTTTATTTGAAAAAACAAGAAAACTGAGGCTTATATATTTGGGGAAATTAATGGCAGAAAACATAGGCGTACGGAAACACCATTCAGTTTGCAGTTTGGGAGGAGCTAAAGATTTTTCCGGGAAAATGTAATCCTGTCCAAAAGACTGTCCAGTCGGACCTCCACCATTCAGTCACTGATTGGTTGGAGCGGAGCCCACAAAAATTTTGAAAATTAACTTCTCCTCAGGTAGCCGAAAATTACATTTTGCAGGCTAAGTAGGATCAAAGCAGTTGCTATTCTTAGCTTTCGTTTGCAATAAAATATTTCACAAGAAATTTATTTAAAAATGAATCAGAACTTATTCCTA
Organism: Holothuria scabra; assembly: GCA_037179385.1. Classification (NCBI taxonomy): domain Eukaryota; kingdom Metazoa; phylum Echinodermata; class Holothuroidea; order Aspidochirotida; family Holothuriidae; genus Holothuria; species Holothuria scabra. Next base: position 20,945,038 of record CM074195.1, on the reverse strand, counting down.
ATAAAAACAAAAACAGAATGCGATGTGAAAGTCTGCAATATTACGAACAGTAAACTGTTTGATAGAAAAAAATCTAAGAGGAGGCCGCCATTAGGTGGAGCTGAGCCTAGAATTTTGTGTAAAATTGGACCCTTCAGACAGCCGGAAATGGTATTTTCCAGACTTTTAACTAGAAACGCAGCAGTTGTTATTTTGAGCTTTCGTTTGCAATAATTTTTTTTTATTTCAATATAGAAAAATCAGCAACTAAATTGCTAAGTGATCATAAAATTATCAGGTAAAAATTATGTTACACAACCATTGGATGAATTGGTTTTGTACCTAAGCGGGAAAGCTATACAACGGAATTGAAAACGTGCTTATGCCTTTTACTGTACTGCGACTCGTGTCTAAATTCAAGATCTACTGAATTGTTGTACATGTTTACAGTATGTGAGTGCTGAACAAACTCCCGACAGCATAAATGATTGATTTTTCTTCTTACACCGTTTGAATAAATGTAAATTTCAAGCTCCAGCCTCTACCTGCCTACGCCATTAAAAAAAGAAAAGAAGAAAAAAAAATAAAAATAAAAAAAACGTTTTACTGTGAAGGGGGACTGGAAAATTGAAGTCTTTATCGCCGATCAATCTGCCCTTTTTAAAATGGGCAAAATCAGGGCTAAAGTTGCAGTTAGTCGGAAGGTGGGGTTTCCATGCACCCAAGAACATATTTTCCTAACTTCCATTTTTGGGATCCCAAGAGTGTCTAAATAAAGGATTTTGATATTCCCAAGACGACATCGTGTTCCATGGGGTTCATTACCGCATATCAGCCGCCACCTTGGATTCTCAGAAATTATTGATCGACTAGTTGGCATAAATGCTGAAGTGGCCGTCATATGGCAACAAATGACTAGTGCAGTAACCAGCCTGAGTATGCCAGCGGAGGCAAAACTGGGGCAGAGGTCTAGGGGGATCAGCCCTAATAGGGTTCCCCCGATATTTGTCAAGGGGTCCAAGAAGTGGGAACCAAGTGAAGAATTGCGAAGTGGGTGATGAACATATTCTGGATTAATTGGACTAATTCACAATTTACAAAAATAATTTTAGGGCGAAAGCGGGCCCCACCTGTAATGGTCCCATATTTACCTTCTGCATCTTTGTTACATTCGTCCATCACCATAACATTCATGTACAATTCACCATAACATTCATGTACAATTCACCATAACATTCATGTAAATTCACCATAACATTCATGTACAATTCACCATAACATTCATGTACAATTCACCATAACACTCATGTACAATTCACCATAACATTCATGTAAATTCACCATAACATTCATGTACAATTCACCATAATATTCATGTACAATTCACCATAACATTCATGTAAATTCACCATAACATTCATGTACATTCACCATAACATTCATGTAAATTCACCATAACGTTCATGTACAATTTTCAATTACGCAATATTTGTCCTGATCCCACGTCTCCTCTTCTGAGGTTACTCCCACAGGCTACCACCAACTTACAATGCCCCCGTATGTACTTTCTATACCCCACTTAGATAGTAAAACACCAGGCCCCCTTTCCAAGAATTCTAGCTACGCCATTGGATGTATTAACATTTGGATGTGTTAAGATTCTCCTTCTAATATTATTTCTAAATAATTAATAAAAAAATTGACTAATATTGGAAAATATTTCTTTGGTTACAAGAGTAAAAGAAGTAATTCCTTGCTAAGTATGTCATATTAAGTATTCTATACTCTTTTACATGAAGAAAGTGAATGAGGAAGTGTTTTTATGTGTTTTTATGTAAAAGAGGTCTAAAAATTAAGACAAATCAGCATAGGCGGCGGAAGATGATTTTTATTGGGGGAAGGGGGCACAGGTTTTCGGCAGCCGACATAATGGTGCCGCCGTAAGGCGTCCGGTTTTGCGCGAAGCACAAAACTTAATCGGCGTGGGGTCCAGGGGCCGCTTAAGGGCCCCTGGTCGGGTTCAGGGGGCAAAGCCCTTGTAGGGGTCCATGGGGGGTTGGATACTTTTCTAGGGGGTGGCTGGAGTTTACTATCTAAGCGTAGCGCCACCATCGGTTGGCGCGGAGCGTACAAAGAAAACTTTGGTTTTAAAACCTCCCAGATGGCTGGAAATGGCATTTGTCAGGTTTGTCTCTAATTCTAGTGAGAAAAATTTGTGATTTTTCTAAGATTAAAACACACTTTTGAGGTACTGATTAGCTCAGTTCATTACTCCTGTGGACTATGCATCCTAAGATCGCAAATCAGGAATCCTGCTGAATGTTGCAAGCAGCTGTTCCAGTGCACGCCTCAGTAAGGTACAGTATTTCCAGAGGCGTAGGGGAGCATTTCAGTTTGGGGACAGAAGATTTTAACCCGAAAAATGTAATTCTGCCCGTGAGACAGTCAAAGCGGAGCGCCGCCACTGGTTGGCGCGGAGCGTCCAGAAAATTTGAAAATTCGTACCTCTCAGACAGTAAAAAAATGACATTTTCCAGGCTTGTAAAGGGGATCCAAGCTGTAGCTTTTTTAAGTTTCAATTGCAGATAAACGTATGTTCGTTCAAAACTAAAATTTAGTCAGAAAGACTAAGCGGAGCTCCACCATTAGTTGGCGCGAAGCGTACAAAACATTTTTAAAAATCCGACCCCTCAGACAGTTGAAAATGGCACTTTCCGGGCTTATATGGGGATCTTAGCAGTCGTTATTTTGAGTTTCCTTTTGTAAAAAATGATCACTTGACACTCAAATTCTGCTATGAAGCGGTCTAAGTGAGCACCACCGTAAGTTGGGGCGAAACGTACAGGAAATTTTGAAAACTGTGACCACTTTAGACAGTAAAAAATGTCATTTCCTATGCTTAAAGGGGGTCTTAAAAGTTGCTAATTCGAGGTTGTGTTTGCACAAAAAATGTTCACTTAAAACCAAAATGCTGCTAGGAAGACTTTCTCCGCTGAGCTTCACCACTGGTTGACGCGGAGCGAGTACAAAATTTTGTAAAATCGAACCGCTGAGACAGTCGAAAATTACATTTCCCAGGCTTATAGGGGGATCTGAACAGTTGCTATTTGATCAGATAATTAGCAGATAAAATGCGATGAAATGGCCCCGCATATTTTCGGGGGAAACTACAAACCGGAATTGAAAACATGCTAATAAATTTTACTCTATTAAGACTCTTGGCTAAATTCAATATGTATTGAAAAAATTGTGTGCCCACTTCCAACTATATATGATTTTACTTTTGAAAAAATTAGGCCTATGGGGATCTTAGCAGTCGCTTTTTTGATCAGAAGAATCAGATAAAATGTACCACTACCATTGGATGAAATGAAGTAGATGATTTTTCTTCTATTAGTAACACTTATTGACCGAATTGTCACGTTACAAGGTGTGTTGAAATGAATTTTCAAGCAGACTTACGGGAAGACATTCTCACCCTGCATCATTAAAGTATCGAAAAACGAATTACCCGATTCTCATAACCATTGCCCGTATTTGGCTCTAGAGCAGGATAGATAGCAAACTTTTGGGCACCTGAACACCCTTCTGTCTATCCGTTGAATAAATTTGGCAGTTTGAAACGTTCCATCATTTTTTTTTAGCCTTTGCCCGAATATTTGACCGTTTCGGGCAAATTTTTGCAAGACTACAGTGTGAAGTTGGGATGACGAAAACCTTTTTCTAACATTCTACCCAAATGTGTCGCGTATCTTTTTGTTTTCCATGAAAATTGTACTTTAATATAGCGTCTTCTGTTTTTCGGGAAAGATTCGAAGCTATTAAAATAATCGGCCATTCCGGGTATTGTGTTACACAAGATTTAAGAACAGTCTCAAGAATAATTGTTTCTTTTAAGCCACAGGCTTCCCAAATATGTCGCGATTTTTTTTTTTATCTCTTAACCCATCGTAACTATGTTATCCTTTCTATGATACTTTTCCATTTCGGGGCAAATGCTTGAAAGAATTTTGAAATTCGACAATTTCGGGCATTGTGTTATGGTTATCTGTGAAGTAACGGTTATAGCTTTTTGAGCTGATAGACCTAAATATTCTACCCACCACACCAAATATGATTTTGGAACGATTTTGTGCATCCCCAGGAATTGAAAAATCCCTATATGAGGTAGAAACATGCCAGATGCTAGGAGAACACTTTAATCCACACCAAGGTAGCCAATTTAAGCCACTCCAAATCTGTTAGAAAATTATCCATCCTGAAACCCGAGGAGTAAAAAGTCAAGAGATTCCGAAGATATGAAGCTTGTCACAGTCTACCTTAATTTATTCCGAAATTCAGAGTGGGGCACAATTGCAGAATAACCTGCAATTGTTTGAAGGGCGAAAATAAACTCTCTTACAGGTTATCGTTAATGAGGGGGTCCAGGGGGCGAAGATCCCGGAAGCTTTGCAACTTTTGCACTCTGAAAAGTAATATTTGGGCCAAAGAATAGTCGAAATGTAATGAAAGCAACTTAAATTTGTTAAATTACTTTTGAAATATTTATTTTGTGACATTCAGTTATTAAGGGGGGGGGGGCATTCCCCCAAATCTCATAAAAAATTATTGGGGGGGGGCAGGCCCCCTGCCCCCCCGCTTCCGCCGCCTATGATCAGTGGTCTTCATTGAAGCTTAGAAATGTCTTCGTGATCTATTTTGAAGAAACTCAACGAAGAGTGATGTTAAGGTGTATTTTAATCTACCAGAATTCCATTTAGAGGTTCAGCAGCAGATGGAATAATTATGCGAAAGCCTGCTCCACTATCTACCTTTATTGAAATTTCGGGGAACATAATTGCTCAATGAACAGTTGATTCCAACTAACGTCAGTAGCTAGGGATGTATTTTCATAGGATTTCCACGATGGTCTCATCGTTTGTCAAGTCGTTAATGTTGGTCTGTCTTTAGCAGTCGCGTAGCTAAGGGGGGGGGGGGGGCGAAGGAGGCAACTGATACTATATTAGCAAATTTGTGGTTGCATGTTTATTTTACAATATAGTGTTAACACTATTCATGTGCGGTAAATTGGCCTGAGAAGTAGCATTTCCAGCAATCTGGGAGTTATTTTGAACCGAACATTTCTCGCGCTACGAGCGAACTTTTCGGAGCAGTAGGAGCATAATTGCCGACCACCAAAACAATAAGAGGACAAAACGAAGACCTACCGGTCGTATCAGGCTCACGTGGTATCTTGTGTTTGGTCTTTGTTTAAAAGCAACAACTGACACTTAATTGTTTGAAGCTATTTTGTGGATCTGCATATTTGATTCCGCATACTTATGATAAATTATGTGCTATCAATATATGTGGTTCATAACATAGATATATGTACCGGTATGTCACTCACTTTACGTATACAAAATGAAGCGTTAGGTGGGCACCAAATCATTTATTTGCACATAAAAAACAAACATTTTCACACTGTGGGAGGAGGAACAACACAATCCCACCCTCTCCCTCCAGCGCTCTGCGTTTTGGTCTAACGTGGTAAGAGCACCCGCCTCTCACGCGGAAGGCACGGGTTCTATTCCCAGGTCGGGTCATACCAAAGACTCAAAAAATGGAACCGACTGCCGTTGTGCGTGATGCTCCGCATAAGCAATGGAGTAGGGAAAACATGTCAGTGAGCTACAACTGGAAAAAAGGCCGTGGCCGGCTCTACCTGAACCAGTAGGTTGGAAACTGGGCCGTAAAACTGCATCTAACTAACTGACTAACTCGGTTTTGATCTATTTGCTCCCTCATCAAACTTCCACTTTCGCCTCCTCCCTCGTTTTCTTTGCGTCTGGTTGTCAGAGGGTTGATAATGTTAACACTAGGTAGCGTATACTACTAACGGCACTGAATTGGATGTTTACACAATAAACTTGTTAAAGAAATTCAAGAACCAACAAAATGTATAATTATTCTCATTAATGTTTATTACTGCTTATACAAGTCTGTTCGTTTTTTTTTATGTATTGCCAGTTTTGAAATTACAATCGTTAGAAGGTATTAATTTGCATCTGATAACTTTTTGATTTGTTGATGTAAGTGGGATGGGTCAGAGAATATGTGTATTGAATAATGTATGGTTCATACGATTGGTTGGTCTCTGCACACTTGAACGACATAAAACACAACCTCCTGACATCCCGATAAGAAGTCAGTGAGACGTCCACTTGGTGTATTGACTTTTTTCTCTCCCATGTCAGTGAAGAAGTCCTTTCGTGTTTTCTGTGAATATTGTTGAGCATTGATGTTATGGATTTCGCCGAGGTATGTTCCTTTACCTTGTTCAGACAGTTCTTCTCTGAATACGTGGACGGTGGATTGTCTGGGAGGGCCGTAAGTCTCGTCAATGTCAGCGATTAAGTTCTTCAGTAATTGTTTTAAGTATTTATGCTGTGAGGACGTCTTAGCAGCGGATCGCTTTGGGGCCATGGAGACTTTAATGGGTTTGTAGAGATTCTTGGTGACATGTTGACTAGGGGGGCCGTATGTCTCGTCGATGCAAGCGATGAAGTTCTTCATTAATCCCTTGAGTTCTTTTTCTTTTTGGGACGTCTTGGAAGGGCATCCTGTTAGGCCCATGGGAACTTTGAAGGTTTTGCAGAGGTTCTGGGAGACGGGTTGACTGGGATGGCCATAAATCTCGTCAATATCAGCGATGAAGTTCTTCATTAATTGTTTTAGCTCTGTATCTTTTTGGGACGTCTTGGAGGCACATCTTTGTGGGGCAATGGAGACTTTAAAGGTTTTGTATAGGTTCTTGGCGACGGGCTGATTGGGTGGACCGTACGTCTCGTCTATGTTTGCGATGAAATCCTTAATTAATTGCTTAAAGTCTTTTTCTATTTGGGACGTCATGGAAGGGCATCCTGTTTGGACCCCGGAGACTTTACAAGCTTTGCAGAGGTTCTTAACTGCGGGTTGAATTGGAGGACCGTAAGTCTCGTCTATACTGGCGATGAAATTCTTCAGGAACTGCTTCAAGTTTGTTTCTGTTTGAGACGTCTTGAAAGAGCAACCTTTCAGTAATATGGAGACGTTACATGATTTGCCAGGGTGCATTAATTTCTTTTGTCCAGGCAGTTCTACTCTGAATAAATTGACGGCAGGTTGACTGGGAGGGCCATAAATCTCGTCGATGTCGGCGATAAATTTCTTCATTATTTGTTTGATGGTTTTATATTTTAAGGACACCTTGGGGGTAACGCACTTTTGGGCCATGTGGATGTTATAGGTAACAGTCAAGTTCGTGCCGATATCTCTTATTGACTGTCCTTGACTGCGGTTGTCCAGCCTTGGTTTAAGTTCCCTGGTGTGAATTCGTACAACCCTGTGGATAAAATGATAAATGTTACAATAACTAAAATTAATTTATCGACCTTACTTGAAGTTACTGATCCTTTCGTTATTCGCCAAACTCTCCTAACACAACAGTGACAAATGATTTCAGTATAGATTAGGGGGACAACGCATTACCACCAATCTCAAGTTGAATAAACAGTTTAAACTATGAAATCCGTGTCCTGGTAGCCCTTCCAGCTCCCTGCTCTGTCTAAGTAAACATCGCGGTATATTATGATATTTCACAACCGATATACCGAACATTAGAGAAAACCGATCTCACATAGTAACATATACCGCAACAAATTTATACAAACCGAAGTGACTCAAGATTAGAACTGTATATTTCTTCGAAATTCATACTACAGGTATATAAATTAATTGTTTAACATATTCACCTTGACTTAGCTCCTTGATCAGTAACTGATATGAGGTTACTGGGAGAACCGATGTGCCCAACTAAAGCATAGTCATCATTGTGTTGGAAATCTTCTAATCCGGTTGTGAGAGGAAGAGAGCAATATTGAGGAGGTCGAAGGCGCTCATGCACTCCGCATGGTATACCTATAGAAGGCGCAAGGGATTTAAAGATAATTATTGCCTTTGCTTCACTAAAAGTCACCTTTGTAAAACCAATCATTTCAGACGGATATTGACAGATTATGTAAAATAAGGCATTATGGTTGCCATCTTTTCAAGAAATGTGTGTCTTATAAATCGAAATGAACTGTTTGTTGCTCAAGAATAATTTGTTACTCAAAGTTTGAAAAACTCAAATGATGCTTTCCATTACAATTCTTAGGCAATATATTGAGGATATTTTGAGGATATAAAACTATTACTGATGTTTACCAGTTTACTGATGACACTTAACAGTTAAATGATTGCTTTAATTTTAATTTCTCTGTGTAACATGTCGGCGCTTTAAATATGCATAATATCCCTTCAAAGAGCTTATTAAATGATTTAAAACAACTATTTGGGGTCAATATCTGACATTATCTATCAACAAAAATAGTCTTTATTTTAAAAAATCCGCCCGCCTCTCACCTAAGCATTTCTCTTTCGTGGGGCGGAACTTTAAAATAAATTTTATGTTGGTTGATAAATAGTATTATAGACGAATCCGATTAGCGCTGATTTTTAGTGACTGTAGGCCGCCATTAGTGGGGTCCATCAGTCTAAAACCGTCTTTATTTATTGTTTAAATGAATTTCAAACCCTCATATTTAGTGAACTTAGAGAATTTAAGATACAAATAAGTGTACAACCATCCCCCATGTTTGCTTCAGGATGCCGCCTTTAACAACAAGAATGCGCAAAATCTTCTATTCATAGCCTTCCAGATATGTAAGTTCATGTAAGTGGATGGAAAACTTTTCAAGTTTCGGTATGTTTACTTGGATAACTGCTTCTTGTAAGAAAAGCACCCCCGAAAAATAATAAAATTAATTAAAAGGACTACCATTGTCGTTAATCAGCATAGCGATCTCATCCATTTCCTGGTCGTCATCCGGATTTCGTAATAACGTCAAATGCCATTTGACTAGAACTGGAAACGCTGCGCAGGACAAAAATATCAGATTGTTGCTGTCTGTTCACATCAATATCGTCATATGTTATGTGTCGGCGTTTTAATGTGATGTTTCAACTAATATTGATAGTTTTTAAAACTGCAAAACAGTCAGGCTGATATTGAAGACGGCTTGTTTTTCTTGTCTGCGACGTCATTTTAATCACAATAACCGAAAAACATTCTGAGCTTTCCAACATAATCAAAGTCAAAAGCAATTTTATTGATACATTTAAAACAAAAATTAAGTGTTTAAACTCCTTACCAATTAAAATAAAGAATACGATCCATACAACGGCCACTCTGACGTCAATTTTGTAAATACCGATTATCTGGCAAGCGTGGTCGATATATGACCCAACCAAATTCCATTGATAATCTATTGCCTCTTCGAAAGGAATGCCGTCAAATTTATCGAAGAAGTTACAGAGCTGATCTGCTGTTGTTGCAAAAAAGACGCTGCTATCGTAGGGCCATTGTTGGTTCAGGAAGGTGGCAGAAAGCTGTAGAAGTAAAATGAAGTCATGGGTGCCCGTCAGAGTGAAAATCAACAGAGGGCGCTCTCATATGATTCCTATGAGCATGACACAAGCTTGTAATATCTTTGGGTTCCCAGCAGGACCGCATATGCCTCTGAAAGAACCATGTAACATCGTCCTCTGTCAGGGAAGGAACGCCGGACTGTATGATGCAAATGGTGCAAAAAAGTCACGAAAACCGGGTACAAATTAAAATTTGACCGCTGTTCCAAAATAACCTGATATAAAATGAATTCAGGACTTTTATGTTTGTGATGACGTATGTGTCACTGAACGCTAGTATCATTATACAAATATTTCCTCCGTGCGGGCTGGGTTCAGGGGCCTGTAGTAAGGCCCTGATGGGGCCCGGGGCGAAGCATCGTGGAAGATCCAAGGTTCTACCATATGCGGTCTAAGTCAAATATTAAGCCTCGGGTTAGGTACATGCTGGTTCGTGATCCATCAACCAATGCAATGATTTCAAATATTCTTAATGAGTTAGTCCATGCAGGCCTATGCATACAGATACTTAAGATGATGTCACTGTATCAAATTTCATGGAAGTGAAGTTTTACACATAGCCCTAATGGGGAATCTGTTAAAATCTGAAGTAAAAGTGTGCTCACAGCGACTGACTCACAGCTACTGCCGCTGAATGAAACATATAATATGTGTAAGTGATGTCAGCCAGTCGGAAATAACTAGTGAGCCATAACTGAAAAAAGTCTGTGACCGGCCCGAATTTTACCAATTGATTGGAAACTGAGCCGTTTAACATCATCTCTCATCTAAGTGACTAACTTATAAGTGACTAGCTCAAACAAACGAAAAAGACCTATTTACGGAAGATTATATAAAATTTCTGACACCCAAAAGGCGATGTCAATGCAAAAACCGCACTTAAGTTCCCTTTATTATGAATCTGAATCGATTAACATTTAAAAAACGATCGTTTTACGAAATCGAATTCCCGATCTCGCTTGTACCAGAACCGGACTAGGCTATATGATCTATGATATACAATCAGATATATCTATCTGATTGTATATTGTGAACGATAAAAACATTAAACATAAACTATCGAGTTATAGGCTCAACTTACCTGATGGTCTCCATGTGTTGCATTCACTGATGACTTCAATGGAACACGGATGTCGACACCTTTCTGTGTTAGAAGCACACAGATTTTACATTCTGGCTCGGTGTTGACGGTTGGGCTTTGAATCTTCTGAGCCCAAATCATAAGAAGAATGCAAATTATTCCGCAAGCGGAACGAATGCTTCCCATGTTACAATTCTTTAATAGAAATATCCTTGCAGAGGGGTTTTAATCCAATGTAATGGAACTTTGCAGTGTTAACTGTTGTTGAACAAGTTAACTAATGACGATGTTCGTATTTCATATCTAACAAATGATGTTTAGCGCTTTTGTTGCGTCATAATGACCACTTTCACATGGTAACTTGTCAAGAACCGGACCTACGTATCGCGTCAAAAAAGAACATTAAGCGTGTAAATTTTTGCCTGTGTCTCTAATAGCAACGCATAATGCCGCTCTGTTGGACATGAGCGTATCATTTACATGCAACGAAAGCGTTGTGGTCGTCAAACTTACTACTCAGTACTCAGTACTCTTTTATCACGGCAACGTACAATGCACGCATGGACGGCAAAATAGAGACCAGCAGCGTCCAGTGGTGCATTTTACTTGTAGTGCTCGCGTATCATACAGTAACACATCTACTGCCATATTGAACACAGGAATCCTAAGCTTAGGGTTTCTCTGAAACTGAAATGCGTTGACGCCACATGCAAGATATTTACAGACTCGTTCATGTTTACGAGCAAACAGACCTTATGCATTGACGATACAGCGACGTCATTCTTGGGGGGCAAAACAATAGAAAACGTGGCCGCATGCATAAGAATTTGCCCTGCACGTGTAGCAGACTAAGCGCGTGTTCGACTGGTTGACAAATCAGCTGTCTTTATTAAGGCTAGATCACACTACAGGGATATCGGATCGGATTTCGCTTCGATTTTTGTGAGTTTTAATTAATGTCTCCTCCATCTTTGGTCGGAAAGAAACAAAAATTTGCCAAGCTGTGTAGATATATGAATTGTATCGCAGGACTACAAAATTTTAAGTCTATATTTCATTTTCGTGATCCTCTAGTTCAATTTATATATTTACACAGGATGGTAAATTTTTGGTTCTTTCCGTCAATGGATGGAGGAGATTTTGACAAAATCTCACAAACATCGGATAGTAATTCGATCCGATATTGCTGTAGTGCATGTGACCTGGACTTAGCTGATGTTCGTTTGCCCCAAAGGAGGGCGTACTTTTTGCTCTGTGACTAAGAGTATTTATTAACTAGAGAAGAAGGTCTAATACATGCCCTGTAAAAAAATTCGTCCAATTTGTAAGCAAGGGCAAGGCGCACAATGGTTTACTCTTAATCTCCGACGGCCAGGGGGCACTGTGGCGACAATATTTTGTCGATTTTCGAAACGTCAGAAGAAGTGTATTTTCCCTCGCAAATCTCGAAGAGTAAAGGAAGAGCAATAATTTTGTTGCTGTAGGAACATCATTTTACATTGAGTTCAACTATGCAAAAGTTGGAGTTACAAATTAGTAGCACGTCGCCTACGTCTGAGATTTATTTTTAACTTTCAGAGTTGTAAAGCAAAGGTAAGAGATACCAAGTTGCTTACTGAGCCGCTTCGCTTAAGACACACTGTTAATTACTGTCTTCGTTTGACTTGATACAACGCATATAGCGTGATTGTAAAAGAAGTTAACAAAACGTTACCTTATCAACAGGATTGACAACGAAGCCCTAGGTGTCGATTACGAATGGAGGCTTTTTAGTAGTCCGCATAAGAAAACATAGACTGGAATAGATAGGCACTTACCTTCGCATGTGAGTCCTCGAAATACAACTCCTAGGCAAAATATGCTTAACGCCAAGTGTACAGTGTTTCACACTGACTGAGAATGAAAAGGCGTACACAGGCTGTTTCCAAGATCAAAATATACGCAGCGCATATTAATATTTAAACGAGAAAACAACAGAATACGGCGTGAAAGTCTGGCGTATTATGTACAGTTAATTGTTCGATTGAAACCCTATCTAAGCGGAGCGCCACCCTTAGTTGGCGCAGAGCCTAGGATTTTGCGGAAAATTGGACCCTTCAGGCAGAAGGGAGCAAACCACCATCAATTTTAGGTCCTCTTTAAGCGTCAACTGCTCATATTAGAACAAAAAGTTGCTGCTAATTTTTCGGGGATACGAAAGGGAAGATGTTAATGTGTACGGTAAGTGATGCGAAACTGGGATGGATTGAAGGTATTTTAGACCATTTCAGTACTGGGTGTGAAAAAGAGGTAATTTCCGTCACTTTGCGGATTAATAGGGGTGGGTGCAGAGCCCATAAACTTCTTCCCCATGTCACTCAAAATCTAAACGTCATGCTATAGTGAATTTGTAATGCAATGATTGGCCAACTCCTTGACTTTTATGTGAGGGGTAGCTTAAGTGTGGGAGGGGGGGTGAACTTTGACAGGGCTGTGGGGGACATTTAATGAAGGCAAAATAGTGTGTAAGTCAATGGAGAAATTAATGGTGGTTTGCCCCCAGAAAGGGCATTTTCCAGGCTTGTAACTAGGAACAAAGTTGTTATTTTGAGCTTTCGTTTGCAATAAAATTTTCACTCCAACAGAGAAATACAAGCAGTTTAATTTGCTAAGTGATCAGTAAATTATTAGGTAAAATGTAACACTACTATCGGATGAAATGGTTTTACCTATTCGGGGAGAAACTATACAACGTAATTGAAAACGTGCTAATGTTTTTTACTCTCTTGTGACTCTTGGCTAAATTCAAGATCTACTGAATTGTAGTTGTTCACAGTATGTGAGTGACCGAATGTATGTGAGCATACATGATTTATTTTTCTTCTTACTCCGTTTGAAAAAAAAAATGTAAAACCCCAGTCCCCGCCTCCTACCTGCCTACGCCTATTGCTATTGGAGAAACAGTTTTAAAAAACGTTTCATTGTAGAGGAGAATTGAAAATTTTTTTTCTTTATTGATGATCACTCTGATCAATTTCAAAAGGGCAAAATCAGGGCTGAAGTCATAGTTTAGTCGGAAGGTGGGGTTTCCATGCAACCAAGAACATATTTTTCTAACTTACATTTTTGGGATCCCAAGAGTGTCTGGATAAATGATTTTGATGTTCCCAAGACGATATCGTGTCATATGGGGTTCCCTTTACCTCCATCTTGGCCGCCTCTCGGCCTTTTGGCTACGATCATGTGTAGTATCTGTTATTTTCATCCAGTTTAGAATGGAGCCATCCATTACAAACCAATAATATGTAAATGGTCTGAGGGCCGTGAGGTTGGTCACGTATTGTCCTTCAGTGTACGTAACAGCTTCTTCGGGAAGCAGTGAAAGTTTTGATTTCGAATAACTCCTCTTTGCCAGAGGGTTGGGAGTATCTTGGCCGCCAACCTGGATTCTCAGGAATTATTCATCCATTAATTGGCATAAATGCTGAAGTGGTCGCCATATGGCAACAAATGACTATTGCAGTAACCAGCCTTAGTATGCAAGTGGAAGTGACACGTACTAGGGTCGAGGTCTATGGGGCTCAGCCCCATGGGGGTGCCCCAAGTGCTCCAAGAAGTGGGAATCCCGTAGAGAATTGCGAAGTGGGTGATGAACATATTCTGGATTGGACAAATGCACAATTTACAAACAATTTTAGGGCGAAAGAGGGCCCACCATCTGACTTGAATCAATTGGTTGGAAACTGGGCCCGTAAACCTCAATCTAATCTAATCTAATCTACCATCTGACTGGGGTGCTAATTTTGTCTGTAATGCTCCCATATTTACCTTACGTATCTTTTTTACATTCATCCATCACCCTAAACATACATGTAAATTTCTCAACTACATATCACTAGATCTTACGCACTATTTGTCCTGCATGAGCACAAGGCCTCTCTTCTGCGGTTACTCCCACGGGCTTCCACCAACTTACAATGCCCCCATATCTACTTTCTATACCTCCACTTCGTAGTGAAACACGAGGTCCCCTTTCCAAGAATCTGGCTACACCATTGGCTGTATTAAGATTTTTCTTCTGATATTAGTTTTTAATAACAAATAAAAAAATGAGTATTATTGGAAATAATTCCTTCGGTTACAAGAGTAGAGGAAGTCATTCCTTGACAAGTCATATTAAAAGTATGATATACTCTTTTACATGAAGAAAGTGAATGAGGAAGAATAGAAATTCATGTAAAAGAGGCTTAAACAATTAGCAGGCGCGTATCCAAGGGTAGGGGGACTTTTAAGGGCTCAGCCCTCCCTTTTTCGCTGGCATGAACAATAAAATATACGGGAAATTATTCTACCAGTTTTATATAAAGTGGGTGGATATCCGATGGAATAATCATTCGAAGCTCGCTCCGCTATCTACCTTTATTGAAATTTGGGGGAACATAATTGCTCAATTAACCGTTGGTTTCCAAATTACAGTAGCTAGGCATGTAATTTCATTGGATTTTCTCGATGGTCTCATCGTTTGTCAGGTCGTTAATGTTGGTTTGTTTTTAGCAGGCGCGTAGCTAAGGGGGGGGGGGGAGGCGAAGGAGGCAACTGATCCTTTATAAGCAGATTTTTGGTTGCAGGTTAATTTTACAGTATAGTGTTCACCATATTCATGTGCGGTAAATTGGCCTGGAAAGTACCACTTCCATCTATGTGAGGTATTTTGGACCAAACATTTCTCGCGCTACGCGCGAACCCTTGGGAGCCATGGCAACATACTTGTCAACTCTACCGAAACCACAAGGAGACAAATTGCAGACCTACCGTAGTATCAGGCACACATCGTATCTAGTGGTAGGCCTATGCATGAAAGTAACAACTGACACTTAATTGTTTGAAGCTATTTTGTGGTTCTTCGTATTTGATTCCGCAAACTCGAATGATAAATAATTTACCATCAGTGTATATGATTTTAAGTTCATAAAATAAATAATATGTCTCCTTATGCATACATATTTAAGTGTAAATTATGCACCAATTCATATATTTTCACATAAAAACCAAACAATTCAACAGTGTGGGAGGAGGGACACCACAATTCCACACTCTCCCTACAGCGCTCTCGGTCTTGGTCGCTTCAATCCCTCGTCAAACTTCCACTTCGCCCCTCCCCTTTCTTGTTTTCTTTGCGTCTGGTTGCCAGAGGGTTGAAAAAATTTTACATTAGGTAGCGTATACCACTAGCTGCAATTGGATGTTTACACAATGAAGTTATTAAAGAAATTCAAGAACCAACAAAAAATATGATTATTCTAATTACTGTTTATTACTGCTTGTACAAATTTGTTGGGTTGTTTTTTACGTATTGCCAGTTTTGAAATTACAATCGTCGGAAGATATTAATTTGCATCTGATAACTTTTTGATTTGCTGATGTAAGTGGTCAGAGAATATGTGTATTGAATAATGAATGGTTCATACGATTGGTTGGTCTCTGCACACTTGAAGGACATAAAACATAACCTCCTGACATCCCCATAAGAAGTCAGTGAGACGTCCACTTGGTGTATTGACTTTTTTCTCTCCCATGTCAGTGAAGAAGTCCTTTCGTGTTTTCTGTGAATACTGTTGAGCATTGATGTTACGGACTTCGCCGAGGTATGTTCCTTTACCTTGTTCAGACAGTTCTTCTCTGCATACGTGGACGGTGGATTGTCTGGGAGGGCCGTAAGTCTCGTCAATGTCAGCGATTAAGTTCTTCAGTAATTGTTTTAAGTATTTATGCTGTGGGGACGTCTTAGCAGCGCATCGCTTTGGGACCATGGAGACTTTGAAGGGTTTGTAGAGATTCTTGGTGACGTGTTGACTAGGGGGGCCGTATGTCTCGTCAATGCAAGCGATGAAGTTCTTCATTAATCCCTTGAGTTCTTTTTCTTTTTGGGACGTCTTGGAAGGGCATCCTGTTAGGCCCATGGGAACTTTGAAGGTTTTGCAGAGGTTCTGGGAGACGGGTTGACTGGGATGGCCATAAGTCTCGTCAATATCAGCGATGAAGTTCTTCATTAATTGTTTTAGTTCTTTATCCTTTTGGGACGTCTTGGAGGCACATCTTTGTGGGGCCATGGAGACTTTAAAGGTTTTGAATAGGTTCTTGGCGACGGGCTGATTGGGTGGACCGTACGTCTCGTCTATGTTTGCGATGAAATCCTTAATTAATTGCTTAAAGTCTTTTTCTATTTGGGACGTCTTGGAAGGGCATCCTGTTTCTACCCCGGAGACTTTACAAGCTTTGCAGAGGTTCTTAACTGCGGGTTGAATTGGAGGACCGTAAGTCTCGTCTATACTGGCGATGAAATTCTTCAGGAAATGCTTCAAGTTTGTTTCTTTTTGAGACGTCTTGAAAGAACATCCTTTCAGTAATATGGAGACGTTACATGATTTGCCAGGGTGCCTTAATTTCTTTTGTCCAGGCAGTTCTACTCTGAATAAATTGACGGCAGGTTGACTGGGAGGGCCATAAGTCTCGTCGATGTCGGCGATAAATTTCTTCATTATTTGTTTGATGGTTTTATATTTTAAGGACACCTTGGGGGTAACGCACTTTTGGGCCATGTGGATGTTATAGGTAACAGTCAAGTTCGTGCCGATATCTCTTATTGACTGTCCTTGACTGCGGTGGTCCAGCCTTGGTTTAAGTACCCTGGTGTGAATATGTACAACCCTGTGGATAAAATGATAAATGTTACAATAACTAAAATTAATTTATCGACCTTACTTGAAGTTACTGATCATTTCGTTATTCGCCAAACTCTCCTAACACAACAGTGACAAATGATTTCAGTATAGATTAGGGGGACAACGCATTACCACCAATCTCAAGTTGAATAAACAGTTTAAACTATGAAATCCGTGTCATCGTAGCCCTTCAAGCTCCCTGCTCTGTCTAAGTAAACATCGCTGTATATTATGATGTTTCACAACCGATATACCGAATATTAGAGAAAACAGATCTCACATAGTAACATATACCGCAACACATTTATACAAACCGAAGTGACTCAAGATAAGAACTGTATATTTCTTCGAAATTCATACTACAAGTACATAAATTAATTGTTTAACATATTCACCTTGACTTAGCTCCTTGATCAGTAACTGATATGAGGTTACAGGGAGAACCGATGTGCCCAACTAAGGCATAGTCATCATTGTGTTGGAAATCTTCTAAACCGGTTGTGAGAGGAAGAGAGCAATATTGAGGAGGTCGAAGGCGATCATGCACTCCGCATGGTATACCTATAGAAGGCGCAAGGGATTTAAAGATAATTATTGCCTTTGCCTCACTAAAAGTCACCTTTGTAAAACCAATCATTTCAGACAGATATTGACAGGTTATGTAAAATAAGGCATTATGGTTGCTATCTTTTCAAGAAATGTGTGTCATATAAATCGAAATGAACTGTTTGTTGCTCAAGAATAATTTGTTACTCAAAGTTTGAAAAATTCAAATGATGCTTTCCATTACAATTCTTAGGCAATATATTGAGGATATTTTGAGGATATAAAACTATTACTGATGTTTACCAGTTTACTGATGACACTTAACAGATAAATGATTGCTTTAAAAGTTTAATTTCTCTGTGTAATATGTCGGCGCTTTAAATATGCAAAACTTCCCTTTAAAGAGCTTATTAAATGATTTAAAACAACTATTTGGGGTCAATATCTGACATTATCTATCAACAAAAATAGTCTTTATTTAAAATGAAAAATCCGCCCGCCTCTCACCTAAGCATTTCTCTTTCGTGGGGCGAAACTTTAAAATAAATTTTATGTTGGTTGATAAATAGTATTATAGACGAATCCGATTAGCGCTTGTTTTTAGTGACTGTAGGCCGCCATTAGTGGGGTCCATCAGTCTAAAACCGTCTTTATTTATTGTTTAAATGAATTTCAAACCCTCATATTTAGTGAACTTAGAGAATTTAAGATACAAATAAGTGTACAACCATCCTTGATAGCGGTAATTAGCAAGTAAATCGAAAGATTTAAAGCAGTGGCGGCGGAAGCATAAAAATTTAGGGGGGACAATCAGTGAACAAGATGGAATGGTTGGACTCGTGAAACGAACCCTATGTGCGCGTAGCGCACATCACGAGCGCGAAGTGCGAAGTCCCACTGGCGTGGGTCCAGGGCCCGCCTTAGGGCCCTGGAAGCTCTGAGATTCTACAAGCTCTCTCGTGCAATCTAAGCAGTTTTTGCAACATTTTACGGTGAATTCAATGAACAAAATGTGCGAAATATTTGCGTTCACAGATAGCCTATAGGCTATTTCCTGACCGACGCAGATTTTAACGTAGGCCTACGTATAGAGGCTTTGCAATTGCGTCACGGAACCGCCATGCTGGAGGACATTCATGCCAAATACACATGGCTTTGTGCCGAACGCACTGCACAGTGTGCACTGTGATATGCACGGTGTGTACAAATTCAATGAGCAAGCGCGTCCCGTATGGTTTACTTCGTAGTTACATGTAGTCCAACATGGCCGTCGGAGAGTATTATGACGTCATGTGAAAAGCCTCTATAGGCTAGACCAAATAATGTCCGAATTTACCTAGCCTAACCTGATTGTTACAGAACGAGTTATAACGCAACGACATAAGCCTAAGCATGTGTCATCAATTTCGCAACATTACATTGGATGAAAAAATGAAGTGGAAATAGCCTACTGTAAGTGAATGACTCACCTATGATGAGCTCATTAGGCGTACGGGAGCATTTCAGTTTGGGGGGGGGGCAGAGGATTCTCTGCCCGAAAAATGTAATTCCGCCCGAAAGACTATATAAGCGGAGCGCCACCATCAGTTGGCGCGGAGCGTACAGAAAATTTTGAAAAATCGCAACCCCTCTCAGATAGCCGGAAATGGCCTTTCCCAGGCTTATAAGCAGAATCAAAGCCGTCGATATTTTGAACTTTCGTTTGCAATAAAATTTTCACCAAAAATGAGCAGATCTACAAAAAGATCAGAAAACTCCCAAATGAAATGTACCACTAACCATTGGATGGCTACATTAAGCTATAATCATTGGAAAATGAGTTTGATTGCGCGTTCTACAAACTATTTTACGTCATGCAGCATGAGATTATCATAAATATAATTTTGAAAATTCAAAAACTTCAGAAACCCTCGAAAATCCCAAGGCTTCATAATATAATGATATACCGCACCTGGGAATGTATAAAACATTACCTGGTCTTGTATCTTTCTGTGGAAAACTGTAGAACGGAAATTAAAAACATGAGTACCGTATGTCTGTGACTCTATTGCGAATCTTGCCCGAATTCCAGTTCAACTGAATTGATGCAACTGTCTATATGGCAACTGTCTATATGACTCGACCCGAACTCCCGACTATATATAAATAATTTTTCTACTAACGCCGTTTGAGAAAAACCCGGCTTGTCACGTTGCTAGATATTTTTACATGAATTTGTGGGCAGACTGACTTGCAGATTTGTTCACACTTCGTATGAGTGAGCAGACAAGCTACGCTAATTTGTTCACCACTGCCCGAATTTCGGTTCCACAGCACTGCAGTTTAAAAAGTTTCGCACAATTTTAAGAGGATCATTTTGAAAAGTGCAAAATCGTCATCTCATTCATATGCTGCCCAAATACCTCTCGACCAAGCACGTTTCATCCTTCTGGTGACTATTGGTGATTGTCATTTAGTAATATGGTGCGTCACAAGATAGCTTTTGATTGATTTGTTCGGGCAAAATTTTGGGGACTGTATACATCCTCTCTCCCCTTGTAACCTGGAAATTAAAAATATCCCAGAACTTTTTTGCAACTTTTGCCCGAACATTGTGTCATTTCGGGCAAAGGTTTACACAAGAATACGAAGTGAGGCTGGTTTGCGGACCGGGCGAGGTTGCCAGATTCTTGTAATGATTTGTAGCCAAAAACTAGGTCACAGGCATAGAGCATGGTCGCAGGGGACCGTGACAAGAATCAGCCAAACAATGGCAGAACAAAGGCTAAGTCAATTTCGGCTGCTCTGTTCGCTGGTGGGTTAACTAAAGTCTCAACTTTGAATTGGTTCAAGGCTCCTAAGTTTCTTTTACTTCTTCTCTGATATCTTGGGGGGAAGTCCCCTCGCTAAGAATTTTAGGGGGGACGTCCTCTCGCTAAGAAATTTAGGGGGGGGGGGGACGTGTCCCCCCGTGCCCCCCCACTTCCGCCGCCAGTGATTTAAAGTGATGGAGCCCAGTTATGGCCGACTAAAATCAGACCATCACTTGCTGTCCGGATTCGTGTATAGAATGACACCGAATCGCTGCAATTAGTCATTTCATAGACTCTTTAAATTATTGAACAGTGGATTTATTTGGTCGTCATATTTCTTCGAGTGCTTGCGCTTTAAAGCTTAAAGAGAGGAATGAGATCAGAGGTTTCGAGTGAATATTAACCTTTTGTTTAAGCACTTCGTTTTTTCTTTTGAACTGATTATTTATCATAATCAACAGTTATTGAAGAGGTATTTCGAGTGAGAATAAACGATAATTTTATGTGATTTACTGTTGAATGGAGATTTTGTAATATTTGTCGGATGAATTAATTTCTCACAAATGAAAGACTAGACAGAATCATCCATAGCGTGACCAATCACAACGTCAGACCACAAAAACAGATCATCTTTTTTGTTAGTTTAAACTCAAATTATGATTGTGGTGCAGAGTCGAAGTCGTGGAATACTTATAAAAACGAACTCCGATTTAACAAACATATGATGATTTTCTTGCAGGGTTAAAGGGGAAATGTTGCCACTACAATTTGGACTGTACACGATTCCGGACAGCGAGTGATGGTCCGATTTCAGTCGGCCATAACTGGGGTCCATCACCTTTAAATCTTTCGATTTCCTTGCTTACCTCTATCATGGATGGTTGTACACTAATTTGTATTTTAAATTCTCTAAGTTCACTTAATACGAGGGTTTGAAATTCATGTAAACAATAAATAAAGACGGTTTTAGGCTGATGGACCCACTAATGGCGGCCTACAGTCACTAAAAGCGAGTGCTAATCGGATTCGTCTATAGAAGACTGTCTTCACATCATGAATGATTCTTAAGAATAATAAGGTAATATTTTCTCACTCAGCTGTTAAATTCACACGAAGACACTATTTGATTCACCCTGAATATGCAATATCTGCGTCCTAAAATATCATAAAAGATACATGGAAATTCACGGTAGTGATATCACGCTGTCAAGTTTGAAGCGACTGCGTTTGCAACTTAAGCTACCGTTGGAGTTCCGCAAAGACTATTACATCCAGATTCTTTTTCAGCTTTGAATCCTCACGTAATTGAAATCTGAAAGCTTGTTTTAATTGTATCTACCCTGGAGTCTCTTAAAGGCCGTCAATTCTCACCCCAAAGTACAATTTTTGTAAAGTAGCAGTCTACAGAAATTCTCAATTGGCACAGCTCTTTGACTGACAGCAATTGAATTGAAAAATGAAGAGTACTGTAGTTCATAGTACACAGTATGTACTGTGCTGAAAGTGTTCTGATTACTCATTGAGTCTTGTGTACCCACCCTGAAGCAAAAGGCTAAGCTGAGATTATGCCTGGATAAAGATGAGATAAAGAAAGTTGTGGAAGGGACTTTGGTAAGTACGTTAGGAGAATTAGGACTGTCTAAGGTGAGAATGTTTGGCCTTTAAGGACATTATTTGCTTCAGGATGCCGCCTTTAACAACAAGTAGGCGCGAAATCTTCTATTCATAGCCTTCCAGATATGTAAGTTCATGTAAGTGGATGGAAAACTTTTCAAGTTTCGGTATGTTTACTTGGATAACTGCTTCTTGTAAGAAAAGCACCCCCGAAAAATAATAAAATTAATTAAAAGGACTACCATTGTCGTTAATCAGCATAGCGATCTCATCCATTTCCTGGTCGTCATCCGGATTTCGTAATAACGTCAAATGCCATTTGACTAGAACTGGAAACGCTGCGCAGGACAAAAATATCAGATTGTTGCTGTCTGTTCACATCAATATCGTCATGTGTCGACATTTTAATGTGATGTTTCAACTAATATTGATAGTTTTTAAAACTGCAAAACAGTCAGGCTGATATTGAAGAGATATTGAAGACGGCTTGTTTTTCTTGTCTGCGACGTCATTTTAATCACAATAACCGAAAAACATTCTGAGCTTTCCAACATAATCAAAGTCTAAAGCAATTTTATTGATACATTTAAAACAAAAATTAAGTGTTTAAACTCCTTACCAATTAAAATAAAGAATACGATCCATACAACGGCCACTCTGACGTCAATTTTGTAAATACCGATTATCTGGCAAGCGTGGTCGATATATGACCCAACCAAATTCCATTGATAATCTATTGCCTCTTCGAAAGGAATGCCGTCAAGTTTATCGAAGAAGTTACAGAGCTGATCTGCTGTTGTTGCAAAAAAGACGCTGTTATCGTAGGGCCATTTTTGGTTCAGGAAGGTGGCAGAAAGCTGTAGAAGTAAAATGAAGTCATGGGTGCCCGTCAGAGTGAAAATCAACAGAGGGCGCTCTCATATGATTCCTATGAGCATGTCACAAGCTTGTAATATCTTTGGGGTCCCAGCAGAACCTCATATGCCTCTGAAAGAACCATGAAACATTGTCCTCTGTCAGAGAGAAATAACGCCGGACTGTATGATGCAAATGATGCAAAAAAGTCACGAAAACCGGGTTCAAATTAAAATTTGACCGCTGTTCCAAAATAACCTGCTATAAAATGAATTCAGGACTTTTATGTTTGTGATGACGTATGTGTCATTGAACGCTAGTATCATTATACAAATATTTCTTCCGTGCGGGCTGGGTTCAGGGGCCTGTAGTAAGGCCCTGATGGGGCCCGGGGCGAAGCATCGTGGAAGATCCAAGGTTTTACCATATGCGGTCTAAGTCAAATATTAAGCCTCGGGTTAGGTACCTGCTGGTTCGTGATCCATCAACCAATGCAATGATTTCAAATATTCTTAATGAGTTAGTCCATGTAGGCCTATGCATACAGATACTTAAGATGATGTCACTGTACCAAATTTCATGGAAGTGAAGTTTTACACATAGCCCTAATGGGGAATCTGTTAAAATCTGAAGTAAAAGTGTGCTCACCGCGACTGACTCACAGCTACTGCCGCTGAATGAAACATATAATATGTGTAAGTGATGTCATCCAGTCGGAAATAACTAGTGAGCCATAACTGAAAAAAGTCTGTGACCGGCCCGAATTATACCAATTGATTGGAAACTGAGCCGTTTAACATCATCTCTCATCTAAGTGACTAACTAACTTATAAGTGACTAGCTCAAACAAACGAAAAAGGGGGCCTCAGACCTATTTACGGAAGATTATATAAAATTTCTGACACCCAAAAGGCGATGTCAATGCAAAAACCGCACTTAAGTTCCCTTTATTATGAATCTGAATCGATTAACATTTAAAAAATGATCGTTTTACGAAATCGAATTCCCGACCTCGGTTGTACCAGAACCGGACTAGGTTATATGAGGAAGGGGCTATTATATAATTCTTATCTATCTGATTGTATATTGTGAACGATAAAAACATTAAACATAAACTATCGAGTTATAGGCTCAACTTACCTGATGGTCTCCATGTGTTGCATTCACTGATGACTTCAATGGAACACGGATGTCGACACCTTTCTGTGTTAGAAGCACACAGATTTTACATTCTGGCTCGGTGTTGACGGTTGGGCTTTGAATCTTCTGAGCCCAAATCATAAGAAGAATGCAAATTATTCTGCAAGCGGAACGAATGCTTCCCATGTTACAATTCTTTAATAGAAATATCCTTGCTTAAGAGTTTTTAATCCAATGAAATGGAACTTTGCAGTGTTAACTGTTGTTGAACAAGTTAACTAATGACGATGATCGTATTTCATCTCTAACAAATGATGTTTAGCGCTTTTGTTGCGTCATAATGACCACTTTCACATGGTAACTTGTCAAGAACCGGACCTAAGTATCGCGTCAAAAAAGAACATTAAGCGTGTAAATTTTTGCCTGTGTCTCTAATAGCAACGCATAATGCCGCTCTGTTGGACATGAGCGTATCATTTACATGCAACGAAAGCGTTGCGGTCGTCAAACTTTCAGTACTCTTTTATCACGGCAACGTACAATGCACGCATGGACGGCAAAATAGAGACCAGCAGCGTCCAGTGGTGCATTTTACTTGTAGTGCTCGCGTATCATACAGTAACACATCTACTGCCATATTGAACACAGGAATCCTAAGCTTAGGGTTTCTCTGAAACTGAAATGCGTTGACGCCACATGCAAGATATTTACAGACTCGTTCATGTTTACGAGCAAACAGACCTTATGCATTGACGATACAGCGACGTCATCCTTGGGGGGCAAAACAATAGAAAACGTGGCCGCATGCATAAGAATTTGCCCTGCACGTGTAGCAGACTAAGCGCGTGTTCGACTGGTTGACAAATCAGCTGTCTTTATTAAGGCTAGATCACACTACAGGGATATCGGATCGGATTTCGCTTCGATTTTTGTGAGTTTTAATTAATGTCTCCTCCATCTTTGGTCGGAAAGAAACAAAAATTTGCCAAGCTGTGTAGATATATGAATTGTATCGCAGGACTACAAAATTTTAAGTCTATATTTCATTTTCGTGATCCTCTAGTTCGATATATATTTACACAGGATGGCAAATTTTTGGTTCTTTCCGTCAATGGATGGAGGAGATTTTGACAAAATCTCACAAACATCGGATAGTAATCCGATCCGATATTGCTGTAGTGCATGTGACCTGGACTTAGCTGATGTTCGTTTGCCCCAAAGGAGTACTTTTTGCTGTGTGACTAAGGGTAGTTATTAACTAGAGAACAAGGTCTAATACATGCCCTGTAAAAAATTTCGTCCAATTTGTAAGCAAGAGCAAGGCACACAATGGTTTACTCTTAATCTCCGACGGCCAGGGGTGCGGCACTGTGGCGACAATATTTTGGCGATTTTCGAAACGTCAGAAGAAGTGTATTTTCCCTCGCAAATCTCGAAGAGTAAAGGAAGAGCAATAATTTTGTTGCTGTAGGAACATCATTTTACATTGAGTTCAACTATGCAAAAGTTGGCGTTACAAATTAGTAGCATGTCGCCTTTGTCTGAGATTTATTTTTAACTTTCACAGTTGTAAAGCAAAGGTAAGAGACACCAAGTTGCTTACTGAGCCGCTTCGCTTAAGCATAGACACACTGTTAACATGGGCGTCCGCAGAAATTCTTATAAGGGGGGGGGGGGCAAGATCATTCATGATTGAGTTGTGTACACTATCTAAGCGGAGCGCCACCATCGGTTGGCGCGGAGCGTACAAGAAAATTTTGGGCCTTACTAACCCTTCAGATCCCCGGAAACGACACTTGGCGAGTGTTCTCAGCTGCATGTACCCAGCCTGGAAACAGGAATTTGATGTCTGTAATTTTTAGATTTTTAGAATTTCATGGATGATTGAATTGTGTACACTATCTAAGCGGAGCGCCATCATCGGTTGGCGCAGAGCGTACAAGAAAATTTTTGGCCTTACAAACCCTCCAGATGACCGGAAACGACATTTGGCGAGTGTTATAAGCTGCATGTACCCAGCCCTGAAATAGGAATTTCATGTCTGTAATTTTTAGAATTTTCAATGCAAAAAATTGTTGAAGGGAAATCTGCCTCTCGGTAACGGCCTCGCACGCCTATGCACGATAAAACTTTCAACTGTCAAACAGCCTGTATAGGCCTATGTCCGTTACCTAATTATGAACCATGCATACACCCCCTCCCCCTACCCCCGTATTCACCGTGTATATCCAAGTTACACCCGCGCGTCACCACTTGAGATCAGCACGGGACCAAACCAAGACCGACGCATTCATCAATGGTCGGATGCCATATGCACACTACATACCTGACAACTAGGCTAGTACATAGTTTTTACAATTACAAATTTCCAATAGATATCACGAATGATGGTCCCCAAATTACGATTTCACTATTCAGAATACTGCACCATCTTCTCTTTTGCTATTCCTGGTCAAATGTCCGCATATTTCACGAGTAAAAACTGACGCTGTGAGTGAAGGTATTTTGATGATTTATTTTTAATTTTTTTTATTTTAATTTTTGATTATTTTTTTCACAAGCTTGATTTTCCAGGGGGAGGGGCAAGTGCCCCCCCCCCGCTTGCGGACGCCCATGACTGTTAACTACTGTCTCCGTTTGACTACTTGATACAACGCATACAGCGTGATTGTAAAGGAAGTTAACAAAACTTTACCTTAGCAACAGGATTGACAACAAAACCCTGGGTGTCGATTACGAATGGAGGCTTTTTAGTAGTCCGCCTAATAAAACATAGACTGGAATAGATAGGCACTTACCTTCGCGTGTGAGTCCTCGAAATGCAACTCCTAGGCAAAATATGCTTAACGCCAAGTGTACAGTGTTTCACACTGACTGAGAATGAAAAGGCGTACACAGGCTGTTTCCAAGATCAAAATATACGCAGCGCATATTAATATTTAAACGAGAAAACAACAGAATACGGCGTGAAAGTCTGGCGTATTATGTACAGTTAATTGTTCGATTGAAACCCTATCTAAGCGGAGCGCCACCCTTAGTTGGCGCAGAGCCTAGGATTTGCGGAAAATTGGACCCTTCAGGCAGAGGGGAGAAAACCACCATTAGCAGAACGGCCATCCGGGGAAAAGTAGTTGGAAGTACACCATCAATTTTAGGTCCTTTTTAAGCGTCAACTGCTCATATTAGAACAAAAAGTTGCTGCTAATTTTTCGGGGATATGAAAGAGAAGATGTTAATGTGTACGGTTAAGTGATGCGAAACTGGGATGGATTGAAGGTAATTTAGACCATTTCAGTACTGGGTGTGAAAAGAGGTAATTTCCGTCACTTTGCGGATTAATAGGGGTGGGTGCAGAGCCCATAAACTTCTTCCCCATGTCGCTCAAAATCTTAACGTCATGCTATATTGAATTTGTAATGCAATGATTGGCCAACTCCTTGGCTTTTATGTGAGGGGTAGCTTAAGTGTGGGAGGGGGGGGGGGTGAACTTTGACAGGGCTGTGGGGGACATTTAATGAAGGCAAAATAGTGTGTAAGTCAATGGAGAAATTAATGGTGGTGTGCCCCCAGAAAGGGCATTTTCCAGGCTTGTAACTAGGAACAAAGTTGTTATTTTGAGCTTTCGTTTGCAATAAAATTTTCACTCCAACAGAGAAATACAAGCAATTTAATTGCTAAGTGATCAGTAAATTATTAGGTAAAATGTAACACTACTATCGGATGAAATGGTTTTACCTATTCGGGGAGAAACTATACAACGTAATTGAAAACGTGCTAATGTTTTTTACTCTCTTGTGACTCTTGGCTAAATTCAAGATCTACTGAATTGTAGTTGTTCACAGTATGTGAGTGACCGAATTCCCGACAGCATAAATGATTTATTTTTCTTTTGACTCCGTTTGAAAAAAAATGTAAACCCCCAGTCCCCGCCTCCTACCTGTCTACTCCTATTGCTATTGAAGAAACTGTTTTAAACCAGAATGCAAAAATGCATTGAGGTTTCCATGATACATACATGCTCTTTTCAATGAAATGCTACATTTCTTGTAACAACTGGTGACCCA
The DNA here is from genome assembly GCA_037179385.1 of Holothuria scabra. Taxonomy (NCBI): domain Eukaryota; kingdom Metazoa; phylum Echinodermata; class Holothuroidea; order Aspidochirotida; family Holothuriidae; genus Holothuria; species Holothuria scabra. The sequence continues at coordinate 20,916,777 of CM074195.1, read as the reverse complement.
AAGTGACCTTTGACTCCACCTGTTGGTAACTGGTTTTTCTTGTAACCAAAACATTTCTACATTCAAAAAGCCAAATTTCATAGTGTGCCTTAAGATATTCTGCAAACAAGCTGCTAACATCATAACGCAATAACATATCAAGTTTGAAATGAATCCAAGTTTCCTTCCTTGAGATATAGTGTAAACAAGGTTTTCTAAGTTTGACAACCTACGACCCCAAATGACCTTTGACCTCTACCAAAATCAAAAGGGTTCTTCCTTACATCATAATACATCAACATATCAAGCCTGAAATGAATCCAACTTTCCTACCATGATGTATCATGTAAACAAGGATTCCTGGGTTTGACTCCATGTGACCCCAAATGACCTTTTACCTCCACCAAAATTGATTGAGTTCTTCCTTACATCATAACGCATCAACAAATCAAGTTTGAAATGAATCAAAGTTTTTTACCTTGAGATATAGTGTAAACAAGAACATCGGGGTTTGACCCCATTTGACCCCAAATGACCTTTGACCTCCACGAAAATAAGTCTGTTTTTTCTTATATCATAACGCATCAACATATCAATTTTGAAATTTATCCAAGTTCCCTATCATGAGATATCGTGTAAACAAGGATTTGGGGGTTTGACCCCCTATGACCCCAAATGGCCCCTGAAATCCACCAAAATCAAAAGGGTTCTTCCTTACATAATATCGCATCAACATATTAAGTTTGAAATGAATCCAACTTTCCTACCATGATGTAACATGTAAACAAGGATTCCAGGGTTTGACCCCATGTGACCCCAAATGACCTTTGACCTTCACCAAAATAAATTGGGTCCTTCCTCACATCATAACGCATCAACAAATCAAGTTTGAAATGAATTTAAGTTTTCTACCTTGAGATATAGTGTAAACAAGGATTTCAGGGTTTGACCCCATGTGACCCAAATAACCTTTGACCTCCACAAAAATAAGTCTGTTTTTTCTTATATCATAACGCATCAACATATCAAGTTTGAAATTGATCCAAGTTTCCTACCATGAGATATCGTGTAAACAAGGATTTTGGGGATTGACCCCACGTGACCCCAAATGACCTTTGACCTCTACCACAATCGGTAGCCTTCTTCCTCACATCATAACGCATCTACCTATCAAGTTTGAAATTAATCCAAGTTTCCTATCTTGAGATATTGTGTAAACAAGGATTTGGGGTTTTGACCCCCTGTGACCCCAGATGACCTTTGACCTCAGTCAAAAAAATAGGGTTCTTCCTCTCAGTATGGGGTATCTGTGTACCAAGTTTGAGAACTGTCAGATCTTCCCTTCTCAAGATATCGTGTAAACAAGCAAAGTGTCACAAACACACACATACACACACGCATACACGCATACACACATACATACAAACACACACGCACCAACACACATACATACACACACACGCCATCATGAATGCATAGGTTTCTCTTTTCATTGAAACCAAAAACGTTTCACTGTAGAGGAGAATTGAAAAAATTTTTTTTCTTCATTGATGATCACTCTGAGCAATTTCAAAAAGGCAAAATCATGGCTGAAGTCATAGTTTAGTCGGAAGGTGGGGTTTCCATGCAACCAAGAACATATTTTTCTAACTTACATTTTTGGGATCCCAAGAGTGTCTGGATAAATGATTTTGATGTTCCCAAGACGATATCGTGTCATATGGGGTTCACTTTACCTCCATCTTGGCCGCCTCTCGGCCTTTTGGCTACGATCATGTGTAGTATCTGTTATTTTCATCCAGTTTAGAATGGAGCCATCCATTACAAACCAATAATATGTAAATGGTCTGAGGGCCGTGAGGTTGGTCACGTATTGTCCGTCAGTGTACGTAACAGCTTCTTCGGGGAGCAGTGAAAGTTTTGATTTCGCCGAACTCCCCTTTGCCAGAGGGTTGGGAGTATCTTGGTCACCAACTTGGATTCTCAGGAATTATTCATCCATTAATTGACATAAATGCTGAAGTGGTCGCCATATGGCAACAAATGACTATTGCAGTAACCAGCCTTAGTATGCAAGTGGAAGTGACACGTACTAGGGTCGAGGTCTATGGGGTTGCCCCATTTGCAAAGTGCTCCAAGAAGTGGGAATCCCGTAGAGAATTGCGAAGTGGGTGATGAACATATTCTGGATTGGACAAATGCACAATTTACAAACAATTTTAGGGCGAAAGAGGGCCCACCATCTGACTTGAATCAATTGGTTGGAAACTGGGCCCGTAAACCTCAATCTAATCTAATCTAATCTAATCTACCATCTGACTGGGGTGCTAATTCTGTCTGTAATGCTCCCATATTTACCTTACGTATCTTTTTTACATTCATCCATCACCCTAAACATACATGTAAATTTCTCAACTACATATCACTAGATCTTACGCACTATTTGTCCTGAGCACAAGGCCTCTCTTCTGCGGTTACTCCCACGGGCTTCCACCAACTTACAATGCCCCCATATCTACTTTCTATACCTCCACTTCGTAGTGAAACACGAGGTCCCCTTTCCAAGAATCTGGCTACACCATTGGCTGTATTAAGATTTTTCTTCTGATATTAGTTTTTAATAACAAATAAAAAAATGAGTATTATTGGAAATAATTCCTTCGGTTACAAGAGTAGAGGAAGTCATTCCTTGACAAGTCATATTAAAAGTATGATATACTCTTTTACATGAAGAAAGTGAATGAGGAAGAATAGAAATTCATGTAAAAGAGGCTTAAACAATTAGCAGGTGCGTATCCAAGGAGGGGGGGGGGGGACTTTTACGGCCTCAGTCCTCCCTTTTTTGCTGGCATGAACAATAAAATGTACGGGAAATTAGCGGTGCAACTCCCCCCCCCCCCCCTCTTTTTGGAATGTCTGGATCCGCGCCTGACAAGATAGGATCGGTGGTTTTTGATTTAGCTTAGAACTGTCTTCGTGATCTTATTTGAAGGAACTCAAAGAGGAGTTATGCAAAGGTATCTTTTTTATTCTACCAGATTTCTATAAAGTGGGTGGATATCCGATGGAATAGTCATTCGAAGCTCGCTCCGCTATCTACCTTTATTGAAATTTGGGGGAACATAATTGCTCAATTAATCGTTGGTTTCCAAATTACAGTAGCTAGTCATGTAATTTCATTGGATTTTCTCGATGGTCTCTTCGTTTGTCTGGTCGTTAATGTTGGTCTGTTTTGCGCGTAGCTAAGGAGGGGGGGGGGGGAGGCGAAGGAGGCAACTGATCCTATATAAGCAGATTTTTGGTTGCAGGTTAATTTTACAGTAAAGTGTTCACCATATTCATGTGCGGTAAATTGGCCTGGAACGTACCACTTCCATCTATGTGAGGTATTTTGGACCAAACATTTCTCGCGCTTCGCGCGAACCCTTGGGAGCCATGGCAACATACTTGTCTACTCTACCGAAACCACAAGGAGACAAATTGCAGACCTACCGTAGTATCAGGCACACATCGTATCTAGTGGTAGGCCTATGCATGAAAGTAACAACTGACACTTAATTGTTTGAAGCTATTTTGTGGTTCTTCGTATTTGATTCCGCAAACTAGAAAAATAAATAATTTACCCATCAGTGTATGTGATTTTAAGTTCATAAAATCTATAATAATATGTCTCCTTATGCATACATATTTAAGTGTAAATTATGCACCAATTCATATATTTTCACATAAAGAATTCAACAGTGTGGGAGGAGGGACACCACAATTCCACACTCTCCCTACAGCGCTCTCGGTCTTGGTCGCATCAATCCCTCGTCAAACTTCCACTTCGCCCCTCCCCTTCCTTGTTTTCTTTGCGTCTGGTTGCCAGATGGTTGGAAAACGTTTACATTAGGTAGCGTATACCACAAGCTGCAATTGGATGTTTACACAATGAAGTTATTAAAGAAATTCAAGAACCAACAAAAAATATGATTTTTCTAATTACTGTTCATTACTGCTTCATGAGGGAATGGTCACGGTAAAAATATAAACTTGATTTCATTCCTTGCCCAATTACACAATTTGATGATTGACAGACAGTAATACTCCATGCAAAGACATTCAATCCAAGTCAAGAAATCCTAGGCTAGTCACATCATGCAGAGCACGCAGAAGGGGTTTTGATTACAATCCTGCCCAAAGAACCGTGTAATTTTTTGCAACCTAAGTGGACTAGAAGCTCGGTGAAGTGAAAATAATAGACCTCCAGCAGTGGGTTTCGAAACTTGATATACCTCAGTTGAACAATAGATAACTGAGGTTAGAAAATCAACTTTTTTACCGCAATCAAAACAGCATGTTGTACAAGTTTGTTCGTTTTTTATGTATTGCGAGTTTTGAAATTACAATCGTCGGAAGATATTAATTTGCATCTGATAACTTTTTGATTTGCTGATGAAAGTGGTCAGAGAATATGTGTATTGAATAATGAATGGTTCATACGATTGGTTGGTCTCTGCACACTTGAAGGACATAAAACATAACCTCCTGACATCCCCATAAGAAGTCAGTGAGACGTCCACTTGGTATATTGACTTTTTTCTCTCCCATGTCAGTGAAGAAGTCCTTTCGTGTTTTCTGTGAATACTGTTGAGCATTGATGTTACGGACTTCGCCGAGGTATGTTCCTTTACCTTGTTCAGACAGTTCTTCTCTGAATACGTGGGCGGTGGATTGTCTGGGAGGGCCGTAAGTCTCGTCAATGTCAGCGATTAAGCTCTTCAGTAATTGTTTTAAGTATTTATGCTGCGGGGACGTCTTAGCAGCGCATCGCTTTGGGACCATGGAGACTTTAATGGGTTTGTAGAGATTCTTGGTGACGTGTTGACTAGGGGGGCCGTATGTCTCGTCAATGCAAGCGATGAAGTTCTTCATTAATCCCTTGAGTTCTTTTTCTTTTTGGGACGTCTTGGAAGGGCATCCTGTTAGGCCCATGGGAACTTTGAAGGTTTTGCAGAGGTTCTGGGAGACGGGTTGACTGGGATGGCCATAAGTCTCGTCAATATCAGCGATGAAGTTCTTCATTAATTGTTTTAGCTCTGTATCTTTTTGGGACGTCTTGGAGGCACATCTTTGTGGGGCAATGGAGACTTTAAAGGTTTTGTATAGGTTCTTGGCGACGGGCTGATTGGGTGGACCGTACGTCTCGTCTATGTTTGCGATGAAATCCTTAATTAATTGCTTAAAGTCTTTTTCTATTTGGGACGTCTTGGGAGGGCATCCTGTTTCTACCCCGGAGACTTTACAAGCTTTGCAGAGGTTCTTAACTGCGGGTTGAATTGGAGGACCGTAAGTCTCGTCTATACTGGCGATGAAATTCTTCAGGAAATGCTTCAAGTTTGTTTCTTTTTGAGACGTCTTGAAAGAACATCCTTTCAGTAATATGGAGACGTTACATGATTTGCCAGGGTGCCTTAATTTCTTTTGTCCAGGCAGTTCTACTCTGAATAAATTGACGGCAGGTTGACTGGGAGGGCCATAAATCTCGTCGATGTCGGCGATAAATTTCTTCATTATTTGTTTGATGGTTTTATATTTTAAGGACACCTTGGGGGTAACGCACTTTTGGGCCATGTGGATGTTATAGGTAACAGTTAAGTTCGTGCCGATATCTCTTATTGACTGTCCTTGACTGCGGTGGTCCAGCCTTGGTTTAAGTTCCCTGGCGTGAATTCGTACAACCCTGTGGATAAAATGATAAATGTTACAATAACTAAAATTAATTTATCGACCTTACTTGAAGTTACTGATCCTTTCGTTATTCGCCAAAATCTCCTAACACAACAGTGACAAATGATTTCAGTATAGATTAGTGGGACAACGCATTATCACCAATCTCAAGTTGAATAAACAGTTTAAACTATGAAATCCGTGTCCTGGTAGCCCTTCCAGCTCCCTGCTCTGTCTAAGTAAACATCGCGGTATATTATGCTATTTCACAACCGATATACCGAATATTAGAGAAAACCGATCTCACATAGTAACATATACCGCAACACATTTATACAAACCGAAGTGACTCAAGATTAGAACTGTATATTTCTTCGAAATTCATACTACAAGTATATAAATTAATTGTTTAACATATTCACCTTGACTTAGCTCCTTGATCAGTAACTGATATGAGGTTACTGGGAGAACCGATGTGCCCAACTAAAGCATAGTCATCATTGTGTTGGAAATCTTCTAATCCGGTTGTGAGAGGAAGAGAGCAATATTGAGGAGGTCGAAGGCGATCATGCACTCCGCATGGTATACCTATAGAAGGCGCAAGGGATTTAAAGATAATTATTGCCTTTGCCTCACTAAAAGTCACCTTTGTAAAACCAATCATTTCAGACAGATATTGACAGGTTATGTAAAATAAGGCATTATGGTTGCTATCTTTTCAAGAAATGTGTGTCTTATAAATCGAAATGAACTGTTTGTTGCTCAAGAATAATTTGTTACTTAAAGTTTGAAAAACTCAAATGATGCTTTCCATTACAATTCTTAGGCAATATATTGAGGATATTTTGAGGCTATAAAACTATTACTGATGTTTACCAGTTTACTGATGACACTTAACAGTTAAATGATTGCTTTAATTTTAATTTCTCTGTGTAACATGTCGGCGCTTTAAATATGCACAATGTCCCTTCAAAGAGCTTATTAAATGATTTAAAACAACTATTTGGGGTCAATATCTGACATTATCTATCAACAAAAATAGTCTTTATTTAAAAAAAAAAATCCGCCCGCCTCTCACCTAAGCATTTCTCTTTCGTGGGGCGAAACTTTAAAATAAATTTTATGTTGGTTGATAAATAGTATTATAGACGAATCCGATTAGCGCTTGTTTTTAGTGACTGTAGGCCGCCATTAGTGGGGTCCATCAGTCTAAAACCGTCTTTATTTATTGTTTAAATGAATTTCAAACCCTCATATTTAGTGAACTTAGAGAATTTAAGATACAAATAAGTGTACAACCATCCATGATAGCGGTAAGCAAGTAAATCGAAAGATTTAAAGTGATGGACCCCAGTTATGGCCGACCAAAATCAGACCATCACTTGCTGTCCGGATTCGTGTATAGAATGACACCGAATCGCTGCAATTAGTCATTTCATAGACTCTTTAAATTATTGAACAGTGGATTTATTTGGTCGTCATATTTCTTCGAGTGCTTGCGCTTTAAAGCTTAAAGAGAGGAATGAGATCAGCGGTTGCGAGTGAATATTAACCTTTTGTTTAAGCACTTCGTTTTTATCTTTTGAACTGATTATTTATCATAATCAACAGTTATTGAAGAGGTATTTCGAGTGAGAATAAACGATAATTTTATGTGATTTACTGTTGAATGGAGATTTTGTAATATTTGTCGGATGAATTAATTTCTCACAAATGAAAGACTAGACAGAATCATCCATAGCGTGACCAATCACAACGTCAGACCACAAAAACAGATCATCACCTTTTTTGTTAGTTTAAACTCAAATTATGATTGTGGTGCAGAGTGGAAGTCGTGGAATACTTATAAAAACGAACTCCGATTTAACAAACATGTGATGATTTTCTTGCAGGGTTAAAGGGGAAATGTTGCCACTACAATTTGGACTGTACACGATTCCGGACAGCGAGTGATGGTCCGATTTCAGTCGGCCCTAACTGGGGTCCATCACCTTTAAATCTTTCGATTTCCTTGCTTACCTCTATCATGGATGGTTGTACACTAATTTGTATTTTAAATTCTCTAAGTTCACTTAATACGAGGGTTTGAAATTCATGTAAACAATAAATAAAGACGGTTTTAGGCTGATGGACCCCACTAATGGCGGCCTACAGTCACTAAAAGCGAGTGCTAATCGGATTCGTCTATAGAAGACTGTCTCACATCATGAATGATTCTTAAGAATAATAAGGTAATATTTTCTCACTCAGCTGTTAAATTCACACGAAGACACTATTTGATTCACCCTGAATATGCAATATCTGCGTCCTAAAATATCATAAAAGATACATGGAAATTCACGGTAGTGATATCACGTTGTCTTTAAAAACAAGTTTGAAGCGACTGCGTTTGCAATTTAAGCTACCGTTGGAGTTCCGCAAAGACTATTACATCCAGATTCTTTATCAGCTTTGAATCCTTACGTAATTCAAATCTGAAAGCTTGTTTTAATTGTATCTACCCTGGACTCTCTTAAAGACCGTCAATTCTCACCCCAAAGTACAATTTTTTGTAAAGTAGCAGTCTACAGAAATTCTCAATTGGCACAGCTCTTTGACTGACAGCAATTGAATTGGAAAATGAAGAGTACTGTAGTTCATAGTACACAGTATGTACTGTGCTGAAAGTGTTCTGATTACTCGTTGAGTCTTGTGTACCCACCCTGAAGCAAAAGGCTAAGCTGAGACTATACCTGGATAAAGATGAGATAAAGAAAGTTGTGGAAGGGACTTTGGTAAGTACGTTAGGAGAATTAGGACTGTCTAAGGTGAGAATGTTTGGCCTTTAAGGACATTATTTGCTTCAGGATGCCGCCTTTAAGAACAAGTAGGCGCGAAATATTCTATTCATAGCCTTCCAGATATGTAAGTTCATGTAAGTAAATGGAAAACTTTTCAAGTTTCGGTATGTTTACTTGGATAACTGCTTCTTGTAAGAAAAGCACCCACCCCCCGTAAAATAATAAAATTAATTAAAAGGACTACCATTGTCGTTAATCAGCATAGCGATCTCATCCATTTCCTGGTCGTCATCCGGATTTCGTAGTAACGTCAAATGCCATTTGACTAGAACTGGAAACGCTGCGCAGGACAAAAATAATAGGATTGTTGCTATCTGTTCACATCAATATCGTAATGTGTTATGTGGCGCCATTTTAATGTGATGTTTCAACTAATATTGATAGTTTTTAAAACTGCAAAACAGTCAGGCTGATATTGAAGAGATATTGAAGACGGCTTGTTTTTCTTGTCTGCGACGTCATTTTAATCACAATAACCGAAATACATTCTGAGCTTTCCAACATAATCAAAGTCTAAAGCAATTTTATTGATACATTTAAAACAAAAATTAACTGTTTAAACTCCTTACCAGTTAAAATAAAGAATACGATCCATACAACGGCCCTTCTGACGTCAATTTTGTAAATACCGATTATCTGGCAAGCGTGGTCGATATATGACCCAACTAAATTCCATTGATAATCTATTGCCTCTTCGAAAGGAATGCCGTCAAGTTTATCGAAGAAGTTACAGAGCTGATCTGCTGTTGTTGCAAAAAAGACGCTTTTATCGTAGGTCCATTGTTGGTTCAGGAAGGTGGCAGAAGCTGTAGAAGTAAAATGAAGTCATGGGTGTCCGTCAGAGTGAAAATCAACAGAGGGCGCTCTCATATGATTCCTATGAACATGACACAAGCCTGTGATATCTTTGGGTACCCAGCAGAACCGCGTATGCCTCTGAAGGAAGAATGTAACATTGTCCTCTGTCAGAGAGAAGGAGCGCCTCACTGTATGATGCAAATGGTGCAAAAAGGTCACAAAAACCGGGTACAAATTAAAATTTAACCCCTGTTCCAAAATAACCTGCTATAAAATGAATTCAGGACTTTTATGTTTGTGATGACGTATGTGTCATTGAACGCTAGTATCATTATACAAATATTTCTTCCGTGCGGGCCGGGTTCAGGGGCCTGTAGTAAGGCCCTTGATGGGGCCCGGGGCGAAGCATCGTGGAAGATCTAAGGTTTTACCATATGCGGTCTAAGTCAAATATTAAGCCTCGGGTTAGGTACCTGCTGGTTCGTGATCAATCAACCAATGCAATGATTTCAAATATTCTTAATGAGTTAGTCCATGTAGGCCTATGCATACAGATACTTAAGATGATGTAACTGTACCAAATTTCATGGAAGTGAAGTTTTACACATAGGCCTAATGGGGAATCTGTTGAAATCTGAAGTAAAAGTGTGCTCACAGCGACTGACTCACAGCTACTGCCGCTGAATGAAACATATAATATGTGTAAGTGATGTCATCCAGTCGGAAAAAACTAGTGAGCCATAACTGAAAAAAGTCTGTGACCGGCCCGAATTATACCAATTGGTTGGAAACTGAGCCGTTTAACATCATCTCTCATCTAAGTAACTAACTAACTAACTTATAAGTGATTAGCTCAAACAAACGAAAAAGACATATTTACGGAAGATTATATAAAATTTCTGACATCCAAAAGGCGATGTCAATGCAAAAACCGCACTTAAGTTCCCTTTATTATGAATCTGAATCGATTAACATTTAAAAAATGATCGTTTTACCAAATCGAATTCCCGACCTCGCTTGTACCAGAACCGGACTAGGTTATATGAGGAAGGGACTATTATATAATTCTTATCTATCTGATTGTATATTGTGAACGATAAAAACATTAAACATAAACTATCGAGTTATAGGCTCAACTTACCTGATTGTCTCCACTTGTTGCATTCACTGATGACTTCAATGGAACACGGATGTCGACACCTTTCTGTGTTCGAAGCACACAGATTTTACATTCTGGCTCGGTGTTGACGGTTGGGCTTTGAATCTTCTGAGCCCAAATCATAAGAAGAATGCAAATTATTCCCCAAGCGGAACGAATGCTTCCCATGTTACAATTCTTTAATAGAAATATCCTTGCTTAAGAGTTTTTTATCCAATGTAGTGGAACTTTGCAGTGTTAACTGTTGTTGAACAAGTTAACTAATGACGATGATCGTATTTCATCTCTAATGATGTTTAGCGCTTTTGTTGCGTCATACTGACCACTTTCACATGGTAACTTGTCAAGGACCGGACCTACGTATCGCGTCAAAAAGAACATTAAGCGTGTAAATTTTTTCTTGTGTCTCTAATAGCAACGCATAATGCCGCTCTGTTGGACATGAGCGTATCATTTACATGCAACGAAAGCGTTGCGGTCGTCAAACTTTCAGTACTCTTTTATCACGGCAACGTACAATGCACGCATGGACGGCAAAATAGAGACCAGCAGCGTCCAGTGGTGCATTTTACTTGTAGTGCTCACGTATCATACAGTAACACATCTACTGCCATATTGAACACAGGAATCCTAAGCTTAGGGTTTCTCTGAAACTGAAATGCGTTGACGCCACATGCACGATATTTACAGACTCGTTCATGTTTACGAGCAAACAGACCTTATGCATTGACGATACAGCGACGTCATCCTTGGGGGCAAAACAATAGAAAACGTGGCCGCATGCATAAGAATTTGCCCTGCACGTGTAGCAGACTAAGCGCGTATTCGACTGGTTGACAAATCAGCTGTCTTCATTAAGGCTAGATCACACTTCAGCGATATCGGATCGAATTTCGCTCCGATTTTTGTGAGTTTTAATTAATGTCTCCTCCATCTTTGGTCGGAAAGAAACAAGCTGCCAAGCTGTGTAGATATATGAATTGTATCGCAGGACCACAAAATTCTAAGTCTATATTTCATTTTCGTGATCCTCTAGTTCAATTTATATATTTACACAGGATGGCAAATTTTTGTTTCTTTCCGTCAATGGATGGAGGAGATTTTGACAAAAAGTCACAAACATCGGATAGTAATCCGAATCGATATTGTTGTAGTGCATGTGACCTTAACTTAGCTAATGCTCGTTTGTCCCAAAGGAGGGCGTACTTTGTGCTGTGTGACTAAGAGTATTTATTAACAAGAGAACAAGGTCTAATACATGCCCTGTAAAAAATTTCGTCCAATTTGTAAGCAAGAGCAAGGTACACAATGGTTTAGTCTTATTCTCCGACGGCCAGGCGTGCGGCACTGTGGCGACAATATTTTGGCGATTTTCGAAACGTCAGGAGAGGTGTCCGGTATTTTCCATCGCAAATCTCGAAGAGTAAAGTAAGAGCAATAATTTTGTTGCTGTAGGAACATCATTTTACATTGAGTTCAACTATGCAAAAGTTGGCGCTACAAATTAGTGGCATGTCGCCTATGTCTGAGATTTATTATTAACTTTCAGAGTTGTAAAGCAAAGGTAAGAGATACCAAGTTGCTTACTGAGCCGACTCGCTTAAGCATAGACACACTGTTAACTACTGTCTTCGTTTGACTACTTGATACAACGCATATAGCGTGATTGTAAAGGATGTTAACAAAACGTTACCTTAGCAACAGGATTGACAACGAAACCCTGGGTGTCGATTACGATCGAATGGAGGCTTTTTAGTAGTCCGCCTAAGAAAACATAGACTGGAATAGAGGCTTTGCAATTACGTCACGGAACCGCCATGCTGGAGGACATTCATGCCAAATACACGTGGCTTTGTGCCGAACGAACTGCACAGTGCGCACTGTGATATGCACGGTGTGTACAAATTCAACGAGCAAGCGCGTCCCGTATGGTTAACAACGTAGTTACATGTACTCCAACATGGCCGCCGGGGAGCATTATGACGTCATGTGAAAAGCCTCTATAGATAGGCACTTACCTTCGCGTGTGAGTCCTCGAACTCCTAGGCTAAATATCCTTAACGCCAAGTGTACAGTGTTTCACACTGACTTAGAATTAGAAGGCGTACACAGGCTGTTTCCAAGATCAAAATATACGCTGCGCATATTCATATTTAAACGAGAAAACAACAGAATACGGTGTGAAAGTCTGACGTATTATGTACAATTAATTGTTCGATTGAAACCGTATCTAAGCGGAGCGCCACCCTTAGCTGGCGCGGAGCCTAGGATTTTGCGGAAAACTTGACCCTTCAGGCAGAAGGGAGCAAACCACCATTAGCAGAACGGCCATCCGGGGAAAAGTAGTTGGAAGTACACCGTCAATTTTAGGTCCTCTTTGAGCGTAACCTGCTCATATTAGAACAATAAGTTGCTGCTTATTTTTCGGGCATATGAAAGAGGAGATGTAAATGTGTACAGTAAGTGATGCGAAACTGGGATGGATTGAAGGTAATTTAGACCATTTCAGTACTAGGTGTGAAAAAGAGGTAATTTCCGTCACTTTGCGGATTAATAGGGGTGGGAGCATTGCCCATAAACTTTTTCCCCATGTCGTTCAAAATCTAAACGTCATGCTATAGTGAATTTTGATGCAATGATTGGCCAACTCCTTAGCGTTTATGTGAGAGGTAGCTTTAGTGGGGGGTGAACTTTGACATGGCTGGTGGGGATCATTTAATGAAGGCAAAATAATGTGTAAGTCAATGGAGAAATTAATGGTGGTGTGCCCCCAGAAAGGGAATTTTCCAGGCTTGTAACTAGGAACAAAGTTATTATTTTGAGCTTTTGTTTATAATAAAATTTTCACTAAAACAGAGAAATACAAGCAATTTAATTGCTAAGTGATCAGTAAATTATTAGGTAAGGTGTAACACTACTATCGGATGCAATGGTTTTACCTATTTGGGGAGAAACTATACAACGTAATTGAAAACGTGCTAATGTTTTTTACTCATTTGTGACTCTTGGCTAAATTCAGGATCTACTGAACTGTAGTTGTTTACAGTATGTGAGTGACCAAATTCCCGACAGCATAAATGATTTATTTTTCTTTTGACTCCGTTTGAAAAAAAATGTAAACCCTCAGTCCCCGCCTCCTACCTGTCTACTCCTATTGCTGTTGCAGAAACAGTTTTAAACCAGAATGCAAAAATGCATTGATGTTTCCATGATGCATACATGCTCTTTTCAATGAAATGCTACATTTCTTGTAACAACTGGTGACCCAAAGTGACCTTTGACTCCACCTGTTAGTAACTGGTTTTTCTTGTAACCAAAACATTTCTACATTCAAAAAGCCAAATTTCATACTGTGCCTTAAGATATACTGCAAACAAGCTGCTAACATCATAACGCAATAACATATCAAGTTTGAAATGAATCCAAGTTTCCTTCCTTGAGATATAGTGTAAACAAGGTTTCCTAAGTTTGACCACCTACGACCCCAAATGACCTTTGACCTCTACCAAAATCAAAAGGGTTCTTCCTTACATCATAATACATCAACATATCAAGCCTGAAATGAATTTAACTTTCCTACCATGATGTATCATGTAAACAAGGATTCCTGGGTTTGACCCCATGTGACCCCAAATGACCTTTTACCTCCACCAAAAATGATTGAGTTCTTCCTTACATCATAACGCATCAACAAATCAAGTTTGAAATGAATCAAAGTTTTTTCCCTTGAGATATAGTGTAAACAAGAACATCGGGGTTTGACCCCATGTGACCCCAAATGACCTTTGACCTCCACGAAAATAAGTCTCTTTTTTTCTTATATCATAACGCATCAACATATCAATTTTGAAATTTATCCAAGTTCCCTATCATGAGATATCGTGTAAACAAGGATTTGGGGTTTGACCCCTTATGACCCCAAATGGCCCCTGAAATCCACAAAATCAAAAGGGTTCTTCCTTACATAATATCACATCAACATATCAAGTTTGAAAGGAATCCAACTTTCCTACCATGATGTAACATGTAAACAAGGATTTCAGGGTTTGACCCCATGTGACCCCAAATGACCTTTGACCTTCACCAAAATAAATTGGGTCCTTCCTCACATCATAACGCATCAACATAGTTTGAAATTAATCCAAGTTTCCTACCATGAGATATCGTGTAAACAAGGATTTTGGGGATTGACCCCACGTGACCCCAAATGACCTTTGACCTCTACCAAAATCAATAGCCTTCTTCCTCACATCATAACGCATCCACCTATCAAGTTTGAAATTAATCCAAGTTTCCTATCTTGAGATATTGTGTACACAAGGATTTTGGTTTTTGACCCCCTGTGACCCCAGATGACCAGTTCTTCCTCTCAGTATGGGGTATCTGTGTACCAAGTTTGAGAACTGTCAGATCTTCCCTTCTCAAGATATCGTGTAAACAAGCAAAGTGTCACAAACACACACATACACACACGCATACACACATACATACACACATACACACGCACCAACACACATACATACACACACACGCCATCATGAATGCATAGGTTTCTCTTTTCACTGAAACCAAAAACGTTTCACTGTAGAGGAGAATTGAAAAATTTTATTTCTTTATTGATGATCACTCTGAGCAATTTCAAAAAGGCAAAATCATGGCTGAAGTCATAGTTTAGTCGGAAGGTGGGGTTTCCATGCAACCAAGAACATATTTTGCTAACTTACATTTTTGGGATCCCAGTGTCTGGATAAATGATTTTGATGTTCCCAAGACGATATCGTGTCATATGGGGTTCATTTTACCTCCATCTTGGCCGCCTCTCGGCCTTTTGGCTACGATCATGTGTAGTATCTGTTCTTTTCATCCAGTCTAGAATGGAGCCATCCATTACAAACCAATAAAATGTAAATGGTCTGAGGGCCGTGAGGTTGGTCACGTATTGTCCCTCAGTGTGCGTAATAGCTTCTTCGGGAAGCAGTGAAAGATTTGATTTCGCCGAACTCCCCTTTGCCAGAGGGTCGGGAGTATCTTGGCCTTCAACTTGGATTCTCAGGAACTATATATCGACTAATTGGCATAATATTAAATGCTTAAGTGGTCACCATGTGGCAACAAATGACTATTGCAGTAACCAGCCTTAGTATGCTAGTGTAAGTGACACGTACTAGGGTCGAGGTCTATTAGGCTCAGCCCCATGGGGTTGCTCCCAATATCTGTCAAGTGCTCCAAGAAGTGGGAATCCCGTAAAGAACTGCGAGGTGGGTGATGAACATTTTCTGGATTGGGCTAATGCACAATTTACAAATAATTTTAGGCCGAAAGAGGGCCCACCATCTGACTTGAATCAATTGGTTGGAAACTGGGCCGTAAACCTCAATCTAATCTAATCTAATCTGATCCACCATCTGACTATAAAAAACTTTGGGGGGCTAATTTTGTCTGTAATGCTCTAATATTTCTCAGTTACATATCACTCGATCTTACGCACTATTTGTCCTGAGCCTACGGCATCTCTTCTGCGGTTACTCCCACAGGCTTTCACCCACTTACAATGCCCCCATATCTACTTTCTATACCTTCACTAAGCAGTGAAACACTAGGTCCCCTTTCCAAGAATTCTGGCTACACCATTGGCTGTATTAAGATTTTTCTTCTGATGTAAGTTTTTAATAAAAAAATAAAAAATGAGTATTATTGGAAATAATTCCTTCGGTTACAAGAGTAGAGGAAGTCATTCCTTGTCAAGTCATATTAAAAGTATGATATACTCTTTTACATGAAGAAAGTGAATGAGGAAGAATAGAAATTCATGTAAAAGAGGCTTGAACAATTAGCAGGTGCGTATCCAAGGAGGGGGGGGGGGTGACTTTTACGGCCTCAGTCCTCCCTTTTTTGCTGGCATGAACAATAAAATATACGGGAAACTAGCGGTGCAACTCCCCCCCCCCCTCTTTTTGGAATGTCTGGATCCGCGCCTGACAAGATAGGATCGGTTGTTTTTGATTTAGCTTAGAACTGCAGTCTCCGTGATCTTATTTGAAGGAACTCAAAGAAGTACGGCGGCTGAATAGGGCCATGAGGAAATTTAAAAAAATTGTTTCTCTGACTTTAATTTTTTGGTTTTTTTGAGTTTATTCCGTTTTTCTGACATTAATTTTCGATTTTCTGACATTAATTTTCGTTTTTCTGACTTTTTTTGTTTTTCTGATTTTTTTTTTGTTCCTCTGACTCTTTTTTATTTATTTTTCTGACTTTTTTTTGGTTTTTCTGACTTTATTTTTTGATTTTCTGACTTTTTTTTTTCCGTTTTTCTGAGTTTTTCTTTTTCGTTTTTCTGAGTTTTGTTTTCGTTTTTCTGAGCTTTTTTTTTCGTTTTTCTGGGTTTTGTTTTCGTTTTTCTGATTTTTTGTTTTCGTTTTTCTGACTCTTTTTTTTCGTTTTTCTGTCTTTAATTTTCGTTTTTCTGTCTTTTTTTTGTTTCTCTGACTTTTTTTTGTTCCTCTGACTCTTTTTTTTTATTTTTCTGACTTT
This sequence comes from Holothuria scabra, assembly GCA_037179385.1. Taxonomy (NCBI): domain Eukaryota; kingdom Metazoa; phylum Echinodermata; class Holothuroidea; order Aspidochirotida; family Holothuriidae; genus Holothuria; species Holothuria scabra. Next base: position 20,899,761 of record CM074195.1, on the reverse strand, counting down.
TTTTTTCGTTTTTCTGACTTTATTTTTTTGATTTTCTGACTTTTTATTTTTCGTTTTTCTGAGTTTTGTTTTCGTTTTTCTGACTCTTTTTTTTTTCGTTTTTCTGACTTTACTTTTGATTTTCTGCCTTTTTTTTTTTTGTTTTCTAAGTTTTTCTTTTTCGTTTTTCTGACTTTTTTCGTTTTTCTGACTTTTTTTTGTCGTTTTTCTGACATTAATTTTCGTTTTTCTGAGTTTTTTTTTTTTTTTTGGGGGGGGGGGTTTGGTTTTATTTTTCTTACACATAATTATGTTAATCACGTTCCCGCATGTTTATAGGTTATTGTTTCACTGTGTATACTGTTCAAGCTCTCTGGACGTTGTCGGTTACACTGGCCCAGCAATGTGTTTCAGAAGGTTCACCTAAAAAGCAGAAAAGCGAAGCCGTCCTTTTTCAGTTCACCATAGGTGTGTGAAAACTCCCAGTTTAGTAACTGCAAACTGATTGACATGATGGCTGCTGCTTTGTCGAGGGAGCAATTGCTTACTATGTATTTCAGGCTGGGGTATTCAAACATAGAAATAAGAACTGTTCTAGCAGGAAAGCATAACATCGTCTTGAGCGAACGCCATACGAAGAGACTTCTTAACAGTTTAGGTCTGTATCAACGGAAAAATTTGTCAGACGACGTTGAAATCGCAGAGTTTATTCAGAAACAAATTCGTGCCTCAGGAAAGTTACATGGATACAAATGGATGCACTTAAAATGCAGACAGGCAGGGCTCATGGTGAGTCGAGAAACGGTACGAGTAATATTATCAGTTTTGGATCCAGTTGGGGTAAGACTCCGCTCAACACAACAAATGGTGCGTCGAACCTATCATTCTCGTGGACCTAACTTTGTATGGCACGTGGATGGCTATGACAAATTAAAGAAATATGGGATAGCTATCAGTGGTTGTATTGACGGCTTTTCGAGAAAGATAATATGGCTGGAGGCATCTTACACAAATAACAACCCAGCTTTGATTGCCGGTTATTTTGTGAATGCGGTACAGGACTGTGGTGGGTGCCCATCAATAGTTCGGGCGGACATGGGCACAGAAAATGTACTCATAGAACAGATGCAGAACTTTTTCAGACGAAATCAAGAAAACAATTCGTTTGTGTATGGCAAAAGCACCCGCAATCAGCGAATTGAAGCATGGTGGGCTATGCTCAGAAAACACTGCTCTCAGTACTGGATGGAATTGCTTCAGACCATGTGTGACGAGGGAAACTTCTGTGGAGACTCCTTGGATCAGGAACTTATCAGGTTTTGCTTCTTAGAAATTATTCAGGTGAGTGAGTAAGCTGTTGCTATATCAATGCAGTACCCGTCCCGGGTTTTCATCTTGGAGGAGGGGAGGCGGGCATGGCCCCATCGGGGAAGCCCCCCCCCCCTGGAGGGAAGTTTTCCTTCCTCCTTTTGGCAACTCATCACTCCTTTATCGTTGCTTCGAGTTACGGGCCCCTCGTAGAGGTGCCAGCCCTTCTGTCGGGCGCCACCACGACCCGTTCCCGAGCCACAATACAAGTTGGCCAAAACAATTATGAGGGGGCAGTGACCGTAACCAGTGCTCATGATCCACCAGGCTACCCTTTATCATTCCTTGCATTCATAGTACAGCACCGACGCGTTTGGAGCAGTTTTACAATGTATGCAATGGGTTAACCCCGAAAGTCTATTAGACTCATCTATCAACAAAGTTACAAATTTAAGTTCCCTTGAAAAATTGTGTCATACTACTTAACGCGCCAAAGGTTTTTTTTCTCAGGAGGGCGGTGATTTTTGCCCAGATCAAGATCCCACACCGTGACATGTCCTTAAAAAGGATTCAAGTTCAAATGAAGTTTTCATATGGTAGGCTTACCTATTCTCAACATTCTGTTGAAATTTGCATTGAAATCTGATGTGTGGTTTTCAAGATATGAGAAGGTAAAGTTTTCACATGTTCAACAAAAAGTGAACTTGAAGCAAGCACATAAGACATTATATCCTCACATTAATGAACAGTCTTTTGTTTATCTTTAAACTTGGAAAACAAGCTAGTGAGCTACAACTTAAAAAAGGCCGTGATGATGTGGGGCGCCTCCCAAGGTTTTACCAGCTTACAGCTATGTTTATAGGTTTGAAGGATCAATAGACCTACAACAAATATGGTGTAATAATGATGTGGAAAAATGGGTTTAATGCACATTGCATAACAAAACCTTTACACTCAAATATCTTCGAAAAGAATTAATGAGTAACATTAGCAGCTGACCCCATAGGTGATTGAAATTAATACATACTCTTAAATATTTTTATATGCTTCGGGAACACTTCGACTTCAAGCTCAACTTTGCAAGATCGAAAGCATTATTTCGTAATTGGAATTTGAAGGTGAATGAGTAATTAACAATGCCATCTAATTTAGAGTACACAATACAACTTCGTCACGTTTCATATATTTCATTTCAGACTGAGCTAGACGAAATAAGTATTGAATGGAACCACCATTACATAAGGAAATCACACGAAAGAGGAAGTAATGTACGATATGGACGCCCAGCGATTATGTACGACGCACCAGAGATCTTCGAAGCAGATGACTTTGTTTGCAGAGTTCCCGAGGAAGAACTACATGCATGCAGGGAAGAATGCGATTTCAAAAGCGATATACCTTGTGACGAGGACCTGCACGAGCTCTGCCTTCTGTTAATTCATGAAAATGATTTGCAAATCCCAACAAATGGTGAAGAAGCACGACAAATCTACCGCTTTTTGAGACCTATTCTTCGCGCTGAGATTGGGTGAAACTTTATTTTAAAAGGTGTAACGGCTGCCACCAGCAATAACAATACCATCCATAGGATTAAGGATTTTCTTTTCTCTGAATTGTTACCATCAGGATTGAGATTAGAGAGGCTTTATGTTGTTTTTACAAAACTCATAATTCATTAGGGGGTAAAGGGGCTATTTGTGACAATTTCCATTTGTCTGTAAGTACTTAATCAGAATTAAGAGTAATCGATTCAAAGTTGCATTCAGTGTGTGTGTGTGTGTGGGGGGGCTTCTAGTAGGTGTGTGTGTGTGTGTGTGGGGGGGGGGGGCTTCTAGTAGCGCAAATTACACTTGACAATGTCAAATCGTTAGAAACACACATTCGGTTAGTACTTTAGTACTTATTTTTAACGAAAGACACCCCATAATATTCCCGTATGCGTTGAAAGTTGTTACATACCATGGGGTAAAATGGGACACAGTGAAATGTTATGAAGTTACTTGTTACAATATATATATATATATATATATATATATATATATATATATATATATATATATATATATATATATATATATATATATATATATATATATATATATATATATATATATATATATATATATATATATATATATATAAACATGACGGAGAAACTGTAAAACAACGGTGCTACAGAATTGAAAGGCTGGATCTCCGAGGAGATACAAATAGCGGAAGGCTAGAATTTAGATAAATTAAACAGCCAAAAGGTTTGAAGTAGAGCTTTCGAGGAATACTACCTCTTTGTCAATACTTGGTCAGAGAATGACAAGGAGTGAGAAATTTTGGAAGCTTTTAAAGGTGCTGACAATGGTCTCACCTCTATTGTGACAGGATAATCCTTCTTAAGGCAATTAAGCAGGTTGATTGACCGGGAGGGTCTGATCGGATTACTCAGGTGTAACCCATCAACGGTAGGAAAATCCTCTTCAAAGTAATTAGAGAAATTGTTAGGCCGGAATGGCCTGATCGGATTATTTAGGTTGGTGTTATCAGCAAGCTGGTAAATCGCTCCTGATGTTCAAGCCGAAAGGCGATGTGGTTTTGAGATTCAGTTCCCAGAAATTTTCTTTAGCTTTTCTAGCTTTGTCGGTCCATGTATCGTTTTGGTCGATAGCAATGACCCGTAAGTTTTTGATAGAATGATGAGGCAAATTGAAATGGTTTGCAACAGGTTGTTCAACCTTTTTGGTTTTAATTGCTGACCTGTGCTGTGTCATTCTCATTCGAAGAGTATTTTTAGATTCTCCGACATACTGCACACCACATAAATTGCAGTATATGAGATAAATGACATTTTTGGAAAGACAATTAATTTCTTGTCTAATTTGGAAGGTGCGTGCATTTTGATTGCTCTGGAAGCCTTTTGTGGAATCAACCAGGGCGCACGTCTTGCAGTTGGAAGGGCAAGGTGAACAACCAAAATTTTCGTTGTTTTCCTCGACTGAGGCTTTGTCCTGGAATTTTGCCCGAACCAAAATGTCCCGTAAATTTGAGGGCCGCTTGAAGGCAACAACGGGGGTTGGGGAAAGATAGACCTTAGGCGATCGGTGCTCTGAAGTGTGGGCATATGCTTTTTGATGAATTTGGCTAGTGGTGGTAGACCGGGATGGTACTCAGTTACCAACGGCACTCTGTCGGAATTGCGCTGACGAGTTTTGTACGTCAGAGTTTGCGAGCGAGGGTTTCTTTTGCCTTTTTGATGGCATTTTCAATTGAACCCCGAAAATACTGCCGGTTACGGAGGTAGCCGGATAGTTCCTTTGCCCGAGTGTCAAAATCTGTTTCAGAGGAACAGATGCGTTTTATGCGGAGTGCTTGACTGTACGGAATGTTTTTGGTGCAGTGCGGAGGATGGCAACTGCTGGGTAGAAGGTAGTTGTGCTTGTCCGTTGGTTTGTTAAACAAGTCTGTTTTGAGTGAACCATTTTCTATGGTTACAGTGGTGTCCAGGAAGTGGACACTGGACCTGGAATATATATATATATATATATATATATATATATATATATATATATATATATATATATATATATATATATATATATATATATATATATATATATATATATATATATATATATATATATATATATATATATATATATATATATATATATACATAGGCCTACGGGTAAAGTTGTTACAGTACGGAATATGGTGTAACAACTAGCCCCGTATAAATACTTTGTAAGAAGAAACAGTGGTACTGAAGGAGTAAAATTAGGCTTACATGCGCCAGTAATTTAGTGTTCAAATTGATCGTTATACATCATCTTTTCATACAAAAAGTAATATAAAGAATCAACAGTGCCAGCACACATAACGTCATAGGCTTAAAAAGTTTAGAGGTGAAAAAGTTACATAAATTTGATCATAACTTTCTAACGCACTGTTGTTCGGTTTCCAGGTTGTTTAAATGCAACCAAGGAATCATGTGGACCGGGAGTATAAACAATATAGTGACGTCAGCGCTATTGCTTATACTCCCTGTTCCCATGATTCCCTTACGTGCATTTATCAATGCTTATTGTGCCTGTTACGATAGATCGGAGCACTAGCACTATTTGAATTGCAGGCATCACGGCTGTAACAACAGTTGCCGTGTCACAACTAGTCGCCCCGCATTCCCCAAGGACTGTTGAAACATGCATTGCCCACAACGACAAGGGCACTTGAAAGACATTTAAGGAGGACATGTATGTGGACATCAAAAAACATCTCGAAAATTAATTGGATCCCTTATAATGTTCCTCCTATTAATTTATTGTGTAAAAATTTTGCGATTTAGTTTTGTCTTTTCATCATTTTAATGCAACACTGAGGTCGAGAAAATTCTGCATGGAACACATATAATAGCTTACTCCATTCCATATTTATCGTTGAAGTTGTTTGTCGTCTCAAATGAACTCTCCTGGAGCGGCGTATCCAGATTTCCGACTCAGTCGAGAGGGAGCAAAGACAATTTCCTTCCTCACTTAAAGTTTCGTCCAGGACTCCCCGAAACCCAACTTTCGGCATGTGGTGGTATTCGGGGAGGCCTTCTAGATTTGGGGGGGGGGGCGGTATGGTTTATTGGAGTTTCTACCTTCCTGGTTTAATCTAGAGAGCTCACAGCCTTCTTTCCAATTGTGGGTCACTGGATTGTTTTTCCTACTCCATTGCTTATGCGGAGCATCATCCACACCAGCAGCAGGTTCCATTTTTAAAGCCTTTGGAATTACCGGGTCTGGGAATCCAATCCGGACCTCCCAAGTGAGGGGCAGATGCTCTACCACTAGACCAACAACCCGCCAATGAGTGGCGCCCACACCGTAGCACAAGGTGTTCGGAGGGGGGTTCTGGGAAATGAACATGCGGGTAAGGGTCAGTGAAAATGCTCATGTGACTTTTTACTTCACTGGTCGGGTTAGCTGCCATTTTCAGGGCAATGTCCCTGAAGTCTCGTATTCAGTCAATCTAACTAACTGGTCGACTCCCCTTTTCCGGAAAGATGGAAACGGAGCAGAATTGCCACGGCAGCTGTCCTAAGTATCCCGGTAATGAGAATGCTTCGATTATGGTTCGACCTGATTCGGGGAGTAAATGGCCACTTGAAAGACTGTCGATAAAGGTGGTCAAATTCCTGTTCACTAGAAGATATTTTACTATTTTTGACAGTAAGCTAAGTCGTGTCATTTACTCAGTCCAAGATTCAATCTTGTCAGCCATATTTGGCTGGCCTACGCCACCTGTCATATATCATGTTAGTCTCACTAGACAGACTTCTTGCCTTTTTTCTCTGTTCTTACTTTTTTCTTGTAATTCTCTTTCACGACCCTTCTCCCTCCCCCCTTCATTCCTTTCCTCCTTCATTTCTTTCCTCCTTCCTCTCATTCGCGGCTCGCCATGGGGCACGGGCTGTGTTGTAATGACTCGAGTCAAAGAAGTGACTCGATTCGGACTCGAGTCACGATTGCAAAAGACTCGAGTCTGACTCGAGTCACGATTTCAAAGACTCCAATTACAAACTTACATGACTCGACTCGAGCCATCACTTACCAAGACTCTACTTGACTCAAGTCACGGCACCATGTGACTCGATGTGAGTCGTGACTCGACGTCAAGTGACTCGTTACAACACTGGACACGGAGGACATCCCCCAAAGATTTTTCAAATCATGATCTTCACCTTTCCCAAAAATAACGTGATTCGATATGACATGGCGGGGCTGGAAAAATGCAAATTTCCCGGCAAGCCAGAAATTATTTCACACGCTACTACGGTTCTTTTTTATATCTAAGCTGAGTGCGACCATGAATTCGCGGGAAGCGTACGGAAATTGTTAGCTGGAAAAATGAAGTCTTCCAGGTTACAGTAAATGGCCCTTCCTGGCCCTTTTTGCATCTCGGGTGAGGGTTTAGAAAATATTTCTGAAATAAGTAGCCTGTCGGGCAAGGCTTAAGTCAGAGAGCATATGTATAGTATATTTTAATGCAAGAATCTCACCAGTACGTCCTGTTTTGATTCCCAGAATTTACCATCCTGGCTAAACCCCTGCTGTCGCCGGGCATTTTGGTTTCAGACTGTGGTCAGGTGGTAGGCCCACAGGATTTTATTTAGCCCAACATAATCGCATTCAATACATGTAGCATTCTTTATTCAAGAATTCCTTCGTTTACACAGCAGTCCTTTTCAATCATTCTAATACTTAAGACGATTTGTCAGTTTGTTGTATACTTTTAGACTTTTAACGTTTTAATGTGAACCAACTGACATAAATTGTCTTATCATTGTGTTTGTAACCTTATTTTTTACTCCTTTTTTTATAAATATTTTATCTATTTGTACTGCAATAAATAAATTCAAATTCCAACATCCGAAAAGTCACTGTACGCGAAAATAGGTTGCTGTTCTTACGTGAATTTAACTCAGACCCCTTCCAAATAGTTCATCAGTTAGGAAATGCAGCACGGACTTGTTCATGACCAAGGGATTCCAATAAAATTTAAGGAATGACACACAGTAACAAGCAGACCCCTGGTAGGCTGATAAAATAAAATGTTTATTTCTTTAGTTTTCAATTAGAGTACCAATCAATTACTTCTTTTCATGTTGATTCTATGATCATTCCAATTTCTCACATCGTAAGTTTTGTTTTCTTTTGAGACGCTGTCCGATTTCACGCGAGTGGCAAAATTTCCCGGCAAGAAGCTTCCCGTTTTCCCGATTTTTTCCAGCCCTCTTTTACATGAATAAAAAAGACTTCTTAATTTGGGAAAGTTATCAGTTCTATCTAATACAAATGTCATATAAAATTAATAAAGTATAAACTAATGCGTAAATGTCAATGATAAAGGCCATTTCGTAATATCAAAATTTCAGCTGAAGTTTACAGGCTCATTCGCTCACTGGTTTCATGAATTAATCTGTTTCGAGTCGTCATGATCCCTATTTATTTTCAGGCTGGTATCAGGGGACGTCGTTCAAAAATATTTTTTTTTTTGGGGGGGGGGGGGGGGCGTGAGCAGTAACTGCCCGAAAGACTATCTAAGCGGAGCGCCACCATCAGTTGGCGGGGATCGTACAGAAAATTTTGCCCCAAAATGCCTCTCAGATCGCTGGAAATGGCACTTTCCATGCCTATTTATAGCATATAAGTAGGGGAAACACCACTGAGCAAAACTGTAATAATTAAACAATATAAATCCCAAAATATACTCAAGGGAGGGATGGATGGCTTCCCCCTTTCCTCCCCTTGACTTCGAATCTGCCAACGGACCAATATGAAGGTTGTCACCTTTTATAAATGGATAATTTACCGTTTCTTCAGGAACTGTTATTTGTGGTTAACCTTTGAAAGGAAAAACAAGTTTAATAGATGGGCGCATGGTTTGATTGTTCGCTGTCCTTCGGGCAGGGTGTGAGGGGAGAGGGTACCCAGTCCCCTTTGGGAAATTTTTGCTTTTGGAAGCAGGCCGAGATGCAAACTGGTGCTATATCTGAAACATCTTGAAGCATGACAGAGAATCGGGAGAAGGGAGACCGCGCCCGTTGCTCGGCCAAAGTCGGTCAAACTGCTTATGATTTCTCCCGACTAGCTGACTTCCTCCGACTACTTACAGAGGTGGGGGCGATGGCTCCCGACACCCACTCCCGTTGCGCACGCCTGCTGCTGTTCCTCTACACAAGAGACCAACGTCGGTTGCTGAGACAACAAACTACATACCTTTCACAGCTAATGCATTGCACACGTGGGCTAACTTGCGAATATAGTTCGGTATTAACTCTCATGACATTTGCAGCTACTCACATTATTAAATTCGAACTCATTCTGCTTGTTTCGTCCGAAAATACTTATTATCACCAATTATCTCACCATTTTGTCCACATACCATCCCCGCTTCAACTAATGATAGTTTGCATGAATTGCAAGAACAGCCTCGACCCACTGTAACCATGCTATAGTGACCTAAACATGCTCCATTGAGCTGTATTTTTCGAAAACACTTAACTTCTCATACTGGTATGCAGTTCCTTCAATGGAGATTCTAGTTTGCGACAAAGACCAGAATGCAAAAATGCATTGAGGTTTTGATGATACTTACATGCTCTTTTCAATGAAATGCTACATTTCTTGTAACAACTGGTGACCCTAAGTAACCTTTGACTCCACCTGTTAGTAACTGGTTTTTCTTTTAACCAAAACATTTCTACAAATTTCATACTGTGCCTTCAGATATTCCGCAAACAAGCTGCTTACATCATAACGCATCAACATATCAAGTTTGAAATCAATCCAAGCTTCCTGCCTTAAGATATTGTGTTAAAAAGTTTTTCAGGATCTGTCCCCTTCTGACCCCAAATGACATTTGACCTCCACCAAAATCAATAGGACTCTTCCTTACATCATAATGCATTAACATATCAAGTTTGAAATTAATCCAAGTTTCCTATCTTGCGATTTTGTGTAAACAAAGATTTTAGTTTTTGACCCCCTGTGACCCTAGATGACCTTTGACCTCAACCAAAATAAATAGGGTTCTTTCTCTCAGTAGAGGGTATCTGTGTACCACGTTTGAGAACTTACAGACTTTTCCTTCTCAAGATATCGTGTAAACAAGCAAAGTGTCACAAACACACACACATACATACACACATGCAATCATGAATCCATAGGTTTCTCTTTTCATCGAAACCAAAAATGATAAAATGTCACACCGTCCTATTAGTTGGTAATTTTCTCATCATTTTACAATTTGCCCAATTTTTATGTGAAATGAAAATATTATTGCAGACGAAAGCTCGAAATAACGATTGCTTAGATTTTACTTACAAGCCGGGGAAATGCTATTTTCGACAGTGTCTGGGGGGTTGCGATATTTTTTTTTTTTAATTTTTTGTACACTCCACGCCAACTGATGGTGGCGCTCCTGTCGGGCGATCACCACTTCTCACAGCCCCTACTTAAAATACCTGTGCGCTGCTGATAGTGTGAGACGTCTTAGTTTCAATTTATTCGCAGCCCCAAACAAATTTCCTCGTAGCCGCCCTTGCTTTCTCCTCCCGATTTTCTCTCGATTTTTGTCTGAGTGGGGGAGGGGCATTATGCTCCCTGTCGGACCCTCCCCAAACTGGCTACGCCCCTGCATGCAGCCCAAAATAAATACATGCAATACTTTGTACAGCGCCAGGAAAATTAGTTCACAAACTGGGGGTTGCGACCCTTTTGAGAGTCACGAAAATATTTCGAAGGATCACGACAAAGATTCAACAGAGAAAAAGTATTGCTAAAATTGTATTTTTTTTTTTTATTAACACGAGAATAATCTTTCTGACTGTCTGAATAGTTTCGCACGCTGAGTGGCCCCTTGAAACCCACCTATTTAGCCGTGCCTTTGTTGGTATCTAATAATTCAACTTAGTCATTTGTTTTTCTACTTTCGCTTGTAAGGTGCATTAGAATAGATAATGCGCCATATAAATTTCATGGACTTGAACTTCTTCCACAATTAATCCGTTTTATATATCACTTAAGTTGCAGAGTTTCAATATGCAGGGCCTAAGTTGGAGGGAAAGGTGTTTGCTGTATGAATTCCACCGCGGATGATGCAAAAAAAAAAAAAAAATCCAGTTCTGGACTGCATAACCAAGTCAGATCAAAGTGCTCTCCGGGCGCGCAGCCCGGGGGGGGGGGGGTGCCCCCTTAGCATATTTTGAGTATTTTTCGATTGTTTTTCGCGATTTCGCGTATTTCCACTATTTATATGAGGTAAATATAGATACGGGAAGTGCCATTTCCAGCGATCTTGAAGGCATTTTTCTACCAAAATTTTCTGTAAGCTTCGCGCCAGTCATGGTGGAGAGACGCCTAGTCTATCTCCAGGTTTCGACCCCCCCCCCTTGACAAGTTTTTTGCTATGCGCCAGTTGCTCTCACCGACCCGTCAATGAGGGCTACAAGGATTCCGGAGAAGAAAAATGGGGCCACTACAAACCCAAAAGTTTGCCGACAACTAGTGTTAATTACAGTTTTAATGCAAAGAAACATCATGAAACCTGCTGCCTGATAATGATGGCAGTACTTGTAAGCAAAAGCATTGGGATATTAAGGGGTGGGGTGAGACATGAAGGGGTATTTGACTATTTGCAAACTTGTGTCTATTAGAAAGAGTGACTAAAAATATCACAAAATTGCACTGGGAGGCCGCTGAAACAACCTCAAAACGTCAAATTGTCTATTTTTGCTGTTATGGAAGCGTAATTCTAGTAAGGGAAGGGAGGAGTTCGAAAAAGAAGACAAAAAAGTGCATCACTGGAGTTAATACGGTGCCTCTCTGGATTCAATTGTATCTATGGATCCTCAATAATTCCATAATTTTCCAAAACAAGTATCCTTGGATCCCTTCCACAGGGTGGCCATTTTATGGTTACCCCCCCCCCCCGAGTATATCCTACAGTGTATGCAAGACAAAAGGGGGAGAAGATACCCCACTATGGGTTAGGTTTTGACACATGTCACACAATAATCCATTACCATGGCAACTGTTGCTATGGTAAATGGCACTGCTGTACTGCTGGACTTGTAACGCAAGAGCCATGGCTATGCTCCTTCAGCAATGGGCTGAAAATCTTCAAATCTTCATAACAGTTGACAATAATACTAACACCTGTGTTCAATTTAAGAAGCATTTCTATTTAACCACAGCAACTGAAATATTTAAGTCAAAACAAAGATTAAGAACAAACCGTGTAATGGCCTCAGTTTCAGAACAGTAAAAGTTCTGATAACAACAAGAAGTAAAATTTTCAACTCTTGAGAACACACCATATTGCCAAGAAGTAATTTCAACTAATTTTCAGCTTTCCTTATGAAATCTGCCAAAATGTGACTGAAGCTGTTTTCAGAGACACAAACTTGTGACCTGTGAAAAAATGTGTTTGTCTCCTCGTGTGTGCCAGTTATGGTACTAGGTATTTGCACGAGTATAAAGTTACATCAATGTAAAACATTGTGTATATGTAAAACAATGTAACTTTTTATGAAATCACCAACAACCAATATCTTGAGGGCAAGCAAATATCACACAATGAAGACTCAAAGATTAATACTGTAAAAGTGCCATGACAGAGTGTTATTACCTAAACCACTGAACAGCTAACTATTCGAAAAAAAAGCATTGTCTGTTTCAAATCTGTCAAGTTTTGTTGGGCAGTGTGGAAAAGTTGGGAGGAAAGTCCACATATTAACCTCTAATACTATCAACCACCTACAGTACAACTTACTTTTTCTGTTTTAGACTTGCAACCAACAGACACCAACGTCTCCTTCCCTTCAGCAAAAATATTAGTTTATGTAATTAAGTAAACAAGCAGCAAATGCAGCAAACAATGTTGGAAGGATACATTTCAATGAATACAAATTTTTAACGTTTTCAGACTGTCTCAAACAAGAAAAACATAAAAATCTGTAGTTAAAAACAACTTAAAAATGTTGAAATCATTACAGTACACTACAATAAATTGTTCTGCAATACAAGAAGAGGAAATACTGAGGGCGATTTTGTCACTGTATTATTTGAAAAATAGAAAGGTGTCAACCTTCAGATCATTATTGTTGTACTTTATTATCATGTGTAGACTTCCATAATTCAAAATTTTTGCAATGATAAACCTTACACAGGTGTTATAAATTTGTGCACTCTTTACAATATATACACTGTTCTCAAGTTATCTTGCTGAGTTTTTCCTGTCCTCACCTTTACAGTGTACTGTATACGTTGCAAACACTGTCTAAGTGCAGTAAACAAACAACAACAACAAAAAAAAAAAGAGTCAGCTTTTCTACTTAATTTGGAAACTACTAACGTCAATCTATACAGAAAAGTTTACAACAATGACACTTTACAGTAGGTAAAATGAAACATCATGAGCATCAATACCAAGTACAGTATCATACCTGCAGATAATGCTCAGTAAACACTGTATGATTTCTTGCCTCTTAGTAACGTTTTTTGCCAAGTGGAACACCTGACGCCATTATTCATATATTCTTCAAACTCTAGTCAACATTCTCACTTTTTTAGAAACATTTCCTCCCAAACTTGTTTGCATTTAGACTGAACTGTAAAATTTAAAAATGAATGAAAGAAAGACTGAGAAGGACAAGCCCAACACTGTCTAACACTGTCTGAAGGTTTTAATGTTAAGCTTGTTTCTACTCAAAACAGCCCCAGGAGTAGGCCATAAATACCAAGAAACCTATCTGCAGACAAAGCTCACTAAATAATGATCTGTGTTTGCCAGGTGGATTATCTGACCCCAGTTTTCACATACTCATGAAACTCTATTTACATTCTTACTTTTTTAGAAACTTCTTCTCCGATATTCATTTGGATACAGAGAAAGTATTTGCAACTGAACTGTAAAATTTAACAATGAATAAAACAAATATTGACAATGAGCAATCTTACACTCTTTGGAAGCTTGTTTCTACTGTATTCCAAAAAACTGGTAACAGCCTCAGCCTCAAGGAAATGAATACCCAGTATTCTAGTAAGCTCAGTAAATACTGACCTGTGTTTTCCAAGTGGAATATCTGACCCCAAATCTTCACGTACTGTACTCTTGAAACTCTATTTTCCTTTTTACTTGTTTGGAAACATTTTCTCTAAAACATATTTGCATCTAAAGCAACTATTTGCAACTGAACTGAATGAATAAAACAAATATTAAGAATGAGCAACCTTTGGAAGCTTGTTTCTTCTCTATTAAGAAAACTTGCAGCAGCCTCAGCCTCAGGAGTATGAATACCAAGTATTCTATGAAGCCAAGTAAATACTGATCTGTGTTTGCCAAGTGGAATATCTGACCGCTAATCTTCATACTCTTGAAACTCTATTTACAGTTTTACTTTTTTGGAAATATTTTCTCTAAAACATATTTGCATCTACAGTATAACAACTATTTGCAACTGAACTGAAAAAGTTAACAATGAATAAAACAAATTTTGAGAATGAACAACCTACTGTAACACTGTTTGGAAGTTATTTTGTTAAGCATGTTTCTACTCTACTCAAACAACTGGCAACAGCCAAGACAAATTGTTTCCTTTAAACAATGTCCATCATCCAAACTCCACTTTCAAGTATTGCCTTGAATTCACTCCTAAATTCAGGATAATTGTCGTATGTAACAGGAAGTTCCAATACACACCCACATGTGTGGGCAACTGGATGACGTTTAAGACCACTCCTTTCGTTGAATCGTACTGAAATTTTCTCTGCGATCATTAAATCGGAGGCTGTGCAGAATCTCAGAAACTTTCCCAGCAAGACCATGTTAAGTTCTCTAAACTAAAGTAAACTTCAGAAGATGTTTCTTCGTTCCTTCTTGAGCTGCATTGAGCATGTCATTAAAAGTAAATAGCTTGGATACTTTCTGATTTGTTGGGGTTAATTTCTCAATCACCTGTGTGATATTAAAGTTCATTAAGTCGAGTGCATTAAGTACTTGTCCCCAGCACTCGCTTACAAATGCTGGCGCTTGAATGATCTCCTTGTGAGCAATTTCATACAGAAGAGTTTGCAGGTTATCTTTGTTAGGAATCGTTCTGCATCCATAATTATCTAAGACATCAATGATATCATCTGCAGGATATGATTCAAAGTCCTGTAATGCTGACTTTACAATCGTTGCCTCCTGATTAGACAGATACCTAAAAAAGTCCTCCAATAGATTTCCTGATTCAATTTTTCCTGAGATTGATGTTTCCAAGAATGACACACTCAACTGTGATGGCCAGTATCCACATAAGTTCCATCCATACAACATGATTTTTGCTACACATATCCATTCAGACACTCCAAAGTCATGCCGAATGGAAGGAACTTTGACTGAACAACCCATGGTACATCTTGAGTAGAACTCCTCCCAAAAGGAAGAGATACAGTCTCTGGTGACTCCAATTCCTTCTCCTGCCTCCATCTTTCCATTGGGATGCTTGATACGGAAAGTGTATGGTGTGTTTTTCATTATGGACTCTTTTGTTATTCCACTGAAGGCATCCATCATGTCATTTAGAACATTAGCTCTCTTGATAGTAATGGGGTCTGATGTGTTTGGCTCTAACTGAGGAGGAACAGAAGGATCTGAAGAACACTCTAATCCAACACTGGCAACGTTCAAGACGGGTTCAACAAGTAATGGAAGGGTAGCATCCTCAATTTCTTCATCAGAAAAGGGACCAAACTTCACTTCAATGTCATCAGAACTCAAATAAATTACTTCATCATGTTTTGCAATTTCTGAGCCTGGTGTTGGGGTACTTGTCAAGGGTAATGAACATGCTGCTTCAACCAACGAAGTTGAGGGGAACTCATTGATAGATGAAAACTCACCGTCATTTGACATTTCATCAACAATACATCCTTCGTCTCCAAGGTTATGAACAGGTAATTCATTTTCAGATTCATCTGATTCTGTGCAGCATTCAACTCTGGATTTTGTACTGGCAAGGTAAAATCGTAATACAGAAAACTTGGTACATTTGTAAATGTCCCCTACTGTTGAGACATTGTCCATCTCAATAAGTTGATAATTCATGACTTTGAACGAAAATTCTTCCTCCTTCCCCTTTAATGAAGTTCCATTAGGAAAAAAAAGATTTTTAGCTTCTCTTATGATGTCAATGTTTTTTGCATTTTTGTTGACACTTACTTTCCTTACTCCCCCACCATCCTTTGTCCTAACTTGCTTGTACTCTTTCTTAGAATGGTTGTAGTCTATCCATCCAACTTCAATCTTTCTAGTCAGTCTGGCAGCATTTTGGTTTGTATTATCACCTACTTCAGTTTGATGCTTCTTAGAAGAAAGTTTATGTGAAAGTTTTTCAAATAAAGTTCTTTTTCTGGCATTGACCTGCTTCTTTCTCTCCCGCTGCTTGGCATGCGAAACAACAGCCACTTTGTCACCATAGGTTGGCAAGAATCGAGATAAATCTTCATTACTCATGACAAGAATAGTCTCCCAGTCAATCTGAAATGTGGAAAGGGTGTTAAACACAGTGTACTTAAATCATATTGTAACAAAACAAAACCCTGACCCTGAGTATATCTAGAATGCATATTACTGAATTTGTAAGCACCTATTCTACATTAAATATGTTCCTTCTACTTCCCTGTGAATGAGAAGTACTGTAAGTCATACAGTAGGCTATATATGTGGATATATTCATTTGTCCATCATTCCATCCCTTCATCCGGGAATGAAAAGCAGACATGCTATATCCCTATGACACAGGGACAGTAATTTGCATTTTTTTTTTGTTTGGACCTCTGCACTGTCACAATATATTTGACCTCCAGTACACGATTGTGTGCTTCTTCACTTCTACACTCCACACAAATGATAGAAAGAACATGCGGCCATGTAGGTCACAACCTAAGAATTTGTGTTTTTGTCAAAGGCCAAAACTTTCATTCAACAAAATGGATGACCTTTTTTCAAGTTCACCTTTGCCATACAAATAAAGTGCATCAAAACATATAGTATAGGCCCTCCAAATTACAGTGTACACAAACCCTTCTGTTTGGTCAGCTTGATAAATTTTGAAATGTGAGTTCAAAGCTAGTATGAAAATGACATTGTCATGATTGCTATTTCTAACCCTGCCCTTTGATAAGTATTCATGCTTTCAACCTTGAAAAATGCTAGCTGAGTTTTGACAGATTCCGAAGACCAAAGGGCCCAGCCATTGCTTGCCAATTAAAGGTAAGTCTAAAACTGTGTTTTAAAATTGATATTATTTCATAATTCACTCTTCGCAATTTTCTACAGAACACCATAAATTAATAATTCTAAATTCGTTGACCTAAAATGACACAAACAACCTTTAATCTTCACTTAATTTGAGTCTTTCACACATTAAATATGAGAACCATCAAAGTTCCCCGGCTCGAAATATTATGTCAACAGGATTTGTAAAATTTTCGTTCTGGTGATCTCACATTACCTTTTACCTCCACACAAAACAACAGCAATCATCTACTTAGTATCAGCTACCTACTGTACATAATAAGGATGAGATATCCCTAATTAAAATTCCACTGCATGAGATATACAGTGTAGTGCTTACAAGGTTTTGACCTTTCCTGACCAAAATGACCTGTGACTTTTACTTAAAGCAGTAGGGACTATTTACTGAATGTGCCATCCATAGGCTTAGTATGAAATTCACCGAATTTCACCTCCTTGAGATACATTTTCAATGTTTTAATATTCTGACCTACAGTGAGCCTAAATGACCTTTGACCTCCATGGAAACAACACAGATCATCTTTCTAATATGGGCCAGGTATGAGATTTGTTGGAGTTGCACATCTTGCGATGGTGCATTTACAAGCAATTTTGAAGGCGTTTACTATTTGACCTTTGGTGACCCCAAAATGCACAGATGACCTTTCACCTAATGTTACCAAAACAATAGGCCTTGTGATCATCTGTATTCCAAGTATGTGATCCCTTTAGTAGACCCTTCTTCAGATACCATGTTTACAAACGAAGTGCCCCACACATGCACATGATAACACTGTAGCATAGATTGTTATGATTACATGTACTTGGAGGAATAAAAAATGAGTAAGTCCCAAAGTCTGTTACAGTGTGCATGTCTTGTGTTTACTATCGATGGGTTACATACATGATTATATACAAGAACTTTCATTATAAAGTAAAGGTACCATATGTTCCTTAAACTCTTGGGTGTTCTCTTCTTCCAAACCACGGGTTTTCAAAAAATCATAAAGGTCCATTTCTTCACCACCTACAAACAAAAATTGACAACCAGAATTATAAGGTTAGTGACTGGTTACTATAATTGGAAATCTGGATCAGGTTTCAATGAAATATTGCATTCCAGCCTTCTTCTACAAACAAGTCATGACATGTCATGGACCTGTTTCACTAAAACAGTAGGCATGCTTCTATTTACCCAAGTATTCAACAATGGCTGCTAATCTTAGACAAAACCCTATACTGAAACAGTTGAACACAAGGTTTCAAAATATGAAGAGTGGCAACTTCCAATAAGCCACAAGTACTGCAATAAGCAACTAGATTCTTTTTCTTAATGTTGCTAACCTGGAGAAATGAGAGATTTGATGTTAAACTGTACTGTTCACCTGAAATGGGGACTGGACTGTACCATGTTGGCAGTAATGTATAGAAGCACACTTGCGTCATGTTTTTCAAAGGAGGAGATAAATACAACACTGAATTACTCTTACGCAACTACTGTATGTTCTGTCCCAGGGAATATATACTGTGAGATGGTTATGGAACACCTCAGACATGCAGTTCACTTGCAGATCCATGTAGGTTTTCGATTTGGGAGTTGTATGTAAACAGATCTGCAGATGTATGTGAATATGCTTCAGAACCTACCCTTTTTGGCTACTCCCAAACAAAATGGATCATGATGTAAAGGCACAGTGAAGTAAGTAGGATTACACAAATTGCAAGTATCTTGCTTGTTCCACAATATGGGATGCATGAGTACCTTCCCTGGGCCAACTGGTTTACAAGAGATACTGTATGCACACCACAACTATGACCCGCAGTAAGCCCAGTCGGGTAGCCCTAGTCCAGCTTGAGTCCACTTGTATCTTAAAATAAAAAGTCTATCTGAAGCCTTATTAACTCAGCTAGACATAACTGGATTAGCCCAGCTGGACCCCAAGTGGGACCCACCTCCACCTCATCTTGGCTAGCTGGTTATTGTCAAGCTAGGCCCAATAAGCCTAGCTGGGTCAGACCAGTTGGTGCCCACCTGGACACACATGACAAGCACAGACTGGCCAAAAATGGGGCCCAGCAGGGACTCAGTTTGGGCCCACAAGGGAATGTTAACTGGGGTACATGTGTAATCCAAGCAATCTTTTTGCATTTGTGCAGAATGTGCCCTAAGTACTCCACATTTTTAAATTATTAAACATTTCAAAGAACAGTCACAAACTGAAAATTATGATCCCCCACACTTTATACTTTTGGGTGATGCTCAGTGCCTGTCTTTAATTATGTAAGTTACAGTACTTACTATGAAGGCTTATCGCCTAGGGCTTCCAGTCCATCTTTGCTGGACTTTTGGGGGATTGCTAAACTAATTATGCCAAGCCTCGGCTGTGGAAGCCTAACAGTTGCTCAATTCCACATACAGCCTCACGAAACTGTACAGGGTTGTCTTGCATGGCCCCTTTAAACTAGACTTCTGTAGGCTAATAATAGTTAAGTGCTAGTTCTACTGTGTGCTTGTTCAGTTGTTGCAGACAGCTGTTGTTACAATGACTGTACCCTGGTTGTTCTTACATAACTCCTTGAGGCCAAAATTGTTTATCTAATGTTTAAGTGCACTAATGTTGGACCTAAGCTATATAGGCACAATGTATAGCTAGACCTTACACTGTATAGGCCCTAGGGTAACCGGCTGGGCTATGCACTGGTCTCCTGTGTGGATTGGGCGGCAGTCCACAGCCTCAGATAACCACTAAAAGAACCATAGCCATCATAATTACAAAGTCGTTAGTGGCACAGATCTGTCACATATCAAAAACTATCAATACCATTGCACAATTTCCTGTAAGGGCACGAATATTATTGACCAATCCCAGACTTTGAAACTTTCTCAGCAACTGAGCACTGCCAACACCGGACATGTTTGAGTAACCTAAAGTTTGATGTACATACAAAAGTAGGCTAGGCCTACTGTACTTTCTAGCACATCTGCCTACTGCAACATTCATGGTACCTGTGGTAATTATGGGTCACAGTTTTGAAGCTGTGACCAATCCCGGTCACTTTCCACCCCAGGGAACGGTGGGATGTGTTGTGGGCAAGGACTGACTCTACTATTCAATTGACGCATATGCATATTCTCACAATAACTTGTCGTTAGGATACTACTGCTCAAGTTTTTTTACCTTTACTCTCAGTTCCTTTGCCCTTTTTGTATTTGTGAAGCAGGGAGCTGTTTAACAGCTCCCTGCTTGAAGTATAATGCCTGTGTGAGCTGCATTCAGGTATACAACATTACAGGAATGTAATGCTGGGTCCTGTTCTATGCTAGGGCTATAGGCTAGGTTTACCTACTGTAGTGTAGCTATGTGTACCAAAAGCGTGAAAAATGCTGCAGGACCCAGCATTAGATTCCTATAGTGGTTGGTTCTAAATTCGAACACCTCATTAAAATGGAATAATTATTCACTGATCGATGCAAAATAATTGTCAGTTTTACCATAACATATGGAACCATAATTGTTTCTCAATGACATTTTAATTAATTGAAGAAAACACTGTCTTATGACTGATATATGAATGATTTTAATTAGGTGTTCGAATTTAGAACCCTGTTCGAAATTTGAACCAACCATTATATATAGGCTAGTCAATGTCCATCCATTTTCGCGCATTCAAAATGCTTTTTCAATGTTGTAAAAAGGAAGGAAAACGACATACAACCACGCTACTATAACTACACACTTCATTTACGACCATGTTTAGTGACCAGCCAGCCTAACTGTTAAGTACTACTGTTAGGCCTAGCCTACTAGGCCTACTACTAGGCTAGGCCCTACAGTTACTGTGGCGTCCGTTAGTTTCCGCCCTCGGTAGTTTCCGCCACTAAAAAACAAGGGCGGAAAATAACGTTTGCATCAAGGGCGGAAAATAAGGTTCATAGGCTAGGCGTATGCCTAATTATTAAGGATGACTTGCTGTTAGGCTAGGCATAGCCTAGACCTAAACTAGGCTACCCTACGCCTAAGTTAGGCCTAACGTTAGCCTAGGTCTTGGCTAGCCATGCCCAAAATCTCATAGGGCGGGAGCATCCCTTCTTCTTTGGCGACACTAGCCTACTGCCAATAAAACCAACAGTTAATCAAAATTTTAATCCAAGCCCATACGGCGAATATGAGAAAATTTTGCGCTCACAGAAATGTTAATTAACGTTAGGCTAGGCCCAACATTAGTACTACTAACTTTACTACTAGCCTAGGCCTAGGCTAGTATACTATAGGCTAAGTATAAAATTAGCGTTAGGACTGCCAGCTAATTAGTCGGACATTCTTGGAATATGTCAACGTTTAATCTTAGCAGAATTATTGGCCTCAGTTATCTCGACATTACCTTCTGCACAGTCCTTGCTGTCAGTGGATTCCATGACGTGTACGATGGCAGCAAATATGTGGACAATATGCGGACGCTGTTTAGCCCTAGGCCTACCTCTTTCTAGCAGCTAGGCCTAGTTCATGCATCTACTATCTAGGCTATAGACTAGGCCTAACGCCGTAACACCGAGCTTATCAGTAGTGCGAGACTCGACAGTATAGTTCGTTGTCGTCTGTACCTAGGCTGCTTCTAAATCGTGCGTGGCTTAAAAAAGGTCAGAAAAACGAAAAAAAAAAAGTCAGAATAACGAAAAAAAAACTCAGAAAAACGACAAAAAAAAAAGTCGGAAAATCAAAAAATAAAGTCAGAAAATCCAAAAAAATGAAGTCAGAAAAACGAAAATTAAAGACAGAAAAACGAAAAAAAAAAGTCAGAAAAACGGAAAAAAAACTCAGAAAAACGAAAACAAAACTCAGAAAAACGAAAAAGAAAAACTCAGAAAAACGAAAAAAAAGTCAGAAAATCAAAAAGAAAGTCAGAAAAACAAAAAAGTCAGAAAAATAAATAAAAAAGAGTCAGAGGAACAAAAAAAAATGTCAGAAAAACAAAAAAAAGTCAGAAAAACGAAAATTAATGTCAGAAAAACGAAAACTAATGTCAGAAAAACGGAATAAACTCAAAAAACCCAAAAAATTAAAGTCAGAGAAACAATTTTTTTAAATTTCCTCATGGCCCTATTCAGCCGCTGTAATACGAGAAGAGTTATGCAAAGGTATCTTTTTTATTCTACCAGATTTCTATAAAGTGGGTGGATATCCGATGGAATAGTCATTCGAAGCTCGCTCCGCTATCTACCTTTTTGAAATTTGGGGGAACATAATTGCTCAATTAACCGTTGGTTTCCAACTTACAGTAGCTAGGCATGTAATTTCATTGGATTTTCTCGATGGTCTCATCGTTTGTCAGGTCGTTAATGTTGGTTTGTTTTTATCAGGCGCGTAGCTAAGGGAGGGGTGGGGGCGAAGGAGGCAACTGATCCTATATAAGCAGATTTGTGGTTATAGATTTATTTTACAGTATAGTGTTTACACTATTCAGGTGCGGTTAATTGGCCTGGAAAGTACCACTTCCATCTATGTGAGGTATTTTGGACCAAACATTTCTCGCGCTAGGCGCGAACCCTTGGGAGCCATGGCAACATACTTGTCAACTCTACCGAAACCACAAGGAGACAAATTGCAGACCTACCGTAGTATCAGGCACACATCGTATCTAGTGGTAGGCCTATGCATGAAAGTAACAACTGACACTTAATTGTTTGAAGCTATTTTGTGGTTCTTCGTATTTGATTCGGCAAACTAGAATGATAAATAATTTTCCATCAGTGTATGTGATTTTAAGTTCATAAAATACATAAAAATATGTCTCCTTATGCATACATATTTAAGTGTAAATTATGCACCAATTCATATATTTTCACATAAAAACCAAACAATTCAACAGTGTGGGAGGAGGGACACCACAATTCCACACTCTCCCTACAGCGCTCTCGGTTTTGGTCGCTTCAATCCCTCGTCAAACTTCCACGTAGCCCTCCCCTTTCTTGTTTTCTTTGCGTCTGGTTGCCAGAGGGTTGAAAATTTTTTACATTAGGTAGCGTATACCACTAGCTGCAATTGGATGTTTACACAATGAAGTTATTAACGAAATTCAAGAACCAACAAAAACTATGATTATTCTAATTACTGTTTATTACTACTTGTACAAGTTTGTTCGTTTTTTTATGTATTGCGAGTTTTGAAATTACAATCGTCAGAAGATATTAATTTGCATCTGATAACTTTTTGATTTGCTGATGTAAGTGGTCAGAGGATATGTGTATTGAATAATGAATGGTTCATACGATTGGTTGGTCTCTGCACACTTGAAGGACATAAAACATAACCTCCTGACATCCCCATAAGAAGTCAGTGAGACGTCCACTTGGTGTATTGACTTTTTTCTCTCCCATGTCAGTGAAGAAGTCCTTTCGTGTTTTCTGTGAATACTGTTGAGCATTAATGTTACGGACTTCGCTGAGGTATGTTCCTTTATATTGTTCAGACAGTTCTTCTCTGCATACGTGGACCGTGGAATGTCTGGGAGGGCCGTAAGTATCGTCAATGTTAGCGATTAAGTTCTTCAGTAATTGTTTTAAGTGTTTATGCTGTGGGGACGTCTTAGCAGCGCATCGCTTTGGGACCATGGAGACTTTGAAGGGTTTGTAGAGATTCTTGGTGACGTGTTGACTAGGGGGGGGGGGGGGGGGGCGTATGTCTCGTCAATGCAAGCGATGAAGTTCTTCATTAATCCCTTGAGTTCTTTTTCTTTTTGGGACGTCTTGGAAGGGCATCCTGTTAGGCCCATGGGAACTTTAAAGGTTTTGTAGAGGTTTTGGGAGACGGGTTGACTGGGAGAACCGTAAGTCTCGTCAATGTCAGCGATGAAGTTCTTCATTAATTTTTTAAGCTCTTTATCTTTTTGAGACACCTTGGAAGCAAATCTTCCTGGGGCCATGGAGACGTTAAAGGCTTTGTAGAGGTTCTTGGCGGCGGGTGGACTCGGAGGACCGTACGTCTCGTCTATATTTGCGATAAAATCCTTAATTAACTGCTTTAAGTCTTTTTCTATTTGGGACGTCTTGGAAGGGCATCCTTTTTGGACCCCGGAGACTTTACAAGCTTTGCAGAGGTTCTTAACGGCGGGTTGAATTGGAGGACCGTAAGTCTTGTCTATACTGGCGATGAAATTCTTCAGGAAATGCTTCAAGTTTGTTTCTTTTTGAGACGTCTTGGAAGAATATCCTTTCAGTAACATGGAGACGTTACATGATTTGCCATGGTGCGTTGATTTCTTTTGTCCAGACAGTTCTACTCTGAATAAATTGACGGCAGGTTGACTGGGAGGGCCAAAAATCTCGTCGATGTCGGCGATAAATTTCTTCATTAGTTGTTTGATGGTTTTATATTTTAAGGACACCCTAGGGGCAATGCACTTTTGGGCCATGTGGATGTTATAGGCTACAGTCAAGTTCGTGCCGATATCTCTTACTGACTGTCCTTGACTGCGGTGGTCCAGCACTGGTTTCAGTTCCCTGGTGTGAATTCGTACAACTCTGTGGATAAAATGTTACAATAGCTAAAATAGATTGATCTACCTTACTGGAAGTTACTGATCCTTTCGTTATTCGCCAAACTCTCATAACAAAACAATGACAAATGATTTCAGTATAGATTAGGGGGATAGCGCATTACCCCCAATCTCAAGTTGAATAAACAGTTGAAACTATGAAATCCGTGTCCTTGTAGCCCTTCCAGCTCCCTGCTCTGTCTAAATAAACATCGCGGTATATTATGATATTTCACAACCGATATACCGAATATTAGAGAAAACAGAGCTCACATAGTAGCATATACCGCAAACACATTTATACAAACCGAAATGACTCGATAATAGAACTGTATATTTCTTCGAAATTCATACTCCAAGTATATAAATTAAGTGTTTAACATATTCACCTTGAATTAGCCCCAGTAACTGATATGAGGTTACTGGGAGAACCGATGTGTCCAACTAAAGCACCGTCTTCATTGTGTTGGAAATCTTCTAAACCGGTTGTGAGATGAAGAGAGTAATATTGAGGAGGTCGAAGGCGATCATGCACTCCGCATTGTATACCTATAGAAGGCGCAAGGGATTTAAAGAAAATTATTGCGTTTGCTTCACTAAAAAGTCACCTTTGTAAAACCAATCATTTCCGACAGAGATTGAGAGGTTATGTAAAATAAGGCATTGTGGTTGCTATCTTTTCAAGAAATATGTGTCTCATAAATCGAAATGAGCTGTTTGTTGCTCGAGGAAATTTGTTACCCAAAGTTTGAAAAATTCAAATGATGTTTTCCATTACAATTCTTAGGCATAATATTGTGAGGATATAAAACTATTACTGATGTTTACCAGTTTACTGATGACACTTAACAGTTAAATGATTGCTTTAATTTTAATTTCTCTGTGTAACATGTCGGCGCTTTAAATATGCACAATGTCCCTTGAAAGAGCTTATTAAATGATTTAAAACAACTATTTGGGGTCAATATCTGACAATATCTATCAACAAAAATAGTCTTTATTTTAAAAAATCCGCCCGCCTCTCACCTAAGCATTTCTCTTTCGTAGGGCGGAACTTTAAAATAAATGTTATTTTGGTTGAAAAATAGTATTACAGAATGACATCGAATCGCTGAAATTAGTCATTTCATAGGCTCTTTATATTATTGACCTGCTAGTGGATCTCATTTGGTCGTTATATTTCATCGAGTTCTTACGCTTTAAACCTTAAAGGGGGGAGTGAGATCAGAGGTTTCGAGTGAATATTAACTTTTTGTTTTAGCACTTCGTTTTTTCTTTTGAACTGATTATTTATCAGAATCAACAGTTATTGAAGAGGTATTTCGAGTGAGAATAAACGATAATTCTATGTGATTTACTGTTGAATGGAGATTTTGTAATATTTGTCCGATAAATAAATTTCTCACAAATGAAAGAATATACAGAATCATCCATAGCGTGACCAATCACAACGTCAGATCACAAAAACAGATCATCTTTTTTTGTTAGTTTTAACTCAAATTATGATTGTGGTGCAGAGTCAAAGACGTGGAATACTTGTAAAAACGATCTCCGATTTAACAAACATATGATAATTTTCTTGCAGGGTTAAAGGGGAAATGTTGCCACTACAATTTGGACAATATACGAATCCGGACAGCGAGTGATGGTCTGATTTCAGTCGGCTATAACTGGGGTCCATCACCTTTAAATCTTTCGATTTCCTTGCTTACCTCTATCATGGATGGTTGTACACTAATTTGTATTTTAAATTCTCTAAGTTCACTTAATATGAGGGTTTGAAATTCATGTAAACAGGTAAACAATAAATAAAGACTGTTTTAGGCTGATGGACCCCACTAACGGCGGCCTACAGTCAATAAAAACGAGCGCTTATCGGATTCGTCTATAGAAGACTGTCTCACATCATGGATGATTCTTAAGAATAATAAGGCAATATTTTCTCACTCAGCTGTTAAGTTCACACGAAGACACTATTTGATTCACCCTGAATATGCAATATCTGCGTCCTAAAATATCATGAAAGATACATGGAAATTCACGGTAGTGATATCACGCTGTCTTTAAAAACAAGTTTGAGGCGACTGCGTTTGCACTTTAAGCTACCGTTGGAGTTCCGCAATGACTATTACATCCAGCTTCTTTATCAGCTTTGAATCCTCACGTAATTCAAATCTGAAAGCTTGTTTTAAAGAGGCTCATTGAGTTGATATCGATAACTTAATGAGAGTCTCAAGGGTCACTATCACATATCAATGCTTATGGTTAGCATAACAAGTCAAGTTTCAAGTCAAAAAGTCACAGAAACGCTAAAATTTTGAATTTTGTTATGTCCTGACTTATAACGGTTTGGTACATAATTTGAAAACGTGTCTGGTCACGAATTTTTGAAAACCGACTTGAACCGTTAGGCACACACTTTTAAAACTGTTATTTGTGTGTAGGGTATGGGGATTGTCTAAGTTTGACCATTTGTCAATGGTATGTGAAGAAAACTCAGTTGGTTTGGAAAAAATTGTTTGAATTTCATGAACTAACTCAATGAGCCGCTTTAACCTTTTATCTACCCTGGGCTCTCTTAAAGGCCGTCAATTCTCACCAAAAGTACAATTTTTGTAAAGTAGCAGTCTACAGAAATTCTCAATTGGCACAGCTCTTTGACTGACAGCAATTGAATTGGAAAAGGAAGAGTACTGTAGTTCATAGTACACAGTATGTACTGTACTGAAAGTGTTCTGATTACTCATTGAGTCTTGTGTACCCACCCTGAAGCAATAGGCTAAGCTGAGACTATACCTGGATAAAGATGAGATAAAGAAAGTTGTGGAAGGGACTTTGGTAAGTACGTTAGGAGAATTAGGACTGTCTAAGGTGAGAATGTTTGGCCTTTAAGGACATTATTTGCTTCAGGATGCCGCCTTTAACAACAAGTAGGCGCGAAATCTTCTATTCATAGCCTTCCAGATATGTAAGTTCATGTAAGTAAATGGAAAAGTTTTCAAGTTCGGTATGTTTACTTGGATAACTGCTCCTTGTAAGAAAAGCACCCCCCCCCCGTAAAATAATAAAATTAATTAAAAGGACTACCATTGTCGTTAATCAGCATAGCGATCTCATCCATTTCCTGGTCGTCATCCGGATTTTGTAATAACGTCAAATGCCATTTGACTAGAACTGGAAGCGCTGCTCAGGACAAAAATAATAGGATTGTTGCTGTCTGTTCACATCAATATCGTCATGTGTTATGTGTCGACATTTTAATGTGATGTTTCGACTAATATTGATAGTTTTTAAAACTGCAAAACAGTCAGGCTGATATTGAAGAGATATTGTAGACGGCTTGTTTTTCTTGTCTGCGACGTCATTTTAATCACAATAACCGAAAAACATTCTGAGCTTTCCAACATAATCAAAGTCTAAAGCAATTTTATTGATACATTTAAAACAAAAATTAACTGTTTAAACTCCTTACCAGTTAAAATAAAGAATACGATCCAAACAACGACCACTCTGACGTCAATTTTGTAAATACCGATTATCTGGCAAGCGTGGTCGATATATGACCCAACTAAATTGCATTGATAATCTATTGCCTCTTCGAAAGGAATGCCGTCAAGTTTATCGAAGAAGTTACAGAGCTGAGCTGCCTTTGTTGCAAAAAAGACGCTATTATCGTAGGTCCATTGTTGGTTCAGGGAGGTGGCAGAAAGCTGTAGAAGTAAAATGAAGTCATGGGTGTCCGTCGGAGTGAAAATCAACAGAGGGCGCTCTCATATGGTTCTTATGAACATGTCACAAGCTTGTAATATCTTTGGGTTCCCAGCAGAACCGCATGTGCCTCTGAAGGAACCATGTCAGAGAGAAGGAACGCCGGACTGTATGATGCAAATGATGCAAAAAATCACGAAAACCGGGTACAAATTAAAATTTGACCGATGTTCCAAAATAACCTGCTATGTTTGTGACGACGTATGTGTCATTGACCGCTAGTATCATTATACAAATATTTCGTCCGTACGGGCCGGGTTCAGGTGCCTGTCGTAAGGCCAATGATGGGGCCCGGGCGAAGCATCGTGGAAGATTTAAGGTTTTACCATATGTCTAAGTCAAATATTAAGCCTCGGGTTAGGTACCTGCTGGTTCGTGATCCATCATCCAATGCAATGATTTCAAATATTTTTAATGAGTTAGTCCATATGGGCCTATACATAGAGATACTTAAGATGATGTAACTGTACCAAATTTCATGGAAGTGAAGTTTTACACATAGGCCTAATGTAGAATCTGTTAAAATCTGAGGTAAAATTGTGCTCACAGCGTCTAACTCAGAGCTACTGCCGCTGAATGAAACATATAATATGTGTAAGTGTTGTCGGCTAGTCGGAAACAACTAGTGAGCCATAACTGAAAAAAGTCTGTGACCGGCCTGAGTTATACCAATTGGTTAGAAACTGAGCGGTTAAACATCATCTCTCATCTAAGTGACTAACTAACTTATAAATGACTAGCTCAAACAAACGAAAAGGGGGCCTCAGACCTATTTACGGAAGATTATATAAAAAATCTGACACTCAAAAGGCGATGTCAATGCAATCTCTTACACAAAACCACACTTAAGTTCCCTTTATTATGAATCTGAATCGATTAACAAAAAATGATCGTTTTACGAAATCGAATTTCCGACCTCGCTTGTACCAGAACCGGACTAGGTTATACACGAATCCGGACAGCGAATGATGGTCTGATTTCAGTCGGCGATAACTGGGATGCATCACCTTTAAATCTTTCAATTTTATTGCTTACATATATCATGGATGGTTGTACACTAATTTGTATCTTGAATTCTCCAAGTTCACTAAATATGAGGGTTTGAAATTCATGTAAACAATAAATAAAGACGGTTTTAGGCTGATGGACCCCACTAATGGCGGCCTGCAGTCACTAAAAACAAGCGCTAATCGGATTCGTCTTTATTAGGAAGGGGCTGTTATATAATTCTTATCTATCTGATTGTATATTATGAACGATAAAAACATTAAACATAAACTATCGAGTTATAGGCTCAACTTACCTGATGGTTTCCACGTGTTGCATTCACTGATGACTTCAATGGAACACGGATGTCGACACCTTTCTGTGTTCGAAGCACACAGATGTTACATTCTGGCTCGGTGTTGACAGCTGGGCTTTGAATCTTCTGAGCCCAAATCATAAGAAGAATGCAAATTATTCCGCAAGCGGAACGAATGCCTCCCATGTTACAATTCTTTAAGCGAAATGTCCTTGCTTAAGATTTTTTAATCCAATGTAATGGAACTTTGCAGTGTTAACTGTTGTTGAACAAGTTAACCAATGACGATGATCGTATTTCATCTCTAACAAATGATGTTTAGCGCTTTTGTTGCGTCATAATGGCCACTTTGACATAGTAACTTGTCTGACCGGACCTAAGTATCGCGTCAAAAAGAACATTAAGCATGTAAATTTTTGCTTGTGTCTCTAATAGCAACGCATAATTCAGCTCTGTTTGACATGAGCGTATCATTTACATGCAACGAAAGCGTTGCGCCCGTCAAATTTCCAGTAATCTTTTATCAAGGCAACGTACAATGCACGCACGGACGGCAAAATAGAGACCAGCAGCGTCCAGGTGTGCATTTTACTTGTAGTGCTCGCGTATCATACAGACTCGTTACAGACTCGTTCATGTTTACGAGCAAACAGACTTATGCATTGACGACACAGCGACGTCATCCTTGGGGACAAAACAATAGAAAACGTGGCCGCATGCAAAAGAATTTGCCCTGCACGTGTAGCAGACTAAGCGCGTATTCGACTGGTTGACAAATCAGCTGTCTTTATTAAGGCTAGGTCAGACTACAGGGATATCGGATCGGATTTCTCTCCGATTATTGTGAGTTTTAATTAATGTCTCCTCCATCTTTGGTCGAAAAGAAACAAAAATTTGCCAAGCTGTTTAGATATATGAATTGTATCGCAGGACTACGAAATTCTAGGGCTATATTTCATTTTCGTGATCCTCTAGTTCGATATATATTTACACAGGATGGCGAATTTTTGGTTCTTTCCGTCAATGGATAGAGGAGATTTTGACAAAAACTCACAAACATGGGATAGTAATCCGATCCGATATTGCTGTATTGCTGTAGTGCATGTGACCTGGACTTAGCTGATGTTCGTTTGTTTTGCCCAAAAGATGGCGTACTTTTTGCTCTGTAACTAAGAGTATTTATTAACTAGAGACCAAGGTCTAATACATGCCCTGTACAAAATTTCGTCCAATTTGTAAGCAAGAGCAAGGTACACATTGGCTTAGTCTTAGTCTCCGGCGGCCAGGCGTGCGACACGGTGGCGACAATATTTTGGCGATTTTCGAAACGTCAGAAGAGGTTTATTTTCCCTCGCAAATCTCGAAGAGTAAAGGAAGAGCCATACTTTTGTTGCTGTAGGAACATTATTTTACATTGAGTTCAACTATGCAAAAGTTGGCGCTACAAATTAGTAGCATGTCGCCTTTGTCTGAGATTTATTTTTAACTTTCGAGTTGTAAAGCAAAGGTAAGAGATACCAAGTTGCTTACTGAGCCGCCTCGCTTAAGCATAGACACACTGTTAACTAGTGTCTTCGTTTGACTACTTGATACAACGCATATAGCGTGAAATATTGTAAAGGAAGTTAACAAAACGTTACCTTAACAGCAGGATTGACAACGAAACCCTGGGTGTCGATTACGAATGGAGGCTTTTTAGTAGTCCGCCTAAGAAAGCATAGACTGGAATAGATAGGCACTTACCTTCGCGTTTGAGTCCTCGAACTACAACTCCTAGGCTAAATATCCTTAACGCCAAGTGTACAGTGTTTCACACTGACTGAGAATCAGAAGGTGTACATACACAGGTTGTTTCCAAGATCAAAATATACCCAGCGCATATTAATATTTATACGAGAAAACAACAGCTGCACGTAACTTGTATGTAGGCTATGGCAGAAAAGAACGCGCTCTTCAGCGCGTGCTCACGCTTCCATAAACACCCGTATTTTGTTTGGTTAAGGAGGCGCACTTGTGCACGCACAAACGTTATCCAATTATCATCTGGTTGTGGTAGCACGTCTATACGCTGCACATAACCCGATTTCGTCAGTGGGCCAGTAAAAGTACTTAATGAGGTGTATTTAAAAAGCGCGCGTTTTATTCCTTTAGGTTTTTGAAACGCGTTACGGCGTACGTTGAGGCTAATTCTGTGCACCCCATACGCAGGCAAGCTCTAAAAAGTAGCAAACTGTTAGAGAAAGTGCACACAAGGAAGAAACGACTGGTTGGTCAAGACACTGCAAATTTGTATCTTCTTTGGCCTCCATGGTCGGATGTTTCGCCGTTTTTACCTGATGATGGGAAGCTCGGATAGATTTCATACTTGGTATGTGGCTGCATCGTGGAAAGGAGCAAATTTCTCTTGCTTTTGGTGGAGGTCATACGTCCTTTGGGTCAAAAGGATTCAAAGTCTCAATACCGTGCTTACACAATTTCTCGTGGTTGGTCCACAGTGGTATAGCAAGAGGGGCCTGTGGGTATGGCCCCTATCGCAATATCCGAAAAAAATCGAATATTGAAGATAAATGTCATAGGATAACTGGTATCACAATAAAAGAGAAATGTAGACGACATCAGTTTTATTTTTACACTAACTGAAGAGTCTGGGCACAAGTGGGTGGTGAAAATTGGGGACTGTGATATATCTGAATTCCGTTAATTCATGTAAAAAAGGCAGACGAGGTGATGTTGAAAAAATGATATTCAGTGCACATGCAACAAAAAGTTCAACTAATCATCCTAGTGTGTCCTATTTCAAGAGAAGTGCCAAATTAATCCCCGACTGAGTCCTTGTCGGACGTGTGACAAGAAGTCAGTTCTTTTCCCCACGGAGCAGATTATGAAGATTTCGTATTTGGTAATAATTTTGTCAAAAGGTTACAAGTTATGCAAATAGAGCTGTGAATGCATATGGAGGTAGAAAATCCATTTTGAAAATGGAACTTGTTTACAGAAAATTATGAAAAATCGCACATCTCCGACAACTGGAAATGACATATGTCAAGCTTAAAAGGAGGATCTAGGCAGTTTATATTTTGCAATTTTCTCATGTTTAATTGCCGTTAATATTTTTCAAAAACGAAGGCTGGAACTAAATATTAATGTGGTTCTACTTTTAAGCCTTGAGAATGTCTTTTCCGGCTGTCTGAGTGGAGCTACGATTTGCAAGATTTTCGGTACGCTCCACACCAACCGCTTAGATGATCTTTCGGCCGGCATATAGAAATTTTTTGTCCCCAGTCAAAAATGCCGTCCTTTTCAAACTATGTGAGAGAGAGGCTGTACCCAGCCTTGATTGGACTCCACTTAATTAAGCACTGGGAAAATCAATCTCCTCACACATCCAGGTCACCGAGCGCACCGAAGTCTCCTAACAATTAATCCTAGATCGGCCCCTGAAAAAGTCAACTCAAAATATGAGACTAGAGTCCGGGTCAGTGACTTGTTACAGCACTGGTTGAAGACTTGATTGACGTAAATTCAGATGAGGCCTGTGTGACATAGACTTTCTTTATTGGCGATATCATTCAGTAAGCTATGCTCCAACCAATGGTTTTAACATTTCCTCCTAAATGCCCAGCTTTAGCCCCTGACCAATCTACCATAGTTCTCTATATCTCTGTATTTACAATTCAGTAGAGTTTAGGTAAGGTGTAAAACACCGAGTACCCACTTTTTTTCCGAAACAGAGCTCACAGGTCAGAACAGTTCACAAAATAGTTGAAACGCGAATTAACTTTTCAAGCGGAGACAGAAATTCCTCTTACGCATGAAATATTCCTTGGAAATTAAATGTAAAACGTTATGACCAAGACAAGATAAAATTCAATAAAGTGTGATACGATGTTTGAAAGATTACAATTACTTGTCGTTATTTTCTCTCATTGGCGTTAATTTAAAGGGCCAGTTATATCACCCTAAACTACAATTCTTGTAGGGGGTAACAGAAATTATCAATTGACTCAGCTCTTTGTTTGACTGCTAATTCAAACAATGCAGAGTACCAAAGCTTATATTACACAGCATGAACTGTACTGAGAGTGTTTTGATCATACACATTGAGCTTTTCTGCAATCACCCTGCATGGAGCAATAAATTGAGACTGTGTCTGGGTGAGGGTATTTCAGACAATTGTGGGAAGCGCTTAGGTAAGAAGATTAGTTGAATTGGTACTATTTGGGGTAAGAGAGTTGGGCTTTTAAAGTCAGCGACGCTGAGTTTTTGTTAGAGACGTGAAATAAAATTACTTTCCTGGTTCAAAATTGCAACTCGGTGCAGAAAACATGTATGACAAAATTTGAGTAAGTTGACCATTTTATACTTCATTGGACTGGAAATAAATTCAGATTTATATTGCCTATACGCTACAATTCAATCCCATTGAAGCGTTTGTGAGTTAAAATGGCATTGCATTCATTCCAATTTTCTGGTAGAAAAAACTATACCAAAAGGCACACATCTACTATATAAACACAAAGTGCATCCCGATTAGCTACGACCCACTCTATGTTTTTTGATCGTTTAGAGTTTCGTTGTTAAAAACGAAGAATACTGCCACTTTATTTGTGTTGATTTCCTTGGTTTGTACGATATTTCGTGTGATTAATGGAATCCAGCAAAGAATTTTGCCAGATCTTCGTCGATCTACAACGAAGGGAGTTGCTGCGAGATTTGTGGTCAACAGACATGCCATAGAACGGGAACTCCAAAGTCGAAAGCAAGAAGACGCTGTACGTGGCAGGGGTAAGTTAAAGGGCCAAACCTCTCACCCCAAACTACAATTTTGGTACGGGGGTACCAAAATTCTCAATTGGCTCAGCTCTTTGATTGACAGCTAATTCAAACAATGCAGAGTACCAAAACTTATGTTACACAGCATGAATGGTACTGAGAGTGTTTTGATTATATAAAATGAGTTTTTCTATACTCACCTTGAAGCAATGAATTGAGATTGTATCTGAATGAGGATGAATTTCAGACAATTGTGGAAGGGGCTTAAGTAAGAACGTTAAGAGAACTGGGGGCCGTTCCACAAAGAGTTACGCACAATCTTAAGTTTGATTCACCATACTTAAGCCAACAGTAAATCATACTTAAGATCGTGTGTAACTCTTTGTGGAACGGGCCCCTGGTTCTGTTTGGGGTAAGAAAACTGGGCCTTTAAGTCTCAACTCAAACTACGATTTTCGTGGTAGTCCAAAGAAATTCTCAACTGGCACAGCGTTTTGATTGACAGCAAGTACAAAAAATGCAGAGTACTCTAGCTCATATTACACAGCATGTACTATATAACGGGTTAGTGGGGATATTTTGATTACACATTGGGTTCTCATTTTACATCTAAACGAATATTAGGTCTGGATGAGAGTAAGTTTAAGACAGGTTGGGAGGGGCTTATTAAATGTATGTTAGGCGGACTGAAAATGTTTGGGTGAGAGGATTAGGCCTCTAGGTGTACACTATCTTACACTAAGAACTCGTTTTCAACAGTCTTACAAATTTGATTTCTACAAACCAACTCTGTTAATACATTTGGTATTAAAACAAACTTTAAGCCGTAAAATTGGTTCCGGGTTGGCGAAAATGTCAATGATAGTTTCTTTGAAAAAGCGTCACGAAGCTACGAGCAACCGCTGTGCAAACAAGTGAAAGAAAACGAGTCATTCCGTTCCTCACTCTGCACTGGCAGAGGCCGAGGAGCCAATTTTGAAGTGCGGGGGCTAATCATCGAAGCGGCTCAATATGTCCAATAAAATAAATGCAGTTCAAAGCGGCCCAAAATGCAGTTTAAGGCGGCCCAAAATGCCCACAGCAAAAGGACGGGGGCTAAAGCCCCCCTAGCCCCCAGTCTCCTCGGTCCCTGACCGGTACCCATGATTTTGTGAACGTCATAAGAATAAAATCAGTTTAACTTTCTCGAGAGCAAAGAAAAAACTTTCTAACAGAATATCAAATTTTTCAAGTGTACCTCAAGCCAAAAAGTTCAAAAATATAATACTAAACAGCATGAAAATAAATTGTAACAGTCTAACTTCCATCTTCATACGACATTCTTGAGCTAAGATATAAAATGTTGAAATTTATTCAGTTAAAACAAATTGGTCCATTGCGCAATCATTTGCCAATTTCTTGTCGTATAAGTCACATTACCTGCTTTGTTTCCCTTTTAAATTAAAAATATTTTTATGACCTTGAACACTTCCCCTTTGCTTGCGTAGCATGTTGCACAGTACCCTGGGCAGCGTCTCTGTGACTGCAACACCCTTTAGCCTGCCGCTGGTTTTTTGTAGCGATAAGCTCAACGGAAAGACTTCGTCCGCTCCGCAGCTAGTTGCACGGGGGGGGGGGGGGGGGCTTAATTTAAAGTGTACCTAAAGTGAAAAAATTCAAAAAATATATTTAAGAGCATGAAAAGTGAATTCTAACAGTCCATTTCCCATCCTCATATGACATTCCTGAGCTGAGCTAAAATGTTGAAGTTTATTCACTTGGAACAAATTGGTGGATTGCGCAATAATTTGTGACTTTCTTGTTGTACGACTCACATAGCATGCTTTGTTTCCCTTTGAAATTAAAAATGTTTTTATGGCCTTGAACACTTCCTGTTTGCTTGCATAGCATGTTACACAAGGAGGACTTAAAGAATGCTCTGACACTTTGATACAAGGTGCAATAACTGTCCAAAAAACAAGCAAAGAGATACAAGGATTGTAATGTGAGTATTAAAACAATGACATCACAAATTATTGCGCAATCTATCATTTTAATATGAAGGAATAAACTCCAACATTTTATATCACAGCTAAAGAATTCCCTATGAAGATGGGAGTTGGGCTGTTCGAATTCATGTTTCATGCTGTTTTATAAATATTTTTAATTTTTTTGAGTTGAGGTACATTTAATAATTACTAAGAATAGTTTAACCTTTTTTATATTTTTTAGACGTTCGGATTAAACTACCCCAATCATTACCTCATTCAACATACAATGTCTCCTACCAGGGTGAGATACTGCTTACGTATGCGACGGTTGTAGACGAAACGTTGGTAGCTGAATTTTCCGACGAGCTACAAGAAAAGGTTACTACATCTTTCCAAATATTTTCAGTTTTCCTACCTCTTGTCATTGGAAAAGCGGAGGAGCACGCTATACTCAATCTCCACCACTTTACAAACAGTACAAGGAAAGTCGCAACGTTTTTCGGCACAAGCAGCAGTGACGTCGCCCACGTGGACAGTATTGAAGAGGGGGATAACGGTATGGTTACGATTCGACTCGGTGATGACGTCATAGTTTGTCAAATACAGGATGGCGCTAAATGTAACGAAACAACAAAAGTTGGGAAAGATTTTGACAAGGTTACCGGTCAAGAAATTAAAGTAACAAACTATCCTATGCAATTCAACTGGGGTTGCGAACTTTTAGGGCCCCAAATCAGTTTCTGTGAGATTTTAGATGAATTTCGATGCGAAATAGCAATGGTCGAGGGAGATGTGTGCACTTTAATGTCAACATCTTTTTCCGAACGATCCCCAGCTACGATAAAAATTACAAACATTACCGGGATGTTCCAGGAAATGTTTCCATTTTTGGCTGAAGAAGTTCCTAATCAAAGTTTTGAGGCTGAGTTTGTTGACAGACAGCACTAGACAGGAATCATTTACCCTTGCTTGTCTCCTTAAAAGAATAACACAGAACCAAATATATGTTTGATATGTTAAAAAGTGACATATTCTAAGCATTCTGGTGAAATTTTCATTCCACTTCGCATGTTTGGTTTTCAAGATTTTAACAAGTTGACACAGTTTCTGTGAAAAGTGAAGTTGAAGCAAACAGATATAACATCATGGATTAACACTGATGGTCAATGTTTTGTTTTGTTTATTTTTCATCCTATTGTTTTGACTTTGGATTGATTAAATCGGCTCATTGAGTTAGTTCATGAAATTCAACAAATTTTTCCAAAGCTCTTAAGTTTTCCCCACTTACCAATGACAAATGGTCAAACTTAGAAAATCCCCATATCCTACAAGCAAGCAACTGTTTTATGATTGATTACTCAATAGTTTAATTTGGTTTTCAAAAATTTGTGACCAGACACTTTTTCAAATTATGCATGGAGACCTTTACAAAACAGCATACCAAAAAATCAAAATTTTTGCTTTTCGCGGAACTATTGGTTATGTAACTTGACTCTTTATGTTAACTATAATCATTGGGATGTGGTGGCGATCCTTTCTCATTTAGTTATCGGTATCAACTCAACTTTTGAGCCCCTTTAAGAATGCCACCTTGATCCAAAGACATATTTAATTTTCAAATTTTCCATTGCTCACGATACACGTATGGTGTCAATATTTCAGAGTTAAGCTGCATAAAATTGGTGGTATATTTTTTGCCTCCGGCAAGAAAATTTCCTTCACTGAAAGTTCGAAAAGAACACACTGTGATGATTTTCAGAGTATTTTGAAAAGCACCAATCAGATAACCCATAGTACAACTCTAAAAAATGACTATATATTTTATTTT
Organism: Holothuria scabra; assembly: GCA_037179385.1. Classification (NCBI taxonomy): domain Eukaryota; kingdom Metazoa; phylum Echinodermata; class Holothuroidea; order Aspidochirotida; family Holothuriidae; genus Holothuria; species Holothuria scabra. The sequence continues at coordinate 20,861,483 of CM074195.1, read as the reverse complement.
TCATTATGGTAATGTGAATAGTGGCAAGGGTGTTGTCATTATTAGAGAGTACTTTTTTCCCATCTTGACGAACATGAACAGAGTTTAACAAAGATTTGTATATCTTACGTGCTTGGAAATGGACACGAACGAGGAAAAGTCCCAACGAAGTCCGGAACTGATGGTACACACAATGACAACAGTCAGTTTAAAGATTATATGCAACAATTGCGGGCCAAACCCAAGCTAGCTTCACATATTTTTTTTTACAATATTTGCAAGTGAACTGTCACCAGACCGTGTCCACACTGAAACAAGCGGAACCCGCAGTCTGCCGAACATTGACCGTGGTAAACGAACGGATTTGGTCTCGGACTAACTTCCGTCCTCACCAATGCCCAGACGACTTCCGCAGACCGCCTCCCATTAGATGCCGGCAAAATTACATCGATCTATGCAAAATTCCAGCTTAATGGAGGCCTGCATAAAGGTAAATATGTCGCTAACACTTGCGTTCCGTGATGGGATGGAAGACCAATACACAACATAATCCCCGCTGACAGCCCAAGTGTTACAAAACGAGGAGCAAACATCCGGGGCTTGAAGCCATCCAAAGAGGTGAACTACAAGGTCACGCTACCAAAAGGCCAAAACACATTCTCCCCCGAAAGTTACTATGGATAATATTACACTTAAGAAGTCTTATAGTACGTGATGTCAAGATACCGGTGTTCATAGCACTAGAAAGAGCAATTTTTACACTTAGTGAACCCCCCTGTGTAAAATTACACTTTTTTGGTGTACTTTTACACCATTTTTACACAAATAGGAGAATCAGCAATATGCAAGCTCCTCCTTCACATTCAGATTTTTCACAAATTTTACACTTATTGTTCACTTTGTATGTAATACCCTGCTACTCTTCAATATGATGAATGGAGCCAAGGGACGGACAAAAGTACACCTATTTTGACCTTTCTGACCCTACTTTTAAACTCCTGTCAATTCATAAGTGAGTTATTGGTAACAAGCACCAGAAAAGTTTCAGTTGTCAGCAGAATAACCTGATAAGGTCATAAAAGTGTGATAACATGTCCCAGAGGAACAATTGTGGCTGTCCTCACAGTGTTTAACTTCTTATTAAATACCATTAGTTTGGAATGCAGTACAACTCCTTTCGCTGGAAAAGCAGGAAACATTACTTTTAGTGACATCAGGTCCATTCAGTGGTGTATTTTTGTCAATCTTTTCGACTATGTTCAGGACTTACTTTTTAATTAGACCCTCTAAGTGCTACTGAAATTGCTCAATCGATTGACCGCTATTGGAGTACTGTAGACTAAGACACTTTCTACAAACCAGAAGTGCTGTTGGAAGTGGTGGTAAGAGAGTTACAGGCTAGTCCATGATTGCTGATGAAAAGATCAAGTTGTTCCATCGAACAGTAAGGTAAATAAGCTCCCTCATGACTCATATAGCTGGAACATTTTTTCAATGTGTTATTTATGATAGCGAGTTGATTATAATCTTAAAGCATATAATTGCCTCATTTGAAGCAATGGAAATGCATAGTTCTTCAGAGATGTAGCACCGATTTCTCAAGGGGGGGGGGGGGGGTGGGTAGAATAAGATTTCCAGTTAGAGTGGCTTTGCATGGGTCCATCACACACAACTACTGCATTTTATAGGGGGAAAACCTACCTGTCGAACAAACCTTCTGTCAATAATGACCAACTCATCATTTTATGATGATTTCATTAAACATAATTTAGCAAAATTAAATCAAGTACAATCTAGAGACTGGTTAGTTTTCTTTTGTTTAAGTCTAACTGCATGGTGCAGGAGCATAATTTTACTATAGCGACGGGCAAAGTACACCTGAGTGATTTCTTCATAGATAGCTTTTGAGCCACTGAGGCAAGAATGGTAGCCTATGCCCTGAGCCAATTAATCCCTTCACAAGTTTTCTTTTCATAGGACAAATAATGAAAAATAGTTTTTTCAGATTTTTTTTAAAAATTTATTTCGAAGTTATATGGTTAGAGCAAGAATCTGAGTTTGGCGCATGTGTGTTGGAGTTGTTTGGCCTGTCTTCATTATCTGGTATAAGGTATTAACTCACACAGATTGGTAAAAAACTTATTTTTAAATTAGGGGTGTGGCCTATTTTGCTCTTTTTCAAAGAAGCTGATTAATCCATTGGAATTAATGTTTCATTGCCATCTTACGAAGAAAATATTCGTGTACCTTCGCCTTTGAATGCCTTTGTGGTCAGTGACGTACGAAGGGGGCATTAGGCCATGGCCCCTTCACGGATGCCATTTCTTATCCCCAAATTACATAGCCCTACTGCAGTAACACAGATTTTACTTCAAATGATTGCATATGTGGCACCAGATTGCATGAAAGGACACCCAGTTTCTCAAAATTTTTCGAAGGGGGACTGATTGTCTTTGCAAGGCCCCCTCAGTGATGCCAATTTTTTTAATCCCTAAAAATAGGCAAATTTTGTCAAATTTCAAATTGTACTTTAAAAAGTTAGCCTCTGTTACTCCCTGGTGTTGCCGATTGCCTCTGGGGACACCTACTTTTTTAAAAAATTTCAAAAGGGAGGGCCTACCCCTTAAGACTCCTTCCCTGGTCTTGATAAAAGGAACGAAACGGGGACAGGAGAGCGGAGGGTGTTCAGGTGCGATGAGAAATACTTGCTACTTATCACGCAAGAGATGTCGGGGGTAAAACAAAAATCAGTACAGTAGGGAGTTCGCGCAGTCAAAGACAACTTCATCAATTCAGTGGATCTTTAATTTAGCGAATAGCCACATTAGAGAAGCATGGGCATATTTAAAATTCCTTTGTATAGTTTCCCCGAAAAGAAGCAGGACCATTAAATATAATCAGATAATAGTGGTACTACATCTTATGTGGTAATTTTCTGATCACTCAGCATGTTGCTGAATTTCTTCTTTCTTTCTGAGTTTTTGAAATTTTCTGTACGCTCCGCGCAAAATCTTAGTTGCGCCCTGCTTAGATAATCTTCGTGGCAGAATAACGTTATGTGGCCCATGGAAAAACGCTTAATAAAATGCTCCCATTCGCCTATATCAATCGATACTCTTTTATTTTGACTTCTAAATCTGTGCAAATTTAATGACAAATTGTACTTCGAAGGATAGCGTAATGGCATAAGATTGCATGTAAAGAAAAAAGTTTGTTTCATCCTCACGAATCACCACAATTCAACTTTTAACAGACCCTGTCAAGTCGAAAATCTTGAACCATTTTGCATCTAGGCTCCTTGAAAAGGCCAAAATTTTCAAAGGGCCCCTCCCCAAGGTCAGCGATCACTGAACATAATGCATTTCCCCACCCCCAGTCAGAGATATCCTGCGTACGCCACTGTTTGTGTTCTTGTTGGCAAGTCAAGCTCCTCCCCACCTTCTCAGCATACATGCGTCAAGTTTACAGCTCTACTCGTTCCAGGTAGACGGCTGAATTGTTAAACCCGCTACACAGTGCCACAACCTAAGACCCTACGTCGTTTACATAATGTGATCATAATTGATCATTATAAACATTTCTCTTGTAGTTGTGGAAGAAGGACTAGTTCAGCACTGTGGCTTTAAAGAATAGTCAAGAACCAAATTCATTTTTGAAATGTTAAGGAGAAACATACTCTAAGCAGTTCGGTGAAACTTACATTCATTTCTGGTGTAGCTACCATGCATGCTAATGTGAATCGTGCAGTGGTCTGATTTGCAAAACCACTGACACATATTAAGGGCAAAAACCTTGATAAAAACTTGCGAAGACAAGGCTGCTTCTCTCATCCATTTTTTCCATTTCAGCAATTATCTTTATCTTTACTAATTCCCAGGGCTATAAATACACGACCGCTTGTACGGCGTAAATCTGTCAGTTCATGACCTCAACCCAAAATGTGAGTCGTGCGCTTCACTGAACGGGAAATACCCTCACTTGTCCTACTGTAGGTATTAAGAGGTTAAACGTTATCACACATTCCAAGAATTCCAGTTAATAGTAGGGCAATGCATTATTCTTAAACAATATTGAACGTTAAGTGAAGTATAATATTGTCATGAGCCGTGTTCCCATTTGATCCAGGGAGGTGGATCTTGATCTACCGAGGTGGATCAAACACTAATTGGAACGCAGATCAACAACACTCACTCAAGATCAAGATCCACCGATTTTGATCGACCGTTCGGGGTAGATCAGATCCACCGCGCTGGATCAAAGTTTGTAATGGGAACACATCGGTAGATCAAGTGACCCTGGATCTCCGGTTACACTCATGTATGTTTTTGTGATACATCGATAAGAAATGCATGGCAGGCCGACTTGTAAACATTGGTGACCTTTTCGCGCTTGCGCAATGTGTTCATAAAACACGTTTGATCTACCGCGCTCACTCAAATGGGAACGCGGATCTCGATCAAGGTAACTGATGTTGATCCACCTCGGTAGATCAAGATCCACCTCCCTGGATCAAATGGGAACACGGCTATGGTTAGAGTTGAACCACGCTGATGTCCTCTCTTTACTCAGGGTTGTAAGTCCATGGTTGTTTGAATGAATTATGTGATCGGAAATATATCCAAATGTCTTGTGTTGGTAAAAATTCTCAGATATTTGCCATTCACCAAACAATTTGTTGTTCTAATTTGACTAAATCTGTGCAATGATACAGCAAAAGTGTTGTTTCCTTCAAATATTAAACATAAAAATCTTGAAAAGGGCAGGGAGATAACTGCTCTTTTGTATTGCCATTCTTAGAAAATTTCACTTTGACAGTGGTCATATAGGTTGTTCATCGACTAAATCAAAACTGAATTGTTAAACGTTTCCCGAAAGGATAATTAAAGGAATATTCCGGAGACAAAATTGCACTTCAAGATAGGAAACGAAAAATTCATCTCAAGAGCATATAGCGTTCGAAAGATACAAGTTTATATTAAAATAATGCATCTTTTTCTTTTGATTTGGTGCATCATGTAAATCTGTGATGTACAGTAATCGCGGATCATTAATTTGACATTACATTCAATTTATTTATAATTTAGATGCCGCTGCAGGAAATATCAACCAACAGTAGTGGTTGTACTCTACGTTTGGTGAAGGGTAATGCTTGATCTACAGGCAAAGATATTTGAACATACCCACAGTATAAAATTTCAAGGACAAAAGGACTTAAATTTATAAAGAAAAACAAAAGGAATCGGACACAATGTGCACACATTACATAACTTTTTTGGCTGTGTTAAAGAGCAGCCGTGTTTTTTAACAAAAATAACCAATTTTTAAAATGAAATATCTTGAGTTAGGAAAAGGAATTGCGACAGGGTTTGAAGTACACGTTGTGGAATATTTTTTTTACAAAACCCCGGTGAAAAGTGGAATATTTTTTTTACAAAACCCCTGTGAAAAGCCACCGGAGAGCCTTTAAATAATTGATGACGGAATGACGCCTTCCCCCAAAGTGCTAACGCATATGACTTTCCTCTATAAGCTTTCTCTTGGCTTCCATACGTTCTAAATCTCATTTGAAACGCGATAGGTAGATACCTACTACGCCTACCTACGTAGGTATCTACCGCGTGTTTGGTCTAACGATAAGAGCATCCGCGTGAGGCCCGGGTTCGCTTCCCAGGTCGAGTCATACCAAAGACTCTGAAAATGGAACCTACTTGCCATTGTGCGTGAGTAGGGAAAACAAGCCAGTGAGCCACAACTGGAAAAAAAGCCGTGGTCGGCTCGACTTGAACCAATAGGTTGAATACTGGGCCGTAAAACTCTATCTAACTACCTAACCTACTACGTAACTCAATGTCCAATGAAGGTTAGAAACATTTCAAAGGAGGAAAAATTCTTCTCTCATCAAAAGTTGCTGTTCCTCAAAGTTTGAACTATGAAGTAAAAATCTGTTATCATAAAATGTATGAAACGAATCAAACAGAATAAAACGTGTTCGGTTTTTAGTTGCGGTGCCTGCCTTGCAGGCAGCACCGCAACTAATGCAGTTACTATCGCGATGTCAATTTCTGACTTTTCCGGCACTTTATTTCTATCTCCTTCTAGATGCTTTGTGGTATCGAAATACGGTTTAGTGCAATTTGTAGGGATGGTACTTCTCTTTCGTGTTTTTAAGTTTTGGTGGAAATATGACTTTCGTGAGAGTGTAAAATTGGGGATTTTTTCATGTAAAATTTGGAAACGTGTTCTATTTTTAGTAACAATCTTGCGGAAAAACCAGGTCCGTACGTACTCTGGGGAAAAGGTTGTTTGTTAATTTAACACAGCGCCATCATTTTGGTTGTTTTGGTTTTTTTTTTTAATTCATTACAGATTGGTGTTTAGTGAATTTTGAGTATTTATATGAGGATTTCTTTGTAGGGATTTATTCTTTTCAAGTGGCATGGTCCGGGTTGCGGTGAAGTAAAAAGTTTGATAGTTTAGAGGAGTTTTGTTCACTGTTTTTGTGACTTTAAAGGGCTGTGTGAATTTCTCACACTAACGACAACATTCACAAAGTAAGTTTCTGTTGGAGGGAAACATTGTTATTGGTAGGTAAATATTATTTGTATGAGTTGGCGAGTATTAATATTTGTGTTATATCAAGGTGTCTGGTTATGGTAAATTTGTTATTTTAAAGTTTAAAATTATGTGGAGAATATTACAATGCCTAAGAAGGGCCGTTCAAAGATTTTTAATTTAGAAAGGAAAGGTTGGCAACAAAGAAAAAGAAAGTATGTGGGTGAATTTCAAGATAAAAGTTATGAAGAGGAGAAAAATGATGATATCAGAGTTGGGAACAAACCAAAAAAAAGTTCTAGTGAATGTGAAAAAGTCAGAGGTGTGATAATGGGGAAAATAGGGAACATGACGATCGTGAGGTATTATTTATACGTTCCGAAAGATCTACATGTACATTTTATTTTTTCGTTGTTGATAGCTGTTGGAGAGAAAAAATGTTTAGGAAGCTTGTGTTGATAGATTCAAACATGGTTTTGTGAAAACTGGGGGAAGAGAGCAGATGTTTGTTAAAATGAGGGGAGTAATCATATATTAGTGAAAGGGTCTATGGGAGTGACTGAAGATAGGTATAAATGTTGGGAAAATAAAGGGTTTGTGATAAAACGTAGTGTGGGTATTGCAAGTGATAGTACTAAAATGATGCTTAGAGAACAAATACGTAAGCGTCAATTTAGAAAAGAAGAGGAGAGTCCAATTAGAGAATTGCAACATCGCTTTTGGAATAAAATTATGGAGGGGCCTACATATGTTTTCTTTTATTGTGAGCAGTTATGGTATAAAGAATGTGCACTGTGGGTGAATTTAGTTAGATTTAGTGGAAATACTAATATTTGTAAGCAGGAAGAAGGTATAGATAAAGGATGGGTCTGTAAAACCTGTTTAAAATATATTTAAGAAGGCAGAGTTCCGAATGATATTGTCACAAATCAGAGTGTCGAACCATCCAGTAATCAATCATAAAGATATATTGCATCATTTTTACGTCCTATAATGAAACGTTAATACCAAAATGTCGATGTTTATAATTTATAGCTATTATTAATCAGACATGTTTCTTATTACATTCTATAGCAAGGACTTTTTGTCGCTTCTTTGACGATGTCCTTTTACTACGGAAGAAAATATTGTCATTGTAGTAAGTTAATGTATGGCCATGACTCGCAATTGATGAAACGATTACCTAATGAAAGCAATAAGTAAGACAGTTCTATGAATACGAATAAACTGTGGAGTAAAAGATTCCGTAGAAGACGAATTTCATCATTCCAACAACCCGTCTGCAATACAATTGTAGTTTGGGGTGAAAAGTTTGGCCCTTTAATACGGGAAGTTGCAACTTTCTGCTTACCATAAGTTGACCCTTATCAGCTTATGTTATGTGACGTAGACACTAAATTTAGACCGTGCACAGAGGGTCAAATTGTTGGTTTACGGACGAAGATTTGAACATTTCAAGACATTTCGTAACTGTAAATTTCTAGCTAAGTGGATCGTTCGTTTCATCTCTTTGCCCTTTTCGGAAATGGAAAGTTCGCAAGATATTTATGAGCTAATTATTCTCTAGTTTGTTATAATTATGTCAGGGAGTTGTGGTGTTATCAGGAAAACGTTTAACTTATTCATCATAAAGTCCATTTTTCTCTTTAAAGTGATTTGTTCAACTATTGCAACTATTGCCAAATACGGGCAATGGTTATGAGAATCGGGTAATCTGATTTTCGATAATTTAATGATGTAGGGTGAGAATGTCTTCCCGTAAGTCTGCTTGAAAATTCATTTCAACACACCGTGTAAGGTGACAATTCTGTCAATAAGTGTTACTAATAGAAGAAAAATCATCTACTTCATTTCATCCAATGGTAGTGGTACATTTTATATGATTCTTCTGATCAAAATAGCGACTGCTATACGATCCCCATAGGCCTCAATTTTTTCAAAAGTAAAATCATATATAGTAGGAAGTTGGGGCACACAATTTTTTCAATATATATTGAATTTAGCCAAGATTCGCAATAAAGTAAAATTCATTAGCATGTTTTCAATTCCGGTTTGTAGTTTCCCCGAAATGATGCGGGATTCATCGATTGGCAGTGATACATTTTATCTGGTAATTTTCTGATCAAATAGCGTCTGCTTAGATCCCCTATAAGTCTGGGAAATGTCATTTTCGACTGTCTCAGGGGTCCGATTTTTCAAAATTTTCTGTTCGCTTCGCGCCAACCAGCGGTGAAGTTCCGCGCAGATAGTCTCCCTAGCAGCATTTTAGTTTCAAGTGAACAGTTTTTGTGCAAACAGACCCTCGAATTAGTGACTTCTAAGACCCCCTATAAGCAAAGGTTTTGACTATCTGAAGTGGTCAGGTTTTTCAAAATTTCCTGCACGCTTCGTCCCAACTTATGGTGGTGCTCCACTTACACCGCTTCATAGCAGAATTTAAGTTTCAAGTGATCATTTTTTACAAAAGGAAACTCAAAATAGCGAATGCTTAGATCCCCATATAAGCCCGGGAAATGCCATTTTCAACTGTCTGAGCGGTCGGATATTTGAAAATGTTTTGTACGCTTCGCGCCAACTAATGGTGGGGCTCCGCTTAGTCTTTCTGGCTGAATTTTAGTTTGGAACGAACGTACGTTTATCTGCAATTGAAACTTAAAAAAGCGACTGCTTGGATCCCCTTTTCAAGCCTGGGAAATGTCATTTTTGACTGTCTGAGGGGTAAGAATTTTCAAATTTTCTTGACGCTCCGCGCCAACCTGTGGTGGCGCTCCGCTTTGACTGTCCTACAGGCAGAATTACATTTCTCGGGCAAAAATCTTGTGCCCCAAAAGTGAAATGCTCCCCTGCGCCCCTGGAAATACTTCACTCAGGCGTGCACTGGAACAGCTGCTTGCAACATTCCGCGGGATTCCGGATTTGCGATCCTAGGATACATAGTTCAGTGGAGTAATGAACTGAGCTAATCAGTATCTCGAAAGGGTGTTTTAATCTTAGAAAAATAAAAAAATTTCTCACCGGAATTAGAGACAAATAAACCTGGCAAATGCCATTTCTAGCTATCTGGGAGGTTTTAAAATCCAAAATTTTCTTCGTACCCTCCGCGCCAACTGATGGTGGAGCTACGCTTAGATAGTAAACTCCAGCCACCCCCTACAAAAGTATCCAGCCCTCCATGGACCCCTACCAGGGCTTTGTCCCCTGAACCCCACCAGGGGCCCTTAAAGCGGCCCCCTGGACCCAGGCTGATTGGGCCAACAGTCTAAACCCTGTACAAACATGGGCCGATTTTCCTAAATTTTTAGCCAAATCGTTCGTTCATTCATCTCTTTGCCTCGAATTGACCATTGATTTAATTAACTATGCACCGACCTAAACAATAGTCTAACCATTGACCTCCAACTTTGGTCAAAATTTACTTATTTATGGTCAGATCTAACCATTAATTGGTCACTTTTTGACCACACCATTGAGTCGGTGCATAGTTGACCATAGTGTTTTTAGAGTGGTGCACTCTGTGGTATTGAGTTGGATTCAACCTCTCTGAAAGAAGGATGATTATTCTAAACAGAGCGTCACCATAGGTTGGCGCGAATTGTACAGAAAATGAAGTAGCCCATGAAGGGAAACCTCCTTGAATATCCTGTTTAAAAAGGCAAATATACTTCTTTGTTACAGTCCATGCCCAAAGTCCAAAAGCTATTAGTAGCTAACAGTCGTCAAATCACCTTAAAAGTATAAGACGACTTGGTTTGTCGGCACCGCAACTCGTCTAGACGTTCGTCTTGTTCTTTCTTCAATTGCACATAGTACTATTTTTGTAGTTACAGAGCGCGCATTTGCCCACGTTATAAATGGTCTCGTCTGGCTGAGTCATCAAAAACAATTTTCGAAAAAGCCGGTCATTGGCTTCAGACAGTAAATAAAACAATTTAATATGTGGTCGCGTAGTACTTGTGCACAAATGTTAAGGAAGTCGATGAGCCATGGTACACGCCAACATTAAAATGCACGATCCTACACATGTTTTGCCAAAGTCTTGTCTGCCTGAGTCCATAGGTTTTCCCTTTTGGGAAACCAAAAAGTGACGATCTTTTTAAGGGTGAGACGTCATGGACACGGCTTCACTATAACTTATCTTTTTTATGTGGCTTGTATGCAAATGCTGCCATAAAGTTCTGCGCTTGAGTTGAATTTGATTCTTTATTGGTGATAGGCAACTTAAAAATAATGTGACTATATTTGGGAGAAGACTCCTCTATGCCCTTTTATTTTGACTCCTAAAAGTTAAGTTGGCAAAGTTAGAAAAAGTACTACTTCAAAAGGTTAGCGTGCATGAAAACACAAAATTTTCAGTTTTATCCTCATTAAACACCACCATTCGGCATAGGCGTGCTGGAGCATTTCAATTTTTGGTTTTTTGCCCCAAAACGTCATTCTCTCGTTAAGACTGTCTCAGCGGAGCACTATCATCAGTTGGTGCAGAGCGTACAGAAAATTTCGGAGAGCCACCATTGATTGGTGCATGGAGCATGCAGAAAATTGTGAAAAAATCGTAACCCCTCCGATGGCCGAAAATTGTAAAGCCTAAAAAGTCTTTGTTTTAGCTTTCCTTTGCAAAAATAAGGAAAATCAGCAACTCTCTAACTGGCTAAGGGATCAGATAATAACCAAATCAAATGTACCACTACCATTAGATGAAATAGTTTTGAATGTTTCCGGAAAAATACTACAACGGAACTGAAAATATGCTGTTTCTCTACTGTGACTCTTGGCTAAATTCAAGCTTCGCTAAATCAATGAATTTTTCTGTATGACTGCCCGAACTCTCGATATTTTGCATGATCAATAGCAAATTATTGCTCACCGCATCTGGCCTCCGCTCCTGCCCCCGTCTCATTCGTAAGGGGGGCGCCAGCGTGGGTGGGACCGGGTGACCACCCCCCTCCCCGTTGGGAAGCACTGCCCCCCCCCTCCGTCGGGGAAGGTCGGTTATTTCGTCGGGGAAACCTATTTGAAAGATAATAAAAAAAGTTAATTAAAAAACCTAAAAGGACCGAAATTACTGAATGGGTGATTTTGAACATATTTTTTTGTTTTGAAATGCTTTCTTAAACATATCGGAATCGGTTTTCAATCACTTCTTCTTAGCTCCGTATGCCTTATTCCATGTACCTTTTGCTATCTCTTCCTTCGTCAAGGAAGAACGGCAATTTCCTTGGGGGATACCAAAAGCAGAACGTAAAGGACTACAGGTACTGGATGGATGATCATGAAAATTTTTTTTCTTTTTATGAACCATTTTTTCTTCTGTAACGCTATTTTAAGACTTATCTGAATCTGTTTTAATCACTAGCTCTCCTATCCCTCATTCCTTCTACAGTCGGCAATGTCATGTCCCATCGGGAAAGGTTGCCGGTGCCCTTTGACCTCTCCCCCTCTTTTTGAGAAAATCAAATTTCATTGGGAGCCTGCATCTTCATGCCCACGATAAGCTGATTAAATGCGGGTCTGATAAACTTCAGTCACCGAAAGATCTTATGGATTTTGTTCACTAGAAGACCATATTCTTCAAGGAAACTCACAATTCAGAATTTTCCTTACAAAAACGGACGAGAGGTTGTTCATGTGGATGTAGTGTCCAATGGTCTGTCATCTGGCTTGCCCGACAGGGCTCGAATTCTGGCAACGTTAATGAAAATCGGCCGGGCCGTTTCGGCTACCCGTAGGCCTAATGACGAACAGTAATGTGAGAATGTCTCCCATAAGTCTGACTAAAAATTCATTTATATCCACCTTGCAATACATTGGAAGTAAAAATAATTTATATTTTGGAGTTCGGGCAGTCACGTAGAAAATCTCATCTTTTTGGCGGACCTTGCAATTTAATACAACGAAGATTCTTAATAGAGTCAAAACACTTAGTTTGTTTTCAATTCCGTTGCATAGTTTCCCTCCGAAAAGAGACAAGAACATTACATCTAATTGAAGCAGTACCTTTTATCTGGTAATTTTCTTACCACTAAGCAAGTTGGGTTTTTTGTTTTTAAGTGAAACTTTCATTTCAAAGGGAAGCTCAAAATAACGACTGCTTTATTTCTAGTTACCAGTCTTGGAGATGCTATTTCCTGCTGTCTGAGGGGTTAGATTTTTTAACAATTTTCTGCACGCTCCGCGCCAACCGATGACGGCGCTCCGCTGAGATAGGGCTTTGGTCGAACAGATTGCTTAACAGAACAATGCAGGCAAATCTTCCGCCTCCCAAACGGAAACGCTCTTAAGTGTCTATGTCAGTATATAAAATATAAAACTTCAAATATATGGGAAGCCAAACTTTTTCCGCGGGAAAATTTTCCAATATGTCACGAGGGCCTTAAAATGCATGATGATATTCAATAACCCCAACAAAACTACAGATCACCCCTACTCGATTTTTCTCATAAGAAGATTAGATTCTTCCGTTAAATCCCCAAATCTTTCATAAAATTTCATGTTTTCTCCAACATAAGCTTCAGATTGTTAAAAGTGGCAAAATTTTCCAATGTCGATGGATATTCCGTACAATAAATAACCAAAGCCAACTCTGTTAATCACCCCGACATTCTAGTAGTCTAAATTTGCTCTTGAAAGCATATCACTTAATAAGAAACCTAAATTGTTCATTATAACCTAACCAAAAAACAAATTTTCTACCATTAAATTCCAAAATGTCACCAACAAAATAAGCTCTTAATTTTCAAATCTTCGTTCCAAAAAGGAAAAAAACTTTTCTGGCAAACTTGTAGTCCCGTGTTGAAGACTCAGTACGATTAAATGCTTAACCCCCACAAACTTTCAGCTGTCGCCTATATAACTGTTTTATGTTGCCTATATGAAGGACCGATTCTTCAATAAACACCCCAACTTTTTAATGTTTTTAAAAAAAAAAAAAATTTTTTTACAAAAGTGTTAAATTTTGTCTTCAAAATTAACACTTTAAGTATACTTTTTAAGTATTTGTTGAAAAGAAAGCCAAAAATTCCCCCCGCTACGCGCGCCCCAAAATCTGGTATCCCATATACGCTACCTTAAGAAGTGCGTAGGCCTATGTATTTTTAGGATAAGTTATGGTTACCGTGAGGTGGGGGAGGGGTGTCCCAATACCCCCGCGTGCACCATTGTTAGAGTATTATGTGGATATAGTGGGTATAGAGGTCCAGGGGCGAAGCTCTGATGTATTTGTTGTTAAGAATTGAAAACTACTAACTAGTAACCGAAACAGCGGTTTCCAGTTCAGCAGAGTAAATAATACAGGATACAGGATACAAACGAAATACAAGTGTCCCAGTACAACACACAGTCAGAGTATGATACTGTTAAGACACTGATGCTCACAAGCTAAAATACTGTACTTCCACTCCTCAAGAGAACTAAGATCATTCTAAAAGCATTCCTCAGGTTTGTGAGAAAAATAACTAGATCCATGCAATAAGTGAAACTCTCTAGTGATAAAAGATCAAGAGTTCAAAGTCATTAACATTCCCAAAACTGTTGACTGCACTGACGGTCACTCTCTACTGAGCAAAAGTTTCTCAGAGGTCAAAAGGTAACATATACTATAGATTAAAACACAGAACTTACACATACAGCAAAATTATGAAACAACAGTAGTAATATAGTGACAGTTGAGTGCATTTTGCAACAGTATTAACATATCTCATGATGACAAATTGAGTCTCGGGACACGGTACATTTAGTGTCTTTAGCAAATGGGGTTCAGGGCTTGCTAAGATATTCTGTTGCATTCCAAGGGGAAAGCCTCAGGTGGGATCCACGGAGTTTCCAGAGAGGCTCTGGAGTTTTAGCAAACCATGGGTAAAAAATATGTTTCAGGGTAGGTATATGGTTCTTTATTGGGGAAATTTGGTGGCAAAGACTGACTGGAAGCACTGAATGACCCAAATCGTCCGCTGCCTCCACTACATCTATCCCTGATTTGTGGGTTTACATCTCAATCGGTAGGTTGTTGAATTTCCAACAAGTGCATTCACAGAGTCTTAAGAGACGCCGTGATCTAAACTAATCAGAAGCGCACTTAACACCTTTCCCACAAAGATCCATGGCACCTCTAGCACAAACTTTGGCATGAACAAGACGTACTACCGCATCGTCCGCTTGTGCTACCGGGTATTTCAACTGAGCTACCTCATATTCGATGCGTGCTTCTGGATATGTTCACTTGATGCCACATAAGCATCTCTCTCTCGCTCTATGCATGGAACAGGAAGTTTTGCAACTTCCTGCATGGAAGTAATTCCATGCTCTATGCGACTTAGTAGGTACCGTGTGTTCACGGAATATATCGAAAAATCAAAGAGTTTCCATTTGAATTAACAGCTCCCAGGAGGCTGCAAAGACTTTATCATCGAATTTAGACGTTGTTTTAGAATGATTAATCAAAGATATCACAGCTTTTATTCAGTGACATTTCAGAAGAGTTAACTGCGGCTTTTATCCGTTTAATCTATTCTTTTAGCGATAGAGAAATGGAGATGTTCTTAGTCTTTTGTAACAACTCTCTTTATAATTTGAACAGTATGGTTGTGAGAAGCATAGTCAATATTCTTCCGAGACATTAAATTGTGACAATCACAATCATAATTGCGGTGATTGGAGTAGAAGTCATGACTAGAGTAGATACTTCGCTGTCATATAGTGCCGAAATATATGAATACATTTAACATTAACAATGAAAGCAGTGGCCTATAAACTAGACTCTTCTTAGGGGACAGTTGCGTCGCCAAGAAGGAGAGGAGTCAGGGACACGTAAAGCGCGAGGCTCATCGGGTGGGTTCCAGTCCTAAGGTCCCTGGTGAGGACCACGGGCAAAGCCCGGGGAAGGTCCGGGAGGAAATCCCCCGGAACCTGATGGGTTTAAGTGTTTTTGTGAGGTTAAAGTCCTCATTTAAGGGTAATTCTATTGACTTAACACTGGTCTAAAATTACCTCCATTAACTTCAAGAAAAATTTTTGGTAAAACATCTAGTAAAATTTCTACCAACATTAGATTCGGCTAACATTTTGAAAAAGGGAATATGAACCATAGAGAAAGAACTTGATGGGCAGTTCAATGTGAGTGTCCTGGTGGGGTCCAGGGGGCGAGTCACCGGAAGTTCCTGGGTTTTAAGGTTTTGCGAGGTATTAACGTCGCATTTTACGGGTAATTCTATTGTCTTTACACTGGTCTAAAAATTACTTCCAGTCTGGGGCTTCAAGTCTACTTCAAGTAAGATTTTGTTGGTAACAAATCTAGGGAAACATACCCCCACGAGCGGATTCCGCTGACATTTGAAGAAGGGGATCTGAACCAGAAAGAGAAAGACAAGGCAGTTGATGTGCAGTTAAATGTGTGATTCTCTTAAGGAAAGATGTAGGCCTAATCCTGACTGAACTGCTACCTGAGGTGTACGTCAACCTTCAGTTGGTGTAGTCGGTAGTGTGCGGAAAATTGTGAAAAAAAAAAAAAAAAACGAGCTCGGTGGCGTCATGAGTGGAGTCTAGCAGTGCCCCTGCAAAATTTTTGTGCCCTCAGTTCCCCCTAGAATGAAAAGTCGGGTAATGCCACTGCAGGGGACAAGCACCCAAATTTTCCGGGTTTTCTAAAGTGTTAACACGACTGTATACGCTTCCAGGAGGCGAAGTATTTTCAAGGGAGGAATGAGTGTAATATTGCATAACTCCAAACCTCGCACCTTGACTACATGCATTTCTGTCTTATAAGTCCTCGGTATTAGCTGCCATGGTGACTGCCCTATCCCGCATCTTTTGTTCCGACAATCTCTGCATTCATCTTGGATCTAGTTGTCGCATCGTAGGGGTGTCGGAGCAAAGCCTGCTTGGAACTTGATGGATTTGTCGGAATGTGCGGGTGTCGGAATCTAGGGGTGTCTCATACAGGGCTGTAACCCTTAGTCATTAGCCCCTCGTCCGTAATTTATCGGGATTCTTAGGGGTTAGGGATTAGGGTTGTGGGTTACGGTTTTTGTTAGGGGATAAGGTTACATTTAGGGGATTAGGGTCAAGGGGCCTTCCTGGAAACCAGGGGGCCAATTGTATGGGAAAGTTGTGAGACTGTAGACAAATGCTCTGCAGGAGAAAAAGTCTGGGGCTAAAGCTCTCTAGGCCCCTTCCCTGTCTCGGCGGCCCTTGGCGGACTGGACAGCATTATCATTTTGCATTTTAAAAAAAGAAGTAGAAATCAATAAACCACGGAAGTATTACTACCTCAAGAATTGTTCCTCCTCCAAACCTTGTATAACTCTTACTGATTCAGTCAATTAAGGATTACCATTTTGAAAAAGAAAAGAAACATCACGAGCATGCATATGCCCCCGCTAACCTTGAATCTTAACTTGTTTAATAGAATCACTAAATTGAATACCTGTGTTCTGATTCCGAAGCTGTACGACATTCATTCCTAACCCTGACTCAACCTGTGGCCTGTAGGAGGCCTTAAGTTGCAAAGAGTAGTCATTTTTGAATGCTATGATAACACTGTGGTGAACATAAACATTTGTTTTCCAGGCAGACAATAACTGTAAATACTCAGGGACTTACGCTTTGTATCGCAAGGCTGGCTACTGATTCTTCGATCTTTCTGAAAGATACTTCCAATATTGTTGGCAGGAGTCTTTTTTCATAGTCCTCCTTTAGAAGCAAGGGAAATCCATTCAATGAAAATAATCTAGTGACTCATTTGTTTCCTCTTTTACAGGCGGGAAAATCCAATTTTTGACAGCTCTAGTTGAACCTTAGTGAAGATAGGAAAGGTCGCACGGGGTCATACACTGGTAAAAAATTGCTCCCCTAAGTCAATAATAGGTTACAGGTCAGGGTAGTCACAACATTCCAAGTGGTCTGTGCAGGGAGAAATAAATGGATGTACTACAACCGAATGAATTCAACTTACTGAGTGCAACCTAGTAGGCTATAGTAGTATAGCTAAGGTAACTTTCACCAAATCAGTGAACCGAGGCAGTCACTGAGACCGGAGGCAACAGAATCCCTTTACAGTGTCGGAGCTACGGGAGGAGGGAGGGGTCGAGAGGGGGATCTACCCCTGCAGATTCTTTCCTTCACCACCCCGCCCCAGGTTAGATGATTTTGGAGTAAGGTTAACCGAAAAAAATGAAAATGAGCCATACCACTCATGCAACGTAATTTTTCATCCACAGAAATGCTAAAATCGCAGAGCTTCCGGGACTTCTCTTTGGATCCCCATCCGCAGGAGTTGTGGCTATAAGTTAGACTCGGTCTCGCACTGTGCACGAAAATATTTGCCGGAATATTTTTCTCCTCCCCCCCCCCCCCCCCATTGTGACTTTCTGACCCCGCTACTGCTTTTAAACCAAGTTGGAAAGAATCACTGTGATATGAAAGGCACAACAAAATAATACCCGTATGGACCTAAAATTTCTGATACAGTGTTTACCGAAAACGACATTCGAAACTGTGGTATAGGCTACAGGGGAAGGGCATAAACGGACTCAAAACAGGGATTTGGAGAATACTGTCGGCAGGTCGTTGTTGCACGCACATATAGCCTCGGTGGGTTGGGGCACTAATGCAAAGGAATAACACTAACAGATAAAAATATAGAAGACTACAAATTAAAACCACTACCAGCCTACAACGTGACTTTGAGGACTAACTCTGCCAAGCTGAAAATCTTGCAGCACTATTTTGCAGCAACAAATTTTCAAAGGGGTGGAAGTTGAACATGCCCTCAACCGTCATTGAAAAAAGAAAAGAAAAAAGAAATACACTGGTCGTGCTGCTAGCTACAGACCTTCATGAGTAGAAAAGACTGTACAAGTTCTTAAAAAAATAAAAGTTTATTGAAAGCAATTTTGGGACAAATATGGAGTGTCTTATTGAAATTCTAAAATTTTGTAAATGAATGGGTTTGCTCCTTATAACAGTATATTTCTCAGCATTCAAGCATCTTCCAGTCTTCAACTTTCAAGTTTCTTGTTTTTGAAATTTGTGGAATCTGTAGTTTTGTTTTTGTTCACGCAGTAGTACATGGTTTCATCGTTATCCGGCCTACACAAATGGAAAATGACTGTGAATCCAGAAACATGAATGGAAAAATCATGTCGCTTTTGGGCACACACCCTATTCAAAGGATTTACACTTATTACTGATCTTAGCCTTCTTCTTAATTCTTCCACCTTGAAGGAAGTCTTTGGAAAGTTGCCAAAAGTTGAATTTTTCCCGCGTCCGACTACTGAGAAAAAGATTTTGAAGGGCCAGAGAATGTAACATTATTAGTCGCATAAGTAACGGCAATCACAACGCACGCCAAATATGCGAAATTATATATATCCACATGTCATTTCCTCCGAGTAACTGGTTATTTTTCGGGAACATTTTGTGTCGCGGTTAGGGAGCAGGTGCGATATTATACCTATTACTCAAACCAGGGAGCTTTCGCAACTCCCTGCTCAAACTTTGAACATTTCAAGTTGTCAGAAAAAGTGGCAATAAAAGAAAATGTGCCATAACGAACTGGTAAAAAGCACACATATTTTATTTTGGAATATTGACCTTATAGGTCAAAATTGTGTCACAAATATCTCAAAATTTTTGTTAGAATAAGAAATTGTGAGACATTTCTCATACATAATTCGTATTTTCATGTAACAAATTAACTCAGATTTCGTCAGTGTCGCATGAGCCGGCCATACTCGCGTTCCACAGAAATGATTGAATGTTCTCTTGTATACGCACGGGGGTTACCATTAGTGCATTTCAGTGCACAGGAAGCTGCTATTCAGGTATTTAACAACAGCCGATGCAGTACAACTAACACTGAAAGGCTGTAAACCCGAACTTATATCCCCTTGTGCACAGTCTCTGGGTTGTATACTTTGGGAATTCAGTAAAAGAATGTGAAAACTAACACGTAGTCACTACTGCAGACCCCAGAGGTTATTATATTGTTCTACAAGCTAGTATAAAAGTAGCTGTATCGATTTTACTCTGTGTACAAAACGATTGATGGGGCTGAAACAATCCATGGCCAACGATAAACTTAAAGGTAGTCTAGAAATTAGAATGAACGCGATCCATTGGCATATTTAGATTTTTTTACTTAGCCTTATCCTTGAAGGCTTACAGGCTAGTTCGGTAAAATAGCTTTCTGCTCACTTGGGGTGTAACAATAAACGGGTCATTACTTGTTAGTGCCGTGGTGTTTATGCAAATTACTTGTAAATACTTGTAAATATTATATTTATTTCTTAAAATTCTGTACATACTTGTTTGCTTATATGTATTTGAAGGTTGAAATAAAGCGTTCCTTCAAAAAAAAAAAAAAAAAAAAAAAACAATAAACGGGTCAATGATAACCTTGTAGCCTTCTGCTGTTTTTCTAACAGGATATCCTGTGTGATCGAGCCAATATTAGGCCTCCTTAGTGGTGTGCGAAGGGGAGGCCATTGGGCCATGCTCCCCTCACAGATGCAATTTTTTCTTTGTTCTTAAAAATACGTAGTCTAACTTTAGTAACACAGATTTTACTTCAAAAGATAGCATATGTGGCACCAGATTGCTTATAAGGACACCCAATTTTTTAAAAATTTTCAAAGGGAAAGGATTGTCTCTGCAAGGTCCTTTAGTGATGCCAATTTTTTTAATTCCTGCAAATAGACCTAGGCAAATTTTGTCAAATTCCAATTTTTACTTAAAAAGGTTGACTCTGTATCACACTGGTGGCACCGATAAAAAAGATAACGTGTTTAGATTCTCTTTACAAGCATGAATACGCTATTTTGACCATCTGAGGTGTCTGATTTTTCGAAATTTTCTTTACGCTCCGCGCCAACAATGGTGGCGCTTCGCTCAGTCTTTTGGGCGAAATTAAATTTTTGGGGTCAAATTAGCTCTTAACTCTCTGATCACTTTGCAGTTTGCGAACATATTTTGAGGTGAGCATTTTATTGCAAACGACAAAAGATGAAAGCCACAGGTTAGATTCCTCGTATAAGTCTGGAAAATGCTATTTCCGGCCATCTAAGGGGTCTGATTTTTCCAAATTTTCCCTACGCTCCGCGCCAACCAATGGTGGCGCGGAGCGTAAATAATCTTTATGACAAAGTAACGTATTGTGGCCAAGAAAAACCACAAATCCTATAGCGACCAATGCTCTTTTATTTTGACTCCCAAAAGTGTGCAAATTTAATGACAAGTTTTACTTCGTAAGGTAGCATAAATGGCATCAGAATGCATGTCAAGACACTAAAGTTTCATTTTCATCCTCATGAACCACCACGATTCAACTTTTAACACTGTTCCTGTCAAATTCGAAAATCTTGCACCATTTTGCATCTAGGCTCCTTGAAAACGTCAAAAAAATTCCGGAAACCCCTCCCCTTAGACCATACTGCATGCCCCCCCCCCTCTTCAGAGAAATCCTTCTTAACGCCACGCCACTACGTTAGTACATACAAGTTAACCTTATAATGTTGACCAAAATAATATACTAAAAGTTGTTGTTTCCAATTGCTCTATTTTATACTTTAAGATTAAAATGCAGGTGATATTACATAATGACATGGTAATGTTGTTATACTTGTAAATTTGCATATTATATATGAAATACATACACATTGACCGGGAAAAGTATTGGGGAAATTTCTTACCTTTGCCCCCCTGGAAAAAATCCTAGCTACGCCACTGTGTCAACTAGAAATATTTTAACGGCTCCGGTTCTGGAGATGATGAACCTTTTATTTGTACTGTTTATATTAGTGTGTAATGTGTATCTGTGCATTGTGGGTTAACTGTTCAAGTTTGGTGTTTACATTTTACAACAACGGTTCGGGGAATTAAAGGGACTGCAAATTCATATTTAAAAGTGTTAATTAGTGAATTAGTAATTAATGAAGTTGAACATGCCCCCCAACCGTCATTGAAAAAAAGGAAAAGAAATACACTGGTCGTGCTGCTAGCTACAGACCTTCATGAGTAGAAAAGACTGTACAAGTTCTTAAAAAATAGTGTTAATTAGGTACAGTGCTAAGCGTATGGTATATTAGCGAAGAAAAATTTGAGATTTGGGAGGAGAGGGACCCGGTTAAACAGGCATAAAGGTTCTGTGCCCTTTTTTTACGGCGCCCGAGAAGAAAATCTACTCTTGATTTTAATCCTTCCAGTCAGCGCTAAGTGTCGCCCACACACGAATGCAACTGAGGTTGCTTAAGTGCTCATCAATTTTTTTCTTTTCCCTAGGATGCTCGGCTCGGCTATACCACTCTTTTCATTTTACTTTTCGGCAATTTTGCTCTTGTGAATCTCCATCCCTGTTTTCTTATTGAAACTTCCCCATCGCACTGTGACACTATGTTTACGGCGTCCAGTCGGAACTTGGTCCACTTATTTGGACTCAGACAGACTCAGACTAGAACCGGGGATCTCTGGACTTGGAATTGGACCTATGCTTGAATTCGAAGTCGAATACATCAATTCTAGCCCCCCTTTTCGACCCTTTTTAATTTCCTAATCCAGCCAATTTGAAGCACAACACTCAACATGTTGACTAGAGAACACCCATTGGACTCAGACTTGGGCTTGAACTTGGAATGAGCTTACGTTTTCCGGTTTGGACTTGGACTCGAGCTAGCTGCAAGGGTTGCGCCAGCAGGGGAGGGAGCCCGGAGCCATGCCCCCGTCAGGGAAAAGATCCAATTTCGTCGGAGACATCTATACGTTAAAAGATGCAAACCCGGTAGATTTCACTCACCCCCACCCCTTCCCGACGATCTTCAGATTTTGACTACCGTAGAGAAGACCATACTTCATGGAGACGATCAAAATTCCCAATTATCCTTACGAAACCTTTTTTTTTTTAATATATAAGCCTAAGATTTTCAAAAATTGTGGAAAAAAGGCCAAAAAATTCCCATTTTCACCGTACGACAACACATCACACCTCAACCAAATTCATTAGTGATTTTGAGCACATTGATCTTCAATACTGAAGACTCCAATCCTTCAGTTCTCCTCTGCAAATAAATAAATTTCTTCAAAATTTCTGCATAAAATTTTTCCAATGTAATTAGGCGTTTGAGACGGGGAGAAGTCGCTGTGGACAGACTCCCACCCCACCCCCCACACCAAATATTGGCAAACGTTAAAATTCGGAAAGGAATGTGGGACAATTTCGGACAGACTTTGAGTTATTAAAACTGAATTCTGATATTGTTTTAGTTAAAAGAATAACTCCGAAGCGTGCTCTAAATCGTGAAAAAAGTATGCCCGAAAAAGGGGGAAACCATATTCAGGGTAAAATTTTCATGAAAAGCTAGCAAGATTGCAAGACTTGGCTACACAGTCGGGCAGGCAAAGGAAAAGAGTTATTATTCGTGAGGTTTACTTCAGAGTCAACACAATGCCCAATATGGTCGATCTGAATCCTTTAAGACATTTGTCCAAATAAAAAAAAAAGTATTATAGTCTTTTTAACATTTTCAGGAAAAACAGTAAAGATAATATAATAAAGCGACGTCCTAGGGAAGCCTATGGCTTAAAAGGAACAATTATTCCTCAGCCATCTCAGGCTGGTTTTCAGTCTTCCGTGACATAATGCCCAAAATGGCTATTAAATATGAATTGCTCTAAAACTTTGCCCGAAAAATGTCAAAAAAGACAAACAGGGCTTTTCCCATGTCACCCTTATGACGTTTGGCTAATATGGTTTACAGGTCTATTGACCTCAGTTTGTCCTCAGTTCTACTTCATAAGTATTGTATGCAGTGTTAAAAATCTTTGGCCGAAATGGTAAAATGTTTCTCCGAAAACTCCTATATATTAAATAAAAACATCCGGTTGAAATTGAACAGGACAAGGATCAAATGGGCACTGAAGCTAAAAAGGTTTAAAATTTGACTATTTTGGAACCAATCCTATAAGAGTGTCTCAATCCTTTCAAAACATTGTCTGACACATAACAACGTATTATTGTGAAATTTTCGTGGAAAATTAAAACGATTACAAAAACCGAGACTCGGTTGGGCAGCTTGTAAAACGGCTACTCGTCAGCCTCACTTCATAGTCTTGGTCAACACTTTGCCGGAAATGGTAAAAGATTTCGGCGACACTTGCAAACACGTTCTGAGATGATTTCAATTGTCAGATTGTACGGGAAGACGGGAGTGGACACGTGTAGGTCTATACATGTACTAAAAAGTTTGCCCCAAGTATGGTAGAGGTACATTTTATGTGGTAGTTTCCTACTTTGGATAATCTGCCCATTTTTGTTAAAGTGAGCTGGTTATTGCAATAGAAAATTCAAAGAAAAAACTGATTAGATCTATTCACAAGCCTACAGGGAATGCTATTTCCGGCCATCTGAGGTCCACGCGAACGGATGGTGACGCTGTGGCCTGGCTTTACACAGGTTTCTTATAAAAAAAAAAAATTAACCCTCGGCCTCTGATGTAATATGTGGAACCTTTGCAAACGGGAGTGGGGTGGGGAGAAAGGGAAATTTTGACTGAGTAAATTGTGGTCATTTGCCCCCTCTTCCCGATAAGTGACCCCCAGATATTCGCCACTGATGAGGGCAGTGCGTAGACTTACAATAAAATGAGTAACCCCAAACGAATTTCAGTATCCCATATAACTTTTCTGATTTTGCTCATATGAATTGCAGATTCTTCAGTAAAGACAGACCTTAAGATAAGCTAACGAACTTCTACCAAAATTCTCAAGTTTTCTTCAAAACAAGCCCCTGTGTGTTAAATATTTGTAGAAAGAAGCCCAACGTATCGGGGCACTACGCGCGCTCCAAACTGGACTGTCTTATCACCTTTTCGGGGCTTCGAAATGCTGCCCCTCCCCCGTCGGGCAAACCCTGGCGCCACCCATGGCTTGTTGGACTCAACAACAGCACTGAATTTGTAACAGGGTCATTACTATTTCAGCTCAGTAGTATATATATATATATATATAGTATTATATATATAGTATTATATATATATATATATATATATATATATATATATATATATATATATATATATATATATATATATATATATATATATATATATATATATATATATATATATATATATATATATATATATATATATATATATATATATATATATATATATATATATATATATATATATATATATATATATATATATATAATATATGGTATTACTTTTCACGCTGTTTATATGATATGCTTCTGGCCTATTTCAAATAATCACGACTTGCGTTATGTATGTTGAAATGTATATTGTAAATTGCAACAAATCGACATAAACATTCCGCTTTGCCATTCCTTAGCCCATTCCCTTACCCTCACTCTTTTATAGTCTTTCTTCTTTTTTAAATTTCCCATCTTTTTACACTCTAAAATCAAAAGAGTGAACTTAGTCACTCTTTGATCGAGTGAAAAGTGTAAATTCACTCCATTAGAATGATAATTCACTCCAAGAGGAGTGAAGTTCCCTCCAAAAAGAGTGAAATTCACTAGAGGAAGAGGGAAAATTCACTCTTCCACGAGTGCCTGCAATGATCGCTCTTTTTTGAAAAGCGATCATTGTGGGCACTCCATCAAGAGTGAAACTTCGCTCGTTTTAAGGGAATTTCGCTCTTTTTGGAGTGAGCTTCACTCTTTTTTTTGGGGGGGGGGGGGGGAACTTCACTCCTCTTGGAGTGAATTTTCACTCTAATGGAGTGAATTTACACTTTTCACTCGATCAAAGAGTGACTAAGTTCACTCTTTTGATTTTAGAGTGTACTGACTGCCCACTTTTCAACTCTACCTTCAGGACTTGAAATTATACATGGCTTCATGGTGAACCTTAATCCTAACCTGGTTCAAGTCCTCGAGTCTCCTGCAACCCATCGTCGCACAGGCCTAACCTTACATTAATAAAAAGTCCGACTATTTGATTAGGTTTTGTTACTGCATCTCTGTTTCAAAACACGTTCTTGCACCACCACCACTAACCTAACCCTCATTCTAATACCGTTCATTAAAATATTCAGACCTCGAACAGAACAGACGCCATCTCCCGATTTTCTTTTAGCTAATCATATATGTAGCTCAGGTAGCCAGAGACTGGTCAAATTTTCATAGTTTTATATTTCTATGTGAATGGCTCCAACTCTCCCACCTGGTAGGGGATTTCTCGCTCTTTTCTCAGTAAAACAAATTAAGGAAACAATTACTTTGATGATGTTTGAAACTGCTAATTTCAACATTCTCCGGGCCTCTTCGGATCCAGTAGCGGATTAAACATTGCAAAAACTTAAACTGCTTAAAATCGCAATTAACTAGCATGTTTGAAATCGCTTCACGATTAATCAGTGGCGTCACTAAGGGACATAATGGACATCAGCAGTTTTCCTTCAATCATAGCCTTCCAATTCCCCCTTCCTAACCCCCTCCATCAGTTCTTAACCTTGATTTTAAGTATGAAGCGTATGTGCCTCTTTTAGCATGTTTAAGTCGCATAAGCATAAAACTATTTATAAAACGTTAGTTGCACAGATCTCGAGACTTGGGTCACCATAAGGAAGCTGGAACATTTGGAAGTGGGTGCATAGACATAAAGCTGCAAAAATAATTTTGGCAAGCAGGACTATATGAAATTGACTTATAGCCCATACCAAACACGGTACCAAACATGAATACATGTCAAGGACCCTCCCATCGTCATTTTTATGGTTATGGACTACCACTTTGGGTGCTTAAAATTACTTCGAGCAGTGATCAGAACAAATACCCAAAATGGTTTCGGTATTCTAGCTATCCACTATTAAAGTGAGAACGATATTTTCGTGAACTTGCAGACTACACGCTGATATAAATATGCGCCACATGGGCTTCCTTACAGCTGCACTTTCTTTCATGAATATCTTAAAGTACTTTTTTCACTAGCGAAGTGTTAGTAGCTAGTTCATTGCTGCCACAGGCATGCGTAGTGGACTACGGAGCTTTTAATGTGTCATGTAATAGACCTTAAAGCTGAACTAAATTGTCTATCTTGTGAAATAACGTAGGTCTATGATCCTTTTTTAACATTGGCTTCCAGATACTTTAATGCATTAGTTTAGTATATTAGAAGAACTGAACATTAAATGTACAGAGCAGTCCCTCCAAACTTATTTTGAAGAAAAAGCTAAACAGCACAATTTTCGTCTTATTTCTCTCCAAAGTATCTTTCATTACATTTTATGATTTAACTATTGCATATTTAAGGTAAACCAAGCAGTTATTCCTAGTAAATTTTACATTTGAAGAAAAAAAAAACAATGTCACATGACTCCCAACAGCCACTCATGAAACTGGACAGTCTACTACACTACTTCAATTTGGGATGACTGCTCCTGCCCTTTAAGTGTCTTTATTATATTTTTCAAGAAGGATATTGAAATTTTAATAATAATAATGGCATGTTTGATATCTCAGCCAATATCTCGGTTTGAGAAAAATATTTAGATTTCCACTAGCAAATACATTATTTCGGTGTGTAAATACTGCCATTGCCACAACGAGCTGGGGGAGGGGGAACATATTTTAAATGTGGTCCCGTGAGCATCCTGAGATGTCATTTTCTAGACCATAGTGCTTATATGCAGCCCAGGTCGATTAAAAACGTTACGATGGAAACGAAAACGTTTGTACGTTTAAAAGCTTAAGCAATTAAGAGATAAGGTTTACACGAATTTGGCAGAAGAGATTACAGTGCTTGAGTCCTCACATTTTTCACATACTTTGGGGAGTCTCTGTTCTCATCTCCTTATCATGTTAGAACAGAATTCACCGCAGCTGTTATTATTTTCCCTGTTTAGGTAAACGAAGTGTAGTTCAAACGATTATTTTCAAACGGACAAGAAGTTGTGCTGAAGTCCGTCAAGAACCTCAACAAGAAAAAGAAGAAAATGTTTCAAATAGTTCTTTAAGCTAAACATTTTGCAACAGTACATAGCACGTCCTAACATGTTTTAGCATATAGCATATTAAGTATAGTTTAAACAAGTTTTGAAATATTTTTTGTATTCAGTGATCAACAAATATACTTCAGCAGGATAGGTTTCTACTGCTGTTATCAATACAACCAATAACCATCGGTAACGTCTGAAACTTCCTTCCAATAATTGGGTGTTTGAAATACAACTTTGTAACAAGCGTAACTTCTTTAACTACATGCACTCTAAAAACAAGACGAACGTCTAGACGAGTTGCGGTGCCGACAAACCAAGTCGTCTTGTGCTTATATTTTAGGGGAACAAAAATACCATTCCAAAATACTTGTATTGTGTTTTGCCCAATAGCAGCTAAGTTAACTTCCACACTTGTAATCCAGGAACATTGTTCATTCACTTTAGAAATGTGGTTGAGGTGGAGGTGTAACCATGGAGCTACCACGGCTCCATGGTGTAACACACCAAAGAAATACTCGATTGCCGGTATAATGAGGTTTGCTCATTTTGAACTCATAGTTGACAGTAAATCAGGAAAAGATGATACAACAGTTGATTTAGAACTGTAGAAAGAGTAAAACGTCACATCAGATAACATTTCAAACGTCCTTTACAAGCTGTTGCTTGTGCATTTAATATAAGGTATCCCTAATGTCCCGGCTTCTTAGTAACTCCTTGTACAACATGAGGGTTTCTGATAAAAGATGGTAAAGCGCCAAAGGCTCAAGACAGACCATTCGACCAAACAGACGTTAGTCAAAATTGTATTTTAAGTAGTGCAGTTAATAAGGAAAAACATGCCATTTGTTTAGCTTTTTAGTGAATACAGGTGGAGTACACTGTTATGACGTAATGTTGGGAACGATAATGAGTCTGTATATACATGACAGTAACGTTGTAGACACTTGGTTGAAGATGGATTTATGTTAATGAACAAAAGGAAACAATTTCCAATGTTGAACATAAAGAATTTTTAAAGATTAATGGTTTTTAAAAAGTTCTGTACGCTCCGCACCAAGTTTACTCTCAGCTTTCCTAATAAAAAATTGCTTAAAACTTACACCTACATTCTCTCAACATAAATGTTAATATGATGATATTTCACTCTAGCCTTAGGCCTATTAATTGTCACTGTTTCTCCAATTTATATTAATCCCGCACACATACGTCACTACTAACCCTTCGCCAGTAACTTCTTAGTTCAGTAATGTATAGACACTTGAACGACGTTGACCTCCACAAATCAGAGAACCGAATCAATCACTTACAAATCATAAAAGATAAATTGCAACTTCTATACGTCCCTTCATGAAACCCGAATACCAAAAATATCGATGTCCCTAGTTTATAACTATCAGCGGCGATTCGTCTGTCATCACATCATTAAACAGTCTCGCTTCTTCCTACACTCTATGTCAAGAACTTGTTGTCGCCTTTCTGACAGTGACTTCTTACTACGGAACAAAACTGTTGCCATTGCACTATATAAAAATTGTTTTAATAATTCCCATGCATTTCTTTTTCTTATAAAAATAATAATATAGCAAGTTTATGTATGGCCACGACTCGCAACTGATCAAACGATAACCTTAAATACGTAAAAGCAATAAGAAAGCCAGGTCTATGAATAAGACTGCACTGTCCCGTAAAAAACTCCGTAAAAGACAAATTTCATCATTCCAACCACCCATATGCAATAGCTCAACAAATCACTTTCAAAAAAAAAACGGACTTCATGAAAAATAAACGTTTCGCTGATAACACCACAGCCAGTGACATTACAAAAAAGAGCGTAACTAGTTTATAAATAAGTTTTTTGCTACTTTACCATTTACGAAATGAGCCACCTGGCTAAAAATTTACAATTGCGAATTTTCTTGTACCTGCTCAAAACTTCGTTGTGTAAGCTAACAATCTAAACCCTCTACAAACGGTCCAAATTTAATGTTTACTTTCGTTTAACATAAATATAAAAAAAATCATAAGGCAATCATTTTTAATTGTTTTACAGTGACGTAAATCCCGGAGAAGGCAAGGAATGTCTTTGCTTCCTCAAGTAAAAAAAGGAAAGCCAAACTGTCATATGGCCCCCTCAAAATTTTAAATAAACATTTCAAAATCAACACATTTTTGACAAGAGATGAACTATCCATGGCCTTTAAAAAGACCAAATCAGTTGGTTTTCAAGAGCTTCTCCCCCAACAGAAGACCCAAAGCAGTCCCTGAATGATTGTGCAAAACCTTCATTCATGCAGACCTCTTCCCAATATCTCAAACAGATCAACGCCCAGCGTAATAAAAAATGGTTGCTCTCATCACATACAAATATAAAACGAGATATGAATGAACATGTTAAAACCCTACCGCGACTACTCTTTACATTAAACTATGTGTTCATGTTAACACTTCTTCATCTTATGATGTGCTCTTCTCCCTAAATGTATAAATATCCCCAAGAACATTCCCTCTGAATTTGTTTTTTTAAGCATTCTTCCTTAGTGGAGCTTCTGAGCAATGGCAGCTCGTGGTGTAAATATGTGGAGGGATACATAATGAACTTACAATGACTTGTCTTAAATAAAGATAATCATCTTCCCTGTAACCAATAATGCCAAACACAAAATTGTCAAAAAAAAAAACAATTACCACCCACAACAACGAAAAAATAAAATGTACATGTAGATCTTTCGGAACGTATAAATAATACATCACGATCGTCATGTTCCCTACTTTCCCCATCATCACACCTTTGACTCTTTTCATATCCACTAGAGCCTTTTTTGTTTGATCCCAACTCTGACATCATCATTTTTCTCCCCTTCATAACTTTTATCTTGAAATTCCCCCCATACTTTCTTTTTCTTTGTTGCCAATCTTTCCTTTCTACAAAAAAAAAAAAAAATCTTTGAACGGCCCTTCTTGGGCATTGTTATATTCTCCACATAATTTTAAACTTTAAAATAACAAATTTACCATAACCAGACACCTTGATATAACACAAATATAAATACTCGCCAACTCATACAAATTATATTTACCTACCAATAACAATGTTTCCCTCCGACAGAAACTTACTTTATGAAAAAACAGTGAACAAAACTCCTCTAAACTATCAAACTTTTTACTCTACAGCAACCCCGACCATGTCACTTGAAAAGAATAAATCTCTACAAAGAAATCCTCATATAAATACTCAAAATTCACTAAACACCTCGATGAATTAAAAAAAAACAACCAAAATGATGGCGCTGTGTTAAATTAAACAACATATTATTCCCCAGAGTACACACGGACCTGGTTTTTCCGCAAGATTGTTACTAAAAATAGAACACGTTTGCAAATTTTACGTGAAAAAACCCCCAATTTTACACTCTTACGAAAATCATATTTCCACCAAAACTTAAAAACACGAAAGAGAAGTACCATCCCTACAAATTGCACTAAACCGTATTTCGATACCACAAAGCGTCTAGAAGGAGATAGAAATAAAGTGCCGGAAAAGTCAGAAATTGACATCGCGATAGTAACTGCATTAGGTGCGGTTGCCTGCAAGGCAGGCACCGCAACTAACAAGAGAGTGAGAGTGAATCTAGTCACTCTCTAATAGAGTGAAAAGTGTAAATTCACTATAATGGAGTTTCAGTACACTCCACGGGTAGTAAAATTCACTCCAAGAAGAGTGGCATTTACTCTAAAAAGAAAGTGTAAAATTCTTTCACTCTTCTTGGAGTGAATTTCTGCTGTTTTGGCGTATTTTGGCGTGACTCGGAGATTTTTATTTTTTGAGTTAGAGCAGAGTATGGGTCAAACTGATGCAAGAGTGCAGATCTGTGGACTGTCTAGGGCATGGACGACATGGTACCCTATGTTGAACACCGTGTCCCCATTTACATGTGAACACTAATCCAAAAATAGCATGCATGCCAATGTTTTACCAAAATTAAGAAATATCTAAAGGCACTTACTGATGAAAACGATTGGTTTCACATCTTTCATGGCTTCGGGTTCACTGCACACTAAGTACGAATTAGCCAAGTGGTGTCTGAATTGACTAAACACTCTAGCCACTAATATTTGACTAATTTGTTTATTTCTTAGTAAAGGACTAAATGATCAGTCAAAACCTAGCCAAGGAGGCTTAATATTTGTCAGGGACGAATTCAATTGGGTCAAATATTAGTCAATATTGTTGACTACGTGATTGGTCCATTCAGGCACTGTTATAGACTAATTTGTGTACAGTGTTCTGCATGTCTCCATCGGGAAGCCAACCCTCCAACCTCAGGAAAATCCTAGAATGATCCCTGACTAAGTCTGTGTGCAGAATTTAACCACACATTCATCAATAATCATTTATGCACACTTTGGCGGCTCTGAAAAAGTGAAGAATTCGGAAATTTGCCATTTGTGAAACCAGTCTACTGTGTGGTTTTGAAAACTTATGAAATTCCGAAATTCCAAATTGGTGAGAAAATTGTACACCAGATCATCAACTAACACCAATAACTACAGTGCTATTTTTTATAAATTTTCTTCATAAAATTCCAAAATTTCTCCAATATACCCTCTTGGCCTAAAAATAATCGTCAGAGAGCCACATTCTGTATGCGTTGGAAAACATTATGTAGCAACAACTGTCTTTGGTTGCTGCCGCTCGGTCTCAGATTTTCCAACAGCCTGGATATGTTCTTTAGTAACCCACCAACTTTTCAAATTTCCTTACAAGAAACTCAGAATCCACACTTTTCTGCAATACAAGCTCCATATTTTCAAATATTTAAAAAAAAAGAAAATTTCTTCAGCTCGCTTCGAGCGCCACAAGTTACATCCCTAGTACCGTGGTGTTCACACGTAAAAATCGTAAAATTTGGATGTCTACCCACCCTCCCCTTCCCGTAAAAAATGTGTAGCTACTCCGCTGTGGACACCTTACCAGGACAGGAGAAAAAACTTAGGCCAGATGTCGCCTACACTTTGAAAATCAATTCGACGTTCCTACCTGCATGGGTAGAACCACACTGAGATGCGAATAGGCCGATTTCGGATGCCAATATTTCACCTGAACAAAATTATTAGTAGTAATTGAATACGATGCAAGAATTTCCATAACTTCATTGATCTCTTCAAGACACCTTAAAAGCTCCGTAGAAGTCAAACGTACACTAATAACCTGCTTGTTTCATATCTCTTCTCCCATGCCCATTGCCTGCTCAACCGTCTAGGGTAGTACAGTACAGTTGTTTGGCCATTTCGGAATTGGAGATAATGCTGACATTCATTTCAGTGATTCAGGAAGGGACGGTGAGGACTACTAATGGGTGTTTGCGTGTATGGGTAAAAAATGTTTAATTATCATAGTAGGCGTAAATAAAAACTGCTCCCACATTGTCGCAGGCTTTTTACCATAGGAGGGGACGAGAAATGTATGCCGGCAGGGAATTTTCTACTTTCTTGGAGAACAGGCTTTTATCTGTACGATAAAATATGTAATCCCTCGATGATGTGCTTGATCTGGCTTTCAGGAAAGAAATCATTTCAAGATTACCCCAAAGAATTCTTTCTCTCAATATAAACCCCATATTTTTAAATCTCCTACAACAGAGTCTCTCATAATTTTTAGGCGTTCAATGAAGATCCAATATTTTCAACAATAACCGATAGTGTTCCGTGAAAACAAGTCAAAAACTTTCCATTACACATTCCATTCGACATCCTTCGTCTTTATCAGGACTTGTCTGCTCTGTCCCCATTTGGCAACTTGGCCCCTGTAGGCAAAGCCTGCTTTGCCATGCAAGGACTGCATGCACAACTTCGTAGTGTATTAATTTTACCAGGCTGGTGAAGAAGTTGCTATGTCAATGTTCCCCAAGGTTCGCTGTTCCCGAGGTTCAGTGTTCCCGAATCTTAGGAACATCCTCACTTCTGGGAACATCGAACCTCTGGGAATAACGAACCTTGTAATCATCTCCAAGTCATCGAGATATCATGAAAACGGGGAACATCGAACCTTGGGAACATTGGACCCTGGGAACATCGGGTAGACCCCGGTGAAGAAGGCTGTTTTCGATATTAACATGTTATGAAGTTATGATTGCAAGTACTTTTTTCCGACTTGTAGTATTGCTCTACTATTGCTGGACTGTCTTTCTATAACAGAGAAAAACTGAATGAAATCACCCAAAACTTGTTGGTAAACTAAAACGTTTAAAAAGCAGAAAACACGAAGAAAGCCTGTGAGAAATCCTTTGTTCTGTAACCCACCCCGTTCCATGCCATTGTTCCTTGGCAGATCAATAAATCCAGTTCTTCCCATCCTTCATCCTTACGATAACATGTAAAATCACAACAACCCCCTGTCGTCAGTAGGCAATAATGCTTAATTTTTCTCGTAAGAAAGAGAGGTTTTTTGTAATAAAAGAAGCCAGATTTTTCATAATTTTTCGTCGGAAATTTTGCCTTCCTTACCCTTTAGGAACTCACCGTCTCTGTCAGAGGTTTTGTGTTATTACCCCACCGACTTCCCGTCGGGGAGCTTGGTCCACTGTAGGTAGCTCTGGTCTTACAAGACTGTCTACAAGTCTAGACTATTTTTACAGGTACAGTATAGAAACGAATCGCAAACCTGTCTACCATTAAGTGATGGTACATGTTCGAGAAAATTCGCATAGTCATATGCTCGGAGATGTGGTCAAAATAACTTATGCCTCTTAATCCAAATGGTAACAGACATAATCTTTAACTCTACTCAGTGAAGATACAAGCCTAAACAAATAGGACATGATTTTTTCTTCTGATGGAAACTGTAATGACTTATGTATGCCTCTTTTGAATGTGTTTTGCACATTAAAACTCAGTAAACGAGATTTCTGAAAATTATGGGTATGTTGTAAGCTTCTTCTCATCAAATTAATGAAACATTAACCATTGCCTCTGGAGAGCGAAATGATAACAATTAACCTATTTCATGGCTGAGGGCACCACAAAAAATGTGAAAGCCTGTACAACGTCAAAGAAAAAAAAAATAAAAAAGAGCTTATGATCAATCTGTATTTTTCACTCTATCAATTGAACTTGAAAGTGCCTACTTTCAATAAGTTAATTAAAAGCTTGATTACAATATCACTGATGTAGAAGGTTTCGGTATCCAATAATTTATCTGAAAAGGCTTATTTCCCAAAAGAGAATAGCCTTCAAGTGCAGTGGACAGCACCCCCCCCCCGTTTGAACGAAAAAAAAAAAAAAAATGTAGGGCTTAAAAAAGTACTTTAGCAGTGTATAACTACTTAGTTCAAAGCTGTCCCAAAGATTACACCATTTGGGGTTTTAACCAGGTTTGGAGAACGAGTAACCCTCTTTGGGGCACACCCATACAGGAGTTTCACTCTCCCAGGAAGAGTTTAAGGCAAATAAGATGTCCAGTCCTCTTATCCCTTGAAAATTTTAAGCCTTTCTTAAGAGCCTAGATGCAAAATGGTGCGCAATTTTTGAGACTGGGAGAACTAATCTTGAACTCGAAAGTTTAGTTGTGGTGGTTTGGGTGTAATATTTTTTATCCTTTAATGCAAAACATTTTTTATTGGATGGCGGGGGTGGGGGCACGTTCCCACATTCCCCGACGCCTAGTGGCTACAGGTCTGGTCGTAGCCATCACTAAGTGAGAAATCTTGATGAATAGCTGAGTAGAAAACTACTTTACAACTTCGCTTTTTCACTTCTTGGTGTTTCACCTATCAGTGAAGCCCTGCATGGTTTCACAGAAAATTCTCTTCCAAGAAATTGGACAAATGTCATTAACCACGTGTTTAGTGAAGTAATATTCGTGGCGAAGATATTTTTTTACAGATAATATTTAATATATGATCAGACTGATGAAAATTAAAAATGGGTTAAAATAAAAAATGGGTTTGCTACTTTTCGGAGTCAAAACACATCTTTTTTTTTTTTTTATTACGGATGCTTATTTCTCCCAGGCTGTTCTTGGCCACCAAAACTTTTGAAACGCCAATTTCACACATGTGCATCACGACAGAGATTGTCCTTACAAGTCGGGTATGTGTTTTGATCCAAACCAATTAACTATAGCATGCAGCCGACCTCAAGAGTGTCTAAAAAGGTTTTTTGTGTAATTCAAGATATACATGATGATCAAAGCTGCACAGGTTTATAGGGTCATTACTTTATCATCGCTGGTTACGGACACTATAAGTCGAGGTTGCTTATGTGGACAAAATTCTACCTTAAAGGCTTGACAACCAAGACCTGCAGGGTCTTCGGTCGTGGAATGGCAGAGTGGTCTTTTCCAGTGACTGAGACATAATGTGATTCACGTGTTCATTGGTTCAAATCCCGTGGGGATGTTCATGCAGGGGTTTCCTAAGGGTATCCTGTCTTTCACTGGCAATCCACTTGGCATTATGCTTGCCACTAAAAACGGTTGCCAACCTGACGAAGTTGTCGGACAAGAGTACCGTCGGGTGGAGCAGTTAACTAGCCCACTTTTTCCTCCAGGGTTGTTTTGGTTCTGGCCATCCAGTGAAAGTTATGGGGCGGAAGTAAGTTAAATTCCTCAATACTCGGTTAAAAACCACTCTTTCATTTCTTGGTTAAATTTTCCTCAATTCCTTTCCATTTTCTTTGCAAAAAATTCCATATGCTAGAGTGCCCCAAATTGTATTTTACAATCTTTTGAAATTGCAAAAATATTAAGGAGACACCACCCATCCCCCAGGCTAGCGATACTACTTCAGACCATCTTCTGGAAAATCCTTGATCCGCCACTGCGATATGCTGTTTAAATTCTTCTACCACCAGTTAAAAATCCCGCCAAAGTGAACTTTTCAACCCAATTTTCCCTTGGCACCCTCGCATTCTTTTAGCGTCGTAGAAGTTGACCTTACAACCTTTCGTATTGGGATTTGTTCCTTCTGTTTATGCTTTCTGCTTGTGTTTGGTGGTAAAACCAGGGATGTTACAGCTCCCTGGTAAAACATACTAGAATATAGAGCTTATCTGGCTAGATAACGGCCGGGTGCCAAAATTGCTTTGTTCACCCACCTTTGACACGTACTGCAGTCCTTAATGGAAAATTGCTTTAATTATTGAACTCGCCTCTTTTGTCAGTTTATATCAGTTGGTGCGCCATAATTAATTTTGACCTATAATTTCGTGGATAGAGTGGAATAGATGCATTGATACTGTAGCTAGCGAAACTTGCGTGACTCGATCTGACCCCAGTAACAAATTCAACCCCAGAGAGTTAGTTGATGGATAGTGCAGTGAATGGTACAGCCTACAGTCCTCCAATATGGTTGCAAATTATGCAGACTAATCTCATAGTAGGCTACAAATTGATGTTGCCAGGACGGGCACTATGGCTGGAAGATACTTTCTTTTTCAGTTTTAAAGAATTGCAAAGGGGAGAAAAGGAAATTAGGCCTACAGTTTACTATGAATACCTGGTGGTTGGAAAAATTTAACAAAGTGAAGCTAGGGTCTTCCCCCCCCCCCTTAGGTCCCTCCTGATAAAAGCAGCGATTCGCACTAATAATTAAAACAGTACTCCAATAACGAATTTTGGGAGATACATCCGCGCCCGTAAATAATGCACTCTTGTGTGTAAATGCTTACGTCCTCGTGCATTGACCCTCGCTCGAGCGGTGCCCCCTTGAGTGGAGGAAATTTTTCAATTCCGTCGGGAGCCTAAATCCGTAGGATAAGATATTATCGCAATCGTTAGTTGCCCAGACAATTATATGCATGATTTTGCTCATAGAAAGGGCGACTCTTTCGATACAGGAGTCAAATCTTCCATTAAAATAGAACTATTCCCCTCATTTTTGTCATAAAAATTATTTTTTCGAAGATTCATTCAATAAAACTCGAAATTTCATTCTTTTACATAAATTTGAAACAACCCAAAAATCTTCAAGGCTCATCTTTGTCACAACTAAAAACCTTGGTCGTAGCATCGGGTAATTGGTCCCCCGTAGTGCATTGGGAACTTTGCCCCCTGCTGTCGGGCAAATCTTGACACCGCCCTTCTGTTTAACCTTCTGATATTTCAGTCACACACCTCCTTTCCTAGATGAAATAGTTGTATTCTGACCTCCTTGAGGAATTAATATTACGGTAGGGATGGGGGTGGGAAGTAAGCTTTACTTCAAAAATGTTTAACTTTAAATGGGGAAAAACAAAAAAAGGAGAAACTCTATAACATAATAAAGCAAATGTCTGTATTTTCATTGAAGTAGACCCATATGGAACATTTACTGACCGTCCTTGAGCATGTGCATAAAACTGCCAACAATTTTAAATAGACCAACTGGGGAAGGGTTAGGTAATTTCCTCTCTATAGGTGTACAAGGATTAAGTTGTCTGATGTGATGGAAGGTGCAGCAGAAGGTTCAGTAGAAACAGGCAATTGGTAGGACTATGAGTATAATACTGTGTTTGATACATAACCCACCGATCTACTGCATTTGGAGTACTCAAAATGACACAACTAAGTCAAACCATTACCTATAAAGTAGTCCATAACAGCTCCGTAATCAAACATCATAGGTAAGCCTAATCTGTTGCACTGTAAAAACATCCCATCCTTATTCCTTTTATCTTTCTCTCTGACATGTTTCACTTTGTAAGGTCACCCGTGCTGAGTGACAAATTACTTTTTACACCAATGTTGATGCGATATTAGTGGTGAGTTATGTTCAGGGACTTTCAAATTGGTGTAATTGTTTTACGATTTGACCCAGGGTTAAGTGGTTGGTGCATGCACATTGGGTGAATGACAGGTTGATGTGTTGGTGTAAAAATAGTGTAAAAGTGAGTACCGGTTGACAGGTGACAGTAATTAGGTAGGCGGTGCTATGAATAAGTGTACTTTTGGTGTACTTTTGGTGTACTTTTGGAGTGAAAAGGTGAACTAATACACCATATTTACACCATTTTTACACAAAGTGGACCCTTCGTGTAAAAATGGCACTTTCTAGTGTATATTATTGACGTTGATTTCTAGTGACAAAAGATGTTTTCCATTTATTACAAAGTGACGGTTCGAAAACAATCCGAATACTGTCTAAAATAAAAACATATACTACACTTAAACAATTATAAGATTTATCTTCCCATCAGTTACGAATGATCAATTGATTCGGAAGAGGGGAACGATTTTAAGTAAATTAAATATTTTTTCCAATAGTCCCGTAGGACCTCACGTGTAAACATCAGTACTCAATGTACACTTCTTTAAGTTGACTTTATTGATAATAAGTGGCAATTCCTAACTCTACCTAGGCAAATGTTCTCAGAAGTCTTGAATGAGATAAGTTATGCATATGACGTCACAGTACTTATACGCGTTCGCGAAAGGAGGCAAACGCCTATCATTTCTACGTTCACCAACAAAGGCAGCCTCTCTTTACCCTAAATACTTCCATTCCCTTAACCCTCGGCTGCCTAGTCTTGGTCAAGACGTTAGAATAATACTTATTTTCCACGCTATTTTGACTGTGGATCCAAAATGAGGGCGCTTGTCAACTGGACTGTACGTACTCGAGTATCTCTTTCAATACTACAGACGAATCCGGACAGATTGTGATGATCTGAGTCGGCCATTACTGAGGTCCATTACCTTTAATCTTTGAATTTCCTTCCTTATCTGTCCCATGGATGGTTGTGTACTAAACTGTATCTCGATTTTATCAACTTCACTGGATATGAGGATCTGAAATTCACGTAGACAATAAATGAAGACGATTAAAGGCTGATGAACCCCACAAATGGCTGCCTCCACTCACTAAAAAACAAGCGCTAATCGGATTCGTCTATAGAAATATTATAGAAATAAATTTTGAGGACAGATAGAGGGCGTGTTCACATTTGTTCTTGTACAGACGTTGTATCGAACTAATGTAATGTAGTACTAATAATACCGTCTTGAGCAAGAGTAGGCTGCCTAAAACTCATCCTTATCCAGATACAATCCTAGTTTATTGCCTTAGGGTATACCCTCGTGAGCATTCAAGACCCTTACCGTGTGTAATCAGGACACTTTCAGTAGATAATGGGTACTATGACCCACTTTGAAGTTTTTGAATTGAATGACAATCAAGAAGCTGTGTCAATTAAGAATTTCCGTAGACTCTGGGTATAATGAATGAAGAATGACTGCCTTAAAAAATAAATTTACTCCAAAAAGAACGTTCTGTATGGAGTTCACCGACAAGGAAAAATAAAGAGAGAAGAAAACATAAATTGTTTGAAACGTAACTAAAAAAGGATGAAAAAGGACGATTGGACAAATTTCTCAAGTTTCTCTGTTGTTTATTCCGACAGTTTGATGGATGTGGGCATTCTTGTACCAAAGAATGACCAAACTCTTCTACGTTTGGTTTCGAACTAATTCTGGAAATGTACAGGACTAGGTGAAAATGTAACACTGATGAAAGACCTTTAATGTAAATAATCGTACTAAACTGAGGTTCAATATTAGTGGTTCACAAGTCACTTCTCTTTCGAATAGTGTTTTAGTCTATACCCTCTATAGCTTAATTTTTATTTAACAATACGGTTTTACCAAACCAATACAACCATACTTAGGCTTATATCTGTACTGAATTTTACTAAACGGTTGTTAATTTTGGTCATCATAAGATTGTTCGAATCTCGTGACATATGATTGGAACAAACAGTGCAAAGTCTATAAAATACTAAATACTCAGAAGGGAGGAATGATTTTTGTTCAGTTCATCATCTCTAACTTGGACGGCAGCCACGGAGACGCTACGCAGGCCAATCAAATACTTACTTCCACCAAAGTGTAAAAGTGAGGGTCAGTATTCTATAATTATATATATCCTATTCTAAAATTCAATCTATTTTAAGCGTTTGAAATTATGTACTTAAAATCATTCAAGTGAGTGTTGTAAAACAGTTTGCCAGTTGGAGTGTCTCCAGATGATTTTTTCTAGATAAAACCTACACATGCACCCTAACCCATTTCGCACAACTACTTCACCTCTTGACCACAATATTCTGAAGAACTATGGTCAACTATGCACCGGTCTAAACTGTGGCCAAATTGTTGACTTGAACTATGGTTAAAAATTACAAATTAATGGTCAGGTTTTTCCACGTTTCGGCAACTTTTGAGCAAAGTCTTGGTCAACAATTTGATTACAGTTTAGTTCGGTGAATATAATTGACCATGTCAATTGTCAAATTGACCATATATAGTATAGAACAAACAATCACCGACAGACTTGTTCATACTCTCTTTTATACATATAAAATGAGTTTCAGTAAATTTACTCGCCTTTTTGGTAATTTCCTTGACTGATAGTTATAGGGATCTGATGTATTTTTAAATTCATACAAGGCTTTAGCCGGCTTATATCTCGGAAGGTGCAACCTTGGTGACGTTGACCTAGGTTTATTTTGATTCTGATTCTGATTTTGTGGTTAGTAAAGTGCAACCTTTTGAAACTAAACTGCATCATATCAATTACTACAATTTCGGTATTTTCCCAGAGCTTCCACAGGCTTCGTCCAATGAACCCTGCCCTGGCTTGTACTCAGCCAGGGTCCCTATAAGGCGAGCTTCTGGACGCCACACCGTTACGTGGAACGTTTTGCGCCCCGGCAGCACTGTTAAGCAGTTGGTCATGCTTATCCCCCATTTTCAGACATTAAATCCCTCTCCCGCTAGGTTAGTGAAATCTGCTTCTTAACCATTTTTAAATTTCTTTCAACTTCATTATAATCATGAGCGGCTCGCCATAGGGGCACGGGGGCGCTTGCCCCCCCAACCTTTCCAAAGCACGGTCTTAAATTTTCAAAAAAAAAAAAAAAAAACCGTTGTTCGACTATATGACATGAATAAAAAGTAGCCTTTTTCTTAATCTGAGCAAACTGTCCTAGCCTTCTATCTCACACAAATGTCATATATTACTTATAAAGTATAAAATAGTGCGTAATTGTCAAGGATGTAGTTCGTAATTTTATCAAACCTCAGCCCAGTACCGGCCGCACAAATTCGTGGATAGCGCTACCAGCACCAATAGCAGTACTGAATCAGCACTGTTATTAGTGCTGGTAGCGCTATCGACGCTTCTGTGCGGTCGGTTCAGGTTTACATGCTCATTCGACCACTGGTCATATTAATATGATTCCAAAAGTCATGATTTCAATTTATTCTCAGGAGAGTGTGCAGCTCCTTCAAACGAAAAAGTCCAGAACCAAATTTATGTTTGATATTTTGAAGAGGAATATATTCGATTCTAGGTATAGCTTACTGGTAAAATTTTTACTCATTTCCCATGTTTGGTTCTCCAGATATTAGAATTGAAGTTGACATATTTTCTACAAAGAGTGAACTTGCAACAAGTAGGCGTGATGTCATGTGTTCGCATTGTTGGAAATGTTTAGTTGTATTTCTCTAAAATTGAACACCATAATTTTATACAACTTAATTGTGATATGTTTTTACCATAAGTGCATCCCGAGCAATGGAAGTTTAACTTAATTTGCCTTAGGGGCAAGATAGCATCACTAATCAATTCGAAGTAAAACAGCAGGATCAAGCATAAATAAAAAATAAAAAAAAACATTGACCATCAATACGAATACATGACATCGCACCTGCTTGGTCCAGGTTTATTTTTTGTAGAAAATGTGTCAACTTCAATTGCTAATATCTCGAGAACCGAACATGGGAAATGAATGAAAACTTCACCAGAGTGCTTAGAATATGTTCTTTTTTAACATATTAAAACAAAAATTTGGTTCTGGTCTATTCTTTTTAATGGAGATTCTACTTTGCGTCAAAGAAAATGATAAAATGTCACATCGTCCTGTAAAAGAGCCTGCACATTTTACCTGGTAATTTTCTGACAATTTTGCAATTTGATCATTCTCTTATTATTAAAAATTTTATTTTTTTAAAAATTTTATTGCAAAGAAAGCTCAAAATAACGACTGCTTTAAATTCTACTTACAAGCCTGGCAAATGCAATTTCCGGCTATCTGACAGTCTGAGAGGTCGCGATTTTTCAAGATTTTCTGTACGCTCCTCGCCAACTGATGGTGGCGCTCCGCTTAGATAGTCTTTCGGGCAGTCAGTCAACACTTCTCACGCCTCTTTCCCCCCAAAAATATTTTTGCTCGACATCCTTTGATACTATATGAGACATCTTGGTTGTAAGTTGAGTTTGCCCCCCAAAACAAATTTCCTTATATAGGCCCTTGATTATATTGCCGGACTTTTTTCTCCCGACCGTGTGGGTTTTCAAGGCAATCGTGGCTACCGGCTCTCATGGTCGAAGAGTCTTGCAGGGGCTTCGCCGGTTTTCACATAATGCCAGAAACCTGACTAAACTGGGCGGACATTTTCTTTTATTGAGCTCAAAATTGAACATTTCAGTTATTATGCTCCGGAATTTGGTCTTCGGTAGGGCTTAACTTACCGCCCTCCCTGACAAAACAGATACCACGGTAGATGCGCACTGTTTAACATAGTGTCTCTTGATTGGCTGTTGCCATTGTATTTTATCGATTGTATTCTTTGTTCGGGTTAGGGATTAAGTTAGGGATTAGGGTTATCGTTAGCCAGTTAGGAAATTTCTTGTTAAACAGTGCACATCGCCCGAACTTGAAGATTTTCGTACGTTCCAAACAGTGAGTTCCAAAATAACTCTTTAATTGATACAAATACGCTTCCGTAGGTAACTACGAATATACGTCCTTGAATCCATTTGTTCGTTTTATTATTTATGTACTGTGACAATTTTGTGTTAAAACGCAGAAAAATAAACTTCTGAATTATTATGAATTGAACTTCGTAAAGAGCAACGTTTCCCAGCAAAACCTGAAAAACTTTAAGGACTCTGTTCCTTTAAGGTAGTACTGATAATTCACACCAAAGTGGAAATCTCCTGATGTTTGCTGGCGTGTTTGATCTGAGGACATGTAAGGGAATTTTCTACACAAAAATACAGAATATCACCCAGTCATATTCTTACTGAGATAAACGTTATTTGAGCATACCACCCGCAAAACGCATAAGATTCCGACTCTCAATTAAGGTAAACGCAGCTTTAAGACAAAAACGCAGATATTGATTTTATTAGACACACTGCTCTTGTAACCATGCAAGCGTTAAGAATAAAAAAGGTGCATGCTCCAATAACCTTAACAGGCCGTAAAAAAGCGTGTTAATTTTTTTACTTTGTAATAAAACTATTTTTATTAAGCCTGTTGTCAGCTACCTTAATAAAACACCATTTTCTTTTATACACTGAGGCACGATTGTATTTCATTTTTGCAAAAAAATTGCGCCCGTCTACATCTTGTTCGCAAACCGTTGAGAATCTTCCTAATAAATAAAAATATATTAATTACTTGCGCAGGTTTTCAAGGCAATCGTGGCTACCGGATCTCATGTTCGATGGATCGTGCAAGGGCTTCGCGGGTTGCCCCCTAATGCCACAAACCTAACTATATTGTTAGATAATTTGTCTCAGTTGAGCCCAATATTGAACGATTCAATTACCGTGGACTTTGGTCCTGCGTAGGACTAAACGAACCGTCCTTCCTGACAAAACAGTTCCTGGTCTTGCAAGCTAGAATTAAAAGATTTTCGAACGTTTAAAACTGAGTTCAAAAATATTTTAAGTGACAAAAATAAGCTTTCGTATCATATGAATATGCCCTTGAGTCCATTCGTTTATTCAATCATTTGTGTACCGTGCCAATTGATGTTGGATACGTAGAAGGGCAAAACTTCTTAATTATGGTGAACCGGAAATTATTAAAAGAAAAATCCTAAACAGAAACTGATAAAACTTTGTGGACCCTGTTCTTTTTGTTATGGTTCACACCAAAGTCGAAATCTGTTCTGCTTTGCTGGCGAAATATTTACACAAACAGAAATCCAGAATAACACCTCTATTTTTACAGAGATAAAAAAAATTCAAGTTGAGTTTCACCTCCAAAAAGCAATAGATTTCGACTTTTAGTTGGTTTAAACTTGGCACGCAGCTTTAAGACAGAAAACGCATACTTATTTTATTAGACACTGCTGCTCTAATAACCATGCAAGCGTTCAAAAAT
This sequence comes from Holothuria scabra, assembly GCA_037179385.1. Classification (NCBI taxonomy): domain Eukaryota; kingdom Metazoa; phylum Echinodermata; class Holothuroidea; order Aspidochirotida; family Holothuriidae; genus Holothuria; species Holothuria scabra. Next base: position 20,816,855 of record CM074195.1, on the reverse strand, counting down.
AAAAATAATGATATAGCTTCAATAATCTTAACAGACCGAAAACAAAAGCGTGTTTATTTTTCTACTCTGTAATTTAACTATTTTGGATAAAGTCGCCTGTCAGCTAATCAAACGTCATTTTCTTTTGGACACTCCGACACGCTTGTATTTCATTTTCGCAAGAAAATTGCGCAAGTCTATCTTGTTCTCCAATCGTTAATAGTCTCCGTGATAAAATGAAATACACTTACTTGATTTTGTTTTTGTTGATTTCTTTTCAAGGTCCAATCATTCACACCACTTACGGTGCTCATTATCTAACTTTTGACGAAGAGACCAAACCTAGAGAGACGTCACCGGATAGTGCCAAACGAGCAGTTCCAAACCGAGCTGGCCCGGCGGTTGAACGAGAATTTCAAAACGGAAAATAATATTAAGCGCTGTCCAGAACAAGAAAGACGACGGATTTCAAAGTCTCGTTGAAGTTCATTACTTGTTACCTTTTGTTAATATCCTTGCTTACTGTAACTAGATAGTTCATGTATACATCAGTTTATTTGGTAATAAGAGTCACCAGAGATTTAGCAGAGATTTAGACCAGATGGCTTACCGTCTAGAATAAAGGGTTTCGGGAAATTTTTTTGTAAACCTAGATGCCATTCAACGAGAAATTTAATTGAGCTGAAAACAACACGGCGCTGTCAAGAACTAGAAGGTTTCTCGACAGATTTTTTAAACTCTGGTTGGCTAGTTTTACTCCATTTCCTCGCGTATATATATTACTCGACAATTGGTATGGTCAATGGAAATCACCAGATATTTAGCAATGAGACTTTTAAACAAGATCTTTAGCGGTCTAGAATAAAGATGGTTGCAGAAAGATTTGTTGTAAACTGCCCTCGAAAGAAGAACTAAAAGCCGAAAATATCAAGACGATGTCTGTAGCCTGGGTAAGAGGAATATCGTGCAAGAAAATTCTCACTTTTATTTGGAAACCAAATTTTTACAGGGTATTCCTGTCTGAGATTTAAAATCTAAAATTTCATATATCAGATCTAAAATGGTAGAGCTGCAATGACTTTTGGTTTCTTTTTTGTTTTATCTTCGTGCCTCTTTGTTTCTTCAAATGTCATACTGCATCTTGTCCCGATAGAAAATATTTTCGTCCTCCTACGAATTTTCATTTGCCATCGACTTAATTATTGCTTAAGTAATACATCACCCCTTATGAGTGACAGTGCTATCACACCTTGGTACAAGGTGCAGTAACTCTCCAAAAAACAAAGATGTACAAGGATTGTAATGTGGGCATTGAAACAATAACATCACAAACTATTGCGCAATTAACATTTTATATCACAGCTAAAGAATTCCCTATGAAAATTGGGAGTTGAACTGTTAGAATTCATTTTTCATGCTGTTAAATAAATATTTTTAAATTTTTTGAGTTGAGGTACACTTAATAATTACTAAGAATAGTTTTACCTTTTTATGTCTTTTAGACATTCGGATTAAAGTACCCCAATCATTGCCTCATTCAACATACAATGTCTCCTACCAGGGTGAGATGCTGCTTACGTATGCGACGGTTGTAGACGAAACGTTGGTAGCTGAATTTTCCGACGAGCTAAAAGATCAGGTTTCTACATCTTTCCAAATATTTTCAGTTTTCCTACCTCTTGTCATTGGAAAAGCGGAGGAGCACGCTATACTCAATCTCCACCACTTTACAAACAGTGCAAAGAAAGTCGCAATGTTTTTAGGCACATGCAGCAGTGACGTCACCCAGATGGACAGTATTGAAGAGGGGGATGATGGTATGGTTACGATTCGACTCGGTGATGACGTCATAGTTTGTCAAATACAGGATGACGCTAAATATAACCAAACAACAAAAGTTGGGAAAGATTCTGACAAGGTTACCGGTCAAGAAATTAAAGTAACAAACTATCCTATGCAATTCGACTGGAGTTGCGAACTTTTAGGGCCTCAAATCAGTTTCTGTGAGATTTTAGATGAATTTCGATGCGAAATAGCAATGGTCGAGGGAGATGTGTGCACTTTAATGTCAACATCTTTTTCCGAAAGATCACCAGCTACTATGAAAATTACAAACATTACCGGGGTGTTCCAGGACATGTTTCCATTTTTGGCTGAAGAAGTTCCTAATAAAAGTTTTGAGGCTGAGTTTGTTGACAGACAGCACTCGACAGGGATCGTTTACCCTTGCTTGTCTTCTTAAAAGAATAACACAGAACCAAATATATGTTTGATATGTTAAAGGGAGACATACTATAGGCATTCTGGTGAAATTTTCATTTGGCATTTCCCATGTTTGGCTCTTAAGATTTTAGCAAGTTGACACAGTTTCCGTGAAAAGTGAAGTTGAAGCAAGCAGGTATTACATCATGCCATACACTAATGGTCAATGTTTTGTTTTTCTTTATCTTTCATCCTATTGTTTTGACCGTGGATTGATTTAAGCGGCTCATTGAGTCAGGTCATGAAATTCAACAAATGTTTCCAAAGCTCTTAAGTTTTCCCTACTTACCAATGACAAATGATCAAAGTACCTACAAACAAACAACTGTTTTATGAGTGAGTATTCAATGGTTCAATTTGGTTTTCAAATATTTGTGACCAGACACTTTTTCAAATTATGCATGAAAAGCCTTACAAAACAACATACCAAACAGATTCAAAATGTTTGCTTTTTTGGATATGAAACTTGACTCATTATGCTGACTATAAGCATTGGCACGATGTAGGGATCCTTTATCCCTCTCATTGAGCCCCTTTAAGAATGCCACCTTGATCCAGAGACATATTTAATTTTCAAATTTTCCATTGTTCAGGACGCACATATGGTGTCAATAGGCCTATTTCAGAGTTAAGCTGCATAAAATTGGTGGTAAATTTTTGTTTCCGGCACGAACAGTTTCTTCACTGAAAGTTTGAAAAGAACACACTGTGATGATTTTATTTTGAAAAGCACCAATCAGATAACCCACTACTTTTAAAAATTCCTATATATTTTATTTTTCATTATGGTAATTTGAATACTGGCAAGGGTGTTGTCATGATTTGAAAGTACTCTGTTTCCAACTTGACTAACATGAATAATTTTTAGCATAGATTGAAACATCTTACGTGATTCGAAATGGACACGAACGAAGAAAAGTCCCAACGAAGTCCGGTACTAATGGCAAACACAATAACAACAGCCAATTTAAAGATTATATGCAATAGTGGGCCAAATCCAAGCTAGCTCTTTTTTACAATATTTACAAGTGAACTGTCACCAGACCGTGTCCACTATGAAACAAGCGGAACTCGCAGCCTGCCGAACATTGACCGTGGTAAACGAACGAATTTGGTCTCGGCCTAACTTCCGTCCTCACCAATGCCCAAACGACTTCCACAGACCACCTCCTCCTGGATGCCGGCAAAATTACATTGATCTCTGCAAAAGGCCACCTTAATGGAGGCCTGCATAAAGGTAAATATGTCGCTAACACTTGCGTTCCATGAAGGGATGAAAGACCAATACACAACATTATTCCCGCTGATAGCCCAAGTGTTTCAAAACGAGAAGCGATCATCCGGGGCTTGAAATCATCCAAAGAGGTGGACCACAAGGTCACCCTACCAAAACACATGGACAGATCCTCCCTCGAAATCTGCTATTAATAATATTTCACTAAAGAGGTGTTATAGGGTACGTGATGTCCAGATACCAGTGTTCATATGATATTGATGCTAATTTTGAGAAAAGATGTTTTTCTTTAATTACAAAGTGACGGTTCCAAAACAATCCGAAGAATGTCTAAATATTAGTTACGAATTAGTTACGAATTAGTTACGAATGGTCATTTTGATTCGGAAGAGGGGAACGATTTTAAGTAAATTAAATTTTTTTTTCCAATAGCACCGTAGGACCTTACGTGTAAACATCAGTCCCCAATGTACACTTCTTTAAATTGACTTTATTGATAATAACTGGCAATCCCTAACTCTACCTAGGCAAATTTTCTCAGAAGCCTTAAATGAGATAAGTTTTTATCAAAAGATTGTATGCATATTACGTCGTCACAGTACTTAAATGCGCCGGCGAAAAGAGGAAAACGTTCACCAACAAAAGCAGCCACTCTCCTTACCCTAAATATTTCCATCCCATTAGCCCCCAGCTGCCTAAAACTCATCCTTATCCAGATACAATCCTAGTTTGTTGCCTTAGGGTATACCACGGACTTCCTGTACATGGACAGAGCATACTGTATGGCACATTGTCGCTACGGTACGTGTGAGAAAAAGCGCACCAAAATGGCCGTATGCCATGGTTTTGTGTGAAAGCTTGGACTTGCTCAAGTATATCCCCATATTTTGCGAGAAAGTTGAAATATTTTTGAAATATGGCAAGGTAAGGTCTAAATCACTCCACGTATTGCAGGAATATGATATTTTTTTTCATTCAAGTTGAACTCTTGTTTAAAATATAACAGAGTCGTCGTCAAATCCGACGATTTATCAGGGGTGGCGCCAGCGGGGGGGGGGGATGCCCCCCGTCGGGGAACACTGCCCCCCCCCCCCGTCGGGGAAAGTCGGTGGTTTCGTCGGGAGGGGGGCTAAAAATTAAAAAAAAATATAAAAAAAAATCCGCAAGGACTGAAATTACTGGATGGGTAACCTTGAACATATTTTTCCTTTTATAACACTATTTTAACACATATAGGAATCGATTTTCACTCACTTCTCATAGCTCATAGTTCATAGCTCTATTAAAACTCATTACGTGTGCCCTGTCCCATCTTAAATTCGTGCGCGCAAGGTCACCCATAACCAAGGCTTGTGTTAGGGACCTGAAAGTTTCACGTGCAGAAGTAACCAAGGGTGGCACCATTGGGGAACCAGGGGTCTTCCTCCCGACGGGGAAGGCTGACCTTCCACTGTCGTTGAGAAGATTCAGTTTCGCCGGGGAGCCTTCATCTATAGGCCGACGATAAAAGATCTAAGCCCGATAAACGTTAGTCCCAGGACGATCTTCTTGATTTTGCTTTACTAGTTTTCCTTACAAAACGAACGAGAAGTTGTTAAGATGCATGCAGTACCCATGGGTTTGCCATCTTTCCTGCCCCGACAGCCGAATTCGAGCAACGGTAATGACAATCGGCCAGGCCGTTTTCAGTTATATATAATGATTAACAGAAGTGTGAGAATGTCTCCTGATAAGTCTGACTGAAAATTCATTTGAATCCACATTGTTCTTACGTGACATATTTTCAAAGACGTCGGCGGGAAGTACAAATCATTTATTGTCGGGAGTTCGGATAGTCACATAGAAAATAACATAAATTTAGTGGACCTCGCAATTGAATACAGCGAGGCGTCTCAAAAGAGTAAAAAAGGAGTGTGTTTTTTCGGTTACATAGTTTTCCCCCGAGAAAAAGACAAGTCCACTTCATTTAATTGTAGTGGTACCCTTTATCTGGTTATTTTCTGATCACATAGCAAATTGGGTTTTTTCTATTAAAGTGAAACTTTTATTAATATCGACTGCTTCATTTCTAGTTAAAGTCTGGAAAACGCCATTTCCGACTGTCTGAGGGTAAGAAATTTTTTTAAATTTTCTCAACGCTTCGCGCCAAGTTATGGTGGGGCTCCGCTTTGACAGTTTTTTGGTCGAACAGGTTATTTAGCAGAAAAATGCATGCTTGTAAAATATTCTTCGTTTGAGGGAAATATGAAGTGAAAATTTTAAAGCGGAAAAAGCTAGAAAAAAGACTGCTTTGTTTCTGGTTACGAGCCTTGGAAATGCCATTTCCGGCTGTCTGGGGTTTTCAATTTTTCGAAAATTTCTGTGCACTAGTAGTTAGTTTTTCGGGCAGGTTTACATTTTGCAGACAAAATAGACTATTCTGCCTCCTACCAAACTGAAACACTCCCCTACGCATATGTCAATATACAAAATATAAAACTTGAAATATATTTCAATATATTTATATATTTTTTCCCCAAGGAAAATTCCGAGGGCCCTAGTCTCCATGATGTAATTCAGAAACCCCAACAAAACTACAAATCACCCCTTCTTGATTTTTCTCATAAAAGGTTCAGATTCTTCCATAAACCCCCAAAATCTGTCATAAAATTAGTTCTACCAATATAACCTTCAGATTCTCTAATATTTGTTAAAAATAGTAATCTTTTTCATTCTCGATGGATACTCCGTACAATAAAACACCCAATTTAACCCTTCTAATCACTCCGACAATTGCACTTGAAAGGCATATCAATGAGTAAAAAGTCCAAAACTTTCATGGTAACCTTACCCAAAAAGCAAATTTTTTCATAAAATTCTTAAATTTCTCCAATATGATAAGCTGTTAATTTTCAAATCTTCGTTCAAAAAGGGGGACAAAAATTTCCGGGGACATTTCCAGTTTCGTCTGAAAGCCTTAGTACCTAGGCCTTGTACGATGAATTGCGTAACCCCAAAAGAGTTCCACCTGTCGCCTATGTAACGTTTTTGATTTTTATGAAGGACTATGCGCGCCTCAGATTCCAGCAAGTCACGTCTCACTGGGACTTACTCATCGCCTTTGTCGGGGACTCGACATGCTGGCCCCCCTGTCGGGCAAATCCTGGCGCCACCCATGCGATTTATAGGTTCACGGCGACCATCTTGGTGCGCCTTTTTTGTCCAAGTCGGTGGCGACCAGCTCCGGATAGGACGTACACGTTACATGCCATGTCCATGTATATAAGTCTGTGGGGTATACCCTCGTGAGCATTCAAGACCCTTACCGTGTGTAATCAGGACACTTTCAGTAGATAATGGGTAACATGACCCACTCTGAAGTTTTTTAATTGGATGACAATCAATGAGCTGTGTCAATTGAGAATATCCGTAGACTCTGGGTATAATGAATGAAGAATAACTGCCTTAAAAAGATAAATTAACTCTAAAAAGAACGGTCTGTATGGAGTTCACCGACAAAGAAAAAATAAAGAGAAAAGGAAACATAAATTGTTTGAAACGGAACCAATAAAGGATGAAAAAGGACGATTGGACAAATTTCTTAAGTTTCTCTGTTGTTTACTCCGACGATTTGATGGATGTGGGCATTCTTGCACCAAAGAATGACCAAACTCTTCTATGTTAGGTTTCGAACTAATTCTGGAAATGTACAGGACTAGGTGAAAATGTAACACGGAAAGTCTTTTAATGTAAATAATCGTACTAAACTGAGGGTCAATATTAGCGGTTCGCAAGTCACTTCTCTTTCGAATAGTGTTTTAGTCTATACCCTCTATAGCTTAATTTTAATTTTTATTTAACAATACGGTTTTACCAAACCAATACAACCATACTTAGGCTTATATCTGTACTGAATTTTACTAAACGGTTGTTAAATTTGGTCATCATCAGATTGTTCAAATCTCCTGATATATGATTGGAAAAGACAGTGCAAAGTCTATAAAATACTAAATACTCGGAGGGGACTAATGAATTTTGTTCAGTTCATCATCTGTAACTTGGACGGCAGTCTAAGTGACGGCAGCCACGGAGACGCTACGCAGGCCAATCAAATACTTACTTCCACCAAAGTGTAAAAGTGAGGGTCAGTATTCTATAATTATATATATCCTATTCTAAAATTCAATCTATTTTAAGCGTTTGAAATTATGTACTTAAAATCATTCAAGTGAGTGTTGTAAAACAGTTTGCCAGTTGGAGTGTCGCCAGATGATTTTTTCTAGATAAAACCTACACATGCATTCTGACACATTTCTCACAACTACTTCACATCTTGACCAAAATATTCTAAAGCACTATGGTCAACTTTGCACCGGCCCAAACTGTGACCAAACTGTTGACTTGAACTATGGTTAAAAATTACCAATTAATGGTCAGGTTTTTTCCACGTTTCGGTTCGGCAACTTTTGAACAAAGTCTTTGTCAACAATTTGATTACAGTTTAGTTCGGTGAATATAATTGACCATGTCAATGGTCAAATTGACCATATATAGTGTAGAACAAACAATCACCGACAGACTTGTTCATACTCTCTTTTATACGTATAAAATGAAGTTCAGTAAATTTACTCGCCTTTTTGGTCATTTCCTAGCCTGATAGTTATAGGAATTTGACGTATTTTTTAAACTCATACAAGGCTTTATCCGGCTTATATCTCGGAAGGTGCAACCTTGGTGACGTTGACCTAAGTTTATTTTGATTCTGATTCTGATTTTGTGGTTTGTAAAGCGCTAACTCATGAAACTATGTTGCATCATATCAATTCCTACAATTTCGGTATTTTCCCAGAGCTTCCATAGGCTTCGTCCAGTGAACCCTGCCCTGGCTTGTACTCAGCCAGGGTCCCCTTCTGGACGCCACACCGTTACGTAGAACGTTTTGCTCTCCGACAACACTGTTAAGTACTTGGTCATGCTTATCCCCGGGCCCATTTTCAGACATTAAATCCCTCTCCTGTTTGAATCCATAACTATTAAGTCAAGTACTAATAAAGACTAGGCTATTTACTGTCTATACTAGCTGACCGTTGGGTAAGTGAAATCTTTTTCTTCACCATTTTTAAATTTCATTATTGAACTTCATTACATTGCCTTAATTGACTTCTTTCTCCCGACTGTGTGGGTTTTCAAGGCAATCGTGGCTACCGGCTTTCATGGTTGAAGGATCTTGCAGGGGCTTCGCCGCTTGTCACATAATGCCAGAAACCTGACTAAACTGGGCAGACATTTTCTTTTAATTGAGCTCAAAATTGACCATTTCAGTTATTATGCTCCGGACTTTGGTTTCGGGTAGGGTTTAACTTACCGCCCTCCCAGACCAAACAGATACCACGCCTTGTCCGCTAGAACTCGAAGAGTTTCGTACGTTCTAAACCGTTAGTTCCAAAATACGCTTTAATTTATTCAAATACGCTTCCGTAATTACGAATATAAGTCCTTGAATCTATTTGTTCGTTCTGTTATTTATGTACTGTGACAATTTTTTGTTGAAATGCATGAAGAAGAATAAACCTCTGAATTATTATGAATTGTACTTGGTAAAGAGCAACGTTCCCAAGCAAAACCTGAAAAAACTTCAAACCCTGTGCCTTTAAGGTGTTACTGATAATTCACACCAAAGCCGGAGTCTGCTGATGTTTGCTGGCAGGGATCGAAATGTTTGATTTGAGTACAAATAAGGGAATTTTCAAATAATTCAGAATATTACCCAATCATATTCTTATTGAGTACACCACCCGAAAAACACAGAAGATTCCGACTCTCAATTGGTGTAAACGCAGCCTTAAGACAAAAAACGCAGATATTGATTTCATTAGACACGCTGCTCTTGTAACTATGCAAGCGTTTAAAATAAAAAAAAGGTACTTGCTTCAATGACCTTAGCCTTAACAGGCCATAAAAAAGCATGTATTTTTTTTTTACCTTTTAATGAAACTGCATATTTTTTATTGAGCCTGTCGTCAGCTACCTTAGTCAAACACCATTTTCTTTTGTACACTGGGGCAGAATTATATTTCTTTCTTGCGAAAAATTGCGTTCGTCAAAATCTTGTTCGTAAACCGTTGAGAATCATACTAATAAAATAAAATAAAATCCAAGGATTTTTATATCATTGATGACCTCACTAAGGTTGACTTAAAGGAGAAACGTCGCTGGAAAACTCAGGTAAATGACCTTTACCAACAGGGGACGCGACTTCGCTTTGCAGGAGGCTGTTGGAGGGGCTCCAATGGCAAACCTTACAATTTCACTTAACCATCGTTTCGCCTAGTGACTTATGTTGCCTCTTATTAAACTACTCATCAAAGGACGATTGTACCGTAATTTATAAACATTATATTTAGTTTAGCCATTCTTCGGACTGTGCACAGTGGCGAACCTTTCTTGACTTTATTGTCACTTTTCTTTTGGAAGGTATAGAAGGTGTTGCTCTTGATGAGAGCGTGGTGTGTATTTTTTCTTGTATACTCTTCCTGTGGATTGATGTTCCTTTTATTTTCTCAACCTCCTGTGGAGTACGAAGATTTCTATTCCTGCAATGCATGTAATTCTTACTGCTTCTTTGATTGCCTATGACCATTGGTATTCTTTTTTATCATTTTTAAGATGGCATCCACCCTAAGCTTCATAACATACAATGGAAGAGGTCTACGGCAATCAAAAAAGAGACGACGTCTGTTCACATTTCTGTACCGTAATAATTATGATGTGTGTCTAGTACAGGAAACTCATAGCTGCATCCAAGATGAAACTTACTGGAAAAACGAATGGGGTGGAACTATTTTATTTTGCCATGGAGCCAAGGACAGTCGTGGCGTGTGCATACTTATTAAGCCCTCTCTTGCTGTTACAATTCATAAGAATTTTATTCATGCGTACGGTAGGTTTATCATTCTTGATGTTGAGATTAATAACATTATTTTCACGTTGGTTGGAGTCTATGGGCCAAACATAGATACACCCTTGTTTTACACTGAACTGTTTGAGAGAATGGACAGTTTCTTATGTGAGACAGTCATTTTGGCGGGGGACCTTAACTTTGTATTTTCTTTAGAAATGGACAAAGCAGGAGGCCAGGCTAGGACTAATTTCAAAGCCCGGGATAAATGTCTGTCTTTGATGGCAGCTCATAATTTAATTGATATTTGGAGGGACATGAACCCGTTCGATAAACATTACACCTGGAGTTCAAATATAACTCCAGGAATTCATTGTAGATTGAATTATTTCCTAATCTCTCTTCACCTGAAACACTCAGTCCATTCTGTACATTTTCCCCCTGGTTTACAGTCCGATCATTGTTTCTGTATTCTTGTATTAGCTCCTGCTCAAATGACCAGGGGCCCAGGAATTTGGAAATTAAATAACTCTATTTTAGATCACACTTTGTACGTCTCCCAAATGAATGATTATCTTATTGAACTTTTGAATGATGTCAATCTGCATAGCCCTGTCGTATACTGGGACTTTGTTAAATATAAAATTCGAAAGTTTTCTATGGCTTATTCCAAGGAAAAGGCCAAATTAAGGCGTCACAGAGAACATGAGCTCATTAAGACAATCTCTACTCTGGAACAACAACTATTTCTTAACCCGTCGGCTGCTGTTAGTGCCCAGTTAAGGAATGCACACGTGGAACTTCTCGAGTATTATGACTTTAAATTACGTGGTACTATTATACGATCAAAAGCAAGGTGGGTTGAAGAAGGTGAGAAAAATAGTAAATATTTTTTAAACTTTGAAAAGAGGAGCAAGTCACTTAACACTATAATCTAACTAAAAATAGTGCTGGCAGTGTAATTGATCATCAAAAGGGTATTTTAGATGAAATTTTCAAGTTTTATTCAAACCTTTACAGTTCAGATTCTAACCCCTCTGAAACTTTTTCAATACGCTCCCGGTTTTTCCTGTTCTGGATTGTGACTTGACTGTTTGTGAAGGAGAACTTACGTTAGAAGAATGCACCACAGCCTTAAATGCTATGTCTAATGATAAAACGCCAGGCTCCGATGGTCTGTCGACCAATTTTTACAAAAAATTTTGGCATTTAATAGGCCCCCATGTAGTATCGAGTTGAATTATGCCTTTCGTACGGGTTCTCTTGCAACTGAACAATCTCGTGGTGTGATCTCCTTAATTCTAAAACCTGGTAAGGATTCTTACAAGCTAGAAAATTATCGTCCAATTAGTCTACTTAATACCGACTACAAAATTGGAGCGAAAGCTTTGGCAAATCGACTCAAATCCTGTATCGCCTCTCTAATTGGTCCTACTCAAACCGGTTTTATTAACCCTTTACCGTTGTGTTCCGATCGGTGCATATTTGCGCGCCTCGGGAGTGGACGGAAACGCGGACGTCGCACGCCCCGCATCAGCTTCCGTGTGCCATTGACCCAGTGACCTTAAACTATTGCCTCTCTCGTTGTTCTGGTCGAATTTTCGGGTAGTTACTCGCAGTTTCGAGCTCCGCGTGGAACAGTAAAGATTGGTGACAGCCGAGCTCTCCGCACGGGTCCAAAAAGGATCCAAACAACGGTAAAGGGTTAAAATAAGCCTGTGGAGTGTGTTTACTGCAAAACTGATGCCATTGGCTCTGCATGTGTGCACGTAACCCTTTAGCCGAGCGGTGGCAGATATTTTAGATTAACCCTTTACCGTTGTGCTCCGATCGGGGCATATTTGCGCGCCTCGGGAGTGGGCGGAAAGGCGGACGTAGCACGCCCCCCATCAGCTTCCGTAGGCCATTGACCCCGTGACCTTAAACCATTGTCTCTCTCGTTGTTGTGGCCGAATTTTCGGGTAGTTATTCGCAGTTTCGAGCTCCGCGTGGAACAGTAAAGATTGGTGACAGCCGAGCTCTCCGCACGGGTCCAAAAGGATCCAAACAACGGTAAAGGGTTAAAATAAGCCTGTGGAGTGTGTTTACTGCAAAACTGATGCCATTGGCTCTGCATGTGTGCACGTAACCCTTTAGCCGAGCGGTGGCAGATATTTTAGATTAACCCTTTACCGTTGTGCTCCGATCGGGGCATATTTGCGCGCCTCGGGAGTGGGCGGAAAGGCGGACGTAGCACGCCCCCCATCAGCTTCCGTAGGCCATTGACCCCGTGACCTTAAACCATTGTCTCTCTCGTTGTTGTGGCCGAATTTTCGGGTAGTTATTCGCAGTTTCGAGCTCCGCGTGGAACAGTAAAGATTGGTGACAGCCGAGCTCTCCGCACGGGTCCAAAAGGATCCAAACAACGGTAAAGGGTTAAAATAAGCCTGTGGAGTGTGTTTACTGCAAAACTGATGCCATTGGCTCTGCATGTGTGCACGTAACCCTTTAGCCGAGCGGTGGCAGATATTTTAGATTAACCCTTTACCGTTGTGCTCCGATCGGGGCATATTTGCGCGCCTCGGGAGTGGGCGGAAAGGCGGACGTAGCACGCCCCCCCATCAGCTTCCGTAGGCCATTGACCCCGTGACCTTAAACTATTGTCTCTCTCGTTGTTGTGGCCGAATGTTCGGGTAGTTACTCGCAGTTTCGAGCTCCGCGTGGAACAGTAAAGATTGGTGACAGCCGAGCTCTCCGCATGGGTCCAAAAGGACCCAAACAACGGTAACGGGTTAAACGTCGCTTTATTGGTGAGAATATTAGATATGTTTTAGATTTGATTGATTATACAAATGATAACAATATCCAAGGGGTTTTGCTTTTTATCGATTTTGCATTGATAAAATAGATTGGTCCTTTATCCAAAAGGCTCTTATTTATTTTGGATTTGGTGAAAAATTCCAGAGATGGGTTTCTGTTTTGTATAATAATAGCAATGCTTGTATTATCAATAACGGCTTCTCTACTGGTTACTTTCGTATAAATAGAGGTGTTAGACAGGGTTGTCCACTCAGCCCCTATTTATTTATCCTATGTGCTGAACTTCTATCCATTAGTGTCTTACATGATAAGGAAATAAAAGGTATCTGTGTGGGAAATTTAAATTATAAAATTTTACAATACGCCGATGATGCGGTCTTTTTTGTGGATGGTTCCAGTGACTCCTTACGAGAAACACTTAAAACTTTAGGTAGCTTTGCGGCAGTGTCAGGGTTGACTCTTAACTATAGTAAATCGGTCCTGTTTCCCTTGGGTCCATTCGTGAAAGATTGTCCATTAACTTCCTTTGATGGCATTGTTGTTAGCACCAGCCCTGTTACTTATTTAGGTATTTCCTTTACCAATAATAGAGATGACCTTTTTAAGCTTAACTACACCCCTAAATTATCCCGGCTGAAATCTTGTCTACGATCGTGGTCCTTTAGAGACATGACCCCGATAGGTCGTAATGTTATAGTGAAGTCATTTGCGCTTTCCCAACTTGTATATTTATTTCTTGTTTTGCCTAACCCACCATCTCATTTTGTGAAAGAATTGGAAGGTATAATTTTTGATTTTGTTTGGAGTGGCCGACCCGATAAAGTTAAACGAAGTACATTGGTCAATCATATTGAAGGTGGTGGCCTGAAAGTAACACATGTGAATAGTTTCATTATGTCTTTAAAATGCTCTTGGGTGCGTCGCTACCTCTCTGAAAATGTGAGTCCATGGAAAGTTTTTTGGGAGATGTCTTTAAGGGGTTATGGATCTCGTTTCTTTTTTCAATGTTATTGTTCCAAGTCAGACGTAAAATTTATAAAAAAAATCTTTTTCTTCGACAAGTAATTGAAGCATGGTGTAATGTTTCATTTGCTATTCCTGAAAGCAATTTTGGAAATGAATATCTCTGGAACAACTCTAACGTTAAGGTTGATGGCAAAGTCGTATTCTATGATAAGTTATATGAGAGAGGAGTTAAGAAAATCATTGACCTATTTGATGTTAATTATTTACCCCTGGATTACCTTGCTTTCACTAGAAAATACAATGTCTTAAATTTCCCATTTTCATCTTATTGGGGGTTAGTAAAGAGTATACCTAGACACTGGAGAACTGCCTTTAAAGATACTCTGATCGAGCCCACGGCAAGCGAACAACTAATTGAAAAAATTATGGTGAGAAACTTATCGGTTTCACACGTCATTTACCCTATTTTGTTGGCGAGAGTAACAACTTTGCCCACTTCCCTTTCTAAGTGGAATAACTTTTATCAAATTGATGAAGACCGATGGAATGTTTATTTTAAAATGCCCTTCAAGAATATTTTTGAAGCACGTTTACAATATTTTCAATTTCAATTTTTACATCGGATAATTGCAACCAACAAATTACTCTTTAACATGAAAAAAGTCGAATCTCCAATGTGTTCATTTTGTAATATACAAGAATCAATTGAACATCTTTTTTGGGAATGTAGTTTTGTTTCAAACTTTATATTAGAAGTAGAACGACTGTTTCTTAAAAAACAATTCTTTTTTTCGAAAGAAGATATTTTCTTTGGTTTTCACCACAAGGGGTACAGTCCGTACAATTGTTTAATTTTACACATGAAGTTCTATATTTACGTTTGCTCAAGGAAAAAATGTCATTTAGATAAGGAAATTTTCTATTATAAATTTAAGTTTGCAGTAAATATTTTACAGCATTGTAAGAAAATCAAGCTTTATAATGATGTTATAAATACTATTATACTTGATTAATTTTGCTTTTTATTCAATATGAAGCTAGAATGTACAAAACTGAAGTAAAAAAAAGCAAATAAACAGGAGGAAAAAAAAAAAATAAGATTAGATGAGATGAGATGAGATGAGATGAGATGAAGTATTTTTTCCATCCTCTTTTATTCAGTGTTTGCATCGAATAGGGTACACGTTAGGGATACTATAAACGTACAGTTTATATCTCTCCAACAAAAATCAAGCGTTTCGCTTACAGAATATACATCGGCTATTTAACTTCCAACACAAGAACCCCACCGATAAAATTCATCAACGTCCCTCATAAAATTATGGTTATTGAAAAAGGAGCGGACAGTTTCTAAATGCCAGCTGAAGACTATCATATGTTATTGTGGGACTTACTCTTGAATTTCCAATTTTCTTTTCGACATGTATAATAAATTTATATAAAAACTCATTTAAGTTGGGTAACTCAAAATTCAGTTTCTTGTTGAACAAATAAAATTTTAGATGAAAAATCAAAAAGTTATATGGATGTCTTGAGTAGAACTTATACCCAAAAAATAAGTCTTCCTTGGAGAAAGTAAACTGTCTCCCCAACATGCTTTGTTCAACGTCTAAAATAAAATTTGAAGTGATGTTACATTCCCAAAATAAGTGTTCTATAGATTCGTTCTGTTCTTTACAAAAGGTACAGAATGGGCTGCCTACAATATTCATACGATAAAGGCGGGCATTAGTGCCTAGAATACGATGAATAAACCGGTATTGAAAGTAGAGAATCTTGCTTTCTTTGCATGAGGTGAAAGGAATTTTACAAATGGTTTGCCATTGGGTTGGTTTGCCATTAGGTTGAACTGAAAAACTTCGTTCCACTTTGAAAAAGCAACAGAAGGTGTAGTGACAGTTTCAATTAATTGCCTATAGATGTAACGGGATGCATACAAAATATCATGAAGTTTATCTGCCAAGTCATTTAAATTTTCATGATTTAACACATCCAGACTTTCAATCCAAACTCTAGGAATAGCGGATAAAATATCATAAAAAACGGTGAAAGGGAAAACATCCAATGAATATTTTTGTTTAAAGTATTCAAAGCTAAGAGGTCTTTTGTTATTGTCATAAAGATCATTAACCCTTAAGACACCTTTTGCATACATATAATCGTAAAATACAATTTCATTATTAATTCTTATCGATGAATTATTCCATATTATTTCGTTATCATAATTTTCTGCTGGATTTCGAAATGAGTAGTTTGACCATGCAGCACAAACATCGTAAATAAAATGATTATTAATTGCTAAATCTTTCGCCTGGTAATTACAGTGAAATAATAATTGTTTCCCATATTTATGCAGGTAAAAATCAAAAAAGAGTTTCCAGGTAGCAGAAGTATCATCAGTATATCGTTTAACCCATGTGCATTTTAATGCACAAATAAAAGAAGTAATGTGAGTGGCTCCCAAGCCACCTTGATCTGTTGGGCAGATCAAAGTAGTTCTTTTTATTTTATCTGGTTTACCACCCCAGATAAAACGGAACAAACGGGTTTCCACTTCTTTAATGAAATTTCTAGGGGGGTCAGGTAGTACTTGAAATAGGAACACTAATTGTGAAAGGGCAAAAGTCTTAATAATAGTAATTCTACCTATAGGTGTTAAATCCCTCGTTGACCAAAGATTTAACTTATTTTTAAGGCGAGAAAGCTTGGGGATGTAATTCAGATGGAATAAATTATCTCTGTTATTGTCAAAGGTAATACCCAAAACCGTAACAGGGCCAAGAGTCCAAGCAAAATTGAACTCGTCTAGGAAAAGTGGCTTATTACCAGCTAATGGGCCTAAAGGAAAAACACTAGTTTTTTCATAGTTAACTTTTAAACCGGAGGATTCCTCTAGTAAATGAAAGATTTCGGTTACAGCACGTAAGCTATTGTAGGTACCATTGATAAAAATGGTGGTATCATCAGCATATTGGGTTATTCTAATTTCCTTTTCCATAACAGATAATCCTGTTGACAAAGGGGAATCATTAATGCTGATAGCCAAAATTTCGGCACATATTATAAAAATGTAAGGGCTAAGGGGACACCCCTGTCTAACGCCTCTAGATATATGAAAATATGGGGATGAATAGCCATTATTACAAACGCAAGCTGAACCGTTGGAATATAGTGTGCGAAGCCAAAATAGCTAAGGTATTTAAAAATAAAAGCCCATTCCAGGCGATCAAAGGCTTTTTCAAAATCTAAAAATAGTAAAAAACCAGACACGTTAAAGTCCTGGCAGTAATCGAGACAATCAAGTATCAAACGAATATTTTCCCCAATGAATCTGTTTTTAATAAAACCAGTTTGATTTGAGTTAATAATAGACGGGATTACTTTACACAAAGTACTTCCTAAATTTAGAGAGTCGTGACAAAAGCTTTAACGTAATTCGCAAACTTAAGTCCGACGATGGAACCGATATCTGTAACAGTGCAGCAATTATTCGTACTTTGGCAACTTTCTATAGATCTTTGTATACTAGTAAAGGGTGCAATCCTTCTACTATATTTGGTAATAAATGTTGTAGCAATCCTTTATCCGAAGAGGAGGCTGAGAGTTGTGAAGGTAAATTTACTCTTTAAGAATGTTGGGAGGCTCCAGGGAGTGATGGCCTTACAGTTGAGTTCTATAAGACTTTCTGGCATAAGATAGGGAATCATGTACTTAATTCTCTTAATTACTCTTATGACAAGACTGAACTTCCACACGAGCAGGGGCGGGGGTTGATTACCTTAATTCCGAAGCCACAGAAAGATCATACTTTATCATTATTAAACGTAGATTACAAAATTGCCGCAAAGGCTTTAGCTACTAGACTTAAAAATAAAATAAAATAAAATAAAACAAAACAAAACAAAACGAAACGAAACGAAACGAAACGAAAACAAAACAAAAACAAAAACAAAAACAAAAACAAAAACAAAAACAAAAACAAAAACAAAAAACAAAAACAAAAACAAAAACAAAAACAAAAACAAAAACAAAAACAAAAACAAAAACAAAAACAAAAACAAAAACAAAAACAAAAACAAAAACAAAAACAAAAACAAAAACAAAAACATCTTGTGCAGGTTTACAACGCAATCATGGCTACCGGATCTCATGTTCCATGGGTCTTTCAAGGGCTTCGCCGGTTGCCTCCAATTCCACGAAACTAATTATATTGGCAGATAATTTGTCTCAGTCGAGCCCAATATTGAACAATTCAATTACTTTGGACTTTGCACCGCCCTTCCCGACAAAAGACTTCCTGGTCTTGCCGGCTAGAAGTAAAGAAAATTCGAACGGTTTAAAACTGAGTTCAAAAACAAGCTTTCGTGTCATATGAAAATATGTCCTTGCCTCCATTCGTTTATTCAATTATTTGTGTACTGTGCCAATTGATGTTGGATTCGCAGAAGTGCAAAACTTCTGAATTATGGTGACCTGGAAATTATTAAAAGAAAAACTCCTAAACAGAAACTGATAAAACTTTGTGGACCCTGTTCTTTTTGTTATGGTTCACACCAAAGCCGAAATCTGTTGTACTTTGGTGGAGTCGTTCCACGTGGATATCTCAAAACGAATAAGGGAAAATTTTACACAAACAGAAATCCAGAATAGCACCACTATTGTTACCGAGATAAAAAAAATTTGAGTTTCACCCCAAAAAGCAGTTAATTTCGACCTTTAGTTGGTTTTACCTTGGCACTCAGATTATGGACAGAAAACGCATACTAATTTTATTAGACATTGCTGTTCATATAACCATGCAAGCGTTTAAAAAAATAAAAAATGATTCATGCTTCAATAATCTTAACGGACGGAAAACAAAAGCGTGTTTATTTTTCTTCTCTGTAATTTAACTGTTTTGGATAAAGCCTTCTGTCAGCTACACAAACGTCATTTCCTTTTGGACATTCCGACAAGCTTGTATTTCATTTTCGCAAGAAAATTGCGCAAGTCTATCTTATTTGCCAATAGTTGAGAGTCTCCCTGATAAAATGAAATACACTTACTTGATTTTGTTTTTGTTGATTTCTTTGCAGAGTGCAATCATTCACTTCACCAACGGTGCTCATTACCAAACTTTTGGGGATTTCAAATCTGAAGTGTCAAGGGATAAAGCCAAACAATGCTTTCCAAAACGACGTGGCCGGGCGGTTAAACAGGAATTTCAAAACAGAAAATAATACACCGCCGTCCACAACAAGAAAGACGACTGATTTCAAAGTCACGTTGATATGGTGAAGTTCGGTAATTTTTACCTTTTTTGTTAATGTCCTTGCTTAACTCGATAGTTCATGAATACATCAGTTTATTTGGCCAATGGAAGTCATCAGAGATTTTGCAGCGATTTATACCGGATGGTCTACAGTCTAGAATAAGGGGTTTCGTGAAGATTTATTGTAAACCTGGATGCCATTCATAGAGAAATTTAACTGAGCTGAAAACAACACGGCGCTGTCAAGAACTAGAAGGTTTCTCAACGGATTTTTAAACTCTGGTTGGCTAGCTTTACTCCATTTTTGTTCATTTCCTTGCGTATTTATGGTACTGGACAATTGGTATGGTAAATGGAAATCACCAGATATTTAGCAGACTTTTAAACAAGATCTTTAGCGGTCTAGAATAAAGATAGTTGCAGGAAGATTTGTTGTAAACTTCCCTCGAAAGAAGAACAAAAACGAAAATAACGAGCCGATATCTGTATCCTGGGTAAGAAGAACATCTGACAAGAAAATTTTGATTTTTATTTTGAAAACCAAATTTTTACAGGACATTCTTGTCTGAGACTTAAAATGTCGCATTTTATTTATCAGATCTAAAATGGTAGAGCCGCAATCATTTTTGGTTTCATTTTTGTGTTTCTTTGTGTCTTGTTTCTCCGAAAGCTAGACCGCTTTCACACTTGAGAGTTGATCTCGAGGGGGGGATCCGGTCCGGATCAGATCCTCCCCTCGAGATCAAAGGTTTTGCTTTCACACTTGATCTCCCGCGGTGAATCAAGCCCCGATCAAGCGATCAACAAACAGGAAGCAATTAACCCGCCTTATCCTCGTAGTTGTCTGAAAGTCATAGGTCATGTTGATCTCGGGTCACCTTGATCCTCCGAGCTTTCACACATGGTTTTTTGATCCCCTGCGCGAGATCTGATCTGCCCCGGTGGGTGGATCAAAATCTCCCGATCTGATCCTGAGTGCGAGAGCTTTCACACTACAAAGTTGATCTCGATGGGTGGATTAGATCCGGATCTGATCCCCTGCCTGAGATCAAGTGTGATGGCACCCCTACAGACTTCACCTTGGGTGCTTTCACATTTGATCTCGAGCAGGGGATCAGATCCGGATCTGATCCACCCCTCGAGATCAACTTTGTAGTGTGAAAGCTCCCGCACTAAGGATGGGATCCGGAGGTTTTGATCTTCCTTCATGGGCAGATCAGATCTCGAGCGGGGATAAAAAAAACCGTGTGTGAAAGCTGGGAGGATCAAGGTGTCCCAAGATCAAAATGACCTTTGACGCAACTTCCTGTTTCTTCCGAAAAATACAACACGCTCAAACGCGCGGAGTCGCTGCATGCGGCACAGCCTGCTCTGCAATTTTCCTTGCAATGAAAACATTTTCGTCCTCCTACGAAGTTTCAATGTGCCATCGACTTAAAGGGATATTTTCATCATCCCAAACAGTTCCAATTCTCCCAACCTACTTACTTCTAGCCCCTCCCACATTTATCTAAAACTCATCTTTATCCAGACACAATCCTTCTTTATTGCTTCATGGCTTGTCCCAGTGGCCATACAAGTCCATAATGTGTAATCAAGACACTCTCAGTGCCCATGCTGTGTGATTTAGCTATGATGCAATGTTTGATTGTGATGCCAATCAAAGAGCTGTACCAATTGAGAGTTTTGATATATGTATACTGAAACTGTAGTTTGGGGTGACGAATGACTGCCTTTAATACATTTCTACGCACTCCACCGCTTCGAAGAATGTGTTATCCACTGGAAACAATTTCACATATATCCTTCAGTATTTTGTCTGGCTATCGGCCAATAGATAAAATCATTGCCCTTTCATATGAAAGTAATTTTTCTAAAGTCCTCCCGACCCTCTGGGAAAGGGCCGTCCGGTGGAAGCAAACTTTAAGCGTCCCAAAGAAGCTACACGTCCACTAAAGGACAACACTTAATGGCCAACCTCACCGCCCTCAGACCATTTACATCATTGGTCTGTCATGTATGTCTGCATGTAAATGTCGTCCTTCTGTAATTTTAAATGATTTCGCCGATAAATCTTTTACCAAAGAAGTCCGAGGTATATTATATCAATTTTCAAATTAAGTTACTGTGCTTCAACTGAGTCGATTTGTCGCGCCTGTAGTGACTCACTTTAGATAAGCGAGTCACCGCTGGCACGAACTGATTCAACTTTAATACAGTGACTCACTTTTTATTTGCTGCGAATATGTATAGGAGAAGAACCAATCAAACCAATATGAAGCTGATTCCAACCAGAGTTTATGATAAAACTGAAAATTGTGTGACCTTTGTCATAATGTTTTTTTTGTCTTTTTTCACTTTGCAGGCGTATACCTTCAACCTTCAAGTCCTTGCCTCATACGACATACAACACGTCATACCAAGATGTGGTGCTGTTAACCTCTTTGGCATTAACAGACGAGACATTGGAAGCTGAATTACAGGGTGCCCAAAGGGAATAGGTTGCTACATCACGCGAAACGTTTTAAGTCTTTTTACCTTTTGTTACTGGGTTGGCGGAGGAACACGGCTTACTGATTCTACGTCTCCACAAACACAGTTTTTTTTTTTATAAATCACATTTATCTTCGACACGCTCTTCATTGAACTCACACAGGTAAACAATATTGAAGAGGGGGATGATAGTATGATTGCGATTGGACTTGGTAATGACGTCATGATTTACCAAGTCAAGGTTATGTCCAATTTACCGAAAACGAACCATTGGCAAGACTTCGACAACATTGCCGGTCAGGTAACAAAAATCACCCATTATCCTCTGCCATTAAATTGGGGTTGTTTAACTGGTCGGTGCACAAATCAGTTCTGATAAATATCCTGCGAAATAAGAGGGGAGGGTGAAGGCAATTGCATTGTGACGTCATATCTCTTGGCTAAGAGGATACCATCTTCTATGAAGATTGACACCGATATTTCGAGACGGATGAGTCCATTTTTAGATGAAACATGTTCCACATAAAAGTTTTGGGACCGATTTGATTGATTTAAGTTTTTAAGTTAAACAACGTTGGACAGTAAGCATAATGGAGTTAATTCATACTTTGATATATCCTCAACTTACGGTATATTGGTCCCTAAGGTCACGTGTACACGTTATATTTTGTAATAAACTCACAGTAATGGTAAATCCACTCATTTTGAGTTGCTCCCTTTTTTCCTGGTAGTGTAGATTTAATGTGTTTTTTACAATATAAATAATGCTCTCTCCGGCCGGTTTTTTGCTATTGCTGTCATGCATCCTGGCTGTACCCTCTTGCATCGCTTCTATTTACCCTCCAATCATGCATTGTCTTGTTCTAGTGTTTAATAACCTAAAACATGGATTGAATTCAAAATATAGGTTACAGTCCGAGTGCAACCTCGGGAGATGGAGATAATGCCCGAAACTGCATTATTCGGTAATATGGGCATGGCATGTTTAAAGTTGTTTAATTAATCTTGTCAATGCATGTACAACATGTTTTTTTTTTCTATTTAAAAGCCTACAAGAAAGGAAAATTCAGTTTTTTGATAACGACAATTTTAGTAAAAGTAAAATTTGGAGTAAATGATAGCATGACGCTTCAACCATTGAAAACTTAAATGTTTTTCAAACGCTGTTAGACGCTGGAAAAAGGTCGTGGTCGGCTCGACTTGAACCAATTGGCTGGAAACTGGGTCGTAAAACTGGATATTTATGATAGTATTGATTTTAATGCAGTCTCCAAGGCCGTGGAGCCGCCAGAATATCAAAATTTTGGAGGGGAAAACTAGGGGCAGGGAAATTTTTTGTGGGGACAAAACTTTTCGGGCACAGCGCGACACCGAGCCCAAATAGCCCATTCATATGGGTTAGGATCCAGAGGCCGGGCCCCGGAAGCTCCGAGGTTTTAGCCATATCTTTGGATGGAAAATTAAGTCTTAAGAGAGTGTTGGATATTGAGTGGTACGGGATCGAGTTCCAGGCGAAAAAAAAGATAGGAGAGTTCAGTTGATTTTAAAATATTTATTTGATGATTTTAGTTCCACAAAAAGATGATTAAGTTGAATTAATTATTCTGCCAGCCTAATACGATTCCTAAGATATGTGTATCCCTCTGCGTCTACGGCACGAGTGTCCAGCTTGCGGGCTCGGTCTTGTGAATCGTGCGAGCTCTGAACACATGCAGTCCCCCTGATTGGTCAAAAGTTATGACGCACTCATATGAATAATTATTATGATACAAGTGACCGATGAGGAGGCTGCAAAGGGGGAAATTGGCCACACCTCGAAAATATGGGTTACAGCGTGCACGTGGAGCTACGGTAATGTGATATGTCACGTCCACTGGTAACACGTGACGGGAAACAGGAAGGGCCCTGGGAATCTAGAACAAAGGGAAGGGAGCGTTGCTCGTAAACAACAGGATGGCGTCTGGTAAAGGTCATGGAGAGTGCACCATACTATATGACAAGAGGTATATTTTTACTGATTTGGTTAACCCAATTACTAACTGACTTACCTCGAAGGGAAACAAGTGGGGGAGGGGTGAGGACCAAATTTTGGGTAGCATAGGACCCCTTGGCTCCATTAGCGTAGCCACTGCTAAAGGGGTTTATCAGTATTTGCGCACAAGGGACAGAGAGTTTCCTGACTGGGTGTAGGCAATACCTTCTCATGCCCCGACAATTCGTCAAAAAGGTGAGGAAGCACAAATTTTGGTGCTAGCAGAGCGCAAAAACTTTATTGGCTTGTAAAAAATAAGATAAAATCAGTTTATTGGAGAAATTTTAAAAAACGGATATTTTGAGGAAAAAATCTGAAAATTGGGTCTTTGTTCGAGGGCACTATAGTAGGCCCATCATCCTTTTATATATTATCTTTAAACATTATCAGATTTAAAAATGGCTGAGGATATGATTGCGCGATCGCAGGCTCCTTCCCCGGTCCCGTCCCAGAGTCGTATATACAGCGAATTATGCAAAGCAACAAACGTTTTGGAAAAAAATGCGACCCCTCAGACAGACAATGGAATTTCCCAAACCGGTAAGTAGAATCGAAGGGGTTGTTCTTTTACCCTGCCGGACCCATATTTGTGTCGAGTTGGAGTGGGTTGTGGTGGGTGCATGCGTGGTCAAGCTATGTCCTCTTGAGCTACTCCCCTTGGTAGTGTCCGCTCCATAGTACCCTGTCCCATGTCCCCAATGTCATATCAGTCCCATTTAGTTTAATTCGTCTTATTTGTCATCTGTTTCATTCTGCCTCCTCATTAGTCTCTATTCTTTAATCCTACGTATCATTGGTTAGATGAGATTTAGCGTTTAGCGACACACCAACACGAATGTATTATATAGTGTCAGTCAACTCAATAACAAGTTCAAAGTTAAAATGGATTTTTAAGTATTGTTCCAGCTCACATTTGGTTTCCCTTTAGTCGCCTCTTACGAGAGGCGGGAAATACCGTGGGCATATGCAACCCCCAGCCCACAGGGCCGCCGTATCAGTGGCCCCCTAACTCGTTGTGGTTAAGGTTTGCGGTAGCCGGATATGCCGGACCCAGGGAGGATGGAACAATCCCATGGCCACTATGCAAGGCACTAACAAACTGAAGTTAAGCAGTAGGCCTACCGTATATAGGAAGATCACAGTTAGGGGATTTGGTATTTTAGATTTCTAGGGGAGCAACATGGCTGGTAGACCTCACGTGATACAGTGACCAATAATTACAACCGTTTCTGCATAGAATCCAGGTTGGCAAGACTCTCTGTATATACTGCTCTTCTAAGACCTCGTATATAGTTATAGGCCTAGTAAGAAACTCGGGGGGGGGGGGGGCGATACCCTTTCAAGGACCAATCCCAAATCACAATCACGGTTCATGGTGCTATCTTTACAGCAATGTTTTAACAGCTGAGTAATTCCATGACAGACATCCCAATCAAAAGAAGCGGCAAAATGGTTCAAGATTTTCACTTTAATTAGTTGGATTAAAGAAATATGTAAATGAATAACACTGTATTTATACATGTTCTAAGCTTGTTCCAAAAACAGAAAGTAAGATTTTTATGGGCGAGTAACGTTACAACAAATGAAACTGTAGAACTCACAAATTCTACTTCACCTTTACATTTGCAAAATGTGCCCCTGTTTAACCCTTTACCGTTGTGCTCCGATCGGGGCATATTTGCGCGCCTCGGGATTGGGCGGAAAAGCGGACGTAGCCCGCCCCGCATCGGCTTCCGTAGGCCATTGACCCCGTGACCTTAAACTATTGTCTCTCTCGCTCTTGTGGCCGAATTTTCGGGTAGCTACTCGCAGTTTCGAGCTCCGCGTGAAACAGTAAAGATGTGTGACAGCCGAGCTCTCCGCATGGGTCCAAAAGGACCCAAACAACGGTAAAGGGTTAACAATGCAGGCAACGACAGGTTAAATACGTTTTTGCTGTTGTATATTCGTAGAGATATTTTTCTAAGTCATGACAAAAATCACAGATATTTTTGCAGCGCGATTTCTAAGATGTATCCTTCTTGCCAATCCTTTGAAAGACTTTATCCCAGACCAGCGATCAGGGAGGTGTTATCAGGAAGGTCTAATAACTCATCCCTGCTCAGACAATGTTATGGAAGGGTTATTAACCGTTTGTGATTTGACTTTTTGGGGCGTTTGCTTATCACACATGATCTAGTTAGGCACCATTACCACAGACATCAAGAGTATAAGTAAATTTGGGAAAAATACGCCTCCGGGGTCCCCTGGGATATACGAACTTGCGCTTCGCTTGTAATTTCCACGATTTCAGTAGATGTCTCAATGTCAAAGGCACAGCTTGGGGGAGGTGGGTGGGTTCCCAACCCTCTGACATCGATTTCCAATTCCCCCAAAAGGAGTTAAAATAAATATTCCTGTAGGACTTCATATAATTTTCCATATTTAACCTCTATGAAAAAAATGTCTTGAAGTCATTTCGCCTCTTTCAGTCCTTGCCTGGCTACGTTAGACAATGGTAAATAATTACGGTTTAGAAATGCCTGTCAATCAACTTGGCCTCAAAACTTTCATTCGGAACCGGTTTATCCAAAAATAGAATCATGTCTAGAAAAATTCCCGTCATGTTAACAATGTTCATAGTGGTTGGAATTCTTTTGGACCAAATGCATGACGTCACGGTACAAAGGTTTCCACCTACGCTTCCTGTTTCACACCGATATTCGTTTATAATCTTACAGAAGCTAATATGAGATCCCAAAATGTTGCAACCCCAATCGAATGGCAGAGGATAGTCGGTGACGTTTATAACTTCACCGGTAACTTGGTCGAAATCTTTCCCAACTTCCCCTCTCCCATTACATTCGACGTCATTCTGCACTTAAATAACCATGACGTCATCGCCAAGTCGAATCGTAACTAAATCGTCATCACTCTCTTTAATACTATCCACCTGTGTCACGTCAGTAGTGCTCATGCTGTAAGAGAATGTGACTTTCTTGGTACTGTTTGAAAAGCGGCAGAGAGGCAAGATCACGCGTTCTTCCGTCATCTCAACGGAGAGCGATAAGAAGACCGAAAATGTTAAGAATGATGTGGAAATCTGTTACTTTAGGTCATGTGACAATTCCGTTGCCAATGTATCATCTGTAACGGTGGTGTAACGCAGTAGCACCTAAGCTTGGTATGAAACATTGTATGCTGAGTGGTGAGGCAAAGACTGAGGTAATTGGATGTTGACCTGTGAAAGATGTAAATGAAATAAAATAACCACCATAAAACTATCACGAAGTTGTTTAATTTTTAGACTGGGGATTATTGCGCCAGAGGATTTACATTATATTTGCCTGCCATGCAGTCTTACTTCGGGTAGATGGGTAGTTTAACTAGGTGTTTCTTGATTGGCTGTTGCCA
Source organism: Holothuria scabra (assembly GCA_037179385.1). NCBI lineage: Eukaryota > Metazoa > Echinodermata > Holothuroidea > Aspidochirotida > Holothuriidae > Holothuria > Holothuria scabra. Next base: position 20,789,569 of record CM074195.1, on the reverse strand, counting down.
TTGTGTTGTATCGATTGTATTCTTTGATCGGGTTAGGAATTAGGTTGTTAGCCAGTTAGGAAATTTCTGGTTAAACAGTGGGCATCCCCCCTTACCGTTCTGCACCGAATCTATCAATATGTAGATAAAACATGAAGGTTTCAAAATGCACTAATTTTTGTAGATTTAATCTTTCATCTTTTCACCACAAACCAAGTTAAGTACGTTAAGAGAACTGGAACGGTTTGGGCTTAGAGTATAGGGCTCCTAAAGGGAAACACTGCTTCTATTTCACCAACGTAATTCATTGTTTTAAATTCAATATTTATTGATGAAGAAAGATAGATTATTCAAAACATGGCAACATGTTAGCCTCCATTCAAACAAATAAGTTTCTCACAGATAAAAAAACCCAACTATTTGTTGCTGAAGAACAGTTTGTTTACCCAAACTTAAATAAATTCAAATGATGCAGCTTCACCGAGTAACCCTTCTACTGGATTATGTTTTGAGGTGATGAAGTTATAGACAAATCCGGAGAGCAAGTGATGGTCTTATATCAGTCGGCCATAACTGGGATCTAGGCCTATCACTTTTAATCTCTCAATTACCTTGCTTAACTGTAGATGGTTAAACTCTATATTGTATCTTGATTCCTTCAATTTCACAGAATATCATGAGGATTGATATTCATGTAGACAATAAATGAAGACGATTTGGCTGATGGACCCCATCAACGGTACCTCGCGGAGCGGACTCGGTTTGTTCACTCTCCCTTTAAGGCTTCGCAAACCACCTGAACAAGGAATATGTTCTACAGCCTGCTAAGCAGGCAACATTAACGGCTGTCTACAGTCACTAAACACAAGCGCAGATCGAATTCGTCTATTACCGGCGTATGTGACTGGTTGGTTTGATAGGCTAATACCTAAAGCCATTTCCTCTGTAAGCCCTTTAAGCCCTGTCCACGCTATGCGACACGACTTAATGCAAAAAGACTTTTTTGTCGTGGTGAGCGACTGACGAATACTTTTAGGAGCATACAGTGTCCACATTATGCAACAAGTCACAGGTCCATGAAGTGATTAAGGCAACATTCTAACGCAGAACTTCCCAACTGGAGGCGCGCGCGCCATTTGTGGGGCTTCGAGAGGGCCCAGTTGGCGTGCGGCGCTCTGCCATGAAAAAAGAAAATTATTAACAGAAGTAAGGACAGACAGTGAATATAATTTTCATTCTAAAAATAGACATACAAAATTTACTTAATTACATACATAAAGCCTTTACTAGTTAAGCTACTGCATATGGAAAATAAAATAAATTAATTCCTGAATTCCAATTAAAACTTCATAATGCACAACATTCTTGGACCTCATACCTCTTGCGTGACCAGGGGCCATGTCTTGAAATCATGTATAATAGCTCCGTAATCATACCGACCCCAGTGCAGCATCAAGTGAAAACATTGGCGACCGTCAGGTATTAATAGCTTTTGGACTTTAGACATAGAATCTACCACTGTAACAAAAGGGTATATTTGCCCTTTTAAAAGGGATATTCAGGGAGGTTCCCCCTCATGGACCACCTCATTTTCTGTACGCTCCGCGCCAACCATGGTGGCGCCCCGCATTGAATAGTCAGCCTACTGTCAGTGGCGCTTGAATCCCACTCAATACCACAAAGTGGAACTTCAATCAAAGTAGTTGGCAGGACGTAAAACTGCATCCGGTTGTGGAGTTTTTTTTTAAACGTCGGGACAATGAGGTTACCCTTTGCCACAACTGCTTCCAGGGCACCCTTGGGCAAGGTGCACCTGTATTTTGCCCAGTTCAGTTCGGGTCTTCGAAGAGAGCGGGTGTGCCTGTTCCCCCGCGGGGCTCGTTCGATCTCTTCGGCGCTTTGTTTGGTTTTTGTTGGTTGTAAATAGTGTAAATATTGTAAATATGGCAGGTGGACCCCGGCCCCTTGTGACTCTTTCGGATGGTGGCCCTTCGGGGCAGTAACTTTTGTGTTTGTTGTGGCTCTTCGGAAGCAGTGTTCGTGGTTTTGTTTGGGAGAGTAGTGTTTCGATTTGCGAGTTCTGTTAAGACACTTCTGTTTAGACTATGGCTCTTCGGGAGCGATGTTAGTTTCGTTGGTTTCTGTTTATGAAGGTAATGTTGGTGTTCAGTCTTTTGGGTTTTCGGCCATATGTAATCGTGTCGCCGTCTGGTCGTGTCCGTTTTCGGCACATAATAATTATTTGTTACGTAAAAGACAAGAATGTGTTTGCCCATTTCGATTAACTAATCTTCGCGGGCTTCAATCCAGAAGTCCGTCATTGTTGTCAGTTGCACGTTTCAGTGTCATGAGACCGAACATGTTCGACCTCATGTTCATGAAACTGGGTTGCGCGTCTGCTTGCAACTATCAAAGCATTCCACACTTTGCAATGTGTCTGAACAATGTCGTTGCAATGAGTTGCGTCGCATCGAGTTACATTGTGTGGATGGGGCTTAACCCTTTAAAGTTGTTTGGGTCCTTGTGGACCCAGACGGAGGGCGCGGCTGTCGCCCATCTTTACTGCTTCACGCGGAGCTCGAAACTGCGAGTAGCTACCCGAAAATTCGGCCTCAACAACAAGAGAGATAATAGTTTAAGGTCACGGGGTCAATAGCCTACGAAAGCTGATGCGGGGCGTGCTACGTCCGCTTTCCCGCCCACTCCCGAGGCGCGCAAATATGCCCCGATTGGAGCACAACGGTAAAGGGTTAAACGCCCTATATCTTTCTTTTACTTTAGATAAAGTTTGTAGCCCGGTGGTCGTTTGGGGAATAATAAACGATTTTTAAGAATAGAATGTCTCACGTTTGTTTGTGCTACCAGAAGGGTCCGAAACGTACAGTCCGACTGTAGGTCTGACAGGAGGGCAGTGTGGCTGAAGTGAAAGTTACCAGCATAACACAGCAGTACTGCTCTCGATGCCAGTAGGGATATGTGCATTTGGTATGTTGGAAATATACACCTTTACCTTTATTTTTCTTGTTTAATTTAACAGCGCATTTATGGTCCCTTTTCCAGTTGTGAGTCACTGGATTTTTTAAACTAATCCGATGCTTATGCTCGACATCATGCACAGTGGCGTAGCTACTGGGGGGGGGGGGGGAGGGGGGCAACTTGCCCCCCTGGAAAATTTTGGGGAAAATTTGATGAAAATGGGGAAATTTGATGAATCTCCTTATTATTACAAAAATTTCACAAAAATTTCTCAAAATTTTTGTTAGAATAAGAAATTGTGAGACATTTCTCATACATAATTCGTATTTTCATGCAACAAATTAACTCAGATTTCGTTAGTGTCTCATGAACCGGCCCAATTCGCGTTCCACAGAAATGTCCTCGTCGCGTAGCAGACTGAATGTTCTCTTGTGCTTGTATACGCACGGGGGTTATGATCAGTGCATTTCAGTGCACAGGAAGCTGTTATTCAGGTGATACTTTGGGAATTCATCAGTAAAAGGATGTGAAAACTGACAAGTCACTACCGTAGACCCCCGAGGTTGTTATGTTCTTCTACAAGCTAGCAGTAGCTGTACGATTTTACTCTGCGTACATAACGATGGATCGGGCTGAAACAATCCATGGCCAACGATAAACTTGAAGTTAATCTAGAAATTAGAATTAACGGGAACCGTTGGCACACTTAGATTTTGTTACTAAGCCTAATCTTTGGAGACTTACAAGCTAGTTCGGGAAAATAGCTTTCTGCTCACTTTGAGTGTAACAATAAATGGACAATGAGTACCTTGTGGCCTTCTACACATAACAGACTGCTTTTCTCACAGGATATCCTGTGTGATCGAGCCACTATTAGGCCTCCTTAGTGTCGTGCGAAGAGGAGACCATTGGGCCATGCCCCCCTCACTGATGCCATTTTTTCTTTGTTCTTAAAAATACGTAGTCTAACTTTATTAACACAGATTTTACTTCAAAAGATAGCATATGTGGCACCAGAATGCTTATAAGGACCCCCAATTTTTCAAAATTTTTAAAAGGGGAAGGATTGTCCTTGCAAGGTCTTTCAGTGATGCCAATTTTTTTAAATTCCTACAAATAGACCTAGGCAAATTCTGTCAAATTTTAATTTTTACTTAAAAAGGTAGACTCTGTTTCCCACTGGTGGCATCGATAAAAAAGGCTACATGTTTAGATTCTCTTTACAAGCATAAATACGCTATTTTAACCATCTGAGGGGTCTGATTTTTCGAAATTTTCTTGACGCTCCGCGCCAGCCAGTGGTGGCGCTTCGCTCGGTCTTTTGGGCAAAATTACATATTTGGGGTAAAATTAGCTCTTAACTCTCTGATCACTTTGCAGTTTGCGAACATATTTTGAAGTGAGAATTTTATTGCAAACGACAAAAGAAGAAAGCGATTGGCTAGATTCTTCGTATTAGCCTGGAAAATGCTATTTCCGGCCATCTTAGGGGTCTGATTTTTCCAAATTTTCTCTACGCTCCGCGCCAACCAATGGTGGCGCTCCGCTTAGATAATCTTTATGACAAAATAACATTTTGTGACCAAGAAAAACCACAAATACCGATCAATGCTCTTTTATTTTGACTCCTAAAAGTGTGCAAATTTAATGACAAGTTTTACTTCTTAAGGTAGCATAAATGGCATAAGAGTGCATGTAAAGACACAAAAGTTTCAGTTTTATCCTCATGAACCACCACAATTCAACCTTTAACACTGTTCCTGTCAAAGTCGAAAATCTTGCACCATTTTGCATGTAGGCTACTTGAAAACGTCAAATAATTTCCGGACACCCCTCCCCTTAGACCATACTGCATGCCCCTCCCCCTTCAGAGAAATCCTGTGTACGCCACTGCTTTAGTACATACAAATAAACCAGATAGGCCTATTGCTTACCAAAATAATATACTTTGTTATTTCCGATTGCTCTATGTTATACTTTAAGATTAAAATGCAGGTAATATTACAAAATGTCAAGGTAATGTTGTTATACTTGTAAGTTTGCATATTTTATATGAAATACATACACATTGACCGGGAAAAGTTTTGGGGAAATTTCATACCTTTGCCCCCCTGGAAAAAATCCTAGCTACGCCACTGATCATGCACAAAGGTAGGATACATGATAAAGCCTTGGGTATCACTCCGACTTTACCCGAGACTTCCCCGCTGAGAGACGGGCGCTCTTCCACTGGAACAATGTCACTTTTTATGTGCCTACGCAGCATGTGAAAGCCTCATAAAAAGCAACCAAATGATGTGTGTGTGTGTGTTTTTGTTTATGTGAGCGATTTATGTGACATTACACTCTTTCTATTGATTAGTAAGTTGGATTATTGATTCAAAGAAACCAAATGGCGTTATTTCAGTCAATAACAAATCATGCTTGAACAAATATCGAGCAATTGCTAATAATCGATTGATCGTTTTGACTTCTGTTTCTATATGCGTGTTTCCCCTGCAAAAAAACTGTATGGAGCCAAAGTCAAAGGTGTGGGGTCGGGTCCTGGAGCGAAAGGGGGCATAACCCATTGGTGATATCTATAAGTTAATTACGTTCCACGGGAAAACATTGCACCATTTCCCATCAACTTGAGACCTAAAAGCCATTTTCTCCAAACGGTTATTAATTATTATTCCCTTTATATCCCTACACATGCTGCACCCCAAGCCTCTCCCATAACACAATCGCAAATAAAATAGCGTAGTACTCTCAGGTATTCCTTACCATCGCCACAGACGTCATCCTCTTTCCGGTTTCGGATTTCCCGTTCGAGCGCGTGATCTGTTCACAACAAATCTTCCAACAACCCCCTTGACTTTAAACCGGCGAAGATCTGTTAGAATTCGCCGTTGGACTTCACTGGTCGTGTCAATAAACGTACCCGAGAAAGAAATAAAAAACCACCCCTGCAAATGAGCCACTTAGATGAATAGCCGCGCACTTAAAAATTCGCTCCTGTGCCTATTCTGAGCCCACGTACCGGGCAGTTGAGCAATTCCGCGATCACGCCTTCGTACACATCCACTGTGAATATGGAACTTTTATGCACATATTCCTCCCTCTGCCATAGAGCGGGAAACGATTCTGAGAACCGTGCCGATTAAGGCTCTCTAAATGAAATCACTCTAATGTTCTCTCCGAATGATGTCATAGAGCTTATGTCAAGCCTTGATTGGACAACCATATCGAAAAGTTTTTTACAAAAACGATCATTTGTTCATTTTACACCAAAATTTCTAATTGTTCTAATTAAGGTTAACTTAATCAGTTATGCTTCAAAATGGTATATCGGAAATGTGTTTAGTCACTATTACAGAGGTTAAAATAAACAATGAATGAAATAAATTTACTCGTAAACGAGTATTAATCGCGTAAAATTGGGTGAAACTCACTCGTGAGTTACAAAGTTGCATAATATGCTAGTAAGTATACTGTCTTATGGTGATAAACTCTTCCACATTGAGTAGAGATAAGTTATTTCGGAATAAATTTACTCGAAAATCCGATATATTTATCAGATAAAATTGTGTGTGTATGTGTGTGTAGGTGAATGCAACCTATGAAACAGCAATTTTCATTCAGAATCCTTGTTTTTCGACGATTTCAAGATTTCGTAATGTCATAATTTTTGGCAATTTCCCCAAAATAAAGCGTCACTCATTTTTTGTCACACGAACGCGCTTACGACAAAATTATAGACCCAAATGACACCAACTCTTCTCCTCCTGCTACCATGCAGCTGCTAGAAACGCGTTTACCCATTTCGACATATTTGTATTAATCCTTAACATTATGTAAATATAGGGTAAAAAGCAAATATTTGCTTATAGACATCAGTTCCAATAAATTAATGTTTTACGACAGAATTAAAAGGTGTGCCCAATCCAAAAAGTATTCACTGTGTGTGTAATAGTATGAACATCACAAATCCAAATTTGCCTGACCTTAAATCACAACCCCGAGCACTATACATTAAGGGAAAAACCGAACAATAAACAAGCGCCCATACACTGTAACGCATTTGTAAGGTTAATAATCGAAACTTTTCGATATGACTAGTACTACATCTGTCCCCCATAACTACAATTGTATATATTCTGTATATAATTAATAACTGGAGAGAGAAGTCAATTTACAAACCACGATCGTGCGATGACCAACACAACTCTAGTTGTCGACATTACACTTACACAATTTAAGTCTTCAAAAGGGGCCCATTGTTCCCAGATTAGGAAGGACGGGGTCGTCAGAGAGCGCCACACCTACCGCTTGCTCTAAAATGAATATCTATGGTGTTTGTAGGTTGTAAGGCAGGCCTTTTTTGATGTTATTTCCCATGACTGAAACCCTCGGCCTGTTTCTCTGTTAACAATATAACTTGACCTCTAACACTATCTGATTAGCATATTAATGTGAATACTAATATTTCTCCGTATTTATCAGTTGACATCATTTTACAGAATTTAAGAACCAAATCTCATATCAGTTAATGACTTGACCGTAAATATATGGAGAAAACAAGAGTTTTGACAAATAGAGGGCGCCCTTTGAACTTTAAACGTCAAAATGGCGCAGAAAAGCTCGGATATGGCCCGTATACCCTCGATTTTCGAAATCAGCCACCCAAAATTGACTAAATTTACTTGGAGTTGGTCTCATAAATTTCGCTTTCGGGTGACGATACCCCCCCTTCTCCGCCTGGTCTATTTGGGGGTCTAATTAAATTGAGTCACTCTCATTATGACCAAGTAGGATAGTTATCTCAGTCAGCTGGAATGTCAGCAGTGCTATAAGTCAAGAAGTTGTAATAAAGCAAGGTGTATCAGTGACTACTATTTGGTCAAAATAAAGCTAATCATGTTTAACAATTGTTAATGATAATGCGTTCAAGTTGCATAACTGAATTACTGGTATTGCAATCGTATTCAACCTATTTTGTACGTATTACTTTGATGTACACTTGCCAATATACATGGGACTATACTAAGATACGTATCACAAGTTGCCTTTCGTTATGTGGAAGTGGGTATATTGATTGTTTTCTATGCGCAACTAGATAAATAATTGAGTGCATCATATCCAATGTTTACTTAGTAAGGCAAATCTAAAGAAAACTAGCAGCGAAGCCTGCAGATAGACTATCTAAGCACCGAACCATCATCATGCTAATTATGTCTTGCACGTCACATCAACACCTTTTATCGGACAAGCGTATCTGTCGATGTAATTACGGTTAGCATAAATTTTATTTTCGTAATCATGCAAAACGAATCAACCGAGTAGATAAAGGCGGTGGCATTTGAAGCGATGAAGCTTAGCAACCGGGAGTTCTGGAGTTCGATTCCTGGCCAGGTCAAAGTTAGGTGGGTTTTTCATCCAAGAGCAATCTACGGTTTTCCCATCTGAACTTGCCTTTCAAAAAAAAAAAAACCAAAAAAAAAAACACCAAATTTGATCCAAATCGTTGAGTTGGTTGCCACCCGACGTGAAGTTGTAATTCATAAGCCAGCGGCTTCTCCCACATTCGTGGTCGCAACAACTGCCCTTCAAAGCCTGATTATATATTTACATGCAGTTGTGCATTGTGAGCTCTTTTCCACAGAAGAGACTTCAAATAAATCATTTAAGAATCGGATGACAATTTTGTGGTGTTCTCACATGACGTCACAATGCCGGCAAAAAGACAACAATCACCAAGTTGGTCGCCAGGTGCTTCTCAGTTAACTATAGGTACGTATTGCACTAAATTTTGTCCGGAAAAAGGGGTGGAACTTGTGACGTCAATTAAAGCATTCGAATGCAATACTGGACTAAAATAATTTACCCTCTTTTGATATGTAAGGTTAAACTAAACCGGAACCGGACAATCATTTGACTGCCTCAAGTTTAGGGCAGATTGTGAGCCTAACTGGCAAAGTTTCTTGAGACCAAGGTTGAACAGAAATCTCAGAATGTCAAAAATGTCAGGCCAATGCGAAAATATTGGGTGCCTGTGCACAAAACACTCGCTTACGAACGGTGACAGACCCGTTCTTATCGGGGTAGGCCTATTGTGCCAGACTGGCCATTACGTTTACAGGCCATCTCGTAAAGGAAACAGTGAATTCGCGCCGCAATAAGTTCTCGTAAGACCATGTGATCATGAAAGCTGGATATTTCAATAAAGATCGGTCATTATCCACAAGCTAAAAAGACTGCACGTTGCTTACAAAGGTACAGTTACCCAATAAACCTATGTGTTTGCACTGTTGCAGTATTGCGCGACGACAACTGTTTCACTCCAACACGTCACGAGATTGACTCTTCGCACCGGATGTGACGTTCTTTGGACAGTCAAATTACAAATTTGACTTTCACAAGCATTCTTTAAGAAAACAATAAAATACATAAATGCCAAAATAAAGCTCGCTCATTTTTGGCCATATCACAACCAAAAGTGACCGTGAAGTCTCGTTCCCGGCTACATGACTCACTCTACATAATGAGCTCGATTGTAGAGAAAGCCACTCACTGAGAATCAAGAAACATTGAACGAAAGAACTGTCCCTCGAAAATGAGAAGCGCGCCTAAGGTACTGTCCATGACGTCATGGACAGTACAATAAATTGATGTACTATCATAGCTGTTATGAAAATTAAATCAGTTAAAAGCAGAAGTAAAGAGAAAATTGTATATAGTTTAAGATAAACAAGGGTATACGATTCCCGTCGAATGATGCCTCTCAATGAATTCAGCCTCAAAACCTTCGTTTGGAACTGTATCAGCCAAGAATGGAATCAGCTCTCGAAATTTCCCCGTCATTTTCAAAATCGCCATAGTAGTTGGAATTCTTTTGGAACCAAGGTCTGACGTTACAGAGCAAATGTCTCCACCGACCCGTCCTATTTCGCACCGATATTTATCTAAAACCTCACAGAAACTAACTTGGGCACCGAACACTTCACAACCCCAATCGAATGGCAGAGGATAATTTGTAATTTTTACTACTTGACCGGTAACATTATCGAAATCTTTCCCAACGTCCGTTTCCATTTTGCATTTGACGTCATCATTTACTTGATAAATCATGACGTCATCACCGAGTCGAATCGTAACCATACCATTATCCCCCTCTTCAAAACTGTCTACCTGTGTGACGTCACTGGAGCTTGTGCCGAAAAAGAATGTTAACTTCTTTGCATTATTTGTAAAGTGACGTAGAATCAGTATGCCGTGTTCTTCTGCCAGTCCAGTGACAAAAGGTAGGAAAACTGTAAAGATTTGAAGTGATGTGGCAACCTGTTCCTTCTGGTCATTTGATAACTCAGCCTTCAGTGTCTCATCTGTAAAGGCGAAGGAGGTCAGTAGCACCTCATCTTGGTATGACGCATTGTATGCCGTATGAGGCATTAAGTTGGTTAGTTGGATGTTCACGTCTGAGAAAAGAAACGAACACGAAAACAAAATCACAAATGTCGCACAATTCCACAATTTATGAAATTGATTCTTTGGGGGAATTTTTTAAAAATTTGTTTTGTTGTTTTTCTTAGTTTTGGTTTAAATGGTTTTCAAATCGTCTATGTTTCTGTTTCTTAAGATATGAGCAAAGTGAACTCAGTATTCGCAAAGGTACAAATAAAGACAGAAGAAGGGCATTCTGAAATGAATTCTTACTGGCCTCCCATTCAAAAGAAGGGTGTAAGGTCAAATCAAATTTCTATATGTTATAGAGGGATACTTATTCTCGGCAGAGACTTGTCCCGTTTCTATGCATTAAATGGTTGAAAGACTGAGACTAAAAAAACAAAAAGAAAAAAAGCATTTTTTTTCAGAGTGAGGAATAGATATAACCTATGCTGCCCTCCAATTCCTTTTTGGAACACAAATATATGGTAACTCCATCTGCTAATATCTCAAGAAATACATGTCCGGTTTGGGTGGGACTTCCATCAGTTTGTGAAGATTCATTTTCTCTATTACATATTTAAATTTAATTTTTCGCTTAATTTTGACCTTTCATTCTTCGTAACTCGTATTAAGAGAGCAAAAATAATGCATTAATTGCATTGGGGTCACATCTGGGTATTTTATTTAACATTTATATATGTCATCTAGAATTTTGGACAATGTGAGACTTAAAACCTCAATTATTTCCCGGTTACAACCATCATATTAAATTTTGTCAGTGTAATCAAGGGTCTTGGTATCTGTTCCCTGTGTAATTTAGGATGGGGGTCAGTGGCGTAGCCAGGATGAAATTTTTAGAGGGGCCCAGGTAACAAGTGGGGGGGGGGGCTGGTACCTTGTAGGGTAAGGCCCGCCAAGAACCTCTAAAAGGAGCGCCACCATCAGTTGGACAGGCTCGCACAATAAAATTTTGGGCTTTACAAACCCTCCAGATGGCCGGAAACGGCACTTCCCACGCTTTTTAAGCTGGATGTACCCAGCCTTGAAATACGAGTCTCATGTTTGCCACTTCTCAAATAATGAGAATAAAAAATCAATCTATTAAAAAATGGTAATACATACACTTTTTAGGGACCGCAAAACTGGGCATTTCTGATCTGTGGCCTGGGGGATGAGACTAAAGGGAACGGTATCTCCCTTTCCCTTGGGAAAAGTTGTTAACTTCAGGACGTACATAGCAAATGCGGCAATATTTGAATGGATTTCAGCGTTTAATAGGAAAACCAAAAGTAGGCTAGTTGTGTCCCCTTCTGAGAAACTTTCTTTGCGTTAGATTTCCTAGATGCAAAATAATGGTATGTTTTGCAAAACTTTGATCTGATTATAGGCCTACGTTTAAAGATTTTCCTTCTTAGGGAGCATGAAAAATTTCAAAATACTCATTTTTAATCTTTGTAGATATTTTACAAGTGACATACACACTGCCAAAGAAACAATGTTTTCCGGTTTTCAATGGTGTCTAGATGCAAAATGGTGCGGTATTTGTTTAGTCATCGGTACATAGCGTAGTCAAAATTAAAATACTAGGAGTAAATCTCTCAAAATATTTAAACCTCAACGCAGAAGAATGGATTATGTGGGAAACACATGAAATGCGGACCTTGCTGACATTTTGCAAATCCTCTCGGATACCAGTGTCAACTAGTAAATAGAGGACTTGTCGAAAAACTCGTTCTACAGTGGCACTTGTCATCGGCATGTGTGGGGCACGACATGGGCCCACTTGTAATTATTCGAAGGCAGTACCTTACCCTTACGGCATATTTTGTGTTTGATAAAGTATAGGAATGGTCGTGTAAGAATGGTCTCCAGTGTATGATTGCTTTTTTTTCAGTAAATCAACCAGCCATCTAAAAGGCAGAAAGGGTCTTAACCTATAACAAAGTCACATTCGAGTTTGTCGTCGAGACGTTTGTTTCATCTTCGAAGTAAAATGCCATAAGCGACAGTGCAGATTATAAACGGTATCTAATTTAGTGAAAGTAGGCATTTTGAAGTTATTTCTTGATATCATACGTGCCGTGCGCACAAAACGTGTTTGACACACATTCATGCATGTTTTCTTAACTGTTGCACATTTTATTTACTGTTTTTGAAGGAAATACTTCAAAGTTTATTTCCGTTCAAACATTTTTCTCAATTACTTTATAAGGGCGCAAAAAAATCTAGGGGGGGGGGCTGGAGAAAATATGGGGGACTAGGCCCCCCATACCCCCCCCCCCCCCCCACCGTGGCTACGCCACTAGGTAACGAAAATGGACTTCTTCACTTTTCTGAAATTTGAAAAAGTTGGAAAGTTTGCATACACTACATACCAAAATTAAAATGGAAAAACAGCCCAAATGGTAATATAACAGGTTTAGGATAAACCCTTTTCCCATGTAAAGTTTCACAACGTAAAGTTTCAGGGGACGTAAATACTGTTTCTCAAAATCTGAAAATGCCATTTCCCCCCATGTTTGTGTTAATTCCTCCCTTTGAACTTCTTGATACATAAAGCCATGTACAAACTTCAATAATTCACAAGAGCTGAGAGAATCTAACAAATGTTATGGGCAATATTCCCTTAAGTATAATACCAATGTTTCACCTGTAAATGGGGATACGAAAACTTACACGGGGAATACAGTTTTATTGGGCCCCTAAGGCAATGCAAAATTTTCGAGAAAAAATATATCATTGGCACATTGGCAGTATTATACATTAGAGATATTACTGAATTTAACCTAGCAATAAGCGAAAACCAGTTTTTAGAATGGCAGGCCTTAAAATTGCCTTAAAATTTGCAACGTTTTTGGTAACTTGTTATTGTAATTGATTCATCCAGATTGATAATATATTGAGGGAATAAATACAAATTTGTGTTGACTTAATTTTCGTCGAATATAGGAGCAGGGAGCAAAAACGCCAGGGCTCGATGTAAACGAACTGGTTAGAAACTGTGTCGTTAAACTTCATCTATCTAACTAACGAATCTAAGGAGGGCACATTGTCCGCAACCATCTTTGCTAAAATAGTTTTCCCTCATTTCAAATGTTTATTTAAAAATAAATTAAGGTCCCAGAAACAATAGTATCCTGGCACCTGCGTGTTAAAATCTGACTCGGGCACCGTAAAGTATGACATTGCGTTAATTACTCCGTAAAAATGAAATTTTTGTGGGATTTGCATATCTCTCCCTGGCCGTCCGTAGGCCACAACCAATTGGTTAGATGCTGAGCCGTAAAACTTCAGTATCTAACTTACCCTGGCCGCAGACAGCGTCTTGTTCTTTTCGGCTTTGAATTTCTTGTTCAAGGGCATCTCGGTTTACAACAAATCTCCCTGCAACTCCTCTTATTCTTGACCGGCGAAGATCTGGTAAAATTCTCTGCTGACTTCCATTGGCCATTTGAATTATCGGGCCAATCAAAAAAATAAACAAAAGTAGAGCAAAACTAATGAGTTTCATTTTATTAATGAGAGTATGAACAAGTCTGTCGGCGATCCTTCTTGTTTGTTCTTGAAGTGAAGACGTATGCTGGTTATGTGAAAGGTGTGTTTGATGATCGCAAGTAAGAATCTTCGTCAGCTGGGTTCTCACTAAGTATCGTAAACATTCCACTTTTCCACCCCAAAATTGCTGATGACCAAACTAAACAACCAGTGCGTAAAGTTAGTACAGTTAGTTACCGCGGTGTTACCAGTACCGTTATATACCCCATTTTATGGTTGTGTGGTAATATATTTTAATTAAAGCGATTTTAATAAAATACAGTGGAAGCGGCATAAAAAGCTCCTGAGGCTTGGACTGAATTACAAAATTTGTTTTGCAAACCGCTAATACTGACACTTTAGTACGGTTGTGGCACTTTTAAAAGGTCTCTAAATTGTGTTACATTTTCTCTTAGTTCTATGCGTCTTTAAGTTCTGTGCTTCATTTGCACATGCGCACATCCACCAACTCGTTGGGATAGGTAATTAAAAGACGCCCTTACGTAGACCAGGTCTTCAAAGGTTGAGGTGTCTTTGAGCTGCGAGTATAGAGTATACCAAAGGTAGGCTATACCCAATCTGTTTTAAATGACTACTTAAGGGCCGAACCTGACAAGGATGTGGACCGCATTTCGGACACCATACTTTTTCTTTTCTAGCTATTGCTACATAACACATTTCGTGTTATGAAAGGGATATTCCGGTGACAAATTTCAAGAGCTTCAAAAAATTAACCCCTTTTTTCTCTCTTTATTGTTGAAAATTCCATCCCAGTAGCACGTTGTGTGCAGAATTTAATACTTTTTACAATTAATTTTCAAACCACTGTAACACATTTGATGTGTGAAATTTGTGATGTCACACTGGCAGATTTATTGAGAAACCTTTGTATTTTTTCTTAAGTTCTCCCGACAGGCGCAGCTCTGGCAGTTCGTCGAAATCAAGTCTATTAAGCTGCTTTCCAAGAAAGCTACATCCACTGAAGGACAACGCATAACACTAGGCCAAAATCGTATAATGACGCATGCCTAAAAAGGGTTTTACGCGCTCTTTCGGCATATTAAAATATAACTTTCACACCACACTTTGGAAAACAAATCTAGTAACTTCATTTGGGTATAGAGTACCGAAGTGAAGTCGTTACTTCAGCTTAGTTCACATGGCGATGGTTCTACACAAACTTCGACCTCATTAGCCTAACGTACTTAACGCAATACCTTCAAAAATTGTGTTTTTCAACCGTATATAAAACCAAAAGACACAAAGAAAATCTTGATATGTATCACAATGGCACCTTTACTACCTGTGGAACAATAACGTTTTATTTATTTCTTTGGAAATTCCTGCAACTGACGAAAAACATAATAAATTGAGTGATGCATAGGCTCCCGGTACAAAGCGATGGGGACTTTCGGAGGTCTAGCCACTATACTTTATCGCTCGTTTTAAGGGAATTTCACTCTTTTTGGAGGGAACTTCACTCATCTTGGAGTGAATTATCACTCTTATGGAGTGAATTTACATTTTCACTCGATCAAAGAGTGAATAAGTTCACTCTTTTGATTTTAGAGTGTATTGTAGGATATGCATCGTTTAAAGCGATGGACGAAATGTACCTCTCATGGACTACAGACATGCAACCTGGACCAAGTAATAATTACCAGTATGTTCGGCCTGGGTGTGCACCCAACATCACTGATTTCTTTTTTGAAATGAGATTTACTTTAGTCGGTAAACATGGGCGTCACCAGACATTTTTAAAGGGGGTCGTATTTTGCGTGAAGAACGTTATTGTCGCGTTAGCGTCAAAGCTCGCGCGACAACGGCGTGGGGTCCAGGGGTTCGCTTAATGCCCCTTGCGGGGTCCTCGGGAGGCTACGAGAAGTTAGACATTTCAAATGGCTATAATGCGATGAAATATCGTTAATATAATTGATACTCTGGTAATGCAAAAGAAATGATTTCATAAAGGTTCAGAGCTGAACGTGAACCCATGGAAGAGAAAGCTTTAACCCTTAAAATGATAATGGCACCACAACCGAGAACTGAGAACATTTTCTTTTCAAGTCGGGTGCTATTGTAGGATCCATGGGCTCGGTAAAGGGAACCACCTTGAGTGGTAGCATTTGGAGGCAAAGGATTCTCTTGACAAAAACCTTTTAAAGCTCGTAGAATATAATGAAGTATTCAAGATTAAGGAGGTTAAAATAGCCAAGGCTTAAATAACAAATCATGACGAAATTTTAAGCGAATTGAATACTGCAATGCCAAGAAATTTAGAAAATCATTCAAATTTGCAAAGAACAGCGTCTTTTAAACTACTTAAGATATCAGGCTCTTTAGATCAGAACAGTAATTTGTGCACAATGTCATTTTACCAATGTACTTTTTTACTTTCAACCATTCTCCAGAATTCAAGAGATGAACATATCGTTCTTATACAATTTCAATAAAAATGATCCGTTTCTGTTTCTGTAAGAAAAGAAAAAAATCTCAAAAGCGGGTCGTTCGCACCACGACCCCCCCACACCCCGGTGACCCCCATGGTAGAAAATGTCGATGGGTTCATAGTGTATTACATTGAATGACACGTAACTTTGTGTAAACCTCCCTATACCAGATCTTCGAAACCATCTTAAACGTTGCAATTCGAAAGTTAATGGAATTTAAAAGAAGGGTTAAAGGTTACAACAGGATATGGTATATTAGAGGGGCACTTATCCTGAGCATTTTGGTGACATTTGCATTGAAATCCTTTGTCTGGTTCTCCAGATATGAACACCACGTAAAGTTTTCACATTTTCAACAAAAAGTGAACTTGAGGCAAGCACATATGACGTCACATCCCCACATTAATGGACAGTCTTTTGTTTTTCTTTAACCTTTATACTTGATTTTCTCCTCAACAATCCCATATTATTAAAATGAGATTGTATAAGTGGCATGAGAATTTTACAAACTTTGCATCGCCCACAGGGAGGTCATACTCCTAAATCTTCAAGGTCAACACAACAGTCTGATAAAGGAAAACAAAGCATTCCTTGTCAATGCGAGAAAGTGATGTAAGCTCTGCTGCCCTCAAACTCACTTTTGAACACAAATCTACTGGCTTCATTTACTGATATCCCAAGAAAAACATGTCCGAATTGAATGGAACTTTCAACACACTGTGTAGATTTTGTTCCTCTTTCACATAGGAAAATTAAAATTTTTCTTAAACTTCCCCTTTAATGCAACCTGCAAAATTGTAAAATACTTCGAATATACATAAAACCATATATTGGAATATCATTTATATTAAAGAATCCATTTCAATGCAATAAAAAAGGCCGAGGCGGATCGACTAGAACTAACAGGTTGGAAACTGGGCCGTAAAACTCTAAGTAACTTCACTGCAATAAACTGAAGAAGTTGAGCCTGTGATAAGGCAATAAGGGATTTTGTTCGTAAGGAACCAGTGGCTAAAATGTCGTCACACTTCGGCCCTCTATATCTCGAGAAATATATGTCCGATCTGAATGGAAATTTCACCACACTGTGTAGATTTGGTTCCTCTTTCACATATGAAAATTGAATTTCTGATGAAACTTCCTTTTTAAAATCTTTGATATGGACCCGCCAGGTGTCCCATTCCAAACATCATGACTTTACATTAGCCACCACCACTGAGGAAGGGAAGGGGTGGCGGGGGTTCCCTCATTCAAAGAAAGTCGTGTGTTTTAATCGAATTAATTTATACCCAATAAATGCACAGTTACCGTACTAGCTTATTGTTGTAGAATACAAATGACTGCAGTCAAAATTCCTTATTGGCATGAAACACTAAAACATCAGTTTTATCGGATGTAAGTTGGTCGCATACACTCATTTCAGTGTTATCCCCAAATCTTGATGAGCAGAATGCAATTGTAGTACATACAGGTAGTTAAACCCGTTCGTTTCCGACACACTGCGAAACGTTATACACTTTATATCCAGTATAGTTTTACAGCGTTTTTGCAATGGGGATTTTCACGTTTGTAAATGCATTTGCAGGGTAGTTACGTAATGGTTCTCCACTTTTTTAACAAATTTGCCACGACCAATTAACAGCAGGCAGCATATGAAAACTAAATAAAAATCTATCAGTTGTCGAACAATTTGAATTACGTTAATTTTGTTAAAGGCATATTTTCATCATCCCAAACAGTTCCAATTCTCCCAACCTACTTACTTCTAGCCCCTCCCACATTTATCTAAAACTCATGTTTATCCCGACACAATCCTTGTTCATTGTTTCATGGCTTGTCTCAGTGGCCAAATAAATCCATAATGTTTAATCAAGACACTCTCAGTGCCCATGCTGTGTAATTTAGCTATGATGCATTGTTTGAATGTGATGCCAATCAAAGAGCTGTACCAATTGAGAGTTTTGATATATGTATACTGAAACTATACTTTAGGGTGACGAATGACTGCCTTTAACAAATGAACTGCACAAAGAAGAAAGTAGAAATATGTGGTTTCGGCCTGCCATGACTCAACAAGCACAAACTCTGGTGCACCTGCTTTTTGGAAAGGAATACGCTGATATTAGTAAGGGTTAAAAAAAATCCTATTTCTTTAACCTATGTGCAGATCAGAGTTTTATTTACCCTACATAATGTGAAAGGGGGGTGGGGCAGTGTGAAAGTGGTCACCCCTTCCCCTTTGCTCCACAGCCTTGAAAATATGTCCTTGCTTTTTGTTGGGAAGAGGGCGCTATCCGAGCAGGGAGCTGAAAAGCAAGATTCCATTTTTTTAAATGGAAGGGTATACTGTAGGCACTGACGGATATACTGTAGGCACACGAAACAAGCGAATGAAAGAAAATAAAAACAAAACAGAAGATAAAAAAAGTCAAAACAATGAAGCAGAGGAAGAGAGATCACTAAATGTTTTCATTTCCATGTTCTATTGAATTTATTTGCTCAAATAACTAAAGGCACATTAAAAGGATCAATGATGATAAACTATAACAGCAACCTAAGGTCCCACGCGTTCTCTTTCTCACAGTTACTATAACATCTCCCTAAAACTTTAACTTGCCGGACACATGACTTCAAATTCAAATGACGACGAGATCAGAAAAGTGTAAATTTGTTTAGATAGTCACACTGCACCGTCCCTTCGAAAATATGCAACGTTTTGCAGCCAAGGATAAAATCAATACTCTGTGTGCCACAAGGAGAAGAAATTGCAAAAATATGTGTACCATGAGTTGAAACAAATTTGGAGCCCTGTCCACACTTTGCGATGCTACCTTGCAACTGGATCATTCAGACGCGCCGCAAAGTGTTGAAGCCTTTGGAACTATTCACAACGAGCCGTGCAACACAGTCTCATGTTCAGTCGGATGAAAATGAAACATACATCTGACGACAATGGCAAACTTTTGGAATGAGGCCCATGAAGCAGTTAATCGAAGTGTGGAGAACGTACGTAACAAACAAGGAATTAGGAATATATTTACTCGTCAGAATTTCGGGGGAACCTTCTTACATCTGCTCTTGGTTGCATGGTATGGGCATCTCTTAAAACTAGTTGTGGACGTCAGCAACTCACCACGACAAGACAGACATCGCATAGTGAAGACGGGGCTTTTAAGGTACAAATGGAAAGTGCTAATTTTAAATTTTCGACAGTAGGAAGGATTTAGACTTCCTGATTATCTTAACATATTAAGTTGTTGGAGAGGGAGGTGTGGCAGAGGTGGGATGGGAAAGAGTGACAGAGGTGGGGTGAGAGACTGTTGATGGCCTTTCACTATTAACTCTAAAGAGTTATTGGAGACGTGTCAGTCAGTTTTAATCTTTCTATCTTAAGCCCCTTCTACACTATGCAATGCGACTTATTGCAACAAGACTGTCTTGTCGTGATGAGCGACTGACGACTTACTAGTTTTACGAGCAGAGTGTCCACATTATGAAACAAGTCGCAGATCCACGAAGCGATTCACGCAAAATTCTAACGTTTAAGATACTAACAAGTTCCATTTTCAAAATGGATTTCCTAACTCTATCTGGACAGCTCCTTTTACGTAACTTTTCCTCTTTTTTGACAATACTGTACAATTTTTGACAATATTGTAGCACAATACAGTAGGTATCTGTGCATAGCAACCAAAGTGTTGTGTGCAAAGAAAATTGAAGTTTCCATAACAACTGAAGAGTTTAACCATAAAATTTGCAAAAATAACTAAGCAACCATCACTTTTTCAATGTGAAAAATGCAATTTCTTCTGCCTCCCGGCCAAAGAACATGCTCTCAAATTCTCAAAGACATTGACCACTGATCAAGTTGCATTACCTTGCTCTAAAGAATCTTCATTCACTGGCTGGCTAGTGTGACAATATCTCAATACATCTCACGTCTTGAGATAAAAATCACAACAGGGCAATTGCAACTTTCAGGCCTTCCCCGATCAGAGATGGAGAGAGTTTAATACAAACTCAAACTCACAAAAAAAAAAAAAAAAAAAAAAAAAAAAAATCGGATCGAAAGCCGATAGAAATTCCTTAAGTGTGTGGTGGTTTAACTTAGATGGAGTATTTGGAAACGTGTGTCAGTCTAACGCTATATATCTGATATGCCTTGTAAGAGCATGCCAGAGATGCACTTGGTATAGTAAATCTTTATTTGAATTCTCACTTGGCACCTCGCTTTCGATGACATCAAATTGAAAAAAGGGAGGTAGAGTAGCTCCTGTTACACACCAGGTACTAAGAGTTTTTGATTCAGCATTTATAGGACCGTGCATGTCCACCAGGGCATGCCCTAAAGCAATTATCTAAATGCAGGGGGTTTAGGACAATTGTGGGATTGGCTAGAACTATGTAGGTTGGAAGAATTGATACTGTCTGGGGTGATGAGTAATAAATATAATGCCTTTAAATACAGTTGATCTGTACTGTTTGACAAAAACTTTCTTGACTGGCTGTTGCTGTTGTATTATATTGCTTGCCTGTTTGCAACAGTTAGGAACTATGCCATTGACATTAGCCAGTTAAGATATTTCTTCTTTAAAAGTGCCCCCTTAGCCTGTGAATGAAGCTGAAGATATCATAATTTCAATTGATAAAGTTTAAATTTGAAGCATGATTTCAATGAAAAAAAAAGAAAAAAAAGAGGTAATAGAAATGTACCCAACCCTGACAAGTTTTGCTAATTAATGTAAGTTAAACTAATGGACTATTTGCAGAGACTGTACAATTTAGGGGACATGATATAAGGATAGCCACACTTTAAGATATCATGGTATACAACCGTCACTTCAATGTATGTAGAAAAGCCACACATATGTATGGTAAAATGTGATATGTTCTATTATCAATGCTATCCATTTTGCGATAATATGACCGCATAACATTTTTACCATTAATCTCTGATGCTCTCCATATGACCACTAATATCTGAACCAAATAAAAACAAATAATATTTGAACCAAATAAAAACAATGGCATATTGAAATGCCACTCAGTCTACAGCAGCATTTGTAATTTTGGCCTAACAATGTTTTACATTTCAGCTACTCTTCACCTGATCCCTGCATACATGTACATTGTCCCTTTTGGGAGAAAAAGGTGAATGCACTTTAGTCAATTTTTATACAAAGGGGTTGGGGGTAGGGGTCACACAATCAAAGTTACTGCCTTGACTGTAAGGGTTACCTGGTGCAAAATAAACCTCAACAGACAGGAGACATATTCTAATGATTTGAAATACCAACTTTACTCAAAAGTATTACACCTTATCTAAATTAGTCAACATAAACAACCACCCAAGACTTACTGTGAAGGGGGGTGGACCTTTCCTTGCGGAAGCTCTTGGAGGGAGTGTGGATAGCAGTTAAGAGGGAGAGTGAACAATATTATACACAAAACGTCTTAACATAAAGTGAAGGTAGTGAACCTAACACATAACATGATTCTCCTTTTCACTGACTTTAACTAAAGAGTGAGCCTAAATGTTAATTGAGTTGTATATTCAGAGCCAGATTTTGACACAGTTAAAAAAATTAGTTTCTGGGCCAGAATTAATTGAAGGCCATGGAGGCCATGGTCTTCATATTTTTGCCAATGGCCTTGTTGCCCTATAAAATTTAATGACAATCAAGGCCATTTGGCCTCCTTGCCCTACCTGTGAGATTACATTGTGGTCAGTACAAAATCACTTGTTTGGCCTTGATGCCGTCTCAGTTCACATGAAATGCCCTTAGAACTGATGGAGAAATGGCCTCACCCTGCTGAACTTTACTCCAGCCCTGGACTTTAAAATAATATTATGAAATACTTCATCATGACATTACAAAATTCTCAATTTAAGGATAAAATGAAGGAGAATGATTATTACAGCATATGTGGAATGGCTGGGAAACTGTTCAGAGGTACTTTTACTGTAAAGACATATAAAATGCAAAAAAAAATTGAAAGACTATAAAAAGCAAAATAAAAAGTAAAAAAAAACGTGACTGCATGAAAAATACATCAACCATGGAAACTCAAACATATTAAACTTTAAATATACTTTTCACAGCTCACACCTTGCCAAAGTCTCCTATGTATACTCTTTACAGAACTCACTGTAGTGAATACACACACACACTCTGGCTTTGTACTTTTGTTTTATAATTGTACCTGTAAGATGTATCAACATTCAGATTCAGATTTGAAAGTTTTTTTTTTTTGAATTTCAAGGGTGTCTTGATGCAAATTGATGAAATGTTTAAAGCAGAATCAGGACAAATCCATCAAAACCATGTGACAAACACATTAAATCCACACATTCTGTGCAATTTTAAAAATCTGCCCGGACACTCACCCGAAACTAGTAAAAGGACATGTCCATGTAAATGTGGGTGTCTGGAAACCCTAAAATTTCTCTACTTGTACATAGCACTTGTTGTATGACTCCTAGGAGTGTTCCAAACCATTGTATGTTGCATTATTGAGGTAAGGTATTATTCTTCATAATTATGTCAGATTCATCACAAAAAATATTTTCACATGATTTAAAGAGCAATTCAAAAATAGGAATTTACCAAGGTGAACTTAAGTCCAATGGGGGGATATTTAATGAACGCTTTCATAAACTAACAAAAATATTACACACCATTTCACAACTTCCTGTCCTCATTTAAAGCAACCAACTCTGCTGTCATAAATAGAATCTTGTAATTCAAGGAATTATACAAAAAATGGAATGATGTGACATTTCATACTAATGTAACACTAAAGTAAACTAAAATAAATCCACATTATTTCAATGTAAAAAAAAAAAGAATGAATTGAAATAATTACTAGAACAAATATCCATCTAAATTGTTTAAGTGCAAATTTACAAATGTAATATTGACCTCCTTGTCCAGCAATGTAAATGAAATTAAAAATTCAGATTTTTTCAACGATTGTAAATAAGCATTTTCCAGGGTTTCCCCTGGCATCCCTTCAAGGAGGCAGCCACCTCGCCTTTTTTGGCCTTAAACTTACTTTGCTGTACCTATCCTCTGGGTGTCGAGTGCACAGACTTCCTATACATGGACAGAGCATACTGCACGGTACATTGTTGCTACACACGTGTGAGAAAAAGCGCACCGAGATGGCCGTCTGCTATGTTTTTGTGTGAAACTTTGGACTTGCTCAAGTTTCACCCATATTTTGCAAAAAGTTGAAATATTTTTGAAATATGGCAAGGTTAGGTGAAAATCCCTTCATTTATTGCAGGAATATGATATTTTCTCCCATTCAAGTTTAAGTTTTGCTTAAAATATTACAGGGTCGTCATCAAAAAAGACAATTTATAAGTTCACGGCGGCCATCTTGGTGTGCCTTTTTTGTTCCAGTCAGTTGCGACCAGCTACGGATAGGACACACACTGTACATGCTATGTCCACGTATATAAGTCCGTGGTCCAGTGGCATTTAAAAGGGGCGTGTAAGCAAAAAGTTTATTTTCACTTGTGAAAGAAGAACTAAATCTACTATGTGTGGTGAAATTTCCATTTGAATCAGGCATGTATTTCTCAAGATATCAACCAAATGAAGTGACTCGATTTGTGTTCCAAAGTTAAATTGAAGGTAGCAGAGATTATATGTGCTTAGTTTCCCTTTGGTTTTTCAGACTGTTGTATTGATCTTGACATTAATAGGAATACGACTTCCCCATAGGGATTGCAAAATTTGAAAAGTTCTAATGCCCGTTTGGCAATTACATTTTGATAATATGGGACTGTTGAGTAAAAGATGTGCTGTAAAGTTTAAAGTAAAACAAAAGACTGTCCAGTTTTGTGGGGATATGATGTCACATGTGCTTGCTTCAAGTTCACTGTTTGATGAAAATGTGACCACTTTACTTGCTCATATCTTGAGAACCACACATTGGATTGCAATGTAAATTTCACCACAATGGTTAGAATAAATACCCCTCTAAAATATCAAAACTTTATATGACCTTCAACCCTTCTTTTAAAGCTAGGTCGCACTACAACAAACTTACCAAGACTTACAGTAACATTCTGAGCCTTTCTTCAGCCCACATGGAAGAATTACAATGAATCTTTCCACCTAGCTTTCCAACAACCATTTATTTTTGCAGAAACTAACTCCTTGAATGGGCTGAATATTTTGCTTTGAAACCAAAGTATTGTTCATGTATCCTTAGGGAGACTGTCTAAAACCACCACACTAAACAATAAATTGGGTGTATATTGCTCAATATTTATGAAGTCATGTTATACACCAAACAAAGAATTTACATTTAGCATTTGACTCCACCTGGTTGTTACTGCACTTTGGTACATAGTGTCACAAACTTGTGGCCTTGCCCTGTGCATTTAGGACAAGAAAAATCCAATGCCTTAGAGAAAAGTATGGTGACGATTAGTATCAATGTATAATTATTTAATTCAAAACACTTAATATTTTGTTTCCTTTTATAAACGAGAAGCTCTCAGTCTGAGGCTTCAGTTCAGACTTTTAGTTTTCACATCCTGTAACAGAAGACCTTACGTGTTAAGCCCGATGAGGAATTCTCTAGCAAATGCCGCCGACCGATGGTCTTTTGATGTAAACAATACTGAGTCAGATACCACAATACTAGATAACCGCTCTTTGATCCCGCCCACTTGGTCACACTAGCCATTTACAAAACTTGTGAAGTGTGAATAAACTTTCTGCACTGTCTATTGTCCATGGAGGAAGTTCTTTTATCAGGAGTTGTTCTCACCAGGGAGTCCTCGCAACTCCCTCTTCTCACTAAGGCAATGGAATGTTCTGTGACAAACTGAGGCAGCATAGCTGCTTACTCATTGCCAGGTGAATTGTGGGCTGATTATTTAATTAAACAGCATCATCTGACTGATAGCGCATGCTGGATTAGATGGTTTTGTGAAGAAAAGTGGAAGGTGCGAACTCAGTGCCCTTCGGAGAGAACACGTCACAAGTACTAATAGATGTGTGTAAATTTGTAGAAACTTGAATTCAATTCCTATTTGCAATGCTGGAGCAGATGAATTTGTCATACTTTTAATCCAGTCCAAATGGCATAACAGATAAACATTCCTAAATAGCAGTAACCTTTTTTCTATCCTTGTTCTCCTTTCATGATGATAATGACCGCGTGTTTGGTCTAATGGTAGAGCATCCCTCTAACATGCGTAAGGCCTGGGTTTGATTCCCAGGTCGAGTCATACCAAAGACTCTAAAAATGGGACCTACTGCTGCTGTGCTGATGCTCTGCATAAGCAATGGGGTAGGGAAAACAAGCCAGTGAACCACAACTGGAAAAGGCCATGGCCAGCTTGACTTGAACCAAAAAGTTGAAAACTAGGCTGTAAAACTCCATCTAACTAATTCATGACGTTAATATGAATATGACGATTCTAGAGACTCAATATCTCAAAATATTCACTTCTGCAGCTCACAGATGGGGGATGGAATGGTCAAACCCCATGTCACGTAACCACTGACATATTTCATTTTTACACATTTTCCCTGTTTGAAAACTATTTTGCCAAATATCATGGAAGCCATTTCACCCCTTTTTAAGTAAATTGTACTACACATTGGATGCCAATGTACGTTTCCCTATGTACAATGCACAATGCATTGTAGTTTTACTATTTTTGGACTTGAACTCCGACTTGGACTTGAGCCGGTTGGACTTAGATGTGGACTTCAGCTAATGGACTTGCACTCAACTACAGCCCTGCAATGCATACACTTGAACAGTGCCTCTTCCACACCTGAAAAGCAAACTTTGCCATATAAAAACTTCACATAACTGTTACAATCCTTCTAACAGAATCAACAGCTGCATATCATAAATAATTCCAGCGTACCACACATGTCAGCTGCAACTGGAAACTATTCTTTGAGTTGACGATCAAGTTAACATTAAAGCTCCAACCTGTATCCTTTGATGAAAGGTAATTTTGTACCAACTTTTTTCTGATAGTTTAAGTAGTCCTCGCCAAAGAAATGTAGCAAAGTGATTTCCTCGTCTTCCACTCGTTCTTTAAAAAATCGCCATGATGCAATAGTGTAGGCAACTAGACAGATGGGGTTACATAAAAGTATCTGCAAAAAGAAAGGAAATTGAAAACACTTATTTTGGCAATGGTAGCATGCAACTGCAGTCTAAGGATATAAGAGAAGGCTCAATTTTCTTGATTGTCCAATTCTTTGAGACAACTAAAATTCCACACAGAGAACCAAAAGTTAAAAGTTAGTTGTCCTGTGATCAACCACTTTTCTCATAGAATGAATTACTGTAAAAAGCAGCTTTTATCTGATTGAAGAAGTATACTGTTGACTGAAGCTCTTTCAACCTTTCCCATCATACAATATATCAGACTTCAAGTGCTCTTGCCTCTCAAACATCACATCTTTTCATTCTTCAAGACCAATAATAATGGACACAATTACTGTTTTGTTCTTGTGTGACAAATGTTTGGGACAACCAACTTATCTTGTGAACAACTAAAATTAGTGAAATGGTTACTGAAAGGACAGCCATAAATTTTCTGGGAATTGAAGGTCTATGAGATGAGAGTTTCTACTTGTACACAATTATAAAAATACTTTTTATTCACAAGTTAATCCCTCATTTAATTTATCTTTTGGTGGCCTGATCCTCTCATCCCAAACTACAGTTTTTGTAATGGTCCACACAGCTTCTCTGATTGACAGCAAGTGCAAAAATTGAAGAAGTCTGAAGCTTATATTACACAGCACAGACTGTTCTGAGAATGTTTTGATTACACATTGAGTTCTTGTAAACTAAACCTAAAGCAATGAACTGAGATACTGCCTTAATAAGGATGAATTTTAGACAGTTGTGGGCGGGATTCAGGTAAGTAGGTTACTTTGAGCTGTTAAGGGTGAGGGTATCAGTCCTTTCAGTATTTGTGTACAGTGGGTAATCCAATGAAAAACATTACTTCATTGTATCGACACATTTCTTTCTTTGTGAAACAACCACATTACTCTGATCTGTGATCTGAAGTTGGCTTTTGTTAGTATCCTAAAGGCCTCCTGAGTTTAGCAATTTTAGCAATGTATTTTATATATTGTACACAGTATCACTGGAGGGGATTAGGGGTGGGCGGAAGGTTTAAATGAACCCTATATTTGGAACACACAGGCTGTTACACATATTGCAAATGGCCATCACTTGTACTGACCTTTAATTTGCAAGGGGATAAATTACACAGCTTCAAAGCTCTAAAATTTTTCAAATGCAGTATTGGACTGAACAGGAGCACTGTTAGACATAAATTTGGAAGTATCTTTTCAAATCCTGATATCTACAGTAAATAGAGACAAGTTATGTTGTTGTGCTTACTGCATGTTATTTACACAGACTAATAAAGGGTTTACAAATTACTGCAAATACAAAGTCTCTCTGAGATTGGCCAATTGCATACACCATCATACATTTATGATGGTTACTCTCTCTTGCCACCTGGATAAACTGTAAGACATACAATTTGTGCACCACTATGTGAATATCACGAATGGAAAAAGATGGGAAGGAGTCCCAGGAAATTTGTGTCTTTGGAGAGAAATTCTAGCAAATGGAGAAAAACCATCCTTCTCTGTACCTGGAATTTTGGAAGGATGTTGCAAGAAAGTTAACTACCTTCTAAGGATATAAAACATTCTCTACAGTAATGGTGAATGTTTTAGCAGATAAATTCACTTTGTAATGAATTTGAATGATTCACTCAATTTTCACCCACCTGCAACTTCCATGTGTCTTTCATACATAACACTGAACTTTGCATGTGAGCGACTTCCCCTAGATACCACTTACAGTACTTTTGAGAACCCAGAGTATTTGTTGTGGGTCAATTAATTGGTAAAATCACTTTAATGGTGAAGATAATTTTGTTGTAAATTGAAGAGTGCACAATTGTAGAAAATATAAATTTTACAAGAGTTTTGCATAGGTTTATCACCACAATAAGTGAGTTTGGTAATTTGTTGCCGCATGGAATTGTGGGGCACAGCGTGAGATATACAAACCAAGCTCAGCACATAGCATACAGCTGTCACTTGTTTTTCACCAGTACGTGCATACAGCACTTTGTAAGTGTCTAGGCAACTCAAATGAAAATAGGGGTCTCAGTGCTACTTTACAGCAGATTAAAATCCAAATTTTTACAACAAAAATGACAATTTAGACACCATCTACTACTGTACCAAACCGTACTTGAAATCCCTCCTTATAATATGGGTTATGGATGGATTAAGAAAGAATGATTTCACCAAATCTTCATGTTTACTCAAGTTTTGGAATACATGTTGTGGTGCAGGATTGGTTTGTTTTGACGACTTGGATGATGTGGGCACGTGCATAACCACCAAAACCAATAACCAAACTGGCTAATTACGGTACCATGATCCACCTTACCTGAAGTATGTAAAAATGTATGGTGAGCAATTTAAATGACAAACTTTCACTACAACTTTTTTTATACACCTGAGTGTTAGAGCATTTCAAACTGCCTCCAGGGCCTTGGGATTAGAGTTTGACTCCTGGCAGGGTCATACTGAAGACTTCAAGAATGGAACTTATACACCATCATTGTGCTAGATGCTCAGTATAAGCAATGGAGTGGGAAAACAAGTGAGTGAGCTACAGTTCAACTGGAAAAATGGTCGTTACCAGCCAGACTTAAGCCAATTGGTTAGAAACTTAGCCGTAAAACCTCATCTATTTCTATACTACATACCTGAGTGCCAACACTCCAATAAAACCACCCTACATAAGATGGGTGCCTTGACCAAGCATAGATACCATGAGTGACCAGGTGATGATCTTCATCTTTGGTGACCTGTATGTAATGATTGAAGCTCCTACCAGCTGTTAACATTGCTACCTTCCTCATCAGTTCTCCCATGACGCAGAGACTTAAACCAAACACCATGATAGGCCAAAATTTTATAGCTGTTAGGATAAACAAGAATAATTTCGTCCATCAGTTAAATGTGAAATATAAAATCCACCCATATACCGTGATTAAATGGAACTTTCTGTTACAAAATTATGTATGAATATTTCACTACACATTAATATGTGGGACAAGATGTTAAGTTCTACTTCTGTAATTAGGAAGGCAGAACGCTGTTTCAATGGCCATTCTAAAGAACTCCTGTAGAATGGCCTTTGAAAAAGGCTTTCTGTCCAGGAAGAGTCTGGCTTTCATGCAGGTTGTGCTTCATTTTAGGTTCACACTGGGCCAAAAA
This sequence comes from Holothuria scabra, assembly GCA_037179385.1. Classification (NCBI taxonomy): domain Eukaryota; kingdom Metazoa; phylum Echinodermata; class Holothuroidea; order Aspidochirotida; family Holothuriidae; genus Holothuria; species Holothuria scabra. Next base: position 20,759,886 of record CM074195.1, on the reverse strand, counting down.
GTTGCAATTGCTCTAGTCTTCTTTCAGGAAAAAAAATCTTTCACAGGAAAAAAAATCTTTCACAGCACTCCAAATTCTGGACCCTATTCACTGGGAACCTCCTCACTCAGATGACCAGTAACAGCATGTTATTGTGGAGCAAAAAATTTCTTGTACTGTATGCTACTACCTAACACATGGATGTGTTCTGCTTTCTGCTTAGATACTGAGCTAATGATGTCATGCCATCTGACATCAGGGATGGATACTCTAGATACACCTATTTAATGGTAAATTGAAAGTAAATGAGTCCACCAACCAAAGTGTACCTACAGTACAGTAGCAAAACTTGCAGTTGTTGAAAAAAGGAGTCTATTGAATGTTCTTGGTTTATAGAGTGGGTCCTGTATTGCATAGTATGGCAATGAAACTGGGAGAATAACAAACACTGATTGATTTTCCTTCCAACTACTTCTAACCCAAATCCAATGGAATCACCATGCTTACCACAGTTATAACAGAAGTTGGCACCAAGTAAGGAGAACTAGAACTTGTAGCATATGTATGCATTATTGGGTGACACCACCCACTACCATTCTTACATCTGTGACAGAACAGAAAGTATCCTACAGTGGGCCTACAGTACTGTGTACAGGAGAAGTACTTACTTGGTATAAGGTAAAGTTCAATGAAGAATTCTATCCAACTTGAAAAGGCAGCAATGGCATACGCAAAGCTGTGGTTGAGGAGGAAAGACTCCACAGTGAGACTAGGGTACTGGTAGAGGGCAGTAAATATAAACTCTGCAAAGTGGAAAAAACTAAGAACACAGAGATACCAGCCGAATCCAGCAAGTGGTAAATGACCAAGACTAAGAATGGTTCCGCTACCAAAGACAAGGCCCAGGAATGCTGACTGGAGGGAAATCTGTAAATGATAAAAAAGAAAGTAATGATGTAAATTTTATGCAATGAAAACTGCTTTCCCCTTTTTTCCAATAAAGGGGCAACCAGAGTTAACATAGGACAGTAACATTTAAACTAAGGACATTTTGATAATAAGAACCTTCCTTTCCTATACAAAAACCAATTGGTCCTGCTGTAAGCCAGAATGCATTTAGTGCACTACTGTACACTGCAGATCTCTGATGTGGACTTACAATTTCTGTCGGTGTGGCGGCTCAGAAACTTGCCTTTGTCAGTGTACTAAATACACTGCCATTGTAGTTGCCATCCCCTGCCTAGTACCAGGCAAACAGTTCTCCCAGCAAACTGGCGGGCCAAATCAGTCAACTTCTGGCAATATCTTCAAATACAATACTGTGCTATAGGCATATGCAGTACCTGTCCTTGTATTGCCAGTTATTGATGTATGCATTAGGCACATGTACACATACTGTAAGTCTGTAAGTAAGTAAAATCACTTACGGGTTACTACTTACTTAATTCTAAGGTGTAGAGGCCTACATCTGTATGTGCATTGCCAATGTATGGTGACTGTGTACTTTACACGTCAGGCCAGTACATGTACAGTATACTGTACGTACAGTACTGTATGTACGCTTACTGTACCTATGGATTGCTACTGGACTGTGTGTATTGCATTGTATATGCACAGTACAGAAAATAAAACAGTGTACAATCAAGAAAGCACTCACTCCTGAAACAGTTATTTGTACATAAGACATGGGAATTGCCAAAGTTTGACCATTTGTCAATGGTTTGTGAAGAAAACTTAACAGGTTTGGAAAATTTGTTGAATTTCATGAACCAACTACAGTAAATGAGCAGCTTTAAGCGGCTTGGGCCAACCACTTTGGAGCTGAGAAGGATTGGGGAGACATGCTCCAGGTACAGTATTCAAACTTCTTTCTGAAGGGAATCCTTTGTTGGCTTGCAGTTATTTAAAGGTCCAACATAATCCTCTGGTTAGAGGCCATTGCAAAAACTTTGATAAGTCCCTTGCAAGCCTTGACATTAGGAAGTTCAGTTTCATAGAGTTGTTAATGAGTGGAATAGCCTGCCTGAGTGGGTTGTTCACTCCAAATCAGTTCACCACTTAAAGGTAAACTTGGCAAGTTTTTCCATGACTGTGGTAATCCAATCTTTCTGGATTCGCTATGTGTTAGTGGTTTGCTTTTTGTTTTTGGGGGTTTTGGATTATAGGGCATCTTATGGGGCCTGTATTGCCCTCCATTCCCCTTTAACCTGTTGTGTTATGTTATAATGTTAATGTTAGGCCAAACTAAAAACTACTGTAAGTGAAGCCATTCGAGTGGCTCTAATTTTACGCCTAGTCCATTCTAGGCTTATGTCTTATTTTTTTACACCATGACAAACAGGAAAGAAAGTCATGCCATCAAACTGGAGTGAGGACTCCACACCGAAGATTTTCACCGCATCATAAATACTGTAGGCTCAATTTAGGCCTAACAAGAAAGGGCTACACTACTGTAGGCATACAGTTTACTGTACTTCCCAGTAGCATGGTTACATGAAAGTTTCCTGCATTTCAGCACTTATGCATTGATTGATATTATTGACAATTCACCGTTTTCAGTCAAAAAACCTGTAACCAGGCAAATCTACAGTGTCATTTGTCTGCTTTATTTGGATATGAAACATGAAGCAGCAGGATAAAAATTAAGGAAGTAAATGATTGATTGAAGTTGGGCTTCATTGTGCAGTTTTCATGTTGTTATCATGTGATGAAGTTCTGTGCATCATGAATTTTTATGGTGGCATAGTTAAGAGTAAAACCTGGGACTGTTACCAAAAATGATGTTTTGGAATTCCCAAGTCTTAAAATAAGTTAAAACTAATGAAAATCAGGTCTCTTGTTGACAAGATTGAAGATCCTTTTTCATTCATTTTCCATTACAGTCCTGGTGACATTTTCTTGCATTTAGACCCTAAAAAAACCCTGGCTAAAAGGCAAAAAAAGCCTTATTAAAACATCATTTATCTCCAAGAAATAATTAATTACATCAACATTATTATAGAATTACTTATGATGGGGAAAATGATTGAATGCTCATGTCAATTGCACCCCCCAACACTGGGCCTACCTGAAATTAGAGTAAAGTTATACTCAAGTCCAAAAATTCAAAAATATATGTGTCATTCTTCAATACTGGGTAATGAAAGTGTGACATGCATACCCAAAATTGCAATTCATCAAATAATTTTGAAAAGTATCTTATCACCTTCCAAATATCATGTTTTAACTGAGTATCAAATAGGAAGATAGTTGAGTAATAGTTTACTGAGATATTTCAGAGAGTAGGTCATTCATCTACATGTGTGACGTATGTATAAACATGGTGTCCACTTGCATGCTTGTAATTGAGTATGATAAAAAAAAAAAGTGAGATATTTGTGTGTTACAGTATATCTTGCCTATCTGAGTTACTTAAATGCCCAAAAAGTGTATATTGTATGAAAAAGTGTCGAAAACACAACGTTAGAAAAGTGGACACTGTTACGTACATGTCACAACGCTGCTATTTGTTCTTAAAACACTGAAAATGTGCATTTACTGGTTTGAACCAGAATGTCTAACTACTTTGCTGACTGTTTTTACACAAATTAAGTGATGTAGTGTATATTCTAGGTGTCTGGAAAGAGTCAGTCTTAGTCAGGTGTTTGTAATACAGAGTTTTGACTAAAATTGTGACGTATCTAACGGTGTCCACAACCAAAATTTGAGATTTTCAAATCCTTCATTCTTCAGTAAAAAAATAATATTATGTATATTACTCATTTTTCTGAAGTTGTTAATAATAGCAGTATCACAAAGAGCCTAATATTCTATCTCAAACTGACATTTTGGTGAAATTTGATTTTTTTTGTGATGTATATAACAGGACACCAAGGGGGTGGACACCAAGTCTGTATTCACATACAGTGGCTCTCCTTGTGAACATTGCCACAAATGGCAATACTTGTCTAAAAGACAATCTTATGGGCTATTGTGATATACCTGTGTATACAACTGGAAATTTATTGTGTGGCTGTATGGCTGCAGCAGCTTTGTGACATATGAACTGGGTGGGTGGACACCAATGTTACATATGTCACAAATCCAAGTTTTGTGTCCTTATATTTCTGTAGATAGTACTGTAGCTATGTGCAAGCCCATGTGGATATGAACTACTGGTGCCTAGGTCTTGACAAACACACCTCTAGTCAATCCATAAGTTCTTGCAGTTTTCAGTTCTCTGAGTTGTGTGACGTATGTAACGGGGTGGACACCAAATGTTACATACGTAACACTCTTTTTGTATAGCTCATACAGTAGGAAATAACTCCCGTAATGTTTGTCCCCATGCTATGTCACATTCAATAAAGTGATGGGATCCACTTTATATGAAATACAATATGAGGAGATCTACTGTAACCCTTGTTCTGCATCTGATAGTTTTTTGAAAAACAATTTTATTTTTATGTCATGTTTTGGTGTCCACTTTTTGGCCATTTTTCAACTAACATCTGCTCTCAGAAAAACACTAGGGGTGGTATGATAGTAATGTTATCTTATGTATCTCTGTGCTGGGTGAGGTCTATGAAAATACATCAGCTACAGACTTCCACCCTAAAGAGGCTGAGTAGGTGCTCTGTATATTTGTCCACTGTGAATCTCTCCAGTACTGGAGAATAGCACATATATTAAAGAGCATGAAAAATTAATTACCAACTCCTATCTTCAAACTGTAGGACATTCTTGACCCAAGATAAAAAAAATGCTGAAGTTTATTCACTTAAAACAAGAACTTTAGTCCAAATTGCAAAATAATTTGTGACCTTCTTGTTGTGCAAATCACTGCTTTGTTTTCCTTTGAAATTAAAAAATGTTTTTATGACCTTGAACACTTCCAGTTTGAATGCACAATACGTATGTTGCACAAAGAGGGCTTAATTACATCACCCTATCACTTGAGTAAGAGTGCTATCACACCTTGGTACAAGGTGCAGTACTTAACATTTGGAAAAACAAAGAAATACAAAGATTGTAATTTGAGAAGTACAACAATGACATCACAAATTATTGCACAATGTACTGTACCATTTTAATTTGAGTGAATATTGAATAAACTTCAACCTTTTTTCATCTTAGCTCAGGAATGTCCCATGAAGATGGGAGTTGGACTGTAAGAATTTACTTTTAATTAATACACATTTTTGAAAGTTTTTGACCTGTTGCTTTCATAGCAAAAAAAGACGCCAGGCCTACATCACTCACCTTGGCAAAACACCCCATTTAGGCTTGTCAATCAGCTTTTCCTCAAACGAGGGCAATAAGTTGGTGTAATTTGGAACTGACAATCGACTCTATCACAAAGTACACTACACGATCTAGAAATGCCTGTAACTGTAGTGTAAATCATATGACGCAGTACAATCACTTCATATAGTCAGTGTTGCCCTTTCGTCGAGGGGACCCTGCCTTATTTTACACTTTAACTTTAGGTGTATGAACAAGGCAAGGTCACAACACTTTATGATGTTCCAGAAGACCCTATTTCCACTTTATAAAATGACCTTATTTAGGCATACAGAAAATTTTGATAAATTTATTAAATTTAGTTATACAGTATATTATTAAAATTCTGAAAAGTTTTTTAAAACAATTTTGTTAATATATTGAACAGAATTTACATCTTTCTTTTCCAGTTTTGGGAATATACAAAAGCTTTGCACTTTTGTTACTTGCCCATGTATGTGGAACAGAGCCATGGCTCTGTAAAGGCTGTAAAGCCTGGAAGTGCGTGAGGCCCCATCATTTCTCAAAACAGCAAAATGGCTGCTGCTAAATGAGATCTCCAAGCAAGTGTTCTGTAACATTTTGCCTCAGAAAGTAACCTAAAATTGTATATAGGCCAAGGCCTATGCATATTTTTGTACAAAACCCACTTCAACTGTTACAGGGTATACTGATGGTAAAATCAGCCAATGAATGAGATATTATGCTGTGATCAATTTTCATCTTGAGTCCTGATATTGCAATGCCTGGCTAGGCCTAGCCTAGGTTTGCAGAGCATTGTGGCCAAGGACTCTAGTAGGGCTGGGACGGTTAATCGGTTAACCGGTTAACCGACCGACTCGTCGGTTACTCATGCATGATTCCTCTTCATAGATTAACCGTTTTTGTATTGCCAATAACTCAGTCGCCGCTGCGTGGCTTTGTTAGTAAACTGTTACACAAACATCCCGCAACAAACAGTGTCAGTTTCTCACAAATAATCGCTCAAACAATAACTGTAAAAAGAGTTTTAAAATCGGCCGTTCGATTGAACGGATTAATTCCGCAGCAGCTCCCCGAATTAAGTACATTATGATGAGTGACAAGTGGCGCACCCATTGTTACTTTTGTTGGCAGAACTTCATGTGCTCGTCTCCTAATCCCTTCAATAGCAACACCCAAGCACAACTTTAGAAATTAGCGGCATGTTTGAGAGATTACCAAGCGAAAAGAAAGCTACAAGACAAGCAGGGGGCTGTAACAAAAGTGACCAAGCCCTGTATTTCTATGGCAATTAAGCCTCCGCGAGACCATGATTAGGGGGGCAATTCCATGCAAAAGTGGACATGACCATCAAATTTTAAAACTTCTCCAATTTTAGTAAATTTGGTATCAGATTGAAGCTAAAAAGTTGAATTTTCCAATAAAGTAAATGGTTCCTAAAAAAATCCAAAATTAAGTCATTTTGCATGCATAATTAATTAGCAGCAATCAAAGTGTCAATATTTTCACAAAATATGGAACAATAAAATGCTTTCTAGCAACAACTGAATTGAGGTTTTCCTATGAATTCATACTCTATCATGGAGTTATTTTCATACATTTACAACATTTGAAATCAGATTATGACTTCAGCAATGTCTTCCACACTAACGAGCAACAAATTAAAGTTGTCTCATTATGTCACGGCGTTACCCTAAATATTGTAAGTTTTTAATATTATGTAAGATGCACAAATTGGAGTGGAATATTTTTTATAATGCAAATCACACCCACCCTGGCCTACAACTTCCATGCACTAAAGTCATGATTTCTCTCATAGTTAATTAATTAAACCAATTAGAAATATGTCACGGCGTTACTTTTTTGGTAATGCCGTGACAGTAACGCCGTGACAGGCACTTATTAACTGTATAGGGACTGACAATTATAGTCACTGTGGTTGCTGGTACTGAAGTAACAGCAGTTACTGTATGATAAAGACTTGTTTGACAACTTTTTTTACACTGTGATACTGTAGTACAAAGAGGAAATGCACAACTGTAACCTTTCTTTTGATATGGCAATCCCCCTGTTATGCTCAGAAGCTATAGTGGTCTGCTAGATTGAGTAGTGACTAGCACCTGTTTATAGCATCCAGTAAATCCATGGTACACTCCCTGTTTACCATTGAGCATAACAACCTTTATTTTATAAAGATTTGGATAACAGAAAACCTACAACAAGCATAGGCTTAGCAGCAGGAGAAACAATCACACAGACAATGCGGTAAAGTATAGTAGACACCACCATTATATTACAATCCAAATTGGTGGAGCAGTCGAATGCAGAGAACTCTATCACTTTACAGAACCTTCCAATTCAGGAGGCAAGATAATGGCACACTGACTGAGAGCATGACTATTTTCCTCTTTCTGTTCTAAGATTGTTTAACTAAAACAATGTAAAAACAGTCTTTTATCATCTACAAAGTGTCCTACAGTAGTACACTTGAAGCTCTGTACAGTACACTACCAAACTATTTTGTGGAGATTGGAGAAGGCAACTAGTGGGTCAATTTGTCAAAGTTGAGGACACAAATATAAGTTAATTTAAAAATGTTATTGATATTAGACCAAATATGTTTGGCCAATACTGTTCTATTTTGGAGATTTAAGACTCACTGCAAGCCTAAGTAAAGCAATTTATATGATTGCACCAATGCTACAAACTGGCATACATTTAGATTTTTAAAAGTTACACTAAATTTATAATATTAAACTTGAGACTCAAGTCATTCAATACCCTTTATGAAGGGACTATTTGCTCTTCCAATGAGGTGGAACTGCATTTATACTGTATAACTATATAGAGCTTTCACAGTTAATGTCATTTCTAATGCAGTATAGGCCTAGCTATAGCGCTCTTCTTGATTTCATTTTGACCGGAGTTGTGTGTAGATTATATAGCTCTTCATTTTTCACCTTACTGTATGTCCGAAGTGGAAATTCCCACTTTCTTTCACAAATTCAAAGCAAATATTCCTAAAACATCTAAATTACTGATTTCTAAATGCATTAGAAATATTCTGACTATCAATATCACCATTTCCTGTCAGTTTACTAACTTATTTTTTTTTAACATGCGTTTCCCATATAGTCAGGCTTTGGTCACGGCGTTACCGTCACGGCGTTACCCCATTTTATTTTTATATATTATCATATCTACCAAAATCATAATTTTTTATTTTATATTTCAACAAACTGTTATAGATAACAGTCTAGAAAGTGTATTTAATATGAAGGAACTGCAAAAAGTCCTTAAACTTCACAGGGTTTTAACAATTTGTGAGTGGTCCAAAAATGCATGTCCTTTTCAGCGTCACGGCGTTACCACAGTCATTAATATTCATTTTTTCATATTTAGGGCACTTTTTGAAGAAAAGACATTTTCTAAATTAACTTTGAGATAGTAGGAGTAGAATTGAAATAAAAGTTTGTTCCCAACATTAAAGCTCTTTCAGTTATTTGCACTTGAAATGTGAATTTTGCTTCCAAAGCGTCACGGCGTTACCGTGGAATTGCCCTGGGCACAAAAGTATATTTGAATAAGTCTTCCCACTGTAGCTATTCGAAATATTTTATCATGCTACATCTCCGTAAATTTCATTATTTTTCATTGTTAGTACTAACACTGCTACTTAGCAGTCTTTGGAAAAAATTTAACCCGTAAAAATACGATCGTAAGCACCAGATAATTCCCGCCATTTTGTTGTTTGCCCAATATCATATAAAATGGAACATTCCTTGTTGACTTTTATGAATAAGCATACGCAGTTCGTTGAACCAACTGGGTTGTAGTTGCGATAATGTACTGTACTGTAGAAGTCAACCCTACGATGCACGTAAAAAATAACATCTAATTTTTAGCGGTCTTGGACAGCAAAAAATGGATTCGATTAACGTTATCTTATGGTTCCTTCTTGATATTAATATCCCCGTATTTTTGCCACTTCTTGTCCAAACCTTAGGTCTTGTTTCAAAATAATCAGCAAATGAAATACACTTAAGTCAGACCCCCGAAAAATCCAAGTACGCAGAGATTTGTACTGCCGTTTCTTGGTGAATTTAGCACGGGACTTGGCCGGCTGCACATGCCAGCTATGTTAAGCCTCCGAAGTGCGATTGTCATAACGCAAACTCAATGGGGAAATTCGTTCGGAAGTCTGGTATTTTCATACACTAAATCCCATAGGCGATGGCGCGAGTTGTGATTGGCTGGCTCAGATTCAACGTATTTGAACCAATCACAATGCAGAGGCAATTCAAATTTTGCAATAGATCGTGTGCATATGATGTCATCGAGCAAAACATGGTCCCTTGTTTAGTGGTAAAAACGGATACGCACGCAAGTCTACTGCATGCATGGGGCCACGTGCGTTATTGTTTTCGTTCGTAACGACGTCATATGATAACATTCCATAAGTCCTACTGTAAATAACTTTACGGTAGGAATGCTGGGAATTCCTTAATTTATGCAGGATAATAGCGGCTTGGTTGTGCTGTCTGCGGCTGGTGGGCCGTTTACGGTGCAATTGTACAGATCGCTACTACAGTATGACAAACACGTGAGCGCTGTACATGTATTGAACACTGACTGCATCGCAAGCAAGCTGCAACAAAACAGCGGTGTGGGAGTGTTTCATGAAATAACTGACAACATAACATAGGGTCAGGCGGGAATACAACTGTTGGTGGAATTTTAAAAAGTGCACATGGTCTGAAGAAAGCTTCAGTAAATGCGGGATGGGTTTTTACTGTGAAATATGATATAAACTCAGCGCAAAATACCAACATTTTTGCCACATACTTACATTGGCGAACATGACTTACGGCGCCATTTTTAGACTTGTACTTTCCTGTACAAAAGTGATGGCGCTCTTTGGAAATGTTGACTTTCTGTTGTTGTGTGAACATTACGTCATTTTCGGTTAAACGGTTAACCGCCGGTTAATAAAATCGGTTAAACGGATAGTGAATTAACCGAAAATGCACAGCCCTAGACTCTAGTGTGGAGTGAAATGAAGTGGACGTACAGTAGCATAGAGTTCTGTTCTAGGACTAACTAGCTTTGAACCTCATTTCATCTCCAGTTGTAGGAGGTTTCCAATTTTTAATGTTGTGTGCATGGCATTTACCCATCCAACCCATGCTTCATTTTCAAAACACGTGATAGGCCTAGGCTACTATAACTCAGGACCCTGCTATAACTTATAAGTATACTCACGCCAGTACTGTATACCCAGTGTACCGTCGCGTGCGCTCCTGAAAGCAATGTAGGTGCGGACTCGACGGGCCCGCGCACTCGTCGGTCACCCCATCATACTGTACTTGCAGTTCGTCGTAAATCATACGGCCTAGGCCTAGCCTAACGTACGCTCTCGTTATGTTATTCATTAGCCTAGCTCACCGCTTTCTGTTGCTGCCGTCTGCTGTACAACACCCAAATCGTTAAGAAATTAATCAAGACAAAAGCTAGCAAAAGGACAGCATGGGTTCCTGTTGTAATAAGCACCGCATCATTTGTTGTCCTCAGCAGTACAAGCAGATAATGTAGAAACAATATACAGTTTCCCATGAAAAACCACCGCAAACTTAAATTTGCTTCTGGAGGAATAGCCATTTTTAACTTTAGGTGCAAACGAGGACGCACGAAAATAAATTGCTTACCGATAGGGCCAGGGCATGATATACTTTATTGGGGGAGATGCCTACGGCTCTGGGGACTGAGATGTAATTCAGTGGGCCCCCGATCTATGTCTTTCGGATCTCTAGCTTATTTTCTTTGTGGTAACTCCCTGCACATTGACATTAACAAACGGTCCGTTAGTTTCCGGACCCGTTAGTTTCCTCGATCCCCTACAAAAAGTTAGTTTCCTCCCCTAAAAACGTTAGTTTCCTTATGTAAAGTAATATAAGTGAGGAAAATTATGACTGTTGAAAGTAAGGAAATGTACTCTTTTAATTGCAAAACAGGCTTGAGCTTCTCAAGTCACATAGTAAGTCTTAAGTTGTGATTTGTGTATGCCTCAAATGACAAATTAATGGCCTAAAGCCTTGGTCTAATGTTTGACAGGATCATGGCGACATGATTGCAAATGCTATTGCTAGACCTCTAAATACAAATTGTACATTGAAAAACTCTCTACATAATATGAAAGAAAAAGGTCAAATTATTAAAATAAGGATGTTGTTCTCAAAGAAATATAATGTAAAGCCTATCAAAGGTATGTCACACCTTCCCCCATTGAAAAAGAGTAGGGGAGGAAACTATCGTTTTTAGGGGAGGAAAGTAACGTTTCATAGGGGAGGAAACTAACGGGTCCGGAAACTAACAGTAACCTGTGTGGAGTACCTTTATAATGACATGATACCATGTAGGATGAAAGGGTAGGCCTGTCAGATTCCGGGTTTAGTTCAACTCTTCAGTTGGTGATGGATCAGACTTCAGCGGACTCTGAGCCACTGTGGGGTACGTGACACCAGGATTTACCCGACATACAGCGGGCCAAGCTCCCCCACAGGGGGACGGCATTTTAAGGCCCCGAAAAAGGCGATGAGTTAGTTCCGGTTGGACCGTACGTGACTTGGCAGAACTTGAGGCGTGCGCAGGGGCGCCCCGAAATTTTGGGTTTTCTTTGTAACAAAAAAAAAAAAAAAAAAAAAAATCTTGGGCACTCTACACACCTGTAAATAGCCTACTTCCGCGTGTTTCTCATAATGTAGCAATTTAGACCATCCCAGAATTTTGTTGTTGTTTTCTCAAGATCATTCGACCATTTTGTGATTTCATGGAAATCAGTTTGCACAAGACTATGATCGAACCGGGACTGAGGAAAGAAATGTTTTTCCGTAACCTGCCCGTGCGAGTTGCGAATTTTGTAATCGTTTTGACTTTTCATGAAGTTGTTTTAACATGACTTAACAGTGTAATAAAGAATGTGTGTCAAGTGAGAACACATAAAGATACACACGACATTGGTAAAGACATTACACATTGGCGCACGTGCGTATTTCAGATGGGGGAAGAAACTCTACCCGAAAAAGACTATACTGACAAAACACTATCTAAACGGATCGCCACCATCAATTGGCCCTAATTGCAGCCTACAGAAAAATTTGAAAACTCGGGACCCCTAGACAGTCGGAAATGGCATCCACCAAACTTGAAAATCAAATCTAAGCAGTTAATTTTGTAGTCATGCCCGAAAGGCTATCTGAGCGGGACGCCCATGTTGTTGACGCAGAGATTTCACTGGAAATGTTGAAAAATCGCAACCCTTCGAGCAGTCGGAAATAGCATTGCCCAAGCGTGTCTAATCTAAGCACAGTCGTTTCTTTTAAATCATCCCCAAATCGATGGCTATCTTGGCAAACGCCACTATTGATTGAGCGGAGCGCACAGAAAGGTATTGACAAAAATGACAATGACCTGTCAGTTAACCTCAAATGGTATCTTCTAAAAGTAGAATATAAACTGTCATTTTGAGTTTTCATTTTGCATTGAAATGCCTTCATCTATAAAAACTGAAAAAAAAAAAGACGAAAAAAAAAAAAGGGAAACGATTAAACAAACATTCGCCTAAAGTGCAGGGGTGTAATATAGCCATATTTTGTGTGGACACCAGCCGTTCTGAGAGAGACATGTCATTTAGAAATATGACAAATAACAAGAATTGATTAATTTCTTTTCGGCCAAAATGTTGGGAACTTGATAAGCCTGCACTCTCGTCTTCTTGTCTACCTGTGTAATCTGGCAATTGAAAACATCCCAAAACCATCGCCCGACTACTTAAAATATTTCGAGGAAAGTTTTGCTCAAGAACATGAAGTGGCGTGAAAGTGCTCTTCAATAAGCTTTTGTATTCTTTGACTTTGATGCTTTTATTTTTGGGGATTTTTTGTAAGGAATTTGTATATTTTTGTATACCATTTCGGACATTGTATTGAGGAAAACGATGGAAAAAGAGACTGAGAAATGTGTACAAGCCCGATTGCCTGCTTGAATATTTCGCGAATTTTTATACTCATCTTGATTGTCCATGAAAATGTTACCCTTTAAAGGAGAAACTTTATATTTTGCTGGCAATGCATGTTTAAGAATTCAGAGAGTCGGTCCATGATTTCGGGGATGAAGTTGCACAAAACTCTGAAGTAACGAACAGGAACACTTATTATGTATTAGTTGTCCGAATTTGGACTTTAAAAAAAATCATATTCGATTATTCATGAAAACGTAACCCTGATCGAGATACCGTTTTGTTTTTTTTTTCGGGATGTTTCTCGACTGACGATAATAGAGCGAGCTATCTCAAATTAACGATGACAAAATAATACATTTGACGGGGCAATTTTTTGAACCCAGGTTTCAAAACAGAATAACACATTGGAGACAAAATTTTATTTTAACAGACAAAATGATGATAGACATGAAATTTATATTGAAATTCACTAATCTACTTTATTAAAGATTTGAATCCTCATCCAAATGTTCTCTGATTGTCCTGTGAAGGGAACAGTCGCTGTTTACGGTAATGATAGAGTCTTATTCATATTTCAGATTAGCATGTATCAACAAGGGCATACCTCAATAGGATTTATGATGGGTGGGGGTATTTTGCCTGAGGAAATCAGGCAATTTAAAACATATTTTTCTATTCTCTACTTTCATTTCACAACCCTGCGAAATATCTTTTTTCAGCCTGCCACACTTTTTCAATGGAAGGAGGGTGGCTGGGGAGGGGGCAGGTGTGTATATTAGAGAACTCTGCCCCTTGAAAAGTGGACGTCATCACTTGGCCGATGTCATCACTTAGCCGATTTTTGCACAGTAGAAACCCGCAAACAAAGATAGGTGGTCACTGGACCATGTTATCTCTAACAATGTGGCTTTTTGTCACTTGTTTTACGAGCAAGGATTTCAAGGACGTGATAAGTTTGTCCATGTTTCAAGGGAGCTAAATCTGTAATGTAGCCAGGATTGTGTCATGAGGGGGGGGGGGGAGGGTTGGTGTCATGGGGGGTTAGGGCACAAAATAAGGGAAAAGCCTAAGGATAAGGGGAAAAAACTGCTATTCTAAGAGGTTTTTGCATTGCAAGGTTGGGTCATGGGGGTTCTAACCCCCAAACTCCCTCCCCCATGGCTATGCCACTGGAAGGGAGACATGAGAGTTACCTCTCAACGCACCTTGAGTAATGTTCCTGCACAAAAAGTGTCTTTTATCACACATTTAACTTCCTTGAACAGTTCATGAAAATGTGAAAATAGTTAAATTAATATGTAAGTTTCCCCAAATTTTACATTTAAACACATCTACAATAAATAATAATTATATTAAAATTGACATTAATTTTATTCCGAATATGGAATAAAAAAAAGGTTCAATTAAAGATATAAATAGACCATTCCCTATATAAGCAATGATAAATTCTTTTCCTCACATGTATTTATTATCAAAAAGTCTTTAATTTTCTCAGTTCCCATGACAACCCAAAAGTTCACCAGCTTTACATAAAGCACACATGAAATTTTAAATGAGCAATACAGTTACTTGACGTGTAGAAGTTTAATGGGCAGTAACCAGTGTTCTTCCTATGGTTGGCAACACCGAGTCCAGGAGATATCACCTAGCACTACTTATTTGAGCTCAAAGCTTACTTTCAAATGTACTGTTCTGCATGGCACTGATTTTCTGCAAACTTAAAGGCCAAGACCAGTCACCCCAACTTGAAGTAGTGTAGTAGACTGTCTTGTTTCATGATAGGCTGCTGAGAGTCATGTGACAACATTTTTTCTTCAAAATGTGAAATTTACTGGAAGTGACTGCTTGGTTTACCTTGGATATGCAATATTGAAGTCATAAAGTATGATGGAAGTTATTGTGTAGAGAAAATAAGACCTAAGACCTTTCATTGAAACGTTGTCAAAAACGTTTTTAAATTTTGCAACTTGGAAACAGAAATGCTGAATAGAAGGAAGAACAAACTGAATGCACAACATTTATTCACTTGGTCCAGTCTGCCAATAAGTTAAGCAACATAAATAGATCCCTCGGTTACCCCAACATAAATAGACCCCTCCCCCTAGATGGTGTTTCCTGAAGTGGCTGCCATCTGGCACAAAATATATGCTCCACCTTGAACCATGGCAATATTAATTTAGGAGAACAATTACACAGAATTTAAATAAAACTTTATTCAAAGAAGTGAAAAATGCCAAGTTACTTTGAACGGTAATATGTTACCCACTCAGTATTGCTTTTATTTTTGAACAAGCAAAGCCTTGGTGTTTAGATTTTCTAGGTATGGTACAAACCACACTCCTCATAAAATTAAGCATCGTGGTACGTGCGGTGTTTTATTGAACTTAAAGGGAAATATTGCATTTGTTTTACGAGAAAATTTTATCCTTTTTAAGCCAATATTTATTGACACTGAGTGATAAATGGTTAAAAATAATTCTGTTTAGTGGTCTTCTTTTCAAGAAATAAGTTTCCTTCAAACTGAAATTCAATTATTTGCTGCTCAAGAATAATTTGTGCACCCAAACTTTCACAATTTTAAATGATGAAACTTCCGTAGCTCTTCTTGTTCATAATATTTTGAGGAGATGAAGCTATTGCTGGGGTGTATGATTGATATTGAGTGGTTTGATGATGTATTGAGCTATTTCTTTGAACGCTATGTTGGAATATTTCAAATGCAATACTTCCCTTTAAACAGATTTATTCAAGTTCACATTCTGTCTTGGTGTGTATAAATAACCACACTTATCTCAGTGTTTTACATGTTTAATTGAACTTAAATAGATTTGAGTTCAAGTTCTGTGCCTAGGTGTGTAAATAACCACACTCCTACCAGTGATTTGAGGCAAGTGGTCACTGATTCTGCCAGAAACACAAAAAGGGGGTGGGGGAGAGGAAGATGTATCACTCTTAAATCCCAAGTTCAAAGTAATGCTGTCCTAGGCTTAAGTTATGAGTGAGTTTAGGGAGACAAATACTTGCCTCAAGGTCCCCTGTAAGGTGCAATTTGAAGGGTTCTAAAGGCCATTTATTTATGTAAGTTTAAACTTTGCTGCAAAAGTGTCTTCTTTTTTAGTAAGAAAGGTTTTTTATGAAAATGAAAAGGGGGATTTTATCCCTTTATCCCTCTGGCAGAAACACTGGTAGTGGTGTGTGAACATGTTCGTACATCTCAATTTAAGGCCTGAAAAAAGCCTTATTTGGACTGGTGATCACAAAGCAATATATGCTACAATTTTCCCAGTGTTTAATACTTGTAACAGAGTGTTAGAAGAGGACGGAAATAGACTTTACAATTTTCTCAGTGTTTAATACTCGTAACTTAGAGTTTATATGCCAAGTGCTTGCATGTTGGGGTAACCCATGGCAACTTGTACAGAGTAACATTTTTTTTGAATTTTTGTTTTGTATAACACATCAGTACTCGGGTATAGAATCCTGAAAGGACACAAAAGGAAAACCAGTACAGCAGGTTACATTTCGTAGTGGCATATTAAAGGAAGTAACGAGGATAGTAGAATTATATATGGTTACAAACAAGGAAAACATGATGTCATTTTACAAATACAATGGGATTCATTACCAACTCATCTGCTTTGAGATCCAAACTCTGGTTTTAGAATCATAAACTGGGTATCTGTTACCAAATCCAATTAAATTTGATTGCTGTGAACATGGCTGATTTATTCTCAGTGACATTTGAGCCCGTCTTTGCGTAATTAAAGGCTTCTTGTTCATAATCTAAACAACAGGTTAACTCTGCAATCACTGGACATTTGAGTGACTTCTCTGCTGTGTTAATAGGTTGTGTTATCAACTGGAAAAAGTTCTTCACAGGCCAGGGGTTAAGTGCTATTCTAGAAGTGATAGTGGTTTCTTACAACAAATAAATGAACGGATAAGGAGGATTACATTACACCAGACCTCCCCTTTGTGAGGTCTGGTCAGAATGTCCTTATTTTCAAGCAAGTAGAGTCATAATGTTTCTCCATGAATTACAATTTTGAAAAAAGCTTTTCATTTCTGAGACAACTAAAATGGTTTATTATGGATTTTCCATGGCCCAGTGAGACTCTTAAAATAAACCTCTTTGATGATATGGGCAACAAGTTTTGAGCTTGAATGTGTCAAACAGAGCGTCGTGAATTACTTGTGCCTGGTCAAAGAATATAGTGTATTCAAATTGCAAACCTGCTGAATGTAAACCTACAGTAAGATGCCCTAAGTATTAAAGGGAAATATTGCGTTTGTTTTGCAAGAAAAATTCATCCTTTTAAAACTAATATTTTTTGACACAGGGTGTAAGATTATCAAAAATAAGCCAGTATGGTAGCCTTCTTTTCAAGAAATAACTTTCCCAATGATAGAAAATCAGTTGTTTGTTGCTCAAGAATAATTTGTTCACCCAAACTTTCAACATTTCAAATGATGCAACATCCATGGCTTTTCCTGCGCCTTAGTATTTGAAGAGATGTAGCTATTGCTGGGCTTTATGATTAAGACTTAATTATTGGATAGCTTTTGAGCCATTTTCTTTTTACTCTTCATTGGACCATTTAAAATATAATATTTCCCTTTAACACAAAGCTTCAGTTTATCATGCATCTTGTTGAAAATGATTGAGACTTAAATATTTGGAATGTCTCCCTCTTAAAATGCACATGTCACAAAATGTACTTCAAGTAAGAAGCATTGAAGCAAAATATTCTGAAGTGATTAATTGCTGAAACTAAGATAAAAACATCTGTTGAGGCCTATCACTCTATAAATCCAGGTGTGACCTTTTGTTAACCAACACAAAAATTGATTAATAAATTAATAACTTCTTTCTACGAGGCTGCAAACTCCCTCAACGCTTGAACCCGAAAATGTCTGCATTTCAAAAACGCTGCATTCTGATGAAGAAATATTTAACTTGAATATGCTCTGACATTAAGCCCAAGTTAAAGATCACCAAACCTTCATGAAAGGTGAACATATCTTGCTCAGATTGACACCATACTATTTGAAGGAAGGAAGGATGCAAAAGTCCCACACAAACTGTAATCAACATATTTGGCACCCTCAGAGTTCTGTCAGACCAAGATATGGTTTTCAGGCATTGACACTAACAGCATCGTGAACATCCTCTTTAGAAACCATTTCAAAGTCTTTTGTACCCTGACTTGACGAGGACTCTGACCTTTCCGAAGTTTGTGAAATATTTTCATCTTCATTGTTGCTTCCATCTTGGTCCTGTCCACTCTCTGTTGCCAAAGATTCACCAACATCCTCTGAAGGACCATCTTCTGATGGGCCGTCTTCTGAAATTTGGTCTCCAGAGCCAATATCTTCAACATTTTTGTCATCCTCATTTTCTTTTGAGTCTTCATCCGATTCCTTGCCAGCCTCTTTCTTGTCCTTGCCATCCTTTTTGTCTGATGAGTTGTTTTCATATGAATAGATTGGCTGAAAGGACTCCAATATACCAACATCCGCTAGTAAGTTGGGGAAGAGCCACCAACTGACCTTTCCTAATGTTACCATCCAAATAATTCCGTAAATAATGGTTCGAACTATGGAAAGAAATAAAAAGTAAAAAGAATGAGATGGTTTTGTTATTTTGTAAGCCTAAAAGCTATAAACTGAAATGTGGACGAATGTGACATGTTTTTGAAGTCGTCTAGAATAAGATCCATCCCAGCCAAAATTTGACTTTTGGGAATATTTAATAAATAAATGTTGAATATTTGAACAGATAGCAATCTTAAATAAAACAGTTTGCTAATATGTATGCCATGTAACAATGAAATCTGTTTAAGCTTACCGAAAGTAAGCCAATGAGTTAGAACATTGCTGCAAAGGTATCCTCTTCTTTAAAAGGAAACCAAGGTTCTGACATTTTTTTTAATAAAAATGAAAAAGAGGGAATTTAACCCTCCTTCAGGAAAGGGTGGTACAAACTGCCCCTTAAAACCTCCTTGACGGAAACCTTGTCATGAAACGATATATTGCAAACCTAAGTTATCCTAGTTAAGGCAATGACAAAGTAACATACCAATGGCTAAAACAACAATAGATCCAACAAGGCAGGCTCCAGCAACACTGAGATAGTAAGTACCAACTCTCATCCAGGGTGGCCAAAGAGGAAACAGACAAACAGCTATGGCTCCAATAACTGTCAGTAAAAAAGAAAACAAAAATAAAGCATCTTCAGAGAGCAGCTCAAGGAGTACGTCTACGGTAACTCACAATTTTCTTATTTTTCTTTCAAAGTATCTTTCATAATAATTTATGACTTCACGATTGAATATTCAAGGTTATCCAAGCACTGATTCTAAGTAAATTTCCTAATAGAGGAGAAAAAATATAGTCACATGATCCTCAACAGCCAATCATGAAGCAGGACAGTATACTACACTACTTTAAATTGCATTTCCCCTTTAATGTCATTTCTCCAGTTGTAAATTCTCGGCCTAGTAGGGTTAACAGTTTCTACTTCAGAACAGTGACTCTTCTCCAAGCTAGGTAACTTGACTCAACAAGTTCCAAATCATAATGGGCTTTCAAATTGCAGATCTTTTCTTTTCATTATTTTAATCAAAGCATGTCTGTTTTATTTGAGTTGGTGAGAATATCCAAGAAAGAGCCATTTTTGCAAACAACCTCAACTACTTGTGTGGCAAGTAATGGCTTTGTCACAGGGGGGTGGGCTTTTGCCCTTGCCCGCCTTAATTCCCCCACATTAAGTTAGGTAAGTTAGATTCACAGAAAGAATAAATAATACACCTCTCCTGAGATTAAAATTTCAGCCAGATATATAAAGATATGCTAAACCCTCAGAGTTGTCATTCAAAGGTTTGCGTGCTTCGGGCTCGGTTTCATTCTGTGCCTGAGCGTTTTTCCCTTGTTTTGCATACCCCCAATTTTGACATTCTGGCACTGCCACTGGGCAAGTACTAAGCCTGCGCATTCCAACTATTGGTTCCCTGAATGCCATTTCTAAATATAATCCCTAAGTCAGCGAATGTTATATCTGAGTTTGATGTGAAGTTTATCAAAATGTTATGCAAACAGAAACTGTTCAGATACAGAGGTAAATCCATTTTTAAATGGAAAATTTTCCTGCTGAAATTTTAAAACTGCAACAAACCCTTCCCAGAGATCATTTTGTGTGCTAAACACCAAGTGTTCATCTGTAATCTTGAATGTTTTATACAAACCTAATCCCACTTTCTTACATTTCTGGTTAACATATTACTGTAGGGCAGGCAGGATATGTCTGACAACTAAGATTATTAGTGAGAAGCCAAATTCTAATCACAAACACTGTGTGGGACATACATTGTCTTTACAATAATTCCTGCTCAAAATATAATATAATGTTTGTGTAGGTGGCAGTTGTGACATTATTAAAACAAATACCAAGTAGGAGTTGCAACAAGCTTCAGAGTTGCAACAGTTCAGGCCACTGGGTATCTAACCCCAAAAAGTCACTCAGGCTATACATAAATCATAAATCACATGTACTATTGTGATTCACGTTGGTTCACTTCAGCTAATGATGTGATAGCACAAGTCTATTTTCTTCCCTCCTACCAGCAAAAGAATAATTACTAGAGAGGTTATGCACCGACATCACTGGGTTGCACATATTGCTATTTTTTCCATCGAGGCATCCTTTGTACAACAATTGTTACTTAGCTGATGTAGTCCGCGTGTATTGGTAACGTACGTACTGCACATGATCAGTACAATCCAGTATGTCAAATTGGAATGCCCTGACATCATGTGCATAATCTCTATACTTCTGTTCAAAACACAAGTGGTGCCATATTGTTCGCAGTAACAGGTAAGTTTCTTGAAAGTTCTGGTACCACATCAAACAAAAGGTTTTCAAATCAAAACAGGGTTTTCTGAACAACCCCACCTGAAACATATTCCATATTCTCCAGGAGTAGTCTACATACTTTTGCTAATTGTATAGTATTTAAGAAGATTAAAGCATTCATCCTTTTAACTTGTCTTTTGGCTTAAGTATGACATTATTTGACCATAAATCAAGATACATTTGCTTGAAAAACCTTGCAGCATCCTTGAAAATGTTCTTATTTTGTGATGCAATGCCCAGATATCATGCTTGTCTCATTTTTCTGTCAATTCAGCCAATTTTTCTGACCAAGCCTAGCAGGGACACATATTGTTACTTTTCCCAAAGGACTGCTTGACTGCCTGTAATTCAGTTCTTCAGTTCTTTGAAAGTTTCCCGCCACCCATTCCCCACCGAATCACATCTCAACATATTAACCATGATAACTCCCTCGCTGCACATTGCCATCCTGATATCTGCCTCCTGGAAAATTTCCAATTCCATTTCAATTCTTGGGGTTGAGGATAACGTCTGATACAGGAGCTTTTCCAATGAGATTTGTCTGAGTGGAGATTGTCTGGGGTAGGGACTGTCCTAGTGGAAGGGGGTCTTAAACCGTTGGTAACTGACAAAAGAACTGTCTGGATGGTGCCTGTCTGGAGGATAACTGTCCCTATAGTAACTGGTTGTTGATCAAGTCAAAGTATTTACTCTAGCTTATGCTGATAACAGAACCCAAACATATAGTACTAGTATCTCCAGGCCTTCAGTTTTATAATTATTATAAGGTAGAGTGCAGTAGGTGTACTGTTATATTTAACTTAATAGTTATGAGCTCCCATTCATCTTCAGGTAGGTGGGCAAAAAATCACACCCCCCACAGTGATTTGAGGTCAAAGGGTGTGTGATTGCACCTGCATGCCTCCAAATTCAAGGCTGGCCAGTATCTAAACATCACACAACATTTGAAGCGCTGAGCTTTATCTTTGATAATGTATTGTCAAAGGGCAGGTCTTAAGATTAATGTTTCCCACGTGTGCTCCAGATCACACTTAACAGGAATTAAGGAGTGTGGTAGGTGTGCTGTTTTATCAAACTTTTATACATTCACCTTTACAGTCCACTGTCTTTATCTAGGTGTCCCACAAAATTGCACTTCTCAAAGGGATTTCAAGTGAATGATGGTGTGCAATAATTGCACTCATATGCCTCCAAATTTCAAAATCCAAGGCATAAAAGGAATTTTATAAGTTCAGCAAATTATAATTTTGAAAGTTACATGACTACTTCTAGCGATTGCTACTAAACTGGAGATTCGTGTCACAAACTGAGATGTGCAAGACAAAGCTACATTAACACTTAAGCCATAACCCGGTATAGACACCACACAAAAACTAATGGTTCTGTACACTCACCAAGTCCAAGTCCATAGACATAGTGCAAAGGTTTAACATGGCCAAATATCCACACTTAGGCCTGTAAGAGGAATTTCATAAGCAAAAAACCTTGGACCTTTGCATTTTCCCTGAACACCTATTCATAAACCTTGTATCTCCATTCCTTGTTTTGATTCTTAGAAGGCTTATAAGTTTGGTAAATAACAATTTCCAAAAAAGTATGTGATGATTTCTACAGATTCCTATTAAAAAAGTGATTCATGTCACAAATGTACATGTATGAAGCAAAGCTGGGCATATCTTGGTATAAACCCCATACACCAACTGATGGTACTGTGCACTCACCAAGTCCAAGTCCATAAACATAGTGTAAAGGTTTAACAGGGTCGAATATCCACACGTAGGCCTGTGAGATGAATAACAGTAAAAGATAGTAAGTTCATCAGCAGTTGATTAGCAAAGAAAAGAATGTATCTCAGCGGGTATATCATTCATTAAAGCTAGAATAAAATAATAAGCATGCAAGGCATATTAACTCATGATTAGCATTTATAATCTCGTAACAAAACTTCTTTTGTTCCAACAACACACCCTTTGTATTGACAAATTTTTGAGGAAACTAATGAATCACATGATATGCACAAAGAATTATTCACCACATTCATTGTAGTGACTTCTGTGCATACATATCTGATTGGATGGCAAATCAGTTGTCTGCATTTAATGTTACTTGATCCTCCTGTTACCTGGGAGTTGTAGAATATGCCCATGGAATTCCTCCCTGTCATAAGAGGAGACTAAAGGGAAATGCTTGCACCATATTTGAACTGTTTTGACTGACTTTGTTGTGAAATGGTTATAGCATCTGACTTGCAGTCAGGAGATTGGGAGTTCGAGTCCTGGCTGGGTCATACCGAAGACTTTAAAAATGGAACCTACTGCCATTGTGCTTGGTGATCAGCATAAGCAGTGGAGTAGGGAAAACAAGCCAGTGAGCCACAACTGGAAAAAGGCCTTGGCCTGCTCCACTTGAACCAACTGGTTGGAAACTGGACTGTAAAACTGTATCTAACCAACTAAGATAAACTCTATTTGAAACTGTATTCAAACTTTACTTTTTTATTCTAGTTGATACTGGATAACACATTCATGTTGTTGTGTCATAAAAGTCTCATCTAACTTATGTAATTTGCATGTGGATTGTCTCAAACATGAAAAGCCATTGCCAGCCCAACTGAACAAATTTGTTAGAAATTGGACAATAAAAATATATCTTAATCTAACCTGACCTAAAGCAGGAATCTGCTGGAAGGAATAGATAGCTAAATCAAGTTGACCACCTCTATCTACCTACAGAGTTTACAGTGACCCTAATGTACCCTAGGCATCACTTAACATTTAATGTTATTCCTCAAGTGGGAAGTTTGAATGAAAGTGTTTTTCTGGGGTGCTTCACACTTTCCAAGCTCTAGCTCTCAACTACAGTAGCTAAATGGAATAGCTACCTTTATGAATAATCTTGGCCAAAAGTTAATTGTTTGCCACAAACTTGTTGAAGACTGCACAAAATTTAGCTCATTGAGTTCCTTGTAAAGCGGCAAACTTTACAGTATACACCTCCCTGAAACATTACTAGCATGGGGTAATCATAAAAAGATATTTTTTTTTTGCTGGTGGAATATAACATAATTGAAAGAAAAGCAAGGATCCACTTGTAAGTCCAAACATTGTACCATTGAATGAAATACAATGAGTGGGATTGGTCATCTGTTTAACAGATGACCAGCACTCCAGAGGGAACAGTTAAAAACTGAGTTATATTCAAAGATTTTCAGACTTTACATGAATCACTTCTGTGTGGGTGTATCATTACATCTCATCTAACCTGCAAACTGCAATCCTGAGACACTTTTTATCCAAGCCACCTGCGTGTTTAATCTGCTAGTTGTTTCTTTGCAGTCGAGGTTCTTTTGCATTACTTCAAGTTTACATATAGTTTAGGTATAGAGGTACTGTACTGTAGGATCTAATCAGCTTTGGAACTGATTCACCGTTAAAGACAAAAAATAACATTTTTAAAAGCACTACCTTTACACAGTATTACAGATTATTCAAAATGAAGTTCTGTCTTCATTATATGTTTTTTACAGACAAAAATTTCCACAATTTGCAGATGTAAATAAAGAGAATTTTTACAGCTCTGTTCATGTTGATATAAAGTTAATGCAAAGTAAGGCATACAACTTTCTATATTATTTCAAATGCACAGACATTTTTGCACCGTAAAGAGAGCTCTAATGGTAGTGTTAGAATAAAATTCTGCAAAAATCATGTTTTTCTTTCAAACATTTTGGACAATATACTGTACTACTCCGACAGCCATTTTTCACCATTATTTACAGGGTTTGACTTTGGAACAAATTTTCCAATCACTGTCTGGCCATGTTCCAAAGCTACTGTACATAACCAAGCAAGGTTATCATGAGAGCAACATGACTTCATAAATACACCCTATCCTTAAAGGGGAAGTTTTAAGAAAAATTTAATTTTCATATGTGAAAGAGAAACCAAATTTACACAGTGAAACCAGACATGTATTTCTCGAGATATCAGTACGTGAAGTCAGTAGATTTGTGTTCCCAAAGTGGGTTTGAGGGCAAAAGAGCTTATATATCACTTCCTCACATTGACAAGGAATGCTTTGTTTCCCTTTGCTTTATCAGACTGTTGTGACAAGAAAATTTCACCAAAATGCTTAGAATAAGTATCCCTCTAACATACCAAATCCTGTTATGACCTTAAACCCTCCTTTTAAAACCAACTGGTCCATAGGACCTGCATCTCATAACCCTTGCTGACACAGCATGAAACATACAGGATACTGGGCCTTTTAGACGTCAACCCCTTTTGCTGCATACTTTGTAGGTAATCTTTTACTTTGATTGATCATTTATTGTCACATGACTCTGTGTTATCTTGTGATAAACCCACTGTAATGGTCACATGCACTCATCTTAGGGTGCCAGTGAGGTGGTGTTATTTTCATGTAATTATCTAAAAACAAATTTTCTTTTCCTTTAACTCTCTTTAATCAAGATCTTGTGGTATATGAACAAACAAGATTTAGCAACTCTGACCCTGTGCATTAGAACAGGATAACAGATTCGCATGGGTGAGGATTGTAACTGCAAGTTAGTTAGTCAGTTAGATGGAGTTTTATGGCCCAGTTTCCAACCTTTAGGTTCAAGTCGAGCCGGCCACTGCCTTTTTTCCAGTTGTGGCTCACTGGCTTGTTTTCCCTACTCCATTGCTTAGGCTGAGCATCACAACGGCAGTAGGTTCCTCTTTTAGAGTGTTTGGTATGACTGGACCTGGGAATAGAATCCAGGCCTAACATGTAAGAGGAAGATGCTCTTACCGTTAGACCAAACATGGGGTCTGTAACTGCAAGCAGGATGCATTGTTTGTAGTATCCTCAGATTGCACAATACCCTGTAGTGCCAGTCCTTCCTTGTTAACCTTTAAAGGAGTAGTCCAGTGCCAAATTTATTTTTGATATGTTAAAGATGAACATGTTCTAAGCATTCTGATGAAATGCATTTCCCATGTTCGGTTCTTGAGACATTAGCAACTGAATGTGACAAAATTTTCTACGTAAAATAAACTTGAGGCAAGCATGCAAGACTGAGCGATGGAATTTTAACAACTTTACATGCCTGAGGGGCAAGATAGCTGCCCTAATCAATTCAAGGGCAATGAATAGGATGAAATAAAAGGCAAAACAAAACATTCTCCAACAATGTAAATCCATTACATGACACCTGCTTTCTTCAGGTTCACTTTTTACAGAAAATGTGTCAACTTCAGTTGCTGATATCTGGAGAACAGAGCATGGGAATTAAATATGGCTCTGAACTATTCTCTTGAGTCTTAATACTTACGTCATTGCCATCCACAAATATCTGTTCATCAGTTGCTTCTAATTTAATTTTTCTTTTGCTTTCCTTCTGTTTCTTATCACCAGATTCTTCTACTTTTGACTTCTCCTTCTTTTCCTTCTTCTCTCCCGTCTGGAAAGGAGTAACCAAACACAGCTATTTTTGGTTTATTAGAGTTTACACCTCTTCAACTTTTAGGCCTATGTCACTCTACGGAGTTATCGAATAAGATTCAGATCCTATTTTTCGAGAGTTTTAATTAAAATCTTTTTCATCCATTGTCATTGAGAACCCCAAAATTGCCATCCTGTTTTAATACAGGTTTTTTTTTTTGAAAGGATCATAAAAATGAAACGTAAACTAACTATTCTACAACGTCACGTTGAGAAATAGTTATTTTTTGGTCTCCATGTATATGATAAAAGCTCTCTGCAGATGTGACGGCATGGAATAATTAGCATAATTCTAATTCCCATAGTCCTGCCATACAAGTCATCTATTTCAACATGTTGGCAAATTTTTGTTTTCTTCCAGCCAAAGATGGGGGAGATTTTAGGTAAAATTCACAAAAAAGAGGGATAATACTATCCAATATTCCTGTAGCATGACCTGCCCTTTATCCTCTTGGTTTACTCTCATGGAACCCATAATATTTTTGGGGGTCACATGACTGTTTCCCCTACTCTGTGGCTTATGAGGAGCATCACGTAGAAATGGCAGAAGGTTCCTTTTAAAAGTAAGAGGTACAATATCACTCAACTTGGGAGTCAAATCTGGACCTCCTGGTTGGGAAGCAGATGTTCCCCTTTTAATTAGTCAGTTAGATGGAGTTCTACTCCCCAATTTCCAACCGACTGGTTCAAGCCGAGCCGGCCACTGCCTTTTTTTTTCCAGTTGTGGCTCACTGGCTTGTTTTACCTACTCCATTGCTTTTGTTTCAAGGTGAGTACACAAAGACTCCACTGAATCAAAACACTCTCAGTACAGTACATGCTGTGTAATATGATGTGCTGTGTAATATGCGCGTCTGTGCCTCTGCATTTATTTTACTAGCTGTCAATCAAAGAGCTGTGCCAACTGAGAATTTCTGTGGACTACTACTTACAATATTTGGGATTTTAATATGGGATGAGAGGATTAGCCCTTTAAAAGCAGGTGCTACACTCACCTCCTGACTCGCTTCCTTCTCCTTTTCTTTCTCCTTTTCTTTTTCCTTTTCTTTCTCCTTTTCTTTTTCTGACTTCTTGGACTTCTTCTTGCTTTCCCCTTCTTTCCCTTCCTTTTCTTTTTTCTTCACAGCTACTTTAAGAGCTCGCATGTAGAAACCCTTCTGCAGCAAACTGAAGATAGAAGAACCAAAGATTGTACTGACCTGTTCTTTTTTTTTTTATTTATTTCAGTCTAGGGCAGGGTTGTCTAACCTGAGGCCTGCAGGTAATGATCCAATCCCATGCAAAATTGTCCTGGCCCATTAGAAATGGTCTATAGTACAAAATTTTTCAGTAAGCAGATACATTAATGACACCTATGGGCTTCCCTGTCAGCAACAACATGTGTTTAGCTACTCCAATCTTCTATGAGACTGCATAGCCTACACTGATATCATTAATGACTATTTGTGTGTTCTTATGAAAATGCACAAACTGTGAGATCCTCCCGGTAAACTTGTCAATTACTGCAACTCATTGACATTTTGTATGTGGAGATAACACAGACTAATACTGTATGTATGCCAAGTTCCCCATTGTCAGTTCTGTGCTTTAATGTAAAAATTGAGCACAGCATGCAGCCGCTCTTCCACTATATCCATTACATTTGGTCCACATAAAGGTCTAAAACAGAAACAGTACTTCAGCAGCAACAAATCAAATTCAATTCAGATGACACACTAAAGCAAGTAGTCTCACAGTAGGTCATGTTCCCACTTGATCCCATGATGATACAGTACTTCTTCCACCCCTACCCACCTCCCCCATCACCATGCTCAGTCAAATTAAAAATTGGAAAAATTAAATGGACTACTGTAGGGCAGCGATGCTGCAGAATTCCGATACTTTGAGAATATTAAGGAGACAAAGTTTCCATACTGACGATATTTGATGTAAATGGGGGGGGGGCAATGCCCTCCCCCCCCAAAAAAAATTCAAAGTTTGGGTTAAAATTTTATTGCTATGGAAAAATGGAACACACACACAAACAACTTGAGCAACCTACCAGTACAGCACATATCTTATCATGCCACTGGGTCATCTGTAACAGTGAATTTATCTTAGAAAGTCCACCATTTTGCATCTTAGCCTTCTCAGATAGGCAAAAATTAGAGTACTTAAAGGTTCAATTTAGTTTTCCAAAATTCGTGACCAGAAACTTTTTCAAATCATTCACAAAACTGTTACGAGTCAGTACACCACAAAATTCAAGTCTTTAACTTTTTCCATAATTATTGGACACGAAATTTGACTCATCATGCTAACTATGAGCATTGTAATGTGGTAGTGACCTTTTAATGTTCTCATTAAGTTATCATCAACTCAATGAGCCCCTTTAAGGGAAAAAGGTTTACTGAAAATTCATCTCAGAGTGTTGCACCAACCCCTGTGGGCTGTAGAATATGCCAACGGTACTTCCCACCTGTCGTAAGAGGTGACTAAGAAGAAACCAAATTTGAACTTGAACCATACTGGAAAATACATTAAAACTCTTTAATTTTTATCGAGTTATTCATGTTTTTGTGTCGTTAAATCTCATTTAACTATAAACTAAATAGCTTTAATATGCACCAGAAATGGTTTCTTCTTCATATAGACAAATCCAATCAATGCTTGTGTTTAGTGGCTGTAGGCAGCCATTAGTGGGGTCCACTACCCTTTATCATCATTATTTATTGTCTAAATGTAATTTCAAACCCTCATAAACAGTGAGATTGAGGGAATCATGAGGCATTTTGTACAACCATCCATAGTACAGGAAAGCAGAGAAACTGAAAGATTAAAAGGTGATAGACCCCAGTTATGGCCGACTAGAATCAGACCATCATTAATCAAAGCCACAGCTTCGATTGTAGGAATTGCTTGTTCAATCATGTGGTTTCGTGCCTTCGTAACCGGTCGGTGAGGATGAATATTATATCATGTTCCGTTTGGATTCATATGGCAATCGCACGTTGTTCGTTTGTACAGTGGAACACCTGCGCAGTTATGTTAAGTTGTTCCGTAGGGGGATTTTCAACAAAGTTTAACTATTTCTTTATGAGGGGATTTGCCTGAACAACTCCTGTATCGTAAGGTGGTCATGTGCAAATAAAGAAGTAGTTCCACATTCAAAGGTATTGTTCTGCATTGAAGGCTTCCTCTCTGGTTGAAAAAAAGGTGCAAATATAGTTTGAAAACAATTTATACCTTTCAGGGATTTCAAAATAAATTTGAAAGGTTGCATTTTCCAACATATGCCACTTTGTTTTGTCGCAACTGTTTCATCAAGCAACTTCGTCTACCGTACTCAATTCAATGTAAGCAAGTCCACTAACTTACGTTCATGCATATACACATGCAGCTAGCTATATCATATAGTGTACGTACTGTGTCGTTAATGTGATTGCGACAGTAACCAAGGCCAGGGAACGATCCATCAATTTTAAGGTATTAAATTTGTTGTTGATTTCATTACCCTGTGTGGGTTGTAAATGGCTTCTCTATTGTATTTTCAATGTTTGAAACAAAGAAAAAGACAGTCTTCCCATGGTTGTCGTAGTTCTCAGTGAAGGACTAACGTTATGCATCGACGGTCGCGTAGTTGCTCCCTATACATTTGTATAGGGAGCAATTACACCACTCTCCATACATACTGAACTGTAGTCCTTTAGGCTTTACAGAGGACAAAAGTTGTCGTAGTCTTGCCCAAACACAGTTACGAAGGCCTAAAGCCTAATTTCTAACATTAACAGTCAGTCGTATCCTAGTACAAAAGGTGCACTCAGCGTAGGCCTAGACACTGCAGCTACATTAATCTTGGACAAAATTTGTTGGGACACCCCGCTCCCCCTTCCATTCCAGTGTTGACCACTGCTATGCTGTTCACGGCAAAGAACCATTCTTCTTGAAACAACATTGGGAGGGGAAAAGGGGGTTTCATGTTAGGCTACTTCAGGGGGTTTCATGTTAGCCTACTTCAACTAAAATTTACGAATAACATGTGAAGTGTCCCAACCTGCAATGGTTTTGTCCAAGATTGTCCAAGAATTTCGAGAAGTCAGATAGGTGCGTTGCACACAGTAAGAAGTGACGCTTTGCTGATGGTTATTTGGTTATTTTATGACAGGTAAATGATATGCTGGTCATTAGATGGAAGTATTTCCAGGACCGGATTTAGCTTGTGGAGTCCTGGACCCAGATTATTTTGGACCCTTTACACAAATGTTGGGAGGGACCTAAATGAGAGGACCCTGGGACTGGGCCCAGGTAAATACCACCAGTAAATGGCCTGAGTACTTCAATTCTTCTGTCACATCCCTTCTTTTGAGCAAAGGGACATTAATGATATTGTCCCACTTGCCTGTTTAAATTCTGAGATATGGTTGTGTCCTGCCTACATGCCACCTTGATGAGGTTGGGGGTGTATTGTAGGCTTAGTTAAAACCAAACAGGCTACCATTTGTTTGGAAAGCAACTTTTAACTCAGAATGTTAAGAGAGTGCTTTAGATAAAAGAAGTCATAAGAAATTTTTTTCTTGTTGAAATATAATGTGAAAAATACAGCCTAAGATGCAAAATTGGCTGCAAAATGTGTCCCAAACCTTCCATACCTAACGATGTACCAAAGTTATGAAAGAAAGCCTGGCTTGCAGAGTTACTTTCAAAATTTTATGGTAGATCGTGGCCCTCTTTCGATTAATTTCTCGTCTCCAACTATCTGTTTGAAAAAGAACGACTCTTCTATCCAGGAAGAGAATTATTCCACCTCTTGCGATTGCTGATTTGTGCGTCTAAATAATGCATATATACTTACGGTTTGTAATGTAATATATCCTATGGTAGCCCTTAATTTGTTAAAAATCCTCAAAAGTATAGTTAGCTTCTGAAAAAGCTCTTAAACAACTTAAAAACACTCAAAAATTAAACATTTTTATTGAATTTGGTCTCAAAAATGTATCTCTTGGGACGCACATAATCTTGGACAATAACTTGTTGGGACACCCTGCTCTCCCTTCCAATGTTGACCACTGTTATGCTGTTCACAGCAAAGTGCCATGTTCTTCTTGACACAACATTGGGAGGGGGAAAGGAAGTTTCATGTTAGCCTACTTCAACTAAAATTGACGAATAATATGTAAAGTGTCCCAACAGTTTTGTCCAAGATTGTAGTTTACTGCTTGTTAGGAAAGTCAAGTTAGTCTAGGGTCAATACTTTTGCATAGCATTAGGCCTGTGTCATCACCAATAGTGTATCACACAGTCTGAGGCTAAGTTTAACAAGGTACAAAGATTTTGGGGCAATTTTACATCCAGGATGGGCAACTGATTAAAAATAATACTGTAGCTTATCCATATTGTTACACCCAGGTGAGTACTTTCATTTAAACATCAGTGCTTAGTAGAATACATAATGTTACTGCTTTTTCTCACATTTACCTCCCCAAACATGTTACAAGGAACAACGCCCCCCTCCCCCCAGCATGTGTGAAAATATTCCACTTTCGTCGGGGAACCAGTTCCAACAATATGCTTCATTTTGTTTATCCCAAGTGTGCACATTTTCAAGGCTTCGATTAGTACTTGCCATGCAAGTAAAATTCTCTAGTTTGCCCTCTGGATTTGTCTGTACTTTTCAATGTAAATATGCAAGCATAAAAAATGTTCATGACAAAGTTCACCACAGTATGCAAACTTCTGCCCTTTAAAGATTCTGACAACCTTAAAGGCATATTTTCATCATCCCAAACAGTTCCAATTCTCCCAACCTACTTACTTCTAGCCCCTCCCACATTTATCTAAAACTCATCTTTATCCAGACACAATCCTAGTTTATTGCTTCATGGCTTGTCCCAGTGGCCATACAAGTCCATAATGTGTAATCAAGACACTCTCAGTGCCCATGCTAATTTAGCTATGATGCATTGCTTGAATGTGATGCCAATCAAAGAGCTGTATCAATTGAAAATTTTGATATATGTATACTGAAACTGTAGTTTGGGGTGACGAATGACTGCCTTTAAAGAATTAAGTATTTTTAACTTCCAAGCAAAACAAGACACCATATCATAGTTTTGACAAACCACATTTACGACTTACAGTACAGTCACAGACTTCCTATACATGGGCAGAGCATACTGCACTGTACGTTGTCGCTACCAAAGTGTGAGACAGAGTGCACCAAGATGGCCATCTGCTATGGTTTTGTGTGAAAGTCTGAACTTGCTCAAGTATATCACCATATTTTGGAAGAAAGTTGAAACATTTTTGAAATATGGCAAGGTAAGGTCAAAATCACTTCACCCATTGCAGAAATATGATATTGTTTCCCACTCAAGTTTAACTTTTGTTCAAAGTATTACAGAGTCGTCATCATACCAGACAATTTATGGCTTCATGGCGGCCATCTCGGTGCGCCTTTTTCGTCCCAGCCGGTCCCGACGACTAATGAACATGACGTACACTTTACATTCACTGTCCATGTATACAAGTTGTGAGTATAGTGCACTGAATGTTCTCCACAGGTTAAATAAATCATTAAGTGCAGTGAGCCGCAGAATGGCTGATCCCAGGGGGCAATTTGAGGGGAAAGATGTCAACCGCCACTCACAACATTTTGAGTTTTGATACCATGAATGGTACCAAAATGTGCTGCAGTACATAAACTGGCTATTTTTGCTCAGAGTTTTTGGATATTTAGGAAGCAGTGTAAACCTTGCTTAACTATCTTAACAGTAAATTTAATTCATAAATGTACAATGTATAGAAGCAAATCTATGGTTGCTTTTACCCAGGGCAGGTACTACATTTTAGGAGGCTGGAACCAGTTTAGAGGGCCGGCCATCTTCATTTGGAGGGTGGACTGCCTCTGTAAAACTCCCTGCAAAAGATATTGATACACTAAATAAATACTCACACATCTAAATAGCTGGTGACTGAGCCCCTGTCTGTAAATATTATAGGGGTGCCTTTTGCTCCAGAGGCCCACTTAGAGTCCATCAAAAAGTCTACTGCTTTGGAACCTGTAAAACAAAGAACACACATGATTACATGTTAAGTTCTTACTGGGAAGAGAGCTGCCAATCTGTCAGAATATAAAAAATAAGGAACAATTACAAACTACCATTTCATTCAACAGTCCTGAAAAAAAAACCTTCCTGAAGCTATCTTTGGCCATCTACAGTACTTACATTTTGGCAGTTTTGGCTATATGGAGGACGTACTCTATGTACTCTTAGTCACATTGTTCATGTATGCAGGTGTTACAGGATCTTATTGTGCAATGAAGAAAGGATAAATGAGACTTCTTTGCTACAGGTTTGAACCGAAGTGATGCAGTAGAAATTAAATGGTGGGGGAGGATTTGGAAATTTCTTTGTTTAGCTTTGAATTTACTGTAAGTGATGCAGTAGAAATGTACTGTATGGGTCGGAGAAGGTTAGGCAATTCCAGAATTTGTCTGTCTGTAAAGGATAGTGGTGGTATGCAGCTTCTGCACACTGTGCAGGCAACCAAAAATAAAACTTTCATGAAGAAACATTTCTTGTTACTTTTTGTAACATCATCCTTTTTTGCCTGATTAACCCTTTACCCTTGTGCTCCGATCGGGGCATTTTTGCGCGCCTTGGGAGTGGGCGGAAAAGCGGACGTAGCCCGCCCTGCATCGGCTTCCATAGGCCATTGACCCTGTAACCTTAAACTATTGTCTCTCTTGTTGTTGTGGCCGAATTTTCGGGTAGCTACTCCAGTTTCGAGCTCCGCGTGAAACAGTAAAGATGGGTGACAGCCGAGCTCTCCGCATGGGTCCAAAAGGACCCAAACAATGGTAAAGGGTTAAGCCTTATTGCCTCAAGGGGGAAATGAAACTCTATACACAGACACTTGATATAGTCAGATTTTGCACATGATTAATTAACTGACATTACCAGATATACTGTACCAAAATACACAAAAAGTTAGGTGACATCTGGGGTTAGTTAACAGGCCAGTCAAGTATGTGTTATTCCAAGCAGTGCTATACAATAAAAGCATACATTACCTGAGGACAGAGACCATATTGTAAACTCGAATACCAATTACACCCCACACAGCCTTTGATCTATTAGGGTGTCTGCAGTACATTCTTAAGAAGCAATGTGAAGGCATGTTGTTGTTGTCGAGTGATCTTGAAAGGAACATGTATCTGCTGTCTTTCCATTTTATTTTTTGTAAGGCAGCCACTTCACCGTTTTTGCCAACTGTACTTGATTCCATGTAGAAGTACTGATACTTCTTCCTAAATTTTGGTGCCAGGGGTTGACTCAATATTACATCACATCCAAAACCAAGTGCTTCAAACTAGCATAAAGCTAGTGGAGTCCCTGTGAGAATCACAAACCAGATGGTAGCCTGTGGCACCATATTATTCTTTTGTAATGCACACGTCAGTAATTTTTAGGGGGAAAGAAAATAGAGCAAAGTGCAAAACAATGAAGAAGTAACTGACTTGTTCCATCATTGTGACTTTTTTCATACATAGGAGCAACTTAGTTACCTGTGAAGTACTCCACTTTATTTCCCATGAAATTGCAGGATTTAGTGCTCAAGTTGAAGCGCAGATATTTGGCGATGGCAGTCTCCTCCTCTGTCGGCTTGCCCTCTTCCTTTTCATCCTTTGAATTAACAAAAGGAGAGAAAACAAAATGATATGAATGTTACTGTAACTCCAATGAAAATTTAATCACTTTGAAAATAAATTTCAGCCCCAAATGGTTTAGAGGTTGGGCACTGACAGTTCCTGTAAAAATGTCTACAACATTTTGTTAATTTGTGTACTTTTACTTACAGCAGGGCAGAGCCATTCATCTGGCAATTATCGCCAAGTTACTTTTGTATTTTTTGTGCCCAAGTACCCATATTAGCTGGTTGGACAAATGCTCTTCCCTTATCACCAGTTCAACACATACAGTATTTTGGTAAGCACTGTAATGTGGTCTACAGTACATATCTAGGAAGTAATTTACAGTAAGTCTGTACTATAATAAATTCCTGACCCATTTTTTGAAAAGTGATCAAATATCCACCACAGCAGATGTAAAAAACACTACAACACTAACACCTGTATTTTAATTACATAAATTCTTAAAATTTGTCAAAGAGTGGAACAGTCTGCCAGAGTGGGCACTACTGATTTCAGGGCTTTCATTAGTGTGTGTGTTTGTATATTTTGCACATTGGGAAGTCCTAAAATATTCATTAACCAGAAAGCCAAAAGGCTTGGTGATTCCTTGCCGAAAAGGGGTGCTTTGTTGTTAGTGTTTGCACGGGTACTAAAAATTAGGACCCGGGTACCCGATCGCCATACCCGTCGGGTACCCGGGTTACCCGGTGTTACATACGGTGACTAAAAGATATGAGCATTTTGTAAGGCATACTCCATAAGACATGCATGGTAACATTAACATTTGTATTGGATAGGTATAGCGATCACAGTTCCCAAGTTCAAAAACATTTGATTTGTTACAAGGTTTAATCGTCTCGTTTTGTTTTAGATCAAAATGACAAGTAAAAAAAAAAAACGTAACAGAAAACAGTCAAATAAGAAAATTATACTTCCCAAGGCCTATATCAATTTGATATTGAATTTTGGGACGCTTTCCTACTCGAAAAGCCAGCATAGTAAGAGCTCGAAGCTTCTCCTTTTAAACCACTGATTTAAAAATATCAACTAATCAGAGCCCTGTATTATGGTATTCTCTTGCACGTCAAAAATTACTGATTGTAAACAAACGACGTCATGTTTGTGAACTTCCCTCATACTGCTTTGCAATGTGCGTTGGAATTATCGCTAATGGGGTATGTACGTTCTTACTAAGCTAGCCTCGTGTCGACATCCATATCCAGGCACGGTAACATAACTTTCACACGTAAACTTCGTAGTCTGCTCGAGCGCCATTTTGGGGCAAAATAACGTAATATATACTGGCCTATTTTAAAAAAAAACGTAACATATACTGGCCTATTTAAAAAAAAAAAAAATTGTGAATGTTTACGGTGTTATTACATTGATGTCGTTTTACTGTGCAGATAGCGGCAAAGTGCTGATTTGCGTGAAACTGACACCTTTAACCATTAAGAAATATTCGAGGATAATACTCGAGGTGGCATACCGTATTGATAATAAGATCGTATATACATGCAAGGCTCAGTAGTTTACCTAGCATGCTGAACGTTACGGGCACTGTCTTTGCGAGCTGGGCGGGGGTGATACAGTATGTCTTGCTATGTCTGCGTGAAACAGTTCGATGTGATTTTGAATCGGCCGTCAGATACCTTGCTTGCGAGTAAGTTTATAAGCGATATACATGTGATGTGTGAGAAGTAACCCACTACGTGACGATAGCACGATCGGGCCGCACGCTGATAAAAATTTCAACTTCATAAACGAAGTACAGACAACTATCAAACTTACACATAATTTCTAGGGGCTCTATTCATTCTCAGTCTCGGAGAATGTTTACCAAATTGGCAAAATATTTTAGTCCATTACTGTGGGCAATGGCGTAAATGGGATGATCCTTTTGCATGCATTTTTTTTTTAAGATTCGGGTAGTAGATTTGGAACCGGGTAATACGATGGCGGGCGGGTACCCGGGTACCCGTGCAAACACTATTTGTTGTCCGCATAAACCACTGAAAACAGTGACCTCAAATGACCTTTGACCTCTACCAAAAACAATAGGGTTCTTCCTCTCAACATGGCAAATCTATATACCAAATATGAAAAGTGTCGGTCATTCCTATCTCAAGATATCCTGATTAAAAGGTTTTCGGTCTTTGATCTCTGGTGACCTCAAATGACCCATTTTTGCTGATGACACCAAGCTTTATGAGGAAATTAACAGTGAATGATTGTGAGTTATTGCAGACATTAACTATTGATAAAGTTTTTGACTGGTCAGTGACCTGGCAACTTTGTTTTCACCCTGATAAGTGTCAGGTCCTTAGGATGGGTAAGAACTCCATAAGATTCACTCATTCTCCTGCATGTTGAATTTTACTGGGGTCAGGCACAATCTTGAGGTAAGTCCTAGTCAAAAGGACCTTGGTGTACTGGTTGACAATGATGGGGTCCGTTAGTTTCCACCCTGGATAGTTTCCGCCGTTACTTTCCGCCCCTAAAAATCTTGGGGCGGAAAGTAATGTTTGAACTAACATGTGACAAAAATAACTGTTAACTTCAATTTTTAAATTCAAGTACAAGGCAACAATGAAATTTATGGCTAGGCCTAAAACTTTTTCAGTATCCTCATCAAAAATCATCAAAAAGAATGAATTTTACCACCTTTTTTCTAAACGTCAAGTCTAGTCTGGATCTGGAAAAATACTGCACAACACTCCTGGTGGAGTCAAACGTGCAAGTCACAGACTTGTATTTTTTTAAGTATAAGAAGTCCTCTTGTCTATTGGTAGACTTATGCTGAATGTGTGAACAGTTGTTCACAGCACTGAATACCACATACACCTGTACATAAGTGCGTATAAGTATACTAAAGTCTACAGTGAAAATGTTGCTCGGAAAGACGTCAACATGACAGTAACGGGTGTCGCATTGAATAGTAAAAGACATTGATGAAGTTTGAAACTTTAAGAAAAAGTTGATGGAATCTTTATTTGACGAAAGTTCCACTGAAATCACATTCCATTCCATTACTTTCCGCCTCCCAAAAAGATGTTTTCTGCTAAAAATAAAAGGGGCGGAAAACACCGTTTTTGAGGGGCGAAAAGTAGCAAGGGCGGGAGCTAACTGTAACCGACACTGATTAAGCCTTTCGTCCTCATTTTTCTGGTATAGTGACCAAAGCTAATGGTTATTAGGTAAAATCAGGAGAAGTTGCAGGTATTTGGATGCTTCTTTTGTTTGTATTATAAACAAAGGTGCATACTTTATACAGTATGGTATCCCAGCCTGGCCTCCTTTCCATTGGAAGGACGTTTACCAAATTGAAGCTGTCCAAAGACTTGCAACTAAACTAGTAGCCTACCTGGCTTTAGGGAATTGTCTTACGTTGAGAGATTGCATAAATAAGATCTGCTTGTCTTAGGTATAGGAGATTACGCAGTGACATGATTTATAGTTCTGCTTCTAACTTCGAACGGGTTCTAAGTTTGAACACCTTTAACACCTATGCAATTACCGTACGCGCACATATACTTCACCGTGAAAACCATTGAAGAAGGCAATTCCACGATATCCAGCAAACCTCCAACTATTTTCAAATGAAAATGACTCGTATGAACGTAAGTATTTACCCAAAACCATCCAAAAGATAACACAAGTTCTACTTAATCACAATAGTCATAAGATACACTCCAGACGACACGGTTTGAAGTCAAATATTCACATAATTTTTACGAATATGTGTCTCGATTGGAACACAACGATGTCTTCTTGTCGTCTGCACTAGGCGTCCAAAGGTCAAATATGTAAATAACATTATGGGTGGGGCCTAAGCTGTCTAAAGACAGCCTACATTTCCATATAAGGTGAGATGACGACTTCTTAGTTAAAGAGGTCATAGAAATCCTTTAATACTGGCTTAACGGTTTAAAATGTCTTCGGGGCAGAACGATTTTACTTAGGTAAGGAAGAATGAGAATCATAAGCATGGAATATTTTAAAGTAGGCTCTGTTTTTCAGTGATTTCATAAAAGGAAGATTGTTAGATTGTTTTCCTTTGAAACCAGGCCTACTCTAGAACCAGTTTACATCATAACCCCACGGGTCCTTTTTAACTTGTATGAAAGCTCAGTCTTGCAGCTTGTTTGGCACTAATTTCTGATCCGAAATTTACTCAAAAAGGAAAATTTAGAAACATTTTAACAACAAGTATTCAGGGGGAATTTCCACTGTTCTTTTCTTTTTTGTTGTTTTCAAATTTCAGACCAAGAGATACCAACAGTATGATAGCCAAAATATGGCAAGGGCTATTCATCTTGTTAGAAAAAAGAGATGGGCCATAAGAAAATCAGCTAGGATTTGTGGTTTCCCCGTTACGAGCCTGTTTGACAAGATCAAGGGGCGCAGTAAAATTGACTCCAAATTAGGCAAACCAACCCTACTTTCAAGACAGGAGGAGGGACTTCTCGTCGAGCATGTAAAAACATCTTGCTTCTGTTGGGTACCCTCTCAGCAAAACAGCCTTCTTGCGACTTGCCACCAACAGTTGCATATTTATGGGCAAAAAATCAGCCCAAGATCAGCCTCTAAGTAAAGACTGGCTAAAGAAGTTTCTGAGAAGATGGCCAGAGCTGAAGCTGGCAAGGCCTCAAAAGTTGGGTATGAGGAGGGCTCAGGCTGTCTCAAAGGAAACTGTTTCTGCCTATTTTGATGAATTGGAAAATATTCTTGAGAAGTATGAGCTAAGGGACAAACCATCATTAATTTTTAATGTTGACGAGACAGGTTTCCAAACTGAGCACACCCCAGGAAAGTGCACTGCACCCCGAAACCTCCGTCCCCTTAACAGTGTTGCAACAGAAAGAGGTCCCATCACGACAGTTTTAGCGACGGGAAGTGCAGGTGGATTTACCCTGCCACCACTCTTTGTCTACAAAGGAAAAAAATTGTATGAAGAGCTCAAACAAGGAGCATACCCAGGAAGTAGTTTTTGCATGTCAGACAGTGGTTGGAGCAATGGCGAAATCTTCCGAACCTACCTTCAGGATCACTTCCTCAAGCACCTGCCCAGCAGAGATCCTAATCAGCATGCCCTCCTTCTGTATGATAGTCACAAATCACACATATCTGTCCCCTTAATTGAGTTTGCCAAGACACACAACATCATTCTATTCGTGCTTCCACCACACACTAGTCACGTATTACAACCGTTGGATAAGGGAATTTTCAAACCGCTGAAATCATATTTTAACCACGATGCGAGAAATGCATGCGTAAGAACCCGGGAAGGGTAATTACCAGGTATGAAATGACAGATCTCATTTCTAAAAGCTATGCAAGTGCTTTTTCACCAACTAACTTATTTTCAGCATTTAGAGCCACAGGAATATATCCTACTAACCGTGGAGAGATAAGAGAAACCCATTTTAAAATCGCAGCAAATTTAAAACAAAAGAAGCAATCTATGCGCCTGACTAACTTGGATGAAGCAGACAAATCTTTGGAAGAATTTCTTCAAGACCAGTTGCCAACCGTTAGAACACAAGTGGTCACAAATGCCACCAAACGTAAATATTCCTACCGACCTGGAGGCATCGCCATCACTGAGGATAGGATTTTACTTAAGATCAGAAAGGTTTTGGAACTAAAGGAAGATCATGGAACTAAAGATAAAGGACATGGGAGTTCAAATAAAAGCAAACCCATCATCAAAAATTCACAAACTGCAGATGCCCCAACTAGCCCAGACGAGCAGCCTCCAAATTCTGCTGAAAGTGAACCAGATGAGACTGCCAATGACAACTGCTGCGTTTGCAACAAGTTTTCACCCCCAGAGATGCGGACAATTTTAAGACAGAAAGTGAAATTTGTTGACTGGGCACAATGTCATACCTGTGGTCACTGGACCCACTTAGAATTCTGCACACCTGAAACAAAAGAAAATGTTAGTGGTTCAGATCCATTTTTCTGTCCGCATTGCAAAACTGGGGAGGAGTTAAATTACGATGCAAAAACTATTTCTTTTTGTGAAAATGTTCTAATACCATCACTTTCCCTTTAAACGATGTGAATAATTCAATTGTATCAGACACTTGAACGATTCTCTTTTTCCAAAGAACAGCTACGCCATCAATTTTATGACCCATGACCTTAATGAATAGGAACAAGATGCAGTGTTCGAACTTAGAACCACTTTCAGAGTTGCGCTTGTCCGACAGACAACCAAATTCTCTGCCCGAATATCGGATAATTCCAGTCAATCTCATCCAGTTTTTTTGTTTGCTTGGCAATCTAACATATTGGTGAGTATTATGGTGTAGTTTCATGTACAAAGCTGCCTAGAAAACGTGTTTTTGAGTAGTTTTGGTGATTTTGTGTTCGAACTTAGAACCCACCATAGGCCTAATACATTTAGGCTAGGCCAAGTATCTGACTGGTGAAACGGCTGCAAATAACTATTGTTCCTCCATTGCTTAATTTGGCTCTCAATAAAATATGACATCTTTGTATGTTACCTCAGCTAGGCTACTGTAGGTCGCAAACAATGCTTGCTAATTGACGTTATGCCCTACACTAAGGTGACTGACGTGGCCTAACTGTAGCCTACTTAGTCTCAGTTACTGTACGCAGTTCTGCGCACAGTAGCAGTACTTAGCCTAGGCCTAACGTTAGCCTATGTTATTCATTGAATATGCACAATTGTTGCCAAAAAAACAATGAATAAAATTTATTTTCCAAATAATGCTCTGTTTAAGAGAGACCTTTTTCTTCTTCCTTTTCACGACCTTTTCTGACATGGCAATGGTTTGTTCTTCCTTTCGACTTGGTTAAAATTTTTGCGACGTTTTCCAGCTGGAATACGATTAGGATGACACATTAACATAGTACTTTCGCGAGAGTGCGAATTTAGCGAGTGAAGATTCAGCACAAGGTTCAATTTGTCAAAATGCAGTAATTTGAAAGTTTGAATGGTCGGAGTGGCGGGCTTTGCTTATTACATTTTTTCATTTCTTCAAGCATGACGCCTTTCATGTTGGTATCTCGGTTCTCATTTCAAGTAAAAATGAACGATCGACTTTGCCAGACCGTAGCCTATTTTACGGAGGGCGCGATCTGATGCCCGGTGACCAGCGTGTGTGGTAATTACAGTAAGAAAGGTCTTACCAACATATAAGGTGTCACATAGGCACAGGAAGCAGGGGGTTCGATGGGGGTCACCGGCGTGTGCTGGGCCCGAGGCCCAGCGCTGAGCGAGCCATGGTCCCCCATTGATAGGGGAGAATAATGAGGAAGAAAAAAGGAGGAGTGGGTAAGAACGGAAAGAAGAGAGCAGAGTGTGAAAAGAAGGAAAATGAAGAAAAAGAAGAAGGGAAGAAATGAAGATTGGGGCGAGAGGAATGTTGCGGAAATTTTACTTAGCAATGTCGTACATAACAGAATAGTGCTGCAAACTGCTTCTCCATAAACACGGGAAGTGGAGTGAGTAGGGCGGAGAAAAATTTCCGCCTCCGACCACCGTAGCCCCAACATGGATGAACCATGTCATTTTTATGGGCACTAGCTCGTTTAACTATTGTTTTTCTAGTGTCCTGTCCGGTTCTGTATTTCGATCAGTTCGGAGGAAATTAATAACAATGAATGAAATGAATGAATATTATTCAAGGATGAAGTGTGTGATGTAACAAGGTTTCAGCGTGCACTAGCGACGTCATATAGTACCAACTAATTAAGTTATCCTAAATTATACACCTTCCAAAACCTCTGAGTGTGTATTTTCTTCAGGGGCGGGGAGAAGTTTTAATCTGTACCATATACTGCTGATCAGGTAGGCTATCTGGCCAAATCGATTGCTGTTCTGCCACAGCTCCTACTCCAGATCAAATGTGGTTGCAGTGGCGTAACCACGGGGGGGGGGGGGTGGGGTGGGGGCTTGGGGCCTAGGCCCCCATATTTTCTTCAGCCCCCCAGATTTTTTTGCCTCCTGATAAAGTAATTGAGAAATAATAAAATGTTTGAACGGAAATACACTTTGAAGTATTTCCTTCAAAAAGAGTAAATAAATAAAACGTGAAACAATTAAGAAAACATGCATGAATGTGTGTAAAACACATTTTGTGTGCACGTTTGAAATCAAGTAATAACTTCAAAATGCATACTTTCACTAAATTAGATACCGTATATAATCTGCACTGTCGTTTATTGCATTACACTCCGAAGATGAAACGAACGTTTCGACGTCAAAATCGAATTTGACTTTGTTAGGTTAAGACCCTTTCTGCCTTTCGGATGACTGGTTGATCAGTTTACTGAAAACAAGGCCGCAATCATACACTGGAGAGTGGAGACCATTCTTACACGACCATTTCTATACTTTATCATATACAAAATATGCTTTAAAGGCCCTGTTCAGTGTTCTCTCACCCCAAACAGTACCAATTCTCCTAACCTTCTTACTTAAGCTCCTACCTTAATTGTCTGAAATTCATTCCCATCCAGACACAATCTCAGTTGATTGCTTCTAGTAGAGCACAGAAAAGCTCAATGTTTATAAACAAAACAAAAACACTTTCAGTACAGTTCATGCTGTTTAATATAAGCTTTGGTACTCTGCGTTGTTTGAATTAGCTGGCAATCAAGGAACTGAGCCAATGGAGAATTTCAGTACACCCCTACCAAAATTGTGGTTTGGGGTGAGAGGATTGGCTCATTAAGGGTAAGGTACTGCCTTCGAATGATCAGTCTTCCCATCCATCCCTAAAAAGTAGGCCTATGTGGTGCCTAACTCCTTCCCATGACAAGTGCCACTGTAAAACGATTTTTTCGACAAGTCCTCCTTTTACTAGTTGGCACTGGCGTCAGGGCGGATTTTGTAAAATGTCCACAAGGTCCACTTTTCATGTGTTTTCCGCATGATCCATACTTCTGCTTTGCGGATTACATATTTTGAGAGATGTAATCGTGGTATTTTTATTTTGACTACGTAACGTACCAATGAGTGAACAAATACTGCACCATTTTGCATCTTAACACCACTGAAAACAGGACAACATTGTTTCTTAGGTAGTATGCATATGTCACTTGTAAAGCTCTACAAAGACAAAAAATTATTTTGAAAATTTTCATGCTCCCCAAATAGGGAAATCCTTAAACGTAGACCTATAATTAGTTCAAAATTTTGCCAAACATAGCACCATTTTGCATCTAGCAAATCTAACGCAAAGAAAGTTTCTCAGAGTGGGACACAACTTATTTTGGTT
This sequence comes from Holothuria scabra, assembly GCA_037179385.1. Lineage (NCBI taxonomy): Eukaryota > Metazoa > Echinodermata > Holothuroidea > Aspidochirotida > Holothuriidae > Holothuria > Holothuria scabra. Next base: position 20,715,316 of record CM074195.1, on the reverse strand, counting down.
TTCCTATTGAAGCTGAAATCTATTCAAATATTGCCGCATTTGCGATCTACGTTCTCCTGAATTTCCCCATTTTTGCCCAAGAGAAAGGGAGATACCGGTTCCCTTTGGTCTCATCACCCAGGCCATGGCACAGATCAGAAATGCCTAGATTTTGGGTCTTTAAAAAGTGTATGTATTATCATTTTTCATAGATTGATTTTTTATTCACACTATTTGAGATGTGGCGGACACGGGATTCGAATTTCAAGTATGGATACATCCAGCTTAAAACACGTGGAAAGTGCCGTTTCCAGCCATCTGGAGGGTTTGTAAAACCCCAAAATTTCTTGTACGCTCCGCCCAACCGATGCTGCGCTCCGCTTAGACAGTCTTGCCGCGCCTGACCCTCGGAGGTATCAGGCCCCCCACTTGTTATTTAGGCCCCCCCAAAAAAAAAAATCCCTCCTGGCTACGCCACTGTGTGGTAGATTTTTCGCATTTAAATTAGCACCAATTAGGTCAATTTGGGCAAATTTTCATAAACTGCGAAACTTTTTTTCAGTTTCATCGATTTAGTAATTTTCAGTAGCATCTCAGTCATATCTAAATTATGGATTAGCCCAGTAATGGCTGATTGTTCGTCTGGATATGGCCCCGGCTCCCTCGATTTCCAGTTCCTCCAGGAGCATTTAATCTGTATTTCTGTAGAGATATGTTAAAATGGGCTTAGAGACTAGTTTTTTGACCAAAATCAGGTTTGAAAATGTTCTCTCACATGTAGTTATCAAATCAGCTAACTTTCCACGCGCACAGCGAGCTTCAGATACTAAGAGGATGTTTTAAAGCTCAATTTCAAACCAATTGGTTTAAGTCGGGCCGGCCACTGGTTTTTTCCGTGTGCTTCCTACATTACTTTAGCAACTCACGTAGACGCAGAGCAGCAAAGATTAGTAGCACTCACGTATTTGGAAGACTGATCCCCTCGTCACCGAGTGATTTGGAGATAGACTTTGTTGTGGAATCCAACTGTTCATGAAGATTCTGAAACTGGCAACTTTTTGAAATGCGTACGAGAGCCTAGACTGGTGGACATGGGAGTTGAAATGCTGTGGAATGATACAAATTTTGCAAGTTATCCCCTTTTCACAAGCCAAAACGGGAGCCTGTCCAGGAAGAGTGTCCCCGGCACTCAGTGGCGTAGCCACGGGGAGCCTTGGGATCTAGGTCCCCAGAGTTTCTTCAGTCCCCCCCAGATTTTTTGCGTCCTGATAAAGGAATTGGGAAAAAAATTAAATGTTTGTACGGAAATAAACTTTGAAGTATTTCCTTCAAAAACTGTAAATAAATAAAATGTGTAACGAATAAGAAAGCATGCATGAATGTGTGTAAAACACATTTTGTGCACACGTATGAAATCAAGTAATAAATTCAAGATGCATACTTTCACTACATTAAAAACCGCATATAATATGCACTGACGTCGTTTATTGCAATTTCACTTCGAAGATTAAACGAACGTCTCGACGACAAACTCGAATGTGGCTTTGATAGGTTAAGACCCTTTTTGCCTTTCGGATCGCTGGTTGATTTAATGAAAACATGGCAATCATACACTGGAGATCATTCTTACACGACCATTCCTATACTTTATCATACACAAAATATGCCGTAAGCATAAGGTACTGCCTTCGAATAATTCTTCCCATTCATCTTTAACAAGTAGGCCTATGTCGTCCTTCACTTCTGGCCATGACAAGTGCCAATAAAGAACGATTTTTTCGACAAGTCCTCTATTAACTAGTGGGCACTGGCGTCTGGGCGGATTTGTAAAATGTCCACGAGGTCCGGATTTCAGGTGTTTCCCACATGATCCATACTTCTGCTTTGCGGTTTAAATATTTTGAGAGATATACTCGTAGTATTTTAATTTTGACTACGTAATGTACCGATGAGTGAACAAATACTGCACCATTTTCCATCTAGACACCACTGAAAACCGGAAAAATTGTTTCTTTGGTAGTAGGCATATGTCACTTGAGAAATCTCCACAATTACTGAAAATGAGTATTGTCAAGTTTTCATGCTCCCCGAAAAGGAAAGTCCCAAAACGTGGGCCTGTGAAATCAGTTTAAAGGTTTGCCAAACATAGCACCGTTTTGCATATAGCAAATCTAACGCAAAGAAAGTTTCTCAGAGGGGACACAAGTACTTTTGGGTTTTCTATTCAAGCTGAAATCCATTAAAATATTGCAGCATTTGCGATCTACCTCCTCCTGAAGTTTACAATTTTCCCAAGGGAAAGGGGGACACTGGTTCCCTTTAGTCTCTTTCCCCAGGCCACAGATCAGAAATGACCAAATTTGGGTTCCCTAAAAAGTGTATGTGTTACCATTTGTCATAGATTGGTTTTTGTTCTCATTATTTAAGAAGTGGCAAACATGAGATTCATATTTCAAGGCTGGGTACGTGCAGCTTAAAACACGTGGGAAGTACCGTTTCCGACAATCTGGAGGGTTTGTAAAGCCCAAAATTTTCTTCCTCGCTCCGCGCCAACCGATGGTGGCGCTCCTCTTAGATAGTCTTGCCGACTTGCAGCACCTGACCCTCGGAGGTACCAGGCCCCCGACTTGTTACCTAAGCCCCCTAAAAACTCCATCCTGGCCACGCCACTGTAGCCGCTTCGGATCTCTCCCCATGGCAGTGACCTGTCGGTCGTTGCGTCCTTCTATTGAAACTCCTTGTATACACACGCGACAGGGATGAGTCAGGTGGGCGGAATACACACATAACCCCTGTATTGGTCGTCTGAAAGATTTTAAGTCTGTTAGGTAAGTCTGTCTGGGTGTTTAGGTACTTTTTTATTTCTTTGTTTTTTCTAAGATTACGTGACAATATATGAAAATTATTATGTAGAACATTTCAACGGTTGGCAAACATGATAAAATGTATCCGCTCTTAACCAAACAACCAAATATCATATTATTAGATGTTAATTAGAAACTAATCATTCTCTTGTAGGGCCAACTTAAAGTCCTCCCTATTAAAACATAAACAACCTGTCATTCCGACTTACTCAAGTTTATTAAATCACCATTTGAATTTTTCTACAAAGAAAATAATTAATATAGAGTAAAAACAATAGAAAAAAGAAAAAGAAAACGAACTGTGCCTACAGCCGCATGCCCAACTACTACCCAATTTCGTCACCCCATCACGTCACTGGACCTTTAAGAGAAGATACGCTGCCAAATGTCCCAAGTTTGTTAAAGACTAATAAGCGATTATTTATGCAACACAAATACCTTTCACAATTAAACCGAAGTTTTAGATAAAGAAGGACATTTTCAAGGCGTAAGATCTTACTGTTTTGACACTTAGTCATATATATAAAATATCTCGCGTACATGTGAAATTTGTTAAGGCCTAAATTAACATTATCCATGCATGACAGAATAACCAAAAATGAATTGAATAGGCAAAAGAAAGTTAAGATCATATCCACACCTTTCATGTGCAATTTTAAGAAGTCCATTATTAAAAAGTTCTTACAACCCTGCATGTGCTCAAAACATGGATAATTGCTTCCAGATATAAATCACAAAAGAACAAGAGTTTTAGTACTTGGTATATCAATAATGTTACGACGATCGCTACATCCTTTACAATTTCTAATTAAAAGAGTTAAAAAAGGTTACTTGGTTCGGCCAAATAGGAGTTATGACGTTACAAACATTTTCCACCTGAAGAAAATTTTTAAAGACATTAAAAATGCTGTTCCGAATGGAGCTAAACTGTACAAAAATTACATTTTACATCGTAGCCATTTATGAAATCCTAATAAGTTATAAAAGAACCATTAACATGCACTAAGTCATTAATAAAAATAACACCCTTTTCAATCCAATTCACATACGGAACAATTTTTTCTTAAAAGAGAACAGACTATTATCCCAAATTGTTTGAGACAAGCATTTCTCTCTTGCATCAATGTTTATTCCCCTTTTAAAAAGTTTCCAAGAGTCGATAACTTTATACCAAAATGTATTGGACGTATATGGGATTGTACTAATTATAAAGAAGGAACCAGAGCATTTAACAAAGAACTCAAATAGGGTTATTCCACTCCCTTTTTCCACATTGAAGATAAAGCCTTAACCAGGAAAGTTTTGACGCATATGTTAGAGATTTAATTTGAACCATTTTAAGGCCTCCAAATTTATAGGGCTGATTAAAATGGGTTCTACTAATTCTTTCTGTTTTGTAGTTCCAAATGAATTAAAAAAAAAAAACATTGCGTTAAGTATTGGAATCATACCTCTCGTTGGGTTTGGAAGACAAGCAAATAAATCATTTAACTTTGGAATGAGAAGAGGTGCTCTTTTGAATAACTATTACTTTATCAAAGTTCAGCTTAATCATTTTCTCCCTTTTTTGGAGAACTTAATGCCAAGAAAATCGAAATATCCAGAATAGTTCCAAAATAAATGATGAAAACCAGGGAAGCAATTTACCGTGTATCTTTCATTTAACCAAATCAAAACAGAGAACCTTTTGCATAATTAATTTTTAGACCGGACATACCAGCAAAACAATTTAAAGTTTCCACAGCTGTATATAACGAACTTCGCGTACCATCTAGTATTAAGCATGTGCCATCTGCTTACTGAGTTAATTTAAAATTGTTATCCAGTATTTTTATTCCTCTGGTATTCTTTATTAGATCTGATCAACGACTCAAGAATTTCCGCATAGATGACAAACAAATATGGTGACACTGGGTCTCCTTATTCCTTATTTACAGCCTCTTAGAATATTGACTTTTTGAGTAAACCAACCATTGACCAGTTCATAAGAGTAACAGTCATGATGTCAAATTTAACACCATCTAATCATCTTTACTCCAAAACCAAGAAAGAGAGTACATCCCATATAAAATTGTCGTTAGGTTAACTGAATCAAAGGCCTTTTCAAAGTCTAGTTCAAAAACAAAAGGCAATTCATCAGATGCAATAAGAATGTCGTATAAGATTCTAACCTTTCATCCTATTTACCGATTGGGAATGAAGCTACATTGATTTGAAAAAACTAAGGTTTCTAAAATTTTTTGTCTATTTGCAACTGCCACTGAAATAAGCTTGTAAAAGACACTTAACAGGGTAATTGACCGCTAATTAGTAAAGTTTTATCTATTCCAGGTTTTGGAATTATAGAACAATAGCACCACGCTTCATAAAAGAAGGTATAGGTTACCCAAATCAAATGAGTAAACCAAAGCACGCATCATAAAAGGAGAGATTTCATTCCAAAAGAACTTCACAAATTCGATCGAAAACCCGTCCATACCTAGTGACTTACAGTTACTCATTTTATTAACAGCTTTTGTAATTTTCATTAAACGACTCATCTAGGTTTTTGGCCGTTTCCACATTCAAATGGGGCAAAGTAACATTTTGAAAGATCTCATTAATGTCAATCTTTTTCATATTATCATCTTCATCGTAAAGATTTCGAAAAAAACAAAAACATTTTTCAATATTGCATCATTATCATTAGCGATGACACCTTCCAAAGATTTAATCTGATCAATGGTATTTTCTGTATAATTTCTTTTTTCCAAATTCAGAAAAAGGGTTTCTTTGTCAATCCAACGACTTTTGGATCGTATGAAAGCACCTTCCATTTTTTCACTGCGAAGATTTTGCAATTCAGTTTTTTCAAAGACAGGACTTCACTTAAGTGTGTATTACAATTTTAAAACTCATTAATTTCCATTTTTGTTATATGAAGCATAGGAAATGCATTCCTCCTGTTTTCTGCATCAGTAGAATTTGCAACTGCTTCTGTATTCCCCAACATCTAACATTGTTACGTAGAGATCAATTCTCCAGGTCGTCTACCTTATCCATTACGGAAGATTATTCAGAGTATTGGGAAGCTTGATCTACCTCAGAATTAATCCTGGCAATTTCATCGTCATAATGCTCTCCATTTTTTGTCATTGAGACTCAAGAAACTTTATCTCAGACTTCACTTTCATATTTTCCTAATACAAATCCATCATTATGCTGTGAAAGATTGCGCAAGATCCATACCCATACATTGATTGAAAGGAAAAGATGGAATCACTTGGCTAGAGCGGCTAGTTAACTGGTCCACCCGAAGGTGCTTCAGTCCGGCGGGCAACCGCCTTCGTCGACTGGGCAACCGATGTTGGTTGCAAGCCTACGCCAAGTGAGAGAAAAGAACCCACGTTTATCGAACGGTATTCGCATCCACGTGCCCGTGAAACACATTGATACACACCAGCTGGAATAGAACACTCTGCCACTCGAAGGTAAAGCATGGAGAAAGGAAGAGAATTTTGTAAGGTGAATTGCTAATTTATTTACTACGCTTCATCTTTTGGGAGAACAATGGGATTCTCGCCCTATTTGGCCGGGAACAATCAGTGACGAAGGCGTTACCGATATGTATATAAAGTGCTAGATTGGTAGGCTGCGACTGTCGACCATGGAGAGCTATATCCCTGTGGACTCAGTGGTACTTATTCGAGAAATCCATAACTGACTCTGATTTTTCACACAATATTTTCCCACCCTTAATTTCCATTTTTTGTTGTTAGAGTGAATGTTACACGGTAGGTAAGAATTCATATGGGTTTGAACAAATCTGAACAATTCACTTGGAGCCAATGGAAAGAACACTTTTATGAAAATAACATTTAACAGGTGTACGCCTTTGTGTTTGAATGCAATAAAGTCAATGTGACTAGAAAAGTAGAAAGTATTGTCTCTCTAAACTGAAAGTAATTCAAAGTAGCCCGGGTGTTTAAAGAGGGTTTTTAGGTCACACCAAGTAAATCCAATGTGTGGTTCTCATAATATGAGCAGGTAAAGTTGTGGCATTTTCAACAAAAAGTGAACTTGAGGGAAGCACATGTTTCATCATATCCATACATTAGTGGACAACCTTTTGTTTTTGTTTAAACTTTACAGCCAATTTTCTTTTAAACATTCCAATATTAACAGAACGTGGTTGCGTTAATGACAGAACTTTACAAACTTTGCATTCCTCACAGGTTGGTCATTTTCCTATTAACTTCAAGGTCAACAGAACAGTCCGAAAACAAGGGAAACAAATACATCTCTTGTGAATGTAAATAAGAAATATAACCTCAACCTCTTCCAAGCTCACCTGGGGACAATCTAGTGACAATTTACTACCTTGAGAAATACATGTCCCATTTGGATGGAAGTTTCACCAGTCTGTGTAGATTTTGTTCCCTTAACTTCCCTTTAAATAGAAGAAACAGAAGAAATTTTGTCCCCATTACTCGATATATTTCGATTTATTAAATTTACGTGTTTTGCTTTGAAGAATTGGAAAGCAATCCGTTGATTTGAAAAGGATCCCGGTTTGAATAGAGTCCAGTAAGGACTATGTGAGTTTTAGTCTGAATGGAATCTTGACCAAACCTCTGTTGTAATCGGGCATTAGGACTATTGAACTTAATTAACAACCTGTCCACTAGAGGTGTCTGTCGATTACACCAATGATCAAAGACCTAACAGCACATCATGGTTGATCCGAAGTAAAACTCAGTAACGTTGACAGCAGCGTTGGATTAAGGTTGGCCCAATGTTGGTATTTGATTGGCTGTTCATCGTTTTAACATTGGCTGCGGACTTTAACCCAAGGTATGATCCAACGTTGAAAACTATACGATATGAGCCAATGTTAGCAAATGGTTGGCTTAGCATTAATGATGTTGAATAGATGTTGGTCCAACATCGGTTGACAGCTTTTGTCTTCCGTCATAAATCCAAAAATGATCCAACATTGGCCTCATGTGAGACAGTAAATTTTCACTTTCCGAAAATATCTAAACGATTTGCACGATGTCTGTCCACGATGTCACCAAAGTCAAATTGATACTAAATATTTCGTGAAATCATAGCGTCAGATTAGTTTTTATCGGAGACACCTATTCCTATAAAAGTTATCTGACGGTATGATGTGTCGTAGTAGTTAGTGAAAAACTGATTTTCCCGATCCTGCGATACAAATGATATCTTAAGGCAGGTTGTTTAATTTTCGTCTAAGAGATTTAGACTAAAACTTACAAAAGTTTCATCGTAGTTCCATCTGTTATCGCTGTATTGTGACATGCGTTTTACGCATGCTTGGTTCAGTTAACCCATTTTCGTCACAGTTCCATGAAAAACATTGTAAAAAGTTACTATAGAACTACTTTTAACAGAACAATAAATGCTTAACGAATCCAGACAGATGAAATAGGGAAAAATTAAATAATTGCTACCGAATCAGCAATAACTGAAAGAAGATATTCCCATTATTCACTTTGGAAAGCCCTTTAGTTTCAAAAATTTAATCATGCACTCTTAGGTGCAATTACAGAAGCAAAATAAATACGCAGAACGTGACTCAGATTCTACAAGCAAGGCTGTGATGGACGTGCATTCTAGATGACGTTTGGATCTGCCCACGGATGGTTAATTCCCATCACGCTGATAAGGCAATATAGGGTGCTTTCACGTGATGTCACTATTGGTAAACCGCGCCCACTGCAGGGCAAAATAAACAGTGTCTTAGTGCAACAGTTACACATTGGTCGTCAGCTGCTTCTCAGCTAGCTACAGCTGGCGTAATACAGTAAATTTTTCCAGTCTAAAGAGGATTTGAGGCATCAGAAATTCTTTTCTTGCATTTCCATTTTAAATTGTTGACAGAAAAAGTATCTCACTTCCATCTTTATCAACCACTTCAGTGTATTTGGACGAACTTTGTTTCAGAACCTTGACAACGATGGGGCTCATCTAATTCATCGGTGTATTCACGATTTGGCATACCAGTCTTGCCACGAATCATGGTGTTCAGCTAAACTTCAGCGCTACACAAAAGGATGGAATAGACTCGAAATTTTACGTCGCTGAAAGAGGCAGTGACGTAACACTATTTTGTAGGGTACCAGGACATGCGGCATATGCAGATATATTGAAGCACCAATATCTACTGGTAAACCAGGGCGCTTTGTTAAATGGACAAAACAACAAAACAAAAAATACAAAAGAAAATATGGACTTACGGTAAATGATTATGGGTTTGAAAAGGAGTACAAATTGACTATTCGGGCTTTTAATAAGAGTGACTCGTCAGGATACCGTTGCTCGTTCTGTGACACCCACGGGCTGTTATGTTCTTAAGACTTTGCTTATCTATACGTTGGATCAGACCTGGACCCAGCCCAGGTATATGTACTTTGGTCAGTAACGCAAATGGGGTATTCCTTGTCGGTGATATTTGAAGTCTCGATTGCCCAAAAGGGGACTTACAGACTTCTTTCAACGGTTATATTAACGTTTCTCTTCGTGGAGCGGATCTGAGTTATAATTATCGAATGGTAATTTCCGATGAAATGTACAATAACAACACCATTGCATGCTACAACAGCCTAGATGTGAATGATTACTGCAAAGAACTCCCAACAATTTTAGTACTCGATTCAGTAAAAGTTAACGTCACGCCTGAGCGCAAAGAAATACTAAATGGGGAAGATGTCCTTTTCACTTGTGGAAGTAGTCCTGGAAATCCTTCGTCGTTGAGATGGGTCTTACCAGAAAATGGAATTAATTTCGAAAATTTGTTACTAGCTGAGACATCTGAAGGTTCCAGACTGACAATGACGAAAGTTGATTTTCGCAATTCTTCAAAATCATATTTTGAAATAACTTGCAACGTGACCTTTGGATCCTGGAATGCTTACGGTATGGCGACCCTAGTCAAACAATTGAAATCGTCAACAGCTATGACTTTGAAACGGGATAAAACACCAATAGATGACTCCAATACCCTCTTCGTTTTCGTCATTTTATCCGTTATCATTGTAGTTGTCGTGTTGGTACCAATTGCTTGTCATGTATTGCTGTGGAAGTATCGTAAGCATGAGAATATTGCCTCTCTAAATGCATCGACTGGAAAGGGACGTGATCATCTGTGCATAATTTCCAACGCTTCCAGTGGGCCTGGTTATACTACTGTAATACAAACTGATAGTGTCAACACAGACAAATATGACTACCTGGAACCGTCTGAGATTGAAATTCGTGGTCGTAACGCAGATGCAGTGTACTATCTAGAAATAAACTGATACGATTATTAGAACAATATGCTTTTATAAAAGCAAAGTGAGAAAGTTTTAATGTAAAGATTAAATGTTGAATCTTCACCATACAAGTGGGTGGTCAGGATTTTATTTCGGGGAGGGAAGCGAAACGATGACCGGTCACCATACTGAGGGAAGGGTCCAAGGGAAGGTAATGGTCCTACATTTGATGTTACATTTCCCCTATTTCTCTTTCTTCTTTATTCTTTTTTTGTCCTACTTTTCCTATTCTTTGTGTAAGTTTTTCTTCTTCATCTTTCCCCTCATTTTTTGGAGGGGGGGGGGGGTCTTGACAGCCCCATCATTGTCCCTATAACCTTCCCAAAAGTCTAGCACAATGCATATCGGACAGCCAAGGATCTTTTTAACCCTTGTTCAAGTATAAGTTACTAAAAGGTTTACAAGGTTATAACTTCACTTTTCCTCTTAAATATAACATGATAATTACAAAACAAATTCCATTAATTTTTCAAAACGGATTTTCTTCCTCTATTGGGAAAGCTGATTTTGCGTCAACTTTTTTGACTATTGTGACAAAATAATAGGACAAAAAGAGATCATCATACGTCATTCCGTGGGAAAAGGATCGACATACGTGCTACAAGGAGACGGGGGTTATTTTCAAAATGGCATTCACGCAGACAAGTTGAAGCTCTCTTTCGCAGGTGTGACAACTTGGCAGTGGGAAGAAACGGACTAACTACTTGGGGCACATGTGACAAATAGTCACGGGTTGTTGCCAATTATGACGCTCTGTCATGGGTATTGTCGACATGAATCCCGAAGAAAGCATATAAATGTGAAATAAAGTGGTGAGAAGACACAAAACTTGAAAATCCAATTTGAAATTGGAACTTGTTACCTGATTTAGTTTTATATCATCCCAGTGGTGTACGCAGGCGGGGTTGGGGGGCATTGGGCTATGCAATTCTCAGGGATGCATCATTTGTACTATAGATGTACCTACTGGGAAGTAGTTACACAGATTTGACTTCAAAAAGGTAGCACACGTGGCACCAGGTTGCATGTAAGGACACACAATTCTTCAAAGATTTTCGAAGGAGGTCGAACCCCCTCCTCTAAGACCCCAAGGCCGGCTATAACTCAATATACTGCATGACCCCTCTTCAGGAAGATCCTGCCCCACACGCTCACACTCTATCTCAGATCTGAGAATATAGCAGATAGGAAGTTAGTAAAGAAAACCACTCGGTCTGCAACCCATTTTAGAGAGTTACCTCGGACTGGCTGTATTTTAACTTTTACTTTGAATCCACACGATAAAATAATAAGAAACCTTGTCATATGAAGATTCACCATAAAACCGCCGTAAGAATATTCTGCAATCTGCATGCACACCATCGTAAAGTTTAACACAATTCTGATGGGTTTCCCCAAACCCCAAATCTTATTCGTCCAAAAATCTTATTTGACCACTTTCCACTGTTAAAAGTGTTGTAAAAGAGATTAGAAAGTAATAGATTACATTATTTGTCTTGAGTCAGAATGCTGTTTTGCAGAAAACTTTGCAGATGACTTGTATTAATATTGTAGATTGGTACATATGGAGTTAAAAAATGCAAATTGGTGGCGTCGTGGGCATCAAATGTAATATAAAATATATATATATGTATATATATATATATATATATATATATATATATATATATATATATATATATATATATATATATATATATATATATATATATATATATATATATATATATTTCATCATGCTCTCCAGTCTCAAGTGTGCCTTTTTAGGCAGGGACGGTCTGAGCCGGTTAAAAGACCGGGAGGGTCCAATCGGATTAATACATCGAGAGGGTCTAATCGGATTACTAGGGTGTAACTACTCAGTGACAGAATAATCCTTTAGAGACAATAAGGCAAATTGTTAGACCGGGAGGGCCTAATCGGATTACATGGTGAGTTGCATCAGCAAGCCGGTAAGTCGCTTTTGATATTCAGGCCGAATGGCGCTGTGGTATTGAGACTGAGTTTCCAAAAATTCTCTTTGGCTTTTCTGGTTTTGTCGGTCCATGCATCGTTTTGATCGATAGGAATGACACGTAAATTTCTGATGGAGTGGTCCGGTAAATTAAAGTGTTTTGCGACAGGTTGTTCAACCTTTTTGGTTTTAATTGCTAACCTGGCTGTGTCATTCTCATTCGCATGGAATTTTTGGTTTCTCCTACGTCCTGCATATCACATGAATTGATGAGATAAATGACATTTTTGGAAAGACAATTAATGGCTTGTCTAATTTGGAAGGTGCGTGCTCTAAAATTCTATTGTAGAATCAACCAGAGCGCACGTCTTGCAGTTGGAAGGGCAAGGCGAACAATCGAAATTCTCGTTGTTATCCTCGACTGAAGCTTGTCCTGGAATTTTTCCCGAACCAAGATATCCTGTAAATTTTGGGGCTGTGTGAAGGTAACAACGGTGGTTCGGAGAAAGATAGACCTTAGGCAATTGGTAATCTGAAGTTTGGGCATTTGCTTCCTGGTAAATTTGGCTGGTGGTGGCAGAACGGGATGGTACTCAATTACCAACGGCACTCTGTCGGCATTGCACTGACGAGTTTTGTACGTCAGAGGTTGCTGTTTTCTCTGCCTTTTCGATGGCATTTTCAATTGAACCCTGGAGGTACTGTCGGTTGCGGAGGTGGCCAGACAGTTCCTTCGTGCGAGTGTCAAAATCTGTTTCAGAGGAACAGATGCGTTTTAAGCGGAGTGCTTGACTGTACGGAATGTTTTGACCAATGACATTATTGATTCTTCTTCCTTGTCCAACTTTTTTTCTGTGAAGCGTGATGTGGAAATCTGTATTCGCAGGTTTACATCCGAGATTCGCCAGCGACATCGCCGCAAATTTCTAAAATTTAAAACTAAACCATGGATTAAGAGTCTGGCTCATTTACGCGATCGACAGAATGATTGATTCGGATCGGATGATTCCGGAACAGTAGATATAGAGAACTTTCCTAATCCGAAGCGGCCAGCTAGAGTTATTGGGTTGGGATCGGGGCATTACTGTCAGGACGATGTACCGGAGTCTACGGATCCAGAAACCACAAGGTGTGTTACCGATACTACGCCCGACAAGTCGGACACTTCAGATCATGCACCAGTGGACGGGAATTGTACAGTAGCATCGCCAGGGGAGAGGGTAGAAGCCTACCCTCAACCCACGAGACGTGTTACGAGGTCGATGACTTTTCGCTCCCAGGACAGTAACACTACGCCGTCGGATTCTGGATATATTGCTAAAACTAAGGAAACTGTAACATTACGTAATGATGAGTTTTTCACAGTAATTAACCTTTCGGATCATAATTTCTCTCACTGTGAACTTTGTGTATTATCAAAAGGTTTGAAATTCACGCCAGTTCCCCTTTTTGTAGATAGACTTAAGCTTAAGGAAAGTGTGCGCCGGTTTGATCGGACACTTCGGCGCAGTGAGTATTTGCTGATGTTGAATCTCCGTCTGATTTGGAAGCTCTCAAGTTTCGCAAAAAGTCCACCTGGAAGCCACCTCCTAATCGTGACAAAGCTTTAGATATGTATCTCTCCGTGGTTGACTCAGAAATAATGAGCGTCCCTGAACGAAGGACCGTTCCTAACCTTACATCCGAGGAACGTCGGGCCCTCCGTTCTCTCCAACAGAACATTGATATAGTTATACGCGAGGCTGACAAAGGGTCAGCAGTTGTTGTTATGTCAAGGGATAGGTACATAGCGGAGGGATACCGTCAATTTAGTTACACGAACGTGTATAAGCGAGTTCCCAAAAGTGTTTGCACAGACGTCATAAAAGAGGTCAGTGACATCCTCGCACGTCTTCAAAATAGAGGCGTCATTACGGAAGATATGGCAAGTTTCGCCGAACCTTCTGAATCTAAACCGGAACGTTTTTACCTTCTTCCGAAGGTGCATAAAAGAGGATTTCCAGGGAGACCTGTGGTATCAGGGAGTGGGTCGCCCGCAGAGGGATTGTCGGAATTTGTGGACAATTTCATTCAACCTCTGGTGCCCAAGATTCCGTCCTATATACGTGATACGTCAGACTTTCTTGTCAAGCTTCGCGCTCTCTGTCCTATTCCTCCAGGTTCCATCTTATGTACGATTGACGTAACAGCATTGTACCCCAGTATACCGCATAATGATGGACTTACAAACCTCCGTACAGTTCTTAAGGAAAACTCATTTCCAGCTGAAACTATTTTCGGTATCTGTGACATGACGGAGTTGGTGTTGAAGCGAAATTTTTTCGAATTTAACTCGGAGTTTTTCATTCAAACAAGCAGAACAGCTATTGGAACTAAACTAGCCCCTACTTACGCGAACCTGTTTTTATCTATTTTTGAACGTGACTTGTTAAACCAATGCGATGTTAAACCTTCCATTTGGCACCGGTTCATCGATGACGTTTTTATGATTTGGATAGAGGGTAAGGATAAACTTGTTGAGTTCCTTTCATACATCAATACGGCTCACCCCGCTATCCAGTTCACGTACGATTACTCACCCCAGTCCGTGAACTTTCTTGATGTTTCGGTTACCCTTAACAAGGATGGCAGTATAACCACCGATTTATATAGTAAGTCTACAGATACTCACCAGTTCCTTCACGTGAACAGTTGCCATCCTAACCATACTAAAAAATCTATCGCGTATTCACAGGCTCTCCGGATACTTCGTATCTGTAGCGAATCAGCTACGGTCCACACCAGGTGTAATGAATTGGTTGATTATCTTGTTCGGCTTGGACATGGGAGAAGGCGAACGCGACAGCAGATAAAACGGGCACTGGATGCTTACCACAACCCACGACAGCGTCCCAGCAGTGACGTCAAAAAGACCTTTTTCACTGTACAGTTTCACCCCGGCCTACGAGAGGGGACTCTCGAGAAGTATTTACCTCTGCTTCATACATCTGAACGTATGCACAAATTAGTTACGAGTGCGCCAATAATTTCATTCTCCCAAGCTAAAAATATGGATCGACTTTTATGTCGGCTAAGCTTCGTGACGCGGTTGAAGACACGGATGTGACCCTTACCAGGCAAGGTAATGGAAAGCGTTGTCAGCTTTGTCACTCCTTTATAGCCTCGGAAAAAGTAACTAGTTTCAGTAATGGTAGAACATTTTCATGTCGTAATCAAGGTACCAACTGTAACACTAAGTGGGCCGTGTATATGATCCGATGTGAGGTTTGTGGGAAACAGTATGTGGGCCAAACCAACAACATAAGGTTTAGAATGAATGGTCATAAATCTGATTTCGCAAATTTGTTGACGGAGAAACCTCTAAATCGGGAACATTTGCACTTTTTATGCATCTTAAATCTCATAGCGGGGATTACTTTAAATTTCAGATTTTAGAAGTGTTGGAAACAGAAGGGTTTGGCAAATTGGATATCCGTAAATTAGATTATAAGATCAAAAAGAAAGACATTGGATTTGGAAATTAAACACTCTGGTTCCACATGGCTTTAACTTTGACGACACTTGTTACTCCCAAAACCATTCCAGCAGACAAAAACGTAAGTGAGGTTTCTTTTTTGATCTCTCCTCTCCGCTTGGTTAAATTTTTATTTAGTTGTCGATTTTTCTTCCAGTATAGAGGTCCCGTTTTTCAGGTCTTCTTATTCACTAAGGCGTGTAATCCTGTCTGTATGTACGTAGACTTGTGCTTGTGTGTTCTGCCGTTTTAAGCCTTGTACAGTATGCCTTTTGATTTAGTGTTGTACGAGGTGTGTTCAAGGGTACTGTGTTGCCCGAAAATTAAACTGAATCCTCGTGTGTTGGGTTTTTGTTTTACTATATATATATATATATATATATATATATATATATAAAGTGGAAATATATATATATATATATATATAAAGTGGAAAAAAGTGGAGGCGGCCATCAAAAAGATGGTTCGCAACGGCTCCATTGACTCTGAAACTGGCCCGAATCTCCTCCAGGTAGATCCTAAACCAGGCCGTTTCTATTTTCTGCCCAAAATTCACAAAACGGGTAGTCCGGGCAGACCCATTATTTCCGGCAACGGGACTGCCACAGAAAAAATTTCAAAATTTGTTGACCTGCTTATCCAACCCCTGGTTCCAACCCTTCCCTCCTATGTTCAGGACACTACGGACTTTATCCGCAAAATTAGGATGATCAAAAATCTCCCGTCGGACACAATTCTGGCCACTCTTGACGTGTCCTCGATGTACACAAACATACCAAATGAGGAAGGCATCTCCGCTTGCACCAACGCCTTCAATCCGGGGCAAAATTCCCACCAAGAAAGACTAGGCGAACTCATGCATCTGATTTTGACCAACAACAATCTCATTTTTGGTGACCACCACTACCTCCAAATTCATGGTACAGGCATGGGAACCAAAATGACTCCCTCATTTGCCAGCTTGTTTATGGGCAACTTCGAGCAAAAATTTCTGTCTCGCCAAAATTTGAAACCACAAATTTGGTTACGCTTCATAGACGACATCTTCATGATCTGGCCCCACGGTGAAGACTGTCTTAAAATTTTTATTGAAAACATCAATTCGTTCCATCCCACCATCAAATTTACGGCCGACCATTCCAGGTCCAGTGTCCACTTCCTGGACACCACTGTAACCATAGAAAATGGTTCACTCAAAACAGACTTGTTCAACAAACCAACGGACAAGCACAACTACCTTCTACCCGGCAGTTGTCATCCTCCGCACTGCACCAAAAACATTCCGTACAGTGAAGCACTCCGCATAAAACGCATCTGTTCCTCTGAAACAGATTTTGACACTCGGGCAAAGGAACTATCCGGTTACCTCCGTAACCGGCAGTATTTTCGGGGTTCAATTGAAAATGCCATCAAAAAGGCAAAAGAAACCCCCCGCTCGCAAACTCTGACGTACAAAACTCGTCAGCGCAATTCCGACAGAGAGCCGTTCGTAACTGAGTACCATCCCGGTCTACCACCACTCGCCAAATTCATCAAAAAGCATATGCCCACACTTCAGAGCACCGATCGCCTAAGGTCTATCTTTCCCCAACCCCCCGTTGTTGCCTTCAAGCGGCCCTCAAATTTATGGGACATTTTGGTTCGGGCAAAATTCCAGGACAAAGCCTCAGTCGAGGAAAACAACGAAAATTTTGGTTATTCACCTTGCCCTTCCAACTGCAAGACGTGCGCCCTGGTTGATTCAACAAATGGCTTCCAGAGCAATCAAAATGCACGCACCTTTCAAATTAGACAAGAAATTAATTGTCTTTCCAAAAATGTCATTTATCTCATATACTGCAATTTATGTGGTGTGCAGTATGTCGGAGAATCTAAAAAATACTCTTCGAATGAGAATGACACAGCACAGGTCGGCAATTAAAACCAAAAAGGTTGAACAACCTGTTGCAAACCATTTCAATTTATCATTCTATCAAAAACTTACCGGTCATTGCTATCGACCAAAACGATACATGGACCGACAAAGCTAGAAAAGCTAAAGAAAATTTCTGGGAACTCAATCTCAAAACCACATCGCCTTTCGGCTTGAACATCAGGAGCGATTTACCAGTTTGCTGATGATACTTACCAAAATAATCCGATCAGGCCATTCCGGCCTAACAATTTCTCTAATCACTTTGAAGAGGATTTTCCTATTGTTGATGGGTTACACCCGAGTAATCCGATCAGACCCTCCCGGTCAATAAACCTGCTCAATTGCCTTAAGAAGGATTATCCTGTCACAATAGAGATGAGACCATTGTCAACACCTTTAAAAGCTTCCAAAATTTCTCACTCCTTGTCATTCTCTGACCAAGTATTGACAAAGAGGTAGTTTTCCTCGAAAGCTCTACTTCAAACCTTTTGGCTGTTTATATATATATATATATATATATATATATATATATATATATATATATATATATATATATATATATATATATATATATATATATATATATATATATATATATATATATATATATATTCATTCCATCTTGAAATCTACTCTGAGCTGCACTGAGGAGACCTAACAAGGTCGAAACAGTACTGTCTGCAGATTGAGTATATATAATATATATATATATATATATATATATATATATATTTATATATATATATATATATATATATATATATATAAATTGAAGGAAGATGATAAGTAGCGGAAATAGTCGCATTTTTAAATTTTTTGTAGAATTTGTACATCTAAAGACTGTGCTCCACCCAGGACTCGAACCCACGCAACCTCAGAACCCTTTAGCCGGGAACTTACGCCTTGCCGATCGAGCTGTGTGAGCAGCTGTCGGAAGAACCGGTCGAATGAATTCAAGTACCGAGAGAGACAGTTTATCCATCATTGCGTCACAAGTATGCCCCGCCAAAATTTCCACGCTTGGCGGCGGGGCAACGTACAACGTCAACAAATCATATCAGCCGGTTTGGTCTACTTGGTAGCTTATTGCGAAATAACACAATGTCGGTGACCTGTAAAGTACATAAATGCAAAGAAAAGTTGACGTTGCCGTATATTTGTTATGACTACATTATTGTGAATACACACTTAGCACATCGAATACTTACACATACACACATACATTTTCAATGTTTATCAAGTATAAATCTCTTACAAGGTAAAACTCCACCCTCCCCAAAGTCATGGTCTCGGGATGTAACAAATAGACAGTGTAGACCATTCAGTTTGCATTTTTTCACACAAGAAACCTTCATCGGATTGATTGTTTCAAAGTTAACGTTTCATTTGAATCCTGGTAATAAACTAAATTAAGACTCCGTCAAAAAAAGAAAAAAAAAGAAAAAAAGAACTCCACATATCAGAATAAGTATATTGTCTATGCCTGTCTTTATCAGGTTTAAAGTTCTGAATATTAAAATCAAATATTGAAGAGGTTGCGAGCTGAATCTTATTCATCCAAACCCCCTTGTCAATAACAGAGCTTGTTCCATTGTTGAGATATTGAATATTGAAATATATTTTTTTGCAACAAAATAGTCGATTGCGGGATAATTTGTGTCTTGCTTGTTGTACAACTCATATTTTCCCTTTGATTCCATTTGCCATAAAAATGTTTCTATGACGTTGAACACTAAGTACTCCTTTTTTCCTACAAAGGATGTTGAACAAAGAGGACTTAATGACATCACCCCATAAGAATAAGAGTGTTGTCTCATATTGGTACAAAATGCAGTTATTTCCAGAAGAACAAGGAAAGACAAATACTCCAATTTGAGGAGCACAACAATGATATCGCAAATTATTGCGTAATGTTCCATTTCAAATGGAGGAAATAAACGTCAACTTTTATTCTGTCAGATCAGAAAGGTCTCATACAAATGGGATTCGGACTAATTGAATTCATTACTCATGCATGATTATATTTTTTGGAAATTTTTGACCCGAGGAGAATGCCAGTGAGTTTATCAGTTGTGCAAAAATCTTATTTGATCACGATCCTTAATATTCGTAAAGAACAGTGCACTTCCTTATTTGGTTACAAATGTATATGACGTTACCAATTTAGTCAGGTCCTCGTGATAGTTTAGAAGGAAGTCACACGAGGTCAATTAATTGTAAAATACTGGTGAACAAACACAAAAGTTCATTGATGATGCATTTTTGTCGTTGTGCCTCACATTTCTTTGAAAAGTTAAAAAAAAAGAAAAGCCCGCATTGATTTTTTCTTTGAAATATTTGACACTAACCACAAATTTATAATGGAATCCTCACCATAAAATGAAAGTTAAGTCTATAAAATAAATTAATCAAGTCCATTTTTTAAGTCTTGGTCGTTCGACTTGACAGATGAGTCCCACCGGTGGGACTTTTCGCAGTATCTAGTGAGACCGACATGGGTTCGTCCCAAGTACCACAGGCGGGTATGCTGAGAAACACTTTGCATGGTTAAAGTTATAACACAAGATTAGAGCGATATAGGATTTGATTTTGCTCCGATTTTTGTGAGTTTTACTTAAAATCTCCCTCCATCTGTGGTCAAAAAGAGGCAAAAATTTGCCAACCTGGGTAAATGTATGATTTTGTATCGCAAGAATACGAAAATCTAAGTTGTACTTATTATTCCGTGACGTCTCATCCACAAGCAGCTTTTATCGGATACGCGTAGTCCGGAAAAGGCTTTCTGTAAGTCTGATGTCACGAAATAAACAGTTTGCTTTTCATTTCTGTTTTTCTTCTAAACTGATCATTCATTTACACAGGATGGCAAATTTTTGGTTCTTTCCGACAATAGACGGAGGAGATTTTAACTTAAACTCACAAAAATCGGATAGTCATCCGATCCGATATCGCTGTAGTGTGGCTTAATGCAATGACAAAAATACCTATGAAGTTTCTCATAACGAACAAAAATTGCGGCGATACGGTGCAATTTAGGTTGGAGGTGACATCTCTGTGAAAACTGAGACACTTTTTGAACATTTCTGAAGATCTGGAAAACATTTTTCATCTGTCGTTTTGACTTATTGGATAATTTTGCAGTTGGAAAAAGTCACTGCTTTCTCTTTTTTGAAGTTACAAAACTCTCCAAACGGAATATCATTTTCTACCAAAAATCCACATAAGGACAAAATTGAAAGATGCATAAACCTCGTTCAACATCTTCCTATATCATGTAACTGACATTTATAAATGCTTATTTGGGACTGCACCGCCAAAAGGTTCACACTATTGTAATATATGACAAATAGTGTAATAATGTGATCGACCCATAAATCAATAAAGTAGATCAGTTATGACTCAATTTTTGTAGGCCAGGTCATACTGAGGTTTGAAGTTAGAAGTTTAGTTTCTTTCTCTAAGAACTTGAGACCCGTTCTGGGGTATAAGAGAATTACATACAAAATGAGTACATGTATTACAAAACAGCATAACCAAAGCTTTAGTCAACTACATAAACACAAGAATACTTAAGTGCTTTAAGAGCATAATTTAGTTAATAAATGAAATACAAATACATCGAGCCTCGCCAGCATAAACATGCACATGGTATATCACCCATTTCATCCAAGATTATTCATAATAAAGGACACAAATTTAGCAAGTTTATCGAGTTGGTTACAACTAGAAACATTAAATAACTGCTAATATTTCCAAACACTAGGCCAGACATAATAATAGGGCTTAATATACATTGCTCTTTGTGGTCAAACATAGGGACACTTAATTACCAAGTGAAACTCGTCAGCCAAATCCCCAGAATTACCCAAGGAACACAAAACAGGTTTAAAGAATGAGCTTTACTTCCAACAGCAGTTGGAATTTTAGAATCACTATGCACATCTGGCAAGACAAAGATTAACCCGATCCCAGTACTTCAATTTTGAAAGATAACGTTCAAATTTCCCGTTCACCTTGATAATATTATAATTTACGCACCTTTAATTATTTCTCATTTCATTATGCCAATTCTGTAAGTTAATATCATTAATTGTTTGGTGAATTACTGGTAAAAGCCTTTTATTGCTGCACATATTTACATTAAACCAGATCACAGAGAAACCGTGACTGTCTAAAATACTTTTTACCTTGTTAACCCATTTTGGGTGATATTCATTTGACAAATGCAGTTTAAACAAGCCTGCTGAAACATTAAACTTGACAATTTAGAAACCTTACCCTCGGAAACTTTTACCCAAAAATTTAACATTCTTTTCTCGACAATACAAGACAGTGGGGTGCTTCCAGTTTCCCCATAAACCATACAACTAGGTGTAGTTTTCTTTACATTTAAAATTGTTTGAGGAATTTCCTATTGAAAACCTTACCATGGTCTAGATTAGAAAATCTATAAATATAATAAGACAGGAAGAATCGTCTTTTCAAAGAGATCACACTAAATAACTGGTAATTACAACTTTCTGGTTTTTACTTTCAAAGCAAACATAGCCTTTCTGGCCTGGTCTACCTGTTTCTTGATTGCTTTGTTAAACGAACTATTTTCATTAAAATTTGTACCCAAATAAACATAATCATCAACAACTTGTAGCTTTGCATTGCCCAAAGTAAATACATGGGATTTTCTTACTTTACCCCTTGAGAAAATGACCACATTGGTCTTAGCAGTATTCACAGTGAGATGCCACAAATTGTAATAATCATAAACAGCATTCAGAGCTGAGTGCAGGTCATTTGGAGAGTCGGCCATAACAAAAGGTGCACATTTGCCAAGTTATCGTCACCAGGACAAAGAAAATTCGCTGTAGAATTTCTATATGCAGATTTATGACAGTAAGTAAACCTTTTGCCCTCTCAAATTGTTCAAATGTCTATAATTATCTCTTTAGTGCTAATTCTGTTCTGTGTTTATGACCATGATCATATTTTTCCACCATGGAACAAAACTGGTTGCGGGTTTCGTTTGTGCATCACTGAACGAATACAAGACAGAGACAGTAGCACTTTTAAATATAACCCGGAAAACTTTCAACGTTGAAACATTTAGGACACACTAGACAGTATTTTCGACCAGAATATGTCCCTTCTATGAATACTTGCCTAAAGAGTCGGTTAGTTAGTTAGATGAAGATTTTTCCCCGAAAGGAAGAATTGTTAGATGGAGTTGTACGGCCCAGGTTCCAACCTAATGGTTCAAGTCGAGCCCACCACGGCCTCTTTTCCAGTTGTGGCTCACTGGCTTGTTTTCCTTACTCCATTGCTTATGCGGACAATCACACACAACTATAAAGCTCCAATTCTAGAGTCGTTGGTATGAATCGACCTGGGAATCGAAACCGGGCCTTCCGCTTGTTACGCGGATGCTCTGCCGATAGACTTAACACGCGGCCGAAAGAATCGGATATGGGTTGGTAGTCAAATGCAAAGGTTAAAAAAAATTCTAAACAAATCCGTCCCGCATTGGTATGTAACATCAACATGATATGCCAAGCGTTTTTTGCGTACGTCAAGTTAAACCTTGATTGGATATTTAAGGAACATTTTGCATCATTAGGTATGACAATATTGTATAAAAAGTCTACTTAAAGATTTCGTTGTGTAAATTATTATGGAACAGAGCAAAATATTTTCGTAAATAGAGGTGAAATCGTTTAATGTTACTTGGATGTAGCATGGGCTAAAGGATCGAACGACGTATGCAAAGAGTCAAAAACCATCGCACAAATGAAAAACTTCCTTTAAAATTCTTTGATTTATGTATAAACGAACATATATTGTGCATAATAGGACGTATGTATATACATATCTATAACTCGCGCATACGTATGATTGTTGACTCATCACAGTGTGTTACCACCGTAAACAAACGATCTGGGTTATGACGTACTAGCTCCCAGTCAAGCAAAACAACCATGACAGTAACAGTGCCCAATCGTGCATGACATATGACAATCAATCTTCTATTCAAATATAGAGGAACTACTAAGGTGTTGAAAAATACAAAATGAAATAATAAAACAGTTTTCTTAATAAAGACGGTTGTTTCACCCAAAAACTATGCTCAGTGAATTTGAGTTAAGATCTTACATTATTTGGTAACCTAAACAAACTTCGAGATAGGTAATTTAAATTCCATTTTAAGATTTCAAATTCTATGTTCCATTAGCCGAAGTAGCTTTAGGTCTCTTATCCATTTGTTTTTGGTTTCAATCTCAACATCCCTTGCTGGCAGTGGCCTGACGAGACCCGACTGTCGAGGTGGGGGAGGGGGTTATTTGGGCAATAGCATTGAGTTTTTCCGATGTACTAGTTGAGCGATTGAGATGATATAAACTGTGTTAGTGTGTTAGGGGAAGTGTTGTGTTCAGTAGCGTAGGAAGCAATAGATAGATAGATAGATAGATAGATAGATAGACAGACAGACAGACAGACGGACGGACGGACGGACGGACGGACGGACAGACAGATAGATAGATAGATAGATACATACATTACGAGTGAAGTATATCATGAGAAACTGAATGATGCTTTTCCCAGTCCGATCCGACCTTGTTTGGTTAAGTAATGGCACTTTAAAAATATGACAGACATGTTTTTCAATACCGTCTGATGTAAATCTCCACGTTGTTACATTTTAGGCAGAAAAATGTTACATTTTGGACTAAGTTTGAAAGTTTTTACATTTTGGGCAGAAAATTGTTACATTTTGGACCAACCTGGAAAGTTGTTACATTTTGGGCAGGAAATTGTTACATTTTGGACCAAGTTGTTACATTTTGGTCAATTGATACAAAATGAGACGTAAGAATCCGCTTTATTATTGTTGACTGGTGGTACATACGACTTGCTAGGAAATTTGGAGTCAATCTACTGGTGATTTGGTCAAGAAAAACTACCCTTTCAAGTAAAGGAAGGGTTGGCGGTACATTATCTGGCGTTACGCTCTGTCGGGCAACCTTTCAAAACCATGAAAAATTCTTCTAATGTGGGATTACTCTTGGAGGAAAGTAACAGCGCCATCCACCTGTGGATTACGCTGACCGAAAAAAAAAAAAAAAACTCGTAAGGAAGAAAAATAAAGCAGTAACCCATCATTGGTTTACAAACTTGTTTAACTCCGTATATTAAAACAAAGCACTTGAAACGTGCCTTAATAACAAAAATGTCCCCTTATTTCTCAAAACCCCTCAATTAAACTGTTCCCCGGACAACCAATCATCACCTACAAAAAGTCAAAAAATCTAAAAGATCTTCTCGACAAATCAAGGTTTGCGTGTTGTATGGATAACGGAGAAATAATTTCAGACGATCCTTTCCTTCATGCTCCATTAGAAGCAACCTCGAATATTTAAACCCAGACGGCGAACGACTGCTTGCTACAGAAGAAGCTGGGCCTACCTGCCTACGGATCCAATTACCCTGTTTCCACCCAAAACTTTCGGGTCCGTCATTTTATCCGTCGTCTTGGATTTTTTTTATGCTCCACAGGAGACACCCAAAAATTGTTAGTCAGTGTAAAATAAGGCACGAGAATTCGACTAGTTACAGCAGGTAAGTTATTTTTCGGCCATTTTGAATTTTTTTTTATTACCGTTCCCTCATCAATCAATACATTTTGGACCACGTTGTTTCATTTTGGTCAATTGTTACAAAATGGGACGTAACAAGCCGTTTTATGGACTTGTTACAGTGTTTTCATTTTGTTACTTGTTGGTTTTGTTCTTTTGTAAGTGTTTGTAAATAAAAACAGTTAATTTATTTAAGGATGTCTCTGGTTTCATTACACGACAAAGCATAATACTTCAGGGATATTTCAATAACATGGTCCTTGGAACGACTGTGTGAGGTTCTCAGAGACTCTTTCTATAGTTTTTGTCAACTGCCGTTTTTTATGACATGGTCGTTGCCCTTCTTTTGTTACAGTTTGAAACATCCGAGCAATCTGTTGAGGTAAAAGTTTAGGCGTTGTCATAGGCAAAACATTGAACGGGTGATTTCTTTACACAATCAAGCAACTAACAACTGTAACAAGAGCGACAAATTAAAGTTATGTTTTATTTTGTTCAGAATTGAAGACCGTCGCGAAGGTCAGAAATAGAGAACGGATAAGATAACGTAGTCTCCCGGATACGAAAATTGTGCAATATTAACTGCGTAGTTCTCTTCTGACCCAGACGTTTCAACTGAAACTTGAATCGCCCTCACCAACTAGCTCTTGCTTTGCTGGTGACCACATGATCAGCCGAACCACCTATGATACAGTTGATATTATCAATTGCTACCCTGGCTCTAAAAAGCAATTTCGAGATTTTGATGTGTTTCAGCGGAGTCAAATATGTGCCATGCGAAGGGCTATTTATGCTTAACTGCATCTAAATAACTTAGTTAACCTCAACCCAAGTTTTGTTGTTCTGCATTTTGAAAATATTCTCATATTAGATTATTTTATTGGTGGCTTTACTTGGCGGCATGGCATAATAAGATTTAGCAATCTTGTAAGAAAAATTTAAAACGGTTCCTTTGAGCAACATTACCGTAAGGGAGAAAACCTTCACCTAGCTGCGCACTTGTCCAACCAATGGAAAAGGAAGCGGATGGGAAATGTTATACTGCTTATTTTGTTGACAATTATAGTACCTTGGTACTTCCATGTGTATAGTAGGAAGGGGGAAGAGAGATCTTCGATGAGAGAGTAGCAAAATAAAAGACTGCATAGAAATTTTTGTATTTTGAACTTCCAATAATATGTGTGAAATTCTGACAGTTTTTGCTCCAGTTGGAAATTATTAATAAAACAATTCTTCTGCAATCTAAACACGTCTATTTTCTAGATTTAGTAGATAATATCATTCACTACCCGTTTTGTTTAGTCAATTTTAACATCATTATACACGTATCACCCACATATACTTTTCTAACACTCGAGCTTGTAGCATAAACATTTCTATTTCCTTCACCTTCCATCACTGATATTTCACCTGTATAAATTATCAAAACTGACATCCTTTCCTTTTCTGAAAAGCGCAAACCTCCTCCTCATAACAAATAAATAACCTGGTACCCGTTACTCGTATCAGCGAATTGTTGAAGTTTAGCAACTCTATGTTAATATCATAACAACCTTTAGACGGCCTCCATTCGCGAGTATGAATGCCTTCCATTCTGGTTGTTCAACTTGTGGTAATGCAAAAAAAGTATGACACTTTGAAAAGCTGTCTCACATTAATGACAGACTTACATTCGCATACATAGATCACAGTGCGTTCACTAATCTTCACAATCATCACACAAGTTTTCAGTCAGTATGACACACTTCGAATTTGTATGCCTAGTTTTGAGGACCTTTGCCAAACTTCCCGTTGTAAGGGTGGCAATCATTGAGGTCTTCCCTCGTTTTTTAAAATACCTCCTGGGTTCTGTAATAAACAATATGGGAGAATAGGTATGGTATGTTTTCGAAAAGCATTTTTTGGTCAAATTTCATAAGATAATGTGCACCTCTAAATACTTTTTTGTTTACACAAATGAAAAAGTGTAGGTCATAAAAACAAGGCAAAATTGACTGTTCTTGTTTCCTCGTATAAGAGTATATATCTGCCATTTTTATATTTTAACTCTGTATTCAACAACACGGCCTTTTTTGCGGAGTTTTGTGATTACTTGGAGGAAGTAAAAACAGGAAAAACGCTCTCCGGTGAGAACTTCCCCATTACAGGGTTGCAGACTGCTACACAAATGCGTAGTAACTTTGATGATATTCGTTAAAAAGGGGAACATGCTTCAACTCATGAGAGACATTTTGTATTTGGTGTATGGGATAGGAGAATGCATGCTCTAGGCTACAACTATATTGCTCCTATATTGAAATTGCTGGAAGCATTGTTACAAAAAGTATTTCTCATGTTGAAGTTTCCACTGCATTTTTGCATCAGCGCGTTACCGCTTAACGCTGCGGTACACCGTTGCTTTTCAAAATGAAATAATTTATTGCGTTTGTAGCCACTTGGCTTACAATTAGTATTGTAGAAAGTGCTCAAATAGGCTTCAGTACATTTCTATCATATGGGAAAGATTATAGTACCTTGAGAAAGATGGCGATGATGAAACTTTAATGTTCATCTGTAAGGACGTGTAGAATAAGAGAAAATCTACAGGCAACTTTATTTTGCTTCATTTTGTAACTAGAAAGAAACTTACTATTTAGAAACCGGACTACATCAAGTGTGTATGTAGTGTGCTTCGTTTCCTCCCTGAGGAGATAAGATGCAATCATGCAGAAGAAAAGGATGCTTCAAGTGTAAGAAAGAAATTTTCATCATGGGCTCAAATATCAAGTTGTCTTCAGTTTCAAAAATCTAAATTGATCTATTAACCCATAACATTATTTTGTCGGGAATGGCATCTTTACCATTTTTCGTGTTGTGTCAATGGAAATAAATAAAATGTAAAAATTATTTCTTCCCTAAAATTAATGACATGCTGAGTCGATCTCTTGTAAAATTTTAATGTTCAAGCCTCATTTCTCTATTGCCTTTATAAGGGTATGAAAATATCACGTCATCACACTCTGTTTTACTAGGGTTGCAAAGTTACACGTTGGATTGACCAGGTATTCAGCAAAACCTCGTCTGCATGATTTGCATGTTGTGGCTTGGATTTTCACGAGATGTATTAAATGTCTAAGCAAGGGATATAATGTCAAGCTATTATCAAATTTTGTAATATGGCAAGGCAGGAAAACATGTGGATATTTAAAAGGGATCAATTTATTGTGAATATTTCCACGGTCATGAGACACAGATAATTCCATCCGATTCCATCAGATGTCGTAGTCGTAGTAGGACAATGCCAAAGAATATCTGTTGAACAGTTTAACCATAGTTTCAAAATTAGATTGATAGTTTGTTTGTTCTTGTCACAAGAAAGGATTACATTTTTTTTCTTGAATGCTGCTATAGTTAAGAAAGTAAAACTTCTTTCTTGTTGTGCAATTACTAAGTCTGGGGAAACTTTCCTGGTATTGGCATTTCAAGCATATCAACCTTTTCAGCCTGACAATTTCGGGCTTTTCGTTGGTCATTGACAAAGGACTCAAAAATAAATGACAACACAGTCACTTAAGGTCAACTAAAACTAGCTTACGCATTTGTTTGCTACAGGGGTGTTTGTGATGAAATGAATGAATGGTTTTGGGAACTTCCTTGTGACTAAAACACCGCAACTGTTCCGACTTTTTTTTAACGAAATAACAGGTTTTGACAGTAGCGACAACAAGTTCCCAAAATGGATCTTTGGGGATAAACGTGTCACCTGCAGTGTATGAGAAGCTCAAGTTCTTGTCAAGTTGGTTCCAAGCGCTCGTTAAAAAACCTGCGGTCCACATGGGACATAATTCCGGTGTGGGTCTAAAGTGAAACCCCGGTAGCTCTGGTTTTTAGTATACCTCTGGGTGTCATGGTTAGCAGGCTATTTGGTTCGAGTCTGAGTAGAAAACAGGCAAAAAGGGAGGGGAATTCCTCACTGTACCCGTAGATCAGCCTAGACATACTCGAGGTGTATTTGCTTCACTTTTTATCGTAAGGACTTACACACACATTCATGTGCTACATTTCGTGTAAAAAAAAACCACCAACGGACCGACTTATTTTTCGAGTGCACGCTATTCTGTGCAAAACGGTTCAAAGACAACATTGGGCCATTAAGAAGGAGTATATCTTGCTGTTTATTACGGATGTCTATTCTTTTTCTCACAATTCGTTTTCATATGGCAATATAACACAAGGTTGACGTGAAAGGAAGATGAAGCAGGGCTAATAAAACGGTGAATTACATGTAGTATAGCCTACAAAACATACTTGAATATCCTCAATTCATCCGGAAGTGGCCACATTTGCTCAAGTTCCCATATTCTTTATAGGTTTAACAAAATACTAGCTCAGTCACGGAAATCTAGCTGAGGATCAATATTTATGAGTGTTAAATGCCTTTTGTTCACAACGGCGGACAACCGCTGACCTCTAAATCTCAGTAAAACAGGCAAGTCAAGTTTACTTTCCTTGAGCCAACTTCATATTCGGCTGAAAACATTCTTAACATTAATTAATTCTAATAAAATTCGAAACATATCATGATGGATACACTACCCCAGTCAGGGGTCCAGGTTTTCATGTCTAACCGATCTTAAAGGCAAGTCGAAATATATTGTGCTGCCCTTAGAAAAAGACAATTTGGAACGCCTAAGGTTAACAATTGGGGTTATTGTTTGAAAATACCACTTACATTTTACACATAAAATACGCACTATTACATCAACGAAAACACGTGTCGCGAAATGTCCAGTGTCGCGAAGGTCCAGTGGCTTGCAAATTTGAATTATTCGAATGGCAATGGGTGTTTACTTAAAATTGTAATCCACTTTTCAAAAGAGGCATGCTTGGTCCTGCATTATCACGTTTGCTTTGTGACAATGTGAAGAAAATCATAAAGAAAAAGGGTGTGACATTCAAGAAGGAAAAGTGAAGTCTTGTGTGTCCCATTATATACCATTCGTTGCCACACTTTCCTGTTATGCATTTTTATATGCCCTACCAGTCTGCCGCATGTACTTATGTGTGACTGCACACAAGTGGTATGCCAGACGATTTTTAGGTAAGGTATGGAAGGTTCTATTCTACTTTCAATTGACTTTTTAAACGACGGAAACTATTAACAAAAGTATTCAAGATGTTTTAGAAACGACCAACTAATTTATTTCATCACTGCTTGTGATGGTTAAACGAAAAAATATACAAGTAGAAGTAGAAGAAGAGGAAAGGGAAGCTGGCTGAGTTTGAAAGGGATGAAACTACACATAAGAAAGTAAGAGACAGGGGAGGTCGCTAGTAATTCTAAAAAGAGGACGGTACAACTGGAAAAGAGATCCCTGGCGTATAAAAGTAGGCTTTACCGGGAAAATGGGAAAATGCTTCTGCAGACTTACAACCATCACCTGAAAAGAATACGTCTCAGTATTTTCAATGAACTGAATAATAACAAGGGGTAACTAGAAATTCAGAATAAAATCTACTTAGTACGATATGTTTTCCATTTAGTCTTAAATATTGCAATATATTAAAACTTGATTTAATGTTGTCTGGCAACGCATAGAACAACACAGGACCATGAAGGGAAATCTGGAAGCAATATTCCCTACTAATGTTCTGCTTCTCCTATCAGTTATACGTATTTTTGCTTCAATTATCAGAACAGTTACTTCCTGATCTAAATGCGTGGGTTACTTCCAGCTGCATTTGGTAATTGAAACTAATCCAGGTTCCACTTCCCAATGCCTGATTTTAATGATGATGAAGGTACCCTGGTGCTATTGCAAGTGTCTTCCTCATGAATACGTTGACTAAACGAAAACAGTTTGTAAACATTCCTTGACACTCACGAAGGGTAAGGGTACACAGAAGGGGTGGATTAGTTTCGACATCAAGTATCACATATTTCTTACTTTCGTGCACAAAGTAATATACTGAAGAATCACACAGCCAGGTATTGACTGAATAAGTACCAAATAGCACCGGCGTCATTATACAACTACTTGGATAAAAAAATTAAGTACATCATCACATTCGTATGCAAACTATCAAATATAAAATGTTCATTCTGGCATTTCCTAGTTCTGTTCTGCAGAGAGTCAACTTTTGAAATAGCTGCCAAAGCCGCAGAGGATGTGTCAAAAGGATTCATAACAACTATTGCTTTACAATTCCACCATTGAATAATAATGTTTCTATGCAATCATAATTTGTTCTTACAAGTTTTCCATGAATTTAATTATGTACCACAATTATACTATCAGAGTACGTCGTTATGATTGGCAACCGTTTGTAATGAGGTTGCCTAGTAAGTTGCTTCTGTGTGGAATTTTATTACTCGAAAAAAATAAAAAAGTAATTTACCCAAAATTATATTTTTCTTCTCACTTGAAAGGAAGACACTTTTCTCTGTCCAACTCTGATTATCTCTTTTACAGTTTTGTTATGATTTTCAATGTTGCAGGTGTAGGTATTTTACCCCTTCCTTCTTTAAATTTCCCTCGATAGGTTTGAATCGATAGAATTGTATGACCGACTTGCTCTATAAACAACCTGATTTTATAAATCCCCATGAACAAATTCTTCAAAATATAATAACCTCAGAAAATATGATATCATAATGTTATCTCACATTTGATGCAAATACAAAAATTTTGTGGTAACATATATGAAAAACATTGTAAAAACAGAGGATAAATGTGCTTCTTTTATGTTATAGTGCGATACCAGAGAGTTTTAATCAGTATTTACATACTGGGTTGCACCCGCCTTTCTGTAATCAAGAGTTGTCATCTTCTTTTGCTCGTCAGCATAAATGTAATCATCGTCATCATTATCAATGTCATCATCAGTCAGAGTTGGTCCACCATTGTCATTATTTCCTAGACAATCCACGCTCTTACCATCCTCTGTACTAATAGATAATCTGTAAGAGTGATTCGATTCCTCCTCTACCCTTTTTTTAAAGCGGGAACTGACTTTTACGTAGATGCATAAACATATCACCAAAAGGAATCCTAGAAATAAGGTACCAACAATGCAGACGGACAAAAAGAGAGTGAGCTCAGTAAGTTTATATTTTGGTAAAGCATAGTTTGTCACAGTTTGCTCAGTACCTTCCGACGTAGATAATACCGTTACGGGTAATGGTGTAGGCATCTTGTAAAGTGGCTTCTAGAAAGATTGGTGCTTCTTAGATATCTTAAAACGTAATGTTTACATTTTCAGTGCACAATCAACGGTGATATGGTGACCCTGATGCCATAAACTTGAAGCCTTGAAGCCTTGTGGCCTTCTGTATTTAATCACAGACTTTCCACGCTTCACATTTTTATATTTAATCGTTTTATCTGTTAATTTAACAGAGATGTCTGTGTTCCGAATAAGACCTCATTAAGTCACGAAATTCAGTGTATGCTTTGTTTCGTCACATCCATCGAAAGCAGCCCAGATCCTTTGCACTGGTATTGTGATGATGATAAAGTATTTCAGTGCTTTCGCTTCCTTTTCAAGCTTTTACCAAAAGATTGAGTGAAAAGTTATGGCTAGGCTACTTATATCCAAAATTAGTTATTCGGCAAACCACATAGGAAGCAATATATTCTTATAACAAAGTTTCTCTGCAGTGTATTCACGAAGTTTCATTGTCCGTTACACAACAGCTGGCATACAGTATATTAACCTGTGGGTTATGATAGACGAACAAAGGAAGAACGTTCAACATAAAAAAACTAATTACAGGAAATATTCGATCAAAAACCATAAAATGTTTCCATATAGAGGTTGGAATGATGTTCCTTCAGAGTCAAGCCAATGCATTAAGAGCCATTTGTAATTAGAAACCACCTTCAAATATGTAAACCAAACTCCCGGACATGCACGTTATCACGTGTCAAGTCATGTGGTTACAACTGCCTCAATATACTATAACAAAACCGTCGAAATTGAGTCAAAACAAACTGTGCGACCCAAATCAAATATCGTAGGCGGCTTTCACACTGTTTACTTTTAACACAAAAGTAAAAGCTAAAGCAAAATGACTGTTTTCGTGGCCAATAATGAAATGTTTATAAATAGTTTGACAGCTGTGTTGTGTAACTATGTTTCTACTTCCTCTTACCAAAAATTTTTTGCATGAATGACTCATCATTTAGCTTACCATGTATGCATCACTTTCTGGTCCACTACCAATGCCTTGAATTGCATGGTAGACATATTTCTTTATTCTAAGCTGTAGCATTAGTAAACTAGCGCTACCTAATGCTGAAATAAGGAACTTAATTCCACATTCATTACATAGGGCTCCCTCAGCCTTGCTATTTTTACACAAATGACCATAAACTTGACTAAATAATAGGAGACATGTGTAACTAGAAAAACTGTATTTGCCAGCAAATACATTTTATTTTAGTGCGCAGAGTAGGAGGGTGCATTGTTATTGTGACACTCAACTCCCTTTGTCTGACAAGGTCAAGTTGTTACAAATGAATCCAAAAAAAAAAGTAGTTTGGTTAAGGACGCTTGACGTCTTATCACTTTGGTCTAACTAGAAATTTTGAACTTGCAGGCAGGTACCTCAGAGCCAAGGAAAGTGATGGAATAATGCTGGACAACACTCAGTTTATACTCCCAAACAAGGCTAAAGCTGAAGGAAATATAAAATTTCATTGAATAACACTAGTAATTCAAACAAGGGTGACACTTGGATATTCTGTTGTTGTCAGTAATTGTGACAATGAGGCTATTTAAAGCTTTTGATCTACACTCATAGCTGAACTCAGATGTTTCAGTTTCACTGTTGTTCTTAAGTCCAAGAACCAACAAATACATGCAGCCTCCTAGTTTCATTGAAAATCGGGCAGGGGGTAATATAGCTGTAGAACACAATGTACATGCAAAAGCCTTTGCACCATCTGCAAATGGAGACTCCCTAAAGCTCCAGGTTCCAGATATGCTTTCTTGACTTAAACTGTGATGCTAGCATGCCAATTTACACCCCATATAACTGCATTAGAGTCCATTCAAGTGTTGGCAGTGCAGTCATTGAAGGGTCTGTCCACTTTATTGTGCACACTCAGCTGGAGAAGTTGAAAAGTTATAGGCTGGTGAAAAAGAGGCAGGTAGCAGAATGACCCTCACAAGAGGGCATTGTGATACTGAAGGCTTTGGCAACCAATGTCAAAGGTCACGTAACAGGGGGGTCACATACTTTTTTATTGTATTCACTTTAACTCTTAATGGACGCATCCCACAAATCTGAAAGTTTAAGTGTAATAGCCTAGGCATGATACTGTAAGCTGTACCGATATATGTGGTTGTCATGGCAACCAAGGACATAGTTCACGTTACAGATTGTCAACGGTTAAAGTGGGCATGACACGGCCACAAAAATTTTTGTGTATTGCAAGATTAGATACAGTATTTTACAAATATCATCTCACACCCCATTAAAAAACCCGTACAATTCGGCATAAATGATATTCGAAGGAAGAATGCGTTCAAAATACAATTTCGAAAAATGCCGCAACACCTCGCCTGACTTTTATGACGCAATTGGCGGCACAACGCCCGCCCTACGGCGCGCATCTAGATGTGGAACTAATGTAACGTTCGGTAAAGTTATCTTATCTTAGCAACCTCATGAAAACGATTGCATCACAGTACAGAGTCCAACATACAGAGTGGAAGGCGAAGACCATGGTGGGTATTCGGAGCAAATCATTGGCCAATATGTTCGTGTTTTTACGCGCGCGGGTAAAAATAGTTCTGTTTTATTGCAAGACAGACGCGGTTCGGTCGTTATAAAGAACAGCAATGAATATGTGTGGGCAGACCAAAACAAGCGCGTCCCCACTACGAGCGCGTCTTTACCGTATGAGCTGATTGATGAAGATGCTATTGCGAATACTAAGCAGTCACCGCGCAATGCACAATTCACAACGTAGTCAGTGGCCACGCTCACTGCTATCGGAGCACCGGTGTTTGCAATAATGTATGCGCTAACACGCGTTACCATTCACATGATTCGATGATTGTGAGCTCTCTGGTACAGTGTTGCTAATCGTGCCTCCAATGACATCACTATTTTGAGACGCGTTCACATACGTTTTTCCACTTTCAAATTTCAAATGGTCTGAGCCTGGCCTGTAATTGGGAATTCAAAACGTCGTATTTTGGTATTTATGGACATAATTTATTAGGGAAATCATTCACTTTATGTCAAGGTGTACCTAAAGAATAGTTACCGAGGAACTTACTTTGGCCGTGTCATGCGCACTTTAATGTTTTGTAACTACAGTAGCCTATTTTTTTATATAAACAGGCTAGACTTCTAGGTTAGTACTTCGTAGTGGCAGTCTCGTCTTCACAGCTCAAATTCTTTTTTCACTAGCTTATATACTGCAGTGAAATTTTTAAGTTTCTGGTCGCACTTCACTTTGATAGACCTTATATCTAGAGTGTTCTCGTTTGGTTTATGCAGACAGTTGTTTTCACTCCAAAGTTGCAGTAACTGTTAGGCCTAGTAGTATGAAAGTTAAAGTCAAACCTAGGGCTAGACTTGAAATCTCAAGCTGGTTAACAGTATGTAGGCTAGGTCTGGGGCTAAACCTACGCCATTCATAGGCTTGAGTTATAACCCAAGATATGAAACTGTGGGTGAATAACATTAGGTTAGGCATAGGGCCTACCTATCTTACATATTAGTGCCCTTAAAACTTGGCGGTTCTGAAGCATCGCCAAAAAAAAAAACCTACGTGACAATTTCCTTGCCATGGGCTAGGATTGGCCACAGGCCAGTGAGCAGAAAAGGTTTGTGCGTCGCCCGGAAATCTTCTAACACCACACGTTCAACATCGCGCACACGCCCAGTTTTTTAATTGAGACGCACTTGATGTGCATTTCAGCTCGACACACATGAAATTTGCCGTCGCGTCAAAATGGAGAATACGCCCAGCTAGCGCCTGAATAGTTGAATTACGAGCGCCTGAATAATAACAATTACGCACCCGAAAGCGTCTTACTCTTATAATCGTTGCGTCCATATCTAATCGTATCAGTTAAGTGTAACAGCCAAGCTCGTTGTTTTTTCATAGTGCTGCAAGGGGATAACAGCATCTTAAAACATAAATTTGTTCCAAAATCTTAGTTAGGCCTACTGGTTTAAAAGGGCAAGCGTTACAAATATTGGGTAGCCTATCTCTCCAGTTCTTATATAATCCAGTGTCAGAATTTAAATATCCAAAATGATGTTTTTTGGAATAAGGGGTGCGCCTGTTCCAAGAACTTGATTGGTCTGTGCCATATTCTTTCCCCTCTC
The DNA here is from genome assembly GCA_037179385.1 of Holothuria scabra. Taxonomy (NCBI): domain Eukaryota; kingdom Metazoa; phylum Echinodermata; class Holothuroidea; order Aspidochirotida; family Holothuriidae; genus Holothuria; species Holothuria scabra. Next base: position 20,678,814 of record CM074195.1, on the reverse strand, counting down.
TATCTTACCAAAAAACCCGTCCCTTGGAACAAAAAAATATCGCTTCCCTTGGACTTCAAGATTGTGGCATGGAGTTTTAGTATGGTAATTTTTGTCAATGACATTCTACTGTAGCATAAAATTCAGCACAGATAAAACTTCTAGCTCATACATAGTTCAAGTTCTGTTACCAACTTGCGCACATGTTAGCGATGAGATATGCAACTCCGTGGATTGCCCACTTGTTTTAGTTTGCAGTTCTAGTAAGACGTGCAGGGCACGCATTATTTTTCCCAGGATGTTTTGATAAAACCGGATCCTCAAGAGTTTGCAAAACATGTTTGAAATCAATGTTTTCTTTCTTTCTTTCTTTCTTTCTTTATTTCTTCCTTTCTTTCTTTCTTTCTTTCTTTCTTTCTTTCTTTCTTTCTTTCTTTCTTTCTTTCTTTCTTTCTTTCTTTCTTTCTTTCTTTCTTTCTTTCTTTCTTTCTTTCTTTCTTTCTTTCTTTCTTTCTTTCTTTCTTTCTTTCTTTCTTTCTTTCTTTCTTTCTTTCTTTCTTTCTTTCTTTCTTTCTTTCTTTCTTTCTTTCTTTCTTTCTTTCTTTCTTTCTTTCTTTCTTTCTTTCTTTCTTTCTTTCTTTCTTTCTTTCTTTCTTTCTTTCTTTCTTTCTTTCTTTCTTTCTTTCTTTCTTTCTTTCTTTCTTTCTTTCTTTCTTTCTTTCTTTCTTTCTTTCTTTCTTTCTTTCTTCCTTTCTTTCCTTCTTTCTCTCTTTTCTTTTCTTTTCTTTCTTTTCTTTACTTTTCTTATTGTTTAGTTTCATTTCCTCTTAGACTTTGAGGTACACTACTAGCCAAGTCTTACCTGATGCAGTGCGGAAAGCTAGTAAATGCACCACAACATTATATTACATGGAATACATAATGTTCACATGTGTAACTTGCTACTCTGCAGTCAGGAAATAAAGTGGTTAAGGGAGAGATGCAAAATTAAGCTGGTTGTGTGAACCTTAGGAGAATCCTCACAAAAGAATATGTTACTCATTAATTCCTCCTCTTGACAGTATTACTTCCCGGTGGCTGTATTTCAGTTTTGAAGTCAATGTAATGTATACAGCAACAGATTACTCATTTTCACAAATATACCTAGATGCTTCAAATTACAAGTTCAACAAACTGTACATCCCTGGCCCCACTAAGGTTTTTCAGTCACTGAGTTAGGTCTGGACTTCACTTAGCCTACCACAAAACATTACGGTCTCCTTTATATTTAGGAATAACTAAAAAAATTGAAATTGCCCTGACTTGCAGGCATAAAAGAGAAGGAGAACAAAAATTGTTGACTTACATTTAAAAAGGTTGCAGGCATGGTTAAAACCCCCAAATGGTGACTTCATCTATAGGTCTAGGCCAAGGAGCAGGCAGCCCACACTGCTATTTCATGTTTCAAAAGAAAGTTGATCTGCTCGAGAACATCTTATCTGCTACCAATGAAATATACCTCAATCAAATATTACATAAATTCAAGCCAGCAGGAAAATTGGATAAATTGGAGGAAGAACAGCATTTTAAAATTAGAAACAGAATAAAAAATATTGCAAGTTGCCTGTAGGGCCTATGGAGACACTGGGAATGGGGAGGTGGGGGTATTTTGTCATGCACAGTGACAATGCATCAGATGGAAATGCTGTGGGGTCCTTAATGACCTCATATAAGTTTTAACGAGAGTCAAAGATTTGGCTACTGCATTCTCTTTCGTAAATACTGCATATTATAGTGCAGTGTAGTGTATATGCACAGCAACGGTACAGTTTATGCTTTTACCCCTCCAATACCCTTGCGACATGTACAACTGGTACAAATAACCCCCTCCAACAGACTCTATCATTGCAATTGACTTGAAAATGTCATTACAATACCCAGTCCTATGAACAATGTTACACACTTACCTGCAGCATGTCGTCTAACGTTAATCGCCAAGCAGCTTTTCGTGGAACTAGCTTCCTAGCTACTGTTTACACAGGGTGCCTGGACGATAGGTAGGCTATGGCAGTGTAGAATGGCCACTGTAACATTCAGCTACTCTTAAAAATTCATTTACTTTCAAAATATGTGACAGAATAGACTATGGCAGTGCAATCTTTGTCACAATCTCAATCAGGGTATCATTTTTTACCAAAATGTGTAATTTTGACCCCAAAGTCACTCAAGCGTGAAATTCTGAGACGTCTCCGCCAAAACATGTTTCAGACATTAAAACCAGTCATTTAAGCCTAAATAAGCTGTCTTTACATCAAAAATGAAGAAAATCACATTTTTCTCTTAAGGTCTCACCCCCCCCCCCAATAATTTCCCCATTGACTTACACACCAAATTAGCTCCCTTTCGAGGCCGCTGCAGCCTTGTCAAAGTTCACAGCTATTTCAAGACACCCATCACTTGATAGCTGACAAGTGTGCCCATCATGGCACTGCACAATTTCCATACCATGACCATTTAAATTTTGAGCTAGAAGGACTTAAAGTTTTTGTGGGGTACACCCACCCCTAGCCTCTTCACAAAAACGGAAAATCTCCGCCATTGACAGCAATTTTTTAAACAGTCAAAATCACCATCAATATTACCCAAATTTTCAACATCCACACTCTCGCAAGTACTCTTTCATTTTCATTGACTCTCATCACCCAGCTGGCAGGTTATCTTGACAAAATTTGGTCAAAGCCAGAGCTAAAAGGACTTCTCCTTTGAGGGTGTGCACTTGACGCTCTAGAACACTACTCTAATGGAGTAGTGGCACCCTTATCTCAAGGTAGGACGCTTGGATTGTTTTCAAACTTTTATGTTGGTGCATTATGATTGGAAAAGAATCGCACGGATTTTAGTAGAGGTCAAAGTTCACCAGGGGTCATCCAAGGTCAAACTTCCAAAACCCTTCCATTTTTGTATTTCAAGGTAGGAAACTGGGATAGAGTTAAAATTTGGTATGTGGCTGTGTGGTGGTAAGAAGATGGCATCTGTAATCCTTAGTGGAGGTATGAGGTAATCTGGGGTCATCAGAGGTCAAACTCTGAAAACGTTATTAATAGGATATTACTCAAGGTACAAAACTTGGATAGAGTTCATAATTAGGATGTGGATGGGTTATGGTGAGTTGAAAGTCCCTACTGCTTTGGTGGAGGGCAATGGTTACCTGCTGTCACCTGGGATCAAACTCTTAAAACCTTGTTCGCAGGATATCTTAAGGCACCTTATGAAATATGGGCTGATTTGGCTTTTTGAATGTAAAAGTGTTATGGTCAAAAGAAAACCAGTTAGTTCCCGGTGGAGTCGAAGGTCATTTTGGGTCACCAGCGGTTACAATAAATTTGGCATTATTTGGAAAAGAACATGTATGTATCATCGAAACCTCCGTCAATGCATTTTGGCATTCTGTTTCGGCAGAGAACCTTCTGCCCCCCTAAATGAAATGCTCCCGTCCGTACGCCTATGCCTGTGTTTACCCTCTTATGGATAACTTTCAATACCTGAAACGTACAAATATGTATTAAATAATGGTGGCATTTTACTTTTACACTTAGTTACAATTGTAAGTGCTAGTCTCAAAATGTTACATTTCCATTTAGTTTTATGTAGACAGTCCAATTACATTTCACAATTATTTTCACCAGTTTTCATATTTTTTCATTCGGGAAGTGACGTCTCTGGCCATATAAAGTGGTTGTAAAGTAAAAAAAAAATCTTAAACGCTACGCGTCAACCAACATCAATGGTGGCGCTCCGCTTAGGTAGCATCCGGCTTGCAGTTGGGAGGTTGGGAGTTCGATTCCTGGCCGGGACATACCGAAGACTTTAAAAACGGAACCTTTTGCCAATGTGCTTGGTTCATAAGCAATGTAGTAGGAAAAACAAATAAGTGTGCTACAACTATAACAAAAAAAAAAAAAAAAAAAGCTTGGGCGACTCAACTTGAACCAATTGGGCCGTAAAACTCTAACGAACAAATGAAAAACAATGTGTGTTTTCTAGGATCATCCTAGAAAACAGCTGTGTAAAATGTAATCAGGTACACACCAATTATGTTGAAAGAATAAGTGTGATGTCAGTTAATCTAATTGAACTGTAAATATCTGTAAATAATATTTTTATATCTGTATGTATATATGTTCAGGATGAAATAATATAAGGTGGAAATAAAGTTTTCCTTCAAAAAAATGAACTACACACGTGTCACTTCCTGGACTCTGTAGTTTTTGGTGTTCCGTGTAAAATTGTTTATAGAGAAAATTTTTCTTTGCTTTTAGAGAAAAAAATGGTTTTTAGATAAAAAAAATTGTTCTTAGAGAAAACATTTTTTGCTTGTAGAGAAAAAAATTGTTTGAGAGAAAATAAAAATTTTGTTTTTAGAGAGAAAAAAAAATTGTTTTTAGAGAAAAAAACATTTAGAGAAAACCGGGGTGTCCACGCTCATTTTTCTTTTACCGTGGCCGGCGGGCAAAAGTCTTTCGTTCTTTTGCCACGTATTCTCCCAATAACAAGGGAATTAATGTCTTCATGTAAGACTGAACAATCAGGAGGAGTTGATATTTCACGATATAAGATACAATCATCGTCAAATAAGCGAACTTGAGAGTTGACAGAATCTGGGATGTCGTTATTGTACATGAGAAACAATAGCATAAACAATAATACAGTTACCTGGGGTAGGCCAGATGTTACAGGTGTACAAGGGGATTTTTCACTATCAAAAAATACTGCCTGGTGACAGAATGGAAGAAACCTATTAATCCAGTTGCAGATGTTGTTCCTGATGCCGATGTGGTGAAGCTTATTAATTAATCGTTTATGACGGACTGTATCTAAATCTTTGTTAAAATCCATTGTAAAAAGATCAACCTGACCCCTCCTAGCAAAAATTTTTGCAAGGTCCTCAGTGAGAGCGGCCATATGGAATACCGTTTTAACATTTATTCAGGAATTTCACATATCTCTAATTAATTTCAGATATCTAAAATTATGAACTTTTTTAGATATCTAAATTTTTTTTCAATTGACATTGATTAAGAGATATTTCAAATAGAATTAGAGATATCTGAAATTGAATAAGAGATATCTGAAATAGAATTAGAGATATGTGAAATACGACTGGAGAAATCTGAAATACTTAGTTATTTCGAGATATCTAAAATTATTAAGATATCTGCAAATGATTTGAAGATATCTGCAATTATTTGCAGGTATCTGCAATTATTTAGAAATATATGAAATTGATTTAGAGATATCTGAAAAAAATTAGAAATATCTGAAATAGACTTTGAGATATATGAATTTGAATTAGAGATATCTGAAATCGAATTAGAGATATCTGAAACTGAATTAGAGATATCTGAAATAGAATTAGAGATATCTGAAATAGGATAAGAGATATCTGAAATACTTCGTTATTTTGAGATTTCTAGAATTATTTTTTTAGATTTCTGCAATTATTTAAAGATATCTGCAATTATTTAGAGATATCTGGACTTGAATTAGAGATATCTGAAATCAATTAGAGATATCTGAAATTCCTGAATAAAAATGAAAACGGTATTCCATTCGTCCAGTCGAGTCTCACTTGAACTTTCTTTGCGAAATCCATGCTGACGATCAGAAAACAGGTGATGTTTGTCGATGTGATTCATAATATCACTTATTGTATAATATGTTCGAATGTTCGAGAAACTTGCAAGATATGCATGTCAAGGAGACTGGACGATAATTTGCGGGGCATGACTTATCACCCTTTTTTGTAAATTGGAGAGACATTGCCATTGAGCCAGTCTGTAGGTAACTTGCCATATTCTAAATACTTTGAAAATTTATCTTTAAAATCGGTGCTATACATGTTGAGCATTCTTTTAATATCCTGGCTGGTATGTAGTCAGGTCCTGATGATTTATTAACCTTAAAATATCAAAGAAGTTTTTCCACACCATAGGTAGTAATTGTGAGAAATAGGCAAATCTGGAGCTGGACCACTGTTCATATCAGGGATATTTGACGAATCTTCCTTTTGAACACAGAGCTAAATTACTTATTCAAAGCTTCAGCTATTTTTTCAGATGGTGCACCTGCTGACATTTAGGGCAGGAGTACCAAAAACCTCTTGCTTCTTAGCCTTAATGAAGTTCCAAAATGGTTTTGGGGTTCTCAGATTGCAAACTACCTCCAATCACATCCCTAACATAGGTTTTATACTGTTTCCTGATCCCAATTATGATCAGTATGACGGCTAAGGAGCAGTAAACCTGATCAAAAGGGTACTACAATTTCTCTCGCTTTAGTATAAGAGACGTTGCTTTTAGCGGATTTCTCTCTTCGTACTAACCGTGATCCAAGGGTGACTAGGTCTGGAAGAGCTAAGTTTAGATGGAATACACTGGTCTATGGATAATAATAAGGAGTCTCTAAAAGCTATCCACAGGGGATTAATGTCCATATGAGCAACGTGATCACATGAGAAATGGGTAGTGAAAGACTCCATCTCTTTACTTACTTCCCCATAATTTCCTCTTTTAAAAAGGAAAATCTTCCTCATGGAGTGCTTAACAAATTTGGCTCTAATATTTGCATTAATTATGACAACGTCATGGTCGCTAATTTTAGCTTGGGCGCTAACTTTGTTTACAAAGGATGTAACATTTGGGAAACAAAGATCCAAAACGCTATTGCCTCTGGTTGGCCTGTCCACCACTTGCAGGCGATGTCACTCACAATGTTGCTATGACCAGGTTATCTACCTCCAGGTTTAAAGGTAAAGAACAGTTCCCTAAACTTGCTCAGAAGAAAAAGCTAAATTGCACAACTTCCCTCTTATTTCTCCCAAAAGCATCTTTCATTACATTTAATGACTTTTCTATTGCATATTCAAGGTTAACCATCCAGTTATTTCTAGTAAATTTCACATTTGAAGAGGAAAAATGTTGTCACATGGTTCCCAACAGCCAATCATGAAACAGGACGGTCTACTTCACTATTTTAGGTTGGAATGACTGCTTCTATTCTTTAAGAGAATTTTTTTCCAATCAACATCTGGTAAATAAAAATCACCAAGCAGCCAAATGACTCCCTGTTTGGGTATCTTCTAAAGGTTTAATGCTTAACTTTGGTGATCATTATTGTTGCCCGTAGGCTAGGCCCTTAACCTTCGTGGTTGGTTCATCAACACGACCTTTTTTCTTCTCAGTTCTGTTCGGTTCGGAGACCGGAGACAGCCGAGGATCTCTAACCAGCTAGCTACAGTGGCAGTAGACATGCAGCAAAGTCTTCGTTTCTGTAGCTCACATCTTGGTTTAATTAGAGTTCCAAATTTTCAACAAAATGAAGCTTTTCAGTTCAACGTAAACTTAGTCTTGCTGTATATTGTTTTTACTATACGACTAACCATTTAAAACTATTTTAAACGAAATGTGTCAATACTTTTCCCTCTACCTAAAGTTAATATTCAAAGGTACCTCCGAAGCAGGTATCAAATTTCTGAAAAAGTGGAATCAATATCATTGTAACTCACGCTTACTGATTAATACGCAATGATCAAACTTCCAAACTTCGATGAAAGTTTTCTATTTTCATTTTGCATTCAACCTTATCAGTGTGTTCAGATGTGAATGGTAAAACACTGGCATGAAGTACGTTGCCTTTTGCCTATACGTTGTCTATCCAGAATATAGAAGGTTTGACTAAAGCCAACCATTTCTTGCACACCCCGAGACTACCACTAGTGGCGCTCAGCTTAAATGTTCTTGCTTCGGCTCAAACCCCTCATTTATTTTCCTGGCTCTCCTTCTGGCAAATCCGGGATACTCCACTGCATGCCGAGAAATCGACTTAGTTAAAACTTATAATTATCTTTTGTATTTTTAACTATAAATGATAATAAACGCAACTGTATTAAAAAGTTCACCTTTTGCCTTCTTTTATATCGACGCTTTTGTAGAAGTGTTTGCATGTTTTGTTCATTTTCGATCACACCTTTGATAAATACGTCTAGAGGGAGTTTCGAGCATTGTTTATTTTACACTATTAAAACCATTGCGCAAAAGATGCAACTGGAAGGAAATTGCGTGCTACCGAAAATACCATGCTTCATAAAAAAACACTGTCTTATACTACATAAATTCTTTTCAAGGTGTTTAGCAATCCTTGCTCTCTTTAAGAAAGATATGATGATGCAGCTGTCTGCTCCCCTTTTAGTAGCTTATTTTTTATTCACGTATTTTTTCTGTTGTAATTCTGTTTTATTACATATCGCAATAGATTTTCATTCACTTCTTCTTAGCTCTGTTATACCTCATTCGATGTACCATGTCCTACATCCTCCCCTGTCGGGGAAGACAGCAATTTTTTTTTTTTTGAGGTGGGGGGGGGGAATTAAAAAACGTAAAGGGCTAAAGTAACTGGATGGATGATCATGAAGTGTTTTTTTTTCCTTCCTTTATGATATAAATATTTCTTTTGTAACTCTATTTTAAAAAAATTCTGAATCGGTTTTAAACACTTTTTACTGCTATCCTTCATCCCATCTCCAATCCGTGCGCCCAAGGTCATGCCTCAGTCGTTAAGACTGCAGTCCCTTCTTTGTTGAGAAAATCCAATTTCGTCGGAGAGCCTTCATTAGCAGGCCCACGATAAATCAAAGTATGAGCCCAATCATTAGACTTTGTGGCCAAGATGATGGCACAGCGTTGTCAGAATTGGCAATGAAAGTCTGGCAATTGAAGTGCAACGCTTGTCTTACACTTAAGAGGGCTTATTGGTTGATATCGATCACTCAATGAAAATTTGTAAGGGTACTACCACATGAAAATGCTCGTAGTAAGCGTATTTAAATATTCAAGTTTCATATCCAATAGTTATGGACACAATTGAAATTTCGAATTTTGTGGTACCCTGACTTGTAAAGGGTTTTCATTTGAAATCGCGTCTGGTTAAGACGTTTTGAAAACCGACTTGAGCCATTAATTACTCACCCATAAAAGTGTTATTTGTCCGTATAGATATAGGAATGGTCTAAATTTTTCATTGATATATGTCTAAAACTTCTGGAATAATGTGTTGAATTTCATGAACAAACTCGATGAACCGCTGTAATGTTCTGCTTCTTAAGGTATGCACCTCTGGAGGGTGAATTGTTGGGCTTATGAAGATCTTCTAGCTTTATTTCATCGAAAAATTCAAATTCTATGGAAAATGTACTACTTTTTTTATGTAACCGTTGTCACTTCCACATGAAAATTCGAAGCACAAGCCCGAGTTGAACTATCATTTCACGCATCATTGATTGATGATTCACAACACCGACCCTTATAGAAGAATAGGAGCAGGATGTTCTTTTTCACATCCTGTACTCCTCTAGAGTACACGTAATTCTTTGTTAACGTGTTGTGGTGAGTGTGGTCGTACAAAGCACAGAAAGGAGGTTTTGAGCAAGTAGCCTAATGCCTGTAAGACTGCTTTGTTAACTCCGTTTGCTACAGTCCCAGAATATGACATTGTCCTAGAATGTAACCTTCATGTCTCAACGAGTGCTCGTTTTGGCATGCAAGCGTACGCAGAGATGGATTGACTAGATAGATGGATTTTCAATGCACAATGGACTATGTATTCTGTGGGATCATCTTCTCAAGAGGATTAAACAAATGAAGAGAACATTACACAAGCCATTGACTGAGATTGCTCGATATAAGGCCAGTCCATCATATACCGTACAACTCAGTGATGACCCCTCCATTACTGGCATTATTTCCAATCGAAAATCCTTTTCATTGTACGTGATTGTGATTGTTTAAAAATCACAAGGAAACGGAATTATCCAAAGAATTATCAATTTTTGACTCCCCAAACTTAATTGATATGTAGAAACAACCTGGAATGCAACTAAAATATATCGTTAAAAGAGTGTAGAAAAGGATCATTGCAGTCTTTGAGTCCGACTGAAACGTGTAATTAAAGAAAACCCACACACTGTCTTGAGACACAATATAATAACTAGTGTTAATATTGACAGTATGGAACATTTCCTTTCCTAGATTCAGACTGTGCGATTTAAGGTTTCTATGAGACTCCTTATTTATTTGTCCCACAAAAGAACCCCTCTTGCAATTATTGGAAGGCCTTTTGTGGGACTATCGTTCCTATTGATATCTCGATTTATTATTTACTTTTTACAGGTTTTTAGAAAGAATACTTTTGCCGTTTAACGACAGATTTCTAAGGCGAGTTAAAAATCAGCACTTACGGAATGCAAGTTAAGCACATTGATAGCGTGATTCGTCGAATCAAGGAAGTTCGTTTTACAAGGTGCAAAGATACCCTGAATTTCATGAAGGATGGACCTGTTTACACTTGCAAGTTTTTTAGTTACTTTGTTTTGCTCTGGGTATACAAAATTTGCTGTTATCCAATTCAAAGACTTTCATCAGAGACGAGAACTATTGAGAGCAGGGGATACGGCGGAATTGACATGCGTGATTCCTGTAAAAGGGGCAAACGCAAGCATCTACAAGGAAAGCTGCCCCTTTAGGCACGTCCTTTACGCAGAGAATGTACTCCCTCAAACATTACCACATCATAAGTTTCGTTTGCAAATGACTTCTTTAGAACATGGATTTCGTGTTGAACTGATCATTTACGATTTAAATCAACACGATGCAGAGTTTTACATTTGCCAGTTTTGCGAAACATTTGATCATCAGCGTTTGGTATGTTTGTTCAATTACATACATCTGGACTGCTAGTGGACCTAGAAAATTCTAGGGAACAAGTATTTTGTGACCTGATCAGTGGCAGAAATGGAACTTTCTTGGTTGGCGATGATCTTATTTTGAATTGTTCAAATGAAAACATGCAAATCCTATTGGATGAACGCAAACATATCGATTCTGAAGTTGCAAAATCCGGAAAATATTACCGTTACACAATCAAAGATGTCGACGAAACATTTAACGGTACTACTGTATGGTGTGTTGCGAAGGACGTTCTTAATGCCAACAACTATTGCTATGAGTTTCCGATCATCCAGGTATTTAATTCTCACAACGTTGAAATAAGCGTTGATCATGGCAGTGGAGGAACATCTGATAATGACAGCATAACTCTAACTTGTAAAAGTAACCTGGTTATGATATCATCGGTTCAGTGGTATCTTCTCGGAGAATCGGACACCATGATATTCGACAACTATTCTGTAACAGCAACGCCAAATGGTAGTCAACTTACATTTAATCACGTAAACTTCAGCAAGTGCTCGGAGATGCCGTTTCGAGTTATGTGTAATATTACAGTTGGATCAAGGAGTGAAACATGTGTGGCTACAATCTACAATAAAGCGGAGTCAGTAATTCCTAAGATGTCCCAGACATCAAGTTATCATATTGACACCACACCTGAAGCCAGGACTCCACATTTCACAGCTACTAGTTCTGGAAAAGCAGCTGCAATTATCATTCCTATAAGTGTAGTGCTAATACTGATACTTGCTGTCCTCCACAGGGAATCACAAACAACATCATGATCCTAGTCTTGATGATTTCAGTAATGGTGTCAAGGTTAAATATTATTCATGTTAATCGTTTTGCATAAGGAAAAATACTAGACACTGCCTTCCTTTCACACTAGATTTCGTATCCTTATGGTCTTAGATGTGTTGTAAACTTGTGGATACTGAAATATCCCAATAGTATTTTGCAAACCTTAAATTTGACTTTCTGCCTTTTGATTTTATATGGTTTTTCATATGGGAATATCGGGGTATGTTTTATTGAAGCGAAAACGTTTCTTTTGCAACGTGCACGTCCACATAACTACGAAACTGAAGCTGATGTTTGGGACCTGTATGTTGCAAATGAAGAACAGAATAAGAATTTATGTAGCAAGAACATAACTACTTAGGTACAAATATAGTCTCTTATCATTTAGAAGCGTTAAATGAGTTAAAATACAGATTCACATCATCCAGCTGTTTTAATGACGGTTCATGAGGGTATGTAATTAAGTTAGATGGAGTTTTACAGCCCAATTTGTAACCAATTCGTTTAAGTCGACCCGACCATGACCCCAATACATTACTTGATTATAAAGGCACCGAGTACAATAGCAGACTCCATTTGTAAAGGCTTTGGTATGCCCCGACCTAAAGCTAAACTCCAGACCTCTTAATTAATCTTACTAAAATAGAATTTTGAGGAATAGTTGTTAAATGGATGCATATGCATGGCAACTTCTGGTGACAATGAAGTATTGTCATAAGTCGAACTTTGTATGAAACAAAACTCCAAATTCGTAGAGCCTAAAGTAAGATAGAACGTATATTTATAATTAAGTTCATTGGTTAGTACTCACTGAGCTGCAACGTTCCTCAAACTAATAGATCTTATACATTGACAAAACAGTAAGTTCATCCTTCAGGGCAGAACAATGGAATATTAGAATTCACCCGCGCGTGTAGCAGCCTAAGCATGTATACTATTGGCTGACAGATCTGCTGTCTACATTTGTTTGTGTTGGTTTGACCTCCTTAAATCAGTACACTGTTAAGGCAGTTATTCTGACACCACATAAACAACATTGTTACAAACGTCGCTGTTCGCTGACGCGTTATTAAACACTTTGGGGTATGCAATCGATTTCATGATGATTTATTCGTTGATTAAGTTCCAAAAAAGAATTCTTTTAAATTATTTGGCCTAATATTAACATGTTGCTCGATGCTTGTCGTCTGAAGTCTACTGCACGAGTGACCAGCTTGAGGGGTTGGGAACTCGAACTCGTTGTGGGAAGACAATATTACTAATTGCAGTCCCCTGATTGGTGAAAAGTTATGACGCACCAAATTAAATGAATATAAATGAGTGCGCTGATCAAAATGACCAACGAGGAGGCTGTAAAGGGTGAAATTGGCCACACCTTGTAAATATGGGTTACAGCGTGCACGTGGAACTAAGGCGATGTAAACTCTCACGTTCACCGGTAACACGTGACGAAAAACAGGAAGGGCACTGGGAATCTAGGACAAACGGAAGGGAGAGTTGCTCGTAAACTACAAGATGGCGTATGCTAAAGGTCATGAAGCGTGCACTACACTTCATAACAATAATACGGAGAAAAATTATCAACAACAGCAACAACCGTGTCGGACTTTACACACAACCATGGATGTGTAAGGTAACCCTGTTGGCAGACAAGGTCGAACCTTCCCAAAAATGATTAGCCTGAATTTCGTCAAATAATAACACATCTAAAAGAAAAATTACAACCTTTATATTTCTTTGTATTTTTCTGAAAGTTACTGAACATTGTATCAAGGTGTGATAGCACTGCTACTCTTATGGGGTGATGTAGTTAGTTAAGCTTTCTCTGTGCAACATGCTTGAGCAAGTAGAAATTGTTCAAGGTCATACAAATATTAATTATTAATTTAAAATGGAAATAAAACAGGTGTGTTAGTTGTACAACAATGACATCCATCACAAATTATTGGGCAATGTACCATTTTAATTTGAGTAAGTAAACTTCAACAGTTTTATCTCGACCCAAGAATTTCCTAAGATGGAACTAGCTTGACTGATGAAATTCATTTTTCGTGCTTTTTAAAAAAATTTTTTGAAATTTTTGACATGAGGTACACCTTAATTTGAGTTTCTGAGATTTAGTTCGAGACAAGGCTTTTCTCTCTGAACGACGAAATGTGTCGCTGCTCAAACAAATTAAGCTTGGGCCACCTCTTGTCTCCCGGCCTATACGCCAGGTTATGTGTACAATTAAACACAAAATATTTGCATTAATCTTTCATGTCGAGGCAATTCTAGGCCACGTGTAGGGCTCATATTGAAATACTAACTGGAGCAAAGAAACATGAAGGATTTAAATTGCGTATTAAATGCGCAGTTTGGACATTTTGTGTTAAAGTGATAGTAGGCATGTGCGCAGGCACACTCTTATACAGTATATTCGAAAACTAGGTCCAATTACCTGTCAAAGAAACTGAATTAGAGTTACAGACTACAATAGAGTCAATCCTATTTTAGCAGAAATAAGAATGCACGACTGTAGTATTCTTGATAATAGGAATTTTTTATCCAGCCTGTTGTTTTCCCGCTGAAGCTGAGCTGGCTGAGTAAAAATAAGACAACGTAGCTTCGTTTTTTATCATTTTCCCACATTTCCCATCATCTTATTTTCCTACTATTGTCTCTTATAATCTTTGGCAATTTGAAGTAACACGTCACTTCCCATGAAGATGCCAAAGAAAGAAAAGTTAAAATTAAACCAAACTCAAACAGTAGCGTGGCCAGCAAGGGCAGAAAGTTATCACGTATGTGATGATTGATTGATTGAGACCTTCCTGTCTTGTACAAACTCATCTAGCAATAAGATACCGCACTATATAATGCATGCAATGGCGTAACCAAACCTGACTGTCCGGGGTGGGGGTGGGGCAATAGCATAAAGGATTCCCGATTTTGTACGAATTGAGCTGTTGAGTTGATGTACATGTGTTAGTTTGTGGGTGTTTTAGGACCTTAAGGGAAGTGTTGTGTTTAGTGGCGTAGGAAGCAATATGAAAGTGAGGGGGTGTGGGGGTGTGGGGGGGGGGGGTGGAACAGTTTTGGACCATGCAACTCACCCTACCCTATTGACCAAAAGGTATAGTTGGGTAATTTTTTTGCCTTTTCTACGGAGAAGAACAACTTTTTTCAATAAAATTGATTTTTGCTTTAATGTGAACACTACTGTATTAGGTACGTACCGAAAATTTGGGTCCTTTTACACATTTTTTAAATATGGAGCTTGTATTGCAAAAAATAGATTAAATTCGAGCTTTCCTGCAGAGAAAATTTGCATATTTGGGGGACTATCGAAGAATCCTCTGAGAGAGCATGTCGACTGAAGATCGTGTTATTTAATGAGTGCGGATTAACGCCTCTCGACGACATTAAAAAACTCGCGAAACTTTGCTGCTTTTTTTAGACAAAAATGAAAGCCTATATTGAAGAATTTGTAGGGAAATGGTAAGGTAGCGGCTCGGAAAAGTTTTACACTGACTGCTTTATGAGCGATCACTTACTGTTTTAATGGTTGCAATTTAAGGTGCGTGAAGCGCGCGGAGAAGTTTGCCTTTTAAAACTAAGAATTTCAAATATGGCAATTTTTATTGGAAGAATTCGGAATTTTATGAAGGAAAATTTGAGAAAACCGCACTCTATATGACTGTTTTCTGAAATGGTAAATTTTCCAATTTTTCACTTTTTCGAGCAAGGGCGCAATCGATCCTGCCTTCTGTACCCCCGCCACTGCTCTGCAGCATTGGAGATTGGTAAATTTTGACACTCTAACAACTAAAGAATCCACCTACACAGACTTCACAACTGGACAGGATTGAAATGTATCTGATGACAGGTGTGTATGAGAGCATTTGAGTACGGTAGGCCAATGGATCCCCTGTCTAGAATCTTCAGTTGGCTTGGAGTGTACAGAAATTTTTTTTAAAAAATCGCGACCCCTCAGACAGCCGGAAATGACATGTCTCGTGGCATG
This sequence comes from Holothuria scabra, assembly GCA_037179385.1. Classification (NCBI taxonomy): domain Eukaryota; kingdom Metazoa; phylum Echinodermata; class Holothuroidea; order Aspidochirotida; family Holothuriidae; genus Holothuria; species Holothuria scabra. The sequence goes on along the minus strand of CM074195.1, from coordinate 20,663,268 downwards.
TAAGTAGTAGCTAAGTTTTCCGATTTTTCTTGCAAATGTGAACACCGCTGTATTAGCGATGTATTGCGGCGCCCTTTTGAAACAATAACATGTTGATATGAAGGTTGTATTGCAGAAAGGTTTGGATTTTGGATCTCCTGTTAGGAACTCCTTCTATAATGAGGGGAGCAAGAGAGGAAAGCCCTTTTCCCCATAGAGTGGACCTTAGATATTATTTTGTTAACTTTAGGCGACTTAATGAATGTTCACATATTATTCTAAATGAATGTTCATATATTGACCAAAACAGTGTTCCATGAATGAAGATCAACCTTGCTTTTGAAGTTATAGTTGGCCCACTTTCTTTCTTTTCTAATTTTTTTCCTTTCCCCTTCTTTTTCCTTTTACCTTTTTTCTGCCTTTCTTTCCTTTCCTTCTCCTCCCTTTTCTCTTTTCCTTCTCTCTTCTTCCCTCTCTTTTACTCTTTTTCCTTTCTTTTCTTTTCTTCCTTCCCTTCCCGTTTTTTCTTCGTTTGTGTCGGGGGGAGGGGAAAGTTTGCCCCCTGCGCCCCCGCTGGTTACGCATGGAGCTAATTCTTTGTCAAAGTGTTAGTTCCATCATATATGTAAGATCACAATTTTACTCAACACCCTCCTCAAAAGCCCTGAATTTATTGAGGGTATATTTTCTTTCGCCGCACCTTTTAGCACGACTCAAAGGCTTTGTCCATAACCACCGCTGCCCTTTTACCTAGCATTTTAGCTATGCTAATGCATCACTTTTTTGGCCGCCTCTTTTAAAAATTAAAAGAGGAGAAAGTCTGAGAGACCTTACCTTATTGACGTCACGGAATCTCATTTTGGCGCAAATCAATGAAGCATACTGCACTTACGACATAACGTCGTAGGCAGGCTTTTAATGTGTGAATTGTGGTATAGAGGTTAATCCCTGGGCAAATTCCTTGATACCTCGGTCCGTAAATCAGTATTCATTATTCTGAGTATGCACAAGTTGTACAACACAATGTATTTGTTTAAGTTGTTTCGTTTTCTTTCCTAAAAACAATTTTATTGAAGTACAAACAATCATGAAACAAACAATTTTTCTTCAGTTCAGTTTCTTAAGTACAGGCATTTTAGGTGCAGGAAAATGCTTTTAAAATTTTAAAGAATTTGGAAATTATCATGGTAAAAATTGTTTTTGTGGCCAAAATTTTCAACCCGTACATTAAAATAGAATTGCCGGCAAATGCATGAAACAAAAATACTGCCCTTTAAAACAATAACTTCACCACAGGGAAAGGTATTAAAAGTGGGGAAAAGAACGTCTTGCAATATTTGTTTAATTATCCTGTTGTGGCACTTTTTGTGATCTCTTTTCTTTAATATTGACCATTTCAAGTCTTGAAACATATAATACTAGATCCACCTACATTAATCATACGCCCATTCTAGATCTGCTATTCTAGTTCACTAAGTGGACCGCATAACACGACGTCCTACGAATAGCCCTTTATAGTTTGCTACATATATGTTGGGCCCTATGTGATGTTGACAGCAATCAGTTCGTAAATCTTTATTAATAAATACAAAGAAAGTATATGTCGTGAAGTTCTCAAGTAACATGCTAATAGCGTAATATCCTGCTTGCTTCAACAAACTATTCTCCCAGCAATATATTCTGCTAACTTCAGCTGGGTAGGGACCTTAAACAGTTTTTAGAGATGTCAGGGGAGTTTTACACCTTATTTAGTCATCTCATAGGTCAATCCGGCGGCATGTAAGTACAGACCTGCCCTCAAAAATGGAGGTTCCCTTAAACATGGTATGTTTTTTTTTAATCGTTGGTCTAGAGGTACACTTGCCGAATACGTCCAACATTTGGTTTAACTACAACCTGTTGCTGTCATGGATCGAACTTGCAAGAAAATGCCTCAATGCGTCTTCGCCGTTTTAAGGGCAACGGGAAATCGGCACAATGTTGTTTAACTGCTAGACCAACGCAGAAGATGGCTTCATTACACAATTCCCCATCGGGGAGAACATTAACACGGAAAATGTATTATTGTACTACTCTTTCACACTCCAATTCGGTATTCCGTGAAATTGCACAAATTACTAGCTTCAGTGCACGTTTTGATCTCATAATATCTCTGTTCTGTGAAGTTTCAGTAAGAATCCCAAGCAAACTTCAACTTAGGTTTCGTTAAAATTAAGGATTTTGTTCAACGATAACACTTTCCGTTTTACGTTTATACACGTCGTTCTTATCTGCCTGATTACATCCTATCACCTCATGGAGGAACAAAAGCACACTACGTATCCATTTGATACATCCCGGTTTCACATCTGTTCAATAGAGTTTTAGCACAAGATACATGAAAAAAGCCACACTACGTATGCACTTGATACATCTAGGTTTCACATCTGTTCAATAGATTTTTAGTACAAGATACATGAAAATGCTCAAAAAGTTACGTACCATTTGGGGTTAGCTAACAGACCAGTCAAGCATGTGTAAATTGCTTTTCACAAAATGTGAACGCACGGAGAGCACAGGTCACTTGAGGGCACAGATCATATAACAATCTCAGATACCAAATACAACCCACGCCACCTTTGATCTGCTTGGGTGTCTATACTTCATTCCCAAGGAGAAACGTCACGGCATGATACGTTTATTTAACTCCATTCAAATTCAAAATTTTAAAAGACGAAAAGGAAAATGAAAATGTCATTGGAGGGAAACATGAACAATAAATAGGAACCGTACTGTGTAGCAAAAAAAAAAAAAATAAATAAATAAAATCTTGTAACAATTATCATAGACGTGGTTACAGATTGATGGTGGATCGACCTACGTCGGTATAAGCGGTAGCCTTTTTCAAACCAAAAGATGACCATTTTTTCCCAAACGTGAGAAACAAGGCATTTTCTGCTCTCGCGGAAATAGAGATGACCTACCTATCTACTTAATATTTACATTTGTGCAATCAATTCTCAGCACTCATCTCTTGATCGGACAAACTTCGAGCAAAGGATTGCGGAACAAATCACTAGACACTGTCCACAGACAAAGGCTTTGTGAATCCCTTGACAGCTGCCGTCTCCCAAAGTGGCAAAGAATATAATTTCCGATGTAACACATAACTAGATAAAGGAATTCATTCCTCACCTGCAACGATAAACTGTCACTTAGAAAGAATCTTAGTCCAGTCAAAATATTTGAGGCTGGAAAGTAAGGCTGTCATCCTGTTCAATCCCAGAGAAATGCTCATATAGCATTTCCAATTTAATAAACTATTAATTTGAAATTGCTTTAAAATTATATGTAAAAACACTTATGCAAATAAATGCTTTTGTTAAGCGTCTTGAGCTCTTTGGTTTTGCTTTCCTTTATGAAATTCTGCAAAAGCACCACTCTAATTGTAATCTGAGCAGCCTACAACAGTTACACCCATTCTACACAAGCTACCTTGAACAAAATAGACACTCGCACAGTGGCGGAGGAAGGGAATTCAGTCAGAGGGGGCAAGAATGGCCTGTAGGGGCGTTCCAAAGTTTGTAGGGCAAGAATATTTGGTCAGAGGGGGCGAAAAGTAACCTTTAGGGGACTTTTATGTAGGTTGATACATATGTTGCAATAGGGTAAAAAGAGTAAAAAGGGGGCTGACAGGGAAGTTGAGTCCGTCAAGGGGAGCGACCGCCCCCTCTGACTATATGGTAGCTCCGCCACTGCACTAGCAGGCGGCGTTACTTCATTGTTTGTCATTTATGGTCTCTCTTCTCGCTGAGAAGCATAGCAAAAGACTTCGGAAAATTGCCTTGTGATATGCATTTTGTCGTTTTGTTGGGAATTGAAGTTGTGGTGCAGATGTTGACTGCAAGATTGTACCAGGGTATTGTAACTAATGCAGCATTTTTGGGTGTTACAGTTTTGCCTATTGGCTCCTCGCGATCCATCTATTGACCATCACACTGAGCATTATCTACTAACACCGTTCAAAAAAGGCACCTAACATTCCATAAATTTCTCAAACTGCATGCACGATAGTGTAGCTGCTTCCTTTCCCTTTACTTACCAATCAGTCCCACACCACAAAAAGTTTTTGTAAACATTTTCTAGACGAATGTCAAATGTAACCAATCTAATGGCAGAAAAACTACTAGTGTTTCCATGAACAACGCTTCATTCTACGGCAACAAGATAAGTTTTATTCAATGGTAGCAGTTATGACACCGGATTACAGGTAAAGAGGCCCAGTTTTCAAAAATTTTTCAAAGGAAAGAGACATTCTTCCGCTTACTCCCTAGGCGCACGGGACGGGATCACTGCACGGACCGCCTATATCTGTCTTCCATAAGTCTTGATATCGGGAGCAGGTGTGACGACTTTCCAGCAATCTTTTGAAGTAATTCTAACAAAATCTAAGTGACATGGTTGTGCGTGATGCTCCGCATAGGCAATGGAGTAAGAAAAACAAGCCAGTGAGCCGCAACTGTAAAAAAGGCCGTGACAGGCTGGAGTTGAACCAATGGTTTCTAAACTGTGCCGTTAAATTTCTATCTAACTAGCTAACAAATTAATTTACACATAAAACTTCTAATCGTGAACAATGTTTTCATCAACTTGCTTGAAAAATTAAAAAAATCGTATTTAAATTGAATTGGCAAATCAACAACAAATTGAAAATTGTGACAGATTATTGAAATTAGTTATTCCGTAGCTCCTCTAGCTTAGAAAACAATTTGGTCTGGAATGTTTGTAAAATGATCAGGCAAAACCTATTTTGATTTGCCAAGTTACACAGTATCATGTAGACGTGGGATGACTACGTGAATACAAAGTTAAAATTTTGGCCGACCTGTCAGGCTCTCTCTGCAATCAATAAAAATTTTCAGGTGTTTTGAACATTCGTCTCAGTTACATCTACTCGGTAGGATCGGAGGAAAAACCATTTCCCCTAGACGTTTTTCTTCTTTCTTTTTTCCGGAACTGACTTTCGGGCGAAAAAATAAGGACTAAGTCAACCTTACACCCTCGAAGAAGAATCTGATTCTCAAAGGTGCTACGTTTCTAAAGGGTGAAAAACCTAATTAGACCAAATGGAAAACCTCCAAATCACCAGGATACTAAATCATTTAGATTTTTTGAGTAACTCCCTTCTAGACTGGCAAAATTGACAAAATCCACACGGCCTAGAATTACCTGACTGAAAATTGACTTCGATGATCATTCTGGGAAGCGTGAAGATTGAACAGTTGGTTCTCAGACAGTCATCCAGCTTTAATTAAATTCAGTAACGTTTTCAAAACCAAACTAACAACCAGCAGTTGAGCCTAGACAATAACAAAATCCTACATACAAGATTTTTTTCGAGTGAGTAATGAACAATTCTTTTGGTTTTAAAACACTTGTGATCAGGCAGTCACTTTTCACCATATGCATAAAACATTTAAAAGCAGCAAGTATGGAAACAAATCCAACATTTAATGTTTTTTGTGAAATAATTGGAAGTGAAACTTGATCGATTGTGCAGTAAATAAGCATTGTACACTCGAAAATCAAAAGAGTAAACTTGGTCACTTTCAAATAGAGTGAAGAGAGTAACTACACCCCGAGAAGACTTAATTTCACTCCACGAGTCCCTGCAATGATCACTCCTTTTTAATAGCGATCATTGTAGGCACTCCGTCCAGCGTGACACTTCACGCCTGTAGAGGGAATTTCACTCTGTTTGGAGTGCATTTCACTCTTCTAGGAGCGAGTTAACACTCTACCAATGGGGTGATTTCACACTTTTCACTGTATTGGAAAGTGACTAGGTTTACTCTATTGATTTTAGAGGGTTACTTGTAGACCTCTAACTTCCTCCTTGAGTAATATTCATGTCGCCTCAGTATACCTTTTGAAGCATCCTAAAAGATTACTTCACTAAGGAGTTGTGTTTTTCACGTTAATCTTCGAAAGGATAGCAAACAAACAATACGAAAATATTGGTCGATGTCGTCTGTTATGATTATGAGTGACTATGCAAAACGTGCGGTACCTCCTAGCAGGACACATTAGGTACTGTAACATAAGTTCTGAAATCAACTTGTACAACTATGCATCAAACTAGTCGTATATACAATGCCTACTCTCTTAAATCGTACGATTTAAATTATTGGAGTTAAAATCTAAAAAGTGGAATTATTGACCAATCGGACCTTCGACTGGTCACTAATTCCATTCTTTTAGATTTATTTTAACTGTATTAGACTAATTTTAAATTTATTGATTTAAGAGAGTATTTGTCCTCCATCAAGAGATCGATTTGTAAAGAATTATTTCCCACATTTTTCCTTCAAATGTGAATACGATACTTTTAACAGTACAAATTGTAATGAAATTCATTTTTTTATTCATAGTTCAATTTATAATAGGAAGGAAACCTTAATTGAATTTACAATAAACATAATCTAGTCCCCAAACCTAAATCTAGCGATTTTCTGTTGCGTTTGGAAATTGCCACTGGTCCAAAGCTCCAGTAAAGATGCCTAATTTGTTAGGTATGTGACTAACAAAGCTCTAACGCAACTGCCTGCTCAATTTTGTTCTCTTAAGGTGCTCCTTGGCAGTTGATGAAAGTGAGGGTTCAAATATCAATGTAAACTCCCCTCTATAAAAACCGCCCTCTAAAGGGTTCCCTTTTGTGACTACTGATTTGGCAACATATTTAATGTTAAGAGGTTTGTGCTATCGTTTGTTATTAGAGACTACATATCAAGGTTTCCGCTGTTTCATCAACACAAATATTATGGAACCTTTGACCAGTATCTCCAACTAGGAAGCACAACGGCGTGGTTTCGAGGATACGATTGGTGTCGTATTTAAAACGGTACCATATATTACAGGACTTTCGGTCACATATCAAATTCTATCTGTGATTAAATAAAATCAGTTTTATGCTCATATTTGATGTTTGAATACTCTTTGGTTTTTTAGTTTGACATAAGATGACAATTTGGGAAATTCGTGTTAAAATCTCGCCCTTTGACATCTGTTGACTCGGATTATGATCTTGCCAATAATGGGGGATATGCACTTTTTCGACTGCTGGTAATCCTCACCATAGATGACATGTGACCAACCCAGCTAAAGGCATGCCCAGACCATAATGCCGACGTCACTAATAATATCAACGTTTTCAGTTTCGTACCTGGGGATATTTCTAAGCAAGGATTTGGTCACTGGTTATCTCTGATGATCTTGACCACTGGTAACCTGTCATGATTTCCACAAAAAAGAAAGAAAAAAAAAACAAACAAAAAAAAAAAAACAAACAAAAACCAGAAGGTTCTTCATCGTATTTCTTCGTAGTTCTTCCTCTCGTGACTTTGAATGATCTTGATTTCCATTAGAAGGAATATGCTATCTTCGTCTCTTCAATCCATCTATAAACCATCAAAGGACCCATTATTATCAAGATATCGTTTTTTAGGGGACCACATGTGTAAAAATACAGCAAGACACTGCAACTTCAAAATCTCAAGAAGTTTGAAACTTCGGGGCTGGGAGATTCGCCCCTTTCGCTCTAGCTCTACAGCAATTCACTAAGTTTCCGCATTTTAACCTCTGCTGATCCAAAATGGTCCATAGCCTCCACCAAATCAGTGTTTTTTTTTCAATATTGCAGATAAATACGGCAAAAATGAAAAGGTGTCTCTCCCAATTGCTACTTCAGATATCACTGTTATCTACTCATCATATGGAAAACTTTGGCCCCTATTCTTGCAGAAAGTCAGCTCTCACACGGTTCACACACAGCGGAGCGGATATCGAATAGATTATTTACTTTGATAAGCTTGGGTGAACACAGGGCTGCTGGTGGACTGTTCCATTATTGTAGATAGGGAGGATGGGATAAAATGACAACACAAAATCTTCGTTTCAAAGATCTTGAGAAAAGATGCTTTATTCCTTTTGAAAGACAAATAATTCACCGGAAATTGGAAAGGAAAAGGGGAATTAATACTACGCTAACCTAAAACCAATTATCGAAGAAAACAATTAATGGCAAATTTCAATTTTTCATGGTGCAGTAAGTACGATAATGCAATTGTCGGTAGGGTATTTGAGATTTTTTTTTTTTTTTATGGGGGGGGGGGGGTACTAGCTTCAGTGCTCCGAAATTTTAAGTTTTATGAAATACATCATATTGCGCATAGAAAGCTATAGGTCTATGTTTTGGCTAATACCAATGACTATTTCAGAATAAGAACTGAAATAAAAAATCAAAAATTAAGCTAACTGAAGTTATCCAAAATCTACATTTTAAGGATGTCAAGTCATTATTCTGTTCCAAAAGTAGCTGCAAGAAGGAAGGGGCGGGGGACTAGAAGTATGGGACGGGGGACTGGCATTCTGCAGATAAGACCTTAAACTATTCCTGCCGTCTTTCCTTCTAGCATATTTTGTGCCCCTTGGACCAACTTTAAACAGACTATCTAGCCTTCTAAAATTGAAATGCCTGCTAACACAACGGTAGTAACACAACTTTTCTTGATGGTCACTTGGACTTTTTCTTCCAAATGTCCTCAGACTCTGTGGCAAAGAGCCAGGGGCGAAAAACCAAACAGCACTCCCGAAGGATTTCTGCTCCCAAAAGAAGCTATTTCCCCAAGCGACATCTCAACTCAACATGACCAACTGAACGATCTGACGTGCGGAATCTCGTTCTAGACTAGCTGAATAGAACGGCCTCCAAGTTTACATTTTCACCACACATGATCTCAGCCAAAAGCCGAGAGACTCTTGACGAAACGGGAGCTAGGGGGCACGGAAGTAACCTAATTTAGTGTGCAAGTCAAAGGCTTTGTTTATGAATCTAGGTGTATCTGAAGTTGTGCATGTTCCTCTAGGCCCTATGACGACTAATTATCCAGCCCTGGCAGAAAATTAATAGATTACGAAGAGGACAAGGCTTTTGCCGTCTTACCAGTCAGTAATGATCCATGTAATCCTTTTAGTAATATATTTAAACATGATTCTTATATGTTTTAATAATGTGAAAAGAAAAATTTTAGAGAATACATATAAATAAGTATTAGAGGCTGCTTACTCTTCTTGATGCAACACTGTTAGGCCAACATCCCCCTGAACAAAGTGGACTAGTCCATAGTCCACGCGACACTCGGTTTGAACAACTGGAGAGAGCCGTGATCTCCGTTTAAAAATCATGCAATTGTTCCTCTTGAAAGATGTAATTTCGCAGTAAATGAAATTTATAGTCCTCCTTCCAATACACACCAACAGTAAAGGAACATAAATCAATCTAACACTGGTAAAATCTTGTAGGCAAGCTGACTACTTCCTGCTTGTGTGTCGCTACTTGGCATTATCCCGGTAGGATGAAGCATGCTATTACGCAACAAGCAATCAATCTTTGGGATCGATGCCCAAGTCGACCAAAAATGCTAGAAAAGGGTCCCTTATTGGATGGGAAATTTACGAGATGTTCCTCTAAACCAATCAAAACTTGGCTTATATCATTGGAAAGAGAATAAAAGGGCCTTTGTTTGGAAGTGCGACGTAGGAATGAAGAGCACCCACGTTTTTGATGGTATTGAGGAGAAGGAGTCAACTTCCGGACAAGCAGTGTTTGTTTACATTGACAAAAGGTGATTATCGGCAAAAGAAGGGCTTAAATACCTTTAATTTACAAGACCTTCCCCTAATCTGATGAAGTTAAAAGTTATACCATTGGAAAGAAGAAGAATTTGTCATTCGATTACTGGGCGACGTCGTTGAAAACCACCCCTAGTCTCTGAATAAACGGTAGAAGTATGTGGAAACTACGAAAATGTCAGTGGGATTTCACGTGCTTAAGGTATACAAGGGCAACTTGGTGAGCAGATGCAATGAAGTTTTCCATATGAATTTTTGCTGTTATACCTCTGACAGCCTCAAATGACCTTTGACCAAAATCAAAAGAATTCTTCCTCTCAACATGAAATGTCTTTCAACAAAATACGAGTGTTCGTCATTTCTCTCTTGAGATATCTTGGTTACGAGGTTTATCCTTAAACACCCTTTAATATTGATTACCAAAAACAGGCGTTGTTTCTCTAGATATTAGAAATGCATGGACAAAACATTAAAGTTATCCGTCATTCATATCTTGAAAAAACAAAGTTATAAGCAGCGTCACAAACAAATACACATGAAATACACATAAAATGGCATATAGATATGTAGCTTTACTTAGGAAGGTAAGTAAACAAAAGCGAATACATGCTAGAGATGGCTGAATTCAACTTGGGAACTCTTGCTGTAACTTTTCGTAACACCTTCGTTAGTCGTGTGCGGTTCAAGAAACAAACGTTGAACTTCTACAGTATTCAGATGTATAAACGAAAACATAAACAAAAGAAAACGAGCTATTGATGTTTTTTTTTAGGTCATTGTGCATGTCACGCAACGAATGTGTATGTAATCGTGTGTCATTTTATCGTCGAATGCATTTGCTTTACAGACCTGGAACAAAGATTTACTAACCTTATGCGAAGCACTTATTCCTAATCCACAAATACAGTGTTTTTTCCAAGTGTTTTGACAGTGGATTGAAAATTTTCACATTGAAATCTGCATTCATATGTGTGTAACAGCCAAGTAAAATTTGCTGTTTTCAACAAGAGGGGAGTTGCTACATTGCATTTGAAATATCAAAATGGTTTGTGCTATTTCCTTCACGTTGCTCTTTGCAATGGTTTGTCCTTCAGCTGCAGTCGAGTATGTAACAATATCTTTTGACACTTCTCGGTACGAATCATCGAGGTATTTCTACACAACTGAAGGTGTTACGGCGACATTGACTTGCTTGGTCCCTCAGACACGAGGTCCAATAAACATCCAAGCCACTAGATATCGTCCGTATGATAACACAGTTCTTGTAGAAAATGGAATGCTTCAAATGACAGAACAGGCAAACAGCAAGTATTCGTTTAAATCATCACAAGAAAAAAATACCCTGATCATTCGAAATTTAGAGGAAGGTGATAGTTCGTATTATTGGTGTTATTATAAAGTCTTGAAACGGTGCTATCATAACAGGTTAGGACGGGTCACGTGTCTGGTAACATACTCTAATACGGTGTATTTAGATGTGATGAAGAATTCAAACCAAACCGAAAGACCTCTGTATTGTGAATTCTTGGGAGATGAGGAATTTGTCTTTTTTGAAGGAGATGATTTAGTACTTATTTGTCCAACCGATGAACTGAATATAACAGCGAAAGGACCAAATAGGAAAGTTAATGTGGATAATTATACATTAGGGAAGGAAGGGGAAAATTCATTCCGTTTGACTATTCATAGTTTAACCGAGAAATTCAACGGGACAAATATTTCGTGTGTTGTGAATGACGACAGTGAAACAAATTACTGCAGGCTGTTGCCAACCATATCCGTTTTCAATGACCTCAGTGTTATTGCAGAACCTAAATATGTTACAGTGAAAAATAATGGCAACGCAACATTATATTGTCATAGCAGTCCATTCCTTGCCTCCTCTTTTGAATGGGATATCCTTGATAATGACGTCACGTTTGGGAATATAACAGAAACATTGACATCTACAAGTAACAAAATTGTTATTGGAAGCATTTCCTTCGAAAATAGCACTGTCTCTTCATTTATCGTCGTATGCAGGGTTACTGCTGGATCAAGAAACTCATCTGCCGAGATCATCATTACCCTTTCGTCACACACGTCGAATGAATTGTCTACAGGTATGAGTCCTGTGGCCATTTTCGTTCCAATTATCGTGATACTCCTTTTAATTGTTAGCATACTATTTGTAATCTTATACATAAAAGTCAGGAAACCAACGAATAAGAAAGTAGAAAATAGCAATCGAAAAGAAGATAACTTGAATGAAAACGGAACCATCGCGACTAACAGTTTACATGGTGTAAACTACGACATGACTAAAGCAAAGCTCGGATTGACGCAACACAATTCCGATTTAGCTGATAATGTAGCATATGTGCCTTACGATAGGGAAGATTATTAATATAAACATTTTATTGCGAGTAAATGAGGAAAACAAAAGGGCAACAGGCTGGCGTAGTCATTCATGCTTTCCCGACCGATCGGACATGTTTAAAACCCTATTAGTCAAACAAAGCCCTTATGATTTGAATTCATGTAGCGGCAAACAGCACTTGCAGAGTACACTTCGTAAGCGGGTATAAAAGAAAATAAGCACATAAAAAATAATCTACAAAGTATATGTCTTCATATCTTGTAAAAGTTGTTATATTACGCGACAGTCTCAATTGAAAGACGCATTTTCAAATTTGTGACGTCGTATGCATAAAGTGAAGGGCAGTTCTAAGTATATTAAAGTTTGAGAATCAGATCTCTGAAACAGCTTGAATAAAAGATTGCTTCTTAAAAGCAAGTACTATTCTTCACCAGAAGTGTATATCAATACTAAAAAAGAAAGTTTACTAATATGGTGGTCAATAATTTATGGCATAGATGACACATTATTCCTCCCTAAAGGATACCATAATATTTTAACTACTCAGAACAGTAAGACGATGACTTAAGACGTTTTTTGTAATGGTCATATTATCCTCTCTTTTTTGAATGTTTCTCTAGTTTGTGTAATGATAATCTAGTATCGCTCTGCCAAAATAGTTGAAAATCATTTCATTATATTTCCTCTTACATAACTTACACAGTTTCGTGCAAAATTTGTAATACTACAAGTGATTTCTGCTATTTAGTATATCGTCATTTTTTTCTCTGCACACTACATCTGATTCTGATATTATTGTATCTTATTATCTCTTTGTGTTTTGTTAAGTTGCAGGAAAACTGTTTTGCTTTAGTATTTAATATTTGTGTAGTAACCATGAACAAGTCTTGTATAAATGAAACATTATTATTGTCATACCTGTACATGTTTGAAGCAATCAATGACTTTGGTGTACGTTTTCTTTGTTTATTTCGAGTTATAGGAATTGATCTAATGTGATCAGTCTCTGAATTTAATACAGTGGTTATAAGGACCAGCGAACTGCAGTAGTCGCTGTACGGCTATTTAAACATGTTTGTTTGTTAGTTGATATATGGATTGTTTGGTGTCCAGTTTTCTTTTGTTCAGGGATCTAGGTCGTCGCAATTACGGTAACCGTGCGCAGCGAGACGTTACAAATCTATGGCTGGAGGTATAAATGGCACCGACGGTGGTATGTTTGCAATGTTTGCATGTGCTTGGAAACAGACACGATCAACAGAGTAACCAAATAAAAACCTGTCCGATACAAATACGAAAACACCCACAGTGATTAGTTGTAGACTGAACAATTGAAATAATGCGAATACGGGACTATGAAAGAAAGATGGCTTCCCTATCAGTTCCCTCCACAGAAGTACTTAGCACTACGTCACTAGTCAGCCGGCTCTTACTTCAATTTCATGGGTGATGGCCTTTTAAGTACGCTTTGACTCCTTTAAATCTATGAAGAATTACATTTCCTTAAGAACTCTGGTGACCACTACCCTTCGAATCTGGCATTTAGAACCCGAGATTATTATTAATCACTTAATGCAGATGAAAGTCATTCAAAAAAAAAAAAAAAACAACAAAAAAACAAAACAAACAAAAAAAGGAGAAAGAAAAAAAAAGATGAGGAAATCATTGGTTCTACAAGGAGAACCTACTCTCTATGCTCCCTGATGGAAACAAATGAAGAATTGCTCGGGACTTTTGTTTTGATTCTGATTTAAGGTTAGAATGATCACAATTTGTAAGCTTCAAAGGACTTTTTCATCTAGTAATTTAGTTCTTTTTGAAGCACCAATTGTTCATAAGACAATTCAATCCAATTTCTTGCCTCTTCCAAACAGCTGAAGTGCAAATGTTTTGGACAGGGTAACTGTTGCTAAAAATTTTGACGTAAGTCAATCATTTATAAAAGTCAGAACCAAGGAAACCCTACGGTACTCTAATGATGAAAAATTCAAAATAGTTATTCAAATAATTCTGTGACTCTTCAAGACGCTTTGATGGTGGTGGTAGTATCAGGCTTCTGAGGTACACCCCTGTATAAATCTCCAAATCGTGGGTGAAGCAATGCGCCAAATATGATCCCTGTATTGGCTCGTTCTTGTTCCAATACAGTATAGATATCCCCACGTAACAGACTTGGGTATCTGAGAATTATAGCCCCATTTTAGAGAATTCTGTCCCTTGAAAGTGGACGTCATGACTTGGCCGGGTTTCACAACAACAGAAACCGCATACAACAATAGGCAGTCACTGGAACATGAAATCTGCAACATGTTGCTTTTTGTCAGTTGTGATGCAGGCAAGGACTTCAAGGAAAGGATAAGTTTGTCCAAGCTTTAAGAGAGTTAATTCTCTTATGGTCAGATACGGATACGAAAAGCTCTACCAGGGGTTGGAAGATTACCAATCACACAAACCAGAGTTGAGAAAAAATCGAAACATGAAATTCCATGGTTTGACTATTGTCTTAGAAGATGCTTAGTTAATTGTCATCATTGATGATAGACAAATCTACACACCATTATGTACAGTGTTGATGTCGTGATTCTAAATTTGGACTTATGTTAGGTGAAACAGTGAAATTGATGTAAGTAAAGTAACATTGGTGTAATTGATATCCTGCACGACAGGAGTACGATTAATTTGGCTTATTTTGTGGCTTTTCTTTTTTTGCAAACCATGGTAAAGCATCACTCACTTCATGAGTATCTTCAACAATGAAATTTTATTAAAATCTGTTATTATCTTTCATTTCCTTTTCAATGGGTTTGTTGTACTTTGTTATAACTAATGCCTGTAACTACTGGATTTAATAAATAAATGAATAAAAAAAAAAACAAAAAAAAAAAAAAAAAAAACGTAACACATATAGAACAGAGCATACAATCCCTGCACGTTACTTGCAATTTCATAACCATTGGTTTATGTTTGCACCATTCCCTCAATGGTTTGGCTTGGTATTCTTCTTTCTTTCGGCCTTGGAAACAGTGTTTGTATCAATATTTGCTTGAACTCCAGAATGCTAAAGCCGTAAAATAAATCCAGCTTTATTCACACCATATAAAAGAGGAAGTCAAAACCCAGACTTATTCACTTTACCGTGAAGATAGTGCCGCTTTGCTGCAAAACCGAAACAATTAACAATATTATTAGACTGTTCAGCGTAAATGAAAAGTCACCGTGACAAATTAATCATTGACTGTCTTTTTGTTGTTAATGAATTAATTAACGAAACTGCATAAAATGTCAGAAATCTCTAGGGCTGAGCCGAGGATTGCATCTTTGGTGGTAGTGGTGGTGGTTGGGGTGATATGAAAACTAATATCGTTTTCATTTGGGAGGGATCTATGGTACTGCATTTTTATGACAGAGTTGTTTTCACTGTCCTCTCTTTTCTCTTCTACCTCCCTTTACTCTTCTTCGAGTTTTCTCTTGCTCCTTTCCCCCTCTTGCCCCACCGCCCCTATCCGCTCTTTTTGCTCCCTTGCACAGGTGGTTGTATTCTGTAGCGATGAGATTTGGCCGATTTCATATCTCGTTAGATTTACCACCTGTATTTAGTCATGCGGTTGCATCGTACTTAGTTGAGCCCTTTTTGCTCTTTCACATGTTGTGCATGCCAGGTGGGCAGTTTTCAGTCCAGCATTTAGCTGTTTGTTTTAGCAGCTGGATTCTTCACCCTTTCGGGAAATGGGTCTTTGGGTCATCACATATCAATAGCATATGCCATTTCATATCATTTACTTTTTATTAATGTTTTATAAGTAACGTGAAGTTTTTACCAATACCCGACAGGTTTGCCTCCGCAGATATAACGCATGTGTGTCTTATTGTAGATCTTTGAAATATTTGCGGTATGAAAAGAATGTTATCCCCCAGTTCCACAAGTTACTGAAATCAACTTGCTATCACGGAACTAATATCTTGACAGAAAAAAAAAACTCAACTTTAATCTATGCTAGTCAAATAAGTCCCAGACATACTTGAGGAGATAATCCTGTAACGATCAAAGAGGATAGCCGTCTAACAACGGTCTATTCTCTTCTTGGTAAAAGTACACCTGAATCTAGCAGGTGTACGCTTCTTCAGATAAGCACTACGTGAGTGTGATGCGAAGTAGAATCCTGTAACAGTCGATAATAAGACCTAAAGGAGCATTTAGTTTTTTGTCTGACACTTATATTTAAGACTTCTTACCCTTTGCGTCATCATTCAGGTCTACTGCTACCCTGAGAAGTGGATTATACACTCTAAAAAATGTTGGGCAAATATTTGCCCAACTTTTTACCAACACTGGGTATATATGTGTCCTCCCAACAATTGGGCAAACTGTTGGGCAAATGGTGTTGGGCAATGCAACTACCCAGTAGTTGGGCACTACTGAATGACCAACTTTTAACCAACACTGGGGATATATGTGTCCTCCCAACTGTTGGGCAAATTGTGTTGGGCAATGCAACTATCCAATATGTTAAGTGCTTTTTCGGATTTCAATAATTTCAATATAACAAAGTCGCCTAACACATACACCGTTTATCCTCCAAGAGTGATTGGGGGCACCAGCGACGATGCACTTGGCAAGTAAACAGTGAAGTGTGTAGTTTAAAATTTCAAATTCAATCGTGAACTTTGTATTTCTTCTCCCATTGATTATGTAGCAATGAAAACTTCTTTTTTCTATGCCACCATTGCTCTTTAAGTACTTTCGTCCAGATTTTTACTGCTATTCTACCGTTAGCTTTATATTTACCAAATACAACCTTATTCAACCATGAGATCTTATAATGAACCACTTATATTACAATAATTATCTGTAAAACTTAACTGATCTTTAACTAATCATCTGATTGGTCAATTACATTTTACCCAACTGTTGGGTACTTTTAAAACTTGCCCAACACCTTTTACCAACACCTGGATTTTGCCCAACTTTAATTTGCCCAACAATATGGGTACAGTTGTTTTCCCATTTGTTGGGTAATAATTTGCCCATGTTGGGCATTTTGTATTTTGCCCAACACTTTTTACCCAACAGTTTTTAGAGTGTATAGAATAGCCTTTTGATATCGAGTACTTTTCCGACGAATTAGGATCAGCCTCAAACGACTGGTTTGCAGTTTTTTAAGGGCAGATGCTGAAACTATAACTTTATAAGGCCTTTCTAAGTACCATGAATTATTATGTAAATTATCTTATCAGTTAAAAGTTTGTATTATTGAGTCGGAAGTTCAATCAATTTACCCATTGTTTCGCATATTGCAAAGGGCGTTCATATCTTCGGCTTTTCTCAAGGAAGTAAAGGAACTTTTACACATAAGCAACAATAAGCGACCAACAGAATAACTTAATTTTCAATTAGAGTGACTGGCAAATGTTGAAGTGATAAAGAAAAATCACAGATGTGCACTTCAAGATATAGCAGACGACATGACACTATGTAGGCCTACCTACTGCACAAGTCTCTTTCATCCCATTGAACCCCGAGTAAAGTTCAAAGATAAGGGATTTGTGGGTGTGAAATAGTGACGTAACTTTGACCTTTGCAGTAAAATCCTACACTCAAAGGGACTTTCGAAGTTCTTTACCTGTCAAAGTATTAGCTTCATGTTGCAACTAAGTTAAAACTCTTGTCTTAATAATTTGTCTGCATTCATGTCAAAAGATACAGTTACTACGTCTAGGATAGGAGTGTTGGTTTAAACTTGTTAGTTCCAATGATGTACACATATCCCCGACAGAATTATATGACCTTTTAGTTTCTTGTTGATGGACACTTCTACGTAAACATATACAAATTCATGTATATTTAGTTGTGCACGTGCAAGAATGTACCCATACACCTATAGGGCAAATAACCGCCTTAATTAACAAAAGGTGAGTTCACCAATCTTCAAGTCAAAGGGATCGTAAATGCACAATAGATCCCAGAACAATGTAATTCGATAAATAATACATGTTCAGTTAGGGGGAAGTGAAACAAGGACACAGGATGACATTGTTTTAGTTGTTGAACATTGCAAAAGAGGAAGCATAGTATTTAATTTCCTTCTGTTACCGGTGAAGTTTAACTAATATCATTCCACAGCAAACGTTACAGGTATATTCTAAAGATCATTGATCCAAGGTTTATTAAAGGGAACCACACAAAAATCTTTCATTGATCGAGATTAACTTGCTGTGAACTCTAGGATTTATCAGTTTCAGTCAAGCTAGCTGGCTTTCGAATAGTGGCTATGTGATTGCGTCAAAGACCCATCATGCTGGAGGACACTCGTGTACAGTACAGTACACATGGCTATGTCTTGAACTCCCTCTACAAAATGTGCAGTGTGGTTTACGAGGTGTGTACACATTCATCGAGCAAGCGTGCCGAGTGTAGTCTGCTCCGTATTTTCGGGTCCGTAGCTTCCTACACTATCTGAGGTTTCGACTGTTGGAAATCTTTTGTCCTCTTCCCCTATCCACAAACCAGATGTTACCCCCTAAAATTACAATGAATAATCCAACGGTTTTGAGCTGGGGGGGGGGGGGGGGCGAAAACATTCTTTTGTTATGATAGTCTTGTTTATTAGTTCAGGAAAAAATAGGTTTTCACCCGATCGGGGTAATATCTTGCACACTCTAGTGCTCAAACCATTCTCCGGGGACGGCGTCAGAATCTCAAAGGGGGAGGGGGAAACTTAGGGCAAGAAAAATGTTAGTGGAGTAGAATTTTGGGTCCAAGGGAAAATTAAGAACGGGAAGCTCTGAAGTGTTAGAATATCCCTGAAAAGGAAGTTAAAACTCAGGGGAGGTATCTTTTTCATTTTTTAGGTTAAACTAACTCCTAACTGACCAACTTGGGGTGGACAGTGATGCATATGAGGGAGGGTAGGACAATATCTGAGGGGGAACTCAGTTACACCCTTTCGTCCTTTGCAGAGCCCTTTCTCTCATTCCCAGATATTTGTCATGCTGCATTGCGATTCGACCGAACAAAATCAATGGAGACAAACCTTAAAACAATCACGGCTTAAAATTTTCATCGATATAAGGGAAGTGGAATTCTGGCAGATTTAAAATCTTTGGGGATAAGGACAGAGAAAAGCTTAACCATCTTTGGTTGTTCACAGACCGATTTTCTTATGGACCAATAATGCTATTTTTGGGCGAAGGCTTAATCTGTTAATTTATATGCTCGATGCAGTGGCAAGTTGTGTGCACAATTTTCCACCTAAAGATGTGTAAGTGGATTGTGGCAACACTTGTATGTGTAGAGGCGTTATTGAAGGTCGTTGTAGTTGTCGCGTTCTTAGTGTCTTTAGTATTATCTCAAATTTGAATGTACCCATATTTATCGAGCAAAGCTTTGAGACAGGCAAATCATATCCGAGGAATACTCATTTTGCCCCGAAAGCGGTCGTCAGTAGCTCCCGAACTATTTATACATTATTAGGAACAATAACTAATTCTTGATCCACGTTGCAAACAACGGTTTGCTACAGAAGCTTTTCCATGTATTTGAGCAACCAGTACAAACAGTGGCGAAGCCACGGGGGGGGGGGGGGAGGGGGGCTGGGGGTCTAGGCCCCCAGATTTTCTTCAGGTCCCCCCAGATTTTTTGCGTCCTGATAAAGTAATTGAGAAAAAATAAAATGTTTGAAGGGAAATAAACTTTGAAGTATTTTTTTTTCAAAAACAGTAAATAAATAAAATGTGTAACAATTAAGAAAACATGCACGAATGTATGTAAAACACATTTTGTGTGCACGTATGAAACCAAGTTATAACTTTAAAGTGCCTACGAACTTTCGCTAAATTAGATAACGTATATTATCTCCACTGTCGTTAATTGCATTTCACTTCGAAGATGAAACGAACGTCTCGACGACAAACTCGAACGTGACTTTGTTAGGTTAAGACCCTTTCTGCCTTTCGGATGGCTGGTTGATTTACTGAAAACAAGGCAATAATATACTGGAGACCATTCTTACACGACCATTCCTATATTTTTACTTTTTATTCCTCTATCTGGCTTTGCCCCTAAAGTTTCTGTAAAGTATGTTTCTCCTTCAAAATCAAATGCCATAGTGCTTCCCGATTCCAGTCTCTCCCATTACCCCACCCAACTCCTGAATTAAATTCATAGCAGTGGCATAGCCGGGGGGGGGGGGGCTAGGGGCCTAGATCGTCCAGATTTTCTTCAGGCCCCCCAGGATTTTTTGCATCCTGATAAAGTAATTGAGAAAAAAATGTTTGAACGGAAATAAACAAGGCAATCATAAACTGGAGACCATTCTTACACGACCATTCCTATACTTTATCATGTACAAAATATGCCATAAGGGTAAGGTACTGCCTTCGAATAATTCTTCTCTTCCATCCTTAACAAGCAGGCCTGTGTCGTGTCTCACTCCTGTCTATGACAAGTGCCACTGTAGAACGATTTCTTCGACAAGTGCTCTTTTTAATAGTTGGCACTGGCATTCGGGCGGATTTGTAAAATGTCCACAAGCTCCGCATTTCATGTGTTTCCCACATGATACATACTTCTGCTTTGCGTTTTAATATTTTGAGAGATTTACTTGTAGTATTTTAATTTTGACTACGTGATGTACCGATGATTGAACAAATACTGCACCATTTTGCATCTAAACACTAAAGACTAAAAATGAATATTTTGAAATTTTTCATGCTCCCAAAAAAGGAAAATCCTAAAACGCAGGCCTATAATCAGTTCAAAGTTTTGCCAAACAAGGCAGCATTTTGCATGTAGGAAATCTAACGCAAAGAAATTTATCAGAGGAGGATACTATTACTTTTGATTTTCCTATTACAGCTGAAATTCATTCAAATATTGCCGCATTTGTGATCTTCGTCCTCTACGATTTTTCCCAAGGGAAAGGGAGATACCGGTTCCCTTTAGTCTCATCCTCCAGGCCACAGATCAGAAATGCCCAGTTTTGGGGTCCCTAAAATGTATGTATTACCATTTTTCAAAGATTGATTTTTTATTCTCATTTTTTGAGAAGTGGCAGACATGAGTTTCGTATTTCAAGGCTGGGTACGTGCAGCTTAAAACGCGTGGGAAGTGCCGTTTGCGGACATCTGGAGAGTCTGAAAAGCCCAAAATTTTCTTGTACGCTCCGCGCCAACTGATGGTGGCGCTCCGCTAAGATAGTCTTGCCACGCCTGACCCTCGGAGGTACCAGGCTCTCCCACTTGTTACCTAGGCCCCCCTAAAAATTAAATCCTGGTTACGCCACTGAGTACAAACCAATCTACCTTTGTCATACGATCTAACATTCTTGCTTCAAGAAAGTTCACCCTCGGAAAATTGAACAGCTATTGAATATTTAATATGAAATCACGAGCTGTGACAGGTACGCCATGGAAAATATGTAAGCTGCATCAACTGAGTGTAACGTCAGAAGAATAATAAAAATAAGAAAAAAAAAAAACACCTAGTGTCCGTTAGTCTTCGAAATGGAATTGTTGAACATAAGGGGGAATGTAGGAACATCAACCTTAATGACGACATAGTGCATTGTGTTTCCTGTTTACAGGCAATACACAGAGTTACGGATTGAAAGAGGAACCGATCGAATAATTTTAACTTGTTATGTGACAAGAAATGTCAGCTGACTGAAAACATGTGATCCTAATATTTTTAATGCATGCCATTGTCCTCCATAGGGTATTCACAGACTCATATTTTCAGATTTGAAAGGCCATTCGTTATCTAAGGACTCGCTATCTCAGTTTGTCAGAATTTCCAGTTACTATATTTACTTTCCAAGTGCAACATAGCTGAAAATCTCTGATTGTGATATTATTGTACCAACACGCTACCGTTTACCAATTTTCAAGATTTGAAAATAAATTTAACAATGTTTTCTGCCATTTTATTTGTAGTTTCTGGTGCGCTCGTTGTCGGTTTATCTTACACTGAAGACATAAAAATATCTTTCAACACTTCGTCCTACTATCTCAGTGAATATTCTTATACATTTGCCGAATATTATGCTTTTGAAGGCGACACAGTTGCCCTGACCTGTTCGTTTCCAGGAAGAAGTGGTCCAATATATATAAGAATCGCAACGAGGACGTCCTACGGATGGAGATACCAAAACCTTGTTGAATATGGGCAAATTCAAATAGACGAAAATTTTGGGAGAAAGTACTCACTGCAATCATCACAACAAACATATGTTTTGATTATTAGAGATTTAAAATCAAGTGATAGTTTATACTACAGTTGCTTTTATCATACTTGGGACTGGTGCTATGATTGGTTTTATGAGGCGCACAAGTGTTTTAGAAGAAGAATTGCATCTGTATATTTAGATGTATTAGAGAGGAATGTTGTGGGAATGGAATTCAGCTCTTGTGATCTAGTTGCTAGCTTAGATGGTGTCTTCTTCAAAGGGGAAGATCTCACTTTAAGATGTCCAACGGCAGAACTTACCATCAAGGCAAATAATTCCCATTTCAAATCAAATGTTAATTATGAGATTAAGAATTTGCCCGGTGATTACACATTTTATATTCTGACAGTAAAAAATTTAAGTGAAGATCTCAATGGCACAACGATAACATGCCTAAAGAGACATGAAGAAAGCGAAACGGATTATTGCAGGTTTTTGCCGCAAATTTCTGTGTTCAATGAACTAACAATAACCATAACACCAGAAAATATTGTTACAGAAAATGGTGGAAATGTAACGTTTTATTGTCAGAGTATCCCCTCGCTTGAAGTTGCGGATACTTATTTCCAATGGAATTTTCCGGAAGGTGACTTCACTTTCGGATCTATAACGGAGTCACAGACACCCACAGGTGTCGAGCTTTTGATAGAAAACGTCGACTTTCAAAATTCGACTGAATCATCTTTTAAAGTTGTTTGCATAGTTCGAGTAGGATCGAGAAACTCGTCGGCGTATGCCACTGTAATCCGTCTGTCTACAACAACCGTAATGTCCGAAGAAAACGCGTCCTTAAGTGCGACCAGACCCGGTTTTATATCACGAACGCCGTCTAGCCTTGTGGCCATTTTTGTGCCTCTTGTTTTCATTGTGCTCATGATTGTTGTAAGTGGAATAATTTTCAAGAAAGTAACAAAATCGGGGAAAACGGGGAAGAAAACCAGCTATGAAAAAGAAGATGCCTTGCGAGCAAGTGAAACTGTCGCTGATGCCAACTTGTATGAAAGTGACACATCAAAAGTAAAACTAGGTTTGAGTGAAAATGATTCTGAAGTTGTGTACAATGTAGCTTATGAGTCCTATGACGCAGGCGGTAAATAAGTTGTTAAAATGTTTACAAATCACTCTTTGCGTTACTTAAAAGTTCCTTGCAATTAAAGCAAAAATGAAAATTCTCTTAGAAGCATGTGCAACTTTAATTTGGTTAAAACCGTGTAAAACTGGAAACTTTCCAAAAGAAAATCTGCAAGGTAATAAATCTTCTTGTAGAACAATGTAATTAACCGATGACATGCTTCTCACAGACCACGGCCATTCGTCCTTTCAAACTTCCAAACCATGACAGACCTAAAATAGTACCCTGTCATCCTCAGCTTTCTCCTCTCAGTGAACATTGAAGATGAATCTGAATGTTCGTACTGAAGTAGCGGAGCTACCATATCATGGCTCAACATTGCTTGTCTTCTTAGGTTAAAACATTTGTCTTTGATACTCCTCTGCTGGTCATTCTCGTCCCTCTCACCAAAATCCTAAGCTCCGTGCTTTCCGTCGTGTACTATAAAACGAACAATTTTCGGGGATAACGTTATTGAATTTACTCGTGATGGGCTAATGAAATAAGACAGAAGTACCGAAACTTGTTCGATGGGTTTGTTCAAAAGCTCACCACTGCCTATGACCATAACTATAAAAACTCGAAATGAAACTAAAACGTGCAAATTTGTCGAGTCCATGCTGGATATAATCACCCTGGCAAGTTTGTATTTTTACCTAATTTTGAAATCACTGTAATTTTACTTCTTAACTATTGATATAACTATTGATAGCAACTCTTTGTTATTGACATGGCGGGTGGGTGGGGTGGGGTGTTTCCTGATCTCCGTGCTTTGATGAAATTTCCGTTATCCGAGACTAATTTCTCTTCATGTATAAGGAGAGAGGATGGAGACACAGTTTTGTTGGGAGGAGGGAGAGATTGTAGTCGTGCCACAAACTTAAGCTTTTTTCCTATTGAGAGGGCCTTCATAGCGTACCTTCATGGGGCAACATCGTTGTAGGTGAGGAGATGAACACACTTCCCTTGAAGTTTTCAGCCTATGCAAACTTGTCCGAAACCTGAACATTCGAGTATACACAATTTGAAAACGTCCGGTTCAAACTGAACCGGAAAAGGGTCAAATGGGCACTGAACCGAAAAGGGTTCAAATATTTGTCTAGTCTCGGTTCAAAATGAATTTTTGGGTTCAAAATGATCCAAATCTTGTCAGAAATTTTATCGTTTTCGGTTCAGTGCCCATTTGATCTGTCCTTTTCCGGTTTAATTTGATCTGGACGTTTTAAGAGTGTATAATCATCTAATCACTTTGCATGTGCATTTTGACAGTTTTAAATCATCCATTTACTTTGCATATTTCAAAAACCTATGAAATGACTAATTACAGCCATTTGGTGTCATACACCGACTGTAACTACCAAAAATGACCATTTTGTTAAAATCACATTTCCTTTAAAGAGAAAAACCTATAGAGAAATGACACCGCTTTTGTATTAGCCTTCGATTTTTGGTTTTGCACAGTTTGTCAAGACTTTTATGCCTTCTGCAATGCTCGGTGTATGAATTTTTTGGTGTTATACATCTCAGTGTTACCATGATTTCTACGAACAATACAGCATTTTTCATCTGCCACGCAGTAATGATGACTGTTTCTGAAGTAAAATTTTCGTGTTCCAATATCAAAATTTATTACTGCAGTACGTGAGACGAACAGAAAATCTGCTTGAAGGAAGATAAGTCATTACGAAGTTGTGTTTTCCTTCTTGTCCACGAAGTTCGATCACTCCTAGAATAGTTCCAGACGTAAAGAAGTCACTACGCAGTATTACACTGGCCCTCCCGCCAGGACAACACCATTGAAAAATCTCCGCTAGGTTTAAAGCATGCAACTGATACTTTGTCAAAGTAGTACTTCCACATTTTAACATGCTGGTCAGCCACTTAAATCAATTCCAATGGATTTTAGTTAGTGTGAAGTGTTAAACCGTGGAAATACTACCTTGACAAAGTGTTGGCTCCATGCTTACATCGCAAGTGAGTTACTCAGTGAAATATGGGAAGAGTTATACATATTTTGGAAGATTTTGAAGTTCAACGATTTTTCGAGGAATAATTCCCGTTGTTTACTTCTTAGATGACATCAGTTGAAAAGTTGAACAAATTTGAATTATTTTTCCCGTGTCCTTTTAGGTAGTATGTTATAAAACGACACGGGCAGAGCATGTTTAAGTTTTGTCTTTTCTCTTCCTGTCTTAATCTCGTCGAAACGATACATTATATTACAAACATTCTAAAAGGTCTTCGCCCTCTCAGTGAAATGAGAACTTGGCTGAATCACAGCAGGGAGGTGTTAGGAAGGAGACATAACAGCCCTCTCTGTCACACAATGGGTACTTCAAAAATAGTAATTCCCATTCAAGCATCAAATTTTGATTGACAGTTCTCTTTGTTCCTATTGTTAAGCCTTGTTGACCTGTCCCATGCTTAAGAGGATTTGCCTCTTTCACACCCAAGTAATCCTGAAACAATTGTCTTTGTTAAAAGATGCTTTGAAATGAGGTTTGTTACCGACAGGTTTCAAACTCTAATCAAAAGTTTTAGCTAAACGATTGTCAATGAAAGCTAAAATAGTTTACTTTCTTTGTTTTGCAACGAATTCGATGAGTCGTCTGCTATAGGCATTGTTAAAGGCTAAATCATTTTACCCAATTTTCGCAACTTTCCGCATAACTCCTCAACAAACTCGAAATACATATAGCGTTAAAATTCTCCAAAGAAATAAACAGAATTTACATTTATTAGGACGTATACAGACGAAAGTGTAAAATTTGATAATTTTTCATGACGGCTGGCAACGAAAAGTTAACGAGATACAACGTAAGGGCGTGCCCTCTCACTGGAATTTTGACAATGTATCACTGATCCTAGGTGGTCTAGGTATTGAGATAAAATATTTGGGAACAAAAGGAAGATTATTGTTAGCAACAAACATTACCTCAAACAGTCGATAGAACGTTGTGTCTCCTTCCTAACACCTCCCTGATCACAGGATCAGTAAGACAAAGCAACTCCCAAAATTTTGCAACGCACGGGGAATCACTCCCAAATTAATCTTGCTGTTGACTTATACCCCCTTCACACTGATTTCAGCGGTGAACCGCCCTTTGATTCACATTTGGATTAAACGGTGGACCACCGTTGCAATTTCCAACACAGTTCTTTCATAGTCCATCAAGAACACACCGATTAAGTTGCAACATGCGGGTGGATACCCCTGTTTACGTTTTGCCCAGATGCGAATGCCGACCCGTGGCGGAAGTTAAGTTGCCACTGTTTTGACAGGTTGTCAAATCAACCGATCAGTGTGGGGAGAACGAAACTGCATGCCCCAGTTTCAAGGGAGTCCATGTTAGGTTTTGATACCAAATGTTTCGTGACAATCTTCGCATGTCAAAAGCTGGCTTTAAACGTTTAGTTTTTGGAATTGAGGCCAATGCTGGCGTGGCAAGTCACAAACTTTTAAGTGCCGATTGACTACATACTTCAACTAGACTGGCTACTGTACTGTGGTGGTTGACAACCCCGGGGGAATTCAGAGGCACATGTTAATTGTTTGGCATTGGTATCTCCACATTGTTCACTTCGACAGCACAAGAGACAGCAGTTCACACATGTGTACACTATACACTAAATGGACTACACCGCACTGCACTGCTTACCAAATAACGACGGATGCATATATTTGACCGGCATTACATTGAAATGTCAAAATACACAAGATCCGTGTGGACGCTATGTATGAAACGCGAGTCAATCTTAAAGGCAGTCATTCGTCACCCCAAACTACAGGTTCAGTGTGCATATATCAAAACTCTCAACTGGTACAGCTCTTTGATTGGCATCACATTCAAACAATGCATCTTAGCTAAATTACACAGCATGGGCACTGAGAGTGTCTTGCTTAGACATTATGGACTTTATATGGCCACTGGGACAAGCCATGAAGCAATAAACTAGGATTGTGTCTGGATAAAGATGACTTTTAGATAAATGTGGGAGGGGCTAGAAGTAAGTAGGTTGGGAGAAATGGAAGTGTTTGTGATAATGAGAATATGCCTTTAAGTTGAACAGCGTAAAACGTGTGTGTGACCGCAAACAAAACATGACTGTGACATTTAAAGGGCAGAAGCTATCCCTCACCGTAAACAGTATAGTAGACTGTCCAGTTTCTTCATTGGCTCTTGTGAGTCATGTGACAATATTGTTGGGCTCAAATATGAAATTTACCAGCAAAAACTGCTTGGTTTAACTTGAATAGAATTTCAAAGTCCTAATATTTTATAAAAAAATATTTTAGGAGAAATAAGAGGAGGTTTTAAGGTTTAGGTGCTGCTTTAGAACATGTTTGCGGCGACTGCTTTTGCCCTTAAATCTGCATTTCGAACGGCGTTTCACCGAGACGATCTTTCATACTAGGTGTTTAACGGTGGAGTCCTGGTATTTCCTGGTATTTTAGATAAAAAATCTTAAAAATTAATCGGTGTTTAACCTGCGTTTCACCATAGTTATTATACCTTCCCTGGTTTGGAAACTCCGCGATCTGACTGCTTATGTTGAGATTCCGGTTTTCGTCAGTCACGTGACGTTGCTACTACACGAGAGCCTTGTTGTCGGACTCGCCATACGTACTGTGTATATGCAGAAAGGGTAAATTGATTTCTTGGAGAGTCTCTTTTGAACAATCATCAAACTGTAATGACTTCAATTAGGGCGTCTATTATTGCGAAAGGTTTGATTAAGATTTCTGTTTTAAATTAGAACGGCTGTAAGGCGAGAAAAGCTGTACCCAAACTAAAATAGCGGGACAATCGAAATCTGGGCTAGCAACAGTTACTTGGTAATCACACTCAACAATTCCGCAAAATTGCGAAGCACGTAGCAATTGCACTGTATAACGTTAAACTAGTTGAATGAAATCATTTCAACAAGCAAGTGTAACGGTTCATCAGACGACTGTATTATACAATATTTATCAGTAACTATTGTCGTACAAAATTTCAGAAAGTCACCTAGCGTAATGAAGTAGGTGTACTTCACCCTTACCGCACACTAACTGCGGTATGATAACCCTGTCGGGCCTGAACGTCTTCAGCGAATGTCTCCAAACGCCAGGATTCGGAACCAGTATTTTACGCTCAAAAAAAAGAAAAGAAAATGAAACCCAAGAATTAAGGATTTCTTCATTTATTCAAATATCTTAAAACTTACTGATTGGGAGGCCTTTTGCACTTCCCGTTTAGTCCTTGGGTCAACTTAAATTTCACTTCCCATCAGAAACAGTACATCACTCAGTGGAGCCATGTCGCTACCCATCGATCGTGTGCATCTTCAAAGTGACTTGATGAACTTTTTGAAGAGCTCAGCATGCTTTTACGGACAGTTACGGACGCACCTTACAAAAACTATGAACGTACGTACAGCTTCTACTTCTGTGCATACACAGTGTGCGTAGTTTCCCAACCAGAGAAAGGTATAAAAACTATGATTTTACCACAGTTCCCTTTCATAAAGGGACATTAAACGGATACACCCGTGTGGACCAGTTGAAAATCTTGTAAGTGTGAAAGGCGTACTAGGGTACGAATTGGGGGTAATTATAAATTATAGTGGTTGGACAGATGGGAAGCATGGCTTGCTCTGCGGTTTGAGGGAGAAATTCTTAGAAACTATTAAATAACATTCTGCAGGTGCACTTGAAGTTGACTTCAGTAACCTAGTTCTCTAAATGAGTGCCGTCTGGGTAGGTTACAGCTAATCATAAAAGGTTTGTGTCACCGTAACCAATGAATATCTTTCTCTTCTTCTAAGAAAATGACGGAGGAAAGAAGTTGTAGATTTTAGAAGTTAGAAATTTAGGAGGATTCATGTAGTTTTCACATAAGAAAGAGGAACAAAATCTACACAGTGTGGTGAAAGTTCCATTCAAATCGGACATGTATTTCTTGAGATATCAGTAAATGAAGTCATTAGATTAATGTTCAGAAGTGAGTTTGAGGGCAGCAGAGCTCCTATCACTTCCTGTTATTGACAAGGAATGCTTTGTTTCCCTTTTTTTTATCAGACTGTTGTGTTGACCTCGAAGTTTATTGAGTATGACTTCCTTTTAGGGTATGCAAAGTTTGTAAAATTCTCATGCCACGTATGCAATCACATTTTAATAATGTGGGATTGTTGAGGAGAAAATCCAGCATGAAGCTTAAAGAAAAACAAAGGAAGGCCCATAAATGTGGGGATGTGGTGTCATATGTGCTTACTTCAAGTTCACTTTTTGTTGAAAATGGAAAAAATTTACCTGTTCATATGTTGAGAACCACACATCGGATTTCAATGCAAATTTCACGTAATGCTTAAAATAAGCACTTCTCTGACATAGAAAATCCTGTTGTGACCTTAAGGTCTCACCCCCCCCCCAATAATTTCCCCATTGACTTACGTACTAAATTAGCTCCCTTGCGAGGCCCCTGCAGCCTTGTCAAAGTTCACAGCTATTTAAAGAGACCCATCACTTGATAGCTGACAAATTGTCCCATCATAGCACTACAAAATTTCTATACCATGACCGTTTAGATTTTGAGCTAGAAGGACTTAACGGTTTTGCAGGGTACACCTATTCATAACCTCTTCACAAAAACGGAAAATCTCCGCCATTTGACAGCAATTTTTTAAAAAGTCTAAATCACCATCAATCTTACCCAATTTTTCAACTTCTACACTCTGGCAAGTTCTCTTTCATATTCATGGACATTCATTACCGAGCTGGCATGTTATCCTGACAAAAGTGGATCCAAACCAAAGCTAAAGGACTGCTTCCTTGAGGCCAGGTGTGCACTTGGCGCTCTAGAACACTACTCTAAAGGAGTAAAGAGACCTTAAAAAATGTGATATTTTGATTTGCTCTTACAAACACTTCAGACTCATTTATTTACACATTGTCAACTCTTGTCAATCTTGTCATATTTCAAATTTGTATCCCTCCTATTTCAACTTCAGGGCACCCAACTGTGTGCTGGGCATATGCCCTTTTCTGTGCTTTCACAGCTACACTCAGGTGTGTAAGAGAATCTACGCATACCTCACACTGAGGTTTTCTGTTGTGGTGAAGCATGTTCTGTACAAAAATGTAAAAAAAAAAAAACAAAAATGCTCTTCATGAATGTCTCAGTTCAGCTTCGAAGCAGTCGTGATACAGATCATCCGGCCATAAGGTTACAACACCCCAAGTCTGCAAGAAAAAAGGAAAGGGGAAAAAATCATTAATCTGATGGGAAAAGTTAAACTTTCTGACTTGATATCATTGTAGATGATGTACAATTTGCATTTTTGTTACATTATTTGAAAAAAAAAACCACTATTCAGACTTTCTCAGGAGGACTAAAAGGCTAAAAAGTTAAGAAACCAATAGAGGGCACTGTTCAAAACAGCTGTCTTTGACAGATTTCCTTTGGTGCTGGATGTGTTGGATATTGAGTGGTACGGGATCGAGTTCCAGGCGGAAAAAAGATAGGAGAGTTCAGTTGATTTTAAAATATTTATTTGATGATTTTAGTTCCACAAAAAGATGATTAAGTTGAATTAATTATTCTGCCAGCCTAATACGATTCCTAAGATATGTGTATCCCTCTGCGTCTACGGCACGAGTGTCCAGCTCGCAGGCTCGGTCTTGTGAATCGTGCGAACTCTGAACACATGCAGTCCCCCTGATTGGTCAAAAGTTATGACGCACCCATATAAATAATTATTATGATATAAATGACCAATGAGGAGGCTGCAAAGGGGGATATTGGCCACACCTCAAAAATATGGGTTACAGCGTGCACGTGGAGCTACGGTAATGTGATATGTCACGTCCACTGGTAACACGTGACGGGAAACAGGAAGGGCCCTGGGAATCTAGAACAAAGGGAAGGGAGCGTTGCTCGTACACAACAAGATGGCGTCTGGTAAAGGTCGTGGAGAGTGTACCATACTACATGACATCCCCTTTTGTCTTTTTAAAATTTTGGAAACGCAGTGAAAAATTTTACTCTTAGGATTACAATATTGAATACGACCGGAGGATATTACAAAATATGCATTCTTTGTCAAGTAGATTAAACATTAAAGACAAAATGATGAGAGAGATAGGTAAAGTGCGAGACAAAGGAAGGGAGGTGGGTCCCAAACTCAGAATGAAATTAAAATGAGCACGGCGTAATCATATATTGGAATTAAATATTTTCTTTAAAGTGAACAACGTATTTACACGAGAAACATCAAATGTCAAGGGAATAGATCTCATGACGACTTTAAAATAAAATCATGAGCAATGAATAACGTAAGTAAACTTCCGAAAGTAGACGTAGGGCTACTTCACTACGCTTAAGAAGAGATTAAATTGAGCAATGCCAACTGAAACAAGATAATGTAGGTGTACTCAGAATTATAACATCTGGTGAGGCGTAAACCAGAAAATTCTACCAACGCAATAACTTGAAACATTGTACATCTGACTGCAAGGATACGTTTAAGTTATTAAAATGTTAAGCTTAGGAGTTACAAACAACATTAAAATGTGAAAACATTCTCTTGTTGAAAAAGATGTGTAACTAGACTCAAACTGATAGATTAAGGTAATACAACTCGTTACGACTGTGAGCAAGCAGGGAAACACTGTCAGGTTCAACAAAAGTTCATTTGTGATATGCATTTTCTATGTGAAGACCAGTGTTGCTAATGTTCCAGGTAGATTCTAGTAAACTGGGTATCCACAATGACATACCACTCCTGTCTTACATATTTGATTGACAGTGAATATTTGCTCACATTTCAAAGTATAAGTGAAATTATCACCACAAGATGCAATAAACTTTTATAAAGTGCATAACGTTTCTTCTAGTTTATCAATGCATTTCAGAGATGTATACAACAGGGCAAAAGGACCACGAAATTATGATAAATACAATATGCAAGGAAGATTGTATGATAAGCAAAACATACGTGGAAAAGTAAATGTCGCATTGATGCCTTCCTGTTACTGAAACAATCGCTGAACAAACTTATGA
Source organism: Holothuria scabra (assembly GCA_037179385.1). Classification (NCBI taxonomy): domain Eukaryota; kingdom Metazoa; phylum Echinodermata; class Holothuroidea; order Aspidochirotida; family Holothuriidae; genus Holothuria; species Holothuria scabra. Next base: position 20,630,886 of record CM074195.1, on the reverse strand, counting down.
GGACCACCTGTGATTGGGACACGTGCATCTAATAAGTGATCCAAAATGTCAGTCGTGTCCGCATACTGATGAGCATTCCACCAAAATTTATAGGCTGAGCATCAGGGAGTGTTCCCATAAATCGCATACTCAGCAAAATTTGTAAATTTCCTCCATGAAAACGTGCACGGCAAACTTCCATCGTGCTATGAGGAGCATGTGCAAGACGTCGAAATTGTAACTTTATTTGGTGGTCATTTTAAGGCACTATAGCAGCTAAATTATGATTGGGCTTAACGTGGTGCAGGCACAGGGAGACATCAATGGGATCTGCATGACAAATGGCAAAAATATCTTTGCTTGTGACGGAAGGCAAAACATTGCCTGTTTCATCTTGGAATCGAATATGATGAGAATCGTCATTTACACTCATATGCACATTTTCATTGCATGCTGCTTTAAGTTTGTCAACACTTGTAATGGGTTTACTTTGATTTGATGCTCGTACAAAACATGGTTTGAGCCTGTTAAAGTTAAATACGTCTTGCAAGACATCACCTTGTAATGTCTGCAGAAGGTAGTGAGTACGATCAAGAATTTCATGTATGACAAGCGGTCCAACCCATTCTGCAACAATCTTACGAGAATTGGCAGTAAGTGACGAGCTCGTTGGCTTGTACAAGTAGACGAGCTGTCCCACTGAATAGATGGGGCTCTTTTCAAGCTTATTCGTGATCTTAGAATTTTGCTTATCCTGATTATGCTTTTGAAGTGTTAGCATCGTTTGCGACAAGTGATCAAACCTTTTCTTCAAAAGATCAACATACTCACTGTACGAGTGAGAAAGACCTTCCATGGGGTTAAAGGTCAAATTTGTGAGATCACGTGATTTGCGACCATAGACTAACTCAAAAGGGCTGTGGTCACCCAATGGGGGGAGGAAAATGCGTTGTACGCATAGGTCGTAGTAGGAATATATCGCACCCAATCAGTGCCAAATTGGTTAAGGTTGACCTTTAAAAAATTGGAAAGTGTCTGTATATGCCTTTCAACTTGGAGGCTACCATGATTACAGACACTGATGACTTTTCTGTCTATATTTAGTGCAGAACACAATAATTCCACTAATTTCCCGGTGAGAGACCTAGCCGCATCTGTTATAAGCGTAGAAGGAGGACCAAAAAGAGTAACAATTTTTTGTAAGATCGCCTCACAAATGGTTGGAGCATCAAGTGTTTTTAAAGGAACACAAATAACAAATCTGGTAATTTCGTCAAATGCAACCATTAAATGTTTATACCCTGCATTGGATGTAGGCATGGTTTTGAAATCCAAACTAATCTTATCAAAAGGACAATATGAATCTGGTACTCTTGCATATAATTGTCTGATTTTATCCTGCTTAGGTTAAAATTGTTGACATTTAAGGCAAGCTTTAACATAATTGCTGACAACTTGAAACATGTTTCTCATGAAGAAGTGTTATCTTATGGTGAGATACGTTCTCATAACACCTTGATGACAACTGAGAAGATCATCGTGATATTTCAAAAGAATTTTTTCTATCATTGTGTCAGGAATAGCTAATTGCAGTACCACTCTAGACTTGTGCTTAGCATGCAAAGTCAACCTAAACAAAAGACCATCACACATAATATATTGTTCAGCTCGGGTACGAATAGTACGAGCAGACTTAACATCTTGTGGCAAAATATCATACGCCAAAAAATCGTAGATTGGCTTAAAGAAGGGACACGTTGCCTTTTGCATTTGCAATTGCTTTGCATCAAATGGTAAATCGTAATTTCGAATGATTTTACTTTGAATTTTGTGCATGACACGTTGTATATCTCTTTGATGCGGAATGTGTGAAGTCCGAAAATTCTTCACATCGGCAAGGAGGGGTTTACTCGGCGAAAGCAAGTCATCAGGGGGTGCCCTGTGGCGTTCTTCTGGCAAATCTACCAGACGTGGCTCTGGCTGGGCTTTTGTTGTGCTCACCTTTGGACCTTGTGATGGTACAGGTATAGGATGATGATTTAAGAGAGGCGGCGCTGGGAGAAGCGGTTGCTGCACCGAGAGGGGGGTCACCTGTTGGGGGGCTGAATTACCATGAAAAGCAGGTGGGGGCGGTGGGGTTGGAGTGTTTTGCTGCTGTGACGTATCACTGCTCTGTGCAGGAGTATGCACATTCCCACTCGTGGCTGCAGGGGGTGGAGAAGTTTTCCTCCCAGGGAACAAATCTGGTACCCGAACACCCAAAGCTTTAGCTCTAGCTCTAGTCAAAGCTGGAAGACCGTTATCTTCAAAATCATTTTCCAGGAATTCTGAGATCGCAGAAAATGCAAGAGGAAGTATCCTATCGATTTCGGAGTCGCCATTCTGAGGCGCTCTAGAGAGGTAATCTGCTAAAGCAAGTTCAGAACCCTTCTTATACCCAACCTTGAATGAAAATTGTGACAACTTAAACAACAAATTTCTGAGTCGTGAGGTAGGGGGCTCACGTTTTGATGTGAGAATTTCAACAAGTGCAGCATGATCCACATATGCGTCAAATTCGACATTTTTGAGAAGGTGAACAAACCCATTAATATTAATGAGCAAACCAAATAATTCTAACTCTGTTACACTATATCGAGTACAAGCTTCTGGTAAAACCTTAGAGTAGTAACCTAAAAGATATTCTTTCCCATCAACAGTCGGAGTTAGGTACGAACCAGTGGCAATCCTTGATGTCATGTCACTATAAAGAGTTAAACGACCTTCTCTTTTAGGCATATGAAGAACTGGTGGACTACACATTAAATTACGAATTGTGTCAAATGCTTTCTGATGTTCCTCTGTCCACTGAAAGTGACGTTTCTGCCTACTTAATTTGTGAATAGTCTTAAATGTTCCTGTATTCGAAGAAAGAAGCTTGATACATAGTTTACTGCACCTACAAATCTGCGTGCTGCCTTTGCATTGTGTGGGACTAGCGTGTTGCGAATCGCATTACATCTATTAGTTAGTGGCTGAAATGTAGCCTTTCTATCATCATGAACAGTTATGATATGTCCCATATAGGTAACGGATGAACGAAATAAACTACACTTGCGTGGTGAAATCTTCAAACCATTAGCTATCAAAGCTTTAAAAATTGCTAACAAGTGTTTGGAATGAGACGACTTGTCTTTGCTGTAAAAAATAATGTCGTCATGCATAGAAATACAAAACTGATCGGAATTTGGTACCTGTAAAAGTACTTCAGTCATCTTAGCGCTAAAGATACTCGGACTAAGATTCAGTCCCTGTGGCAGACGCTTATAGAAATAATGTCGGCCTCCACTGTAAGATGCAATGCCTGTGTACTTCTGAACATTTTTGCTCAAAGGAGTACAGAAGAAGGCAGATTTTAAATCTAAAACACTCAAAATTGTGGCATCAGAGTTACCAATTGTGCGTAACGTCTCGTTCAAGAGTGGGAAGGGGTGGTTAATTCTCTGAATCCTGCTATTCAAAAAACGGAAGTCAGTTACCACACGTTTCCCATTGGTGCCCTTTTTTGGAATTAAGAAAACTGGAGACGTATAAGACTGGTTCCCAACTGCCAAGATTCCAGGATCTACCAATTTATCTAGTTCTCTTGAGACAAAAAGTTTATCAGCGGGAGATAATTTATATGGCCTAATGAAAAAGGGCTCGGTATTGGTTAACGTTATATCTGCCTCAAAGTTCGGGCAACTAAAGAGTACACCATATAAGGAGAAGGCTTCCTTATTTTTATCCAACATTTGGTAAAATTCGTCCCGTTCATTTGGATCTAAAACACTCTCCTGTAAGGAGACCTGTTGCCTAATGATTTCAGACTCTGTCAGTGAAGCTAAGGGATCATTTGAACTCAAATGTGGGTAACGTTGCAAGTTATAACGCCGTATATGGTCACGTTGTGAATATTCACTGGAATTATCACCTGAAAATTGTGATGTTGTAGCATTAACATGCTCTAAAGACTGCCTAAAGAACTGCCGTTCTTCTAACCATTTACGATAACAATCCTCATGAAGTTCATAAGTTACTAACACAATATCAGACAAGTCAAAAGAAGCTACAGTTTGCCTAGGTGACACAACAAATGGGCGTGTACCGTTATTTTTCAACATGAATCTAGTCCTACCTTTATGCAGTTTTACCATCATTGAAGTAGGGCACATGTGTGCAATAAATGCAGCAGGCTGAAGAACTACGTCAGTGTTACGTAAGCAAGATGGCACACGACTTTGCAAATTAATATATTTACACTGACCTGGGTAAATAACAACTTTACTCGTAGGACGAAAACGTTGCACACCTGGCTTAATCTTAAAGGAATTGTTTGAAAAATCTAGAACTCCATTGAGTTGTTTTAAGGTATCTGTTCCTAAAATTAGGTCTATACCTGTGAGGTTATCAGTGATGAAAGCATTTAATTGAATGCTATGACCCTGAAACGAATGTCAAAGTCTCATGAGCAACCAAAAATTGACCATTTCCCAAGCGAAAAGACAATGACTTAATTTTACATGGCTTGAGAGACGATAAGTAACGTGAATTCTTAACAGTAGAGGCAGATAAAATAGACCTTGTGGCACCAGAGTCAAACAACAATAAAATATTCTTTCCGTCTGTTAATTGTGCCTTTACAAAATTTTTGCGATCTAATTGAATAGTTGCTTCGGGCTCATTCCCTAGGTATGAAGCGGTGTTACTAACATTAGTTGCATTGAAATTTTGCACGTCCTCTTTTCCGGAATGCCTGTGAGGAGTACACTCACCGACATCCCCTATTGAAAATTTTGGGTATTGGGTGCAGACGGAACGGGATTGGTCATGTGCCTGTCAGTAGGTTGATAAGAGTGAAAATGAGGGCCGTACTGCGCCCTTAAATGTTCCTGACGCAGGAAACAATTTGCGGCCTTGTGACCTGGGACATTACAATAGAAACACAGCCCCTGAAATCCAAGTCTAGGCCTACTTTGGTGAAAATACGCCCTTGGTTGTGGCGTACGAGGAAGACCGTGTCTTCTGCTATCTCTAGAATTGTAACGCTGACGAGGGGATTGATTATTTGCCTGCCTATCGGAAGTACGAGAGCGATTATTTAGCACACCATCTATTTTGTTACACAATTCTCCAATGCTTGCATTAGTCAACACATTGTCTGTATGTGTAGACAAGGCCGTGTCATGAATACTAGCCACTTTAGTAGAAGAAGCGGGGCTAGAAGAAGAGGACTTCTTCATATCTAAATAGATCTGAGCTTTTTGCACAAGTGCGTTTATGTCTGCATTTTGGTCTGTCGACATTAACACGGCAGATTGGCAATCGCTAGGAAGAGCGGCTAAAAATTTATCACGCACCTGAAGTTCAGTATAGCCCAGAAGTAAAGCTAATTTTCTTATTGAGGCTAAAAATTGTTCTGCAGTGTTGCCCTCAATATATCTGAGTTCTGAAAATTGTCTGCTTAAGGCATGATGTGAGGAAGATTCGCTAAATCGGGCGAGAAAAGAGGCTCTTAAATTTGCAATATCTGGAAAAACCTTGCCCTCGATCCAAATACGTGCAGTACCTTGAAGAGTACGTTTGAAAAGCGAAAGTACGGTCTGAAATTGGGCGTTATCGGCAGGATTATGCAAATTGTGTGCCTCTAGATAATCTGAAAAGGCTAGAAAGTGTGCTCTTGCCAAATCTGCATTAATTTTATCGCCCTCAAAACGGCTTGGGAGGAAGTCTGTACTACGCAGATTCGCCATGACAACAGGTATTCTAAATAAATACCAGCGGTTAGGTCCCAACTGTCAATCTATGCATGGCTATTAAAACAATAATGACTGAGTAGACAAGCCTAGGCTAAGTTAGGCCCAACGGTAAAGCTCATGAATCAACAATGGCGTAAAATGCTGACTTCGATAAAATCATACAAAAATGCACACATATTATTAGGGAATCACACATGACAACATGAAATTTGAAATACGGACATGTTACTAAGTGATCGAGGCCTAGCCTAGCCTATGCCGTGCAGATAGAAGTAAACATACCTGGGGGGGGGGGGGGGGTTGTCTCGCACTCACCTGTTAATTATAAACAATAACAATCCTCTGGGTAGCGTCCGTCTTTGGCCGTGAGCTGAAGTAGGCGTTGTCGCTCCCAAAAGTAAACCTGTCTGTCTACCGAAGACTACTGATCGATGACTGCATCAGGTTGTGTGGGCTAACGTGATGTTCCAAAAAAATGTAATGGCTACAGAAACCAACTAGGCTAGGCTATCCGAGTGTGAAAACGGGCTACAAGGAATCCTGGATGACGATATCGCCAAGATCTAAAAAACATCTGTCCAAAATATAGTCAAATTCCAATCCAGGGAAACTGGATTAAGTCTGGAGTGATCCACAAACGTACAGGAGAATTGTAGCACTGCTGTCCAGCGGAAGGGATATGCGAACAGTGTAAAAACAGAGATAAACAGGGGGACGTCTCGTCTGGAATTCTACAAAATAGGTGGAAATGTCCGCTCCTCAATCGGTATGAAAGTCAGGCGCTCCTTAATTAGGCTAGATAAATATGAAAGTCCGCTTCTTAATTAGATAAGGGGCCTAATATAGAAGGCCAGCTCCTTCGCCATGTTAGGTAAGTTGTCGGCGAGTCCGCTCCGCCACCATGTTGGATATTGAGTGGTACGGGATCGAGTTCCAGGCGGAAAAAAGATAGGAGAGTTCAGTTGATTTTAAAATATTTATTTGATGATTTTAGTTCCACAAAAAGATGATTAAGTTGAATTAATTATTCTGCCAGCCTAATACGATTCCTAAGATATGTGTATCCCTCTGCGTCTACGGCACGAGTGTCCAGCTCGCAGGCTCGGTTTTGTGAATCGTGCGAGCTCTGAGCACATGCAGTCCCCCTGATTGGTCAAAAGTTATGACGCACCCATATAAATAATTATCATGATATAAATGACCAATGAGGAGGCTGCAAAGGGGGAAATTGGCCACACCTCGAAAATATGGGTTACAGTGTGCACGTGGAGCTACGGTAATGTGATATGTCACGTCCACTGGTAACACGTGACGGGAAACAGGAAGGGCCCTGGGAATCTAGAACAAAGGGAAAGGAGCGTTGCTCGTAAACAACAAGATGGCGTCTGGTAAAGGTCATGGAGAGTGCACCATACTACATGACAGCAGTTAACAGCATATCTGCAGAAGAAAAATTCTCTTACACTTATCTGAGACTAAGAAATGATTAAGTTATCATTACCTAAAACATAAATACATCAGTGACAGTGTTAAATTTATGCAGCACCATGCAGGAAGTCTGAAACATGTGACATTGTATAAACCTTTGCTGGAATTTCTGTAATACAGTAAACAGCTACTCATTAAGTCTGTATGGGTTCTGGCTAATCTTGTTACATGGTTAATCAGATCATTCCAGCATGGCGGATTGGCTGGGTAATTTTGTTCCAGGATATAGATTAATAGTTTCTTGCTGTAATAAAGGTATGATAATTAAAATTTTCAGCAATACACACAACCAATGGAAGTTTCATTTCTACTCAGACTTTGAGGTGCTGTACACTACCAGCCTAGTTTTACCTGGTGCAGTGAAAGCTTAAGTAAGATGCACCACAACATTTTATTACACGGAATACATAATTGTTCACATGTGTAACTTGCTACTCTGCAGTCAGGAAATAAAGTGGGTTAAAGAGAGGTGCAAAGTTAAGCTGGAAATTTGTGAACCCTTAAGAGAATCCTCACAAAAGAATGTGATTCTCATTAATTTCTCCTCTAAACGGTATTATTTCCCGGTGGCTGTATGTTAATTTTGAAGTCAATGTAATGTGTGCAGCAATAGACTACTCATTTTCTCATACCTAGATGCTTCCAGTTACAAGTGCAACAAACTGTATATATCCTTGACCCCACTAAGGTTTGTCAGTCACTGATTTAGGTCTATTATATCTCCTGGACTTCACTTAGCCTACCACAAAACATTGCAGTCTCCTTTATTTAGGAATAACTAAAAAAGTTGAAATTTCCCTGACTTGCAGGCATAAAAAAGAAGGAGAGAACAAAGGAACTTGTTGACTTACATTTAAAAAGGTTGCAGGCATGGTTAAAATCACCAAATGGTGGCTTCATCAATAGGCTTAGGAGAAGGCAGCCCACACTGCCATTTCATGTTTCAAAAGAAAGTGGCCTCTGCTCGAGAACTCCTCCAATGCAGGCTGCCACAGAATGCTGCATTTAAAACTGGTCATTTGGGATATATTTCTCCTTGAACATCTGCTACCAATCAAATATACATGCGATTAAATAAATTCAAGTCAGCAGGATAACTGGATAAATTGGAGGAAGAACAGCATTTTAAAATAAGAAACAGAGTTAGGTCAACCGTAGAATTACCATATATTGCAAGTTACATGTAGGGCCTATGGAAACACGGGGGGGGGGGGGGATATTTGTTGTCATGCACAATACATTAGATTGAAATGCTGTGGGGTCCTTAATAACTTCACATGAGTTTTGACCAGAGATGTGGCTACTGCATTCCATTTCGTACGTACTGCATATTACAGTACAGTGTAGTGAATGTGCACATTAACGGTAGCCTAACCTAGAGTTAGTGTGTGATGTTTTCACCCCTCCATTGTCCTTGCTACATGTATAACTGGTACAAATAACCCTTCCAACAGACTACATCATTGCTCTTGACTTGAAAATGTCATTACAGTGCCCAATCCTATGAACAATATCACACATTTACCTTCAGCATGTTGTCTAACGTTAATCGCCAAGTAGCTATTCGTGGAACTAGCGTCCTAGCTATTGTTTACATAGGGTACCTGGACGATAGGTAGGCTATGGTAGTGTAGAATGACCATTATAACATTCAGCTATTCATTTACTTTCCAAAAATGTGACAAAATAGACTACCGCAGTGCAATCTTTGTCACAATCTCAATCAGGGTATCATTTTTTACCAAAAACTGTAATTTGACCAAAAAAAAAAAAAAAAAAAAATCACTCAAGCGTGAATTTCTGAGACGTCTACCCAAAATCATGTTATAGACAATAACAAGTCATTTAAGTCTAAATAAGGTGTCTTAAGATCAAAGATGAAGAAAATCACTTTCTCTTAAGGTCTCACACCCCCAATAATTTCCCAATTGACTTACACACTAAATTAGCTCCCTTTCGAGGCCCCTGCAGCCTTGTCAAAGTTCACAGCTATTTCAAGACACCCATCACTTGATAGCTGACAAGTTTTCCTATCATGGCGCTACAAAATGTCTAGTCCATGACCGTTTAGATTTTGAGCTAGAAGGACTTAAAGTTTTGGTAGGGTACACCCAACCATAAATAAAAGAAGTGGTACGTTAAAATACATGTTCTCTGTTATTGGAGTCACAATGTGTCATGTTTAGTTTTCAATTTGGCAGCTGATACTTCCCCTATCACAGGGCTTGCCCAGAAGATCCTCCACCCCCTCCTCATTCGTCGACATCGGGAGGAGACCGGAAATACAAAAGTATTCAAAAATATTTAATGCAACCGATTGGATTTCATCGATACCTAAACCACATGACTTGGTGAAGCAGCAAACCTTTGTTACTCACCTAAATGCACTGACCCGATAGGTATTTTAGCATTTTTACAGCTGGGTGGAAGTATACAGGAATCCGGTTAGGGACAAAAAATGTTTTATGTGTTTTCATCACTATGTCGCGGATCCATAGCTGGGGTCGTACATATCCATGATCGATATGTTTGGAGCATTTGGGTATACGGCATTTTGTACACGATTTGCTCAAGACTCTACAAGGCAGAAGGCAAAATCGCACTCTAAAGTTGTCCTTACTTTTGAACTACATTTTTTGGTCTCGCTACGATTAATTTTGATTTCAAACGTATTTTATTATTGCAGTTTTGCTGTCGTGTATGGCTTCAACATCAGACCAAACAAAACGGAAGGTTGAAGGATCGGGAAAATGTTGTGCTGTCGTAGGTTATACTAGCACTAGCATGAAACCGGCAAAATGGAAGCATGAACTTTGCGAAATTCCCGGCACTTCACAAGTTCACAATGATTGTCCATGCGTCCAGCCGTATCAAATGCATCGTTTTTCTTGTGAACCTGACGAGTATTCAGAGGCAAAATGAAGGCAATGGGTGAAAAACATAAACAGAAAATGTTTCCAGCCAGGGAAAAGCAGTCGGGTAACTTGTCTAATGTGAAAGGCTGTGGCAGCTTGGCCTATAGAGAGAGGATCGCCTAACTGTTCCTAGCCTACACTTAGTTACATGCCTATAGCCTAGCGGTATCCAGTCGAAACGTCCTCAGACAAAAACGTCCCCCCTTTTTTGCTACCAAAATGTCCCCGTGATATTTTATATGGCAGACCAAAACGTCCCCGCATAAAGAATTCGAATGCCCAGTTGAAGTTTTTAACGTAAGACCGTAGGCGGAAACATGAGATATGAATTAGAAAAAGGAATATAAGTGAAAGGATGGATTTAGGAATGTAGTCTGTTCAAGTGTGACGACTGCTTAGATGAATTATATTGTGATTGATTTGTGTTTAGAAACCGAGAATGGAGATGAGTTATTAGATGATGTACATATATAGGCCTAGTGTATAGGGAAAATACAGAAAAGGTTGGACAATTGACATACATTTTGACAAGCCTACCCTATTTCTAACTGCTGAGCCTAGTGGTAACTGTTTTAGTTTCAGGACCCGTTAATTTTCTCCCCTATTAATCGTCCGTTAGTTCCTCCCCACCTGTAAAAGCGTTAGTTTCTTCCCCAATTGTAGAGGAAACTAAAGTTACTCTTTATAAATGTGATACACCTTTGATGATAATTTCATTGGAAACAATCTTGATCCCCTTTGACATTTTCTTATTCATAGCCTAGGCTAGGGCCTGGGGCCTATAGGCTAGGCCTACTTTGTAGCAAGTTTGTCAGCATATGCCTAGGCCTGGGCAAGGCCAAGCCCCCTAGAACCTAAAAAAAAAAAAAAAAAAACATTGCTTTTAGGCATTTGATTTAGCACATAGGCACTGCAATTCCGCACATTTCAAATTATATAACTAAATTTGAATATTTGGCTAGTTTTCATCAAAAAAGAAAAAAAATATTGGCCCACACGTGTGCGTTATGTGATATGGAATTATAATCTGAATTATGTCTCAATTTCCCCTTATTTTTTTTCAATTTTTTATTCCATAATTACATTGGAAGCATTTGGCGTCGTCGTGCACGTCTGATATTCGGGTGTGTCTGCATTACGTGATCAATGAAGAAGACGTTTAATACATTGCAAAACGTCTGTTCAGCAGAGACTATAATCAAGTAAATCGTGCAAGTGATGAACTAGTTGATTTACGGTCAAAACACATTACAAAATGGCTGTTTGGAAGAGACTGCATTCACATAAACGGTAACGGTTGAATAGCCTTCGGTAAATTGATTTAGTGTCGTTTCGATCGATTATCAGCTATTGTTGGAGCAGCTATTGTGCCTTAAACACCACACACAGCCAACAACCTATATCCTTATTTCAAGTGTATTTTAGTCTTAAGAGTGGAACGACCGGGCGCATAGTGGCCATGATCCTAAACGTTAAAAATTAGAAATATTTTACAGTGGAAAATGAAATGCCCCTTAAAGCTATAGCAATAATTTCTTAACTTGAAAATTGGAAAGTATGGCCCAAAGAGAACAGGGTAGTCTTAATGTGTCAGCGGTACACTTTCAGGATGAGTGTAAATATAAAGAGATTGTAGATAAAAGAAAGAAAAGCAAGGCCAATATATATGGGTAACGTAATGTCAGGTAATGAAACGGTTAATAACGGTTTATATTGTCAAGACGGAACACAACACTGGCATCGTTAAAGAAAGTTACAGGTCTTGTGGCAAGTTTAGAATTGCACGCAGCATGTATTGTAATGCTTTGAAAGTTTGAGAAGGAAGAAATTTTACTATTTAATTGATTCTTGAAGAGAAACTTAGAATTACAGTGAAGTAGACTTTGAAAAAGAAAGTCGGGTGTGTCAGACGAAGGAAGGTTCGGCGTGAATTTTATTGAAATGAGAAGGTCAGAAGGAGTAAAAAGTATCGAAAATTAATATGAAATACCAAATTACTAGACTTTGGTTTGGTTTACCATTTACTCCACAGCGAGCCATTTAAGGCGTGAACACTGCGGGAGAGAGCCATTCAACTATAGCCATTCATAGAATAGCCATGCATAACGTAGTAATTCAGGGCGTAGCCCTTCGTGACGTAGCCATCCAGGACATGTTCATTAAGACGTAGATGGGTCCTAGCATACACTGACTGGAACAGTAACAGGAATTTCGAATGCTGATACCCCAAGAAGTACCCGCACTCTTTAAAGTAATGATGAACTGAAAAAAAACTCATATCAGAGAACGTTGATGTGGAAGGGAGGTAGTATATGATTTCCTAAGTGAGAGGAGAGGAAATGGGATTTGGTGTTGGATGTGACTGTTATTAAAAGGGGAAAATTTTGGAAGGAAGAATTTTATCTTGGATGGGTGTACAAAGGTCAGAAAAATGAATTGGTTTAGTAATGTGGGTCAGAAAAGTTAGATTGAAAGAGCATTTTCATTCATTTGTTTCCGCCAGCGTAAGAAAGTATATTATCAGTTCATTTAATTAAATTTTGTTGTTGTTCATCTGTAAATGTTCAAAAAAAAAGAACAGGAGGACGAAAGAGAAACAGCTACAGAAAGTGGAAACATAATGTAAAGTTAAAAGGTGTTAAAGTTTTTGGAGATTAATTTGCACTCATTCTACAGAAAAGTTTGGAAAAGTGGGGTTCTCATGCGGGTATCTCACATGACACCCACTAACCCACAAATATTCTGAAACAATCTGTCTTGTGGGTCATTCTGTGCCAAATCAACAAATTTTAAGGAAAGTCCCCAGATGACCATCTCCGATTTTGATTATTTTCACATATTATGTTGCTACATAGACAAAAAGAAAACATTGATATTATGGGGCCCCATAGCTCAAGCGCTTTGGTAGTAACGGCCTTCTAAAAAGTATTGCGCAATACCATATTTTCATGACAAATGTTGCTTTTGAGTTTTTTCATGAATTTGAATGCTGATAACTTTCCATAGGAACAAGGTTTTAGGCCCACATGTGATAAATGAGATGCCTGGTGGCAAAATAAATATAATCTGATTTCAGATAATCAGTACTTTGCTAACTTTTGGACACGGGGGCCCTCGAAAATGCAATTTTTTACTTCCAGAAGCATTTTTTCAGATTTTTGGGACCACCTTGTCCCACTACCAATGGTACAAAGGGCCTAAATGTTATACCTTATTAATATTTGATCACTTCACTATAAGGAAGAGTAAGTGGTACAACATGGATATCTAAAACAAAGATATGACAGGGGTCTAAACTTGGCCCTAGGGAAAATTTTCAAAAAAGGGGCATGGGCTATGGGCCAAAAAATTTCATTGTGATCTTTTGTCTATGCAGCAACATAAAATGTGAAATTCATCAAAATTTGAGATGGTAACTTGGGAAACATTTGTTGGATTGGCATGGAATGACCCTTGTGTCAAAACTTGCACTCTCTATCACTTTGTGACATAGCAGTACTACAACTATGGAGGTCATGCGTAACCCCACTCCCTCCTTGGGTATGCCTTCTGGTTAAATTATTTGCTGTAATTCAGTGATTACATCATAATTGTAACAAATATGTCATTGCAAAAAGAGCTTTACGAATCAATCCAAAATAAAAGAAGTCATAAACCAGCAGTTCAAAAGTTTACAATATGGGCTTAAATGTGTCTTTAATTGTTTTACACATACTGTAGTGCATCAAATGGCAGTTCTGGGTTTACCTGGAGAGTTTGAGATGTTTCCTCCAGTAGTTGCTTCTTCAAATGCTCTGATTACACTAGGCTGAGTCAGTTTGAAGATAAATTCTTTCTTGGAAAGCATTATTTTGACGTGGCAAGATGATTTTCAGAGCCTAGTGCAGTGCAACATGGATACACAGGAGCTGCTTCTTGACAACAAATCGAGCAATATACCGTAAGAGATAACAGCAAATTACACCCAGAAAGATGGACAACCTAGGAGCATCAACTGGAAGGAGGGGGTTATCAGGGCTGCAGCCTGGGAAAAACCTCTAGGAAGAGGTTTTCACACAATACCTATGTTGAGCTCCACCATTTTTTAGAATGAGCTGAATGTACAGTACGGTTTGGAAGTCTCAGGGGCAGTTGCCCCCGTCCTCCGTCAAGCAACATTCCATACATACGGCCCTGGATATGCCTACAACCGAAAGTATTTCTAGAGGCAATATTTTGAGTAAATTTTATTTCCTTAACACAAATAGTCCATTTCACAATAATTTGTGACTTTCTTGTCGTACAACTTATATTTTCTGCTTTGTTTCCCTTCAAAATTAAAAGTATCTTTTATGAGCTTGAACACTTCCTGTTTGTTTGCATTGCATGTTCCATGGGAAGGGATTACTTAATTACATTAACCCTTAAGGGCAGGAATCTCATCAAACCTTGGTACAAGGTGCAGTAGCATCTAGAAAAACAAAGCAATACAAAGATTATAATTTGAGTAGTACAACAACGGCATCACAAATTATTGCGCAATGTACCATTTTAAGTTGAATGAATGAACTTCAACATTTTATATCTCAGCTCGGGAATGTTCTATGAAGATGGACGGTTGACTGTAAGAATTCACTTTTCATAGTCTGTAATATATTTTTGAAATTATTGACTTGAGGTGTACTTACAACAATAGATGGATAATCTTTTCATGCAAAGCATCAAAAGAAAACTTCATTTACACCAAGTATCATCAGCAACAGTATGGAAACTTTGTCTTCTTAACATCCACAAAGTATTGAGATTCTGCATCATCGCTGTTCTAGTTTGTTTTTTTTTTTGTTTTAAAAAATCATAATTTAAATCAAATAAAGTGATAAAAGTCAGTTTTTATTTGGTTTAAATCATGATTATAATTGTGATCTTAATCCAATTATCCTGGTACCACAGTCAATGTTCTTTAGAATGGTGGCCTCGAATACTGGGGAGGCTATTAGTGGTAGTATTACTTGACATCGTCCATAGTGTCACAGTGTTACTGTTTATTATGCTAACATGTATTTGGCTTATATGGCATTATGTGTTGAGAAAATTATAAGAAGAGTATGCTGTGTTGCTATCGTGCTATGGCAACCTGGATTGACATAATATACATTATTGTACTAAGTACTTAAGTAAAGTGATCTGTCAGTAAACGCAATATATTTAAGAAAGAAGCACTGTATGGGTAATTTATTAAACATGGTACATTGAAACGTTTGACAGTTTTCATATTTTGTACATAGATGCAAATTATTGGGAGGAAGAACCTATATGTTGTTGGCAAAGCTCAAAAGTCATCAGGGGTCACCATGACTCAAAAACTAAATTTTTTTAAGAACTCCCAAGCCAATATTGTTTCATTTACTTTACTAGTTATATTAATAATTAGAGCAGTAAAAACTCAGCTGAAAAACATTTAAAAAGAAAAACCAAACATTTTCAAAAAAAAACCGCAGCCCTCTATGTTGGAGCCCATGTGGCTATAACAAATAGAAAATTTGTGATTAAAATGCATATAAAATCAACTGCAACATAGACCCAAATGGTCCCTAAACGGAGAGCTGCCAACCTTGTCAAACCAAAAAGCAGGAACTTAAATTGCATAACACAGAATTTCCAGCCAAAAATGAAAAGAATCTTACACAAAAACTTACAACCTTGTACAAAAACTGCATAGCAAACAATTTTTGTTTTTGCAATCTGTGCTAATTTTGCAATCTGTGCTAAGGTCATAATAGTTGGGTCTGGGGAAACTGAGTTCACTCCACCTGTACAGGAATGCAAGTACTGTGGGCGATGTCTGGCATCGGCAGTGAAGTACATATCATATGTGCAGGACATGTAAACACGTGCAAACTGCAAATTTATCAATGCTTATCACTATGTATGGTAAATGACCCTCAGAATTTTGAAGAAAAAAACAGAATTGGACAAAAAAAAAGAATGCCATATTTTTCTCAAAAAAAAAAAATTGTTCTGGCAAAAACAGAATGGTTGGGAGTTCTGTAAATGGCTTAAAATATGAAATCATTTGGTGAAAATGAAGTTATGTTTGAAATGCCATCAATGGTACATATTGGTCAGGGCTGTACTTCCCCGGGACCACAGTGATCCTACTCAAAATGTTCAGTCTACAAGGGGGTGTGTGAAATGTAGTAATAGAACATGCCGAACATGCCGCCATATAGAGATAAGTTCCTCCTTCGCTAGCCATGTTACGGGGAAATCGTTTGAAATTCGTCAGCCCACCAGTTGTAGGTCGGTTAATGCTATTTATTTAATTCAGTGTAAAAGATGTGGTTTGCAATATGTGGGTGAAACTGGGAATGACGTAAGGCAGAGGATGAATAACCACCGCTCCACTCTTAAACACTTTCGTAGGCATAGCGACAAGCCTGTTGCAGTCCACTTTTCCTCTGAAGGCCATTCAGTTGTGGACCTCACACTCGTTGTTATTGAGAAATTGGGCAAACAGTCCAAATTTCGACGCCGACTAAAAGAGCGTTTTTGGATCAAGACCCTCCAGACTGACCGCCCTCAAGACCTTGATATCCCCCTTAATTAGGAATTGTCCCCTTTTGCTATGCTGCCCTCTCTTATTTTGGATCTTTCTGTTATTATTTGCTTAATGTACTTACTGTATAGCCTTGAAAAAGGACTCGTGTAGAGTTTGAAAGCTTGGCGAAGTAGTTTTTGCTGTATTTTGTTCGCATCTATTTATATATATATATTATACATATATATATATATATATATTATATAGATATTATACATACATATATATATATATATATATATATATATATATATATATATATATATATATATATATATATATATATATATATCAGGCAGAAATAAAAGATGTAACAAAAAGTAAGAGGTAGCGTTTCATCATGTATATATCATTCATTTATTTATATTTGAAATCAACTGAAAAATGAATGACTCAAACATACATCTTAGAGTATATTTATTCATTTATATTTATAATATTCTATTTGATTAAAATGTAGAGTATACTCTCTTGAGATATAAATTTGGTTATTAATCGAAGCCTACAGCTTCGATTGTTGGATTTGCTCAGTTTGTTTAATGAAGTCGTGAGTTCTTTCTTGGCTCGGCGTATGTATATCTTCAGTGTGATGTCTCTCTAGTTACACACGAACAATACTAACGTTATACAGCATTTCATCTTCCACGCAGTTGTTTCGATTTGTTCCCCGATTTCACTGACTTGACGGTGTTCCGATAGAATAATCAACCTATTTGAAGCAAGTAGGGAGTCTTCTTTTCGAAGGACGATAAGTCGTTACGCAGTTCTATTGACTTTCTGTATATGCTTGATTTGATTACTCATAAAATAGTCCCAGACTTGAACGCCGCTCCGCAGACAAACGCTAGTAATTACTCCACGACCACACCATCGAACATCCCCGCTTGTTTAACACGTTTGTCAACCGCTACAAGTCCGTTGGCACGTCTTAGCTCAATCTGCGCATGTGCAGATGCCCTAATCTGAGGTATAAACATTTAACAACCATCTATTGCTTGCCTGAAAGGTACGTTCCTGACACAGCTGTTAAGGTTGTGTTGGCGTCAAAAACATTTTTCTCTGAGATGTTGAGCATGGTAGGCCGATTGCTCATTTTTGTACAGCACTTATAATATTTATTCGATGGAACTTGCAATCCAGTGGCCCAATATTGAGCTTTTTCGTTTCGTTTCATACTATATTCAGTGGCTTCGATCAGTACTTGCCTGCAAGTACAAACCGTCTAATTACTATATACATTTATATTCTTTACAGCTAAACAGCATGTATTAACTCACAAACTGAAATATAATTTCAGTGATTTATAGTAACAGACAAATGTGAATTGCCATTTTGTTCCCCTATGCAGAAGTACACATTTAAAGGGAGACATAAAAGGGGACATAGACCCCCACCTTCGAAGTCATTCAGCGGTTGAACAGTGTCAGGGAAGAGGAAAAGTTTGAAGAATCACACTGAGTGCTTAAACTACTTAGTAGTCACAGTGTTTTTCATTTACTTGGTCCTAACCAAAGAACCTATTTCTTTTTATCACCCCTCAGAAAGTACTGTAATCAATGAGTCTACACTACAATATCTATACATGGTGCAGATGCAACTTCTTTAATTCTGTATCATCAACTCTATTCCTGGTAAGTCTTTTTGTTCGCTCCTTGATGTTTTTTCCTATTAAAGCAAAACTCCCAAACAGATTACTGTAGGCCGTACTGTACCTTGCAGGTTTAGAGAATATGAACCATTAAAATGTATAATGGCTACCTCTGAAATCTCACATACCACTGCTAAGAGGTACAAAAAATAATTTTTGATCAGTTTAGGCAGTCAACTCTTGCCACTAACTTCAATTTTTGAAGTAGTCCACAGAAATTCTCAATTGGCACAGCTCTTTGATTGTCATCAAATTCAAAAGATGCAGAGTACTAGCTGTTGCTCATATTACATGGCATGTACTGTATTAAGAGTTTTTATTTCCCATTGGGGTCATGCACACTCACCTTGAGGCAATAAACTGAGATTGTGTGTAGATGAGGATGAATTTTAGACAGTTTTGGGCAGGTCTTCGGTAAATTGGTTTGGAAAATTGGTCAGTTGTAACCGTTTTGGGTGAGAGGATTACGTCTTTGATAACTGATCATTATCCACAACCAAGAGCTCTTTCAATTCTCAACAATATTATATGCAATAAAAGAGGAGTTGCACAAACTTATTTTTATGCAGCAGCTAAAATTCTTTTTTCTTTTTATTGTTATTCAAGGGGAAGTTAAAATTCTGACACATCTGAAAGAAGAACCAAATCTACATAGTGTGGGGAAATTTCCATTTGTATTGGACATGTATTTCTCAAGATATCAACAATTGCATTTACTATATTTGTGTTCCAAAATGAGCTTGAGGGCTGTAGAGACTGCATCACTTCCTCACATTGACAAGAAAGGCTTTGATTTCTTTTGTTTTGTTTCCTTTTGCTTTTTTGGATCCTTGTGTTGACCTTGACTCTAAAGGAAATATGGCCTTCCCATGGAAATTGCAAATTTCGAAAAGTTTTTGTGCCACGTATGCAGTCATATTTTGATAATATGGGACTATTGGGGGAGAAAATAAGATGTAAGGTTTCAAGAAAAATAAAGGGATAACCATTAATATGGGCATATGATGTCATATGTGCTTGCTTCTAGTTCACTGTTTGTTGGAAATTTGACAAATTTATTCTCATATCTTGAGAACCACACATCAGATTTCAATGCAGATGTCACAAAAATGCTTACAATAGGGACCCTTCTAACATATTAGAACACGATGTGGCCTTAAACCCTTCTTTTAAGTATCCTCCATAATATTTTAAAACTTCGATATTGCACATTCGATGTAAAATAAACTGTTACTTCCACTAAAAGTCACATTTGAGAAGAAAAAGTAATGCCATTCCTAAACATTTTCAGGCTATCTTGGGCTAAACTTGTGCGGCTATTGCAGCACTACCTGTTAAAAATCATTAGTATTATAAGCCCTGCCCCAATCTCTTATTCTGAGCACCAGGCAACAGGTCCCGTTTTTAAAATCTTTGGTATGACTTGACCTAGATTTGAACCCCAGGCCAGCTGCTGAAAGGCAGATGCTCCAATCACGAGGCCAACCAGTCAGTTCCAGTCGGGTATTAATGTGAAATTTGGGGTTCTTAGACCGGTCAGATGTTTCCCGCACAAGGAATATGGATATTCCATGTGGGCACAACCAGTGTTTAATAAAACAAGGAACTGCCATTAAATTAACAAACAATTTATTAACCTTTAGTCCATAGCAATAATTGAACCAGAAAACCCAAAGCTTAGTGATTCCTTGCCGCTGAAACTTAAGCCTATCTTCTTTCAAATTGACAGTGCTCCTTAATGTACCCAAGAAGTATACATGCAAGGCATCGAAGCTTCCTACAAGAACTAGGGTAATGCTCATGATATCACATCCACATACCATTTGTGAAATTTTGCAGTATCCAAGACTCCAACCATGTGTACATGATATTGAGACGTTGACCCCTAGTGAACCAAAGTAAGATTTGACCTCTACCAAAACCTAACTTAACTGAGGGGATCATTTATTCACCATGCATCATCTACATGTCAAGTGTGAGGACCCTACAAGTTACCTTACTAGTAAAGTAATACTATGCAAGCAAGTTGTCAGACTTTGACTCTGCTTACACCAAATGGCCTTTGACCTTCAAGAAAGTCGACTGGGATCACCATCTTAATACGGCCAACCTACACACTAAAGATGAACTTAGTCACATGCATTTTTCTTGAGATACCGTGTTCACTATGTTTTGGCCTTTTGACCTCTCAAGACCCCAAATGACCTTTGCATAACGAAAATCAACTAGGATCACCATTTCAATACGGTCAACCCACATACTGAAGATGAGCTTAGTCACATGCATTTCTCTTGAGACACCGCGTTCCCTAGGTTTTACCCTTTCGACCTCTCAAGACCCCAAATGACCTTTAACCTCCACGAAAATCAAAAGGAATCATCTACTGAATATGACCAACCCACACAACAAATATGAGTATAGTCACATGTACCCTTCTTTAGATATCAGGTTTAACAATGTTTTGACTTTTTGACCTCTCGTTACCCCAAATGACCTTTGACCTCCACCAAAAACAATAGGGGTCATCTACTCAATATGGCCAACGCACAAAACAAATATGAGCATAGTCACATGGACCGTTCTCCAGATATGGTGTTTAAAAACTTTTGAACTTTTGATATCTCATAAGCCCAAATGACCCTTGACCTCCATGAAAAGTCGATTGTATTGTCTGCTTAATATGAACAACCCTCGCGCCAGATATGAGCACAGTCACATGTACCATTCTTGAGATATCATGCTTACAAGGTTTTAACCTTTTGACCTTCCATGACCTCAAACGTCCTTTTACCTCCATGTAAAAAATCAATTGGGATCATCTGCTTAGTATGACCAACTTACGCGGCCAATATAAGATTAGCCACATGTACCGTTCTTCAGATATGGTGTTTACAAGGTTTTGACCTTGTGACCTTTCGTGACCCAAAATAACCATTGACCTCCACCAAAAATAATAGGGATCATCCGCTCAATATGGTCAACCCGAACAGCAAATATAAGATTAGTCACACCTAAGCTTCTTGAGATACCATATTAAGAAGCAATATCTAAGGAATGTACCATTTGACCTCTCGTGACCCCAAATAACCTTTGACCTCCACGAAAATTGGAAAGAATCATTTACTTAATATGACCAACCAACACACTAAATATAAGCAAAGTCACCTGTACCGTTCTAGAGATATCGTGTTTACAAAGTTTGGACTTTTTGACCCCTCGCGACCCCAATTGCCTTTTGACCGCCACCAAAAAAACAAAAAAAAAAACAAAAAAAAAAACAGGAATAATCTACTTAATATGGCCAACCCACACACCAAATATGAGATTGGTCACACCTATTCTTCTTGAGATACCATGTTTACAAACAATTTCTAGGGAACTTTCTATTTGACCTCTTGTGACAAACGACTTTTGAACTTCACCAAAATTGATAGAGATCATCTAATTTATATAAGAAACTAACACACTGAATATGTGCATATTCACACGTACCGTTCTTGAGATATCGTCTTTACAAGGTTTTGACCTTTGACCTCTGGTGACCCGAAGTGACCTTTGACCTCAATCAAAAACAATAAGGATTATCTACTTAATATGGCCAACCCACACACCAAGTATGAGGTTAGTCACAGTAACCCTTCTTGAGATAGAGCGTTTACAAGCAAAGCGTCACATACACACACAGACAAACATACATGTTTCGAGCGTCAATCGGGGACACATTTTTAACCATGAAAATGTGGATATCCCCACTCTGGGTGTATCGACACTTTATTAGGGGAAAAACGCTCATGTCCCCGATTCACTGCTACTACACAGATACACACACAAACATGCACCAGCCCATGGTTTTTCACCTAATGTTACTCAAAAAAAAAAAACAAAAAAAAAAAAAAAACTCCAAAATGCTTCGAACTTGCTGTGAAACGTGAAAAATTTCATGGCTAATTTTGCATTTGGCAAGTGGCGATATCCCCACTCGCAGGTGTATCCACACTTGCCCGGAGAAAAAAGGCTCATGTCCCCGTTTTACACCAAAAACATACGCACAGATACACACATACACACACACGGTATCACAATCGCATAGATTCTTCTGACTACGTCAAGGAATCAATAAATGAAATACAAACTGGCTGTCCGAATAAAACCATTCACTGGAGTAGCCTCCTTCGTTCAACCACAAATGCTCCTGTCAACTATCAAGTCAACAGTCATCTAAAGTAATATTTTTGAAAATGAACCCATGGACGCACAGCTCAAATAATAGTAGTAGCGCACACAGGAACCGCCCGGAAAAGCTCTGTGATGTCATGGACAATTGACAACAGTATTGAATGCGCATTATAACTTAGAAATAGAAAACTGCGTCAATCGCGCATTTAGTTCGCACGTGCATAGAAATACAATATCTACGTGAGTAGTCCAAACACTTCTTGCAGCTACTCACATAAGTTTCTTTAATTTTCCATATTAGAATACACGAAGTAGGCAGGTGCTGTGCTACCAAGAAATCATACACCAAAATTTCTGCCCAAAATTCCCCACATAAGGAAGATGGAAACTTGTTAAGTTGTCCACCACATTTTATTACCTCTTACATGTACTGTGTACATGATTGAGCTAATAAAAAAGTGTATTGCCTTATTTCTCAAGAAAATACAGTGTTACGTAGTCATTCCAAAATTCCTGTTATCTTTTTGTGTGTGTAAGTGAGACTGTAAACTGTAAAACTTTACTTGTTTTTCATCCATTGACTTGACATGTTTACAGATAGTATTACACAAACCCATTTGTATGTAAAGTACATTTCAATCCTATCATTCTTTTCAAAAGAACTAAACAATCTTTTCAACTTTTGCATTAAATTTTTTTCCAATAACCATTAAGTAAGATACAAAAACACCAACACTTTGTCGGTACTTTTCTAGAATTTAAAACTAGCTATGAAACGCCCAGAAGAATTTTGGACTATCAATATGTGTTGTATGCTGCACACACATTGGTTGCCCTTAGATTAGAGCACTTTAAGAGGAAAGGTGCAGAGTGGTACTTTTGGTAACTTTGGTAGATAGTTGGTGGGCTAGTGGAGCAGATACTTCTCTGAGATTATAAATGGTATGCTAAATGTAGGTTGGTTCATAATTCAGTAAAAATGTTGACAGTACGACAACTTTAATAGGTCACAAATATTTCAAAACGCAGGACCTTCTGGGGGTTTTACCCCCTAAAACCCCACCAGGTTTTGACCCTGGGCCCTAGTAGGGGCCCGTAGACCCCACCTGTTAGGGCCTTGTGCTTTGTAATTGGTGGTGCCTCTGCAGTGAGTGGTGTCTGGCATTGCCCCACTGTAAAATCGTTGTCCCTCCCATTAATTGCCTCTTAGAACAGAAGGCATGCCAGTAACCTGTGGCCAGTAGTGTCAATTTTGTAATAAAATGGGAGGGGGAAAGGGGCCAGATGGTTGATCCTTCAAAAAATTTATTGTGTAGAAAAGTTCAATGGGTGTATTTCGAAAATGTGGGAACGGGGGGGGGGGAGGGCTATGTCACCCTATGGTTGATGTCCGTGCCTGTGTAAAGTAACATAATTTGAATTTGTTTCTTCAGCATGAAATTGAAAAACAATAGGTATAAAGTATGCTTTCAAGTTCTGAATTTTTTATCCCCCTTCCAGGAAACATTTTGCCTGAAGATGGTTTTACCTTTGGTGACTTCAGAATGATGATATTCGACCTGCAACAAAAAGATGAGATCTCTCTCTCGCTCTCTCTCATTATGAGGCATATATACATTCATGAACCCCCAAACATTGATAAACAAGTAATCAATGAAACTAAGAACTTCGTTAAAGCGTGCATCATCCTTTCGGGTCAACATCCCCCCACATGGACAAATATTTCTCAAGAATTTGTTTTGCTTATTCTAGAACAGCCAATATCACTAGTCCTGCAGATTTTAAGTCCCTTGATAATGTCAATTTGTAACTATAGCAACTCATTTTCCAACAATTGCACCATTATTGCTCAGGTATACAAATTAATTGGCATATATACTTGACAAAACCACACTGGACCATGTCATGAACAAATTTTGATACTATGGCTACTTACTTGACAATTTATGCCCAAAAAGGGTCTCTGGACTAGACGCGAGCTCTAGTCATATAAGATAAATGATGACCAGTTGGTGTATGGAACAGCACTGTATTCAGGGGAAGCTAATGGTGACAAATGTCTTCTCTCCTCCATCCCGATCATGAAGTTGGTGAGCAAAATGGGTGGACTTGAAGAATATTCCCTTAAAGTAATAAATAGCTAAAGTAAAAAAACCTTTAAATGCCACTATGTAATATGTAAAAAAATATAAATAATGCAAATCTGCGTACATATAATTTCCAAGTAGAAATTATCCGAAATTCTATGCTAAATTACCTTATTGACAAAGGGCCTGGAGTGTGATAAGCTCAAATCTCTACACTTAAAGAGGCAATCAAAGTTTCAAAGAGAATAATAAACTTTTGTTTAAGCAC
This sequence comes from Holothuria scabra, assembly GCA_037179385.1. Taxonomy (NCBI): domain Eukaryota; kingdom Metazoa; phylum Echinodermata; class Holothuroidea; order Aspidochirotida; family Holothuriidae; genus Holothuria; species Holothuria scabra. The sequence continues at coordinate 20,605,971 of CM074195.1, read as the reverse complement.
CTCCTTCTCCCTTTCTGAAGTGATAGTGTAATTACTAGAATATAGAAATGGTTTAGATGTATTTAGGGTTAGAAAGAATGTTAATTTAATGTTAGTTTACCGTTAAACGGAAATCTCTTGAAATGTTTGTCGGGTAAAAATTTCACACGGGTCCAAGACTAAAGAGCCGCCAAAACACTGTTACGAAACCAATCAAAACATTAAAGCATGGAATTATCACAGCTCATTCTCTGTCATGACTACAGTAACTAGACCAGTAGAACATATGGTGATTACATCTGCATAAACAGGAACACACTGAAATTGCTGAAGACCGTGAAGTCATCACAGATGATTTTTTTTGTTATATGACTACAGTACCTAAACATAACTACATGCATAAACAGGAAAGCACTGAAATTAGATGTTACCTACAGTTACTTACCAGCATGCCCGTCTCTTGCATGATATAAGTAGCATATCAAATTAATTGTGTGCACAGAAACCCTATCAAGTAAGACTTTGATTACGTTTTGGCACAAACTGCAATGACTTTCTCCATGAACAAAAGTACTGCAGAAATTCAAAGATTTTAATTTGGTTAGTACAACAGTTACATGACACAGCCCATCATTTCATATTGAGAACTAATAAACTTGAGAAATTAAGCTCAACGATGCACTACAGTACTTTATGAAAATGGGAGTTGGACTGGTTTGAATTCAATTTTCATGCTCTGCAATGTATATTATTTGTTGTTTTCAGACTATTGATTCACTTTAAAACACTTTAAAAAACACCCCAGAGGTAATAATACCCCCATTTAGAATCAATGCCTTGAACTGTAGACAGCTTTACTACTTTAAGTTCTTGAAATAATCTTGTCTGCAAGCACAGGCAGTAAGCTAGAAAAATAAAAATTTCCAAGATGATCAAAACGTTCTATGAACCAATCCTGGTCGAAATCCACATCCGCTATTACATAGTCTTTCTTACACGACACCATAAATTTACACTTTGTTCTCTTTGAATAATACATTGCAAATTGCACCTGGGTATAATAGCTGGTTGCTGCTGAGCTTTGACGAAAAAAAGTCTTCCCATTTTGAGATGTTACATCATATGTTTCACTTCCAATAAGACCTAGCACAGTGCAGATTGTTTAGTCCGACGGTAGTCGAAACTGTTGGACGTGTCCCACAAAGTGGGACGCCTGAAATTTTGGTGGGACGCCTCGCCTTTTGGTCAAAGAAAAAATTATAAAAATTTCGGCTGAGCAACTTGAGTAATTTTCTTTATCATTGCCAACATAACCGTTCAACAGGTCACTGAGAAATTATTGAAGTATTCGACATAGCATCGGGAACTGAAGTAATAATTAGCTTTTACAAATTTGGTACAGGTGGGACGGTCTAGATTTCCGATTTTGTTAGTCTGTTAGTGGGACGCCAGCGAGAAAGTTTGGAGATCGCTGGTTTAGTCATCAACAATTCCATCTAGACTTACACCCAACCAACTACTTTCAGGGCGTATAAGCAAACCAGTGATTTCAACCCTTGAGCCTAAATTTTGCTCAAAAGCCTCCCTTGCAAGAGACTCACTTTCATGACCATGTATAAAAGCTGAATTCCCAGTAAATCTTGGATTTATGTGGGTTTTTTTTACCCAACTAGTGCAAGAAGTGCTTGCTTTTTTTTGAACTGATTAGTTGTCCATAGGGCAGAGTTTTGACCTGTGGTTTGGCTTGCGAGGTTTTCTGTACTATTTGTTCTAAGTTGAATATGCTCAGTATATATGTCCTTGCGCAGTGAGCACTCTAATTTACCTATATGAAAGCCATGAAAAGATGGAGGAGGAGGCTGCACATTGGTTGGAAATGGTGTACCTGTAAAAACATGGTTTAAAATAGTGCCCGGTATGGCCGACAGTTCTTTCAAATGGGTGCGTTTAAGGTGATCAGTAAGAGACTGCTATTGTAACGTGTAACAGTTAGTGCTTGTGAAATTTGTACGTGTAGTACAAGCTCGTACGAGCGGGGCTTGTGCAGACGACAGCTCCAGCTTGGCAGTAGAATGGACCGCAGTAATGGCGACGTCGTACATTGGGTGCCAGTCGGATTCGTGTGGAATTACCTGCTCAGGTGTTTTGAAAGGGCGTTGCCTTTCGTGAACGGTGTGAATTACCTACTCTCCATTCGTTTGGAAGCCTTATTAAAGGCATTGCTCAAAAAGCATAAAAAAGCCGACCTAACTTGAAGTTCTTCTTCATTTATCTTCCATAGGAGAAATCGAGCGACACAGTTTTATTTATCTAACTTGGGAAGTTCTGCCAATTCGAACTCGATCGCGCGAGCTAGCTTACGCAGAGCGAGACGGACACTCTCGTTAACAATGTCAGTAATCCTTATTCAAGGTCTTACGTGATTGAGTGTTTTGGCAATTGAGGGAAAATAGAAAACCGAAGAAGGGAGGGCTCACTTGCGACGTTTAAATTTGCACATTTTCCGTCTTCAAGATAAGAATTTGTTAAAATATCATTTAAAGGAGGAAAAACAAATAATATTTCCAAAATAAAGATTGGCCGTCTTCAAGAAAACTGGAAATATTCATCAACGAACCTGTTTGGGTATTAAGTATATTTCCTTAAAAAAATTGTCAGTATTTGGTGTTTGTTATGAGTCTTGGGGTTGATTCTGGGACAAATTTACGACCATTAGCCCAACGCTCAGCCTCGTTGACCTCAAATCTCCCGGGGAATCTTGTCCCTTTTGATCGATCATAATTTTTCCTGAAATTAGTTGTATGGTAACTTGCGAAGTTAGTCTGGTAAGTATCATAGTTTTCTTGATCAAAACTGGAATAATAGAGAAAAAACTTCTTTTTCCAAGTGTAGGTTTCCAAAAGTGTAGGTTGAAAAATTCGACATTCGGTGATGTCATCAGAGCTTAATATATTTCGGTGGCCCCGAGGTCAGCTTCACGGTACTGCATAATGAGATTCATAGAAATATGGTCTACCAATCAGTTGAGCACGTTTTTTGAAGTAAAAAAAAACACGAGTTGTGCATTCTTAGGCAAACAATATAGAACGTCGAAACCTTTTCATTCGTCGCAAACGCACTCATGTGTGAGAACAAAGACGTAAAGGCTTATACAACTTTAGTTCAACCAGGGAGGTGTTATTAATAACACCTCCCTGGTTCAACAACTTGTTCACCCTGTACAGAGAGGTAGTTTTGCCGAATGTTTCGGTACAAAATATAAGGAAGTATTAAAAACTCTTAACTGTTTAACCACACTGTTATCTTGTGATTTCCAAGACTTGTATGAATGCATTCAGTCACTAATAAGAATTCCACTGTTACAGAAGTTGGTTTTCAGTGTAGTGCAAGTTGAGAATTTCATGTGTGAAGAACATATTTTGATATGTGACTTTCTTATGTAAACAATATTTGAAGACAATTGGAAGTATTCTTCACCTGAAAAATGGAACGATATGATATACCCTTCCAACTTGGTCATATATGAAGAACCTGGATATAATTGCTCTTACGCACCTCTCATTACGTGACGTCCTGATTGGATGACTTTACTTTGCACTCGTTTCCAGGATTTACATTGGGCCATTGTTAAAAGTGTTTTTAACCTCGATGGGATAGATATCCTCACATCTACACAGAAATGATCATACTTTCAGGTATCTTCCTCATGATTTCGAAATTGAAATTACGTCTGCAAGCTGTATTTTAATTATGAAGGTGACACTGTGGTTCTGTTTTACTTTATTTTTTATCAGTATAAAATCAGAGGAAACTAGTTTGACGTTCGATATTTCTAATACTATCACTGAATATCAACATGAAAACCATTACTATGCTCGACAAGCCAACAACATTTCTCTCAATTGTCATCATCCAAATAGTAATTCCAATTCTACGGTTTATTTTTACAAAAGTGTTCGAACCAAAATTGGTGTCGAGTTTACGAGACTAGGAACCGTAACTAATTCTGTCAAATACGCAGTAGAAAAGAAATGGGAGGAAACTGATCTGAAAATTGTATACTTGAACTGACGTATCATCTTACGTTTGCCGTTATTTTTATAATACTAATAGTACCAATGCGAAGGTCCTGTTTATCTATGTACACTTGCACGTAGTCACCGAAGACTCGTCACCGAGGTTTTGTGATTTGGCTCGGAACACGTATGGAGTTTTTTATCCCGGAGATTACTTTGTTCTGAGATGCCCACTGAATAAATCTTTGAACATTGCATTTAATTCCCTCCCGCAATTACCACATAGAAGTTAAAGAGCTTAACCGTACGTGTGTCCCTTTAGATGACAAGTTTTGTAAGAAGAATTTGACAGCGGTTACATCAGCTATGAATGGAATGTCGGTTTCATGTAATGAAACTCGGAATATTGATATGATGTATGATTTCTGTAAGCACATACCTATAATAAGAGTTGTTACTGATTTAGTGGTAAACATAACACTGGAAGAAAGGTTGTCTGGTAGTACGCAGAAATATGCTTTATTAACATGCAGCAGTTTCCCGCATTTTCCCTCTCGCGCTGATTGGATGCTAGAGGGCATCGGGTTTACATTTAACAGTTCAGAGAACTTTAATGAACTTCGAATTTGGAATATTTTGGCTAGTAATTCTTCATGGATTAGATTAGCTGTTACATGTAAAATTTCTATTGGAGGAAGAAGTAACAGTACTCAAGTTACCTTCGATTACCAGTTTGGGTCATTCATACCTTCTAGCGTGACACCACCTGGTACGATGAGAAATTATGAAGTCCCACGCACGACTTTTAAAACGTCAAAATTGACAAGGGTGACTACACCAGCCATCATTGGTGTGGGATATTCAATGACAACCAATAAAACGCCTTTTATGATGGATGCTACAAAATCCAGGAATCAAAAGATTATCCCAACATTAACCATGGTGGAAACGTCATCAAGACCATTCTCCTTAGCGGTTATTATTGTTCCTTCAGCAATGTTACCTATCCTGATTATTATTTTCGTAGCCTTATTTTACTATCTCAGATCTCTCTTATCGCCAAAAGTGAAAGAAGAAACAAGGGACAGAGGAACTGACAATATTAAAACGGACAATATTTACGAAGACAAAGACAGTTGTATACAGCTTGGGTTGTCTCCGCAGGAATCCGAGGTAGCAGGAAATGTAATCTATGAGCCATACAGAGGAATTGATATTTAGAGTGAGAAACGGTGTCGCATACATGTGGGGACGTAAAGACATATGCATGCAGCGTGACATCGAAAATCAGCTAAACCACCCTCATGAGAGCCGTTAGGACCAAAGGAAATAAACGCACTTTTAGATCAGAGCCACAACTCTATATCCAGTGAAATCAGTAGTCCCGCAGGAAAAAATGATTTAGACTTTACACCCCGCAAACACAAAAGTAATCTAGTGGAGTTTGAATTAACTTTCCATGATAATCACTCATATTTGACTAATTTGTGATGATATCTTACTAATTTATATTAATGGACAAAAGAATACCAGTCAAAGCTTAGTCCAGGAGGCTTAATGTTTGTTAGAAATTAATTGCACTGGGTCAAATATTAGTCGATATTGTTGACTAACGTGATAAGTCACTTCCGTCACTGCTTGACCAATTCTGATTTACATTGTGTGATAAAATCTAAGATGAAGGCTACAATATATAGGTAGATTTGAAACCAATAAGATTATTAGTGATTTGTCCATTTTTCATTTTAGGCTGGTGCGGGCTTTAACTGCATAATTTTGTAAAACTGGCTTACTGAGGGTCACTCCTCATTCAAGATCAGATAAGCAGGTTAATATTGTGTATCCAGAATCATTAGCTCGAAACAGGAGGTTTGTGGCGGTTCCACTTGCAGTATCGATGGATAATCTATATTTTTTTAGTAGGCCTACTAATATCTCGAGAATTCCATAGGGGAATAATTCCCATTATTACGTATCAGCATGTCCATGCTATTTTTAGGTGAATATGCAACCAACAAGCAAGCACCAAAAGCTAAACCATTATAGTCTAAGACCATACGTACGGTTCACCAACATAAACTAGAACCTTTGAAAATTATCCATGTGACTTTTAATAACAAGGCGCAAGGCAGTGAACCGACCTAGTGTGATCGATTTCCTGTAAAGAGATTTGAGATTTATTGCTTTAATTTTAAAAAACTGCGGTCCTTTGGACAGCTGTGTAAAATATCCATGATTGCTTTTTTCACATGAGGTTACCACAACTTTATTCCTTCACGATGTATTACCATTACTACTTTTATTCCATGTTTTCATCCACCAGATTAGGAACTCTTTGTGAAGTAGGTTAATGTATATTTTAGTCGTAAGAGGAAAGAGATCAAATCAGAAGGAAGTTTGTTTAGGCTGAGGGGGATTGTTTCACTATCTGGGGTGCGATAGGAAAACAAATTGTACTAACAGTAAGATTACTTGCAAATTACTGACGTGTATGCAACTACAAATTCGGTTCGTAAAAGAATGAACAAATTATGTTAGGTACTCTGCGGATAATGTGGATTATTGTGGCAAGCATGTATTATACACTTGTTGAAGTAATAAAATCTTTGTACCACAAATCTAACACAAATAAAGTTTACCACGTTACTTCGTTTGTGATAGATTTGTCAGACAATGTTACAAGGACTTCGAAAAATGCGTAAACTATAGTTTATCTTTTAAGATTACAGTATTACCAGTACTATGAATCCATTTAAGCTTGGCTTCTCCAGCTATTCAGGACGATTTTACCTAAAATATTGTTTAATCTTATGACGACAATTTTGCCTATCAACTACGACTTGCTAAGTTGTAGATATCGTTTAAGTGAAATGTTTTAAGGCATTCGTTAAGGTGACAGTTATGTGTCACCTTAACAAATGAATACTTGAAAATGGGTGCTCCTACTCAAAATAAGGGAGTACTTCAGCTCAATTTTGGTAAAATATTGCCAAAATTTATTCGAATTTCGAACTTATTTCGATGAGGAACACTCATTTTTGTTAGTTTCGTATTTTTTAAAGAAAATTTTGTGGTTTTTTTTTTGAGTGCTTAAGCTTGGTTGATTAACAAGAACAGCAATTTAAATTATTAATCCATGCGGAACAGTTTAAGCAAGGAAACAACGCTATGGAATAAGTTCAAAAGCTTAAACCTGTGTCTACCCGTATCATTATTGATGTAATCCTTTTGCCTTTATAAATATCACGGCGCATTTGTCTTATCACCCTTTGATAATCTAATCGAGTTCCGAGACAGGCCTTTTTATTGTTTATTAGTTATTATGACGTCTGCATACAAAAGTCTCCTCGTCTGGTATTATTTAAAAGAAAAGTCCAGAGTCAAACTTATTTTTGGTATTTTTAAAGACGAACACATTCTTAGCAGTCTGGTGAAAGTTGCATTCATTTTCCATGTTTGGTTCTCCAGATTTTGGCAATTGAAGCTAGCACATTTTCCAGAGAAAATGAACTTAAAGCAAACAGGTGTGATGTCATGGATTAACATTCTTGGCCAGTGTCTTGTTTTTGCCTACTTTTCATCCTATCTGTTTGGCCTTGAATTGATTAAATATGCTACTTTGTCCCTAAGGCATGTAATGGTCTTACGATTCCATTGCTCAGGATACACCTATAGTTCCAATATATTCAAATTCAGTTGCATAAAATTAGTGGTAAACTATGAAGAAAAACAAAACATCGGCTAAAAAAGTGAATCTATGATATCATGCTTGCTTGCTCCAAGTTTAATCAATGTTGAAAGTTTGCCACATTCGATTGCCAATATCTCGAGAACCGAACATGGAAAATGAATTGAGAATTTCACCACAATGCTTTGAAGTTGTCCCTCTGTAACAAACCAAATATAAATTTTTTTTGGAATATTCTATTTAACCATATTGTTAAACAAAATACAAAAACACTACAATCATTAACTATGAAAAGGTATTTTGCTTTTCGTGCACATGTTTATTTGTGTAAGAGACTTGCATAGAAGTATTATTTCTTAGGAAGTATCCTAAATTTTCTTATTGGTTGGCCTTTGTCTAGCCTTTTCGGCTAACAATTATCTGTCTTATTTTATTTACACCGTAGCGAAGCCTCACATATCTTTCCGCCCTCAGACCTGCCCGGCCTCAAAGCGTTTGGGCAAAGTCTTAATATATGTATCTTTGAATAGTCAAATATTCAAGAAGTGTTTACTAAAATTAAGTTGTCATGACGTATAAACTGTACTTGACCAATGAAAGTGTGACTATCATTATGTCAATAACAATCCCATGTGCTTCAATACTCGCCGAACCATTCCTTGTTACGCTAGTACAATTGATGCCACATACGTTGGTGGCTGAAGAACATGGCGGAATACATTGGTAAATTAAGCTCCTACTACTCCAGTCGGTAGGTTTACAAATTTGTCATTCCTTTCTTATATCTACAGAATGGCTTCAAGCTGCCGATTCTTTAATGGAGTTTTATCTATACCACGTTGAGCTGCTGAATTTTGTTCAATTAAAATCAAATCATCCCGTTTGCTATACGCCATGTTATGCATTTTCATAAACCTCTAAAATCAAGATACTCTCTGATTGGCTCCCTTAATTACTACCGATTTGGTAGTAGAGTTTTAGAGGTTTAGTTAAGCAGTTTGTGCATAAAATTTTGTCCAGAGGCTTTCCAGTGTAGCTTTTCCAGGGGGTGTAAAAAAGAGGAGGTAACAACCAGTGTGTTTCCACAGGGAGTGGGTGGAGGGTACAAAGTTTCGAAGACTCCTTTCTAAGGTCCTTGATATGTTGTACTAAGTGGTCCTACCACATATTCGATATGTGATACTATAGGCCTATGCTATCTAGCTTGACTCTTTGATTTCATTCGCATTTTGTAGCAAACATTAGGCCTAATAATAGAGATTATGAGAATTGTTTTTAGTAATCGCAAGTTGCGTAAGGAAATATTCAAAACCTTTCTTAGGGTATGGAGTGGATCGCGCCTGTAAAAAAATTAAAAAAATGGAAAAATTTGGAGGCATTGACAACAAACAAACAAACAAACAAACAAACAAACAAACAAACAAACAAAAGCAGTGAGCATAAGTGTTATTAATGTTTCTTGACATTTTAGTTAATATAATGTTTCTATATAAAGCTTAAGCACCTGCATGTAGTACAGAAAAATTTTTCACAGAAACAAATTTTAGCAGAAAGCGGTGAGGTGAACGGGTATTCTAAAATTCTCTTTTGTGCAGTCTCGTGCGTCATAGTAACATCTTTTAAGAGTGCGACAGAAAAGATTTTATCAAATGCCATACGAAAGATTGCTTCTGAAGTGTATACCAACTTTGATAGTTTTGTATTGTAACACAGTAATGCATGGTGAGTACCCGCTCAGGAAATACTCTCCGTCCCCTTTAAAAATCGTGGTCAATACCATCTCTGAATGTTGGGTCTGCAGGTTAGAAATTCTGGCCACGTCATTCGGGTTAGTTAAAAACATCGCTTTTATCTGAACTTGTTAATGCATAGGATTACTCACTTTATTGTTTGCTGTCAAGACATCAGAGCTCTAGGTTTGGAGAGTGTGTTTCATATACTGAATGAATCGGTCAACTCCTGATAAAGCAGCTATAAAAGCAGATAGGCAAACCGGAACCTGCAACCACACCTATAAGATGAGCGTTATATTTTGACGAAAAAGACAGTAAATAATAAGGCTAATTCTCTATTTACAGATGTAACATATGATGACGGAACATATGATGACGGAAAGGTAGCCTCTTCAAGTAATATCCATGTCAAAATATTGCTGAGAAAAAGCTTTTGTTTCAATCTGTGTGGGACGACAGATCAAATAGGAGGGGGTAATGCATAGTGATGATCGTACAACCACTATACATTTGTGACTTCGCTGCTCACCCAATATCCGCAGCTGGATTTATTTCGCAATATCGCCTCAAAAGTCGCTTGGAGAAGACTTGTTCCATGCTAAAGGAAGAAGTCTGGCCCGTGGTCACAAGGTGGCTTCGCCATGTCTTGGTGGCGCTATTCAAAATATTAAAATCAACATTCCCATTAAAACTAACGGAGGACTGAATCACTTGCTAACACAATAAAAAAGGTGTGAATTCAAAATCCCTCCCCCATTAGAGTATTGATTTACTCCAAAAATAGTAAAATTCACCCTAAGAAGAGTGAAAGTCACCCCAAAGAAAGATAAAATTTACTCTTTAACGACTACCTGCAGATATCACTCTTTTCTAAGAGTGGTCCTAGTGTTAGCACTCCTTTAAGATTGAAACGTCCCTGTTTTGGAGTGTACCGGTATTTCACTCTTCTTGGAGCACATTTCTGCCATTTTGAGTAAATGCTTGAAATTTCACTTTTTTAACGGGTGAAATTTCACTCCTTTTAATTCCTATAGTGTTCAAAATGATTTTACATTCCGATCTCCACCCCGATAACCTGTTTTGAGTGAAACCAGTGTGAAAGTTGCAGTTAAATATATTATGGAAAATTTAGTTACATTGATTTGATTGAACGACAATGCAAATTTCCTATAAGTCGAATGGCATCAATTGCCACTGTAGACTTTTTAAACGATAACAATGTACGCAATGATTAGCATGCAAACACTTTCGAAAAAACGCTAGAAGATCAGCTCTTGTGTTTAGAAAAGTAACATTTCATGTACATTTGTATTCTTTGTTAAGAAGATAAGAGATAACCTTGCTTTTTACTTTCTTTTCTACTGCGTGTGATGTTTCCTCTTTTTCTATTATCTGTGTTGTTTCGGGGTGATTATGATCCAATAGGCTTCCCGAGCTTCTTGTTATCCCTTATCAGGTTCAGTATTTTTTCTTCTTGTATATATTTCTTTCCATTTGCTAATATGAATGAGTCTGAAATAACTTGGTTTTGTAAAATTTAAACTGAAAGTAAGTACCAGCTCAACGTACTCTATGGCGGATTGATATTGAAAAACAATTAACAAGCAGCATGTTTCAATAAGAACTTGAAGTTCTTTGTAAGCCAGACCTTCGGGTATTCTTTAGAAATTCTATATTCCCAACGAAGCCAGACGAGACTAATATAGCTTAGCAGGGCTACAACAGGTAGAATGGGATCTCCCCCCCCAAAAGGTGTTTTGATAAAAAATAGTAAATATTATCGAGTTTTGGGTAGTTAAGTCGATTCTATGAATCCTCAGATGGATAGGTTATGTAATACTTGTTGGATATTTTGACTGGTGCTTTATTTGCGAAATGTTCTCTCAAGACTACCACTAGAAAGATATTAGCAATGGTCTTGGTAAAACTTACCAAATACAGTTATGAACATTCACTTGTTTAGAGTTTGTTTATTGTGTGTTATTTTATAATTACCCAACTGTATTGACTTTCGCTCTAAATCCCACACAATAGTCCCTTTGTAACATTCATCTCCCATTAGAGGGCAGGAAGATTGTTTCCTTTTGCTAACAGGTAAATTATTCTCCTCACCTTTTAATCTTTGGTTATGCTTGGGTGACTTTCTTACACATTTTCGTCCTTGATATGAAAACAAGGTCCATGTGCCCTATTTGCCTAACATGTAGTTAGCAGAGTTCTAAAGCAACTGTGCATTTCCGTAAATATCATTATAGAACTTCCCTGATGAAAATACAAACAGAAATTTAACTTAAAATTTTAATTTTTTAAAATTCCTCGGTCTGGTATGAACTGATCTCGCTAACAGTAGCCAATCATTTAATCAGCCGCACAATTGCACTGGTGTCAAATTTGCTTAGGGCTATCTGGTCATTTTTGGCTCATAACATGAAATGCAGTCCACATTCATATGCGTCCTTGTTATCTGGTCTATTATATGTTCTCTCAATGGATGTAACGTTCAATAATGAACGCATGTTTAGTCCTTTTGAAACATTTTCAAATAATATTGACATATCTATAAGCTTTTTGTACATATCCATAAGCTTTACAGTATCACAGAATATATTTAAAAGGTTGCTGGTCATTTAAGCTTTCAATTTGTCTTTATTCGCAAAATAGTATCACAAAACGTTTTATCTTCATGAAAGGTTCGGTAGAAGAAAAGCAGTATTGTCTTTTGAACCGATATGAATAAATTACTGGTTTTCCGTGGTCGGTGACCGACGGATGGAACGTTGGTATAAGTGACCCCTAGTTAGGAACCGACAATTGAGTTAATCGGGATCCAATTGTTAAATCCCTTCTAGTAATTCCAATTTCCAGTTTACTTTCCTTCTTGTTAGTTTGGTTCCCGTCGAAATTTGACCTGGGGCCCGTTCCACAAAGAGTTACGCACGATCTTAAGTATGATTTACTGTTGGCTTAAGTATGGTGAATCAAACTTAAGATTGTGCGTATACTCTTTGTGGAACGGGCCCCTGACCTATTGAATTTATCAACAAATTTGGTGGGACTCTTCCGAAAAAATCTTAGAAATATGCTGGAGCAAAAGCAGGAAATGTTTAGAGATAACAGTAAACTGGGCTACTGTTTCCAGTTCCCGGACGATTTGCAGTTTATTATGATGTAGCAATATGTGCAAACAGCACCGGTGAAAGGATAAACACTTTCACTGTAAATGTAACCAAAACAGGGGCGCTCTTCAGGTAAAGAGGAAACGTGCTTTAATTCAGCGATTAGGGTGTAGGGAGACAATGAGCTTAGTTGGGTCGTTTTTACAACTTGGTCATTCAAAATCAAAGTCATATCAAAACAGGCATGAGTAACTTAATAGCTATCTGGTTCTGTGGTAAGTCTATTCATTGTTACCCTATCTCTAAGTATAAACTGTTGAGTAGACCAAGTTGCTTCAGCGCATGGACGTATAAAAGAAAATTGGCCCAACTAATGTTACTTTTGGGTAATGTGAGCCGAGGCAGAAGGTTAGATAATCAATGACAGGTACGTTGAGTCACTATATCAAATGATTTATGTATATAATCACTCAAGCCAAGAATGCCACAATCTGTTTGGGAAGTAGCTTCATTAAATAATAAACAGGAGAAACTACCTGTACTTTGGGTTTAGAACTCTTTCAAACAATATTCGTTAAATATTTAAAGTAACTGATTTCACATGCTGCAAAGGAAGGAATTTAGAAACTTTCCATGATCGGTTCCTAGAGTAAATAAACACAAATTCACACACAAATGCCACCAATCAAGTCACCCCACCCTGTGATGATCAGCTAGGACTAACTTGGTGCCTAAGGCTACGCCTTTAACTTATTCATGTCACGTGGTGTTTCGCAAAATTAAATTTTGATAGAATGAAGAACTTCGTACACCAAATAATATTTTTAGATGTAAAATGTACATTATTTTATAAAATCTTCAAAGTAAACAATATTAACTACCAAAATCTAATGTACTGTTATCACGTAAAAGGAAAAGGATTTTTTTCGTGAACTCGTCTCAAAAATATTCGCCTTCGGTCTAAAATCTTCTCAAAAAACGTTTTGAACGTACAAATAGTTTTTGAATCGTGCCTAAGGTTTCTGACACGTACGAAAAACTTTTAATCCGTTCCGAACAATTTTTCGTAAGGTCGAAAATCTTTTCGGAAGTTTTTTTGAACGTACGAGTAGCTTTTGGACCGTTCGGAAAGTTGTTCTGGAACGTACGATATGATTTTCGAAAGTACGAAATTTATTTTTTTACGGGCCAATAATACGCACCCTTAAAAATGCACAAAAAGTCAGAATTGTTAGCTCAGTCACTCATAGCATTCGCTGCAAGATCATGCACGTCACATAAAGAGTTCTTTTACAATGTCATTTTCAGGACGTACTTTCTCTTTATGGTGAAATTAGGGATGGTTCAACTTTCTCGACGGCCCAGTCTCCCCTACATTGTAAAATACATCAAAAGCAATGACCAGTGTTCGTCAACAGGTCAAGAAATAATTCGAAAATTGGATAAAAGTTAGGTTTCCCAAGAGGAACCAAGTTAAAGTCAGTTGACATGAAACACTAGTCTGGTAACCATTGCTTTAGGCTCTGCTAAAATTACTTAATTACAAAAATTTGCACTAATTTCCCTTTACAATGACAATGGGATCAAATGTTACACCAATTAAACTAAAACCCCTCAAATACTCAAACGTCTGACCACCATCCAGAAGGCGGAAAGCACGTTCCGACCCTCAGTCGAAAACAGTCTCCTACACCTATGCAATTCAGGACCTCTCTGCTCAGAGTATGGTTCAATGTCTGCATGATCAGTTCGGGAGATAACCTTTTTCGGGGGAAATCAATTTTCACCCGATCGGGGGATTATTTTGTCATGGGTGGCGCCATTTTCAAATTTCTCCCACGATGCATTGCGATCCTACCGCGCAAATTCAACGGAGATAAAGTTCATAACAGCCTTGCAATTTTTATCGATTTTATGAAAGAGAAATTCGGGCATTTTAAAAAAATCTGTTGATAGGGGAATAAAAAAGGTTCGTCATGTTTGGTTGTTCACCACGTCGATTTTGAGAAATCGAGCAATTTTGCTACGTTCTTTGTCCTAAGCTTGGTTTATAGACTTCACGCAGCCGCAAGTTTTGTACACCATTTTTCACTTAAAGGTGTGCAAGTGGGTCGTGCCAACACATATGTTTGTAAATACGTAGTTGAAGGTCCATGGTAATTTCGTTTTTTATGTCTAAACTATTACCTCACAGTTGAATATACACACATTTATTAAACAATTCGACGACTGTGAAGAGGTAGACACTAAGTGCTAAATATTCATACCATTGAGACAGGCAAATTTTCCCCCAAGCGGGGAAATGATCATTTTCTCCTGAAAGCGGCTACCTCCCGAACTGATGATCAAATGGCGTCATCGCTTACATCATATTCAGAGAGGCACAGGTTTTTTGAGGGGAAAGGGGAGGTGGCTTAAAAGAAAAACCTTCACTGTTGTAGCAAGTCTCCGCAAAGAAAAGCAATCGGCAGGTGTAAATTTGATGGAAGGGGAAAATTTTCTTTTCATTTTTATTAATATTCAATTTTTTTTCAGAGTAAATTTCTTCTAAAGCGTCAATAAATTGTAATGTATTACTGTATTCCTTAAGCCTGTAAGCACTGAGGTTTCTAAAAAATTTACGTACTTCCGCTTACATTTGTTTAAAATATTTGAAAACTGTCCCCCCCCCAAAAAAAATATATATACATTGCAGAAAATTTGGAATAAAATAAAAGAATTTTGAAGTTTCCGCAAAAGTATGGAAGCTACCCAATGTTTCCACTTTTTGCCTCATTTTTAAAACATTAAAAAATTTACTGCTTATTGTATTGTAAACAATGGAATGTTATTAGAAAACTTTGAAATAATGTGGATTTGTCACAAACTTCGGATATTGTTGGTTCACTTCTCGTTTTCTCCCGAACAATTTACTTCTCCTACAAAACTAAACTCAAGTGGGTCGCCAGGACGACCAAAGTTAAAATGTTTGCATATTTTAGATTCGTCCATTATTCAAGGTTTAAAGATCTTGAAAAAAATTGGAGTCGAGATATGACTTCCCAACACAACTATTTAAAAATCTTGGTCTAATTGTCAAGAAAATTGAGAAAACTTTGATTTACGGTATCATAAGACAAATGCAAACTTTGAAAAAGTATATGCGGAATTACCCTTCCTCATGATAGTTAGGGAGCTAGCCCCCTAATCATTTAAACTTACGAAAGGTTTGAAGGTCCCATTTTCTTGAGGATACGGTGACAAAGAAAGAAACCCATTTCTTAAGTTACACCTTCGGGCCCATAAGAACAGGTGGGACCCTGAAAGTCCCCCGAAATGACAACCAACAATAATTTTGAGAACATCAATAAAATTAAAAAAAAAAAAAAAAAAACACTGCAAGTACCAAAAAAAGTTAATTGAAACATGAAACTTAAGAAAACGAAACGCGTGCCATTCACCACTTCAGAAGAGCTCAAAGTAGGGCCCAAGTAGGATCTCAATTACACTTTTGAGAACACTTTTTAGTCTCCACTCATAACTGATAATGAAAAAGGAAACATAGGAAAAGTTTTTTTCCGGGGCATTATCGTTTAAGAAGGGCCCAAATGGACTACAAAGGGCCCGCATGTGCCCATTTTAACTTGTCATATCAAAGCCAACATTACTACCAATCGATTCACTTACATTGCAGGTTCACAAAAATGATACTTAAGATCAAAATTATTGGAAAGATGGTCCTGTGCCATGGGCCCAAAAGGGGCCTCAATTACACTTTTGAGAACAAAGCTGAAAATGATACCGTTTAATCTCCACTCATCGCTGGTCATAGCACTGTACTTTAAGAAACGACTTTCGGGGGCTTTATTGCTTAAGAAGGGCTCAAAGGGACCACAAGCGACCCAAATGGACCCAATTTAACTTGTCCAACAAAGTCAATATTAATTACTTTAGAATCGATCCACTTACATCGAGGTTTTCCAGAAATGATACTTAAGATCGAAATGACTTGGGAGATGTTCCTATAAGGAGGGCCCAACTAGGGGCCCAAATAGGGTCTCAATTACATTTTTGAGAACAGCACCGAAATTAATTCATTATTATGCTCACACATTACTTGACTCAAAAAGTTACTTAAGAAAGGATGGTTCTGGGCATTCTAGCTTAAGATAGGATCAAATGGACCACATGACCCCACACTTAAGTGGTAAATGCTCCGGATTTCTTTACATACGGATGAAAACTATAATTGAGTCAACTCTCGAGCGGGTCATTCTTGCATTGTTCTCGGGTGGCGCCATCTCGTCGTAGGATATAGGATGAACCAAGCATAACTTTTGGTTAACATGAGAATACGGTGAAGAGGGCGATATGACTGTTTGATTCAATGGTGTGTCGTAGAAAAGTAGAGTCTAGAATAAGTCACGATTAAGTGCTCATATTTGCTTGGATAAAAATCTAAAGTGTGTTTATAATGTGTGTTTCTTGATTATAAAATGATAAGACAAAGTTTCCAACAACTTAACTTTACCAAAATTCTAAAATATCAATTGTCCGGTTTTAGTGGTTTTGAACCCCATTGCCTCTGCTACAAATGACTCAAAGAAAACAAACTATGATTCAGCCTCACCAAAGATTGCTCGCTATCACAGGTTGCGTAATCTTGCGTTAGAGAACATATTTACATTTTACAATATGGATAATTACAATGTAATTAATAAACCAAACCGTCCGTCCTTGAGACTGCCAGTGAACTTGAGGTTCCACAAAAACTTCAGCTGGAGAAGGGTGAGTGAACGCGAATGGTGTTTGTTACGATAATCTGGTAGCTACGCGAATTAATATCTGAAAAATGTTCCCGTCAAGTAGGTTGATGTGTACCAGTTTCTTGAACCGGGTATGAATGCGATAAGGTGATGAATTTGACGACTAGATGACTGAGGGGTTTGATGGTGGCTGAGTTGAAGAGCCAAATCTGCCACGTTCAGACCCTGGTGAAGTGTACAAAATTACAACACTTGACTAGCATCACCATAGCAATACCTTCCTCAAAAGTTATTAATTCATCCCGAAATTCCCCAACAAGGTGATTCAGCATACATTCGTCATACAATAATAGACGGCATTTAACAAAATATGCTGCAATCAGAAACCAAAATACTCAAAACTTTCCTCAAAACGCATTTCCTCTTCTTTCCTCCGAAATACTTTTCTTGTGAATACCACAATATACAATAATAAATATATTCAGCATATTTCAATTCTTTTATCTTTGCATCATTTAACACCTTTTACATTTCACGGCTTTTCACCTTTTTTCTGATACTAAAAAAATGATACAACTTACGGATCTCCGGAATGAATATTTCTGAACCGAATGGACTTTCCAATGTCGTTAGGTGGGACTTAATGCCCGGAGCCTCCAGACCTTTTCCGTCCCTTTTTTCTAGATTATCGACCTTAACGACGATATCTACACTGCAATGATCGACCTCTGCGACGAATTGCTTTTTTTTGTCTTCACAGTAGACATAACATTTTACCCTCATGTTAAATCTGCTCTTGGCAGTTAAAATAGGTCGGAGCCTACTCTTCGATCATAGTCCACCGCCTGAAAAGATGTACATCAACTACCTGCTTTTCGCGGGAAACACTTTGCTCACAACATATCTTTAGAGGCTTAACATTTCTCCACTTTGCCTAACAAGCAGAATGCAAAAATGCATTGAGATTTCGATGAAACATACATATTGTATTTCAAAAAATGCCACATTAATTGTAATCCCATGGTCCCAAAATGACCTTTTACTCCATCACGAACTAACAGGTTTTTCTTTTCCCCAGGACACTTCTACATTCAAAAAGCCAAATCTATCCAAATTTTATACTGTTCCTTAACCTTTTCTGCAAACAGGGTTAATTTCAGAGTTTGATTTCAGGTAACCCCAGGTGATCATTGACCTCCGACAGAACCAACAGGGACTTTCAACTCACCATCACACATACACATTCCAATTATCAAAACCATCCCAGTTGAGATATACTCTGACAAGTTTTCAGAGTTTGACCTGTGGTGATTTCAAATGACCTTTAACCTCCACAAGAACCATGCAGACAATCTTCTCATAATAACTCATCCGCGTGCTAATTATTAATCCAACCAACTGTCGTACCTTGAGATTATCCTATTAACAAGGTTTTCAGAGTTTGCCTCCTGACGACCCCAGATGAACTTTGACCTCCACCAAGAAATACAGATGCCATCTTCCTACTATCACACATCCACATACCAACTTTAAACTCTATCCCAGTTTCCTACCTTGAAATACAAAGTTGAAATTGTTTTCATAATGGAAATCAATCCAAGCTCCCTACCTTTAGATATCATGTTAGCAACGTTTTCTTAATTTGTCCTCCTGTGACCACAGATGACCTTTGATCTCTACCAAAATCTACAGGAATCTTCCTTTTATCATAATGCATCAACCTCACCAGAATACAAAAATGCATTGAGGTCTTTTCGATGATACATAAATTTTCCATTTTAAATAATGCCATCATGAACCATTATCTTATCATTCAAATGTTATACTAGGAGTTAAAAAATAATTTTGTTATTCCAGATGACCTTTTGACCTCCATAAAAGTCAGACAGAGATAGATGGACAAACATACATACAGACAGACAGCTATCTGTGAAAGACCAGTTTTCGACCCCCGGTGACCCCATATGACCGTTGACCTTTGATATCTGCCAGAGAAAGGGGGAGGGGTAGGCGGTTCACTATCTGACGTTATCGAATCGGTAAACTGTCGTATTTTTTAGGGAAAATACCCGATCATGTTAATATGATATAAGCAAAAGTTTTAATAATTCCACTCTTTTGGAGGAGTGTGGGTTGTTTTCTTGTTGACATTAAGGTGGTTTTGTATAAACCAACTAGCCGGTTTCTGTTATTCGCTCTGTTGGCAGAACGTCATCGGAAGTAGCCGTTTAGCCTTGTACGCATGGGCCGGGTTTGTCATAAGTATTATAATGCAGCTATAAGCGCATCAAGGAAAATATCGTCATAGCTTTCTTCTGTTTCGTCCGACTCCTGGTCTGGTATTAACCTTGATTTTAGAAGTAAATCTTTAAGATTTGGTGCCCTTTTATAGGCTATAATAGGACGGTCGGGAAACAGACCGGACAGTTGGGCGTCACCTGCAGTCAAAGTCCAGTGCTTTATTAAAGCTTGCTTTAGGTGCCTTGTCTGGATGTGTAGAGTGTAGATTGTTTTGAAAACGAGTGGTGGCGCTGTTTTGCTCTTAGCACAAAGATATTATAAACATAGATACCAAACTTAAAATGGCGCGGTGACTCCCCACGGAGGCCGAATCGGAGGGGCGGAAGTGCTGATCACTGATCAGTCGTTTTGAAAGCTAACAGTTAATTGATACCTTCCGGTAGAATAAATACCTGTGATTTTAAATATAGCACTTCTTGCAAACACAGTTCTTCAATAAATTTCACTTAGGCCTACATGAAACAGTTTTAGGCTTCTTCGAGGCTTTTTACTTAAGAAGAACATTTGAACATAAACGCACAACGCTTGGTTTGAAGTTCATTGGCTTATTGATTGTTCAGTTTCTATGGTATCTTCACAAGCGCACATCTATGCACGCGTTTACAATTCTTACGCGCTTACAACACAAAATTAGCTACTGCGTTCTTTTCCCAAGCACGCGGAAGTACGCGTCAATTATTTCGGACTTCACACGGAGAAATGCATTGTGCACCTACAGAACTCTCTTTGAAAATGCACGCACGCTGACATCTCGTCACAATGGAATTTTCTGTTACCCATGCATAGATGTACGCGCAGATCACCGAATAGAACTGTGCGCATGTCCAATCAATACTTCCGCCCCTCCGATCCAGCCACCATGCGGAGTCAGCGCGTCTAACAGTGTAGGGTTAGGAGTTTGGTATCTAAGTTTATAATATCTTTGTCTTAGCACAAAGATATTATAAACGTATAGATACCAAACTCGTATCCCTAAACTGTTAGACGCGCTGACATCTCATGGAGGTTCAATCGGAGTGGCGGAAGTGTTGATTTGACATTTGCACAGTTCTGTTCGGTTTTCTGCGTGCACATCTATGCATGCGTAAGAGAAAATTCCATTGTGACGAGATATCATGGGCATGCGTGCATTTTCAAAGCGGGTTCTGTACGCGCACAATGCATTTCTCCGTGTGCAGTCCGGGATAATTGACGCCTCCTTCCGCGTTCTTGGAAAAAGAACGCAGGGGTTGATTTTGTGTTGTAAGCGCGTAAGAATGTGAAATGCGTGCATTAATTTGCGCTTGTGAAGATACCATAGAAACCGACCAATCAGTAAGTTAATGAACTTCAAACCGGTCGTTGTGCGATAATGTTCAAATGTTCTTAAGTAGAAAGCCGGCGAAGAAGCCTGAAACTGTTTAATGTAAGTGAAGTTTATTGAAGAATGGTGTTTGCAAGAATTGCAATGTTTGCAAATCACACGTATTAATACTACCGGAAGATATCTATTAAGTGTTAGCTTTCAAAACGGCTGATCAGTAATCAGCACTTCCGCCCCTCCAATTCGGCCTGAGTGAGGGGAGCATATCCCAATTAGCAGGTGTATTACTGCGTCCGTTTGTTCGCCCTCAGATAGAGTCCCTAAAAGGAGCACTTTTTTGATATGTTATGGAATGAGCTGGGGTTTTTTGTAAGTTTCTTCTGAAAGTATATCAAATGAAGTACCATTGGTGAAAAAATGGGCTTAATTGAAGCAATTTTGTGGAAATTATGGGCCTTAGAAGCTGGTGGAGGCATACCGAGATTTTAGTGAAAAACAAGGCTTGAAAAAGGTGGTTTGAACTTTGAGGTGAAATAGCAAAAAATCTTCACGGTCATGATATGGTAAATTGAAAGTGCCATGAATGGCCAACTTGTCAGCTTTCATATGAGGGGTAGCTTGACCCTGGCGAAAACTTCGACAAGCTTTTAGAGGCCCGTTTACTTTTTGAATTTAGTGTGTAAGTCAATGGAGGAATTAATGGGGATATGCTCCCTGAGGAGTCACCGCGCCATTTTAAGTTTGGTATCTATGTTTATAATATCTTTGTCTTAGCAACAGAGAGATGAGTCATTCTTTGTTTATAATCAATGCCGTTAGTGGCTGCGCTGATCTCTTCTGGTGAATAAATTCTCGTGAGAAGTTTCTCTGTAAAGGAGTTCTTTTTCTCTATGAAATCATTTTCGTTACTGCAAAGCCTAGCATATCTCCATGAGAAGCTGAGCCCTCAGAACCAGTGGACATGGCCAAATTGTTTACCAGTTCCCACTTGGTGATCACTTAAGCAGAAAAAATGACAGTCCAGCTGACCACAACTGTGAAAACGCTGGCTGTTTAGCTTATGAGCTTACTCCCTGCTTGCTAACAGGAAATGGATTGAAAATGCTTATCATTTCAGTCGCAGGAAGCGTGCAGACCAAGTGCCGCACAGAAGCGTTGGTAGCGGTATATACCAGAACCAATTATAGCAATACTGAATCGTACTGCTATTGGGTAGCGTTATCAATGCTTCTGTTCGGCCGGTACAGGCCTACTGTTAATGGCAGGATAGCATTTTGTCTTGATGTACAGTTTGAAGAAAGTGACTCAGTGTGTTATGCTCGGAAGAATTAAATGAGAGAAACTTTCATTTTGAATTACTTATAGTTTCAACTCACCTTCCGTTGCTCATTCTATCAGCCTATAAAATTTTCCTTCCTGAATAAAAACCGACTCGATTACCTGACGTTCTGTTCTGTTTATGAATTAAGTCCGTCCAATGAAAAAGAAAGGCCCCTGGAACTTGATGTTCTCCACCCTACTTTAGTACCTTATCTTGCGGCCGCGGTTATTTAGCTTTCGAAAAAAACTGTCCATAGTCTTGAGTTTTATGTGCTATGGCTGCATCATCTTGAGGGGTAATGCGCCATGCAGTAGTTCAGTGCCGACAGTGACAGCTATTAAATTCCTGTGCTGTTGAAGCTTGCTGTAAGAGTAGTAAGTAATACACCGCGGCGCACACATGAAACGTACCCTTACCCCACCCAGTGAGCACACAAGTTTAATTTTCTATATGGCAGGGGCTACTTACCTGTAGTAAGGTTTTTTTTGTGAACATATCTGCCTCTTTGTAGGGGGAGGGGTCTGACCTCCTGAGTCCTAGCAGGCTGTTCCTTTGTAGGACATCGCATTCGGGAGGGCCGATAAGGGAACAGTCAAAAATCGTTCGTTATGAATCTTGGAAAAACACATTCAATAAAGAAGGGATGGGGTGGAAGAGATGAGAAATGGGAAGTCCTGAACCATTCACCGCAGGGGTATATGATTTGACCATATGGAATGAGAAGCATCGAGAGAAACATTATCAAGGTACTTTGCAGGTCGCCTTATCACCCCCCCCCCCTCACACACACACCCTTAGATACAGAGCTGAGGATTACCCGTCTGCATAGAGAAGCTTGAGCATGTATATCAAAAATAATTTCCAAATGTTTTGCAACAATTTGCTTTGGAAACTGGTCCCCCTTGACGCGACGGAACGGAAAAATATTACAGGGGAGAGGCTTGAGTGCGAGCAAGACTAACTAAGCGGAACACCACCATCAGTTCGCGCGAAGCGTACAAGAAAATGGTTTACAAACCCTCCAGATGGCCGGAAAGGGCACTTCCCGACTGTTCTAAACTGAATGTGTACTGAACCGATAAAGAATATGTTCAGCACCCAAATCGAAATTCCCCCTGCGGGCCCTCACTTCTTGGATCACTTGGCAAATATTGGGGGGGGGGGGGAACCAGCTTAGCCCTCAATTTTTTGAGGGGGCTGAACACCCAAGCCCCCCCCCCTCTTAATATTGCGATGGAAGAAACGGGCACTTTAATGGTTGAAATACCGGTAATTAAGTTTAAATATATGAGAAATTGTTTAAGGGAAAGCGAAAAATTTTCAAAGAGATTTTCGCACCTTTGCGCCCTCCCCACTTTGTTACTCGCCTGCCCCAGTCACTTTCTTACCTTCTAACCTGAAAATTTGTTGTGAAGAACGCACGTATATTACTTAACTCCACATATATCGTACTAACTTTCATGTTACACACTAGTTGATATTGCACACTACATATATGCGACACCGTTTTTGCACGTTGAACATGCAAATCCGGTGTCGTATTGAAAAATTGTGTAAAACTAAACAGCTGACGTCTTGACGTGAAATAATTCGATGGTAGAACACCGTAATGGTTGAAATACCGGTATTTTAGTTGTTTTGGGGAGAGAACAATTTCAAAGAGGTCTTTGCACCCTTAACCCCCCTCCCCACCATCCTTTGTAACTCGCTGTACTTACCTGTAACTCGAAAATATTTTTGTTTTAGATGAACCAATTACTATTTCACTATCCACACACTTCGTAGTATTGACTTTTATGTTACACACTAGCTACTGTACTGTATGTGTTTCCTACACACACAAAGCCGTGCTTGTTTTGTATTACCAGAAGCTTACATTAAAGCTTTACCTTTTTCGTATTTTATTCAATTTTTTTCATATTACCCTTTGAAAGGATTCATACGTCATTTAAATTAAAGAAAAATATAACTGCAAATTTTTATAAGAACAAATATAGTGAAAATAAATGTACAGGTAATATTCACAGCTCCTAATTACAGGCAGAGCCGATATCCGAGTTGGGCCTCGCTCTACCTAGTGCCTTTCTGTGGAAAGCACAGAAGAATCACCGATGTTTACTGATAAGAAGAGGTAACGCGGGAGTACGTCAAACAAAAGAACACAGCCATGTACGAAACTGCGTTTTTCTATTCGCAGTGATTCAGCCAATATTGCTTCAATTTTTACGTTTAAAAGCTCATTTCAGTACTTCTGATCAGAATAAGTGTCACAGTGAAAGCAGCAAAACGAAACAAGACGAACGTCTAGACGAGTTGCGGTGCCGACAAACCAAGTCGTCTTATACTTTTAAGGTGATTTGACGACTGTTAGCTACTAATAGCTTTTGGACTTTGGGCATGGACTCTACTACTGTAACAAAGAAGTATATTTGCCTTTTTAAACAGGATATTCAAGGAGGTTTCCCTTCATGGGCTACTTCATTTTCTGTACAATTCGCGCCAACCTATGGTGACGCTCTGTTTAGAATAATCATCCTTCTTTCAGAGAGTTTGAATCCAACTCAATACCACAGAGTGCACACACTCTAAAAACACTATGGTCAGCTATGCACCGACTCAATGGTATGGTAAAAAGTGACCAATTAATGGTTAGATCTGACCGTAAATTAGTACATTTTGACTAAGGTTGGAGGTCAATGGTTTGACCATTGTTTAGGTCGGTGCATAGTTAATTAAATCAATGGTCAATTCGAGGCAAAGAGATGAAATTAACGAACGATTTGGCTAAAAATTTAGGAAAATCGGCCCATGTTTGTACAGGGTTTAGATTGTTGGCCCAATCACCCTGGGGTCCAGGGGCCGCTTTAAGGGCCCCTGGTGGGTTCAGGGGACAAAGCCCTGGTAGGGGTCCATGGAGGGCTGGATACCTTTGTAGGGGGTGGCTGGAGTTTACTATCTAAGCGTAGCGCCACCATCAGTTGGCGCGGAGGGTACAAAGAAAATTTTGGATTTTAAAACCTCCCAGATGGCTAGAAATGGCATTTGCCAGGTTTATTTGTCTCTAATTCTGGTGAGAAAATTTTTTTTTTCTAAGATTAAAACACCCTTTTGAGGTACTGATTAGCTCAGTTCATTACTCCACTGAACTATATCCTAGGATCGCAAATCCGGAATCCTGCTGAATGTTGCAAGCAGCTGTTCCAGTGCACGCCTAAGTGAAGTATTTCCAGGGGCGTAGGGGAGCATTTCACTTTTGGGCCACATGATTTTTGCCCGAGAAATGTAATTCTGCCTGTAGGACAGTCAAAGCGGAGCGCCACCACTGGTTGGCGCGGAGCGTCCAGGAAATTTGAAAATTCGTACCCCTCAGACAGTAAAAAATGACATTTCCCAGCCTTGAAAAGAGGATCCAAGGAGTCGCGTTTTTAAGTTTCAATTGCAGATTAACGTACGTTCGTTCCAAACTAAAATTCAGTCAGAAAGACTAAGCGGAGCGCCACCATTAGTTGGCGCGAAGCGTACAAAACATTTTCAAATATCTGACCGCTCAGACAGTTGAAAATGGCATTTCCCGGGATTATATGGGGATCTAAGCATTCGCTATTTTGAGTTTCCTTTTGTAAAAAATGATCACTTGAAACTTAAATTCTGCTATGAAGCGGTGTAAGTGGAGCACCACCATAAGTTGGGACGAAACTTGCAGGAAATTTTGAAAAACCTGACCACTTCAGATAGTCAAAACCTTTGCTTGTAGGGGGTCTTAGAAGTCACTAATTCGAGGGTCTGTTTGCGCAAAAATTGTTCACTAACTAAAAACTAAAATCCTGCTAGGAAGACTATCTGCGCGGAACTTCACCGCTGGTTGGCGCGAAGGGAACAGAAAATTTTGAAAAATCGGACCCCTGAGACAGTCGAAAATGACATTTCCCAGACTTATAGGGGATCTAAGCAGTCGCTATTTGATCAGAAAATTACCAGATAAAATGTATCACTGCCAATCGATGAATCCCGCATCATTTCGGGGAAACTACAAACCGGAATTGAAAACATGCTAATGAATTTTACTCTGTTGCGACTCTTGGCTAAATTCAATATATATTGAAAAAATTGTGTGCCCCAACTTCCTACTGTATATGATTTTACTTTTGAAAAAATTAAGGCCTATGGGGATCTTATAGCAGTCGCTATTTTGATCAGAAGAATCAGATAAAATGTACCACTACCATTGGATGAAATGAAGTAGATGATTTTTCTTCTATTAGTAACACTTATTGACAGAATTGTCACCTTACACGGTGTGTTGAAATGAAATTTCAAGCAGACTTACGGGAAGACATACTCATCCTACATCATTAAATTATCGAAAATCAGATTACCCGATTCTCATAACCATTGCCCGTACTTGACAATAGTTGCAATAGTTGAACAAATCATTTTAAAGAGAAAAATAGACTTTATGATGAATAAGTTAAACGTTTTCCTGATAACACCACAACTCCCTGAAATAATTATTACAAACTAGAGAATAAATATCTTGCGAACTTTCCATTTCCGAAAAGGGCAAAGAGATGAAACGAACGAGCCACTTAGCTAGAAATTTACAGTTACGAAATGTCTTGAAATGTTCAAATCTTCGTCCGTAAACCAACAATTTGACCCTCTGTGCACGGTCTAAATTTAGTGTCTACGTCACATAACATAAGCTGATAAGGGTCAACTTATAGTAAGCAGAAAGTTGCAACTTCCCGTATTAAAGGGCCAAACTTTTCACCCCAAACTACAATTGTATTGCAGACGTGTATTGCAGACGGGTTGTTGGAATGATGAAATTCGTCTTCTACGGAATCTTTCACTCGACAGTTTATTCGTATTCGTAGAACTGTCTTACTTATTGCTTTCGTTAGGTAATCGTTTCATCAATTGCGAGTCATGGTCATACATAAACTTACTACAATGACAATATTTTCTTCCGTAGTAAAAGGACATCGTCAAAGAAGCGACAAAAAGTCCTTGCTATAGAATGTAATAAGAAACGTGTCTGGCTAATAATGTGATGACAGACGAATCGCAGCTAATAGCTATAAAATATAAACATCGACATTTTGGTATTCACGTTTCATTATAGGACGTAAAAATGATGCAATGTATCTTTATGATTGATTACTGTATGGTTCGACACTCTGATTTGTGTAAGACAACATCGTTCAAGTTTGATTAAATGCTGAACTTAGAAATAATTGGGGAAGGGATACTAGTGACGTATATGAACGGGACTAATACCAGGGAGCTGCTACCAAAGGCAGCTCCCTGCTGTGACCTCTTTTGAATATAGTTCTTCTGTCAATGCAACCATGGGACGACCCCCATGGTTTTTCACGGACACGGATGAGTGATATGCATGACTTTGCAGTGAAGACAGAAGGTAGCACACCACCAATTCAAGGGGAATCCCGCCGAAGGAGGTTACCCTACGAATTTAACACCCTAGAAAAACGTTTTTTTTGGGGGGGGGAGGGGGGAGGGAGATTAGACCATGTTAGTGAAGAGATGTGTTCAATTTGTGATCTCTATGTGGTAGGAAAGTAGTTGAAGTAATCATTCAAAGAAAATTGAAGGTATTTCAGGCATTTTGTGCAATATATCCTTCCGTGATGCAAAACGGCATTTTGAATGAGTCAAAAAACAGGAACCTGACTACTCTATTATACAGGCCCTCCTAGCGCGAACTCAACATCGTGTAGGCAAGTAATGGTGGTGTTAGTAAAAAAGGGGCAGCAGACCCACTTACCAGAAGTTGTTCATCCTTTTCAAAACGTGTCTTCCTTTCCTAAGTCATTGTTGTGTATCTTGATATCTTCATTTTCTATCAGCCAGCGAGCAGCAAGAACAACACTTCTAGGCCTAACATTTTCAGAAAAAACAGCCGTTTTATAACTTAATTTCCTCTTAAATTTGACAGGAATTACTTGGCTCTCTTCAAGTCCTATTGGTAAAGTTTTAATTGTTGACACCACATCAGACGGAACATTAACAACATTTCTCTTAATACTAAATTGCCCTCAGGCTCCTCGAGGAAGCTCACGTAACTGCATAAAAGGTGTTCGCAAAGCGACCAACCTTTTTTCAAGACGATGTAATTTCAATTCTTCTGGTATCTCATACATTTTCATATTATTATCTCGACTTAATAACGGAACTCTGCCTCTTTTTATATATTTTAAACAGGTTTTACAGACCCATCCTTTATCTATACCTTCTTCCTGCTTACAAATACAAGTATTTCCACTAAATCTAACTAAATTCACCCACAGTGCACATTCTTTATACCATAACAGCTTACAATAAAAGCAAACATTATGTAGGCCCCTCCATAATTTTATTCCAAAAGCGATGTTGCAATTCTCTAATTGGACTGTCCTCTTCTTTTCTAAATTGACGCTTACGTATTTGTTCACTAAGCATCATTTTAGTACTATCACTTGCAATACCCACACTACGTTTTATCACAAAACCTTTATTTTCCCAACATTTATACCTATCTTCAGTCACTCCCATAGACCCTTGCACTAATATATGATTACTCCAGGCTCATCTAAACAAACATCTGCTCTCTTCACATAACTTTGCATTGACATTTGATTACGCTCCTCTTCAAATAAAATGTCTCCTCTTTTCAATATGTTACATTTAACACCGAAAAATTCTTCACTATGTTCATTAACACAACCCCTTTTCAACCAATTTTCTATAACGCTGCTCTCATGTACAGACTCATTATCTTCTATTTCCAGCACTACGTCATAATGTACTCCACCTGTATTGACTAAATAAATGGCACGTTTTTCCCGATTAACTACACAATGAACTTACAATGACTTGTCTTAAATAAAAATGATTATCTTCTACCCCTGTAACCAGTAATGCCAAACACCGAAAAAACAATTACCATCCCCACATACTTTCCTCACACGAATCGGCCTACTCTCAACTGAAACACATTTTCCAGTTTCAACAGACGGCAAATCAAACCCCCCAGTTTTCACAAAACCATGTTTGAATCTATCAACACAAGCTTCCTAAACATTTTGTTCTCTCCAACAGCTATCAACAACGAAAAAATAAAATGTACATGTAGATCTTTTGGAACGTATAAATAATACATCACGATCGTCATGTTCCCTACTTTCCCCATCATCACACCTCTGACTTTTTCACATTCACTAGAACTTTTTTTTGGTTTGTTCCCAACTCTGATATCATCATTTTTCTCCTCTTCATAACTTTTATCTTGAAATTCACCCCCATACTTTCTTTTTCTTTGTTGCCAACCTTTCCTTTCTAAATTAAAAATCTTTGAACGGCCCTTCGTAGGCATTGTAATATTCTCCACATAATTTGAAACTTTAAAATAACAAATTTACCATAACCAGACACCTTGATATAACACAAATATTAATACTCGCCAATTCATACAAATAATATTTACCTACCAATAACAATGTTTCCCTTATACAGAAACTTACTTTGTGAATATTGTCGTTAGTGTGAGAAATTCACACAGCCCTTTAAAGTCGCAAAAAAGTGAACAAAACTCCTCTAAACTATCAAACTTTTTACTTCACCGCAACCACGACCATGCCACTTGAGAAGCATAAATTCCTACAAAGAAATCCTCATATAAATACTCAAAATTCACTAAACACCAATCTGTAATGAATTAAAAAAACAACCAAAATGATGGCGCTGTGTTAAATTAACAAACAACCTTTTCCCCAGAGTACATACGGACCTGGTTTTTCCGCAAGATTGTTACTAAAAATAGAACACGTTTCCAAATTTTACATGAAAAAACCCCAATTTTACACTCTCACGAAAGTCATATTTCCACCAAAACTTAAAAACACGAAAGAGAAGTACCATCCCTACAAATTGCATTAAACCGTATTTCGATACCACAAAGCATCTAAAAGAAGATAAAAATAAAGTGCCGGAAAGTCAGAAATTGATATCGCGAGCGTAACTGCATTAGTTGCGGTGCTGCCTGCAAGGCAGGCACCGCAACTAAAAACCGAAGCTGAGTGAGCTATGGAAGGGACATTTTTCTCCCAGTTCAAGTCGAGCGTGTTATCTCGTCTGTGTAAACAAGAGGTGTTATCCGAGTTGGGCCTCGCCGAGATGTCCACAGGTTCTGTGGCATCGCCTTGGCATGTCAGGACTTCACCCTTCATAAAGCCTTTAAAAGTGGCTAAAGGGTGTGCAGAAATACGATGTAGGTACTGAAAAGTTTCAGTGGGCTTTGTGTAGACTTTCGTGTCAAAAATGCCGCTAGATTGGAATTCAGTACCCTTGAAGATTTTTAGATCTAGGTAGCCTACGTGATTTCCTCGCCAAAGACTTCCATTGTCAATTTCAGAGATGGTTGAATTTCATTCATTTTGGCCACTAAGCTCGAAAGTTCGAGTGCTGTTCCCTGTAGAGCAGTAGAATGTCATCCCTGTACCGAAGCCATTTTAATATGTTGGGGTCTGTTGGTATGATTTTATTTTCAAGTCTATGCATGAAAATATCGCAGATTTCAGGTGAAGATTGGCTACCCATAGCGCATCCAATTTTTTGTAGGAACAATTGGCCATTAAACTCGAAACAATTTCTTTCAAGGACGAGTTTGATGAGAGCGCGGAGGGAAGTAGGGGGTGTAGTTTTAACCCCGTACCAATTTTTCGGCGCTTTTTGAAAAGCTTCTTGAAATGCATCTGATTCCTCCTTTTGTGGAGTATTTGTATACATGGATACCGCATCAAGTGTTACAAGTAACGTTTCTTTCGGAAGGGGGGTGGCCTCCAATATTTCTAAAATATTGCTCGTGTCTTTTACGTAATTGCTCTGTTGCAAGACCATTGGAAGCAGAAAATAGTCCACGAATTCCGATATTTTTTCGGTAAGGGATCCGTTCCCGCTAATAATAGGTCTAACAGCAAATTTTGAGTTAGCTGGCGGTGCTTTATGAATTTTAGGTAGCACGTATAAGACCGGGGTGCGGATCTTGTGGTTACTTGGGCTAAGATATTCAAACGTTTGTTCGTCTATTTCATCTTTGTGAAACATGGCTTGAAGTGTAGTTTGGACCAGTTGTACGATTTCGGGAGTTAGATCCCCAGGGAGTCGTTCATAATAATGACTTTGCAATTGCCTTTCAATTTCGGCTATATAGTCTGAGCGATTCAAAATAGCAATGCCTCTGCCTTTATCAAATGGCTTTACTACAAGGGAACGATCGTTCCGAATTGCTTTGAGGGCATTTAATTTCCAGCCAATCAGCGCTCTTCTTTGGGGTATTTTTTCCCGTCCATAAAAACACGTATAAATGAAAGCTACACGCGACCTGGCGCAATATACCGCTTTCCAACATGTTAAAATGGCTTCGGTACAGGGATGACATTCTACTGCTCTACAAGGGAACGGCACTTGAACTTTAGAGTTTAGTGGCCAAAATGAATGAAATTCATCCATCTCTGAAATTCACGATGGAAGTCTCTGGCGAGGAGATCACGTACCTAGATCTAAAAATCTTCAAGGGTACTAAATTCCAATCTAGCGGCATTTTTGACACGAAAGTCTACACAAAGCCCACTGAAACTTTTCAGTACCTAGATCGTTATTTTGCACACCCTTTAGCCACTTTTAAAGGCTTTATGAAGGGTGAAGTCCTGAGATATGCTAGGCTTTGCAGTAACGAAACTGATTTCATAGAGAAAAAGAACTCCTTTGCAGAGAAAGTTCTCACGAGCCTGAAATTATACACCAGAAGAGATCAGCGCAGCCACTAACGGCATTGATTATAAACAAAGAATGACTCATCTCTCTGTTTCTAAGAGCAAAACAGCGCCACTACTCGTTTTCAAAACAATCGACACTCCACACATCCAGACAAGGCACCAAAAGCAAGCTTTAATAAAGCACTGGAATTTAATTGCAGGTGACCCGCAACTGTCCCGTCTGTTTCCCGACCGTCCTATTATAGCCTATAAAAGGGCACCAAATCTTAAAGATTTACTTGTAAAATCAAGGTTAACACCAGACCAGGAGTCGAACGAAACAGAAGAAAGCTATGACGATATTTTACTTCATGGGCTTATAGCTGCATTATAGTATTTTTGACAAACCCGGCCCATGCGTACAAAGCTTAACGGCTACTAATGATGGCGTTCTGCCAACAGAGCGACGAACAGAAACCGGTCTAGTTGGTTTATACAAAACCACCTAAATGTCAACACGAAAACAACCCACATTCCTCCAAAAAAGTGGAATTATTAAAGCTTTTGCTTTTATCATATTAACATGATTGGGTATTTTTTCCTAAAAAATACGACAGTTTACCGACTCGATAACGTCAGATAGTGAACCGCCTACCACTCCCCCCTTCTCTTTTTCTCCCCATTCTTTTGGCAGAATACAGTGTAACTTCGAGATGAAGTTTTTACAACCATGAAAATTACAACTTATATCCAAGTAATTTCAGTCTGTAAAATTGCATTTTTTCAGAAGGCTTGTGTAATCTGGTTTGTAGAACATAAGACTTTTGTACTTTAGTTGAGGGAGCGCATTAAGGTCTATGCCCCTACGATAATTGAAAACTTTCATGTTTGAAGACCGAAGTATGATCCAACAGAGGAAACGCAAAGCAGGTGCAGCTGTCAGGGACGTCAACCCTGGGGCAGGAGAGCAATTGCCACCCCCAAAAATATAGGGAGAAACCATATCATTTTGCTCCTAATAACTCAGACAGACAGGCAAAATAAACAAAATATCACATCATGATATACAAATGACTTTAGAGCTTCGATAGAACGCCATTTCAAGTGTATACGCACTTGTTGAGTGCGTATGTGTTTGTTCTCGCATTTTTAGAGAAGGATCGCTTTTAGATATTCCGATCCGGGGTTCGAACAGCCCTTGGAAGTTCCCCATCCCCAAATAATACGACGCCTTCGACATCTTTTGGTTAACTTCACCTTTGAAAAAAGGTTGATTATAATGTTTGGACTCGTTCAGCATGAATTCTCACATATTATTGAACTCATAGAAATACTTTCCCTCACTATAAATAAACCAAACACTTTAGAGCTTCGATAGAATGCCATTTCAAGTGTATACGCACGTGTTGAGTGCGTATGTGTTTGCTCTCGCATTTTTAGAGAAGGATCACTTTTAGATATTCCGATCCGGGATTCGAACAGCCCTTGGAAGTTCCCCATCCCCAAATAATACGACGCCCTCGACATCTTTTGGTTAACTTCACCTTTGAAAAAGGTTGATTATGTTTGGACTCGTTCAGCATGAATTCTCACATATTATTGAACTCAAAGAAATACTTTCCCTCACTATAAATAAACCAAACATCTCATTTTCGAAAATTACGTTCCAAACACTGTAAATCTTTATCTTACTTTTATTTCAATGCTAAAGTCCCTGCAAGCTTTCACAACAAAAATCTGTGCGCCATTTTTAAAAAAGGAACGAGCAAGAACATATGTGGTGTTTTACCTAGAGTTACCTTTGTAGTGCCATGCGCTCATCCGCTCTTAGTTAAGTGAGTAAGCACAGTTGACCACAAAGATGAAGAGAGGTTTTCTTCTATTTCAGTAATTACTTTATTGATCAAATTTTACAATTGATTCGGATTGATCAGTGGGTCAAAGGACATCACTGATTTGCAACAATTTCTTTCTTTATTAATCGGAAATCTATATGGTTCTCTTATAGGCCTGAGTGTATGTACGTAATTTATTGCATATCTGTCTCAAATTATTTGTTTCTCACGAGTAGGCCCCTGAGAGAAAGTAGGGTAGGCTCGCACACGTGAACGTTTCTCGCCAACAGCTGAACAGCTTCTCTTCAGCCGGCCGCCTGTGAGCAGGTTCCCCCAGGAAGGTGTTCTCGAGAGTTGATGACTCGGGAACGGATCCAGATGAGCAGGGACTTCCATTGAGCAGGCAACTCGCGAACAGGTTTTCCCGCCGGGTAATTTTCCTGCGAGTAGTTTCTCCGGAGCAGGTTGTTCTCTCGCAGTTGACTCGTGAGCAGCCTTTCTTTTTCCTGAGCAGTCTTCCTCATGGACCTAATTCCTGTATGTGAACCTACCCGTGAACAACTCTCTCGTGAGAAAATGAATTCTAAGTGTAACCTACGTATTTGATATGAACCAAAAGTTATTGTACCAAATTGAGCCTAACTTAACCAAATAACACACACAAGATAGAGAGGATGTAGGTTAATAATCGCGTACAAGGCCTTAAGAAACTACGTCTGTCTAACACCTTTTCTTTTTGGACGTACATAGAACCAGGCACGTTGCAACAAAAAGACAAAGACAACGACGTCTGTCTAACACCTGAACATTCCCTAGGCTTGAAAGTCAGTACTTGTAATGTCTACACTCTGCTACACTCTGCAATTGATAACCTGTTAATCAGTATAAGAACCAAGAATCAAGGGGGCGCGTTTACCAACCTAAACTTTCGTAAAAATAATTCCGTACCCCGATTCAAACGTACTTAAAAACAGTGGCGTAGCTACTGGGGGGGGGGCAGGGGAGGCAAGTTGCCCCCCCGGGAAAAATTTTGGGGGAAATTTGATGAGAATGGGGAAATTTGATGAATCTTCTCATTATTACAAAATTTCACAAACATTTTTCAAATTTTTTGTTAGAATAAGAAATTGTGAGACATTTCTCATACATAATTCGTATTTTCATGCAACAAATTAACTCAGATTTCGTCAGTGTCTCATCAACCGGCCCAATTTGCGTTCCACAGAAATGTCCTCGTCGCGTAGCAGATTGAATGTTCTCTTGTGCTTGTATACGCACGGGCGTTATGATCAGTGCATTTCAGTGCACAGGAAGCTGTTATTCAGGTGATACTTTGGGAATTCATCAGTAAAAGGATGTGAAAACTGACAAGTCACTACCGTAGACCCCCGAGGTTGTTATGTTCTTCTCCAAGCTAGCAGTAGCTGTACGATTTTACTCTGTGTACATAACGATGGATCGGGCTGAAACAATCCATGGCCAACGATAAACTTAAAGTTAATCTAGAAATTAGAATTAACGGGATCCGTTGGCACACTTAGATTTTGCTACTTGGCCTAATCCTTGGAGACTTACAAGCTAGTTCGGGAAAATAGCTTTCTGCTCACTTTGAGTGTAACAATAAATGGACAATGAGTACCTTGTGGCCTTCTACACATAACAGACTGCTTTCCTCACAGGATATCCCGTGTGATCGAGCCACTATTAGGCCCCCTTAGTGTCGTGCGAAGAGGAGACCATTGGGCCATGCCCCCCTCACTGATGCCATTTTTTCTTTGTTCTTAAAAATACGTAGTCTAACTTTATTAACACAAATTTTACTTCAAAAGACAGGATATGTGGCACCAGAATGCTTATAAGGACACCCAATTTTTCAGAATTTTTCAAAGGGGAAGGATTGTCCTTGCAAGGTCTTTCAGTGATGCCACTTTTTTTTAATTCCTACAAATAGACCTAGGCAAGTTCTGTCAAATTCCATTTTTTACTTAAAAAGGTAGACTCTGTTTCCCGTTTCCCACTGGTGGCATTGATAAAAAAGACTACATGTTTAGATTCTCTTTACAAGCATAAATACGCTATTTTAACCATCTGAGGCGTCTGATGTTTCGAAATTTTCTTTACGCTCCGCGCCAGCCAATGGTGGCGCTTCTCTCGGTCTTTTGGGCAAAATTACATATTTGGAGTAAAATTAGCTCTTAACTCTTTGATCACTTTGCAGTTTGCGAACATATTTTGAAGTGAGCATTTTATTGCAAACGACAAAAGAAGAAAGCGACTGGCAGATTCTTCGTATTAGCCTGGAAAATGCTATTTCCGGCCATCTAAGGGATCTGATTTTTCCAAATTTTCTCTACGCTCCGCGCCAACCAATGGTGGCGCTCCGCTTAGATAATCTTTATGACAAAATAACATTTTGTGACCAAGAAAAACCACAAATACCGATCAATGCTCTTTTATTTGGACTTCTAAAAGTGTGCAAATTTAATGACAAGTTTTACTTCGTAAGGTAGCATAAACGGCATAAGAGTGCATTTAAAGACACAAAAGTTTCAGTTTTATCCTCATGAACCACCACGATTCAATCTTAAACACTATTCCTGTCAAGGTCGAAACTGTTACACTATTTTGCATGTAGGCTACTTGAAAACGTCAAATAATTTCCGGACACCCCTCCCCTTAGACCATACTGCATGCCCCCCCCCCCTTCAGAGAAATCCTGCGTACGCCACTGCTTTAGTACATACAAATAAACCAGATATTGTTTACCAAAATAATATACTTTGTTACTTCCGATTGCTCTATGTTATACTTTAAGATTAAAATGCAGGTAATATTACAAAATGTCAAGGTAATGTTGTTATACTTGTAAGTTTGCATATTTTATATGAAATACATATACATTGACCGGGAAAAGTTTTGGGGAAATTTCATACCTTTGCCCCCCCTGGAAAAAATCCTAGCTACGCCACTGCTCAAAAACCTTCTGTTGGAGATAATTCAGAATTCTAAGTAGCAGTACACTCATTAACTAATGATTTTCGTCAAGAACCTCACTCACAAATACAGGACCTAACCTATTTCAATCGCAACGTAAACACTATTCGCAGACTAGGCTTCCTAACGAGGCCTGGGAGCCTAACCATTGCGTTAGCCTTACGACGCAAAATGTGTCGTTTACTTTCTCTCTCTGTCAGGGTAATCACACGAACAAGAGATTGTCTTAAAGTACTACAAATTATCCAATTAACGTATAGATTACCTGTTATCGATTAATTGAACTAAAATACGACATTTTACATTCCTAATTGGATTACTTACAATAGCTAATTGTTGGTGGGCTGTTCGTCCTTTTTCGACTCTATCGCAAGCATCCCAACACAACAAGAATAACACGGCGTCCACTCTAGAACCTTACACGTTGTCAACCCCCTATAGGAACCAACTGGTGAAGAAATCAGTGTGTTCGTGGTTGGCCAACACCTCGTACCAGGGGGAATCAACAAAAGCGCTCTGTGTGATCGGTTTCAGCTAGAGGTCAAGTACTAAATGAGACCCCGTCACCCGGTGATTACTGACATAACAAAGATAAAACAGAACGTTAAAGGCGATATAAAGAAATAGAGAGCGCATACAAAATTAAAGTTACACCTTTTTTACTTTCAGATTTAAAGATAATTATGGGTGAAAAGAAAAAAAAATAATTTTTTTGCAATCTAAATTCCAAACGACATTTGCTGCCATCAAATGTCAAATTGTAAAACATCATATACAGTATTATCATTTCTCAAAAAGGCTATAGGAAACGTTTGTTTCTTACAATTGTTTCATATAAGACAATGTAATGTTTAATAACCCTTTTGCTTTCAGAAGAGGTCAATTATCTTGTGTAATTAACCATTGGGAGCATGACCTCATGACCAGTTTGTTGATATTATGGAATACACTTCTCATTAAATCGAAATCGTGACACGAAACAGCCTTAGTTTACACGGTCAATACTTCGGCAAGGATCTGAGAGATGATTTGATAGTGGTTACTTACTAAAACCCATGGCCAGAGAGAGAGAGAGAGAGATGTCTTCAAGGCAGAAAAGTTTTGAGTTCTAATTCGAAGTTTGTAACACCCCCCCCCGGAAAATCAACTAAGTGGATCAGTCCACATAATCACAGTACGTAACTCCCCTGTGTGATCAATTACCTCGGTGCAAACTGTGCATGCACAAGCCGTTTCCTGTTCTCTTGGAATACTACTTTTCAAAATCACGCTTAGGTACCGTTGACAACGCTATGAGATCCCCAAAGCGGTTATGTGCTTGAAGAATCTTGTCTGAGGATGGTGTGAGCCATCGTCCGTTTGACTTGCATAAAGTTCTTTCTGGTTCAAAGTTTTTCATAACCGGTTTCAAGAGTTCTCAATGTTACTCTGCCTGTGAGTAATTAGAGGCTGAGTGACAAAAACACCAAGCAGCGATTTCAATGGTTTGGGAAGATAATGTCTCCGTCGTGACACATTTGCGTAGGCCATGCCCCCGGCTACTTCGCCATGGATTCCGCACTGTAGACTGGGTCCTCGGCTGCTTAAATCACGCCGAAAACTCGGCAATGCACCAGACAAAAATTGATTGCGATA
The DNA here is from genome assembly GCA_037179385.1 of Holothuria scabra. NCBI lineage: Eukaryota > Metazoa > Echinodermata > Holothuroidea > Aspidochirotida > Holothuriidae > Holothuria > Holothuria scabra. The sequence goes on along the minus strand of CM074195.1, from coordinate 20,567,550 downwards.
CCTATCTATGTCACTAGCTTCAAACACAAATAGCGCCCCACATGAATGTGCTTAAATTGTGTCTGCTTTTAGTTGAAATTGAAAGTGTGAGTCATAAACTATACACATCACGAGGTTGTTTGGGGCAGGGAGCTGTTTGCAAGGTCTCTTATAAAATAGCATCGATGTCTGCCAGTATACTGTCGCGTCATTTCACAGTCTTAGAGTAAAATTAGTGTTTTCTTTCTCAACGATGTCGGCGTACGTTCCTGTAAGGCATGTTTCAGTTTGTTGCGGGTAGGTTTATGCATGCATATGCAAAAGTGAATACTGACATGATACGTAGCTAGCTTAATGCTTTAATACCGATGGCGACGGAATCTTTTAAGATGCATTTGATCGATCCTGCAGCCTCTCTAAACGTTATGACTAAGACGCCGTTTCAAGGGTGCACGCCAGGGGTATTTTACCTCTCAGATTTTGTTCTTGACTCCCAGTCTTATCGCAAGTTATGTCAGTACGGAGTTGGGTCCACCTAAAATACACAAGATACTTCTCCTGAGCCTTATATTTTCACCAAAAGTGATTTCAACTTCGGAGCTTTCGAGGACTTTTGATCCTCCACCCCATCAGCAGGAAAGTGAGTTTCGTGTTCGATTCGCTCCGGGCGGAAATTTTTGCCCTTCCAACATTTTCCTTTGCCCCTATTTTCCCCCACAAAATTTTACATTCTGGCGCTAATCGCCATGAAGCCAAAATATTTGTTCTATCTAGCAATCTTGTGGCAAATTTTTAATTAACTTCCAAGTACTAAATAATGACATTATTTTCAATTTTCCAGAAACTGGGCTGCAAGTGAAGTAATTCCCCATTCTTCAACTGGTTGATTTCTAAAAGAAAATATATTGATCTCAATTTGTGATAAGTGAAGAATTTCGATTTTGTTTTATTGCATGTTCTAATCTTGTAGGCATAAGATACAGCATAGGGTACACATTGTTGTAAAGTGCACAGAACACACTCATTGAGAATTGATGAGGCTGTTGACGTTGGCTGAGATCGAGGCGATTACACTTATATACGTAAATCACTGCATTAAAGGCACTCTCCATAGACAAAATTCATTCACTTCAAATAGTCAGCAAAATTTACTCTGTCAAAAGACAAAACAGCATCTCAATAACATACAGCATTTAAAAGGTACTAAATTTCCAAAGTACTACAATTTTGTCTTGAGATTTAGTGCAATTTGGTAAAGATGTGATGTCATCTTAGCACTTTGACTTAACATTGCTTTCAATTTATTTATAAGTTTGATGTCGCAACCTGGAAGTACTTACTAAACTGGGGGTTTGTGAGGCTTTGGTTCTTAGGAAACTGAATTTGAACTTGAAATTTTAGGGGGTTATAATACAAATGGTGTCATCTTTGAAATATTACCGTACCTACAATTATTACCATAAAAATACTGAGTGAAAGTTGTGACGAATGGCTGCAAGGTTCATGGAATGTTGCACTCAGTATCATTTTCAGTTCATTTCAAAACCAACATTCAGACTTTGAAGCAATATTTTGAATTTTCAATTTCTCAAAAACATTTATCTGCCAAAACAAATGTGAATCTTCTTCCTGGTAATTCAAAAAAAAAAGAAAAAGAAAAAAAAAGAAAGAAAAGATATACAGTAGGTAGTCTCAGCTTTAGTGCATTGCAGTGTGTTCCATACGTGACGCTTGACCTACATTCTCTCTAAGTTTACACCCGGAATTTAGTATACGTAATGTTACGAAAAAAAGCGTGAACTTTGGACTTTCGCTACTTGGTAACCTTGAACAAAGAGAGACAGCTGTTTTGTATGTGACAATTAAATTGCACCAAATATGGTTACTATGATTAATCACCTTGTTTTGATGAGAGCTTTTTATTTTGCAATTCTTTAGGGATTCATTAGTTTCATACTTCAATATATTAGATAAACTACGTTTGGTTTTTGTATGCAGTGAACAAAGAACGTTCGCCAAAGAACAGTGTGAAACACTTACACAGACTGTAACTAGCTAAATCGTCCTTTTCAATTGCGAGACAATCAAAACATGTGAGAAAGAAATTTTTATTCGGTTGTTGAATTACAGCTTTAATCCTCTCTCACCCCAGTTCTAAGACTAGTCCCTTAACCTACTTATTTCAGCCGCTCCCGCAGCTTCTGAAACTAATCCTTTTCGAGACACCATCTCATTGCTTTACTGGGGGTAGGTATGCCTCGGCTACACGGCAACGTGTAATCAAAACACTCTCGGTACATTACATGCTGTGTAAAATGAGCTACAGTACTCTACATTTGCTGTCAGTCAAAGAGCTTCGCCAAGTGAGAATACCTGCAGGCTACACAAATCCTACTTTGGGGTGAGAGTCGTTTGCCCTTAAAGTTTTACTGTAACAAGTAATCCTTTTTCAGATGTCAATTAACTGATGAGCTCTTAAGCGTTCCTTCGATTCTTTGGCGAAGTACCAAAACGAAACTAATAGACACTTCCTCTTTGACGTCATAATTTGGATGAGGGGTGTGTGACAGTGTCAAATGATCACCAAACTGATAACTCTCTGTGGATCTATGTAGCACTTAAGCGTAATCTCAGTAAAGCACACCACTATAAATATTTATCCCTTTTGTATACATGATACAAACATAAGATCAAACTATATTTACCTACCTTATCCCAGGTTTAAAAGGTGCATACACGGTACTAAGATGTAGAAGGTTACCATGGCAATACAGTGAATATTCTCCTGGTAAAGAATTGGCAATGCCCGGTGAAAGGCAAAGTGCCAGGTATACCTGATTTATCAGATTTTTCCGCAATTTTATATTTTGGCAACCGTGTACTTTTTCATTACAGAGACAGCAAAAACGCATTCGAATTGTTCTGTGTGTTCCAGTTGTTCACAACATTCTATTTTTGTAAGTCCAGGAAGTTGTTATCTTGAAGTAGCTATTTAGTTAGATGAGTCTTTAACGGTTAAGTCTTTAACTAAGAGGTTTAAGGCGGGACGGCCACGATCCTTTTGCAGTTATTGTGGCATACTGCCTTCATTTCATCTCTACTCAATTGCTTAAGCGGAACAGACAATGGCAGTAAGTTCTATTTTTAAGGTTTTCGGTATGACCCAACCAGAAGTTGAATTCAAAACCCCCCTTGCTGCAAGAATACCTGCTGATACGTAACTCAGGCCTACCTCATTGTTGATAAGCAAATTTCCCTTTGTGAAAAAGAGGTTTGTACCGCAGAAGTCCGGAAATATTATGTGGCTTTCATTTCCCCTAAAGCTTATTTTTACTGAAATAGGTTGACGTCCCCGATACTATCAAAACCCTGAGCTTTGGATCTTCTCGGGGTATTTCTTCTCCACAAACTACACTTTAGGATATCATCTTCCTGGTCCAGTGGACCTCGAAATAGTTGAAAGGGTGCCACAAAACTCTTGCTTGAATTTAAGTACAGAAGGAACTGTAGTGTTTCTTTTCCCTTATTTCAATACAGTCAGTGGATGTGCAATGTGGTCAGTGGGACATGTGGGGATTACTAACATCTGACGTAATCAACCATGAGGATTATATGTGGGGCCTAGTGTTTCATGATGCCTCGTAGAGATTTGCATACGCAAGGGGTAATTTTACAGTTCCGCTTTGATTTGACAAATTTCCATCACCAATTGAAAGAGTTTTTAGACGGGTTTCATTTAAACTTCTTTTATATAATTGTTGTACCCCAAAGGTTCAAAAGGGAATTTTACAGCTAGGTTATGAGTTGTGTTCGTTTGGAGATACTGCTGTTTTACGTGATGCTCAGCATAAGCCATGGAATAGAGGAAAACAAGCCAGTGAGCCACAACTGGACAAAGGGCGGTGGCCGGCTTGACTTGAACGAATAGGTTGGGAACTGGGCCGTAAAACATTACCACACGAACTAACTTCATAACACGTTAACTTGACGTAGTCCATGATATCATATGTGAAAGCTGGACATTTGATCTAAAACTCAAAGAATCCATAAACTTGGAAAGTCATAGTCAGTCACTGGTAATGATGTGTGGGATGTTTAATGAAGGTAACTCTTAGGGTTGATATACAAAAAAAATAAAAAACAACAACAACAACAACAACAAAAAACGTTTGTTCCGTATGTAAGTTCTTGCTGGTTATATTGACTGACAAAGTTTATATATGGTCATATATGTAAGTCAACTCGAGGAAAAATGCAAACATGACAATTGAAATCAAGCTTCTTTAAAGATTTTGTCTTTTAATATTGGAATGTCTTTACTAGGTTAAAGACATCTGCCCCATTTAGTGAAATGCAAAGACCCCCCAGAGTGCAACAGCAGTCAAATTGGGGAAATATGATATCTGTACAAACATGATATCGTGGGTTTGGGTTTTCAGTCAACCTATTTTTAGGTTTAACAATTTTTTTATGGTGAAACTCGGTCAAAGTTCAAAAGAGGGTAACGTTTTGAAAGCATGTAAGTAGAAAATACCGTTTGTTATTTCATCCACCAAGTCAATAAATAACAATGTTTCTGTATTCCTAACCTTAGAATTAGTTTAGGTTTCATTAACACAGGCATGCTCTTGAGAAAATTGATGCTGAAGGAACCATGACACCGTAATGTCCTAAATAAGTTCGTAGAATACCTTGTCTCTGAAATATAAATTAGCTATAATAATACAAAAGTCCCCCGTGGCATCAGTACAAGTGCTGCAGTGGCTGATAAATTTCAACCTAATAATATAGCTACCAAAACAAGTACAACGAGAGAGGAAAATGAAATAGAGAGGAGTTGTTTTAAATACCCAAGAAGATAAAATGGAACAAGAGGAAGTTACATTTACAGTATAAGGTAACTGGTCAACCATTTTTGCTGTTAAGTATATTTTTAATATGACAAAAGTTGAATTCGAAAGTCGTTAGACAAAAGTTTTAATGCAGAGAAAAAAAAAAACAAGATTGTCGGTAGATGGTTATGTATTAACGTTATAAAACATTACGACAAGAGGTTAACTTTCACCTAAAAATGTCATAGCGTATGAATTTTGAAAAACAAATGCAAACGCTCAAATCTAGGTGCTGCTTTTAATAGCTCTCTGTTCAAAAGTACTGTCTTCAACTCGCCAGACTCATAAAAATTTAATGGGTGCATAAAACGTAATAAAGTTGGCTCAGTAAATAAATAATATCGATGCCCCAGTATGCAGCTTAAAAACAAAAGGAAATTAGTTGGGTTGGTCAGTCATCGGTCGCATCTCACTTTTGGAGTAAAAACAGCATTGGAGCGCAATATGATATTACGAAGACACGTGAATTTCACGCTGTAGTTAATACGCACAGTGCATTGTGTTCGAATCAACGCATCAACACATTTCTGCCATGAGGAAGAAAGGTCTCATCTTTGGGACAGGTGAGGTCTACGAACAGAAAAAAAAAACAAGGTTCTTGGTATCCCGTAACCTGAGAACTTTACGGTTCCTAAATACTATCTCTCTACGATGCTTTTAAACTTAGCTTTAAAAATTAGCAGCATCAGAAGCCTTTTGTTAATGTCGTCATTAATGGGGTAGGCCATCTTCCAGTGATGTTAACCTTAGGAGTGGTGAAATGTAATTTGGATTCTCGGTAAAACAAGTTCCATTTTCAAAATGGATTTTCTCTCTCTGTCAAGATTCATCTCCTTTTGGAAATTTTGCTGCCGTCCCAGCCAACATGCCCAGCTGGGACCCAACTGGGTTTCAGCTGGGCTACTTGCTGGGCACCAGCTGGGGCCCATCCGTGTTTGTCAGGTGTTCCCACGTGGGGCCCAACTGGGCTAGCCTTTTCCAGCTGAAGCCCAGCTGGGCTTCAGTTATTGAAGCGGGACACAGCTGGGCTTCAACTGGGAAAGGCTAGCCCAGTTGGGCCCCACGTGGGAACACCCGACAAACACGGATGGGCCCCAGCTGGGGCCCAGCAAGTAGCCCAGCTGAAACCCAGTTGGGGCCCAGCTGGGCATGTTGGCTGGGGTAGTCCTACTCCGTGAAAAAATAACCTACTCCTTGTTACACGTGGTGCAAGAAGTTGGGGATTATTTTCAAAATTTCATTTTCACATACAAGGAAGAACTCCTTGTTGGGAGTGCGACAAGTAGTTGGGATGTGCGGACTTGCTACTTGTCGCACATGTGAAATATGTGATAAAAATGATGAGGAGACATGGATTCTCGAAATTTCAAGTTGAAACGGGATGTCTTTGTTATCCAACAGCCACGTAATGTATACAAATACTCAAACACCGTAAAAATCCTCTCAAAATGGGGATTTGTTTCCTGAAATGCGATGGTTTTGTAAGTAAACAAATTGATTACAATGCCAGCATATCCTACTCTCCAAAATGACACAACTAGAGTTATATTCCCGTATTGTGCATCTACTTTTAACCTTCCATCCAGTGAGTATGGGGTGATTATGGAAGGTTTTAAAATAAAGGATTTTGAAGCCGTTTTGCAACTGCCAATTTCGTGTCTGGTAGAAAAATGTTTTGCTTGCTTCATCTTGCCATTGTCAAGTATTCCCAAAGCGCAATTTTACCAAATAAAATCATTCAAATGACATAAGAAGGAAAAAGAAATAAAAAAAACGTGCAAATTTTTCCTAGATCTTCCAAAATCTTCCATTTTCTTTAGGTATTTTGATCTAGCGTAGCCTACGGACATTTTACGGAGTCGAGACAAGCACGTTAATGAGTACTGACTTTCTCCCCTCCATAGGCAGTCCCACTAAAGTGATTATTATTTGATGGAAAGATGTAGCTGAGACATGCAAATTATTTTCTAAAGAAAATTTTTTCTTAGTAACACAATAAACAACGATGGATATGGAGCAGTTGCGTGTGCATACAGCCCAATGATCTTGAAGCACCTCATGCTGAATAACGTCTTTTCGGGATCGTTAGCAATTTGCTGCATAAACCCAATGACTCTTTACTTCCAAGTTGTCATTCTGAGCAGGATTTAGCTAACCAATTCTCTGATAACTTCGTGGCAAAAGATTTACCGAATTCGTCGTAGTTTCCATTAGGATTGTGCTGGTTCTGTTGTTCTTGAAGGCGGTGGTTGTTGTCCCCGAATTCTCAACTTCGAACCAACAACAAATGAAGAAGTTGAAAGAGTGCTCATGAAAACTCCAACAAAATCATGCGAGCTTGATCCGATACCTACCTCGTTAATAAAACACTGCATTAGAGACATTATTCCTTTCTTAACATGCGTTATAAACAATTCTCTTGTTTCCGGGGTTTTTCCCACTGATTTGAATTTGATTATATTAGACCCTTTTTAAAGAAGCCTAGTCTTGAAAAAGAGGACTTCAAAAATTTTAGACCAGTTGCAAACTTACCGTTTCTTGGAAAGCTGATAGAGCGTATTGTTTCACCTTTTCTATGGTCTGTAATCACTCAGAATGACTTACAGGACCCTTTCCAATCTGCCTACCATCCCCATCACAGCACTGAGACCGCTTTATTACGGGTTCAAAATGACATTCTGCGTGAAATGGACCGTGGCAAAATTACTGCAATGATCTTACTTGATCTCGGCTCTGCATTTGACACGGTTAATCCTAAAATCGTTCTCCACAGGCTGCAATACCACATAGGGATTGGTGGTACTGCTCTGGATTGGTGCAAATCTTACCTTCATGACCGATCGCAATGTGTACGCATTCGTGATTACTCCTCACAACCAGTTGTTCTTAATTGTTCTGTGCCGCAAGGCTCAGTGTTGGGCCCCCAATGGTTTGTTGTGTATACATCCCCTGTTCGGAATCTCATTAAAAGACACGGGCTTAACTATCATGTTTATGCTGATGACACTCAAATCTATTGGTCATTCGAAGCTACACAGCAGGAGGCAGAAAATTGCCTTCATCGGATGGAGAAATGTGTTGATGAGATTCGTGACTGGATGAAATCTAACTATCTAAAACTTAATGACAATAAAACTGAGTTCATTCTTTTTGGTTCCCCGGTGAAGCTAGGGAAGATTACACTCTAAAAACACCGGGGTTAAATTTAACCAGGATCGGTCTTCTATTTACTCCTGGTTAAATTTTAACGCAACTCCTGGTTAAACTGACTCAAATCCTAGATATTTTAACCAGAATTTGTGTTATTTTAACCAGAAGTTGTGTTAGTTTAACCAGGATTTGTGTTAAAAGTTAACCAGGATTGTGTTGGAGTAAATAGAACACCGATCCTGGTTAAATTTAACCCCGGTGTTTTTAGAGTGTAACATCCCTCATTTTAGAGTTGGAGACTCAGATATCCCTCCGGTTGACCAAGTGCGTAACCTTGGTGTCCTAATGGATAACAAAATGTCTATGGAATCGCACATCAATGCGACTATCAAATCGTGCATCTACCATATTGGGAACCTGGGCAAAATCAGAAAATACCTCAACCAACAAGCTACGGAGCAATTAGTTCGCGCTTTCATTTCCTCCCGTCTCGACATGGGAAATGCCCTTCTATTCGGACTCCCCAATGATTTAATTCGCCGACTTCAAATGAAACAAAATACCACCGCTCGTCTTGTTACTCGTTCTAAGGTGTCCATGCACATATCCCCCGTCCTGTCTGATCTGCACTGGCTTCCTGTTCGTTTCAGGATTCAGTTTAAAATACTTCTCCCCACTTATCGTGCCATAAACAACCTAGCTCCGCAATACATAACTGAACTGCTTGTTTTCTCCCAAACACGCCCCGGTGTGAGATGAGCATCCCAACATCTCTTGGCTGAACCGAAAACTTCAAGGTCCTGGGGTGACAGATCTTTCTCTGCTGCTGCTCCTCACCTTTGGAACAAGCTTCCAGAACATATTCACATATTTAAATCATATTTAAATCTAGACTTAAAATTCATTTGATGGACATTGCTTTTTCTTAGGAATTTATTTTTTTGTGTTTTGTTTTGTATCTCTAAGAGCCCTGCATGCGCCATGAGCGCTTTTTGGGGATGTGTGCCCATTACAAATTTCCATTATTATTTATTATCAATAAGATATTAAAGCACCGTCTTATTCATCATTCAATTCTGTAAAGGCCTAAGTGAATATTACAAGACGCATAGCTTCGGGGCAAGGTGAGATACTCAATTCATTAAGTATTGAGGAGTAGAAAAATTATATCCGTTCTCTAGACACGAGGCTTTTTGATGCACGTGGTTTCCACCTGGTTAACATCGTTGGTCTTTGCTATGAAAAAAATGGGGCAGTTAGTCTTGTTTCCAAATCATTTGAAAGCTACAGGAACATGAATTCAAGAAACTATGGAAAAACTGACATATACATTTCCTACGATATCAAAATAACTTCTAAATTCGGCGCAGGTCCTGTGGAAATGCTCTGTGAACTAGAGAATCTGGTTTGCAGAAACACCATATTAAATTTGAAATTTTCTTCTATAGAGAGAAGAGCAAACACAAATTTTCTTGAACGTAAAGTGTTGAAGACTCGCGTTTTTCGAATCGGACGCGAGTTGCAGTTTGTTTTAGTGACTTAAGCCTTGACGTCTAATATCTGCTTTGATTTGCCACTCGACTTGCCACGAAATGACTTGCGATTTTTTTTCGGACTTGGAAAAGCGGACTTGTCACCAACTTCAAGTTAGGAAGGATGACATTTTCTGGAAAATCATAAAATTGGCCACAAATCATCTCCAAACAGCTTTCAAGATTTTCGAATGCAATGGAATATTTTATCAGAGGCGGCAGCAGTACTTTTGGAAATTACATTCCTTAAAGATCTGAAAAATATTAAAAATGCATACTAGTGTAATACCTGCTTCGCATCTGTCGGCAATCAGTGTTGGCAGACTACGTTCACATGCGACGCAATGTAGAAAACAATGTACTAATGGATAACTGATTTCAAGAAGTATTCCAGTTTTCAATGAATGGCGAAGCTAGCCCTCCCAATCGGAGCCACCAGTTTCAAAAAACAACTCCATGGGAAAGGGGGGGGGGGGGTGGCAAGTAAAGTTTCATGTGGTAGGTGTGCAACTTATTCCCCTCGACTGAGCTGGCAAGTATTCTACTACTGGGACGCGCAAGAGATTACGATTAGTGTGAGAAAAATGCTGCCTGTCAGTTTCTGGCTATAAATAGTAAACATACCAGGGCATTGTAACCAAAAAATACATGATACCAAAAAAATAGCGCAGGGATCGAGGTCCTCCCCGTTCATTACCTCACCATTTGTGCGTCATTCTCATTAATTTCACTC